>OY998181.1:35228056-36570197 GCA_963921935.1 Galeruca laticollis | reverse complement strand
TAACCTTAAATCCTTAGTATTCACTTTAATAGTCATAAACGCCCATTATTAAAAGATAGTTTGTCTTGTAAGTGCCTGCTCAACTCGAAACCCAACAATTAAAGTTTTAAATGGTTCAAAAGAACCTTATGTTTCTTTATAAAATAGAGATGATAAAACTTTCCAAAACCATTAAAATGTTACTACAAATAACGTTGAGTGATTACGATCCTTAATTAACACCGTGAAATGAATTTCAAACCCTTACACAAAGTAAAAAGATAAATCTCAGCTATTCGGAATGAATGTTTTATGGATTGACATAAATTCTCTAACAGGACCCTATTTATCGCTTCATGGTCAAGTGGTTAATTAACTTTATGTCAAAATATCACCATTCAACGGAAATAGAAAGTTCTACCCCCAAAAACGATATATCTACAAAACTTAACCAATTTAAAAGCAGTCAGTTTTACAATCTCAAACAGTACAGAACTAAAAACCACTCTCGAACGGTCGACATAAAACAGTTTTCGAAAACATACAGTGCGCGTTAAAACTATATCTAGATCAACGAATCATATCAATTTAAAACTTGAAAACGGGAAAAGTAACGATTCACCTGAAGTATTAAAATATCTCTCGCGTTACGACGCAATATAAAAACGTGCAATTTTCTGTGACGTCGTTCGAGAATTATCGGAACAATATACATAACTACCTCACGAGCATTTAGTATCTTTTAGAAAACAGTAACCAACTATAAATTCTCTGTGGATATTCTTGTTGCTCTATCTTGTTAGTATTTTGTAAAGTGGTTTACGTGTTTAAATTGTCGTATTTAAGTGTTTATTAAACGTTACTTAAAATTACGACTGGTCCTTCCTTCCGCAACCTTATCGAAGCAAACAAACAACACATCTACTTAGGTGCAGTAGTAAACGACAAACTCAACAGTCCACTCCACTAATCTAGTTCATTACAAACCCTAAGAAAAATGCTTTGGCGCATACAGGAATATCACGATCTAGGACGCGCACTCGTTACGAATAACTAGCATCATGGAGAGTAGCCGTGGATTCATTTTGAAGCGGTCTTCTTTGTTTGACAGGTACCACCGTAATAAGTCCATCTATCTTGTTCATCGTAGAATTGAAATGTTTTAATATGGAGTTTCTTTGCCCCTCGGCAATCACAACAAAACACTTTAATCTTACGCAATTACAAGGCGGTCCAGATTCATGTGTCGATAATTTTATCTTTTCCGCGACCTCTAACAAGCGTCCGGTTATCTGTCTTTTATGTGTCCATAATTTTGTGTTTGATTGACTCATCTGAGTCACTGCTAGCCATAACCGTTAGCTGTAACATTATCGCACACACGCACAAAAACAACAACAATCCAAACATTTACCGACCATCAGAATACTGAATGAATTTTATTGTTGAAACACGTTAAAAACGATTCGTCATTTTATTTGACATCGCTGGTTTTTTTTACCTGAGCACATGGACAAACCTGTTTCTTTCCCCGTACGCTATAGATTGAATATTAATTATCTCAGGACTAGGCTAATTTATTTTCTTTTTGACTGTTCTCAACTAATCACATTAAATCGAAGAATTTAATGGCGTCTATACCTAAATTTGGAATAAAAAGTGACATGTCTGGTTTTTTCCTTGTACCCTTCATATGAAATTTTCCACCGAAATATTCCACCTAATTTATAATGCAATGTGAACCGGCGTAACTTAGTTAAATTAAAGTGAACCGTATTTTTTGCTCACCAATGAATAACGTGGTCCCTTCTTCTTGCAAGAAAACATCTACTCCAAACAAAAGGAGGGTTTGGGGAAAGTAAGGGAAATTTTAAGGGTGAAGTAACAACCATTCACAAATAACTGTTCCTTTTGTAATATGAGTGGAGTTGGTTTTGTGGTAAATTTTCGTAACCGATTCCATCAGAATTTTGCCGTTCAATGCCGATACCGAAAAATATTAACATTCGTCTATTATTGAGTCGATCGAAAACTTGAACTGCTACTATTAAAATTCTTTATGGCAATATTCGATGGTATTGTTGTGCGGTGTTGTCAAGCCGTACCTATATATTTCCTAAATGAAATAGAAAAGAGCAAATACAGTGGGTGGTATGAATAAAAACGAAGTACATGATAATACTACAAATTTAAGGATTTACTTTAAAGTATCTGCTCCATCATGAAGCATCTGGTTAGTTCCGGTAGAGTCTGCTCAACGTTAAAGTATTTACTACACAGCTTGTAGTATTTACTTTTAGCCCGTAGTATACGCTTCGACATGTGAAGAATCTCCCACTCCTTCTGCTCGGGGAGCAGGTCATGACAAGTTTATTAGATTTTATATTCCATCGTTGTTACACAAAATTGTCGAGACTACCCTCGAGACTACCCGAAATATTATTTGCTATTTTTCTTGTTTGTTAATTAAATTATTAAAAGTAATAAAGTGTGTTCGTGATTGTGTAAAATGTCTTCATTGTGCAAAATGTCTTCAGATGAAGAAATGCCACAGCAAGAAGAGTCCCAAAATGAAGATGTACAATAAGCATTTGTTATAATGCTAGAAGATTTCAAGATACTGCTGGATATAAAAATGACACCTGCCATCAAGTCTGCAAAAGATACAGTCCTTGAAGGGTTAACCAATATTTATAATAAAAATGCAAAACAAAATTTAGATACTAAACAAGCCTTAGAAGAAATTAATAATATGAGAAGCAAAATATAAAAAATTACGGATATGACAGCCACTGGAAATAATAAAATCAAATTAAATGAGTGGCAACAAAAATTTTATGACATATGGAAGGGAAATGAGAATCCAGTCATTAAAAAGTGCCATGTAAACTAGTAGCTTTTTTGTGTGTGGTAAATAAATATAATGTTGTAATAATATAATGTGTGAAGTACGATTGTAGCGTAGTCTAGTTTGTTCATACGTATCTTGTAATGTAATTATGTGATACGTTTTGTAGGGGGAGTGAGTGCAGGCACCAGTAGAGATGAAAATGGAGATCGATGTCTTGATGAGGAGGATAGGACACCTTTTAGTGATGACAACGAATCAATTGAAAAATTGCAGAAAACATTAGTTATTAAACAAATAAATCCTGTTATAGCTCAAGAAAAGGCCGCTATAGCTCAGGAAAAAGCTGCCGAAGCTGTAAGAAAAGCCGCAGGGGCTGTAGAGCAGTTTGTAGAAGATTACTGTGCACGACAATACGAGCATTGAAAATAAGTGAAAAATAGGAGTATTAGTGTCTTTCAACTACCTACTTAGTTACTTTTGTTAAGAGAGATTTAAAGTTTACGTTTTATTATTCTGTACTTAAGTTTCAGTGTAATTATGAAATAAATATTTATCTAGATAAAAAATACAAAATACCAAATTTTTTTTATTGATTTACTGTTTTAACGTTGTCGGTACATAGATTCTGCAGTTTCATTACGAAACTGTTTACCTCGGCGTCTAATTGCAGCATTATTTGGTTCAGCATATAATGCAGGCATAACTGGTTCTTCTTCTACTTCAATTTCTTGCAAATGTTCATATGCATCGTTCAAAAACTTGGCACGATTATGTAAAATCAATCCACACATGATATATCAACATATTCTATCAGTTTTAAGTCGAACTGTATAGTTTAACATTGGAAATCTTCTTTTCAACTGTCCAAAGCATCTTTCTATAATAACATGTTCTCTTGCATGTACTTTATTGAAATATCTTTCAATATTTGTTGCCGGATTTTGGAATGGTGTACGCATCCAAGGAGTTACAGCATATCCGGGATCACCCAAAATACATACTTTTTCTTGATTGTTGTACATATAGGATAGGTAGAAGAATTATACCATATTCTAGAATCGTGGACAGATCCAGGCCATGTTGCATCTACGTTGATAAACATCTCTCTACTGTCACACGTGGCTTGTACATTTATTGAGGCAACTCCTTATCTATTAACATAATGAAATTGACTGTCTCGACCCTTACTTCGTGGAATATGCTCATATTAGTGTGTTAAAATGAAACTCACGGTCTCTAGTTAATTCCACAATATAATACAAGTTATTGAAAATTCTAAAAAATTGACAATTGTTTCGATAAATCAATATCATCGTCAGAATGACAGAAGTTACATTTCATTTTATGCCTACCTGATGTTTAGTAGTTATTTTTGGCTAGACCAAGAAGTAACCTAACTTGTGATTGGCTTAATATATGTTTACAGGAAAAAGAAGAAGATGTGATATTACAAATATTGAAGCTTACATATTATTAGCCCTATGGTGATATCCTGGATATCATTTTTCCAATTAAGATCAGTATAACTGTGCAATGATATAGAAAACCAGGGAAACTATATCTGCTGATCTTTACAATTATCACTTAAGAAGACAGTTTATTAGTGGAGAATTCCCTAGATTTAACTGTTCATGAGAAATTAAAAATTGCCAATTTAATCAAAAATATTGAACCTTCAAAAGTTAAACGTCAAACAAAAAATGACATTACAGTTTTAAATGCAATAAAAAAGAAGATAGAGAATAATAACCTAACAGTTACAAAATCTGATAAGGGGAACGCTACTGTCATTTTGACGACTGGAAATTACAATTCCAAAGTATATAACTTCATAGAATCCAGCGATGTAAAAGTTCTTAAAGCAGACCCAACAAAGAAGTTTTCTAATAACGTAAGGGATATTGTTAATAATTCAAATTATCTTTTAAATGATTACGAATAGAGGTCTATCATACATAAGAATCCTCATTGTCCACAATTATATGGAACAGTTAAATTACATAAAGTAACGAAACCAATTAGACCTGTAGTCTCTTATGTTAATGCTCCTAATAATATATTGGCAAAGAAGCTCAACAATATACTCAATACTTACGGATATGAATCTCAGTACTCAATTAGAAATTCAATAGAACTAATCAAAAAGTTGAAAGCAATCCACTTGCAAGATAACTATAAACTCATTTCCTTCGATGTAACTGATATGTTTACTAAAATTCCTTTTAAAGAATGTCTAATACTTGTAAGAAAATTACTAGAAGATAAAAATATTAACCCAGGAATAATATCAGATATACTTAATTTATTTGATGTATGCATTAATCAGAATTATTTCACTTTTGACAATAAGATATATATTCAAAATGAAGGTTTACCAATGGGAAGCCCTATATCACCTATTTTAGCAAACATTTTTATGGACAATTTAGAAAGAAAGATCTTTGAAAGTAATATTTCGAAAAATATTTTATTTTGGTATAGATATGTAGATGACATATTAGCTTGTTTTATGGGTAGTGAACGACAATTAGATGTATTTTTCAACCACATCAATAATTTACACCCGAAAATTAAATTGACATTAGAAATTGAAGGAAATAGCTCAATCAATTTTCTTGATTTAAAAATTTAAAGAGTTAATAATGTACTTGATTATCCAATTTACCGAAAACCAACACAGACTGATGTGACAATTCCATTCAATTCTAACCACCCTGTGTCACACAGACTAGCAGCATATAATTCAATAATACATAGAGCTTTTTCAGTTCCTATGAACAAATGTAATTTTGATAGAGAGATTAATACAATTAGACAAATAGCAACATCTAACGGTTATCCATTAGATATGATAAATAAGCTAATTAGTAAAAAAGAGGTAAAATTGGCATTACAACTAATATATCCTAAACAAGCTGATGAAATTAAAACTTATAAAACCATCACTTATGCAGGAAATATTTCTAATAATATTTCAAAGATAATATCTTCAGCAACGAATACAACAATTTTTTTAAAACAGAAAGTAACGTTAGTACAAAATTGTTAAATGTAAAAACAAAAATACCACTATTAAAGAAGTCAGGTATATATAAACTCAAATGTCCAGAATGTAATGCTGTCTATTTGTGTCAGACCCTCAGGAATTTTGAAGTACGATACAGTGAGCACTTACGAGCATACAGATTAAAACAACCAGATAAATCCCACTACACAAAACATCTACTTGACACCAATCATTCATTGACACCTTACACAGAACTAGAAGTGCTGCATATTTAGGAAAAGAAACAAGAACTGGATTTCCTTGAAGAACTGGAAATTAGAAGACATTCAAGAAACCCACAATATGAAGTTGTCAATGAACAGTTAAATCTAGGGAATTCTCCACTAATAAATTGTCTTCTTGAGTGATAATTGTAAGGATCAGCAGATATAGTTTTCCTGGTCTTCTATATCTTTGCCCAGTTATACTGATCTTAATTGAAGAAATGATATCCAGGATATCACCATAGGGCTAATAATATCTAAGCTTCAATATTTGTAATATCACATCTTCTTCTTTTTTCTATAAACATATATTAAGCCAATTACAAGTTAGGTTACTTCTTGGTCTAGCCAAAAATAACTACTAAACATCAGGTAGGCATGAAATGAAATGTAACTTCTGTCATTCTGACGATGATATTGATTTATCGGAACAATTGCCAATTTTTTAGAATTTTCAATAACTTGTATTATATTGTGGAATTAACTAGAGACCGTGAGTTTAATTTAAAAACACTAATATTAATATATTCGTCACCATGTACAAAAGGTTTTAAAATTTGGACATGAGTGCAGTCAATTGCACCAATAAAGTTGGGTACAGCATGATGTACTGCCCACTCATTTTTAGCTATGTTGAACATATCGTCTGTAGTAGGAAACTCAATTCAATACTTTTCCTTGCTGCAGATAGCACGTGAGACTTTATCAATAATTTTTGACACAGTTGTTTGATTAATTTCAACATCAACATTGCTGAAATCCAGGGTCCGCTGAAACATGTTAAATTAGTGTTTTAATTATTTTATTATATATTTGGTGTACTTACTTTTATTTTTCCTATTTTTTTATTATTTAAACATACCTACGATTCTTAAAAACACTTCCATTTACTGAATGTGTGTAAGCGCAAAGCCTCTAGTCTCATTTACTTCTGTCAGAAATGTTTTAGCTAGGTAAAATACGTTTTCCCTATTGAACCTAAAAGAAAAACAGAAATAAAAAATAATTGACAAGCTATATCTTATTTTCTGTTACCGGAACATTTTATGATACCAAATATCATTATCAACGTGTCGTCTTGCACTGTATATTTTTCTTCTGCGTATTCAAACAAAACTAACCGTAGAATTCTCAAGAAGCTGCTATTATACCAACTTCGCTAATGTTAAGCAAATACTACAATATCTTCTTGAAATCGAAGTATCTGCTATAAGAAGTCGCTACTTCAAATTGCAGTAAATACTTTAGTACTTTTCACGAGAGTGCTACTTAGTATAGTAACTTCCGGAAAAATTAGAAGTATCTACTTTGAAATGTAGTTTCTTCTTAGTTTTGAAGTACCTACTTTATAGAAAATGCTAGTACTTCTAGTATTAGGTACTTCGTTTTTATTCATACCACCGAATGTGTACAATATTTTTTTTCATTCAATTTACGTCCCTGAGACAACTATGGCCGTTAGCACAAGGTACAGTGAATTAAAATAGATTATGAAAATATCATGTAAAAATAATTACAAACACTAATGAACCATAAGTATTTAAGGTTTATTCAGAAGGTTCTTTTAGAAACATAATTGAAATCCTAACCATCAATAATTCCATTCCCAATTCCCGCAAAAACTTAACCTCAACCCTCCGACACTTGATAATAATAATGTTTATTCAAATATTTAATGTACAAATAAAATACAAATCTTTTATTAATCTTAACATTAGTGAATAAACAGGAAATGCCGTAGAAACTGAATAAAATCAGTTTGTACACGGTAAGCATAGCAAATTAAATATAAAATACATATAAATTTTACTTGATATAATAGTTATTTATAAAACAAGTGTCACAATGACTCGTTTTGTAGCACGAGTGAAGTTTGCACAACGAACCGCGAAGCGGTGAGTTGTGCAAATCACGAGTACTACAGAAAGTCATTGTGGCACAAGTTTTACACAATATTTTTTATAATTCGCATTTATTTAATTATTTGAATAAAATAGAATTTCATATAATCCCTGATTTTAAACTAGGAGGAGTGGTTTGAATTTAAGTTGGCAATTCTGTAGATTCCTAATTGGTCAGATCACAGATGTTTTCATTCAGCACTTCTAACTTTTGACATATTATAACCGAATAATTGTGTAAATTGTAAACAAACTTTCATTTAAGCAAAAAGAGGATGATTATGTTTAAAAAAGAGCTTCTTCGTATATGCTCTTGCGATCTATTTATATTATATCATGAACAGAATTATTACATCTTCACATAGATATCTGGTAATTTATCCCAAAAATCGAACGTTTTGTATACCTATATATTGATCCCATACAATATAAAAATAAACAATTGACAAATCATTGATAAATAAACGTTAGCGTACTTTATTCATTAATATTTTTAATATATAAATCATTCTAATTTACCTTTAATATAATAATTCGCTAGCTAGAACAACGCTAGACCATTTTATTTATAATTTGTGTCAAGGTTAAAGTCGACTGTCAAATAAAAATATAACTAAATTCAATAACCAACTGTACATTAAAAATTACTATAACAGTGTTCAAAGAGCTTCATTGTGACACTGTAAACAATGTTATAATGAAGTCCCTTTTATACGCGAATTATCAAAACATAGTTATACGTCTATTATCCTTATTATAAAAATCCCAATGGCACAGGACCAATTGGACAGGCTTATTTCAGTAACATATTTGCATAAAACCCAAAATAAAAAATTAGATACAGAAGTAATAGAATGTTTTGAAATGTACAAAAAACCAAAGTAACAATCTGGCATCAAATCAAAAACAAAAAAACAGAAAAAATTTCTGGTGAACTTGTGAATTTTCTTAAATCAAGGTTTTAATGTACGATTTAGAGAAAAATGTTAATCACAAAAGTTGTAGAACGTGTTAAGGTCTATGAAAAAGCTTAGTAACTTTATTGCGTCAAATGAAAAACAAAGGAAATACGATTTTTTTTCAATTTTGACAGGCCGTCATTTTGTTTTTACTGGGCTGATTTGGCTCATTAACGAACTCGTGCAGGATTTTGGCCTGACCGATTTTTGTAGCAAGTTTGGTTCCTATCAGTCAAAAAATACGCCCTCTATCGTTCTTACAAATTCCGTTTTAACACATACATATATACAGGGTGTCCCGGGACTAATGGGAAAGAAGTCAGGAGCGTATAATCTGAGCCAAAATAATGTTAGTACTTCATATAAACTTTTTCTATGCAGGCCCTCGTTTTCGAATTATAGGCCTCCAAAGTTTTAATTTTGAATTTGGTTTTTATTTTTATTTTTTTTAATAGTTATTTGATCTTTATAAAATTTACGGCAAAGCTATAATGTACGTGTATGTTTATTTTGGAAAGGTAAACAGTTTTACAGTAGTGCCTTGAAGCCAGGGACGGACTACTCGCAATGGTTAGTGATCCAAAAATTTTGCAGGGATGGCACACCCTGTATGAAATTATCGAAATTCACTTCCCCACACATTAATCTAACGAAAAGGTGCTCTTGTTGGAATTCGATAAAATAAGCCGTTTGGCTAATATTTACAGTTTTATTAATGCACTACGTACCAATTTACGCATACACCATTTTTATAAGTACACAACGAGGTAAAACTAACTTATTAATACTATGTCCAAGATTTGCCTACAGTACTACAAAAAAATAATTTTATGATAGCAAGAAGATAAAAAACATTAACGACGTATCAATTCGTAAGTTGGTAAAAACTTTTTAAAAGTGTTTTTACCGTTTATCAAGTAACCATAGGATTAGTTGTCAAACGTTGTGTAGAATAGTTCGTTGTCATTACTTGTCAATAATTCATAAGTCCTTAATTTAACTGTTACAATGGCAGAATTCACTTCTATTGAGTATGCTGATATGCATTTAATTTATGGACTGGCTTCTCGAAACTGTTTAGAGGCTAGAAGGCTTTATGCAGAACATTTTCCAAACAGAGCATTGCCAGACAGACGAATGTTTGAGCGTATTGATCTCAGGTTACGAGAAACAGGTATGAATAAGTAAATGTAATTTTCCATGTATAGAAAACAAAATTTTAAATTTTAGGAAGTTTTTTGCCAAAAAAAGGTGGAGAAGGTCCAGTACGAAGCGTACGTACTGTGGCAGTTGAACAAGATTTGTTAAATGCGGTTGATAATAAACCATCAACGAGTTTACGAAAATTATCAAGAGAAGATAACGTCTCGAAATCAATCGTTCATCGCGTCCTAAAAGAACAGCTGTTATATCCTTTTCATATGAAAAAAGTACACAGTATGACAGTGGCTGATTATCCTGCACGACTTGAGTATAGCCAGTGGTTTCTGCGACAACAACAGCAGACAATACATTCATTAGTAACGTTCTCTTTACGGACGAATCCGGTTTCACCAGAGATGGAGTCATAAATTCTCATAATATGCATTTATGGGATGATGTGAATCCACATGGCATTATCCAAACTAGGAACCAGCATAGATTCATGGTTAATGTTTGGACAGGAATAGTTGGCAATCATTTGATAGGGCCATATTTCATTGACGGTACTTTGACCGGTCAGAGATATTTGGAGTTTTTGCAAAATGAGTTATGGAACCTGTTTGATGATGTGCCACTACAAACTCGTAGGAATTTATGGTTCATGCATGATGTGGCTCCTCCTCATTTCAGTTTAGATGTTCGACAGCATTTATACACAAGGTTTCCTAATAGATGGATTGGTCGTGGAGGCCCTTTTCAATGGCCACCGCGATCAGGAGACGTTAATCCTATGGATTTCTTTCTCTGGGGTTATCTCAAAAGTAAGGTATACGCAACACCCGTGCAAACAAGGCAAGATTTAATTGACAGAATTGTGTTACACTGCAATGTTATTAGAAATAATATGGGCCTGCTCTTTCAAGTGCAAAGAAACAACCTTCGTAGACTTAGAATGTGCGTGGAAGTGGGAGGAGCTCATATTGAACATTTATTAGAATAACGTTAGTTTTTATTGTTGTTTAGGAATTAGTTTTAGTCCAATGTTTTATAAATTGTGTTTGTTGAGGTTTTCTTAATAGTTTAATAATTTTGTGTTCGTAATTTTGATTGAAAGCAACTGATTACGTTGTTTGCGTACCTATTCAATTCCTATTAAATGAGTTCGTAATGTTTTTATCATCTGCTATCATCAAATCATTACTTTTCCGCCCAACCTATCTAATATGCGAGAAAAGTATTGGTTTACCCCAAAAAAGTTGGAATTCTGACAAAAATTTTGGAGTTATTTTCACGCTTTCCATCAACAACAACACGAAAAAACGGTTTTTAGAAAAAAATCCTGTGTGTATGTCGTCGTCGTTGTCGTCGGCCACGATACAGCCTCCGGAGTGCAATGAGTCACCAATTTTATGATGGAATATTATTAAGGATATGACACAAATAAACACTATTGATTCTCAGCTCATCTGAGCCAGTACAGCGGGTGCTATGGTACTTGAAGTACGGCCTTTTGACATTTTTTGAGAAATTTCAGTTTGTTAGCACAATACAGCCTCCGGAGTTCAACAAGTCACCAATTTTATGATTGAATATCATTCAGGACATCTCACTGATGAACCGTATTGATTTTGAGATCCCCAGAGCCAATACAACAGGTGCTACAGTATTTTAAGTACGATATTTTTGTCATTTTTGGAGAAGTTTTAGTTTGTTAGCATGATACAGCCTCAGGAGTATATCCAAGTGACCAATTTTATGATTGGATATTATTCAGAATAGTTGTAAATTTTTATAATAAATTCTTTTAAACATAAATCAATGAAAAATTCAAAAAACAATATCAACATATGGTTTTTTGAGTTTTTCATTGATTTATGTTTAAAAGAATTTATTATAAAAATTTACAACTATTCCAAAATTCGCTATAGATTTCATCCCTTGATAATGAATAAAAATTATTCGAAAGCTCGGGAATAAATATCTGAAAGAATTTACTCTGGAGTCTTATTGCCACATCCCCACAAAAATATCCATTACAAATAAGTTGGCAAATATCTTCCTTCAAATTATATATATATATATATATATATATATATATATATATATATATATATATGTATATATATATATATATATATATATATTTATATACACAAACTGAAAAATATCTTATTGGGGATTGCAGCATAAGAGGAAAAATACACTCTATTCAATTCTCCAAGCTTTCGTAAATCTTTATTTACATCATCAGGGAACTACAATAAGGAAAGAAAAACATAAATTATAAAAAGTATTCATAAAAACATTTCTACAACTTACATTGATCGAGATTGCATCATTGATCTTGAACACAGGAAAAGTGCACAACAGAAAGTCATTAAAGAAATAGGTCCAGTCGGCAATACATTTGCCTATTACTGGTAAACATTTTTATTAAAACATTATTAAAAAGTAAAAAGTTTAAAAAACATTTAAAATCGAGAATCCACACACCCACGCGGACTTGTGAGAATAATGGCGGAAACTAAAAATGTCAGGTTAAGTACACCAATCATCATTACTAAATGAATGAAAAGAATCGATCTTTGCAATGACGCGAGACACTGAAACAATCGAATTGAAACTTTGAAGAGAATACAAGGGTGGTACCAAAATTATGGAAATGTATTTGAGTAATCATTCCAATGAAAAAATTATTTTAATCACGAGAATTAATATGTGATTATTAATGTTATTAATTATTATTATAAATATTATTATGGAGCTAATAATAATGGGGGAACACCTACAAAAAGAGGGAACACCTACAAAAAAAAAGGGGGGGAACACCTACCATGATGCCACAAGTAGGAAACTAGTGAGAATTATTCATATTCTCATTATTATTATTATTGTTATTAATATGGAGACAATTGTGCTTATCAAGCGTTAGGAGGAGGGAGTAGAGATTACTCAAATTTTGAATGTCAGTCTTCCTATTCATACAACCCTCTTCCTGGAAGATGAAAGCCATTTCCAAAAACAGTCTTTTATTATAACTTCTCTCACGAGAAAGGATTTTAACTCCCTCAAAGTCAATGACATGATCCAAAGAGGAGACATGATTAGCCAGAGAACATCTTTCAGGATGTAACCTTATATCACTTTTATGGAGGGATACACGGCTTGAAATTTTTTGGGAAGTTTGACCAATATATGATAGACCACAACTGTTACAACAAAGCTTATAAACAACATTACTACAATCCACAACAGGTATCTTGTCTTTTAAAGGACTATAAATTGACTTAACAATCAAGGAACTCCTGGAGGCAAACCTAACATTCTGTAAGTATTGTGAAAAAATTCTAGCAAGTCTGGGCGTAATTTCCTTTATGTAAGGCAGAGAAACCGTTAAATCGGAAGGAATCGTTCTGGAGGATGAGAGAGGATCCAACTCAGTTGCACCTGCTGCGTCAATTTAATGTATTGAGGTTTGTGACAAAACAGAAGACGTATTGAAGATGATCTTTCTCAGTAACTGTTTTGGATAGGAATTGTCAAGGAACAAATTAAAGAGAATATTACGATTCTTATTTCTAAATACAGGGTCAGAGAGGTTCATAACTCTAGCTGTCATTTGTTTAACCAAGTTAACCTTTATGCTAAATTTATGGTAAGAATTGTAGTTGAGATATCTCCCAGAGCTACTTTGTTTTCTATACCAATCAATTATAATCACATTATCAGGAGACCTAGTCCATAAAGTATCTAAAAAAGGGACAGCCATGTTAGAGTTTTCTGTTTCGATAGTAAACTGAATGTAAGGATCATAGCTATTAAAGGTGAAAAGGAGATCTTCAGTGGAGTCCACAGGGCAAGCTAGGATTATATCATCTACATATTTCTTGATGAAAGGTACACTGAAAGGAAGTACCGGAAGGACCACGTCCAACAGATCATCCATTACATAGCACGCTAATATCGGAGAAATACTAGCACCCATAGGAGTACCAAAAGTCTGTTTGTAAAATTCATTATTAAAAGAAAAGCAGGTAGAACTGAAGAGGAATTCAATCAACTCAGTGAACATGTCAATATCAATGTTACACACTGTACTAATGGATGGCCAGTGTTTGTGAACTGAACGTATAACTGCTTGTAAATAAACATTGCTAAAAAGTGAAACCACATCCAGACTGACTAAAACATAGTTTTGTGGAAGAGGTCTTCTGTTAAATAATTCAAAAACCTGGAAGGAGTCCTTAATGAAATATTCGTTGTCATTACTGTAGGCCTTGGTCAAGATATCTGTGAGGAAAGAAGCAATAAACTCAGTAGGAGAGTTAATAGAAGCGACAATAGGTCTCATTGTCAAGGTAGGCTTATGAATTTTAGGAAGAGTGTAAAATTTTGCTATGACAGAGTTATAAGAAGTTAATTTTTTCCTTGTGATCTCATCAATCTGTCTCTTATTATACAGTCTCTTAACAAGAGTGTTAGATTTGGATTGAATCGTCCTACTGGGATCTCTCGAGAGGGGAACATAGGAAGAATCGTTGTCGATTATATCCTGAGATAATTTGAGGTAATCTTTCCTTATCTCAGGATATAATCGACAACGATTCTTCCTATGTTCCCCTCTCGAGAGATCCCAGTAGGACGATTCAATCCAAATCTAACACTCTTGTTAAGAGACTGTATAATAAGAGACAGATTGATGAGATCACAAGGGAAAAATTAACTTCTTATAACTCTGTCATAGCAAAATTTTACACTCTTCCTAAAATTCATAAGCCTACCTTGACAATGAGACCTATTGTCGCTTCTATTAACTCTCCTACTGAGTTTATTGCTTCTTTCCTCACAGATATCTTGACCAAGGCCTACAGTAATGACAATGAATATTTCATTAAGGACTCCTTCCAGGTTTTTGAATTATTTAACAGAAGAACTCTTCCACAAAACTATGTTTGAGTCAGTCTGGATGTGGTTTCACTTTTTAGCAATGTTTATTTACAAGCAGTTATACGTTCAGTTCACAAACACTGGCCATCCATTAGTACAGTGTGTAACATTGATATTGACATGTTCACTGAGTTGATTGAATTCCTGTTCAGTTCTACCTGCTTTTCTTTTAATAATAAATTTTACAAACAGACTTTTGGTACTCCTATGGGTGCTAGTATTTCTCCGATATTAGCGTGCTATGTAATGTATGATCTGTTGGACGTGGTCCTTCCGGTACTTCCTTTCAGTGTACCTTTCATCAAGAAATATGTAGATGATATAATCCTAGCTTGCCCTGTGGACTCCACTGAAGATCTCCTTTTCACCTTTAATAGCTATGATCCTTACATCCAGGTTACTATCGAAACAGAAAACTCTAACATGGCTGTCCCTTTTTTAGATACTTTATGGACTAGGTCTCCTGATAATGTGATTATAATTGATTGGTATTGAAAACAAAGTAGCTCTGGGAGATATCTCAACTACAATTCTTACCATAAATTTAGCATAAAGGTTAACTTGGTTAAACAAATGACAGCTAGAGTTATGAACCTCTCTGACCCTGTATTTAGAAATAAGAATCGTAATATTCTCTTTAATTTGTTCCTTGACAATTCCTATCCAAAATAGTTACTGAGAAAGATCATCTTCAATACGTCTTCTGTTTTGTCACAAACCTCAATACATTCAATTGACGCAGCAGGTGCAACTGAGTTGGATCCTCTCTCATCCTCCAGAACGATTCCTCCCGATTTAACGGTTTCTCTGCCTTACATAAAGGAAATTACGCCCAGACTTGCTAGAATTTTTTCACAATACTTACAGAATGTTAGGTTTGCCTCCAGGAGTTCCTTGATTGTTAAGTCAATTTATAGTCCTTTAAAAGACAAGATACCTGTTGTGGATTGTAGTAATGTTGTTTATAAGCTTTGTTGTAACAGTTGTGGTCTATCATATATTGGTCAAATTTCCCAAAAAATTTCAAGCCGTGTATCCCTCCATAAAAGTGATATAAGGTTACATCCTGAAAGATGTTCTCTGGCTAATCATGTCTCCTCTTTGGATCATGTCATTGACTTTGAGGGAGTTAAAATCCTTTCTCGTGAGAGAAGTTATAATAAAAGACTGTTTTTGGAAATGGCTTTCATCTTCCAGGAAGAGGGTTGTATGAATAGGAAGACTGACATTCAAAATTTGAGTAATCTCTACTCCCTCCTCCTAACGCTTGATAAGCACAATTGTCTCCATATTACTAACAATAATAATAATAATGAGAATATGAATAATTCTCACTAGTTTCCTACTTGTGGCATCATGGTAGGTGTTCCCCCCCTTTTTTTTTGTAGGTGTTCCCCCATTATTATTAGCTCCATAATAATATTTATAATAATAATTAATAACATTAATCATCACATATTAATTCTCGTGATTAAAATAATTTTTTCATTGGAATGATTACTCAAATACATTTCCATAATTTTGGTACCACCCTTGTATTCTCTTTAAAGTTTCAATTCGATTGTTTCAGTGTCTCGCGTCATTGCAAAGATCGATTCTTTTCATTCATTTAGTAATGATGATTGGTGTACTTAACCTGACATTTTTAGTTTCCGCCATTATTCTCACAAGTCCGCGTGGGTGTGTGGATTCTCGATTTTAAATGTTTTTTAAACTTTTTACTTTTTAATAATGTTTTAATAGAAATGTTTACCAGTAATAGGCAAATGTATTGCCGACTGGACCTATTTCTTTAATGACTTTCTGTTGTGCACTTTTCCTGTGTTCAAGATCAATGATGCAATCTCGATCAATGTAAGTTGTAGAAATGTTTTTATGAACACTTTTTATAATTTATGTTTTTCTTTCCTTATTGTAGTTCCCTGATGATGTAAATAAAGATTTACGAAAGCTTGGAGAATTGAATAGAGTGTATTTCTCCTCTTATGCTGCAATCCCCAATAAGATATTTTTCAGTTTGTGTTCTAATTGATCAGCAACGATCACGGCGTTTTTCGCTTTTCAGCTATATTTATATATATATATATATATATATATATATATATATATTTTATTATGATATCTAATATATTGTTGCACTCCAGATTAGTGGTGACACTTATTGTGATATTTTTATGTATGTTTAAACTTTATTTTTATTGGCAATTCATTGTGATATCATAATTTCATTTATTTTAATATTTTCTCATAACTACACAATCCTGTCGAATATTTTTATTTGTATTTGTAATCGTCTTGTTGAAATTTTGAAATTTTAGTTTAGTTTAAATGCAAAAAGTGCATTACACCCCTGTCCTTCATATATACCTATAAGTGGTCTCGTCAACATGTCTCATATTCGCCTGTATAGTTGAATATCGAATGTTTTTCTATGGGAACGATCTCTATGTTAGTTGAAATGATAAAAGTTGTATTAAAGCGATAAGAAGAAGAAATTTTTCCTGAATAAACCAAATATTATATACAAACTGAATAAATGGAAAATAATAATGAAACGAATTACATATGTTAATTTACAATTGTTTAAAAATAATGATTTCTTATACTATATGAATGTTCATGAGTTTTTTATATAAATGAGGTGAGTAATTGTCTTCAATTATATAATGTCTGTAAAATATAGATCGATCTTTCTTTGTTATTAACTTTACTTTCTTTTTTAGATGTACATCTGTTAAGAAATAAACGTTCACTGACCTTTTAAGTCCTTTAATTATTGCTTAGTTTGTCGCACTAAAATGTCTGCCTGCAGAATGTTGTAGAACGGATTGTTGAAGTCTGGATTTCTCGCCACAAAAAATATATTCGTCCGGAAATTTCAATTTGGTGAGTATTTTAATATGTAGCAACTAGTTATTAATGTCTCTTTCATCGAAATTCTTAAATTCTCTTACTTTTTGTCATATTTCAAGTATCTTCGCCCATAAAAACCTCTCATCCTTCCAAAAAACCAACTTGATCCCCTTTTGTTTTTTTATCAACCAACTTTTCTTGTCTCCATTTCACATCTCACTAGATTTTTTTAATGTCTATTGTTATGCAATGTTTATTGTAAACCATAAATCTAAACTTTTTAGTTTCGGTCTGTCAAAATTTATCAATTTACTTATTACTTACTATATGATGAATAGAATAATAAATTTGATATTTACATATGTAATTCTTTGGATATATCCTTTTTCAAATTACTTGTTATTTTATATAAGCCATTCATAATAATTTAATTGTAATTCCTTCTAAATATTTTTGTGGTATTCATTATTTACAATCGTGTCATTGACATTCAACTTCACAAACCGAATATGTCTCATTGAAATCATTCAGCTTCAAATTTAAAATGTACTCTATTTGTTTACTAATAATTAATTTACTTTTCTCTATTTTAGATAAAAAGTCCGTTTACTATGAGTACTTTAAAAGAAATTATTAACATCGTATAAATATGTATCTACAACTACATCTAATTTATGAAAATGTTAAAGTAAATTAAAACTATATTAGAGGAGTGCAGAATACAGGTAACTATCTTCTTTTTGTATTTGTCATAAAATAGTGCAACATATATATATATATATATATATATATATATATATATATATATATATATATATATATATAACAACAAAGAGATTCATGGGTAATTCACGCAAAATAAAGGGCTACTGAAACAGAGTGGTAACCGCGGACATGCATGTTTCTGGCTCATTTGCCTCTTCAGCACGGTATAACATGCATGTCCGCGGTTACCACTCTGTTTCAGTAGCCCTCTATTTTGCGTGAATTACCCATGAATATCTTTGTTGTTGTTGTTAACATATCACGCGATATTCCTACATCTTCTTTATATATATATATATATATATATATATAGGGTTGTCCAAAAAAAACGGAATTTCCTTTTTTATTGATATTTTTTTTATTTATAGGTCGTTTTTTGATGTCGGTTTTGTTTAAAAGATAATTGATCAAGACACACTACTAATCTAATATTTCGCGTTTTGTTTAAAAAGCAAAATGGCGGACACATCCAACCTTTACCAAACTTTAAAACTGACTGGACATTTTTTGTTTCGCACTGTATATGTTTGCGAATTATTTTACGAAAGTTCAGACATTTGTGAATGTAACGAGAGGTCAAACATAGAAATAGGTCAAAAATTGTCTGATGTATGGCTCGAAAAAAACAAGTATGTTATTACATATTTCGAGCCATACATCAGACAATTTTTGACCGATTGCTATGTTTGACCTCTCGTTACATTAAAAAATGTCTGAACTGGATAAATTCGCAAACATATACAGTGCGAAACAAAAAATTTCCAGTCAGTTTTAAAGTTTGGTAAAGTTTGGATGTGTCCGCCATTTTGTTTTTTAAACAAAACGCGAAATATTAGATTAGTAGTGTGTCTTGATCAATTATCTCTTAAACAAAACCGACATCAATAAAATCGACCTATAAATAAAAAAAATATCAATAAAAAAGGAAATTCCGGTTTTTTTGGACAACCCTATATATATATATATATATATATATATATATATATATATATATATATAATTTTTATAATAACAATTCTTGGAATAAGAGGTCTCCATCACTTTAATTATAATTTTATTGACGTTACGACACCATACGTGTCATCTTCTGAACAATGTTGTTAAAATTACACAAATATTTACAATCTTCACATTATTTAAAAGGTTATAAAAAATACTAACATAAAATCAATGGTCTCGTAGGTTTCGAAGTGCTTCCCACACATTGCGGTAGGTGGATCGATCTTGAAATTCATTTTTAGTTACCACGTAGAAGACGCACCGCGAATTATGTTTCAGTTTCAGTGTCTTGCCAGGGGCTGAAATCTGGTCTTCAAGTTTTTATAATTGCCCGAACTTCTTTCGAAAGACGGATGCCAACCCTCGTGCGTTCTTGAGATGGGCGGAGATGTTGTATGCCATATCTAGCTTCCCGGTACCTCCATACGCGCCAATAAATTCATCGAAGGTAGGGTCAGATACATCTCGAATATGGTTGACTCCTTTCTCTAGGTCATGGTCTCCTTCGAATGGCGTTAGTCGGTTTTGGTGAACTACTTTTGGTATTCCGTTGGGGATCTTGCTTATGCGATATATAACATCATTGATCCTTTTTTTGATTAAGTATGGGTTTTCCCAGGATTATTATAATTTTGGAGAAAATCCTTTTCTCCTCGTCGAGTTGTGTAACCATGCATTGTCCCCTTCTTTAAAACCGCCAGACACCAATGTAATGTTTTTCTTATTTATTAAAACGTTTTTATTGCCTACTATTGTCTACTAACTTAATTTATTTAGTCACTACACTATTCGCTTATACACAGTATATGCACTTAAACTAATTTATATAAACAGTTCGCTAATTTATATTCACTTATTTACTGCTTATCTCAGAATTAAAAATTAAAATAACAAATAGTATATGAAAAAATAGATAAATAACTGTTGCATCTTGACAAATGTGTCCAATCTGTATAATACCTGAAATGAATTAATATATCTTCATACAGTATAAACCATTAAAACTTGTTAAATTAAAAGAACATTAAAAAAACAAACACACATTGAGTTGATACTAGATCATTTATTTTAGATGCAAATTTTAAAATGACTTTTAAAATGTTTTAAGTTGTATAAAGTCATTGATTTTATGTTAGTATTTTTTATAACCTTTTAAATAATGTGAAGATTGTAAATATTTGTGTAATTTTAACAACATTGTTCAGAAGATGACACGTATGGTGTCGTAACGTCAATAAAATTATAATTAAAGTGATGGAGACCTCTTATTCCAAGAATTGTTAATATAAGAATTATATATATATATATATATATATATATATATATATATATATATATATATATATATATAGGGTTGTCCAAAAAAACCGGAATTTCCTTTTTTATTGATATTTTTTTTATTTATAGGTCGATTTTATTGATGTCGGTTTTGTTTAAGAGAGTTCAGACATTTTTTAATGTAACGAGAGGTCAAACATAGCAATCGGTCAAAAATTGTCTGATGTATGGCTCGAAATATGTAATAACATACTTGTTTTTTTCGAGCCATACATCAGACAATTTTTGACCGATTTCTATGTTTGACCTCTCGTTACATTCACAAATGTCTGAACTTTCGTAAAATAATTCGCAAACATATACAGTGCGAAACAAAAAATGTCCAGTCAGTTTTAAAGTTTGGTAAAGGTTGGATGTGTCCGCCATTTTGCTTTTTAAACAAAACGCGAAATATTAGATTAGTAGTGTGTCTTGATCAATTATCTTTTAATTATTTTACGAAAGTTCAGACATTTGTGAATGTAACGAGAGGTCAAACATAGAAATCGGTCAAAAATTGTCTGATGTATGGCTCGAAAAAAACAAGTATGTTATTACATATTTCGAGCCATACATCAGACAATTTTTGACCGATTGCTATGTTTGACCTCTCGTTACATTAAAAAATGTCTGAACTGGATAAATTCGCAAACATATACAGTGCGAAACAAAAAATTTCCAGTCAGTTTTAAAGTTTGGTAAAGTTTGGATGTGTCCGCCATTTTGTTTTTTAAACAAAACGCGAAATATTAGATTAGTAGTGTGTCTTGATCAATTATCTCTTAAACAAAACCGACATCAATAAAATCGACCTATAAATAAAAAAAATATCAATAAAAAAGGAAATTCCGGTTTTTTTGGACAACCCTATATATATATATATATATATATATATATATATATATATATATATATATAATTTTTATATTAACAATTCTTGGAATAAGAGGTCTCCATCACTTTAATTATAATTTTATTGACGTTACGACACCATACGTGTCATCTTCTGAACAATGTTGTTAAAATTACACAAATATTTACAATCTTCACATTATTTAAAAGGTTATAAAAAATACTAACATAAAATCAATGACTTTATACAACTTAAAACATTTTAAAAGTCATTTTAAAATTTGCATCTAAAATAAATGATCTAGTATCAACTCAATGTGTGTTTGTTTTTTTAATGTTCTTTTAATTTAACAAGTTTTAATGGTTTATACTGTATGAAGATATATTAATTCATTTCAGGTATTATACAGATTGGACACATTTGTCAAGATGCAACAGTTATTTATCTATTTTTTCATATACTATTTGTTATTTTAATTTTTAATTCTGAGATAAGCAGTAAATAAGTGAATATAAATTAGCGAACTGTTTATATAAATTAGTTTAAGTGCATATACTGTGTATAAGCGAATAGTGTAGTGACTAAATAAATTAAGTTAGTAGACAATAGTAGGCAATAAAAACGTTTTAATAAATAAGAAAAACATTACATTGGTGTCTGGTGTGGGGTAATACAAATAAATTTCTACTTAAAAATGGCCAAGAGACTATGTGATCTAAAAGTGGCCGAATTAAGAGCAGAGTTGGAAGATCGTGAGTTGGAAACGTCCGGTAAGAAAAGTGAGTTAGTAGAAAGACTCAAAGTGGCACTGATAAATGACGGCTTTGATCCAGAATTATTCTTATTCAATGACAAGGCTTCCACCTTAATCTCGTCAATTTCTGCCATGCAAAAGAAGATTTCAACTAATGTGATAAACGATATTTCTGCTAGCATGGACAAACTTTCTGCTGATATCTTATTAATGAAAAATGACATTGCTGCTGACGTGGAATATAAAATTTCGTCTCTTAAGTCAGATATTGAGGATAAAATCACAACGATGGACGAGAAAATGGAGGATAAAATGTCAACTATGGACGAAAAAATCAAGGAGTTGGAGAGTAAGATAACAGATTTAAGAACAAAAGACACGCCAGCAGAACAAAAGAAGATCGAGATATGCAATCCAGCAACACCCAAGACAGAAGATATTAGCAGATTTGCCCGAGTTAAGGCTCCAACGTTCGACGGAAAGACATCGTCGACCAATTATGTGAAACAATTTGAAGCTGCCGCTAGAGTGAACAATTGGTCTGATAGGGAGAAGGCAGTAAACTTAACCATCGCGCTTCGGGGAGATGCCTTGGATGTACTTCAGACGATACCTCTGGAAGGAACGGATAATTTAGAGCAGCTGAAGAAGAGGTTGGACATGGGATATGGTCAGAAACATCTAGAAGATTTGAACATATTCCAGCTGAAGAACCGAAGGCGGAAACGTGACGAAACCATTCAAGAGTATGAAATGGATATTGCCCGACTAGTTCGCTTTGCTTATCCATCAGCACCAGAGAACATGATGGAATGTTTAGGCATCCAGACCTTTATTGACGGCGTATGTGACCACTATATGGAGAACACGCTACGATTAGCCCATCCTGAAACATTGGTCGATGCATTGACTGCTGTTCTTGAATGTGAAGCAGCCACGATGGCTTCGGGATATAGCAAAAGTAGGGCCATGCAGGAAAAATGTGACGATGACAGACTTGACCAGATCGTCAACCTATTGAAAGATATGGTAAACGTGAAGCCGAACAAGTTCAGGTGCAGTAATTGTGGCGAGCTAGAGCATGCACGCAGTTCGTGTAAGCGTCCTACGACTCCTGCAAACCAAGAACCTCTCAAATGCAAAGCATTCATGAAGGGCTCGCGGTACAACAAAGGTAGGACCATGCAGGAAGAAGATGGCGATGACAAACTTGACCAGATCGTCAACTTGTTGAAAGGTATGGCAGACTAGAAGCCGAATAAGATCAAATGCCGGAAGCGTGGTCAGCTAGAGCACGCACGCAGTCCGTCTTAGTGCTCCAAGACTCCTGTAACCCCAGAACTCCAGTCACAGGGGAAATCAGACAGGAGTGAATACCCAGCTGATGTGTATCACCAAAAAGCCAACTCTTTGCCTAGACGGTCATGCCCTGTAGACTATTCACAATGCAACAAGTCGAAATCTAAGGAAGTTGTAGTTTCTAGAATTACAGTAGTCAATGAAGAATGGTCACCCACCAGGATCAGAGAAGATCAGGAGAATGATCCTCACCTGAAGATCATCCGGCAATGGATGGAAGAAAATCGGTGATCTATCTGGCAAGAAGTGTCAAGATTTTCACCGGAACACAAGGCGTATTGGGCTCAGTGGGACTCCCTTCTCCTAGAATAAGGGCTGTTGAAAAGAGTCCTTGAAAACGATGATGGTTCCGAGATAAGGAGACAGATAGTTATCCCTAGAACGAGAGTAGCTGAGGTACTGGAGAAGTTACACGACAGTCCATCGGGAGGTCATCTGGGAGTGAAGAAAACTCTCCACCGAGTCCGTGAAAGATGTTGTTGGATGAACAGCTCCGACGATGTGAAGGACTGGTGTTAGAAATGTACGACTTTTGCTACGAGTAATGGACCACATCGCAAGAGAAAGGCGCCTATGAAACAGTATAATGTTGGAAGCCCTTTCGAAAGGATCGCTTCAGATATCGCTGGACCATTTCCGACGACCGAAAATGGTAGCAAATACATACTGGTTATAATAGATTATTTCATAAAGTGGGTGAAAATTTACGCTATCCCGAACCAAGAGGCTACAACTGTTGCGGATGTATTGGTGAAAGAATTTTTCAGCCGATATGGAGTGCCCTTGGAAGTCCACAGCGACCAGGGAAGAAATTTCGAAAGTCATCTATTCCAGGAGATTTACGAGAAGCTGGGAATGAAGAAGACCAGGACAACAGCATTACATCCACAGTCAGATGGAATGGTCGAGAGAATGAACAGGACAATTGGAAAATACCTGTCCAAAGTAGTTGCCAGCCATCAGAGAGATTGGGACCAGTATATTTCCTTATTCGCGTTGGCTTATTGATCTGCCGTCAATGAGTCCACGAGTGAAACACCTGCGAAAATCCCGTTTGGACGTGAAATGAGGCTTCCATGTGACCTGGAATTTGGCTGTCGGCCTGTAGAAGATCTAGCAGGAGAAGACTACGTGATCCAATTGAGAAGAAGCCTGAACAATATTCATGAATTAGTTCGAACAAATCTTCAAGTTGCAGCGACAGAATGAAAAGTCGGTACGACACGCAGGCCACAGAAGGCGGTTTTAAAGAAGGGGACAATGCATGGTTACACAACTCGACGAGGAGAAAAGGATTTTCTCCAAAATTATAATAATCCTGGGAAAACCCATACTTAATCAAAAAAAGGATCAATGATGTTATATATCGCATAAGCAAGATCCCCAACGGAATACCAAAAGTAGTTCACCAAAACCGACTAACGCCATTCGAAGGAGACCATGACCTAGAGAAAGGAGTCAACCATATTCGAGATGTATCTGACCCTACCTTCGATGAATTTATTGGCGCGTATGGAGGTACCGGGAAGCTAGATATGGCATACAACATCTCCGCCCATCTCAAGAACGCACGAGGGTTGGCATCCGTCTTTCGAAAGAAGTTCGGGCAATTATAAAAACTTGAAGACCAGATTTCAGCCCCTGGCAAGACACTGAAACTGAAACATAATTCGCGGTGCGTCTTCTACGTGGTAACTAAAAATGAATTTCAAGATCGATCCACCTACCGCAATGTGTGGGAAGCACTTCGAAACCTACGAGACCATGTGTTGGAATCCAGCGTGAAGAAACTGGCTATGCCTGAGATAGCGAGTAACCAGTTGGATTGGCGAATCATCAGGAACATGGTAGATATTATCTTTCAAGATACCGGTGTCCAGATATTAATTTGCAGCTACAACCCCCGTTATCAGTATCCGATGAAAACGGTGCCCTGCTATTTCCATAAGTGTAGAAATGGGGCCAGTTGCCGATTCAAACATCCAGTCTCGGCTACACAAAAGTTTCAGGAGGAACTTCCATTCAAGGAGGGGGTAATGTTACGAAACAGTAATGTTACAATAGTCCCTAAATCCGACTCTGCCTAAGCCAGATATGGAAGTTAAAATTATGTTGGATACGCAGGTTTTTTTCATAACTGTTTACGATTGTGACTATCTTATCTAGTCATTGTTTTTGTTACCAGTCTTATCTAGAAAATTCCAGAGCCAAGTGTTTTTGTGTAAGCCTCAATCCAGAATTTTCTAGTAAAAAAGGCACACATATATATATAAAGAACCGACCCGACAAAGAAAGTTTAGTTTATAATTAAATATCGTGAGATAAGCAGAAAATAAGTGAATATAAATTAGCGAACTGTTGAAATAAATTAGTTTGAGTGCATATACTGTGTATAAGCGATTAGTGTAGTGACTAAATAAATTAAGTTAGTAGACATAACGTGTGTGTTTAAAATTTATCCCACCCGTAATTAAAACGTTTTGATAAATAAGAAAAACATTACAATATGTTAGTGGATCCTTTATTTCATGTGGTATTTCTGTGTTTTAGCTCCAAGATTATCAGCACCAGGTGATTTCTTTTTTTTTTAATGTATGAATCGTGTTAAATACTTCCGTTTCATTAGTTGGAAATAAGTACCGGGTGGGCAAATAAGCGAGGTAAATGGCTGTATCTCAGAAGCTAATGATCGTAGAGAGTAAAAAAATGTATACGTAAAGGGGACAAGGGAAAATTATTTTCAAGTTTCCGAGATGGCCGCCAGTCGGCGATTTACCCTAATGAATGTAACAAAAAAGTATTTACGTTTTCATGGCAACTTAAAGTCGAACATTTTTTGTGGAAACAATTTTTCACTATCTTTCGAAATAATGAGGTGGGGGGTATTTGAATGTTGATTTAAATAAATGACTTTAACTTCGTAACGGCTTAATGGATTTTGATAAATTTGGTATCATTGAAAAGAGAATTTCTTGGACTTTTAGAGTTTTTATAATTATGACAGTTGTGACCTATACGGCCGCCGACAGAAGGCGTTATTCGATATTATAACCAAAATATTGGATTTTCTCAAAAAATTTTAATGCGATGATATGACTTTTTTCAGACTAGAAAATAGACAAATAACCAACCAATAAGCCTGCGCAAACCGCACCTTGATAACTTTCTACTAAATCAAATTATAAAAAAATACTAAACCAGGAAAATTCATATATTGCCATTTAAAAATGCATCGGTTGCTTTCGATAAGAAGGCAAGTAGTAGGCCATGGACACGACAATCTCCTAACAAAAATATTGCCTAGTAACGTCAAACTTTTGTCACACGCAGCCCAATATTATTTATTCCGTATAATTTGAGTACATCTTAATCAAAATGCCTCTCACAAATAATGAAGCGATTTATTTCGAGTGTTTTCAAAATGCAGCTATGGCTGCATGACGGTACGCGGCACGGTATCTATATCGCCGTCATAACAGGAGAATAATGTTTGCGCGCTTGGTACATTGATTACGCGATACTGGAAGTTTTCATCGTCCTAAACGTCGCAGGCGTCGCAATGGAAGGACCGAAAAAAACATTATCAATGTCTTGGCTTACATAGAATTTGATAGATATGTAGAAACTAGAACATTGTGTCTGGACTGGGGAATAGCACGAATAACTGGAAGAAAGATTATAGGTAAATAATTTTATCTTATTCCAAGTATTATAGCACATACTCTCAAATACACAATTCAGTGATTCTGATTATAGTATTTTTACGCATATGTTGTTTTACTTTTCCGCCCAACCTAATATGCGGTTTACCCCAAATAAAATTGGAATTTTACGTTTTCCATCAACAACAACCCGAAAAAACGGTTCTTAGAAAAAAAATCCTGTGTGTGTATCGTCGTCGTTGTCGTCGGTCATTTTTCGTTACACGTCATGTTGGCACGCTACAGCCTCCGGAGTGCAACAAGTCACCAATTTTATCATTTAATATTGTTAAGGACCCGCACAGATAAACCCTATTGATTTTCAGCTCACCAAAGGGTGCTATGGTACTTGAAGTACGACGTTTTTGTCATTTTTGGGGAAATTTCAGTTTGTTAGCACGATACAGCCTCCGAAGTATATACAAGTGACCAATTTTATGATTGGATATTATTCAAAGCATGTCAAAGATGAACCCTATTGATATTCAGCTCACTAACGCCTGTACAACGGGTGCAATGGTACTTGAAGTATCAAATTTTTGTGATTTTTGCAGAATTTTTAGTTTGTTAGCACGATACAGCCTCCAGAGTGTACAAAAGTGACCTATTTTATGATTGAATATTGTTCAAAGTGTCTCACAGATGTACCCATTGATTTTCAGCTGACTAGAACGAGTACAGCGGGTCCTATAAATCCAGATATACTACATTTTTTGTTATTTTTGGAAAAATATCGGTTTGTTAGCACAATACATCCCCCGAAGTGTATATAAGTGACAATTTTATGATAGAATATTTTTTAGTGCCACATGTGCGGAAAACTTAGTTTTAATCTTTAAAACCGTTTATTTTTACCGCCATTACACATAAAATTAGGTTTGATGAAAAATTTCGTCAAAGCAATGGATAAAGATGGCCGTGGATTCCAATACCTAAAACCAAATGTTTTCAATATCTCAGATGCAAAACTCAAAGATGGAATTTTTGTAGGACTCCAAATCAAACTTCTACTGCAAGATACAATATTTGAAGAAACTTTAAGTGACTTGGAGCATTTTGCTTGGAATGCTTTTAAAAGTGTGACCCAAAATTTTCTATGAAACACCAAATCGAACGATTATATAGCACTTGTTGATGAGCTTCTTAGAAGTTACTATAAACTGGGTTGTAACATGAAACTTAAATACATTTTTTACACTCGCACCTGGATTTCTTTCCACCGAACATCGGCGAAGTCAGTGATGAACACGGCGAAAAGTTTCAAAAAGACATTTCTGTTATTGAAAAACGGTACCAGGACAAGTGGAACAGTGAAATGCTTGATGATTATTGTTGGATATTGATATTATATAGTGCCGCAGAACAGTATAAACGAAAAGTAAAAGGAAAAACATTTTAAACAGGACGACAGCATACAGCTTTATCTAATGTACATACCTAATATTTAATAATATTCATTTATTTTCAATAATTATTTCCCCAAAGCTAACGTCTAATTATTATTTTATTAGAACTATAAAAGAAACGGAAATAGTATATAGTTGCTAAAGAAAAATATGGAAAGTAAATTTTGTTGTCTAGTGATTAGTATTATTCGGCGGATTTGGCCATTAGCCCTTTTCGTTTCTTTCTGTCTCATGCACTGAATTTATATTTTTACTTTTCAGCCCAACCTATCTACTATGCGAGAAAAGTATTGGTTTACCCACAATAAAAGTGGAATTTTGAAAAAAAATGTTGAGTTATTTTCACGTTTTTCATCAAGAACAACACGAAAAAACGGTTTTTAGAAAAAAAATCCTGTGTGTATGTCCTCGTCGTCGTTGTCGTCGGCCACTTTTCATTACATGTCTTGTTAGCACGATACAGCCTCCGGAGTGCAACAAATCACCAATTTTATGATTGAATATTGTTCAGGACATCAAGAGGTGAACCCTATTGATTTTCAGCTCACAATAGCCAGTACAACGGATGTTATGGTACTTGAAGTACGACATTTTTGTCATTTTTTGAGAAATTTCTGTTAGTTAGCACGACACAGCCTCCGGAGCATATACAAGTGACCAATTTCATGATTGGATATTATTCAAGGCGTCTCAAAGATGAACCCTATTGAGATTCAGCTCACTAAAGCCAGTACAACGAGTGCTATGGAACTTGAGGTACCAAATTTTTGTCATTTTTGGAGAATTTTCAAATTGTTGGCACGATGCAGCCTCCAGCGTGTATACAAGTGACCTATTTTATGATTGAATATTGTTCAAGGCGTCTTATGGATCAACCTTATTCATTTTTAGCTCACCAGAGCTAGTACAACGGGTGCTATGGTACCTGAAGTGCCACATTTTTGTACTTTTTGGAGAAATTTAGGGTTTAGTACGATACAGCCTCCGGAGTGTATACAAGTGGCCAATTTTATAATTGGATATTTTTCAAGGTGTCTCACAGATGTGCCCTATGGATTTTCAGCTGACTATAGCGAGTACAGCGGGTCCTATAAATCCACATATACTGCATTTTTGGTTACTTTTGGAGAAATTTCGGTTTGTTAACACGATACATCCCCCGAAGTGTATACTAGTAACAATTTTATGATAGAATATTAATCAGAGCATCTCACAGATGCGGAAATAGTTATTTATGTAACAAGTGTGTAAAGTAGCCTTTTTTCGACGAATGTGAATATTGTCGCATGAGCCGCAGGCGAATGCGACAATCACATGAGTCGAAAAAAGGCATTTACACACGAATTGCATACAATATTTTTTCTACTACCGAAAATTTTATCAATATACAGAAGTTTATTAGTAATTTTCTTTACGCACTAGTGCGTAAAGTATGTTTCTTTACGCACTAGTGCGTAAAGTAAGTTTAAGTTTTCTTTAGAAGAAATTATAACGCTTTTATTGATTCCTAATAAAATATATTATATATTGATTAATATTTTGAACATTTTAATCAAAATTAGAACAAATTAATAAAACAACAGACGAATTCAGTTATTAACAATATTAATATTGAAGGTGCAATTTGTGCAGTTATTAAATTTTAATCCTTTAGCTTGCTCTAAAGAGTTGTCCGTGGATTTAGAAACTACAGTAGTATTGCTAATGTTAGCTAATCCATAGGATGAAGAATTGCCGGTAGCAAGGGTGGATGTAGTAGAAAGGGTGTTATCTTCCAATAAAATCGTATTACCATTATTTTGGGATGTACAAGGGAAATTATTATCATCATCCATTAATATTAAATTAGAAATATTATTTCGTTTAGTTAATGTAGAGTCTACGTAGCTCTCTGCAACTGTAGACGACTTCCAGCCTCCGTGTTTCTTTACGGTTAGGAGGTCTCCTCCAGAGTTCGCTAACATGGTGGCCGATGACCTTCTAAAACAATGTCCTGTATACATGGCTGGATCAGGTAAATTAAGGTACTTTGCTATAATAGATGGCATTTTGCCAAATGTGTTTATACCCACTGGTTGTTTTGTGCATTTATTATTTACATATTTTAAAAAGAATCTGGAAGTATCCACCATAGGAGGTCTTAAAGCAATATATTTTCTAATAAAAGCCAAATAATCTATTTTTGAATTAGTTGGATTTAAAATAGTAAAAACCCTTTCTGTCCCATTTTTAGTTTCAGGAATTCTAATGATTAATATTGTTTCCTTATCTTCAATATCTGTTATTGTTAGTTTTGTCAACTCTTCTCTTCGGCATGCGCCGGAAATACCAATTATAAAAGCCACCTAAAAATAATTATCACTAAAAATTAACACAAAATTAAAAAAGTGGCATGAGCGCGACTTGAACCTGGGTCCTCCCGCATGTGAGTCTCGCACCTTAGCCACTACGCTACGTATAACTACACTATACGTTGTGAAAGTTGAGTACATATACAAACGTAATAGGAAAACATTTCTCTGAAAATTCTATGAAGTAGAATTTTTTTTATATGAAATTTATTGGAAACTGTTTATATATGAAATACAGGTACTTACTATTGTAAATTATACTTACTTTAATCATTAGAAACGTCGAATCAGGAGCCATCTCGAGAAATGTTACCAAGTGATCTTTTTCCAAAATTTTTGATTTCTTAACTTTGTGCCCTTTGCTTTTATTTTTAATAAGAGCAACTAATTTATAAAATTTAGAAATATCAATATTATCTTTGATTTTTAAAGTAGTCTTCAACATTGAAAATATCGACCATGTTGTGGATGGTTGGTAGTGTTTCAATTGGCTTGAAAAATATGCCACAAGAACATTTTAGGAATATTTTGTTATTTTATTTTTCCTACACCATTCTTTAAACAAATTGTATTTTGATTCGTAAATATTCGCAGATTTTTGGGGCAATAAATCATTGGAAGCATTCTGTGCTACGTCTAATATGTTTGGTGGTGTATTTGCGAAATAATCTTCTGAGATATCGTCAGAGGAATCCATCTTTATAATTATATGTACTTATCTGTTACGATATCTAAAAAAAGAATCTAAAATAACATCATAGTTTCCTAAAAATGTTCAATACTTTTGCTTACCTTAATAGGTATAATCGGAAGATCTCAATTTAAGTTTTAAATGTCAAATTCAATGCACGAGGAAATGTCAGTCACTCACAGCCAACTTATATAGATACCACTTATGCACCCTATTCTATTATTCAGTACACAATAATTATTTATTAAATTATTAGGTATGCACTTTACTGAATTCTATATGTTTCAATCTCTGATTTAAAAAACAGATTTAATATCCGTTTATTATACCTACCTATATTTTTATAAGAATAGCTAGAACTACATACAAATTGGAACTTTTTCTTTACGCACTAGAGCGTAAAGAAATACTCTTTAAGCACTAGTGCGTAAACTAAAGTTTTACGCACTCGAAAGTGTGTCTAAAGTTCGTATTTTACGCACGGTAGTAGAAAAAGTTAGTTTTAATCTTTAAAACCATTTATTTCACTTTTAGATTACATTCTTACCACGTAGTCTTGCATCAGGCGCTAAATGAAAAATATTCTGATAATAGATTAAATTATTGTAAATGGATGCTAGGCATACTTGAGGAAGACAGAAATTTCTTAACGGAAATCCTCTGGACCGACTTCCAGTAGTGATAGTAGAGTAAACCGTCATAATATGCATTATTGGTCCGCTGACACGGACAGAAATGCTATGATAAGGTGAATCAAATCGATTTATTGAAGTAAGAAATTCCTTAATCTATGCCAAATAAATTACTTCAACCTGAAATAGAATAAAACAAGAAAAAAACTGACAAATCTTAGTGTTTTAGAATTATTCTGTTAATTTCGTTTATGATTAATAACATTTAATTAAAACTTATGTCAGTAGACTCTATTTTCTTGTTTTTGCGTTGAAACTGCTAAATCCCATCCATTTTTTGATAGGTACACCAAAATTTAGATTAACTACAGAAAACGCATTTCTTAAACCAATCAAACATTGAAAACTGGATTGATGTACCTCCGCTGCTTAATTTTTGCAAGAAATTTATTCAAATTGACTCATAGATTATATTATTTTAGCTCAATCATTGGATTATAATTTTATCGAATAATAATATCTGATTTAATAATAAGATCCAATTTGAGAAATTGAGATTCTTGGTCTTGGTACGATAAGTTCCATAATTACTATAATCTCAACAAGCATCATAATGAATTTTTTTACATGTTTCACTGTTGCATACATTTTCAAATAAAATCATTAAGGAATGAATTGCATGGCAGAAAGTTCTTGGGGCATTAGCAGTAAATACCTCTAGGTATATTAATTTGAAATATTTGAAGTTTTAACACAGAACACAGATTAATATATTAATGTAGCTTTGATCTATAGTTATAATGGAATCAATAAAATAAATGCTTAATTTCTATTATATTTAGATAAAATGTATTCCTGTCTTTCTAACGGTTTTGGCTATTTGTGTGCGTGAATTTGGAAATGTTTATCATTTAGTATGTCCAGACCCTTCGTCTTCGTCAGCTCGCTGGTCGCATACACAACACAACCCTTGTGTTGTGGTCCCATACTTTTCATACTTTACTTATCAATTTTAACGGGCACGCGGGCGGGTGGTGAGTTGTGAACCTGTCTCTAGTTTTTGGTTGGGTGAGAATATACCATTAACTGATCCCATTCTGTTGTGAGCGTTGTCTTGATTTGATCCCTGGTAGTTTTTCTAGGTAAGTACAAAATAAACAATTTTTTCATGTAGACACTAATGATTAGTGCAAAAAGGATGCAATTATTATTACTACACTACGTACAGTTTGTTGAAGTAAATACATACCTAACTTTTGTTGATCTTATTGAAGTGAAAACTTCTTATAGGAGTTCGGACGCTACAAAATACATAATACAATAGATTCCAAGGACTTTAACAAGACTTTAACTACAAGTTGTTTTTGTGTTACGAGTTTTAATTCTTACACACGTAATTGTTGAAGTTTTCTCTTCTGTCGGCACTCCCGGAGTGCCACTCTTATTTTTTTTGTCTAATAAGTATTTAGTACATATTTCAATTTAATTGCTATAGAATTCAGAATCTTCAAAATGATTGAGAGATTGCTACCAAGCAAATTGGAAAATAAATTGTAGCAGTTATTTAAATTATTTTAGGGCTTCTTCAATTTTGCTATGGATGGTACCTAAAAATTTCAAATGGATAATATCTATCAGGATCTATATTCAGGGTATACGCACTACGGCAGTATCACATTGACAGAAAATCAAGAACAAAACGTATCATTAGACACAGATAATAAGAAGAGTAGAAACATAACACTTACCGATTTGTCATTTTCCAATTTTGATCACAGCCTGAATAAAAATGGAATTCTTTGTTTATTAGAAAAATGGGGTATGCCCCACCTTTTTGATACACTTACAAGTAAGCTTCTTTTTTATTTTTTCTCTTCACATTATGCAAAAATGTGCAATATAGAAGGATTTTCTAAGAAATGAAATATTTTTCATTTAAATTTAAAAAACTATAACAGAGACAAATTGAATATCAGTAAATCGAGATCCAAAACACAATGCGGTTATTTTTTATCTTTTTCAGGTGCATTTCAACCTGCAATCAATCGGCAAAGTGTAGTTTGTCGATTGTCTCCCATTACATTTCATTTTCAATTAGAAAACGATAATATCAAATCGCAAAATGTCACTTTCCATGCATGTTCTAGAAAAATGTTATTCAGTTGCTATGTAGTTGCCATGGATATATTTTTCAAATTATTTCTCATATCATAGTATATATAGTATGAATGCTATTCTCAGTTATCATGGATAACTTGAATGAAACTATGAAGATTTAAAAACTTCTTGCAAAATTCCGGGACCCATCACCGCCTGTATCATGCACATTTTTTGCTAAGTTTTATTTTAAGGTAATTTTAAAGTATAATTACTAATGTGTGTTGATATTTAGTAAAAATATGAAATTGTTTTCGCAGAGGCCGGAATTTTCACTTCAAACTCATTAAAATATATGACGGAACGGGACCTGGACATAATATTTCTGAGTAATGATTTGGAAAACAAAATTATGTATAGGAAACATGTTGCAGAACGGCGATTATTGAACGTAATTAGTTTTTTTAATGGCGCTTATAGTTTTTTTTCTATTCAAAAAAATTATACTTTCAGAAAATAAAGAGCCCCACTACATTGGACTGTTCAGAATCAATTAATAACATTTTAATTATGGAAAATTCCGACCTTCGTTGTCAAGTGGATTTTCATGTGATGATTTAAATTCAATTTAAAATTCACCATGGGATTCGCCCTCCCCAATGGAATTTGTGAGTCTTTTTAAATTAATTAATTTTTTTCTCAAAAAAATATATATTCTAGGATTTGAAGACATATTTAAAAAACTATGGGTCCAGGACACAAAAATCAGCAAACATAAAAATATCATTTGAAATTTACAGGGCACATACTACTTTAAGGACGAGAAAAACATGCTATGTGGAAAGCTGTATTATGTTTATAAGAACACGGTGGCAAAATTTACACCCTAGCAGATGGTAGGAAAGTTGTGAAGGAAAGGTATCTTAAGTATGAAAGTATGCAAAGTAAAGCTGCGAAAACAGTAGGGTTTTTGGAGTTTTTTTCTTAATTTTTAAGCAAAGATTCTAACCCTCAACTTATCATTTCCTTATCTACAAACTACTAGGTAAATTGTATATTATACTGCCTTTTGAGAAGTTATTTTGGTTACTACTAGTAGCTAGAATATAATAATTTAGTTTTCATTTCATTTTACTTCAGATTTGTACAATTATTTCAAATAAATATTAATTAAACAGAAACTTCGTTTTTTTGGTACTATTTCCCCACCATCACCACGGCTAATAATGAAAATCAATATCACAGCCAGCAATCAAATATTGAATACAAATAATGAAAAGGTTAGAAAAGTTTAACTTAATTATTATATTAAAACATTCGAGATTTAGATAAATCCGATTCATTTATTACTTACAATTTAGACATATTACATCAAATTATTGCGAAAAGTATTAAAAATATTTGATAAATTTAATCCTAATTATTCTTCTTTCGTCATATCTTTTTCTAAAATCAATCATATATTTAGCAAATATTGTCTACAATTAACTTAAACTGATCTAAAAATTGCTTAATACAATTCAACACTTAGCTAAATTTAAGAAATATAGGAATATTATAGGCAAATAAATTTTATTTTTGCTAATAATAATCAAATTTTTGTTTTCATTTAATGCAACTCGTTCACTGCTACTTATCATGGTTTCATAAATTTTAGCTTGATAAATAAATCAATCGAATCATTTATCGATATTAATCTAAATTTGGATTGGCGCTATATTGATCAAAAACGTTATTGTAATACTACCTTACTGGAATAATAGTGTCTAAAATTTCTTTCCGTGGAAAATCGGCATTGGTTAAGAAAAGTGCAGTACCGGGGACGCTGGAGCCTAAATTTGTGATGCGCTATCATTGGGGACAGAATTATTGGACAATATTACTTTTCCGCCCAACCTATCTATATGCGAGAAAACTATTGGTTTACCCACAAAAAAGTGGAATTTTGGAAAAAAAATTTGAGTCATTTTCACGTTTTCCATCAACAACACGAAAAAGGGTTATTAGAAAAAAAATCCTGTGTGTATGTCGTCGTCGTTTTCGTCGGCCACTTTTTCTTACATGTCTTGTTAGCACGATGCAGCCTCCGGAGTGCAATAAGTCACCATTCTTATGATTCAATATTATTAAGGACATGTCACAGATGAACCCTATTGATTTCCAGCTCACCAGAGCCCGTACAACGGGTGCTATGGTACTTGAAGTACGACATTTTGTCATTTTTTGAGAAATTCCAGTTTATTAGCACGATACAGCCTCCGGAGTTCAACAAGTTACAAATTTTATGATCGAATATTATTCAGGACATCTCACAAATAAACCCTATTGATTTTCAGTTCAACAGAGCCAATACAACAAGTGCTACAGTACTTTAAGTACGATATTTTTGTCATTTTTGGAGAAGTTTCAGTTTGTTAGCACGATGCAGCCTCCAGAGTATATACAAGTGACCAATTTTATAATTGGATATCATTCAGAACGTGTCAAACATGAACCCTATTGATACTCAGCTCACTAAAGCCAGTACAACGGGTGCCATGGTACTTGAAGTACGAAATTTTTGTCAATTTAGGAGAATTTTTAGTTTGTTAGCACGATACAGCCTCCAGTTAGTATACGATTGATAAATTTTATGATTGAATATTGTTCAAGGTGTGTCACAGATGTACCCTATTGATTTTCAGCTGACAATAGCGAGTACAGCGGCTCCTATAAATCCAGATATACTGCATTTTTGATAACTTTTGGTGAAGTTTCGGTTTGTTAACACTATACATCCCCCGAAGTGTATACAAGTGACAATGTTATGATAGAATGTTAATCAGGGCATCTCATAGATGCGGAAAAATTAGTTTTAATCTTTGAAACCGTTTATTTTTGCTATAGTCCGAATTTTCCATAATTATATTCTTGAAGTACTTTTTATCTCAATTCTGAAATCAGTTTAACTATTTTGTTTCTATAAATTTTATATTCATTGTATGAGTGTGGGTCTTTATTTTTTTCAAATATCTTGAATAATTAATCCCTTTCTTTCACTGATCTTATAAGACCTTTTGTTACATGGTTTCTCTTTGTGTTTGTCTGCTGTGGTTTTGGTGATTGTACTTCTATTTATAATTTCCACTATCACTTGGTATAAATGATCTGCGATTTGTTCTGTATTATTACTTGAGTAGATGTCTTCAAAAGTTTCGTGTTGTATCAAAGACCTCAATTTTCAGTAATCTATATATTTTTTTGTGATTGTTCACTTTGGTTTATCAGTTTGTACATTATAGTTGAGAATTATTCGAAAATGGTCTGTTATCTTGGACTGGAGAATTATTGGGTTCAATAATTTATCTTCAATATATTCACTCCTGACAAAAATGTGGTCTATGCACGATGAAGAAGTTTTTTATATTCTATTTGGTTTGTTCATCTAAATTGGATGATGTTTGGACATTTTGAATTTAATTAATGTATTAATTTTAATCACAACTTCATTCTTAAAAAAAATTCCTTCAAGTTCTAATTCCCTATTTCACTATTTTGATATTTTCATTCATTTTCGAACATTATATATCTTGATTCAATGTTCATCATAAAATCACGTTGTGATATTATACACTAGTTGTAGTATTGTAGTCCGGCATATTAGCCACCATCTATTAACGTCAAACTTGTCTTCACATATCATTTAGTTTATAATTTTAAATTGGACGTTTTATCATGTAAATTATAATTATACGCCCTCTTTATAGGGTAATTTCAACACATTTCAATTAATTAATGATGTAACATCAAACATTTTATTTGATTGTACATAGCAGTTACAGGATTTGATGTTTTTGAGGCACCAGTTGTATGTTTTTTCTAGACGTAAGTTCAACTTTTTTAAATTGTTTTTTCAGTTTTTACAACTATTCTAATTTTTAGAGGACATCTTTGATAATGGCCTAATGGCTAGAAGCTACACTCAGTACTGATCTTCTCATTCACTCAATTTATATCCAGTGTGTACACCATACTTAGACAGTTCTAATAGTTAATCTACTTTTCCTTCAAACTGACAAAGTTTCATGCAGAACTACAAAAGGAAAAAAAAGTTTTAGAATCAAATTATCCTTGGTTTGAGAATAAAATTTTTCAAATCAACGGACAGATAAAAAATTTTTGTGAAATTTTAAGGTTAGGTCACTCCTAATTAACCCACCAGAATTGTTCGATCGCCTTCTACTTACCATCCCCTAATGCCCTTAACAGTCTCATATAGAGTACCAAATTTGATATTTTTAAGTTAAAGAGTTGCAAAGTCATTAATTTTTTTCGAAATTTTGGGTCCTACATTGAGGCCGTATAACTCCTCAGTGATGCAACTTGGTGTAGACGTAAACTGCGCCAAATCGTCATATTTTGTGCTCCCCTTTACGCCTCTGCTCTGTGTCGGTTCTTATGCGAAACACCCTGTATATTAAGTCGATCACATGGTTAGGTTAGCCAAAAATCATTAGGATGTCTACATCAAATGTAACTTCTGTCATTCTGTCGATGATAGTAATATTGAAACAATTATCAATTTTTTAGAATCTTTACCATTTTTTTAATAGATTGTGGAAGTATTCAGAAACAGTTAGTTTCATTTAAACTAGTAATGAGTATATTCCACAGAGTGAGGATCGGAATAATAAATCTCGAAACCATGATGTCAGTAATTTCTTCTTCCAACCTTAGTCATATTGACAGGTTCTTAAAAGCGTTCTTGAATATACAGGAACAATATCCGGAAAACGTTTATTGATACTTGTAAATGAATTCTTCCTCCTCTAATATTACAGAATCATCATCGCCATTATATTGAAACTTTACTAGCCAGTCATTTTTGTTTATTAAAACTTCGTTACCTTCTTTGTTTTGTGTCGAAATCAATTATATGTTTCCTTGCTCGCTCACTACGGCATCATCAGTTGTTTGTAACGCTGTCATCTCCTGGAAATCATTTCTACCCTCAGTCTTAGCGTAATATTAGCGCGTAATGAATTCTCATTTTCTTATTAATGCCATTATTATATTTATTTCATTGAATACGACGTGTTTCACAAGGCAAACAACATCAACAATCGCTACTAAAATATAATATGGCCTCAGTAATATATAATTATAAAATGTGGTGGTTCCACTGCGCTTTTTATGGAATAAAAGGTTTTTATTAATACTTATTTATTGTATAGTGATTCTATATCATCTGTATTAATATTTTCTGTTACTGCTTTAAACAGCTGCTTTTTCTTTTGTTCGATAGCAGCTTTCATATTAGTAATTTGTTATCTATAGCAGAATTCTAGCAATGGCAACCTTTTATACAATAGTTCTATAAAGATACTATACGTAACATTACGGAATATTTGTATGAGAGTTTCACAGAAGATAATATACTTCTATTAAAGCCTCATCTCGCACCGGTTTCACAGCAATTTGATTCTATAAGCAAAGCTGCTGTAAAATTGTGTAACTGAACAACAGTTATAGGACAACGTTTCAACTTATCTTATATATGCTCTATAACTATGCTCCAAAAATGTTGTTGTAATAAATTTAAACAACAATTTACTTTCTGTAGATAAGATAGGCTCATGTGCCTTTAGCACAAATATTTCTTTGTAAATATGTTATGACTAAAATAAATAACTCCATTGAGATGTAAATGTATAATACATTGATGGAAAACCAGAAGGTATAAATATGTCTATTGGTGTTACATATTCAACAATCACATGTATAATAAAAGCGTCGTTGTTGTTGAAATATACTGGTTTCTATGAGATCTCGCCGGACAACCAAAAATTTGTTATTATCTCCGTTTTCTTCCGTAGTTCTAGCATTGATCTACACTTGAAAACGCACCGACATATCTGACACTCAAACACTTTGCCTAAAGGATGCTTGTCAGATATAATGAACTGTCATCTACGTCGTTCGCCATTTGAAAACGTTAGCGGGATTGATACGAACGATCGCAACTAATATGTTAGTTTTAATGATGTTAAGTTAAAAGACGGGGAAGTCCAAAATGTTCTTTTATAATGTGTGTGGTCGTCACAGTGCCACTTTAATGCAACAATTTAATGTAGTACACACAATTATAAAACGTTGACAGAGCAAAAAAGTTCTATTACTCTAAATTTATAAAGCTACTTTGCTACTTGGAACTAGATCTGGTGAGTTGAAAATCAATAGAGTTCAACTGTGAGATGCCCTGAATAACCAATCATAAAATTGGTCACTTGTATACACCTGCAGGCTAACAAGAAAAAGTGGCCGACGACGACGACATACACACAGGAGTTTTTTCTTAAAAGCAGTTATTCGTCTTCTACTTTTCTACCCACCCTATATAATATGCGAGAAAAGTATTGGTTTATTCCAGAAATATTGGAATTTTGGGTTTTTTTGAGTTATTTTTAGGTTTTCCAGCAAGGACAATAGGAAATAAACGGTTTTAAAGATTAAAACTAACTATTCCGCATCTACGAGTTGCCATGAACAATATTCTATCATGAAATTTCCACTTATATAGACTTCAGGGGATGTATCGTGCTAACAAACCGAAATTTCTCCCAAAATAACCAAAAATGTCGTATATCTGGATTTATAGAACCTGCTGTACTCGCTCTAGTCAGCTGAAAATCAATAGGGTGCATATGTGAGTTACCCTAGACAACACACAATTATAACATTTGTCACTTGTGTACACTCCGGAGGCTGTATCGTGCTAACAACCCGATATTTCGCCAAAAAGGACCAAAAATGTGGCACTTCAGGTTAATCTATATGTCACCCTAGATAATATCCAATCATAAAATTGATAACTTGTATACACTCCAGAGACTATTGCGCTAACAAAATGAAAATTTTCCAAAAATGACAAAAAATTGGTACTTCAAGTACCATAGCACTCGTTGTACTGACTTTAGTGAGCTGAATATCAATAGGGTTCATCTTTGAGACATCCAGAATAATATCCAATCATAAAATTGGTGACTTGTATATACTCCGGAGGCTGTATCGTGCTAACCAGGGCCGCGCCGACTATGTGGCGAATGTGTGCAAAACACACAGGCGGCCAAGTCAAGGGGCGACAAAACAGCTAGACCACTTGACTAACCGTCTCTCTCTTCTCTAACGCCACCGCTGCTCGAAGTGATGATCTTTTTATGATACCGACGGCCGACGGCACGTGTTGCTTTGTCGCTACTTGATTCCATTTAGCGGCAGCGGCTAGATACAAAGGGTAAAAAAGTCGGAAACCGTACAAAAGTGAGAATGAATATAAATTTGTGTTGATTTTGCAGAAAGGGTCATTCCAATTTATTCTTTAAACAAGAACCAGCTTCTGTATATTTTCATATTTTCAATTAAGTTAGTAGCGTAGTGGAGATTTAAAATTTTGTGAATTCTTTTAATTGTAAAAATGGTAAGTAACTATCAAAGTATTAATACAACCCTGTGACAACACTAATATGAATAATTAGTTAATTATCACCTTTGATTTGAATATGAAATTTTCTGTTTAAGGACAGAAAAAGAAAACGACTATCAGGTTACCAATATCACCAACAAAAACAGCAGAAAATGGAAGCGAAGGAAAAATTATCCGATTCTTTGAAAAAATATTTGAAGCCGTCAGAAAAACAAACAAGTGGTTTTCCTGAGCTTGAGAATACCGGCAATGATGTTCGCCCTAGTTGCTCTTCAAATACCTCGTTTGTTTCTGATAGTGAGACAAATGTTAGCCAGGAACATAATATTAAAAATCTTGCCTTCGCATCAGCATCAGATGTAGATGTACAAATTTCCAATTCCATCGTAATATCTTGATGATCCTGCAGAATGGCCTGAAATAATTACATCTACAGATGCAAGATTTTTAACGGGAAAGGGACTTCGTCAAGTAACGAACTGGATGTATCCAGTAGATTCTCACGGCCGAAAGTTTTCTCCTAGCTATTTTTATCGGAACCTCACCAATGGAGAGAAAGTTAAAAGAGAGTGACTTATATACTCTATATCAAGAGATTCGGTTTACTGTTTCTGCTGTAAACTTTTTGGTAAGTCTCTAACTAGCTTGTCTAATAAGGAAGGGTGTCCTGATTGGGAACATTTGTCACTAGTACTAAGCAGACACAAAAAGAGTAACTCTCATAAAAACAATATCGGATCTTGGTTAAATTTGTCAACTATGATATCTAAGGGAGTTGCTATGAATCAGAGTCAATTACCATCTAGCCCCGGTGACTTATTATTTTTTAAACTCATCACTGTTTTTATTACCTCTTTTACCTCAGTGTCTGAAAGAAAGATTGATTTAGATATCTTTTGTTGTTTAATATTTTTCATCACATTTTCATTGCTTATCTTGTTAGCCATCTTTTCTCCAACGTTTGTAAAGTGTTCACAGAATGCATTTGCAATTTGTTTTGGATTATGTACTACAGAATTTTTATCTTTTATAATTTCATTTATTGGTTTTTTTCTGTCGTTGGGTGTCTGAGATTTCTTTAACACATTATCACAATTTTTTTCCAACATTCCTATTGTCATCTATTTTTTATTGAAGTTATATAATTTAGCTTGGTTCATTAATGTATTTAAATATTTCCTATATCTCCTAAAAGCCAATATATTATGTGGTGTGTAATTATGCTTCATTATTTCATATAATCTTCTTTTTCATTAACAGAAGTTACAAGAGCTGGTGTAATCCAGTTTTCACGTTTAATGTCAGTTTTTTTTATTTTTTTTTTGTTATTGTTGATTTTTCTCTGTAAAATTTAAACCTATTTATAAAGGCCTCTGTACAAATATCTATGTCATTATTGTTATAAATGTCCTGCCAACTTCCTTGATTAATTTGATTTTGAAACATTTTCATATCGAATATAACCTTTGTCCTTTCTGATGGAATATTTAGTTTTGTTTCAGGTAGTACAAGATGATTTATGATCGAAAAATGGTCAGTGATACTAGTTTGCAGTATTATCGGAATATTTTTATAATTATTTATATTAGTCTTGAAGAATATATGGTCTAGACATGATATTTGTTGGTCTTTTACCCTAGTGAATTTATTTATTAAGCTTTCGAAACCCCCTTCGGTCATTTGGTTGAAATAGTCGTGTACAAAGTTTGATGCATTATCTAATATATCTATATTTATATCGCCTGTTATTATATGGATATCAGATTTTTTACATTGCTTTAAGTAAGTCCCTAGGTCTGTTATAAAAGTATCTATACGCGAAGGACACGGTCTGTAAATTCCATTTATTATTAAATTTTTGTTATATATCTTGCATGAGAGCTCCAAGATTATAATTTCGTTAAAATTGATCAATTCACATGAACCCTGTAACTCTTTTTTCGCAAAGATAATGACACCATCGCATTCATTGAAACTTCCATTATTGTAATTTGTTTTAGGTGATAAAATTCAAAATGAATTGATCGATTTAATCGGTTTAAAAATACTATATTAGATCTAGTAAGAAAATATAAATATTATTCTATAATTCTCGACTGTACACCAGATGTGAGTCATACGGAGCAATTAAGTGTAATTTTGAGGTTTGTTGTATTAAATGAGCTAACGAAAAGAATTGAAATACGTGAACATTTCATTCAGTTTTGTCCTATTAGTGATTCTACTGGTGCTGGTTTATGTAACTATGTGACATATTTGTTGCAAAAACTGAATTTAAGTATACACGATTTGCGCGGTCAAGGATACGATAATGGCGCAAAAATGCGCGGAGTACATACTGGCTTACAGACTCGAATCTTAAATATAAACCCGCGAGCATGTTTTGTTCCTTGTTCAGAGCACTCGCTAAATTTAGTTGTTAATGATGCTGCTAAGATTTCTTTTGAAGTATCAGAATTCTTTGATATTGTTCAAGAAATGTATTTGTTTTTTTCTGCATCAACGAAAAGATGATCAATTTTAAAAACGTACATTTCAGATTTAACATTAAAACCACTATCTGATACACGCTGGTCCAGTATAATAGACGCTATCGAACCTTTGAGATATCAGATTGGGCAAGTTTATGATGCTCTTTTCAAAGTAATAGAAGCATCCACGTCTTCAAAAGATTTTACCACATCACACCTAGCTCGATCGTTAGCAACAAAAATTAAGAATTACAATTTTTTATGCTCTGTATTAATTTGGTATAATATATTATTTAAAATTAATTCTCTTAGTAAATTGATGCAGAATCTAAGCATAAATCTTAAAGTTTGTTTAGAGAGCCTAAAAAAAATAAAAAAAATCTTTAACAGACTTAAAAATTGATAAATCAAATTCTTGTTGACGTCAGAGAACTGGCAGAAGAATTCGAAATTGAGCCTACTTTTCCATCGGCACAAACTGTTCGGCATGGAAAAAATATGAAACAGTTTGATTATGAAAGTAATGACGAACCAATAATCGACCCTAAAATTCATTACAAAGTGAACGTATTTTTTTCTATATTAGATACAACCTTATCATCCCTTGATGAAAGATTTAAGGAATTGGACCGATTCAACAATTATTTTGAATTTGTTTATGAAATATTTAGCTTAACCCAAGAAGAATTAAATGAATCTTGTGAAAATTTAGTATTACATTTGAAAGACGAATTACGTAAAGAATCGGATATTGACGCAAATGACTTATTTGATGACATTAATTGTTTAAAATGTCACATGCCTGAGCCAGAGGAAAATGATTCAGACCCCCAAGTGATACTACAATACATTTTAGAAAATTAATTAATTTCGACGTTTCCAAATATTGCAGTGGCTATTCGAATTTTTTTAACACTACCAGTATCCGTAGCATCGGGGGAAAGGTCCTTTTCAAAACTTAAGTTGATAAAAACATTTTTAAGATCGAGTAGGGCACAAGAAAGTCTTTCATTTAGCAATTATGTCCATAGAAAGTGACATTATGGATTCTATTCCCTTCGACGAGTTAATTAAAGATTTTGCCGAAAAAAGGCAAGAAAAGCATGTTTTCAATAATTTATTTTTTCCTTGTTAACTATTATAAACATTTTTTATTTGTTTTGGTACTTTCTGTGATTTTTATATTTACTTTTTTAATTTTCATCTCTCACCAAAGTAGAAATACAGTCAAAGCTAAATAGCGATTAACTTTACAAAAATTATCTCCCTGTCAGACGGGCTCGTCCGTAAAAGGTTATCCTCAAAGTGACGAATTTGATGATATATCTCCCGATTTTTTAGTCTGATTGTTCACTGCTTTCTGTTGTATGTTTACTTCAAAAGTTACATGTACATTACACATGTTTAAAATGTCATGTAAGTATATTATATTTGTCTAATATCGAAATTAAATATAATTATTAGCATTTATTTAATTTTAATTTTAGTTATTACCTTACCTATGTATCAATTTTTAGCTAAATGGGGTGAAGAGTGACGATTTTTTGAATGTTAAATTTTACATAAAATATTAAAAAGAGGCGGAAAATTATGGTTTGCATACGGGCGGCCGAATAGCTTGGCGCGGCCCTGGTGCTAACAAAGTGAAACTTCTCCAAAAATGACAGAAATGTCGTACATAAAGTACTATAGCACCTGTTGTACGAGCTCTGGTGAGCCGAAAATCGATAGGGTTCATCCGTGAGATATCCTGAAGAATCATCAATCGTAAAATAGGTGAATTATTGCACTCCGGAGGCTGTATCGTGCTAACAAACTGAAATATCTCAAAAAATGATAAAAATGTCGTACTTCAAGTACTATAGCACCCGTTGTACTGGCTCTTGTGATCTGAAAATTAATAGGGCTCATCTGTCAAATATTCTGAACACTATTTAATCATGAAATTGGTGACATTTTGCACTCTGGAGGCTGTATCGTGCTAACAAACTGGAATTTCTCGAAAAATTATAAAAATGTCAATGTCAATAAGGTTCATCTGGGAGATTGAATCCTAAAATTGGTGACTTGTTGCACTTCCGAGGCTGTATCGTGCTAACAAGACATGTAACGAAAAGTGGCCGACGACAACGACGACATACACACAGGATTTTTTTCTAAAAACCGTTTTTTCGTGTTGTTTTTGGTGGAAAACGTAAAAATAGCTCATACATTTTTTTCAAAATTCCTACTTTTTTTGGGGTAAACCAATATTTTTGTCGCATATTAGATAGGTTGGGCGGAAAAGTAAAAAAGATTTTTAGAAAAAAAATCCTGTGAGTATGTCGTCTTCGTCGTTGTCGTCGGCCACTTTTCGTAACATGACTTGTTAGCACGATACAGCCTCAGAAGTGCAACAAGTCACCAATTTTAGGATTTAATCGCCCAGATAAACCTTATTGACTTTTAGCTCGCCAGAGATAGTACAACGGGTGCTATGGTACTTGAAGTACGACATTTTTGGAGAAATTTCAGTTTGTTAGCACGATGCAGTCTCCGGAGAACAAGTCACCAGTGTAATGATTGAATATTGTTCAGAATAACTGACAGACGAACCATATTCATTTTCAGCTCACCAGAGTAAGTACAACGGGTGCTATGGTACTTGGAGTACCAAATTTTTGTGAATTTTGGTGAATATTCAGTTTGTCAGCTCGATACAGCCTCTTTAGTGTATACAAAGGACTAATTTTGTAATTGGATATTTTTCAGGGTGTCGCACATATGATCTCTATCTATTTTCAGCTCACTAGAGCTAGTGCAACGAGTCCGATAAACCCAGATAAACTAAATTTCTCGTTATTTTTGGAGACACTTCGGGTTGTTAGCACGATACAGCCTCCGAAGTATATACAAGTGACAATTTTTTGATAGAATATTGTTTAAGGCGTGTCACATATGCGAAAAGTTAGTTTTAATCTTTAAAATCGTTTTTTTCTTACTGAAAAACGTAAAAGTAACTCAAAAATTAGGCTAAGCTAATACTTTTGTCAAATCGTAGATAGGATTGGAGGAAAAGTAAAAAAGCATATCAAAACTGTTATAAATTCATCAGATCTGGCGAGTAGATTGTTATTTATGTTAAATTCCAAAATACACAAGTCATCAAATAATTAAATGATATTTTATTTTCTCTTCCAGCTTGACAAAATGATAACACTATGATGACTATGTTTAAAAAATACTTGATTAAGAATAATGATTGAACAATTGAAATATCTGAGGGTTTTTTGCTTATCTTTCTAAAAAGTGTCGAGTGCTATTGAGATATTCACTATAAATACACCATTTTTTGTAACAAAATGCACAGTTTCATTTTGTTGTTCTTGTAAGAGGTAAGCACCACTATACTCATGAAATATTATTTGAATTAGAAAAATTACTCATAATAAATTCAATTTTTTCTAACAAGTCCAGTTCAGGTTTGAAATAAACTCGACTAATAGTTTGTATTTTATTCAATTTTTTGATTTAATTGATTAATTTCATCAGCACATGGAAATAATTTTTTTGTTTATATAAATAACAAAGTAGTTTAAAACGAATCCATTGCAATTATAACTTGGATCATTTTTATAGAAAAGTCAAAATGAAGGTTTTCGTCTTCCTTGCCGCCGTAGTAGTTGCCTCCAACGCCCTTTCCGCCCACCAACACTGGGCAAACTTCAAAGTGAGTTATAATTTTAAAATATTTGGAAACATTTTTATTTATTATATCACAAATATTGAAAAATCATATTTAACCTCAGTATATTTACAATTATTGAAACGATATATTATACAGGGTGAGTTATACCTATAGGTTAAATGAGAAAAAATTTGCTGCTTTTTATACCTATCTCAAAACACCTTTTACATTTTCCAAAAATGTCATGGCTTACTAGATATTTGACAAAACTGATTTATACCGATATCTTAGATCTCTGTGATTATTAGCGATACAAACAAAACGTAAAGATGAAAATTGTAGATATTTGAATACTTTATTTGAAAAAATTCATAAAACTATTATAGCTCATTTTGAGTTATAACACAAACTGATATTTTTATAAATAGAACTCAGAACGCATATTATGCTATGATCTTATTAAAAAGGCCCTTTTAAGCGCTTTTCAATGAAATGAACATGTTTATAGCGATTTTATAAAATAAGAAAGATACCCATAATTTATGAAATTATTATTTAGCAGTTTGCATGTAAGTAGTTGCCGTGAAAAAAATTTAAAAACAGTTTCTCCTAACTCGTCTACATTTTCATATGACCTATTATAAATTTTGTTTTTGACCATTCTCCATAAAAAAATTCAAAACTGACAAATCTGGACACCGAAGTGACCATTCAAATGGTCCGTTTCGTCCAATCCATGAGTTGGGATAAAGCGAGTTTAAATGATGTAGCTCTTCAATATAATTATGAGGAGGCGCACTATCATGCTGAAACCATTGTAATATTCTAAGCAATTCTAAAGGAAATTCGTTCAACATTTCTTCAAATTCAAATTTTAAAAAGTGAAGGTAAGAATTACCAGTCGGAGTAGAATCAAAAATATATGATAGAAAATTCAATGTTTACTATTGTTTACGCCGTGTCTGTTCACTGTATAATAACCGTCTTCAGGTGTAACCATGTGGCAGGTATTTGAAATAATTTATCGGGACGCGACTGTTAAAATATATGACAAATGGCAAGGGTAACATAATAAAAAAACGTATCATGTTTCATGTATTGAATTGTACTGTTACTGATTGTATAATAAAACAGTATCAACAAAATATTATAAATATTATTACAAACTATATCTAAAAATAAACGGTTTTAAAGATTAAAACTAACTTTTCCACATATGTACCACGCCATATGCTACCGTAAAATTGGTCACTTCTATACACATCAGAGGATGTATGGTGCTAAAGAACCCACATTTCTCCAAAAATGACCAAAAATGTGGTACTTCAATTACCATTGCACGCGTTGTACTGGCTCTGGTGAGCTTAAAATATATAGGGTTCATCTGTGAGATTTTTCGATTATAAAATTTCCAACGTAGCTGACGACAACGACGACAACGACCACACAAAATATTTTTTTTTTCTAAAAACCGTTTTTCCGTGAAACAACTCAAATTTTGTTTTCTAAATTCCAACTTTTTGTGGGATGAACTAATACTTTTCTCGTATATTCGATAGCGGAAAAGTAATATAAATATAGAGATCCAGTGAGAAGAAAAACGAGCTGAAACTCGTGATAAGAAATAGTTTTTTTTGTCATCACGAAAAATAAAAATAAAATGTCGGGACTGTCAAGCTTCCTTGCGCCAATTTTGGTGGCAAAGAATTTCAATAATTGGTGGTTCAGAATTCAAACAATTCTGCGATGAGAACTATACTAGGAAATTTTGGAAACAGATCTGAGTGAAACGGCAACAGAAGCAGAGAAGAAGGACTGGCATAAGAATGACACAAAAGCCCAATCAATCATAGTTCAGGGACAGTCTGATAGACATTTGGACATTGTCAAAGACTGCAAAACAACAAGTAGAAGCTATAAAAGCGGTATTTACCAGATTAAGTTCTCTTACCAAATTATTAACTTGAAGGAGGCTCATAAATCCAAAGTCTGAATCTGGGGAAAAATTAGAAGATCATTTTGTGAAGTTTGACTCAGTCATCCGAGAGCTAAAAAACATGGAACTGTTTTAGATGAAAGTGATAGAATATGTCAATTGTTTTTGACATTACCACCAAAATATGGCACAAACAGTTGACAATGTTGACCACGGAGTTTGTGAAAGATTAGATTACTAGATGAAGAACTAAAGTTACTGTCACAGGAATGTCAAAAGTATGACAGTGAGACAAGTTTCAAGGCAACTGATAATAGAAGATGTGGAAGTACAGATCATTTTATTGGGAAATGTCCTAAATATACTAGGATACTATTGGATAAAGTCAACATAATCAGCAGTAGGCAAATAACGCTGATGAGAAAGAAAATGAAATTGAAATACAGTTGTACGCAGCAAATTTATGTGATGTCGAAGGCAAGTTATACTTTATACTTGATTCAGAAGCGAGTAACCACATTGTGAAAGAAAATGTTGAGAAAAACTTGACCCAAATAATCAATAGTACTCCAGTCGACACTATTCGACTATTATACAACAAATCATTTGGAATTTAATTTTGCTAGTTGGGCTATAGGTTTCTTATATTCCAAAATCGCCATAGACGTGTTTAAGCATAGAAAAGCACTTAAAAAGACCTCTTGATAATATCATAGCCTACCATGGGTTCCATTTAAAAAAATAGAAATTTATGTTATAACTCAAACTTTACATGAGATATAATAATTTTATCATTTTTTTTTAAATAGAATACTCAAATATCTACAATTTCAAATTTCTAGTTTTGTTTGTATCGCTTATAATAACGGAGAACTGAGACATTCGGGATATGGTTAAATTTCAGATTTTTCATAATATCTTATTCCTTGTAAATGTAAAAGGTGTTTAGAAATGGGCATTAAAAACTGCAAATATTTCTCCATTTAACACTTTCTAGCTCTTATAGTTTCCGAGATCCCTGTACTAATCATCGAATATAACTCACCCTATATATAAACAAATATTCTTCGTACAGGTTAGATACGATAAAAACTACGAAAGCTCTACTGAAGAATCTGTTCGTTTTGCAATCTTTAACGAAAATGTTCAACGCGTCAACGAACATAATGCCAAATACGCTGCTGGTAAAACCACCTACACCTTAGCCATCAACGAATTTGCTGATCTGACCAAAGAAGAATTCAGAGCCAGACTTGGAATTAGCAAAAAAAATGTACCTAAAATTGAAACAACACGTCACGTTTTTCCCGAAAATCTTACTGTCGATGATTCAGTGGATTGGAGAGATAAAGGAGCCGTTCTGGATGTCAAAAATCAAGGACTGTGCGGTTCATGCTGGGCTTTTAGTGCTGTAAGTAACATATATAATTTTTTTATTATATCTCTATTAATTTGAAGTATATTATTCAAAATTCACTGTACACTGTGTTAATTATGAAATGCGACATAGGGTTTCCTGTACAAAACTGTCAAACGTGAGTTAACTTTTTTACCAAATAGAGTTCGTGAAAAATAATAACAGATTTGAAAAGGTCGTTAAAAATAAATTGAAGTGCACTTTTAATTCTAACAAATTCGGTCTGGTTTAATAGGAAAATGCATAATTATGTTTTTAAAAGTCATACGCCATTTTTATATCACTTTTGAATAGAAATAACCGGGATAGAGATGGCCGAGTTGGTATTTGGTACGCGAAATTTGAAAGTTGAATGTGGAGGATGACGGTTCGATCCCATGCTGTGACGAAGTTTTTAGTTTTCAGTTCTTTTCTTACAATTTGTATCTAAAAAACATTAACTTTAAAATATAGCAAATTAATTTCTATCAAAAATTAATTTATTCAAAGGAAAGTTCAAACAATTTAGTATCAATTTTAAAAAGCAAAATCTAGTAGGTAGCCTTCCAACTAATGTCATTTTCATTCTTGACAATTTGTAATCATTGGAGCGAATAAGTATTTTTGAAGCGATTAGATTTGTTATTTTAGTGTACTTGAGTAATTTCTTGTTTCGTTTGTCGATATTTTTGTAAGTTCATTTGTTGTTTTTAGTTTAGATTAATTTTTTAATAATTTTTAATTTATAATAATAGTTATAATTTCATTTAAAGTTGTTCGTGTTTTCCCATTATTTAATATAGCTCATCGTTTATATTTTTGGTAGTTTTCAATTCTTATCAGTTAGTTATTGTTTATTTTTCTTCTCGTTGTAAAATGCTCACTCGTGAAGAAACTGTGCAAATTGTTCGTATGTATTATGGCGGTCACAGTAGACGCGATATTAAACAATTTTTATTTAATATGTCCAATGGCCAGACTGATTACCGCATCACAGGATACATCATATTATTAAATAATTTGAAACAACGTTGTGCCTAAAATCGGAACACCGACGAAGAAATCGAACAACATGTCCATTTTGTTGGTTTTTGTCGAAAACCCTAGGACCACCATTAGACGCGCGGCACGAGATTTTAATGTTAGTATTTTCAAAGTTCTAAGCAAAAACGGCTTCAAAGCTTACAAACTTCATGATGTGCAAGAACTTTTTGAACAAGACTATTTGAATAGACAATTTTTCTGCGAAATTATGATAGACAAAGCCAACCGAAATAGGAATGTTTTAATATACATCTGTTTTATCGAGTAGTTTAGTTTTAAAGAGAAAAATTAACAAACCAAATCAAAGGTATTATGATACAGTAAATCCATGTAAAATAAATGTGTGTCATAACCAATAAAAGAAAAAAGTAAACGTATGGGCCGGCATATTTTGTCATAAAATAATTGGTTCTTTCTTCCTAAGCACTAACTTCAATCTCCAAAATGAAATAGGACCCCAAATTGCAAATTCCACAACTAGAAATGTTTCAGTATGGTATCAACATGATGGTTGCTCGGCTCATTCCAGTAGGGAAGTACGGGAATACCTTGATACTGTATTCCCATATACGTGGGGGTACAATAAATTGGCCGGCAAGATCTCCAGATTTAGCACCTCCCGATTCCTTTTTATGGGGTTTCCTAAAAAATAAGGTAGAAGAATATGAACCGGAGACAGAAGATGAATTGAAAAATATTATTGAAGTGAAACTTTTTATGGGACACTAGCGTTTTGTCATGAGAGTTAACTCGTCGAGCTAACAAAACTGTTAAACTCCTTGTGAGAGAGGCGGAAAAAATTAACGAAGATCCGCACAAAGAGGAGACGCCGAGAATAGTCGCAGGGCATTGTTTATTGATGGCGATCATGTTATTCCGTTTATCAATCCCCACTTCGCTGCGCGAACGATAAAGTGAGAACGCATTCGGGGGGAAAAGGATACAAAAAGCGCTTAATAATTTCTGCCGATATTGGTATAATCCAGTGCGAAATTAATATAGAAATTGTTTTCCTTTAAAATTAAGGCGATAAAAACTAGGAAATTTCTTTGCATTGTGTATTTATTTGTATTATTTTGAAAAAAATATGTAATAAAACGTAACAAGAGTATTGAAATATATTGAAAAAGGAAATAAACAGGTATACTTGTCCGTACAGATAAGTTCTGTACTCATTAAAGTTTAAGCATAAACTGTGTTATCTCCTACTTTCCGCATTGAGACCTACGCGCATCGTGGGCGTGTCCACTTTCAAACTTTCAGCTATATTTGCTAACCTGTACGTAGAAGAGCAAGTAAGTCTCAGTTCATCAGAGAAAGTCGTTGTTACTAGTGTTGCTTTATTTATGGAAATATTTTTGAAGTGAAACTTTTTATGGGACACTACAGAGGTTTTGGTTACGAGGTAATCTCGTAAAGGCTAACAAGTTTTGTGAAGCTCTAATTATCATTTGTACTTAAACTTAGTGAGATAAACGCAGCGCTGTTCTCCCCTTCTGTCATCACTCGACTCGATTTAAAATCAAACGAAAAACGCGGGTTCGATACCCCCATGGGCGGCCAGAACTTTTCTTAGGTATTAAAAAGGAAGGATACGTAATATGCATTCAAATTTCTTAAAAAGAATATTTACTTTTGTTTGTCTTTTATTGTAAATAGTTTTTTATAGTCTATCCGAAAAATTATTGTTTTTATTTTGGAAATAATTTTTGTTTTAATTTTTTTAAATTATAGTTTTTTATGTTGTTGATATTTATGAATTCTCTTTGTACACTCATTGGCGGTTATTGCGTCATAAAACATAAAAAGTTTCACTTCTGACGCTGTTAGTTTTCGACTGACGCATAAATCTTGTTATTAATGAATGTCGGTAAATTAGTAGAACTGTTATTCATAATCTACGGCGAAACTTTTATGATTGTTTGGGACACTGTTTAGCAGCAAATGGAAAACAATTTGAGCATTTAATTGAATAAATAAATTTGTAACCTAAAAAAATTGTCTGATTTCAAATATCTTGACTCAAAATTTCTCTTTGTACAAAAATTATGAAAAAATCATTTCGGACCCATTGCGGGAGCGAACCGCGACCCTAAACGTTCAACTTTAAATTTTGAGTACCAAGTACCAACTCGGCCACATCGGCACCGGTACGTAGATTTATAAAAATGGCGTACGACTCTTAAAAACATAATTATGCATTTTCTTAGTAAACCAGACCGAATTTAAAGTAATTAAAAGTGCATTTGAATTTATTTTTTAACGACCTTTTCAAATCTGTTATTATTTTTCACGAACGCTATTTGGTAAAAAAGTTAGCTCGCGTTTGACAGTTTTGTATAGGAAACCCTATGTCGCATTTTATAAATAACAGAGGGTACAATCAATGATAATGATAAAATAAAATCAAAAATAATAATTTTAGACCGGTGCTCTTGAAGGACAAAACTATATTTTGAATGGAGTCACAGCTTCCTTGAGTGAACAACAGTTGGTTGACTGTTCTGATGGTTATGGAAATGATGGTTGCAACGGTGGATTGATGATCTCAGCATTTTCGTATGTCAAAGATAATGGTATTCAAAGTGAATCTTCTTATCCTTACCTAGGTAGACGTCGTACCTGTAGAGCTATCAGTGAAAATACCATTCTTCGGGCTAAAGGATTCAAAGACGTTGAACCATCAGAAGAAGCTTTGAAGAAAGCCGTTTGTAAGTTCTTCGGTTATATTTCTCGAAGTTCCATCATTCAACACGTTTAAGTAGGCGTTGCAAATGAAGTTTATTGAAAATATGTATTTTTCAGGGGCCATCGGACCAATTTCAATTGCTATAAATTCTGATCCTCTCCAACTATACGGTTCTGGAATCATCGACGACCCAACTTGTGACGACTGGGTTGATCATGGAGTCCTAGCCATAGGATACGGCAACGAAAAAGGAGTTGATTACTGGTTAATCAAGAACTCATGGGGTACTTCCTGGGGTGAAGACGGATATTACAGATTGATAAGAAACGCCAACCAATGTGGTATCACCACTGCAATTTCTTATCCACTTATTTAAATGTAATAATTGAACAGGAATAAAAAATAATATATTTAAGTATCATTGTTTCATATAATTTCAGATATACAAATCTGTAGTCACCAATTTTATGGATAAAAACGAAATAAAAATGATTCCAAGTGATTTTCGTTGGAATTGCCATAGTGGAGGTTCACAGTCTATACGAGGTTGGTTTGAAATGATGTATATGATATCAAATCATACGATGTATTGGGTGACACCAGTACTATATCTACTTATAATCTTTTTATGATAAAGATGATCTATGGCTACATATTCACACTGTATTCCTCATTAATTTGAGATTTTCAAATAATTGCTGTACTTGCTTTCAGCCCTGTTTAAATATTGTTAGTGTTTGTTAGAAGCCGACTCCTTTATGTATTTAAATTTTACCACAAATCAATAAAATTTCTGTATATATTCTGGACGGACGTTTAAGTGAGGATACATTCAGTCATACTACCAAAAATTTACTATCAAAACACATAAGACATAACAATGAAATGGCCCCCTTCGATTTACACTATTAATACGCATTAGAAAGAAACAAGCCCTATCTGAGTCATACTATCGAAACGCATTATAAAGTAAAGTCCAGATCGGTTTAGATTAAGTTGTCAGAACTACAGAGCGAACAAAAATCTCTTATTATCTGTACTACAATAAGACCAGTCGAAAAACAGTAAAAATTGTAATAAAATGAAACTGGGAAGAACACACACATACACCTACATTATTTGAACAGGGTTGATCGCAAGTACATCAGTTATTTGAATCTTTCAAAGTAATAAGGAATAAAGTGAATATTTAGCCATAGCTTATCTTTATGTTGAAGAGATTATAAGTGGATATAGTACTTGTGTCACCTTATACATCGTATGATTTGATATCACATCTTTTGTAAGGGGTGTACTTGCGTCACCTATTTTTATCCCGTCAAGACGTTTTGGGACTGATATCAGTATTTTTTGTACATCTTTTATATTCAATTCTAATATATTTAAGAAAAGTAATTTAGATTTATTAAATAATTTTTGGGAGGCATGCAGTATTTAAGAAAATGATTATTCGTAAAAAAATAAAGAAGAAAAACTTTTTTGGCATTGCATGATTTTTTTCATAATATTCCAAACAAATTATTGAAAAATGAGAAAAATCCAAATATTTCCATAATAAAATAGTTTTTCACACGTTTTCTTCATGAAACCAGCAAAGTTTAGTAAAATTTTGGTATTTTTAGAAAAAAAACTGTTTCCGACCACTTATTTCCATTCAAAATAGCTAAAAAATTTATAAAAATTCATTAAAAGTTAGAAAACCCCGAAATTCGCATTTTAGGAAAAATATACGGAAAATAAAACAAGACAGCGAAAGATTCAGAACGAAAATTTTATACTTATATTGTATTTTGAACAGTTTTATTTTTTTTCATTCAACTTTTGCCCTAGTAAGAAAAAGTAGGAATCAGTCTTGAATAAATACGTTTCTTCATAATATAAATAGTTTTATAGTACTGGAGAGAAAGGACAATTAATAATGACCCATGCAAAGTCAATGATAATTTTTGGCGGTAACATAACATCTGCAGCGCTTTGGTCGTATGACGTTTCATATTATTGGACATATTAGATTCAAATTTATCATAAAAATATAAAATATTTAAGGAATTCGGTGATCAATTCTGACTTAAATCAGGAACAAGAAGATCCATACAAAGATATGAGCTATATTCATCGTAAAATTATACCACATTTCCACCATAAATCCAATATTGAGAAGAACAAAATCATATCGAAGTATTACTTTTATTTCATGAAACAGACATTTAGTGAAGAAAGCCCACAGCTCTTCACTTCATTTGCCATTGACGGAAAAGTGGAAAATGAACTTCAAAAACACTTGCAATTAATAAATAATAATACTGTGAATAAAACTCAAAGTCAGTGTCACAGAATTATTTAATAGTTAGACAATAAAAGCTACTAGTTTCGGCCTACAAACGGCCATCTTCAGGCTACAAAAACAGATTGTTAAAAAAAGGGGACAAATACAAAAACAAACATCTCCAACATTACCTGACACATAAGAAACAAATTAGTGAATTAACTGAAAAAGAAAAAAGAGAACAGTACAATTTAATAAAATAGTACTGTTCAAGTTATAGAACCATAAGACATAATTAAAATTGACTAGTTACACAAAATTATAAAACATTAAACGTGTACAAATTCATAGATAAAAAATACATAGATAAAAAAAGGTAGCTGTAAAAGTCAACCTTAGTCCAATTCACTTAAAAAAGAAGAAGAGATCTTAAACTAAATGTCTAAGATTAAAACAACAAAATATATACATACCAAAAACTGATACTAAGTAGCAATCAAATAAAGAATAAACAACAAGTTGATGAATGCATAAAAAAGGAGTTGAAAAGGTACAATACAAAATAAACAAAACAATAGTCTGAGAAAAATATTGAATTCAAAAACCCTGAAACGGAAGATTGAGGAACATGTACGGCTCAGAAGGCAACAATTGTTCATTAAGACAAACAACAGTAGTATCAGAACTAGTCTGGTTAATCTCAAACATTTCAAGTAAATTCATCCTAGGTCCTTTAAAACATTTATGAAGTATACGAGCATCAGACAATGAAAATTGATGGTTCTCTGAAATAATATGGTTTGCAAATGCTGAAGGGGAAGCAGGAGGGTCAGTATTCCGATACCTTTTGATACAACTGAGATGTTCTTTTATCCTTGTGTCCAACAGACGTCCAGACTGGCCCACATAGACAGCGTCACAATCCTGACAACAAAGTTTGTAAACGCCAGGAGAATGAAGATATGGCATGCAGTCTTTAGTGTTAACTAGTAATGATCTCAAATTGTTGTTGGTTCTAAAACCGAATTTAATGTTATGTTTCCTAAATATATTACCAAATTTATAGGATATAGGACCAAAGTAATGTAGAGAACCAGCATAATGAAGCTTATCACCGTCAGAACACACGTTGAGAGAATTAATAGTAGGATTAGGATTTTTTTTTTAACAATCTGTTTTTGTAGCCTGAAGATGGCCGTTTGTAGGCCGAAACTAGTAGCTTTTATTGTCTAACTATTAAATAATTCTGTGACACTGACTTTGAGTTTTATTCACAGTATCACTGTCAGTCACATTTGTGTTATGGATGATATTCTCCTTTTAATAAATAATAAATTACATGAACTTATTTTTAAATTGAAACTGATTATTTGTCAGAATTATTATACAGGGTGTTTCCTAAGTAACCTAAAATAATGTAGTGGGCGCTTCGTCACTCTATTTTAAGACTAAAAGTTCTTATAAACATGTATGATAAATCTTGTGGTTGGAGTTCGGTCCTGATACCTATACCATACTGGTATGTTGATATCAGCCCCTATTATTTTAATAATTTAGTTGTGAAAATTTATTAAAAATTGTATCTAATTTGTGTAATCGAACCAACAACGTTATCAACTTTGAGGAAAACCAGTGAGTTATGTTTTTCTTCCCCATCATTTGATGATATACTCAAATCCATACATAAACACAATCAGATAGGATAGATTTTAATTATCTTATCGCCTCGGCAGCCGGTTTTAATAGCCGGACTGTTCAATAGCGAACAGGACCTCATTTAAACAAATGTCCATTAATATACTATCAACAACAATGAACGTAGAAACGATTGAGTCTTCTGACTACAGAAGTACTCAAACGATAACTCATCCCATCTCTCAACCTACCTACTCACAAGCAGCGTCTAAGAAATTTTACCCATCATAAGCACTGGCCCTTATATTTCCATCTTTAGACGGTGTGAAATTAGAAGAATATGTATACGCACTAGGCCCTAAAGTTCAAACAAAAAATATAATGTTTGCATCAACAACTTCAAACAACCGAATTTGCATATATTCATCAAGTAAATCTACATTAGAAGAATATTTATAAAATGATGGTGAAATATCTAGAAATAACAATTATATCAGCAAGAAGATTGATTACCCCATCAAGTCGAATATTACTATCAAATGTTTATACCTCTATTCCCGATGAAACTTTAGACGCAGAATTGAAAAATATGGGCTCCAATTTGCTATCACCTGTAAATTCCGTAAGAGCGGGTTTTTCTAAAACAGAATATGGCATTATCGGTAGTTTCCGACGTCAAGTATACTCGATTCCTCTACAAGACGATAAAAATATCTCAGATTCATTCCTAGTCACCCATGAAAACACTTCCCACCGTATCTTCTTGTCCATTGACGAAATGTCCTGTTTTAAATGTAAACAGCCTGGTCATATAGCATCTCAATGCACAATAATCTCCACTACTACAATAGAATCACATGCCCCAACTACTGATATTCATAACTCAAATTAATCAACATTGCCATCAGAACTCGAAACATTAACAAATTCTCAGGAAAATAGTACAGTAGCACATCCAACATCCTCCTCTTATCCAATTCAACAAATATCTATACCACTCACTTCGAGTCAAGTTAAAAGAAAATCATCAGATCGACAATCTCCAGAAATTGACAATAACATAGAACCTCAATTTGCAAAACCTGTTACTCAGCCTTCAAGAAAAAAACAATTAAAAAAACCCATACAAGAACTACTTAAGCCCAATAAGTCTCTTATCGATGATCCCGACTCTCGTTTTCCTCTTAACTTCGACAAACTCATTGATCTATTAGATAACTGCTATGGTTCACCCAATCCCGAATTGATTGCTCAAAATTACACCAATGACTTGTCAGCACTGTGTGAAATGCTTGAAGAAATAGATTCACGTATTTCTGATCGCAGTATTAACACCAGATGCACTAAAATTCGGAAAAAATGTAAGCATGCTTGTAATCCTCAAACTACTGACACTGAAAGCGATTCATCACAGGAAACTTATTGAAAATCAAATATTCTAATTCTATTTTTTTTCATTGCGTTCAATAATATAGTGCAGTGGAACATTAACGGCGGATACTCACATCTATAAATGCTACAAATATAATTTCATAAATAATACGACTTATACTCCTAAAAACTTCAACGGCTTTTTTTCTGAATAGACAAAACAGAGGACGAGCCAGCGGCGGCGTATCAATTTATGTTAAAAAAGAGATAGAATCATGTTTAATTCCATTAGTAACTAATTTAGAAGCAATTGCAGTTCGCACACAAGGCAGAACCAAATTAAATATATGTAACAATATCTTCCTTTCAGTGAGGATATTAACATTGAGAGCATAACCAATCTTACTGATCAGATTCCTCTTCCTAGACTAATTGTCGGAGTTTTCAATGGTTATAATGTATATTGGGGTTCCCCCTATAATGACCCACGTGGTAAAATAATATACGACGGAATTGAACAAAATAACTCCTAAACGATGGCCGTCCCACACGCTTCAACAGTTATAATGGTGATTTGTCACACATAGATTTAAGCTTTTCCGATTCCAACACAGCACTTAACCTTACTTGGAACGTACTTTCAGATCTTCACGGAAGCGACCATTTTCCAATAATTTTAACAAATAACCGATTTAACCAGACATCACATCACCCTACTAGTAAATGAAAGTTAAAATCTGCAAACTGGGCATTGTATAAAAACCTTGTAGATAACCTTTTAAGTCAAACTAACTTCAACCATATCGACTATAGTGAATTATTGAATAAATTTATGTCCATCATCACAAAAGCCGCGGATATAGCGATAGGTAAATCATCTCTATCTCACAATGGTCCTACCGTACCATGGTGGAATAATGCATGTGAAGAAGCGATAAAATTGAGTAAACAAGCATTTAATATGTATAAAAAATATAATACCACACAAAATCAACAACAATTCAAAAATCTCAGAGCTAGAGCGCGGTACATAATAGAAAGATCTAAGAAAGAGTCTTGGATAAACTTTGTATCTCTCATAAACATCTCTACGCCCCCCACAGAAATTTGGAATAGAATCCGACGAATATCTGGTACCTACTCCAATTTTAATATAAACATACTGACAGAACGAGGACAAGTTCTAACGGGTACTCAGGACATTTCCGATACATTAGAAAACACTTTTTAACAATTTTCCAGTAATACCAATTATGACAGTATATTCCTTGAGTATAAACATATGACTGAAAATTTCAATCCCATTCGTACCGATTCCAACAATAGTTCTCCCCTTAACACTTCCATTTCGTTGGATGAGTTCTACGAAGCCCAGACAAAGGTCAAAGATAGTAGCCCCGGTCCAGATGATATTCCAACAGCATTCATAAGGAACCGTTCCAACCAAGCTTCAATATTCTTATTAAATATTTTCAATTATTACTGGCTTCAACAACAATTCCCTGATACTTGGAAGGAAGCGGCAATTGTACCGATCTCAAAAACCAAACTGCCCCAAAAATATTGCTAATTTCTATAGGCCTGTCTCTCTTACCTCTTGTGTCTGCAAATTATTAGAAAAAATTATAAATAACCGATTGGTTTGGTTCCTGGAATCCAACTCCTCATTAATCAGGGTACAAAACGGTTTTAGAAAAGGACGCTCACCAATTGTTAACATAATTGACTTAGAATACGATATTCACGAATCATTCCTTAACAAGCAAACATATGATACAGCTTGGAAGCATAAAATTTTATTAAAATCAGACGATTGGGGAATAAATGGAAATATACTTGCATTCATTAAAAACTATTTACATAAACGAACCTCTCGTGTGAAATTGAACGGGCATTTAGCGAATAACAAAGAACTAGAAAATGGCACCCCTCAAGGCTCGATAATAAGCGTAACACCATTTTTAATGGCAATGAACGATTGACTCACGTCTTGATTACGGATGCGTAGCCTACTCGCCAGCGAAAAAAACAGTACTGAATCTTATAAATCCAGTCCAGAATACTGCGATCAGCATTTGCCTGGATGTATTTCATTCAATACCCTCCGAGAGCCTTCTCAGTGAAGCATCCGAAACCCCCCTCCACCTCCGACGGATTTACCTTAGCCTCTCTTATGCGATCAGTATATCTGCAAATCCCAATCACCCAGTTTATGACAACACCTTCTCCAATCGTTATTCGGCTGACTATGAGAAGAGGAAAAGGACAGATCCACCACTTTATGAAAGAATTAACAGATCCCTCAACATTCTAAATATATCTATTCCTCCAACGATCTCTCGATTCATTTCCTGCCCTCCTCCATGGATAATAAAACCACCACAATGTGATACATCATTGACAAGTTTTGATAAGAACTAAACAAACCATACCCTAATTAGAGGAAAATATCATTTCCAACAATATACCCATATCTACACTGATGCCTCTAAAATGGATACTGAAATTGGAGCCGCACTTGTAACACCAAATGCAATAATCAAATTTAGACTACCTCATATTACAACCATTCTAGTTGGAGAACTGTATGCGATATTTCAAGCTCTAGTCCATGCCAATTGAGAAAATTTGAAAAACTTGCTCATAGTAACGGAATCACTGAACTCAATGGAAAGTTTGCGCCAGACATATCCATCAAATCCAATTCTAATACCAATTAAGCAAAAATTATCCCAGCTATACAATTCAAGAGCAGGTATACAGTTTCTATGTGTGTCTTCACACACAAGAATAGAGCGAAATGAGCGAGCCGATGCAGCAGCCAAAACTGCAATTCAGAATCCTGATGCCACCGAAGTCAGACATCAAAATCCATATTAAGGCATCGGTTAACAACGCTTGGCAACATCAGTGGTCTCAATCCCACGATAAACTTAGAGAAGTGAAAAGAACAGTTAAACCGTGAAGGAACGTTCCAGAAAATAGGAAGGAACAAGTTATCTTGACCAGTCTTCGAATAGATCACACCCGATTTTCCCATGAACACTTAATGTCAAAATCCGAACAATCCCGATGTACAGTGTGTCAATGCCCTTTAAAAGTCAAACATGTATTAATAGACAGTCCCAAGTGTTCACAGCAAAGAGTGTCATTTAACATCCCACCTACTATGTACTATTTGTTTGTTCACAAACTATTTTCGCGGTTATATTAATTCAAAACACACACCATAGCTTGGAAGAAGGGGTTACGAACTACGCGCAGATGCGACATGCAACGTGCGCTGGAAAAAATGGGTGACGAATTGAAGTTTTAAAAAGTGTAAAAACCAAAAACGAGTTTGTGAAGCAATGCAAAGAAAACAACTATGTATACAGAAACATTAAACGCCTCCAGCCAACTCGGGTACCCGAAAGTGAAACTCCAGGAATAAATTCAGTGAGTACCCTCTTTTTTCATCAAGTAAATGGTGTGAAAATCGTTAGACGCTTATCAATGACAATTTTTCTATAACTAAATCAACGATTCTTCGCGGTACAAATAATATATAGTCCAAGTTCTGTCTTTTTATCGTCAGTTAGTACCGTGAATGATCAGATGGTCCTTCGTGCCGGATTTGAGATAATTCATTTTAAAAATATTTAATTCATAACATATAAAGATATCGTCCGGCAGCCATTAATAACCGGTACTTCCTTATCCATATCAAGTTGATCTTGCCAGGGAACGACATCAAACCCATCAAAACAAACAATAAAAAGGCGTATAGACTAATTACCTTGTTTGTTTACCAATTTTATGAATAAATGTTAGTTTTGAAGTCTAATATTTCGGCAATCGTCTAGCGGTGTTTAATACTAATATTTATTATTTATCAATATCAACAAATTGCTATTATACGTATTTCGACAAAATCGCCACAGTGTAATACTAATAATTAATCATCATATCATATCAAATCAAAATTGGTTTACGTATTGCGACAATATCAACACAGTAGCCTAACACCAATAGTGAAATCGACATTTTCATTAAACTAAAATCAAGTAAATTTAATTAAGCTACATTATATAATCAATCCAAATTTAATTGAGTTAAATTTAATAATTATAGACAATTTCATCAAATTCAATCAAATTAAATTAATTAGGTTTAATAAAATAAAATCGACAATCTCATCAAAATCATATCAGATTTAATTGGTTTAATTGGATAATAACACTAGATCAGAGTCGAATCAAAATCATGTCGCTTGAAAAAGCAATTCAAAAACGCAATCCATTTGTAAGCGCTATAACTGAGTGCTATACGTTGTCGCAAAGCGTTCAAGCGGACATAAATTCTAAAGAGGAGTTTAGAATAAGGTATTTGGATCTCGAGGGTAATTTTGAGAAATTTGGGGAACTTCACAATGACGTTATCATGGAGATTGGTGAGGACGACGATGTCCAATTTGCAGCTCAAGACAAAATCTTTTCCGAAACTAGGAAGTTTTATTATTCATGCAAAGGTGTGCATACTAAACTTTTTCCTACCCCCACCAATACATTTTATGGACCATATGTCCATACCAACCATCCTCCTTTGAAGGAATTAGGAATACCCATTTTCAAGGGAGATAAAAAGCTTTGGCCTACATTTTATGATCTTTTTAATAATCTAATTGGTCAGAATCAAAACATCAGTGACGGTCGTAAACTGCAATATTTATTTTCTTATCTTGAGGGCGAACCTTCAAGATTGCTTTCAGGAATCATTCTTTCTGATCAAAATTATCAGATTGCCTTTGAAAAACTGGTAAAACGTTATCAAAACAAGCGAGATATCGCCAGCACTGCTCTTGGTGCGATTTTCAAGGTCACCTTGAGAACCGATACAGCGAAGGACTTGCGATATTTAATCGATACTTTTTCAGAATGTTTGCAAGTTTTAAGGGCCCTTCAATTCGATGTAGAAGGTTGGGATTTTTTTGTTGTTTTTTATTCTTTTGGAAAAACTAGACATACCTACTCGTTCTAGTTTTGAAATGTCAAATATTGCAACTGGAATTCCCACTTACCAATCGCTTTTTCAATCTTTAGAAAATGAATATAAGGTCTTAGAATCCCTTCCACAATCACTAGCTGTTAAAAAACCGGCTCATCAAAATAATTTTCAAGGACAAAGGTCGTCTTATCAAAATAATCACACTGGGCAAAGGCCGTCCTACAAATCACAAAGTTCACCTTTTTCAGCATTAACTGGACCCTCAATGAGTACAGACACGCATTTTAAATGTTGTAAATGTAATCAAAGTCACGTGCTTTCTAAATGCCCCAATTTTCTAAATCTATCGCCGTCAGATAGGATGAATTTTGTACAACAGAAAAAGCTATGTATTGCTTGTTTCCATCCCTCGCATGAGGTGGATGCTTGTAATTCCCGATATTCATGTCGAACATGTAGTTCAAAGAGGTATCATACTTTATTGCATATTTCAGAATCTAATCAAGCATCTAGTTCAAATCAAAACAATCAACAATCTGCTACCAATCTACATACATCTTTGAACACTTCAGGACTTTCAGGCACCTTTCTTTTGTGCACCGCTGTTCTAGATGTCATGGACGGTTGTGGTAATTTTTGGCCTATAAGGGCCTTATTAGATTCCGGGTCACAGACAGGCTTTATCAGTGAACATTGCAGTCGCCGTCTCAATTTTCCGAGACGATGCTATACCACCGAAATTTTCGGTTTAAATCAAATGTCTTCTTTCACCTCAAAGGGGCTTGCTCACTGTCATATCAAACCAAAGGGGAAAATGGAACCTTTGTTAAATTTCGAGGCAATTGTAGTTCCTCAAATTTGTTCAAATATGCCTGCTTTTACGTTAAATAACTCAAGTTGGGATCATCTAGAAAATCTTGAACTTGCAGGCCCTTCATATTTTAAGTCAAGACCGATCGATTTAATTGTCGGTTGCGAGTTATTTGCCCAAATTTTCAAGGAAGGGCGAATTCTCGGAAAAAAGGGCCAGCCTTCTGCGCTTGAGACAGTCTTTGGTTGGGTTCTAATGGGGAAATTAGACGATAATTTTAACCTTTCAAACCCAAAGCAAACTAGTTGCTATTTAACTAGCCCTTCGGTCCCTTTAGAGATCATCGTTACTAAATTTTGGGAGCTAGAAAATATTCCGTCAAAACAAATATTATCGCCAGACGAAAAACTAGCTGAATCTATTTTTTGCGAAAGCGTCACTTGACTGCCATCAGGTAGATTCATGGTAGATTTGCCTTTCAAAAATAAAATCATGCCCGACCTAGGAAATACCTATTCCCAAGCAATTAGACGATTTTTGCTTTCAGAAAAGCGTCTTGTCAAAACCCCTGAGTTGTATATTTCTTATTCTAATTTTATGAAAGACTATATCGATTCAAATCACATGTCGTTAATTTTGCCTACTCAACAAAAATAAAATTTTTCATGTTACCTACCCCACCACTGCGTCTTAAAACCAGATAGTATAAGTACTAAATTACGAGTCGTTTGGGACTGCTCTGCAAAGGGCTCGAGAAAGATCAGCCCAAACGACACGTTATTATCAGGGCCAAAACTTCAAAAGGATATTGGCTCGTTGCTTCTTGCTTTTCGCCTTAATCCAATCGCCTATGTCACAGACATAAAACAAATGTTTCGACAAGTTCTTTTCAGTCCTCAACATCGCCCTTTTCAAAGAATTTTGTGGCGATTTTCCCCACAAGATCCGATATCAGAATGGGAACTCTCAACTGTCACTTTTGGCATGACATGTTCACCTTATCTTGCAATGCGAACTTTATACGAGCTTGCAGAGCAAGAAAAGGAACGCTTTCCTAGAGCTACTAGCGTCCTAAAGACGTCAATTTTCGTCGACGATCTTTTAGTTTCTAGCCCTTCAATCTCTGAGGCAGTTTCCTTTCAAAATGAACTTATCGAATTGTTGAAATTGGCAGGTTTCGAGTTGAATAAATGGGCGAGTAATTGTCCTGAATTGTTAGCCTCATTGCCTGAATCGGACCGACAAATGTCGCTATCCTTTGATAAAGAGGAGCCACATTTTATCAAGGTCTTAGGTTTGCAGTGGCATCCCAAAAATGACATTTTTTTATATCAATGTCAAATGAAGGACAAACCTCTGACAAAACGATCTATCTTGTCTATCATCGGAACTATTTTCGATCCATTAGGTTTTCTTTGTCCCTTATTGTTGCAAGCGAAGTATTTGTTGAAACAACTGTGGCTCCCTAATACAGGTTGGGACGAAAAACCTAACCAAAATATCGTCGAATCTTGGACTAATCTACATTCTGAATTCCCACTTTTATCTAACATCAAAATGCCCAGACAAATAAAACTGTCAAAAACTCAATCTTGTCAAATCATAGGGTTTTGCGACGCCTCGAATAGAGGTTATGCAAGAGTCATTTATTTTCGCGTAGAAGAGGAAGAAAATATTTCTATCTCTCTCATCTATGCAAAATCTAGAGTCGCACCTATCAAGACACCAACCTTAGCTAGGTTGGAACTCTTCGGTGCTATTCTTCTAAGCGATTTAATTCAATATGTTTTGTCTACCTACGAAAGTAAAATAACTTTCACAAATATCTATGCATTTTGCGATTCTCAAGTAGTTCTTCATTGGCTTTCCTCACCTCCGAATCGTTGGAAAACTTTTGTCACGAATCGAGTCAATCACATACAAGAAATCCTTTCATCTACTTTTTGGCATTATAAACCGTCGTCCCAAAACGCAGTAGATATAGCTTCTAGGGGGGTATACCCTTCGCAACTCATTTCCCACGAAATGTGGTGGAATGGCCCTTCGTTTTTGTGGTCACCAGAAAACGATTGGCCCGACTTCAAAATTACACAATTTCAAATTGACGAAATCGATGTCAATTTGGAAGAAAAGCCACCCGTTTGTTTAAAAACAAATATCATTCTTAACACTCTAGATTGCCTTTTGGAAAGAATTTCACATCTTTCTAAAATTCAGCGTATCTGTTGCTATGTAATTCGCCTTACTAACATTTTCAAAAGTCATTCATACAAAAGACCCTCTAGCATTCCCGATATCCAAGGTTCATTCAAAAAACTACTACATCCTAGTCCTGAGGAAATGGAAAATGCACTTTTCGTTCTTATTAAACGAGTTGAAGAAACTTGTTTTTTGGAGCTTTCTTCTACCCTATCTGAAAACAAATCAATACCTAAGCCTTTCAGAAAACTTTCACCATTTCTTGACAAAATGGGGCTTATAAGAGTGGGAGGTAGACTTCAAAATTCACATCTTTTATCCCATTCTGCCAAACACCCCCTGTTACTGCCAAACAGACATCGATTAACAACTATCATTATTAAATCTACGCATCGTCAATATTTGCATCCAGGACCTAAAACCTTACATCATCTAGTTTTACAACAGTTTTGGATATTGTCAGCTAAAAGAGCCATTCGATGAACCGTATCCAACTGTTTTCAATGTTTTAGGGCAAATCCTAAACCTTATAAGCCACCAATTATGAGTTCTCTGCCCTTTCACCGCATCAATCAATTAAAACCTTCTTCTAGCGTGGCTATAGATTTCTGTGGACCCTTTTTCGTTATCCCCCACCGTTATCGAGGATGTAAATCTTTTAAGTCGTATGTCTGTGTGTTTGTCTGTACGACCACACACTGCGTGCATTTGGAAGTTACCATGGAATTGTCCACTGAAGGTTTCATTGCTGCCTTTCATAGGTTCGTATCTAGGCGCGGTAGAGTACTCGATTGTTGGACGGATCAAGGAAGTAACTTTCTCGGATTTCGAAATCAACTTGTTGAGTACGCAAAACAGGCGTCAGGTAAACTTTTAATCCGATGGAATTTAAGTCCTCCGTTAAGCCCTCATTTTAACGGTCTTGCGCAGGCCGGAGTTAAAAGTTTTAAAACTCATTTTTTTCGAGTTGTAGGCAAACAAAAACTAACACTTATGGAAATGACCACACTAACATGTCGTATCGAGGCTGTCCTTAACTCACGCCCTCTTTCCCCCTCTTCATCAGATCCAAATGATCTACAACCCCTTACTCCTGGGCATTTCTTGACCCTAGAACCCCTTAACTCAAATATACCTGAACCAGATTTATCGGAAGTTTCTCTGAATCGACTAACGAGATGGCATCTTATTCAAAGACTCCACGCGGATTTTTGGAAAAAATATTCGCGCGAATACTTGCTCACGTTGCAACAACGGTATAAATGGAATAATCCGTCTTCGGAGATTAAAATCAATGATCTAGTCGTTATTTCGAATGACGGTAATAAAAACCTTTAAATTGGCCACTAGGAAGGGTAGTTGATGTACACCCTGGCACGGATGGTCAAGTGCGAGTTGCTACAGTTCGTACGGCTGCCGGTATTTACAAAAGGCCAGTCATCAAACTGTGCCCTTTACTTAAAGAGGATTAATTTGTTTATCTTCTACCTATTAAATGTGTATGTTTTTTTTCTCTTTTCATTTATTCTTTAGTAAATTTAATTCTTAAGTCAAATTCAGTCGTCAGTTAATCTTTTCTTTTTATTTAATCATGTCAAATAAGCTCAAATTCGTGTGTTTTGGAGGCCGGTATGTTTGTTTACAAATTATTTTCGCGGTTATATTGATTCAAAACACACACCATAGCTTGGAAGAAGGGGTTGCGAACTACGCGCAGATGCGACAAGCAGCGTGCGCTGGAAAAAATGGCTGACGAACTGAAATTTTAAAAGTGTAAAAACTAAAAACGAGTGTGTGGAGCAATGCAAAGAAAACAACTGTGTATACAGAAACATTAAACGCCTCCAGCCAACTCGGGTACCCGAAAGTGAAACTCCAGGAATAAATTCGGTGAGTACCCTCTTTCTTCATCAAGTAAATGGTGTGAAAATCGTTAGACGCTTATCAATGACAATTTTTCCATAACTAAATCAACGATTCTTCGCGGTACAAATAATATATAGTCCACGTTCTGTCAGTTAGTACCGTGAATGATCAATATTTGCTCTGAGAAGAAGTCAATGTGGAAAACTTGGTAGCTTATCTACGAACTATTCAGTTTTTGTAACAAATGTGAACGTTTAATATTATAATCGATTGTGTTATTATACCTGTAATACCTGTAGTACTAATCAATATTTATTATCGTAACATTTGGTAGCGCTAATAACGTAAAGGGTTGATGCGCTTTATTTTTCTTAAATAAAAAAATATTGTCGTTAATGAGATACAGGATGTTGAATTGTTTTATTATTTTATTAGGAGCAACATGTGTTGAACATGAAGAAAAAATAATACGTTTCAGAGCATATGTTCAAAATGTGCACATCCTGCCAAAATGCAAGCATCCGCTCGACGTCTAATGGATTGCCGAATACGTTCGAAGGTACCAGGAATGTTACGAATAACATTGTTTTACAATCTCATTTTTGTTTTTGAGATAGTAATATTACGGGAAGTCTTCAAACACTCCATTTAAACTTCATTTAACTCGAAGGACCTTCTTTTACACTGAATTAATTTCGTGTATTTATTTAGGATTTGGATGGTTTAATAAATTAAACAATTATATCACTTTCACTTTCGTGTATATATTGGCGGTATGTAACATGTGGTTCATTTGCGACACAACTAAGAATTTCACTGATTTTCCTCAATATGATGTATTTCTTTATCACATGATCTAATATAAATGAATGAAAGTTAATGAATGTTAAATCTTGTACCGGTAAAATCGCCGGTATTATAATGAGAGTACCATTATGTACGAAGGTTGACTGGAAAAAGTGAGAAAAAATAGGGTATTATTCCTATTTATAGGCCGTGCAAAGTAGGTGGTAACAAAGAGCATCATGTGAAGATGTAGCCAATGGGGAGTAAGGATTCAAAATATAACCGTCATACAACTGTGGGAAATATCAGCCGAGGCACGCATTTTTTGTGAATAAAAGAAATTGTTGTTTGTTGCGATACTGTATTTTCTAAGCAGTTTTCTTGACGCGATGAGAAATGGAAAGCTTTGATGTATGCAGTGAGTGGAGATGTAACATAAGATAAGACAATGGTTATCTTTGTTGTATATTATATAAATGAAGGGGATAATATTTTTATTTAAGATGTATGTGGGATATATGAATTTTGATATACAGGGTGAATACAAAGAAAGAATTTACAGTAGGAATTTGTGTGTTAAGTCAAATTCATACAAACAATATACAATTTTGAAAATCGCCTAAGTTTAATATCCGGGTTTTGTAAATGAGCGATTTTTGATATCCCCACAAACAAGAATTAAGAGGATTGTGTTCAGGTGACCTAGCGGGCCACGGTTTTGAAGATCCCCGTACGATCCAATGGTCTAGAAAAACGTTATTTGAAATGGACTACACTCACTGCAAAATGTGAAGGAGCACCGTCATGCGCCTTCTAATACATATTCCAAAAGAACTGGAAGTTCATTTTCTAGAAAATGAAGATATGTCTCACCGGTCAACCGCGCAAGAAGAAAAAACGGTCCTATTAAATAATCTTCGATGATTTCAAGCCAAACATTGACCAAAAAAGAGTGTATGAACCGTGCTACAATTGTTACATGTGGATATACATCTGCCCATATGGGGTCATTATGAAAATTCATAATTTCGTGTCTTGAAAAGTTGGCTTCATCCGTAAACAGAATATTGGCAGCAAAATTGGGATTGCTTGCGATATTATTTAATCCATTGCCAATATTGTATACAGAGCGGATAGTCAGTAGGTAGCAAATGTGGAACACGTTGAACCCGATATGGATACAATACATTTTCTTTTAGAATATTCCAAACAGTACTGTTACTAACATTTATTCCATCAGCAACTTTTCTGGTACTGGTTTCTGAGTGCTGGTCAATAATTTGAAGAATCTGGTTCTCCAATTGTTGAGTTCCCACCTTTCTGGGTCGACCAATAATATTCTTTGACTTAGCAAAAGTTACAGTTTCGTAAACGAATATGTATCTTAGTAAACGTGTCAGAATATGGTAAACGATTATTTGGATAACGCTGGACATACATACGTCTAGCCATTACCATTCGCTAATCCATAACCCATACAAAAAGTGCATTTTGGCCTTTTCAGTATTAGTAAACGCAGGTATCGTTGTTAAATTACCACAAAAAATCCGTATCATAAAAATTCCTTATTCATTTTTTGCTTTGGTTTTTAGATTTGTCACAGTATTGGACAATATTATTTCAAAGTCCACTTAGAACAAGCATTTTCCATCGTATTACTCCTATAAAACAGTAGCGTCACCAGAAAAATAAATTTCACTTACAGTCGGAAATCATTTATTACAACCAATTCAACACCCTGAATCTCCTTAACGACAAGACTTATCACACATTTTTATAAGAGTAGTTTTCGTCTTAAAATGGAGTGACGAAGCGCCCACTACAATATTTTAAATTACTTAGCAAACACCCTGTACACTTCTATTATTCTGGCATCTACACGTGACAGCTGTCAAGCCAGGGAAATTGTCCCTTATAAATTTTGCAGGTAGGACATCTGATTAAACAACATGTAATAAACTTTCTGAAAAAAATTAAGTTCCTCGAATTTACTAACGCCTCCAGCTTAATGTTATTTCTGAGACTTTATATCTTATTCCAATCACTCCCACTACTCAATCATATAGCACGAGATCTTTTACCATGGCATATAGGATGATTGATTAGTATGATAAAGTTCCGTATCTCCTATGTCCTTTGAGATATCAACTTGGGGATTATAGCGATCATTATTCTTCACATTTTAAAATTAATTACAAAATTACAGGGTGTTTCAAAATGCTGTGCCATATCAAAGTTACATTTTATCAAATTAAACACTCTGTATTTTACTCCATATTTGGAATATGCTTGACTTCCCCATTACAACAATATAGGGCTAAATATAGGGCTACTATGTGTTCTAAGGGGTATTTAAAAACTTATAACTAAAAACTCACATTTTATCATTGCTGTTTGGTACTATAGAGGTTAAATTACAAATACAAAGAAAAAACGAGTATAATACAAATGAATTAGAGAAAAGAAACAATAAAAAACAATCCTATTTTACTGCAGTATAGGTGCACGTCTTGATTATAATAATAGGTGTACGAAATGACCTCCAAGACCTGTGCATGCTTGAAAGCGATCATTAAAAGAATTACTCACATTACCAAGCATTTCTACAGAAACATTCCTTATGCTCTCCTGCTATCCTCGTTCTTGTCGACTAAAGAAGGAGTCATCAATTATTATTAATGAATATCGGAGAAAATTACATATAGGATGTTAGATTGGGTTGAATCAATTTAAATGATTGTAAATGTTACTAGTTTTCTTTAAACAGTGCTAAAAGTTACAAACAAAAATGAAAAAGTCGCTAAATATAGCAAGTTATATAGCAAATAACGGCAAAAGTTGTCTAATAGCGGTGCTTCTGAGTACAAAAATAAATTACAATACAAACATAAACTGTGAATATATACCAGATATCTCAAATGACCAATGGTTTTTTTAGATATAACGTTTATGTCTAGGTTCACTTTATCAAGAGTTAGCTCTGTTCCTAGACATAATGGGAGCGTTTGTATTTTTGACATAAACTAAACTAATAAAAGAAAAAAAAATTGTAGTCATAAAAAATGATAAAGGTAGTAAATATACTTAAAATTAAATGGATAACAAAATGTAACAGTGGTCATTGACTCGTAAAAGAGTTGACTAGTTCGTATATCACTATTAGAAGTATTTTTTTTTTCAGTTCACACATCACACCATACACTTACATATGTAGGGTAAAATATATACATGTACATACACAATAACAATTGTAATATTTTTAGTTAGACTGTGTGTTTCTAGGTCTAATGAGGAATAAAGTATTTTTGAAATATTACAAACCAATAAAAGGATTGTTTGATAATGAAACGAATGTAATAAATTGAGTTATAAAAATACAAAATTAGTATTAATATTAATACCAGTAGCGATTAATCAATACAATTTAGATTCGAATATATATGGTTGTGTCTGTTGGTATGGCATGTCTATAATAGTATTTTGATCATTGAAGTAAGTATGGTAACTTGTTTTAGAAATTTTTAGGTGATTTTCTATTTTTAAATTTATTAGTAAGTAATTGTATGGTTTTTGCCTCACATGTAGATAACTTCACTTTCAATGGACTTCTGAGACATAGGGAGAACTATATTGACAAGTTCTCGAAATCTTGTTGTATAAGCGTGTGTTTTGTTCTTATGTATTGTATTATTTTTCATTAAATATAGCAATGAGATTTTGTACAATAGATTCCTCACATCCAATAGTTTGAAATTTGGAAAAGCAGATTTGATGAAAATTTATATCGATTTATATTGTAAATTATTTTGATTATTTTCTTCTGCGCTATTTCTAAATGTTTAATATTATTAGACTATACACCACCGCATCCGATTATGCCATAGTTTAGGGGTGATTGAACCAGACTGAAATACATGATTTTCTGATTTTTTAGTCTAGTATGAAAGTCATTTGTTTGAATATGTAATAAATCCATACAACTGTCTAGTAAACCTGGACCCCTTGAGTCGCCAGGGTGACAAAGGTCTAGTTTACAATGTAATAAGGCTGTCACCAGATGTACGACTGTACCCTTTGGTACAGAGTTCTTTCTTAACAAAAAAATCCGCTGTCACCACTCTAATAACTGCTGTCACCAAATTCTAATAATGCAGCCGAGCGTGAAAATAAAATAAAACCGGTCCGAATTAGGCTGGAAACTCCTGGACATAAAGCGGCCTAATTACCATTGCCAGGCCAGGATTGACCTTTTCGTTGGGAGTAGATAATGGGACACTCGGGGAACGGAAGCTCGAAAGGAGACGCCATTTTTTATCCAGTCGGCCCTTTTTTATCTTGGTAGATTCCTATAGTGGTTTGGCCATTTTTTATCCGTCGGCCATTTTTTATCCGTCGGCCATTTTTTATCCTGTAATTGTAGATTTCGATCGCTAGATGACGTATGTCATTTTTTTGTAGATTTCTATAGATGGAAGTCGTCCATTTTTTATCCCGTAGATTTGAAAAAATTTCCATGGTCCTGATTGGAAACACTGACCTAAACATACGTAATTTCTAGAACCAAAGTTTTTTATAACGCCATAAGGGCATTAGATATTTATCTCTGTTATTATTGGTCAACATAGATCAATCGTCATTGTAACAGAGCTTTTTTATATACGGAATGTACCAAAAAGATGCAATAAGGATGTTATGAATTTGTGGAATAGGTATATATTTCTTATATACAGGGTGTAGTCATAAAATATGTTTAATGCACAGTCGTTATGGTATTATTTTGGGTGAGCGACGCATCAGTTGGACGGGCAGAGAGAAAAATAGCATTATTTTGAACAGGCGCAGTGGTTACAGAAGTGCTTATGATTTTTTTATCATCAGCGTTGTTATATCTTTTAATGTTCCCCAAGAGATAATAGGATGAGTAAATGTCAGCTGAAGGTCGACGGGGTTGATATAAAACAACGTTACTACAATCAATATACAGGGCGTGGACAATGCCATAAGGGGCACTTTGCTTGGATTTTCATCGAACAAAACAGGATGTACCAAATTGCCATTAGGTCACTACGACGACGATCACTATACAGGATATCGTTGGACTCAGGCACGGTCGATCGTTATACAGGATGTACAAAAAAGATGCCATAAGGGCACTTGCATATATCTCTGTTATTATTGGGCGGATTGAAGTCGAAACGCCATTGTGATAGGTAGAGCATTTTACAGGATGTATCAGTATCCATTTTTTCGGCTGGACCAATCGATTCCCGAAAGGTACATTATCAAAAGAAAAGACATTGTTAAAATTGTGTAAATAATAATCTCAATATGGATAGCGGCCACTGAACTATTAAGGTTAAGTAAACATAACAAAACACGTCCGCTTTGTAAAACATCGTATTCACATGTCCGGCAAGGTCAAAAGTACAGGCCACTGACTGCGTTAGTTTTGAATACTTCCTACGAGGTTAGTTTCTGAATTGCCCTCGTATAAATAGGAAAGTTCCACACATTGAAGGATGATTCATTATTACTATTTTGAATAAGTACAAACATATGCGTTGTGTATCTATAATCTGTGTTAGTAGTTTATAATTATATTTATCCCAGTGAGTTCTAAATGATGTTCTTTATTCAACCCTAAAGAATGGTTACGAGGTAAGTGTTTCTCGAAGTTGAATGGTTCTATGGTTAAAGAAGTCTATACGAGGGGCACTTGCTATGTAACCACCACAATCCGAAAGTATTGGAAAAATTTTGCTTCATCCCTTATTAAATCATCAAATAAAGTATGAAATTGTCCGTACAGTTTTCTCTTAATATTTATATCATGGATCCAGATTCGATATTTCTTCAGCTTCAAATGCACATGCAATTGCAAATATTTCTTCATCAGAACTGCTCATTTTAAATCTCAAAAACAAACGCGAAGAGAAATAATGTGTACTATCCCGTATTTTTGATTGCACTAAATAAAAATACAGCAAGCAAATCCGATTAGATCGAATGTAATGTGCGATGATGACAAAAATAATACGATTCGTCCGATGCGTCCGTTGCGACCGATACGTACAAATGCGCGCTTACCTTAAGTGAGCTCTTCTTCCCACTCACCTTTTTAGCAAAAACCCGACCGCCCCTCAAATTCTATACACTTTTTAACCTCTTGGCTGCCTCACAGCCTACCCACTAATTTCACCCATATCATCCACAAGCACCACATAACACGGAATCCCAAATCAGACAAATCCTACTCCAACCGTCGAGAGGAAATTCATCCTATACAAGGTGTGCTGGTTACTTAGCAAGTGCCCCTCGTATAGTTTTTCTTAACCATGGAACCATTTATGTTCGAGAAACACTTACTTCGTGTACCATTCTTTAGAGTTGAATGAATAACATCGTTATTTATAGGAAGTATTAAATACTAAAGCAGTCAGTGGCCCGTACTCTTGACCTTGAAGGTCGTGTGAGCACGATGTTTTACAAAGCAGACGTGCTTTTGTTATGTTTACTTGTCCTTAATAGTTCGCTGTCCTCTAACCATATTGAAATTATTATATACACAAATTTAACAATGTCTTTTCTTTTGATAATGTCGTTTGGATAATATCTTTTTGGGATCATCACATCATCCCCTCTTGGAAGAGAAAAATTATCGTTGATAAATTCTCGATACTACCTATAACGTTAACAGTTCTCCCCAATTGTTTTGTTTATTAAACATTGCTTGTTTGTTACTTGTCACACTTCACTTATTTACAAATGTTTTTATTATGGTATTTATACAAACGATTTTTATGAACGATTTGTTTTATTGTTCTGAGATGTAATCTTGCAATTTACGCCTTTCACTTCCGTTATATTAAACGGACCTGAATAATGTGGATCGAACTTATTTCTTTCCTCATTTCTTAGAATAACTAATTCCCGTACCCTAAAGTTTACGGGTGAAGATACCTTTTCACTATTATTCACTCTAATTACCCTGTTCTGTTTTTTATCAAAAACTGTTTGGCTCTTTCATTTGCGTATTGTAATTCATATTTCCACTCTTTTAAGATTGTAACACGGTTCTATTTCTACATTTAAGAATTCTGGTAAGTTGGGTTTTCTCCCGTATAATAACTCAACACCAAACACGTATCCGTGATACGTGTTTGGTGTTGTATTATAACAATATGCAAACATTTTTACAAATCCGCACCAGTTATCCCTAGAGTCTTTGATAAAGTTTCTTATATACTCATTAAACGTTCTCTGTAATCTTTCACAACTGCCTATTGCTTCATGGTGGTATGCCGTTGAAAAATTATGTTTAATTTCCAAAAGTTCCGGTAAGTTCTTCATTATCTCAGTCTTATATTCCGTTCCTTGATCTGTCCTTATCTCCTTCATCAATCCATAGTTTGGTATAAAATTGTCAAATATAGCTTTTGCTGTTGTGGTTGCCTCTTTGTTCCTGACCGGTATCATAACCGCGTATTTTGTAAGTTCGCATAATATTGTTATACAATAACCATTTCCGTTGTTACTTTCTACAAAAGGACCTATTGTGTCTATGTAGATGATATCAAACGGTTTTATAGATGTGTCTATGATGACAAATTTTTCCTTATGACTAAGTTTTGCTTTATTCATTTGGCATTCATGGCAATTCTTTACGTACTTCCTTACATCTTTCTCCATGTTTTTCCACCTAAAGTTTGCTCTTAGTTTCTTTAATAATCTATTGTTTCCTACATGTCCTCCAAACATTGGATCATTGTGATATCCTTCTAAAATCTTTTGAATCTCTCCTCTCTGCTGTACCGTTTTTGGTACTTCGCATATACATACTTGTATATTTTTCAACCTTTTATTCCCCTCTTCTAAAAATTCTTCTATTGTGCACTTTTTGAATATATAATAATTTGCGTATATCTTCATTCTTTTTACTTCGAATATTACCGACAGCTCCCTAAGCTTTTCCAACGATCGTCCTAGGTCGAAGTTGTGTATTCCGGTAAATAAGGTTTCACTAAATTTAAGTTTATTTTTGATCCGAATGCTCATCCTTAGCGAGATACGGTTATTTTCAAAGTGTGAAATTGGTAATTTATTCATCTCTTAGTTGCTTAAAACGTTTATCATTGAAGGTTGTATTAAAATTTTTCCGATTGATTTCCTTATTTTCCTTACATGTTGATTTATTCCATCCTGTATGTATTTCTAACTGATTCTTCCTTTCTTCTAGTTCTTTTAGACTATATACGTTATCATCTATCATTAATGTGTTATCGATTATCTTAGCTTTAGCTCCACTTTCTCTCGCCTGTTTCATATATCTTATTAGCTGTTTTCTCTCTTCTAGTATATCTTTTGGGTAATCTTCATCAATATATATCTTTATTCGTTCCGTTCAAAGTCTCTACTTTCTTATTCACGTCTTTCATCATTATTAGTACTGGCCTATTTTTGTTACTGTTTCTGTTTCCTATTCTTTTACATTTCAAAATATCTGATTTAACATCTACTGTATTATTAACCTTTTTCATTACATCTTCTAATTTATTTTCTAGTTGTTCCTCATCCTCTTCGTTGTCTTCTTCTATACCATGTATTATCAAATTCTTCTCTCTAAAATGTTTCTGAGTCTGTGTCATGTTTCTTTGCAAAAATTCTGTTTTTTTCATAAGTTCCATTTTTTCCATCCTTAAATCGTAGTTCTCTTTCTTTAATTGTGCTATTTGTCTGCTCATTTCTTCAATTTTATCTTCTATCTTGCATATTCTTTCGTTATTGTTAATTCGATTACTGTAATTGCTGTTCCTATTGAATTTCCTCTCCTTATCGAAATCTACGTATTTGACGTAGCCATTTCCTTGATTATACTGTCTGAATGCACTTCCTGAGGGGTTGCCGTTGTGAAATCCTCTGTTGTTTCCCCTCCTATGATTGTTCCTATAGTCAAAGTCTGTTTACCTGAAGAAGTTCCTATTGTCCCTCATGTGTAAAACTTGTTGTTGGCTTACTATGCCTTCTACTGATACTAACTTGGATAATACTTCTTGCGTGTTTTCAAAGCTTCCCGCTGATATGATTGTTTTTGTTGCGTCCGTTGTGGCATTCGTAGTTACTGCCTTAATCGTTGCTTCTTTGGAATATTTTTCAGCTAGACGGTCTGGCATCCCTTCTGACACATATGCTACCTGTAGTCTCTCTGCCAATTTTTCAATTTCCCCGCGTACTGCGTTACGTCCTTCCCATTTTGTCTTACTTTATTAAGTTTCACTAAGAGAAGGCTTGGGTTGTCTCCTCTTATTCCTGATTTTAGTCTATTCTTGATTTCTATGATAGAGTTTTCCGTCGTGATCAAACCTATAGCTTTTCCAGTTAATCTTGTCTTAATTAGAAAAATCGCATTTTCTTCATTACCTGTCGCGTTTATTTGTAGCAAATCAAATGAGTCCAAATATGATTGTAACTTGCTTGCTTCTCCGTTGAATTCGGTCGGTATAACCTCACTCGCAAAATTAAAAAAAATCATTCATACTTGTCGCCATTTTGAATTGTTTGCTTATTGCTTGTAATACACTTGTATCGATTTCCGCAAATATAGAGGTAGGTATTTTAATAATATAATTTAACGCTTGAAATGCCCTGTCAAATTTATCTCTAATCCTATCTGAATAATTTTTACAACTTTCTTGTTATACTAAACTCACGTTTTTCCAGTTTTTACCTATTAATTTAGCAAAATTATTATGAAGAATTATTATACTATTAATTACTTCAATGTGTATATCTGGATTTTTGGGAGTTTTCTTTTTCAAAACCCTTTTTCACTGTTTATTTATTTCTTCTACAATTGCCCTTAGCTTATCTTCAAAATCTTCCCACGTTATTGACATTTATGAGATTTACCATTCGTTCATAAAAATAGAGTGCATAAGTACTTACAATTTTATACAGTCAAAGTTCCTGACGTCTACTTCGCTGCAATGCCTCGGTTGATGTCTCTTTTTAACGCTCTTTGATGCGTTTTCCATAGGGACCACATGAATTTCAGAATGAAAGCTACTGTTATTATATACAATAAAACCATTATATGCGTTGCAAAACTGACTTGTTGCACCATAAAATAATTGTTGACGCTACCAGTTTCTTTTACCTCTTGTTTAGTAGGTGAACCACCTATAGTTTTGCTTCTCCAGGGTCCCATATTTAAATAAAAGACCATATACTTTTTTGAATTACTTTTAATTCGCAGGATTATTTACCATTTGTTCACAGGAATATTTACCATGTTCCATTTACCATTTACCATTTACCATTTACCATTTACCATTTACCATTTACCATTTACCATTTACCATTTACCATTTACCATTTACCATTTACCATTTACCATTTACCATTTACCATTTACCATTTACCATTTACCATTTACCATTTACCATTTACCATTTACCATTTACCATTTACCATTTACCATTTACCATTTACCATATACCATTTACCATTTACCATTTACCATTTACCATTTACCATTTACCATTTACCATTTACCATTTACCATTTACCATTTACCATTTACCATTTACCATTTACCATTTACCATTTACCATTTACCATTTACCATTTACCATTTACCATTTACCATTTACCATTTACCATTTACCATTTACCATTTACCATTTACCATTTACCATTTAACATTTACCATTTACCATTTACCATTTACCATTTACCATTTACCATTTACCATTTACCATTTACCATTTACCATTTACCATTTACCATTTACCATTTACCATTTACCATTTACCATATACCATATACGATTTACCATTTACCATTTACCATTTACCATTTACCATTTACCATTTACCATTTACCATTTACCATTTACCATTTACCATTTACCATTTACCATTTACCATTTACCATTTACCATTTACCATTTACCATTTACCATTTACCATTTACCATTTACCATTTACCATTTACCATTTACCATTTACCATTTACCATTTACCATTTACCATTTACCATTTACCATTTACCATTTACCATTTACCATTTACCATTTACCATTTACCATTTACCATTTACCATTTACCATTTACCATTTACCATTTACCATTTACCATTTACCATTTACCATTTACCATTTACCATTTACCATTTACCATTTACCATTTACCATTTACCATTTACCATTTACCATTTACCATTTACCATTTACCATTTACCATTTACCATTTACCATTTACCATTTACCATTTACCATTTACCATTTACCATTTACCATTTACCATTTACCATTTACCATTTACCATTTACCATTTACCATTTACCATTTACCATTTACCATTTACCATTTACCATTTACCATTTACCATTTACCATTTACCATTTACCATTTACCATTTACCATTTACCATTTACCATTTACCATTTACCATTTACCATTTACCATTTACCATTTACCATTTACCATTTACCATTTACCATTTACCATTTACCATTTACCATTTACCATTTACCATTTACCATTTACCATTTACCATTTACCATTTACCATTTACCATTTACCATTTACCATTTACCATTTACCATTTACCATTTACCATTTACCATTTACCATTTACCATTTACCATTTACCATTTACCATTTACCATTTACCATTTACCATTACCATTTTACCATATAATTTGCTGGATCGACATGTAGTGGCGATGTACATTTTACCATTTATTGTCGAATATTACCATTTTGTTTGCAGGAACCCCATGTAGTGGCGATGTACACTTTACCATCCATTTTACCATTACCATTTTATCATTACCATTTTACCATTACCATTTTATCATTACCATTTTACCATTACCATTTTACCATTTCGTTTGCAGGATCGCTATGCGGTGGTTACCATAGAACCATTTATCTTTGAGAAACACTTACCTCGTAACCATTCTTTAGGGTTGAATAAATAACATCGTTTAAAACTCACTGGGATAAATATAATCATAAACTATTAACACAGGTTATTGATACACAATGCATACGTTTGCACTATATAAAATAATAATAATGAATCATTCCTCAATGTGTCGAACTTTTCTATTTATAGGAAGTATTAAAAACTAACGTCAGTGGCCCGTACTCTTGACCTCGAAGGTCGTGTGAGCACGATGTTTTACAAAGCGGACGTGTTTTTGTTATGTTTACTTGTCCTTAATAGTTCGCTGTCCGCTAACATATTGAAATTATTTTTTACACAAATTTAACAATGTCTTTTCTTTTGATAATGTCTTTTTGGGATTATCACACAGGGTCAAACTACTATGATATTCTTCATTTTCTAAAACAAAATCCAACTCCAGCGTTAAGTAACCTTCGAACTATCTCTCTCTCTCTCTCTCTCTCTCTCTCTCTCTCTCTCTCTATCTCTCTCTCCCTCTTTCTCTCTCTCTCTCTTTCTCTCCTGAAGGATTTGCTGATGTTTTAGTTAGCAAAACTCATGCTTCGTTTATTTGTCATCTTGAAACGTTAACTTAGCAGTCAACATTTTGAATATTAATTTAAATAAATAGTTTTGCAACGAATGTTAGATTTGTTGGTGGAACACGTCTTCCTAGTTCCAATTTTAAATACAACTAATTAAGGGTTGGTGGAATAAACGTTCAAGTTATCCCGTCCAAAAAATTCTTAATAGGAAGTCGGAATGCGCACATTACGATACATTTTTCGTGAGAATAGTTGAGGCAGAAATTCCGATAAAAGTTTAAAGATTTATTTTGATCTAACATAAAACTTGTTCTTTAGAACAAATTCGCTGCGATTAGTGGTATATTTTACACTTTTCCTGTTTAAAATTTACTTGAACTGATAAAGATGTTTGTCCATTACGAATCTTTAAGCTAAATTGTATAATTGTAAAAAATATATAAGAAAAGTTTTATGTATTTATCTGGACAGATATCTAAATATGTTGTATATTGAAAAATCTTTTTGTAACACACTTGGTGTTATTATAGCGGAAACTCCAAGACTCAATACCATCTGCGAGTAAATTTTACAAAATACCTGACTGAAGAAGTGTGCTGTTGTATTATCACCAAATAGGATGGTCTCACATGTAATGGTTGTGCTGTGAGAGCTTATTGGGGATTAAGCTATTCACCTGAATAGAGTATAGAGAAATATTTAACTGAAGAAGATACATACTGACATCTACTAACCACTTTTTCTAAAGTTTTGTAACTCGTTTTTTTTACATACATTCATTATATTTATACATATTTTTATCTAGTTGTTGTATTTATTATACAGGTATACCTGAAAAATTGCCTTCAGCACATTTTTTAAACATTTTCTAAAACTAGCAGAGAACAGCAATTAAGAGTTGGCTGATATTTGTGGTTTATTTTTTCTAATTTTGTTTAGGAACAAAATTAGTGGCGCCCTTCATTGAATTTCATTTATCTGTATCTTACTCTTTTCTCTCTCTTTATTTTCTTTCTATACTTTAACTAACATCTTTCGGATAACAGAGCCCTGAGAACTGGCTTTGTTATCTCAAATCACAATATCAGTTTGGTAAGAACTCTGTTTTCATTTCTTCCTTTCATTTATATTTTTTTTACCCTGGGAGTAACAGTGTTTGTTTCAATCTTTCATTCAGTACTATACCGCGTCAGTTTTTTTATTAAATATGATTTGTAACTATATTTACTGATAATTACAGTATACCTTAGGCAGTTTTACTTCTTCGCACCATCTTCTCGTTAGCATGTAACCCAAAATAGTACCCATCAACCATGGAGAAGCTCTTGTTACTGTTTTCGAATAATAATTATTCGCATAGACGGAACCTGAACTCCTGGAAAAAATATTTAGTTAAAAAACGATTCAAATATGAAATATTATAATTAATAATTACGGTGAATAGTGCGTTGATATTAATGCAGATAGCTCATAGAAATACGCCACTACGAAAGAATAAATGATTGATCCTATTGTAGCAAGTGACACCATAAAAACTCCGAACTTTGGATATCTCATCAACATGAATAATATCAATGGAGATACGATGTACAGCTGCATATCTACGTCTAGGTACCAAGCATGTCTAACACACTGAAATAAAAAATATGGAAATGTAGGATCTCTCAATGAACTAGCCTCTAGTACATACAAATATCAAAAGATAAACCTCACTTAACTTTTCAATTAAGGACGTTCCGAAGAAAAGTTTTCTTAGAATTCCTTAGAAAAATTAACAACGCCTACTTGAAAGAGTCGTCTAAGTGTATATGTTATTCGCAATAGCCGAAATCGGCCGCTGTCCGAATGTTTTGCCCACAACGCGTTTTGTGTATTGCAGTTTACCCACGAAACGATTAAGAAGATTCCTATCGAGCAGTGAGCAAAACGAATTACCCAGAACACGTTGTGGGTAAACTACGTTACTCAGGAAGCGAAATTATATTTCGGGCGGCTTTGTGGATCTTTCCGTTTACCCACATTGCGTTTTGGGCATAGAGCTTTACCCAGAACGCGTTGTAAATAAAATAACAAATAATTAAACAAAAATATGTAGTTTAGCGGAACATTAAAATATATAACATAATTATGTTAATGAACATAAAAAACACATTAAAATAAAAAAAAACAGTAAAAATAATATGGAAATATAAAAACCTGAAATAAAAAAGCAAAAAAATATGTTACTTATTTTTACAAGACGTGCTTTGATGGTATTGTTATTTGCATCTAATATTTGATTTTAGGCATTTACATGCTTTTGTGTGGCACCCTTTACAACAATTACAACGAACAAACCTTGCTTAGACACAGAAGATAATTTAGCTTCTGCTCGCACGTTGACAGAAGAATCTGATGGCACTTCAGATAATGATAAAAATACTGAAGGTGATAATTGAAACTCATTTCGGCTATATAATCGTTTCAGTTTTCCATTTTACTACCGAGAATATAAAAACTTTGGTCAGTCTTGTCTATAATGATTGGTAATACAACGTATTTAGTTTTCACTTTTGATATGGTTAATTTGTTTTGTAGCGCCCATTCCACCAGAATCCCCATGCATTGATCAACAGTTCTTTCCAATTCGGCTAATCTCGAAACTTGGGTTCTAATTCCACGTCGGACTCTCCCGCCAAAGGCACCTTGAGGGCTGTCCTCAGTTCATCTCCACTTATATCGCTTGGCACCCCATATACCGCAATTCTTGGCAATACGTTGCCTTGTATTTTATACTTGAGCCCTGACGAATTGATTAAATTCTTAATAATTTTAGATTCACCAATCTCTCTTGTTTCAATTCGCACACCACTTTTACCAGATTTTAGTTCTCCATCGGGTTTCACACCTAGATCGCTAGGTTTCAGCCTAGTGGTGAGTAACTTTTTTGTATCATCACACGTGAGAGCAGAGCCATTGTCTATAGGAACCAACTTAAGCACCTTTCTGCGCCTCGGCAACACTGCTCCGCCGGTCGTAATCTGGACTTTGTCAATAACTTCGCTATCGGCATCCGCCTTTTGGCAGTGCAACATCGCCAGACGGTAAAAGGTAACCGAAAGGCTCTCCAACAGGCTTGTAAATTTTTGCTTTTTGGACAGGGTGTCTTTCAACCTAAAACGGCTTGACTGACAGCAACTCTATTCATTGAAAAATCTTTCATATAATCTATAAGGGTCTGGCTTGCAAAGTCAGAAATCCTGCCGAGCATTTCCATCATAACAAGGTCGATATGGCCTTCTGAACTCTGTGAACTACCCGACATATTATTCTCTTAACTAACTACTAAACTATATACAATTACTTAATCTCTAATAACAATTTATTGGGCAACTATCGCGTATAAGCTAGTCCTGTCCAGCGCACTGCATCCCCCCTCGCAGGGGGAAGACCCTCTTAGCCGTAGGCTCCGACTTACACTCGCGTGGTCTTGTAGGCAGAAGTGCTATGCCTTTTAAACTAGGTGCAATGCGAGGTTTAACTGCCTAGCAGTCCTCTCCACCTTCGCCACGAGGAGGCGGGGCCACCAGACTTCCGTGGAGCGACCAGCTAGATATTCTCGCGTCACTTAGTGTTCGCTGAAAAACTGCTTCTAAATTTCACTATCCACACTGGAAAGAATAGATATCACTTGCTTATGCTAGTGGTAGGCGAAATATTTATTCGCTCTGAGAAGAAGCCAGAGACAGATGCACTATACCAAGTTCCCAACTTGGCCGTTACACGATCCAATTTCCAATTTGTCTAAAGATTTCAACAACTTGCTGTTATACAAAATGGACGCCGTCATGCAATTGAGAACCTTATTCCACCGTTTGCAAATACCACCCGATTATCTTGCAACACTTTCACTTCCTCAAATTTATGTATAACTGCTTCTATAGTACTTTTTATTGAATACTTAAAAGCTAAAGATGTGCGGCTGTGCACTTTTTTTGAACATGAAAGGTGTCGGTTGAAGTAAACTACCTTAAAAACTTACTCTGTCTATGCAAAAGAACAGCCTTGAGTCCAGTATAACTTTAGTTCTCGTTGAACTAACACTTGAATTGTTCTATAAATATGTCGCTGTGGACTAAAATAATATCATGTGGCCCGCTGCCTGGTATTAAAAAAAAGAGGCTGTGCCTTGATTAATTCCTTTATCTCGTTATAAAACGATGTGTTTCTACGAGAGAGTCTCAGATCAAGAAGAAGGCGGAAGTGACGAAAAACTGACAGCCGCCATTTTCCTTGTTTGACTAATCAAATAATAAACTGTATTGATTTGACGTATCAGCCAACTAGGATTAACTGTATGTTGTACGGTTGGTTGCATATGTTTGACGTTAATACATTGTAAGAAAAGACAGTGCCGTACTTAATTTTATTTGCTAAAAAATGTGTTATATTTTTTTTCTTTGTTTGGGTCGTTTCCCAAACAGATAGAATTTTCTTTCAACAGATTGGATTTCAGTTGATTCACCGTAATGTTTCGTAAAATTGTTATAATGTAAAATTTTTATTAGTTTTAATATCATTAAAAAATTATTCTAATACATATTCTGCAAACTAGCTGTAATGTATGTGTATCAGTTAAACTTTATTATTTCAGTTTTAAATTATGTTTACGCTATGTCAACTGAATGAATGCGTGCAACAGTTACACACAAATTCAATTTTTGTTAAGATGTGTAGTATATCATCATCCACACATATGTAATTGTTATGCAATTTCACAATTTTATTTTTTCTTACGTTGAATTCCTGGACAAGATATTTTTATTTTATTCTGTACCTGTTTTTTTAAATTTAGTAAACTGTTTATTAATAGAGAATAAACTATTTAAATTCTTTAGTTTTTTTTAAATGTACAGTGTGAAGAACTAAGAACAGCTGTAGGTCATATCTCAGAAATGATCATGGCACAACGTAAAAAAAATATCTTAAGGAAATTGTCACTGAAAAATCGCTGGCAAATATTTTTGAGTCTTAAAAATTTCCGCTAGGGTGTCGAATGAACACTCGAAAACATAATACTGGGATTATCTCCAAAAAAGGCATATTAATCCTAAAAATACAATTTTTGAAATTTTGATGAGATTATGAAAAACTTGAATTAGGGACTTATTTCAAACTTATGAACAAATGTAAATTTTTGTGGCGAGGAACTAAGTTTTCTACGGCCAAAATTTCACACACACACACACACACATGAACAAATGTATAACTTTTTTGTTTTTTAACTGATATTGATGATGTTGGCGTCATTTAAAAGAGTTTTTTCTGTTTAATAATATTGATAACAAAATCAGGTAATTTTGTATTCATCAGGAGGTACTGTCAATGAGTCGAACATTTTCCCATTTTTCTCGGAAATGTAAAATGGAGCATTATTTCAATTTTTTAATCTGATATCATAAATTTTATATCTTGGAATAGTATTAAGATTTAGACTTGCGGTTTTCACTTAATTCCTAATTTTTTAACCTCTTCATCAAAATTTAAAAAATGCCTCATCACATTTTAAATTTCTGAGATAATGACTTTTTGACATAGCGTTGACAAAATTATCTAATTTTGTTATTTTTGTCTAGTTAGAAAACTAAAATGGTTCACATTTGTGTTTAACAAGTTTGAACCTTCCCCACCCCTCACTTGAAGAATAAGGGCCAAAAGTCTCTAACTAACTTTTTTCATGATCTTATCAATATTTCAAAAATTGTATTTTTGGAGATAATCACAGTATTATATGGTTTCAATTGTTCATTCCACCCCCTAGCAGATATTATATGAAGATTTTCTAATAAAGTTGTGCCATGTTTATTTTTTGAAATATGGCCGATAGCCGGCGGTCTTAGTTGCTCACCCCGTATTTGCTGATTAGGCACAGAAACATCTATAGGATGTCATCTAGAAAGTTTGAGGTATATTATTTAGAGGTTTAAGTAATGTCCATACAACATCTAAGAGGATATACTGTTGTGTTTTTGAAATGTTGCATTCAGTTCATTGGTAAGATGTTATTTTATAAACATTGCATTAACATCTACAAGATGTTGAAAGGCATTTTTGAATGTAACAAAAATGTTGCTTTTAATTCATTATAAAGACTTCCTTTTGTGAAAGTTGTAGTAACATCACAGGAATGGAAGAAGGCAGCACTTTAACATCGCTGAGAAGTTAAGTTGTAACATCACAAACGTTAATAGCCCTAAGCTGGGCATAAGCGGTTGTATAGATGTGCATGTGATGAAAACAAAAGGAAAAAAAGGAAGAAGATTATCACAATCTGATGTTGAAATAACATGACGGTAACATTTATTTGCATAGTGGGTTGACTATTCAATTATACACAGTTCACTGTTCTGCTCACGATTTGATTAAAATATTCATTGTTCACAGTTCGCAGGTACTTGGTAATATATTGAAATATATATAAATAGGTTCGTACCGAATAATATTGGATTTAATTCGATAACAAAAGAAAATTATATAAACAGTCATGTATCCCCTTATACGAATTAACTGTACAATCCCACACCAGACATTCCCAAAGCAATAGTTTACATAGATTGTATCTACAATAAAATAGAGAAGAACAGTAACTTTCGAGTATTGAGGCAATCATATTGTTTCCACAAGAATGAACATTTGGTCAAACTAGAGATCATAGTTGCCTCCGATGGATATATCTTATCAATCAAACGGCCGTACTTCGCAGATGCTAGGAATAATGATGCGAGTGTTCTTAATCACGAATTACAAAATGATTTGAATGGAATGAGAACATGGTTTCAAGAAGGACATATTGTGATAGTCGATAAAGTCTATAGAGATTCAAACAATAGTCTACAAGAACTTGGATTGCATTACTTTATGCCATCATTTCTACCGCCGAATTAAAGGCTATTAACGACAAATTGAGCCAATCGGAGACGTTCAATAACCACTACTAGATGGATTGTGGAAGCTAGAAATGACCAGTTTAAGTCAATTTTAAAAAATTTTCGTCAACCCATATCAGCAATACATGCTACGAAGTTACGTGATTATTACCTGATTGCTGGTGGTCTTATATATAAATTCCTTACTTTGATAAATATGCCTGGAACGTTAGATTCGGCCACACAAATGTTAGTTGATTCTGATGAGGTCAAAATTATTCAGACACGAGTTGAAGCTGAGAACCTCCGTAGTTGGAATGGTCGATGGATTCATTTGAATCAACTTCATATACAATCGTTCTCTCGCCTTGATATTGAAATATTTCAAATCACTCACTGGAACATATCATTTACACTTGGCTGCGTCATATATCCAAGATACAATCCGTAGAGATGGTGAAGTAGACAACATTTTGGAAGTCGATGAGTAACATGGGGAGCCCAATTTTCTACGATTCAGAATATTTTCTTGGTTCAGGAATGCTACTAAACACATGCTTCGGGTTGCTTTCACTGAAAGAGGTAACGAAAATTCAGAAGATCCTGCTCTCCCCATTTCAGGGTATTATTGTACGTGTAAGTTCGATGCTAGGATTTTAGGAACTTGTGCTTTCGTAATATGGTTTTTGGGGCACGCTAGATATCAAGAAAACCTACATTTTCCATCAAATCGTCTTTTATATTTCATAGGAGATGCTGCAAATATAATGCTTTCAGAGGACATGGATATCGGTCCAGAAATAGCTTAATTCTGTTGCTTATTTTCTCATTTGAGTGTTCATAAGAATCTTCTTCTTATTCGTATTTGATATTTTTTGATTATGGAAAAATTCAGTTATCCATCAAGTAATTTCCCCGTTGTGTTGTCGTCATAATATGCCATGTGCATTGCTCGTGCCAACACAATTAATAAATAATATCCTATGGATATCTATTCAAGTCGCTATATCCGCGGATATGGATATCCGAAAGATGTATCACATCCCATTGAACTTCTATCAATTAATGTATATATTATACTGCTTTTTAAGAAACAATAAGAGCATGAGACTCTTAATCTCAGGGTCGTGGGTTCGCGCCCCACGTTGGGCGCCAAATTATATTCTTATTTTTTTAATATCATTTAAAAATTTTATTGTGCATACATCTCCATCTAACAGGTGTCTCTGTTCAAAAAAGGAAACTAATTCAACTCACTGATGGGAGGAGTCTCATTACCTATACGAGGTAAGTCTGAGAGGAAAAATATTAATTTAATCACATTAAAAAAAAATTTATTTCATAAAATCGTTAGCTAGCCGGACAAATATAAACAAAAAGGGTAAAACATAAACTATGATAATAATATAATAAAATTGTATAAAATAATATGGCAATTTTCTACTAAAATAAACAAAATATACAATAAAAATAATAATATATATATATATATATATATATTATTAATATAATATATATATATATATATATATATATATATATATATATATATATATTGAAACCATCTAAAATTGGTAAGGCCAATTGAAGATTACATATAAAAAAAACTAGGAGTTTTAGATGATTGAATTGAATGAAGTGAGCATTTATACTACCAAATATTAAGAAAAGCATTTATATTAAAAGGAATAAAAAGGATAGTGAATAAAGATATTTCTAGTAATAGCAGTATGTAAATAAGTACAAAATTTCACCTTAATAATAATCCAATATTATGTTGATGGTAACAGTTACTAGACTGTTCAAATCACTGCCATATGAACATCCAGGTAATTACCATGTAGCATCATTTGAAACCTGAAAACAAAAGGAATTAGTATTTGAATAAATAAATGAATATCAATATTTATGGGTAATAAGTAAAAAGAGTTATAATTAAAAAGGTAATTTGAAATAAAAAGTATTTGATTGACAGGCGGAACGTAGCCATGTCAGGTGTCAACAAGAGTTTGCAATTATGAATATTAATCAACTGGAAGTAACATAAAAATTACTAAATTGATTGCCAACTTAAATTTATTGGTTACGAATAGAATAATTTTTATGAAAGGGAAATTTGAAAATAAATTAGAATTTATATGTGATTAACAATCACAAAGATTAGAAAATTGAAAACTATACATTTGCATATATAATACTTGATATTTAGATTGTAAGTTTTATGTAAAAGAATGTTAATCAAAATACCTTAAAAAGGGATAACTAACAATATAAGGGATTGTCAATAGTGAAAAAAAAACATTTTATGAAACCCTTAAGACTATATACAATTGAACAAATAAGTGTTGATACCATCCAGGACAATCAAAAGAACTAATTTACATTTAGAACTAAAAAATTCCCCAAACAAACAATTATTTTGAAAGAAAGTGTCAATAGAAGGCTATGAATTTTATGACAAGAAAGAGTTGTGGATTGCGACAAAAAAGTGAAGTGGCGTGGGTAGCTAAAAAGGGTTAGCATCTATGTAAGAGGCTTCCGAATAAATTTTAATAAAAAAAAATAAGACATGTGAATTTGCAAAAAAGTTCAATAATAATAATTCTATAAGCTATTTAAACAGTTTGTGAGAACGGGAGTTTCTTCGAACGTGCATCTCTTTCGCTAAAGAGATCTTCAAGAAAAGAGGTGACGCCATCCAACAATATGGAGCTTTCTACAGTGGATATATTAAGGTCTGTGCTAATTTAATATTAATTTGGAATTCCAACATAAATAAAAATAAAAACATTCAAATAGTGAACAATAAAATAATTTCGAAATTTCATTAAAAGGCCTGAGTATTTTATGATGCATAATAAGAACTTACGTACATGGATATCCATAAATCATAACTAATAAATAACTATGTACTTACTTTTAATAATTAATTTGTATCATTGTTGTTCACATTATATGTAAATTTCGTCTAGCTTCCATTTTCTTATTGCATACATTATCATCTTCTGTCTATCACTATACTAACTTCACATCACTCCTATTTATTTATATATATATATATATATATATATATATATATATGTATATGCAATCGTATGGTTTTGTTTTTGAATATTATCTTGATAGTTTCAACGTATACATACGAACATTTAATTTGTATAAACATTTCATAAGTGGGAAATAGACGCTTTCAACGAAGCAAAATCGTATATTTTCGTCACGCCGACGCAGTGGAGATATGTTCAAAACACTCCATGCGTCTGACTGTGAAGAATACAGGGGTGGTATCAAGAAAATTTGGTGTTTAAAATTAATTACGATTTCAATCTCAACAATTTATTAAAATTATTTTTCTGTAAAGTGTTTTGCATTTTTATTTTATACACTATCCTTAATAAATTTAGAAATATCGACTCACCTCATTCATTCAAAATATCTGGAAACAGTAAATTAAGACACATATGTTTTCAAAAATCATTTAATTTCTCAATATACAGTATATTTACAATTCAATAATTAATAAAACCACAGTTAAAATAGACTTATTCATATGCGCCATGAACCCAACGAGAACAGGTCTACATGTTTCCGGCTATAAACAATTCAAATAATAAATAGACAAGTTCAAATAATATTAAAGAGCAGTCGAAGATAGAGGTCAACATGCTTTCGACTCTTCATAAAATAAAATTATAAATTAAAATTAAACCTATAAAGAGTGGCCGAAGGTAAGTCTCGACTTCATCTTATAAAATAATATATAATAACAATTTATAAAAAAAAATTATCAATAATAATAATTAATAATATATATATATATATATATATATATATATATATATATATATATATATATATATGTATTGAAATTATCGTAAGAGGTAGTAAAGAGAATGGAACACAAATGTATGAAATTTGCAACTTTGTTAAGTAACAAATGGAGATTAGTCATTTCACACAGCTGGAATTATCTTGTCTAATGGTGATAATATGAGAAGAATATATATATCTTATTGAATTAAACATTTATAATATTAGTTATGCTCAATAACTAAAGAATTACAGAAGTAATAGTGAAATTATTTACCTTAGGATTTTAGAATGTAAACAGCACTGTTTTCATAAAATTTTAATCATGAACTCATTTTCTTGTCAACAGCAAATGATAATTTGTATCCAGTATTTAGGATATCCAACATTGAATCTGAAAAGAAAGTAAATTATTATCAGACAATAATAAATAGAATTTTGGATAACAATATATACCAACAAAATTGTAATGTTTATATAAAAAGAGATAAATTAAGTGTCAACTAAAAATTTCATGTCAGTTAGCAAAGAGTACACTGAGAGCAGAAATATATTTTACCATAGAATTATTTATGTATGTCAACTATTGATAATAGAAAAATTTGATGATTAAATAAAAGGCCAAGTTTATGGTAGATAAATATGTAATAATGAGTAAAGATTTAATTGAAAGGCATTATAACAGATATTGGAACATTTGATATTGTATATGTATTGATATTGAAATTTAAAGTTAGATAGATATAATTTTTGTTTATTAAAAATAAAGTAGATTTTTGAAATATTGCGTATGTAAATAGGAATAGTAAATTAATTTGAAATCTTACATCAACAATAAATAATAATAGAAAAATATAAAGACATTAAACGATATATCAAACATTAAATAAAACAGAGTATATTATATCTAGTATGTAGTGAGTGTTTTGTTCTACAAATAACAAAGCTGGCAACAAAAAGTTTGTTGATTTAAAAAACAAAAGGTTGGTGAGGTGAAGCTAATGGAGATGGATGCATGTAAGCAAATTTTATAAATTTTATGAAAATATTTGGGAAATTATTAGAAATTAAAGTAAAAAGCCATTGCAAACATTGAATAAATATACATTGAACATTTTGACAAGAAAATATTTGGAATTAATAATAATTTGTAAGAAATATAAACAGTTGAAATTTGAGAGGGGACGCTACCTGAATTTTCAGAAAGTAATCACTTTACCGTGAGAAAATACTTTCTTAAATCATTAATCATTGTAACAAAAACATTATAAGCAAGTATATCTAAATGATTTAACAAGAATTTACGAACTTACCTGCCATACAAACTATAGAGTTTGTTTCTATAAGATTGGAGGAGATCCAGCTTCGTTCCAGAAGATTCCACAGGAATAGAATGTACAAGACACTTCCCAGTATTGTGATCAGGTCAGTGTTTTAACAATTTATCTGGTTAACCATATTAAACTCAAACGAAATTCACTAATTTGGCCAAATTACACATTAATAATTTCAGGTATATAATAATATTTGGTATTTGTAATTTGGATTGTATTATATTTGTATATCATAAGTTTTCTTCACAGCTATGATGCTTTTTGATTTGATGTTTTATTGATAATTATGGGAACTAAATTTTGAGTCATTGAATTTTATTTATGTGTCATTTGCTAAATACAGGAAAGGTTTCACACCATGGCAATTGAATTACTGTGTTCCATTCAATCTATTCACAGCCGTTGGTGGAGATGATTTTCGCAGGTTATTTGTAAGGTGCAAATTTCGTATATTTTTGTTGTTTAAATTCAATCCAGAACCCAACAGGAGTAAGGGTTCTCATGCTCTCCATAAAACGATAAATTAACTATATAAAATAAATATAAATCATTTACCCTGAGCTAGCTATATTCAATTCATAAACAAATTTAAACCATAGACAAATAATAATTAAACATAATCCAGGTTTTTACTTAAATAAATAAAATATATTATAATACATATATATATATATATATATATATATATATATATATATATATATATATAAAAGGAATATAGTCTTTGCTAACTGTTAGGAATAAAACTGGTGAATATTGGGGTATGCAGCAAGAGAATCGGAAAAAGTGTACTCTTAACGGAAAATTTTCTAGCTTTCGAGGATGATTGTCCTCATCATCAGGAATACTGAAATAGAAAGACAGCATTAAGATACTGTAGTTAACAAGCAAGATACAATAGGAAGGACATCACAACAGGTATGAACTTACCTCCGAGTTGAGGTTAGATTCCATCATGTTGTATGAAATTAAACTACGAATATTTAAAATATTTAACCGTTAACTAACAAAGGTTTAAAATAGCACAATCACATTGAGATGACTAAAAAAGCCAACATCTAACACCATTTTGCATTTTATATATACATATATATATATATATATATATATAATATATATATATATATATATATATATATATATATATATATATATTGGAGTGTATTTTTTTTCAATTTAATGATGAGCGCCAGAATTGGTTTCGCTTGCCGCTATTTCCAATTCAAAAATAAATATTATATGAGTTAAAGATTTTATTTTACCTTTTAAACACTGCATCTCAGGGATGAGATTCGGCACTTGACGTTTGCTAGCAACAGAAATCTTATAGGTAGATATCAGAGAAAAATAAGACAAACATAGACAATTAAACGTTTTAATAAATAAGAGAAAATGCTGAAATCTTTTAAATAAATCGACAAATAACTATTACATATTTAAATTCATGAATATCATCATTGCGCAAACCTCGCATAAACGCTCTTATCAATTATGAATATTATTTAGCGCAACAAGTAAATTTCGCTTAATTCCTACCCTATGTTTTTAGATGTACATCCATAAACGTTCAACCTCAACCATAGATCTTTATAATGCTCTTATCGTAAAGTGTGTCGCTCTGTTAAGATATGTCTAGTTTACAAAATGAAAGCAAAGGTGATGTGACTAAGAATTATTATTATTGGAATTATCATATGAAATTAAGTAAGTACGTATTTTAATATGTTTCTAGTGTTTTGTGTCCGTTATCAGTGGAGATTGAATAATAATTACTAATGTTTAACTAATGGATTGTTATTAGAAATGATTAACCTATAAATAAATATATATCAGTGAATGTTCTTTTTATAGGAGAAGTTTTAATATACACGCGGAGAAATAATGTTCATGGTTTAGATCTTCATAACGTTGAAAAGTGATGTTCTTGGAGAGAAAACGATCAACTGTGATCAAATAAAAACGAAATTCAGGACGTAGGAATGGTGATAACTGGATTAATATTACCAGCTGATGTATCTTAATCAATTTCAGATACTTGGATGTCCATCGAAATAATTTTAATGAGGCAATTATAGTTCTTACCAAGTCTAGACGATTTTCACGAGAGTTTCACTTTATTTTAGTTATAGGAAATATATTTCTATTTAATTCACTTTCAAAGTTCTTTTTAAGCACTCCAGTTAACGTTTTAAATGTTTTTTATAAATTATATGGGTTTTATAAGAATTTTGGAGAGGTAAAATAAAACACGTCCTCCCTCTAAACTATTCTCACGGCGTCTCCCCAAGCTTAAAATCAACAACATTCATTTATTTTTAATTTTGTTTTTCATAGTTCAATTGTTGATAAACAAACATTGTTTTTTCTAAATCAGTATATCCATTATTGCGTTAGTATAGATAAATTCACTACGTTCTTATGCATTTCTATATTCACTCCGAATCACTCCATACGAACTGTTAACAAAACGTCGCCGTTTGGCGTTGATCTTTTGACCTTGACGTATTCATACAAATAATTAGAAGTTTATACGATATACGGGGTTTTCGAAAGTTTTTACAAAATATAAAATTGTGATAATTGAATTTTGTTTGAAATTTTATGTGACGATATATACAGTGGTTACCATAATTATATATAATATTACGCTCGACGTAATTTACTTGTTGTTGTTATATTCTTTATTTTGAAATATACTTTAAAAGAAAATAGATACTAAATTAAATAGCAATCTCTTAAATTAATTTATCGATTGTATACAATAGTTAAATGTTTCTTGACATGTTCAACTTATGTCTTTGCGGATTATTTTCTTTTTTTACTGAATATTTACTGATGAATTACTAAGATTCACACTATCTGTATGATGCTAATTGATTCAAATTTATCTAGTAGATATATTTCACTTTAACATTCCCTAAAATTCTATGGAATTATTTTTGATTTGACAAGAATATTCTATAGAAGTTTACCTTTATTTTCTTCCCATAATTTCATAATCATACATATTACTTATTTAATTAATTCCCAATTTAATCCTATGTTAATTTCATGAAGAAGTTATTAACTTGTCATAATTAAATTATACTTAGTTTATCAATAAATTTCTAATACCACTATTCCTAATTCTTATTAAGACTGATTAGATTAAATTAATTCATACTTGATTACTCAAATAATATTTCTAACTCTAGTGATCTTATATTTTAGTTACGACTGGTTGGCGTTAAATTGGTGCAGCTGGTTTATGTGAAAAATTCCACGTTCTCGATGAGTGTCAGGATGTACCATCTTATAGCTATTTATTCCATGACTGGTTTCTACTACATAAGGACCTTCATAAGGTAACTGTAACTTAGAACATATTCCTTTTTTATGATTAGGTACTCTTAATGCTTTTATTATTACCAAGTCACCTTTTTTAAATGTTTTCCTATTTCTAAGTCTAGCTAGTTTCCGTTTAATGTATTTGTCAGCTTGTCTTGATTGTCTTTCTCTGGCTAATTTAATCAGTTGGTTGTCGTCAAATTCACTGGACCATGGTCTGTCTGGTTCTATTCCTGTGAATAAAGATATAGGTGCTATTTCCGTAACGATATTTGGTATATTGTTTATAAAATCTGTGGTGTCCTTTAGTCGTTCTTCCCACATACGGTTTTCGTAATATGTAAGTATCCTCAGATGCTTGATCACTTCCTTGATTCCTCGTTCTGCAGGATTACTACTAGGATGTCTTATACTTGTGAAAACTTGTTGTATTTCCAGGTCTTTCAACCATTTTACTATTTTTTGTTCCTGAAGTATGTTGCATTGTCCATTATGCATTTCTTTGGTTTCCCATATTTCTCGAAGTAGTTTCCTAGCGATTCTTGGATAGAATTTTTATTTGTTTCATTACATGGATATGTACTAATAAATTTAGAAAAAATGTCTACGATTACTAAAATATGTTTGTTACCATTATAACTTGGTATAAGGCTTGATATGAAGTCTATCGCTACTATATCTAATGGATTTTCTGCTATGATGGATTTCGGTACATTTTCATAATGTATGTTCTTCTCCTTGGATAGTTGACATAGTTCGCACTGTTTAATAATATCCTTTATGATAGTGATGTCATTTTTCGATATATAATTCTCCCGAAATATCATGTGAGTTTTCCTAATTCCTAAATGATTAAAATCTAAATGTATTCTTTTTACAATTAATTTTGTTAAATTTTCGGATATTACATATAATTCCTTGTCATGTACTAATTTATACATTACTCCATCCTTTTCAGAGCATCTTCTTTTATATTTCTCATCTAATAACAGTTGTTCCTGCTTTATTTGTTCTAACGAGAACATACCACTACTTCGTTTCATGATATTAATTCCCACTCTAGCTTCGTTCGTATCTCTCCTTTTCTCTCCATCCATTCTACTGATCGAATCTGGTACCACATTTTGAATTCCTGGAATATGTTTAATCACAAAGTCATATTCCTGTAGGAGTAATGCCCATCGATGTATTCTGCCATTGTTCATCTTGTTTGTTAGTATCGTCAGCAGAGCCTGATTATCAGTTTCAATTATGAATTTTCCTCCTAGTAAAAAGTATCTGAGTTTATTTACACAGAATATGATGCTAGCAAGTTCTAATTCACTTACTCCATAATTTTTCTCTGCTCTTTTTGTTATTCTAGAGACAAATGATATGGGTACGTACATGTCATCATATTTTTGCATTAAAACTTCAGCTAGTCTGTTTTTAGATGCATCTGTCCTTAAAATGAAAGTTTTCTCATAGTTTGGATGATATAGTTTGATGTTTCTGATGAACTGATCCTTGATTTTATTGAAAGAATCTTCCTGTTTACTGGTCCAATTCCATTTCACTCCCTTTCTCAATAATTCCATTAGAGGTAATTCCAAATCGGTTAGATTTCCCAGCATCCGTTTGAAATAGTTTAACATCCCAAGGAAGCCTCGCAGGGTTTTCAAGTTTTTCGGTCTTATGTACTCTCTAATGGTTCTTACTCTCTCTGGATCCATCTCGATTCCTGTCTCTGTGATCTTGTAATCCAAGTATATTACTTCTTTCTTTAAAAATTGGCATTTTTGTATGTTCAGTTTTAGTCCGTTTTCGTCAAGTTATGCTATAATTGTTCTGAGGTGCTCTAAATGTTCTTCTATACTGTTCGAAAAAATAAGTATATCGTCCACATAGTGTATCGTAAATTGGTCATATTTGTTTAGAATTTTATTCAGCGCTTTTAATAGTGCTGATGTAGCGCTTTGTATGCCAAATGGCGTTACTCGGAATTGATATACTTCCCCATTAATCTTGAATCCTACATACTTTCTGCTTTCCGGATGTAGTGGTATCAGCCAGAAGCTGTGCTTCAAATCTAGCTTAGAAAAAACTTTAACTTCACTTATTTTTCCTAGTATCGATTCGATAGTTAAAGGCGATTCATACTCGGGCATTGTACATTTATTTAAATTTCGTGCATCAAGGCAAATCCTTATTTCTCCATCCTTCTCCTTTACTATAACAACTGGATTGATATACGAGGTGGTACTATGTTCTATAATTCTATCTTCTAGTAATTTATTTACAGTTTTCTTTACATCTTCTTGATGTTTGTATGGTATCGGATAACTTCGCTGTTGGAATTGTTGATCTTTTTTCATTTCAATTTTATGTACATAATTTCTTGCAATTCGGGATTCCTCATTAATTAAACTCCTATGTCCTCTCAATATTTCTATTACTTCATTTTTCCATTCTATTTTCCCATCTATATCCAAATTCCATTCCGGCATATTATTATTATATAAATTTATTTCTCCATTGCCATCCAACATCATATCTCCACTCATTTTTCCTTCCTGCCTGTAATCATATCTCTGCTCCATATCATCTTCAAATTTCTTATTATAATTAATACATTTATCTACTTCTACTACTAACTCTTTATTCTTCCTGGAATTATCATTTTTCTCTTCATAATTAAAATCAACTTACTCTTTATTAAAGATCATGTACATTTCTTCATAATTAATAATTGCTTTATTTTCATACAAAATATCCGATCCTAGCAATAGTTCGCATTCAATATTTTCCACTACTAACAGTTGTACCATAGTTTCTCGTTCCTTTAATCTTAATGCTACGGTAATCGTAGTATTTGAAATAGTTAGTTTTCTTTGATTTATGCCGATTAAACTTATTTTTGGCACCTTGACGAAATTTTATTTTGATATTGTCAATTTATTTACAAATTTATTATTTATTAAAGATATTTCTGACCCGGTATCGATTAATATTTTTATGATAATGCCTTATATTGTTCCGTTTATATAAATTAATGTTTCGTTATTTTGATCTAGCTGGTCCTGTACCTTAAGAAATTCGCGTGGGTGAACATAGCTACACCAACTCAACTTACCATATTCACCCTCTAGTGGAAAAACTGTTGTTCCGTACCAGAAGTTGACACGGGAACCACAAAATCATCATTATTGTAATTATTGTAATTTTATTTGTTTGATTGAAATTTTCATTACGAGTAGTTGCGTTTCTCTCTAGACTGTTTGTTCGATTAGTTCTAGTGTCACGTCTTATGTTATTTGTCCTTCTTATGTCTCCGTCAGAGTTTCTTCTCTCTCTTCTACTATAGTTATTATTTTGTTGCTGTCTTCTTTCCGGATAATTCGTGTACCTATTGTTATTATTAGTCCTATCGTTATTTCTGTCATATCGTCTAATATTATTATTACTGTTGTTTGTGTTGTTATAATAGTTATTATTATTTTGTCTATAATTGTTATTTCCATTAAAGTTTCGTCTATCGTTGACGTTTCTATTGTAGTCATCATGGTCACGTCTATTATTGTTGTGTACCGTTCTCTGTACACGATTCAAATAGTCTAGTAGAGATTGGAAATTTGTAATGTTTTGTATTGATATACCTTGAGTAATATGATCATTGAAATGCCTAGACAAAAATATTATTATTTCTTGCTCAGAAATTACTGGCTCTAAATATTGTGCCTGGGAAAATAAAGACAAAGCATAACTACTCATATTGTTGCTTCTTCTACTATCGAATTTACCAAAATATAATTTCTCCCTAACATAACCTTGTTCTGTTTCCCCCCAGTATTGTTTTAGAAAGTTACTTTCAAAATCGTTAAAATTATTTATGTTCACATCATTACATGTGAACCAAAGTAATGTTTGACCCTGTAAATGAGATCTAATTGTCTCTTTCAAATCTTCTACCCCTCTGATATCTTTTAATTTATTTTTAAGATATCTTAAGAAAATTCTGGGATGCATCTTCCTTGTATCCCCATCAAATTTTAAATTGCTGTCTCCATGATTATAAATATAATTGACACCTTGAATATTGTTGTTTTGATTGGCTTCGTTTTTCATAGTTTCTATTTCCTTTTCCAATTCCATCATTTTCTTCTTAAAATCTTCTTTTATTTCTCTCTCCAATCTTATAAAATCCTGTCCATTCCTCTCTTCCTTGATTTGTTTTAACTTCTTATCCATTTCCCATATTAGTTCCCTCTGCGTTTTTAAATTCATCTCCTCCGCAATCGATAAATTCAACTGAATGCCTTGTTCTACATCATCTATCCTAGCATTAGTTTTCATAATGTTTTTCTCCATTCTGCCTATTTGTTCCTTCCCTTCTTCTCGTAGTTTGCTTCCCATATCTTATATTTCTTGTTTCCTAATGGTGCCTTCTTGCATTAAATGTCCATACAGTTTATTCATTTTCTCTTCTTGTTCCTTCTTGTGTTCTTCTAACTGTTTCATTATTCCCACCATATGTTCTGCAAATTTTTCTTCTTGTTGATCTAGTCTTTTATTGATATCTTCCTTTATATCTTCTTCGGTGTTTCTGATATCTTCTTCTTGTTTGTCTAATCTTCTGTTAATTTCTTCCTGTGTGTTTTTAATGTCCTCTTTTATATCTTCTTTGGTACTCTTGATCTCTTCTTTTGTGCTCTTCATGTCTTCTTTTGTGCTTTTCATGTCAGCCATTATTATTTTCAACATGTTCATTAACTCTTCATTTTCATTTGGTTTTGGATTTGTATAGTGGTGAACTTCTTCCACCATACTGTCTCCTTTCTCCAGTTCCGCTGCTTCTTCAGCTTGAATGGCCATCGTCAATCGTTCTCTTAATGTTTGTTTGTTACCCTTTGTGTCCATGTTTCTGGCTTTTAGATATTCCCTCAACTCATCCACCGTCAGTTCATCGATATTCATTGGTTTGTCAGCCATTATAGTTTTATAAAATTTTCCCTAGATATCTCGAAAATAATCGTGACCTGTTCCTGTTGCTAATTTGTTTAACGAGTGTTATTTAAGTCATTAACAAACGCCATACGTTGGGCTTGCCATTTTGGAGTGTATTTTTTAATTTTTTTTATAATAGTAAAATTTGTTAATTTTAATTATGCCCCACGTTGAGCGCCATTTGGAGTGTATTTTTTTTTAATTTAATGATGAGCGCCAGAATTGGTTTCGCTTGCCGCTATTTCCAATTCAAAAATAAATATTATATGAGTTAAAGATTTTATGAATTTATTTTACCTTTTAAACACTGCATCTCAGGGATGAGATTCGGCACTTGATGTTTGCTAGCAACAGAAATCTTATAGGTAGATATCAGAGAAAAATAAGACAAACATAGACAATTAAACGTTTTAATAAATAAGAGAAAATGCTGAAATCTTTTAAATAAATCGACAAATAACTATTACATATTTAAATTCATGAATATCATCATTGCGCAAACCTCGCATAAACGCTCTTATCCATTATGAATATTATTTAGCGCAACAAGTAAATTTCGCTTAATTCCTACCCTATGTTTTTAGATGTACATCCATAAGCGTTCAACCTCAACCATAGATCTTTATAACGCTCCTATCGTAAAGTGTGTCGTTCTGTTAAGATATGTCTAGTTTACAAAATGAAAGCAAAGGTGATGTGACTAAGAATTATTATTATTGGAATTATCATATGAAATTAAGTAAGTACGTATTTTAATATGTTTCTAGTGTTTTGTGTCCGTTATCAGTGGAGATTGAATAATTATTACTAATGTTTAACTAATGGATTGTTATTAGAAATGATTAACCTATGAATAAATATATATCAGTGAATGTTCTTTTTAAAGGAGAAGTTTTAATATACACACGAAGAAATAATGTTCATGGTTTAGATCTTCATAACGTTGGAAAGTGATGTTCTTGGAAAAAAAACGATCAACTGTGATCGAATAAAAACGAAATTCAGGACGTAGGAATTGTGATAACTGGATTAATATTACCAGCTGATGTATCTTAATCAATTTAAGATACTTGGATGTCCATCGAAATAATTTTAATGAGGCAATTACAGTTCATACCAAGTCTAGACGATTTTCACGAGAGTTTCACTTTATTTTAGTTATACGAAATATATTTTTATTTAATTCACTTTCAAAGCTCTTTTTAAGCACTCAATTTAACGTTTAAAATGTTTTTTTATAAATTATATGGGTTTTATAAGAATTTTGGAGAGGTAAAATAAAACACGTCCTCCCTCTAAACTATTTTCACGGCGTCTCCCCAAGCTTAAAATCAACAACATTCATTTATTTTTAATTTTGTTTTTCATAGTTCAATTGTTGATAAACAAACATTGTTTTTTCTAAATCAGTATATCCATTATTGCGTTAGTATAGATAAATTCACTACGTTCTTATGCATTTCTATATTCACTCCGAATCACTCCGTACGAACTGTTAACAAAACGTCGCCATTTGGCGTTGATCTTTTGACCTTGACGTATTCATACAAATAATTAAAAGTTTATACGATATACGGGGTTTTCGAAAGTGTTTACAAAATATAAAATTGTGATAATTGAATTTTGTTTGAAATTTTATGTGACGATATATACAGTGGTTACCATAATTATATATAATATTACGCACGACGTAATTTACTTGTTGTTGTTATAATCTTTATTTTGAAATATACTTTAAAAGAAAATAGATACTAAATTAAATAGCAATCTCTTAAATTAATTTATCGATTGTATACAATAGTTAAATGTTTCTTGACATGTTCAACTTATGTCTTTACGGATTATTACCTTTTTTTACTGAATATTTACTAATGCATTACTAAGATTCACACTATCTGTATGATGCTAATTGATTCAAATTTATCTAGTAGATATATTTCACTTTAATATCTATATATAATATATATATATATATATATATATATATATATATATATATATAGATATATAGATAAATGGTGAATATTGGGGAAAGCAGCAAGAAGAAAACGGAAAACGTGTACTCTTAACGGAAAATTTTCAAGCTTTCGAGGATGATTGTAATTACATAATTATTATTATTTTTACTTTAATAATTACTATATTACAATATTATTATTACTTAATTGCTTTTGATTTTGTCTTTTTTGGCTGGGTTGTGTTTTAACTTTGTCCTCCAAGGTATATGTTTTGTTGTTATACAAAACTCTTACCATTGCGATTTATCAATTCCTCTTCTTCTTTCTTATGAATGCAATTTCTCAACCCCTCTGCATTCTTCTTTTCCATCCTTATTATGAACTTTCACAACGGAGACCATCCTCTTATGGTACTTGTTGTCACGTTCATCCACTCAACTATTGGTTGGCATCATTGCCTGTCAATTCAATCCCTCCAAATTAGAAGAATTTGATATCAGTTTCCTGCCGGCTTTTGACAATAAAAAAGCACTCGTGTTTCGTTTGTGTGCAAAATGGTGTTAGATGTTGGCTTTTTTAGTCATCGGATTGTGATTGTGCTATTTTAAACCTTTTTTAGTGAACTGTTTCATACTTGAATGTCCGTAGTTTATTTTTATATAACATAATGGATCCTAACCTCAATTCGGAGGTAAGTTCGCACCTGTTGCGATTTCTTCTATATTATATATTACTTATCAACTACAGTATCTTAATGCTGTTTTTCCATTTCAGTATTCCTGATGATGAGGACAATCATCCTCGAAAGCTTGAAAATTTTTCGTTAAGAGTACACGTTTTCCGTTTTCTTCTTGCTGCTTTTCCCAATATTCACCAGTTTTATTCCTAACAGTCAGCAAAGACTATCTTCCTTATATATATATATATATATATATATATATATATATATATTATAGTGGATATGTTATATTTTATATATACTTATATGATTTACCTTTATTTACCCGTTTTTACCTTCGGCTAGCCCTATATGATTATATGAAAATTTTTTAATTGTCTGTATTGTTTAAATTTTATATTGCAGTCGGAAGCATGAGACTTCTCTCTTTGAGTCCTGGACACCTATTAGAAAAAATTTTTACACATATGAACATTTACTTATTATGATTTCGTGATAGGTCTATACCTGAATAAATTATATATCTTTATTTCAATCATCTCACCATATGATAATCGAATGAATGATTTAAACAATGTTCGTGAAAAGTGTTATGGACATTGACTGGAATAAGAAAAATACCAACACTTAAATAAAAATATTTTAATAAATTGTTGATGAAATCTTCAAAATTTTACACACACAAATATTCCTGAACCTCCCCTGTATTCTTTGATGGTCATGCGCACTGAACGCTTATAGTAGCTGCTTCGGCGCAACGGAGCAGCTCTTCCGGTTCAACGTTTCTCGTCGTCACAAATTTATAGTACACAGTTAACGTGGAGGATGCAAACGTTTAACAGTTCAATGTGCATCAATTTAGTGCATTTAGAATAATATGGTTGAAAACTTATATTAAACAGTTACATATATAATTCAAGTTGTGAATTAAATGTGTGTTTGATAGTTATAAGAATAGGTCAGCATGCAAAGCGGAAATTAAGATTGGAAAAGCATTTATGAGTGGTGTGAACTTTGATTATTTTACAAACGAAAAACTTTTTACAAGTAAGTACATATTTAATATCTAAAATTATTGTTGCAGAAAATTAGAGTTCTTCAATTATCCATGGATAAAATTTGGTATTAATTATTTTAAAGTTTCTTTGGCCAATTTTAGATTATTCAAATTTTAATGTTCAAATTAATTTCAAAAGTTCACTTTTTCTTTGTTTGTTTGGAATTCCAAATTAAAAACTCAAATAACACAGACCTTATATTCCATTCTCGGCGTGGTGGACCTGCAACATCCCGTCTCTTTTCTTAGGTATTCCTTACCCAAGAAATACTCGTTTGGCACGTTTCACTTTTTCACAGGGGTTAATCGACATTAATATTATGAATTTATATTGATTTAGATTTACAATTATTACTTTTACTTTAAAGTTTTTACAAAAATCTTCTCAGAGAATTACATCCTAGTTCCTCATTCCCCAACTAACTCTCGACTCCCTTTTTTTTTAAAATCAACAACATTTTTTACAATCTCTAAAACACAGCCTCCTAATTTGTTATTTTATTCAACAATTGTCAATGATAATGTTTTTTTTATGGAAATACTGAATTCTTCAATTAAAATAGTCTTGGAGAGTGAAATCACTTGTATAAATGGTTTAACAATATCTTATAGAATATATAAATAGTCTTTTACATGTATTACAATGGTTTCAATCCTTGTAATTCCTTTTTTTTTAGTAAATTTGTGTACAATTAATATACAATTTCTACAATCTAAATTTATGATTTATATATATGGAACTGTTTATTTTTTAATTCTTTAATTAGCACTAATTTCGCTTTATATAAACTCTAACTTAATTTCAAATTTACATTCTCTGTTTTATATTAACTTCCAACTCATTGAATTTAAGTTGGCAATATCATAACTAGATTCAATCACTTCCTTCATTGATTTCGATTTGATTACTAGATTTCTATGACATACAATATGGCTCTTATTCCAAATGTCATATTTCATACAGTTTTATTTTTATAAATTACTTTTTTCAAATTGCAATTTTTTATTGTATTTGCATATCGTTAATAAATTAGTTATTTGATTATTAATTCTTATTATTTTAGGTTTTGAACAAATTAACATCCTTTTCCCGATTCAAGTGTGGACATAGCAGCGTTCAGATTGATTTTAATGAAAATTGTTGACATTGACTTGACCTTAGGATTTATTTGTGAAGGTAACATTTTCTTAAGAATTAATTTCTATATTATCATTACCATTCTATTCCTTATCCTTAATCCATTTCTTAAATTGATGTACTCAATATTTTATAATACATTTGCTTAAGTCATTCATTCGTTTTATGTTGAATTTTGTTCTTAATTAGGTAGTGTCTAATGATACACCATACGTATATACAAAAAAAAATTCCTTTTTAATTCAATCTAATATATGAATATTTATCTATACTAGAGGACTGGCTTAACTCCCCTCAAATTTAAATTTTAAAAGGTGTCTATTTAGATAACTTCTTAAAATTTCAATTTTCAATCTGTAATCCATGCTAATCGATCTATAGATTTCAGCTCAGTACTTACATTTCTGATAACATTTTTATTTTTATTCTTATTATTAAAATTTTTATGATATTCTTATAATTTAACCATATCAAACTCATTCCAAAATAATTTCTCATTAGGGACATAACAATAATGATTCTTACATTTTATTCTCATAATTCTTATTCTTATTAAATTATTCATATCTTATATTCCTTACTCTTTTCCACCGTTTCTTATTCAAAATCTCAATACTTATACTTCCTCCTTTACCTATCTACTCTTCTATTTTTTTTTTTTTTTTTTTTTTTTTTTTTTTTTTTTTTTTTTTTTTTTTTTTTTTTTTTTTTATCTTTTATACTAAGAACATAATTTTTAATTATTTCAATGATTTCCTATAATTTCATATCAATTTTCAACCTATATTCATGTCAATTTATCTATTCTTATAGTCGAACCTTTAACTCTTTACTTTCTATCCATATTTATATTTATTTTCATATTTCTTAATCATAATTCATCAACTTTATTTCATAACTATATTCATTATATCATAATTTTCTCATCATATCTCCCTATCTCATAATAATTAATCATATCATATACTTTATAAATATTTCTTTCCATTATTTCACTATACTTTTCTCCCTAATTCCTATAAAATTTTTCTTGACATGAATATTTCCTACTTATATCTTGATTTGAAAACTTTCTTTCCTTCTCATCTCTTTTACTGTTTATTTAATTATTTCCTATCTTATCCTTCCTATTTCCTACCTGTCCTTATTAATGAGTGTTTATTTAATTTTATTATGTCCTTTATCTAAGAAATTCTCATAAAAATTTAATATTATACTAAAGCTTAACTTGCCATCTTTCTTTGATATTATTCATTTATCATTAATACATTATATTTCCTTATGTTTCAATTTTTTAGATTACATTGACCACGGATACTGTATGCTGCCTACTAGTACACTACCTATGAAAATTGAAAATCTTATGTTTAACTTGGTCATTATCTTCACGTTGTATATGAGAATACGTCTTATGAAGTAAAATCGAAAAAAAAACCTTACATCTACCTATACTACTATCTATTTACATGTAAGTAACATAATATTATCTATTCCTCTTATCACTCTTTTATGGTGAATTATACTTATAAATTGATTCTATATTAAAAATACCCCTAATCATGTTTGTTCCTGGGTATGCCAATTTATAACTATTTTGTGCATTATCATTTATTATTTCATAAGGTCCCTCGAATGGCAATTGCAATTTAATACATTGGTCTTCTGCTTTATTAGATGTCTTTAATGCTCTGATTATAACCAATTCTCCTTTATTAAAGGTTGTTTTCTTCTTAATTTTCTTGTTCTGATCCCGTATATATTTTTCTGCATTCCTCCTTATTCTGATATTCACCTTTTCTAGTGTCTCTTCTAGAGTAGTATCTCTATTCAGAATCCAGTTTCTTTTAGGTTGGATACCTTTCATTAAATAAATTGGACTTTCACCTGTTACCCCATGTGGTAAATTATTTATAAATTCTTCAATTTTGTCCAAATTTTCATCCCATCTAATATGTGTCTTTTGACAAAGAATTCTTAAATATTTTAAGATTTCCTTTATATATCTCTCAGCTGGATTGGAGCTAGGTCTTCTAATACTAATAAATTGTAGTTTTATTTGTTCTTTATCACAATACTGCTTTAATTTTTTACTTTCAAAGTATGTAGCATGGTCAAGTATAATTCTCTCAGGTCTTCCTACTTCTTCTATATATTTTTCCATACATTTTATTACCACCTTAGCCGTTGATCTCTTACATGGAAAAGTTTTAACAAATTTGGTATAAACATCAACTATTACTAATAAATCCTTATTACCCGATTCACTCCTAATTAAGTTTCCTATAAAATCCATTGCCACAATCTGTAATGGTTTATTTGTAATTATCGATTTTGCTGTCATGCTATTGTGGTAATTTTTTTCTTTGGCCAGTTGACATATTTAACAATATTTACATATTTCTTTCACTATACTCAAATCCTTCTTTGCCACATAATTTTCTCGAAACAAAGTCCATAATTTTCTTGTTCCTATGTGTCCATTCTCTTTATGTAGATGATGAATAATTTCCTGTGCAAACTCCTTACTTATTACAAATACTTCTCTGTCCTCCAATTTCTTATACCACACTTCATCAATTTTATAGGCACCCTTAACTTTCTCGTTATCAAAATGTCTCTGATCTTCTTTAACCTTTTCCAATGTAAATATCCCCTCTGTTTGGTACAATTGGTTTATTCCAATTTGAAATTTGGTTTGATTGTTCCCTACTTCATCTACTCTACTCAATGCAACTGCTACCACGTTTAATTTCCCTGGAATATATTTGATTTCGAATTCATATTCTTGTAACAACAAGATCCATCGGTGTACACGATTATTGGCATAGCGGTTTTTCAACATAGCTGTAAGTGCTGAGTGGTCAGTTTCTAAAATAAACTTAGCTCCTAATAGATAGAATCTTAGTTTGCTAATGCAAAATACAACACTTGCCATTTCTAATTCTGTTATTGAATATTTCTTTTCTGCTGGCTTAGTCACTCTGGATATAAAACTAATAGGTACTTCTTCTCCATCTTGTATTTGGATTAATACCCCTGCCAATCTTTCTATTGAAGCATCCGTTCTCAAGATAAAAGGTTTGTCATATTGTGGATGAAATACTTTTAGGCTGTTTAGAAAAATTTCCTTTAACTCCTGAAATGCCTTTTCTCTTCTCTCGTCCCATTTCCATCTAATATCCTTCTTTAATAATTCTATAAGAGGAATTTCTCTCTTACTTAGATCAGGAACTAACTTCTTGAAATAATTGATGATACCTAGAAACCCTCGTAAAGTTCTTAAGTTATGTGGTGTTTTATACTCTAGGATTGCTTCAATTCTCTCAGGATTCATTGTTATACCAGTGTCACTTAAAACATATCCTAAATAATCCACTTCTCTTTTATAAAACTGACATTTCTCTAAGTTTAATTTAAGTCCGGCATTTTCTAATTCCTTTAATATTATTTCCAGATGTTTATGATGCTTCGTTTCTGTTTCAGAAAAAATCAAAATGTCATCTATGTAGTGGAGAGTGAAATCTTCATACGGATTCAGGATTGTATGCAACGTTCGTACTAAGGCTGCACAAGAGTTTTGGAGTCCAAATGGCACTACACAAAATTGATACACCACTCCATCTACCATAAATGCAGTGTATTGTCTACAATGATGATCCAATGGAATTAACCAAAAGCTATGCTTTAGATCTAATTTTGAAAATATATTAGCCTTTGCAATATTTAATGGACTCTCGTATTGTTTTTTAGTAAATGTATTTATATTCCTAGCATCCAAACATATTCTTATATCCCCCGATTTCTTCTTTACACAGGTTATTGCACTTATGTATTGTGAATTAGATCTTTCAATAATACCGTCTTGTAACATTTTATTAATTTCCTGATATACCTCTTGTTTTAATTTATAAGGTATAGGATAAGTTTTGATCTTAAAATTTTTTATTTCTGGTATGACTTCAATTTTGTGAACATATCTAGTCGCAACGCATACTTCCTCATTGAACAGCTTTTCGTGAGAATCAAGTAATTCATAGACTCTCTGTTTGTATTCCTCCGGACATAATTCCTCCCTCATGTTTTGTTCTTCTTCAGCAATGTGATTTATTTGTCCAATTGCACATTCGTTTTTTTTATATCTGTTTGATAATTTGTTATAAACGGTATTGTATGATTATTATATATAATGTTTTGCATTTTATAATTTATTATAATTCTATGTTTACTTAATTCATCTGTACCCATGATTATGTCATATTTTAAATTTTTCACAATCAACAATTGTACTGATAAAACCTCACCATTTAATTCTAGGTTTGTCATAATGGTTTTAGTAGTTTCATATAATTTTCTTTCATTTGCCCCTATTAATGATATTTTATTTGTATTTATCACCATAATATTGTCCTGTTTTAAATTGTCTACTATATTTTGATTTATAATGGAAACTTCGGAACCCGTATCTAATAAAACTCTACATTTAATGTTATCTAAATTTCCCTCTATAAATACTAATCTATTTAATTCTGGGTTTGTTGGTTCTTCATCTAATATAAATTCTCTAGGATGTTGATATTTAGAAGAATAGACAATATTATGCACATAAGAGCAACTTACTCGAAATTTGGATCAGAACTCGGGCCCTGATCACTATCCCTTCTTATCTCTTCCTGGTTTTGTATCATGTTCACCTGTCTTCTATCTTCACCTCCTCGACTATCTCTTTGATCATAATTCCTGTCTCTGTTTTCATTTCTTCTGTCCTCTTCATTATTTCTCCCCTCTCTTCTGTATTGTTGCCAGTTCCGATTACGATTGTCGTTATCATTCCGTCTTCCATAATTTTGGTAATTTCCTCCATTATATCCATTATTCCGATTCCCATTATTACCATTCTGATACCCATTGCGATAGTTTCCATTTCCGTTTCTGTAATTATCATATCTCGGATTTCTATCATCCCGTCCTGGTCCTCTTCTCTCGTAATTTCGATTTTCATAATTTCTCTGATCATTTCTCCTTTCATTTTCTCTTCTATTCTGTCCATTCCCATTTTCATTTAATCGATTGTCTCTTGTATCGTTATGATTTGTATAGCTCCGTTCCACTCTTTGTAGATATCTTGATAAACTATCCATGGCTTTAATATTATGAAGCGCTATTGTTTCAGCTACTTCTGAATTGAAATGTCTGCCAATGTATAGCACTAATTCCTCCTCCTTCATTCCCGGATCTAAGTACTGGGCTATATTAAATAATTGCATCGCATAATTATTCAGGTTTTTGCTTTTCTTATAATCAAATTTCCCGAAGTATAACCGCTCTCTGAATGTTGCTTGTTGCAATTCTCCCCAGAAATAGGCTAAGAATTGTTGCTCGAACTCTTCTAGGCTTTGTATTAGTTCTTCCTTATTACAAAACCACAATAAAGCATGGCCCTGTAATATGCTCCTTATAATAAGCTTGATCTCAACAATATCTCTGATTCCTTTAATCTTGTTTCTAATTATTTTGAGGAATACTTTGGGATGTATATTGTTAATATTCCTATCAAATTTCACTCCGATTTCTAAATTGTGGAAATTTCCTGGGTATATATTGTTTCCTCCATTTCTTCTCAAATTTTCCTCCATTTCCTCTATCGTGATCCTTAATTTCCGATTCATTTCATCGATTTCTTTATTCATTTGTCGATTTATGTCGTCGGTTATTGTTAGACTCATCCCCGTTCTCTCTTCAATCCGGCCATCCCAATCCTTAAATTTTCTATTTACGTTATCTTTCATCTCTTCCACTTCCTTTGTTATTTGTCTATTTTGTTTTGAGACCTCTACTTTAATATTCTCTGGTAAATATTCTTCTAGATCTCTTCTAAATTCTAATACTTCTTCTACTATGTTTTCTCTGATTTTCATACCATTTTCCTGTATTTCTTGTCTTATGTTTTTATTATTTTCCTCTATGTCTTCTTGTATTTGCCGAATACTCTTCTTATGTTCTTCTTGATTCTCCTTAAGTTCCTTAATCTCTTTGCAGTTTTCAAATCTAACCTCTTCTATCTTCCGTTCCAATCTGTTCATGTTTTCATGAATATTATGAATGTCTCCCCTCAAATTAAGCTCCATTCTATCCATATTTCCGTTAATGCTATTTATATTTCCATTCATATTGTCTATTTTTCCATTCAACTTTTGATCCATTTTGTTCATGTTTCCATTTAACTCTTCCTTCATTGTATTCATCTGATTCAAAAATTGTTGCATCAAATCCATCATTTGGTTATCATTCCTTGTTCTTGTTTGTTGTTCCCTTCTCTCATGTATTTCTTGACTTCTATCCAATCCTTCTTCTACTCGTTCTACCTCTATTCCATATTCTTCATCTCCTGTTCTCCTTTCTTCCTGTGCATCATCTTCCGATTGCTGTCCTTGGATGAGGTATTGCACCGGGAAATCTCCCATTCCATGGCTTCTTCCTTCTCTTTCCTCCTCAGATCCACTATCATTTCCAACCTGCTTCCCATCGCGCAACATCATTTTCCTATTTTCCATTGTTCTTTGTTTTTAATTTTTTTTTTTTTAATATATTATTTTTATAATCGCCCCCCGTTTTTGGGTGCCAATTTATAGTGGAAATGTTATATTTTATATATACTTATATGATTTACCTTTATTCACCCGTTTTTACCTTCGGCTAGCCCTATATGATTATATGAAAATTTTTTAATTGTCTGTATTGTTTAAATTTTATATTGCAGTCGGAAGCATGAGACTTCTCTCTTTGAGTCCTGGACACCTATTAGAAAAAATTTTTACACATATGAACATTTACTTATTATGATTTCGTGATAGGTCTATACCTGAATAAATTATATATCTTTATTTCAATCATCTCACCATATGATAATCGAATGAATGATTTAAACAATGTTCGTGAAAAGTGTTATGGACATTGACTGGAATAAGAAAAATACCAACACTTAAATAAAAATATTTTAATAAATTGTTGATGAAATCTTCAAAATTTTACACACACAAATATTCCTGAACCTCCCCTGTATTCTTTGATGGTCATGCGCACTGAACGCTTATAGTAGCTGCTTCGGCGCAACGGAGCAGCTCTTCCGGTTCAACGTTTCTCGTCGTCACAAATTTATAGTACACAGTTAACGTGGAGGATGCAAACATTTAACAGTTCAATGTGCATCAATTTAGTGCATTTAGAATAATATGGTTGAAAACTTATATTAAACAGTTACATATATAATTCAAGTTGTGAATTAAATGTGTGTTTGATAGTTATAGGAATAGGTCAGCATGCAAAGCGGAAATTAAGATTGGAAAAGCATCTATGAGTGGTGTGAACTTTGATTATTTTACAAACGAAAAACTTTTTACAAGTAAGTACATATTTAATATCTAAAATTATTGTTGCAGAAAATTAGAGTTCTTCAATTATCCATGGATAAAATTTGGTATTAATTATTTTAAAGTTTCTTTGGCCAATTTTAGATTATTCAAATTTTAATGTTCAAATTAATTTCAAAAGTTCACTTTTTCTTTGTTTGTTTGGAATTCCAAATTAAAAACTCAAATAACACAGACCTTATATTCCATTCTCGGCGTGGTGGACCTGCAACATCCCGTCTCTTTTCTTAGGTATTCCTTACCCAAGAAATACTCGTTTGGCACGTTTCACTTTTTCACAGGGGTTAATCGACAATAATATTATGAATTTTTTATTGATTTAGATTTAAAATTATTACTTTTACTTTAAAGTTTTTACAAAAATCTTCTCAGAGAATTACATCCTAGTTCCTCATTCCCCAACTAACTCTCGACTCCCTTTTTTTTTAAAATCAACAACATTTTTTACAATCTCTAAAACACAGCCTCCTAATTTGTTATTTTATTCAACAATTGTCAATGATAATGTTTTTTTTATGGAAATACTGAATTCTTCAATTAAAATAGTCTTGGAGAGTGAAATCACTTGTATAAATGGTTTAACAATATCTTATAGAATATATAAATAGTCTTTTACATGTATTACAATGGTTTCAATCCTCGTAATTCCTTTTTTTTTTAGTAAATTTGTGTACAATTAATATACAATTTCTACAATCTAAATTTATGATTTATATATATGGAACTGTTTATTTTTTAATTCTTTAATTAGCACTAATTTCGCTTTATATAAACTTTAACTTAATTTCAAATTTACATTCTCTGTTTTATATTAACTTCCAACTCATTGAATTTAGGTTGGCAATATTATAACTAGATTCAATCACTTCCTTCATTGATTTCGATTTGATTACTAGATTTCTATGACATACAATATGGCTCTTATTCCAAATGTCATATTTCATACAGTTTTATTTTTATAAATTACTTTTTTCAAATTGCAATTTTTTATTGTATTTGCATATCGTTAATAAATTAGTGATTTGATTATTAATTCTTATTATTTTAGGTTTTGAACAAATTAACATCCTTTTCCCGATTCAAGTGTGGACATAGCAGCGTTCAGATTGATTTTAATGAAAATTGTTGACATTGACTTGACCTTAGGATTTATTTGTGAAGGTAACATTTTCTTTAGAATTAATTTCTATATTATCATTACCATTCTATTCCTTATCCTTAATCCATTTCTTAAATTGATGTACTCAATATTTTATAATACATTTGCTTGAGTCATTCATTCGTTTTATGTTGAATTTTGTTCTTAATTAGGTAGTGTCTAATGATACACCATACGTATATACAAAAAAAAATTCCTTTTTAATTCAATCTAATATATGAATATTTATCTATACTAGAGGACTGGCTTAATATATATATATATATATATATATATATATATATATATATATATATATATATATATATTATTACTTAATTTATTTTAATTTATTGTGGTTGTTGATTTTAGATGATTATAATTTTATATTTAGAATTTTTTTATTTAGATTTGGCTAGCTCAGTTGGTTATTATTATATTGTTTTGTAATTTATTTTATTTTAATTATTCGGGAGCATGAAACACTTTCTACTCTTCGAGTCCTGGCATTCAAAGCATATTACCTTCATTTAAATAAAAGAAACACTTTACTTATAACAACATTTAATTTTAAATTCAATATGGTATATGTGATGATAATTATTTGAGACGCCTATGGTCACCTCTAAAGAAATTATTTCTTTTATATTTTTAACGGTGCGCATGCTCAAAATCTAGTCATGCGTAAAATGAACATAATTTTAATAACGTGAGATGGAGCTTCTGTGGCTCGTTAGTATGACATAGAAATAACAATCAAGAAACATTTAAATGATTTAAAACATACCAGAATTTATGTGACGAATATACATGAAAATGTTATCAATATACTGTGGAAGAAAAGTATTAAAAGATTTATATAGACATGGAATTATTATAAAATTTATAAACAGATAGACAGATTACATGGAAACAAGTTAAGCATCATCTTATGATAAAATGGCGTACGTACTTTTGAATTATTTATTTATTGAAATTAGGCCTTTTTGTTATTATTAATGATTTAATTTATTAACTAATTAGATAAAGTCCGTTTTCTTTATATTTTAGATCGATCATTTCTGTGAATGTTTATCAAAATACGGAACTAAGCACTTATATAAGTTTTTTGCTTATTAATGGCCAATAATAGTTTAAAAGAACACTGACCTGATGCTCTGGAATTGGGATAACTCTTCTGGACCTCAGGAATACTTCTCTGCAGTTCCAATACCAATTTCTGGAGAAATTCTGCTGGATTTTTGCAGAACAACTGTGTCTGATTATCGGTGAGTACTACACAAGATTGTTTTTCATAGTTATGTTACAATTTATTAAGTTATTTAGGGAATTTCATAAAAATTTCGGGAACACTCTAACACACAGTCCATACCATTCAACGCCACTCCTCATAATCCTCCCGATTTCCACTTTTTTTCAACAAAACAAAGTCTTTTGTTTGTTTTCAGGTCACTATCTCCCAAAGTTTGTTTCAATACTTCTTGATTGCAAAATTTATCTGTCATTTTGTTTCTAACCAATCAGATATTGTTCTATGCAATTGAATTATTTGATTTGGGTTTACTTAATAGAAAAGTTCATAAATATTCTATTTCACGTTTCCAATACACTTGTATAAAGTCTTTTGAAATTTAATCATACAAATAAATTAGAGTTGGTTATATACATAGATGTTGTTTAAATAGGTCTGTCAAATATTGTCATAAACAATCTATTACTGTTACAATTATATAACTTAAATCATAAATCCTTTTATGTATCCTCCATCTAATTCTTATATTAACTTATTTCTACTAACGTAATTAATAAATTATTATTTAATCCTATGTTCATTTTCCAGATATATATCATTTTCTTTATGTTTAATTGTTTATCTGTGAAAAACTATTCTCCTTATTCTAATAAGCATTTATATTTGTATTCTAATGTAACTACTTATATCTAAAATTCTCTTGTCTTGATTATATAATTGTTTCTTTTTAGGTGAACAGCTGATCACGTTACAGAAGATATTCTTCGTCTTAGGCAACTTTATTTACATCTTTACATTGGTTAGGCAATCTCTATATTTTATATTATTATTGAGGTAATTTCTTTATTTATTATATTGTTATAGGCTATTATTGAATATATCTTCACTTGATATGCTTTTGAATTAGGAAAAGTGTTTCCTTTCAATTGTGTTTTCTTAAATTATCTTATTTTCATACATTTTCATACTAGCAACATATTTTTATAGAACTAATTCTCCTAATATCTCTGATATCTGGTTCAATATATATATATATATATATATATATATATATATATATATATATATATATATATATATATATATATATTTATATATATATATATATATATATATATATATATATATTGAACCAGATATCATATATATTAAGAGAATTCATTTCTGTAGGAATGTTTTGCTTATATGAATATGGATTGAAATGATGTAATTTAAGAAAACATTATAAAAAGAAAACACCATTCTCGAAAAAAACATATAAAGTAAAGATATATTAAATAATTAGTATACAACAATTTAAAAAATAAAGAAATTACCTTAATAACTGTATAAAATTAGAAATTGCCTAACAAATGTAATGGAGAATAATAAAGCTGCCTAAGATGATGGATTATTTTCTATAACGTAATCAGCTGTTCATCTGAAATAAAACAAATCTTAGTATAGACAATTCATGAAAATTATCAATTTAAGTAGTAAATTATAAAACATACACATATTTAGTAGAATGAGGAGTAATAATTTCATAGATAAACTAATAATAACATAATGAAAAACGATATATCGTCAAGTGAAATAAACATAGAGTCAATAAATAATAGTTTGTTAATGAATTAGTATAAATAATTTAAAGAAACAATTAGAGAGAGGTTACATAAAAGAATTTATGTTTATCAAATAAGATGATTGTAATAGTAATAGACTGTCAATAACAATATTAGATATTGGACTCTTTAAATGTTATCATGTATATAACCAACTATAACTTATTTGTGTGATAAAAATTCAAGGACCTCCACAAGTAAACTTATAATGTCAAGTGGAATATTAGTATATGTATGAAACAATTTTGCCAAGTGAAATAAGTAAAAATAATTCGACTGTATAAGACAATATTTGATTGGTTATGAACAAAGTGACAGAACGAATTTCAATCAACAAGGAAAGAGGCAAACTTTTTAAATAGTGACCTGGAAAAAACAAAATACTTATTTATTGAAAAAAGTTGAGAATCAGCAGGGAAGCGTTAGTAGTTGGAAGCTGGCGTCGAGATAAGGGGAGCTTGTGTAAAAGTGTTCCCGAAATTCCATGAAAATTCCCAATTAACATGACGAAACTTATAAATTACTATTAAAAACAATACCAATAGTACTCACAAATATTTACATCCAGTTTTACTGCAAAAATTATCAAAATTTCTCCTAGTTATTGGTATTGGAACTTCAGAGGAGTATTCCTGGGTCCAGAGGTGTTCATCCCAAGTCCAGAACAACAGGTCAGTGTTTATTTAAAATATTATTGTCCAATAATAAGAGTTAAAAAAACTCCTGATTTCAATTCGGTGCATAATTTCATGAAATCTATAAACTTTGCGGCAATGATCGATCTAAAAAAGAAAGAAAACGGACTTTATATAGTTAATCAATTAAACAAATCATTAATAATAATTGAAAAGGCCTAATTCAATGTAAATAAAAGCTTATACTTACGCCATTTTCTCATCTCATAAGATAAATGCATCATCAATTGTTCATATAATATTTCCATGTGTATATAAATCCTATAATTCTATTTCTTCCACAGCAATTTGTATGTTATATGTGTATATTTGCAACATAAATTCTTCTATGTGATAAATCATTTAATTATATTCAACGACAACAAACGATGCTTATAAAATGAGCACATCTATGCTCTGTATCGTATTGTAAAAGTTATGTTCTTTTCACGCTATAAACCACATGACTAGATTTTAGGCATGCGCACAGGAGAATATATAAAATCAATAATTTCATATAGGAAATCCATAGGAGTCGCAACTTATAAATATTAAATTAAAAAATTTCTTTAAAATTTAAATTTGTTAAAAAGTAAAGTGTTTCTTTTTATTTATATATAAGTGAAATATATCTACGAAAGCCAGGACTCAATGAGTAGACAGAGTTTCATGCTCCCGAATAATACAATAATATAACAGAATAAAAAAATAGATAATTACTGAGCTAGCCACATCAAATAAAAAAATTCAATAAACAATTAAATATCTATCCATATTAATTAAAATAAAAATTAAATCTTCTAATAATTGTCACCCAAAACGTGGGGCGGTTTATTAAAAATTTAGGAAGCATTTATAGGTTTTAAACTCAATCATTATGGCAAAACGAATGACGTTGAGAGATGGAAGACAGGTAGGAGCAGACAGTGGTTCGGAAGAGGAGAGAGAAGAACGAAGTCATGGTATGGGAGATTATCAAGCAGTGTATTTGGAGCAAGGACAACAAGTGGAAGGTGATGCACATGAAGAAGGTTTGACAGATGAGGAAGCTGTGGAACAAGAAGAGAGGAGACAGGAAGCGCCAACAAGAACAGGTAGAGATGATCATATGATGGACATGATGCAACAATTAGTTGCCAGTATAAAGAGTATAAATGGAAACATATGTACTATAAATGGAAATATGAACAAAATGGAGGAGAATATTAGGGAAGATTTGAATGGAAATATGAATAAATTGGAAAAGAAGAAGAGGTGAAAACCGAAAGTATTCAAGAATTCAGGAAAATTAGGGAAGAAAATGAAGAATGTAGACAGCAAATAAATAAGGTGAAAGAAGATATGGTGGATCAAAACAAACATCTAAGGATTGAAATTCAAGAAAATGGAATGAAAATCAGAGAGCAGATAGAAAATCAAATAGTAGAACAAATTCATGAATTAGGAAGAGGCATAAATTAAGAATTACCAGGAACAATTCAAGCAGAAGTAAGGAAACAAACTGAAGATATCACTAAAGAAGTAGAACACATTAAATTCAGGGAACAAACAATTGAAGAAATTATGCAAAATTATCAGCAAAACGCGGAACATAAATTTAAGGACTTAGATGAAAAGGAACAAAAACAAACAGGAACATGTGAGGAGAGGAACGAGCATATTGGACAAATTTTCACAAAGAACTGGAAGAAATGAATAGAAAATTGCAAGAAAGCATTGAAGAAATCGAATTTAATGTTAGGAGAAATGGAGGTGAAGTAATCTACACGGGGAACATGGATATCGGAGTAAAGTTTGATGGGAATATAAATACTATTCATCCGAAGGTGTTTATCAAAAGAATTAAAAACGAACTTAAAGGAATGAGAGACATAATGGAGAAGAATATTATCATTAGAGGGATGTTATCTGGACATGCCATATAATGGTTCTGTAATAAGGAAGAAAGCATAAACAATCTAGAAGAATTTGAGAACCAATTCATGAACTATTTCTGGGGTGAAATTCATCAAGCTAATTTTAGGGAAAGATTGTACTTCGGGAAATTTGATTACAATCGGATATGCTATGCAACTCTATAACATGGCAAAATACTTGGAACCTGTTATGAAGGGGGAGGAATTAGTTTTATATGTCGGGAGACATTTCAATTCCGAGGTTTCAGAAACAAAAGCACTTCATAATATAAAAACAATGGACAACTTATCTAGGTATTTGCAGAGAGTTGAAAGAAGTGTTCAAAATGGAAATGGTTTTCTCAGATATCAACAAGGAAATGAAAATATGAGAAATGATATACGAAGAGAGAATGGAAATGGAAAAATAAGAAACGATATACGAAGGGAAAATGGAAATGGTAATTTTAGGAGAGATTATTATGAAGGTAATGGAAATAGAAGTTATAGAAACAGGAACTTTGATGATAGACGATACCAAGGAAATGGGGAACAAAGTAGAAATAGAGAGAGGAATAATGGTAACAAGTATCCGGAGAACCATAGGTACCAGAATAATTTCGAGAGAATAAATCACTATGGTAACAATAACAATAATAGAGGAAGAAATTGGCAAAACGGCAGAGAAAATCAAAATAATCCAGACCAAAACAGAAACAGGGATGATGATAATAGGAGACAAGTAAACATGGTCAGACAGGAGATACAGGTAGGAGAATGTATTCCTGGACAGGACAATGTAGCGAATTTTGCTTAAATCGTCCTTACGTGCATAATATCATCTATTCATCGCGATATGAACATCCTCGAGAATTTATCATAGATTATGAAAATCATAGTAAAAAAGTAGAAAAACCTAATTTAATATTTATCCAGGGTAGATTACAAAATATTATTTGTAGAATTTTAATAGACACAGGTTCAGAGGTAACATTAATTAAACAGGATATAGTAGATAATTTAAATAAGGATGATATTATGATGATAAATACAAAGAAACTATCATTAGTAGGGGCCAATGATAAAAATTTATATTATACAAATAGTACCGTAATTACAGATTTTTATTTGGGAAACATAGCTTATACGATACAATTATTAGTAGTTAAGAATTTAAAATATGACGTAATTTTGGGAAATGATGAATTGAGCAATCACAAGATGATTATTGATTATAATCAGGGGTACATGGTATGTGAAGGTAATATAATAACTTTTGACAAAAAGGAAGAATAAGAGGTAGAGGAAATACAATGTCAAATAAATGAAATAGAAATTTTGGAAGATCTATAAGAACAATTTTGTCCCATACAATATCGAAGAGAGATTGATGAGTTATTAACAAAGCATGGGAGACTCTTCAACAAAGAAGTATGCATAGCAGCAAAGTATATACATTAGTTGGAAATGAATGAGGATATTAGTAACTTCAAGATAAAAACCTATCCCATTCCTTATAAGCTGAAAAATGAAGTATACCAGGAGTTAGAAAGGATGATACAAGATGGTATTATAGAAAGATCCAACTCTCCATATATAAGTGCGATAACATGTGTCCGTAAAAAGTCAGGTGAGATTAGATTATGTCTGGATGCCAGAAATATCAACTCATATACTAGAAAACAATATGAGAGTCCTTTAAATATAGAGGGGATATTTGGTAGGATTACAAGAGCTAACATATTCAGGAAACTGGATTTGTAGCATAGTTTCTGGTTGATTCCATTAGATAAAAGAAGTCGTCCATATACAGCATTTATGATTGATGGAGTAGTATACCAATTTTGTGTTGTTCCATTTGGTTTACAGAGTTCGTGTGCAGCATTGGTAAGAACACTTCACACTGTTCTTAACCAATATGAACATTTTACATTGCACTATATAGATGATATATTAATATATTCAGAAAATGAAGAACAACACCACGAACATTTGAAGACTATATTGGCAGAATTGGAAAGAGCAGGATTAAAATTGAACATGGAAAAATGTCAATTTTACCAAAAGGAAGTGCAGTATTTGGGATATATTTTAAATTCTACTGGAGTGAGAATGAACCCTGAACGAATTAGAACCATAAGGGAGTATAAGATACCGACTAATCTGAAAACTCTTCGAGGATTTTTGGGAATTCTCAACTACTGCAAACGACTAATACCAGAGCTCAGTAATAAAGAAGTTCCACTAATTGAATTACTCAAGGAGGAAACGAAATGGAAATGGGATGCTAGGAGAGAACAAGCTTTCCAAGAACTAAAGGAAATTTTTTTACAAAATTTGCAGGTTTATCATCCTCAATATGACAAGCCATTTATTTTAAGAACAGATGCATCTATAGATAGGTTAGCTGGAGTTTTATTGCAAGAACAAGAGGAAGGAGAAGTACCAATCAGTTTTATTTCCCGAGTAACGAAGAACTTTGAAAGAAAATATTCAGTTACTGAATTGGAGATGGCAAGCATTGTATTTTGCATAACTAAATTATGTTTTTATCTATTAGGAGCAAAATTTTACTTGGAAACAGACCATTCAGCTTTAACAGCAATGTTTAAAAATCGTTATGCAAACAATAGGATACATCGATGGATTCTTCTATTACAGGAATATGAATTTGAAATAAAATTTATTCCTGGGAAAACTAATATAGTAGCGGATGCTCTTAGTCGTGAAACAGAAATGAAGAAGAAGGATCAACAATTCCAAATTGGTATCAATAGGTTGCAAAAAACTGAAGGTTTGTTTACTTTGGAGAAAATAATGGAGGATCAGAGAAATTTACAAGCATCTTGTAAAAGAGAAGCATTTCAAAATGAGGGGATTTGGTATAAGAAAATGGAAGATAGGGAAATTTATTTAATAACACCTGAATATGCTAAAGAAATTCTCAAACAATTACATGAGGAGTATGGACATATAGGATCTCGAAAACTATGGATGTTGTTTAGAGAAAATTACACTGCAAAGAAGGACATATCATTAGTTAAAGAAATCTGCAAAACTTGTAAAATTTGCCAGTTGGCAAAGGAAAGGAATTATCATAATATTAGTGGACCAAAACCTATAATAGCACTCAAGCCTTTACATATAGTAGCTATTGATTTTATATCACAATTAATAACTAGCAAGCAAGGCAATAAACATATTTTAGTCATGGTAGATATTTTTTCCTTGTCAACGTACCAATGCAAACACAGTAATATCTTGCCTGAAAAATTTTATAGAAGAAATAAGTACTCCTGAAATTTTAATACTGGATCATACTACTTACTTTGTGAGTGAAAAAGTCAAACGTATTTGTAGAAATCATAATATTAAAATGAATTTCATAAGTATAAGAAGACCTTCATCTAATCCAGCTGAGAGGTATATCAAAGAAGTTGTTAAGTGTTTAAGGATTTTATGTAATAATAGGCACAATTTATGGGAAGAAAATCTGAACCAAGTAGAGAAATTTTTAAACCAATTACCTAATGGAGTTACTGAAGAATGTCCACTGTTTATTTTGAAAGGAATACCCCAGAACGTGAATGGATAATACAGAGAGAATGGGATATGTCCCAAGTTTTAAGTAAAGTAAGCAAGAATTTGGAGAGAAGTGCTATGAGATTTATTAAAAGAAAAGGAGACAAAAATAAAAAGAAGATTAGGTTTGAAAAAGGAGATTCAGTCCTTTTAAGATCTTTAAGAACACCAAAGAAAGGTGAAAATCAATGTAAAAAGTTATTATCACCTTTTGAAGGGCCACATGTAGTTGACAATAGTGATGCTCAAAACAGTTATCGCTTATTCTATCCAGGTACACAATTAGAAAGGGGAGTGTTCAATGTAGAACATGTATATAGATATTATGAATAGATGATGTTATGTTACGAACAATACTTAAAAAGGAAATAATAGTCATAACTATAGTTTAAATTTAATATTATGTAGTGTACAAAGATAAATTAGATAGTAGACAGAGTTTTGTTTTCTATTTGGCAGCTAGTGATCCAATTAAATTCGTCACGTTTGTTTCTTCAGAACCTAAAAAAATAAATGAATGAATAAATGTAATGAAAGGAAAATCTTATTAGGAAAAACTTATAATTAAAACAGTTTTAAAAAATTGAATATGGCAAATCAATATATATAGCGAATAAAGGAAAACAATTTATAAGAGATACTGGCTTTACATAGAAGGAAAATGTTAAAATATAAGATAGAGGGGATAAAAATAACAGTAACAGTAACAGTTAAAAAAAATAAGAAAATAAGATGCAAGTAATGAAGGATAGGAAAGGATAATAATGAATGATATTGATTAAAAATATAGGAGGTAATGTTTGATGTCAATTAGAATCTTATAGATTACTTGAAAATACATGAAAGAATAAGAAAATTATAAGAAAATTAATATTGATATATATATATATATATATATATATATATATATGAATTTAAGAAATAATTAATTATATTGAATAATGAATATTGAAAAGAAATATGATATGAGGAGTATATAGAAGAATAAAATATGATGAAATTAAAAAGAAATAAGTTGATATATAAGTGGATGTTAGTATGAAAATGATAGTAGAGAAGTATTACAAGAAGTAATATTAAGAATATAAATTGACATTGATCCTAATCAAGTGTATTTTAGGAAAGAATAATAATACAAGTATTAAAAGAAATAGGTATTGTAATAGGAAATATGTGAACATGTATTTGAGAAATAAAGTTAAATAAAATTAAGATTATGCCATAAAGTTGTAAAAAAAATTTTTTAAATAAAATAAAATCAATCATTTATAATAAGAAAAGTGAAATTTCAATAAATATTCAGGGTATGGATATCATTTAAATTTAAATTTGAGGGGAATTGAACCAGATATCATATATATTAAGAGAATTCATTTCTGTAGGAATATTTTGCTTATATGAAAATGGATTGAAATGATGTAATTTAAGAAAAAATTATGAAAAGAAAACACTATTCTTAAATAAAAACATATAAAGTAAAGATATAATAAATAATTAGTATACAACAATTTAAAAAATAAAGAAATTACCTTAATAACTGTATAAAATTAGAAATTGCCTAACAAATGTAATGGAGAATAATAAAGCTGCCTAAGATGATGGATTATTTTCTATAACGTAATCAGCTGTTCATCTGAAATAAAACAAATTTTACTATAGACAATTCATGATAATTATCAATTTAAGTAGTAAATTATAAAACATACACATATTTAGTAGAATAAGGAGTATAAATTTCATAGATAAACTAATAATAACATAATGAAAAATGATATATCGTCAACTGAAATAAACATAGAGTCAATAAATAATGGTTTGTTAATGAATTAGTATAAATAATTTAAAGAAAAAATAAGAGAGAGGTTACATAAAAGAATTTATGTTTATCAATTAAGATGATTGTAATAGTAATAGACTGTCAATAACAATATTGGACTATTAAAATGTTATCATGTATATAACCAACTATAACTTATTTGTGTGATAAAAACTCAAGGAACTCCACAAGTAAACTCATAATATCAAGTGGAATTTATATTAGTATATGTATGAAACAATTTTGCCAAGTGAAATAAGTAAAAATAATTCGACTGTATAAGACAATATTTGATTGGTTATAAACAAAGTGACAGAACGAATTTCAATCAACAAGGAAAGAAACAAACTTTTTAAATAGTGACCTGGAAAAAACAAAATACTTGTTTCTTGAAAAAAGTTGAGAATCAGCAGGGAAGCGTTAGTAGTTGGAAGCTGGCGTCGAGATAAGGGGAGCTTATGTAAAAGTGTTCCCGAAATTCCATGAAAATTCCCAATTAACATTACGAAACTTATAAATTACTATTAAAAACAATACTAATAGTACTCACAAATATTTACATCCAGTTTTACTGCAAAAATTATCAAAATTTCTCCTAGTTATTGGTATTGGAACTTCAGAGGAGTATTCCTGGGTCCAGAGGTGTTCATCCCAAGTCCAGAACAACAGGTCAGTGTTTATTTAAAATATGATTGGCCAATAATAAGAGTTAAAAAAACTCCTGAACTCAATTCAGTGCATAATTTCATGAAATCTATAAACTTTGCGGCAATGATCGATCTAAAAAAGAAAGAAAACGGACTTTATATAGTTAATCAATTAAACAAATCATTAATAATAATTGAAAAGGCCTAATTCTATGTAAATAAAAGCTTATACTTACGCCATTTTCTCATCTCATAAGATAAATGCATCATCAATTGTTCATATAATATTTCCATGTGTATATAAATCCTATAATTCTATTTCTTCCACAGCAATTTGTATGTTATATGTGTATATTTGCAACATAAATTCTTCTATGTGATAAATCATTCAATTATATTCAACGACAACAAACGATGCTTATAAAATGAGCACATCTATGCTCTGTATCGTATTGTAAAAGTTATGTTCGTTTCACGCTATAAACCACATGACTAGATTTTAGGCATGCGCTCAGGAGAATATATAAAATCAATAATTTCATATGGGAAATCCATAGGCGTCGCAACTTCTAAATATTAAATTAAAAAATTTCTTTAAAATTTAAATTTGTTAAAAAGTGAAGTGTTTCTTTTTATTTATATATAAGTGAAATATATCTACGAAAGCCAGGACTCAAAGAGTAGACAGAGTTTCATGCTCCCGAATAATACAATAATATAACAGAATAAAAAAATTATAATTACTGAGCTAGCCACATCAAATAAAAAAATTCAATAAACAATTAAATAAATATCTATATTAATTTAAAAATAAGTAAAAAGCTAGTTTAATATATATATATATATATATATATATATATATATATATATATATATATATATATTCATAGTATGAACCATCCAGCAAGTATAATGAGCACTTTGAATTCATTTTCTTGAATGCATTGACGTTGTGACGAAATTAATAGAACTGCTGATATTCAAAATTTAAACTATATGGAGATACATACTGCTTTGGTTTGAAAATTAACCCAAACATGAATCCTAAGAACAGAGATCCAAAAAGTGCTTCCTCATATAATAAATATAATAGGAAATAAAAGAATATGGGAAAAGATGGTTTTATAATGTAATAAATAATTAATAATTATCAGTAATATTTCAATATTCAGTAAAGTCATTGAAAAATTAATAAAAAAACAGCTGTATTACTATTTTGATTCAAACGAATTCTTCAGTAGCTCCCAGTTTGGCTTTAGAAATTCCTGCTCAACCACCCAGGCAGTTCTTAATGTTGTGAGTGGCGTAGTGGAAGGACTTGAACATGGTAATCGTACGGCCATAATGCTGTGCGATCTTTCAAAGGCATTTGACTGCGTTTCTCACGACATTCTCTTAGAAAAATTTAATTATTATGGAGTTAGGGGAATTCCGTTGAAGCTTCTTGGTTCTTACCTGTCAAACAGAAAACAATGTGTTACAGTGAATCAGATTTTCTGGAGGTGAGTCATGGAGTCCCTCAGGGGTCGGTTCTAGGCCCCCTCTTGTTTATCATTTATATTAATGATCTGAGCCGTTTTATGTTACCCTATATGTCGGTTCTATTTGCAGACGACTCAACATTTGTTGTTTCGGAGAAAGATAATACGAATTTAGCCTCGTCTCTAGATTGCGTTAGTAACAGGGCAAATGAATGGTTTTCATCGAACAAACTAACATTAAATAATAATAAAACTGAAATCATGCATATATTTGCAAGTGATCAATTGTTATTTCACAAAAAACAAAAAATGTGAAATTACTTGGATTAGTCCTAGACCACACGCTAAGTTGACAGGCACATATTGAGCATTTAGTTGAAAACTTTCAAGTTCCTTATTCATTTTACGACAGTTGAAAAATATTACTAATTCAAGTACGCTCAAAACTACGTACTTCTCACTCTTTCATTCGCATATTAGCTATGGCATCACCCTCTGGGGTAATTTCTTCCATGCTTTACCGGTATTTAGAATGCAAAAAAGGCGATAAGGGTGCTTGCTGATCTTGGTTCCAGGGATCATTGTCAGTTTTTCATAAAGTATAAAATTATGTCATCACCGTCTTAGTTTTTATTTCATACTCTAATCGAAATTCATGGGAAACAGTCTATGTTGTCTAGAAACTCAGATAACCACGACTACAACACTCGTAATGCTCATCATATCAGATGCAGCTACTTTCGCCTAATAAGACATAATCAAATTCACCAAACTATAGGCTTTCTAATATTTTGCCATCAATTGGAAAAACCTTGGGCTCCATCCAATGCTTTTAAAAAATATTTAAAACAGTTTTTCCTTAAATATTGTTTCTACTCTGTTGATGATTACATTGTGCATTGTCTAGGCAATCTCAGCACCGTATTTCTGGTGTGACATTTTACCCTGTTTTTATCTTAAGATATATTTTGTATACTTCTTTTGTATGTATTTTCTTTTTGACGTGCTACAAACACTTTATTGTAAAGTAGTGATTAAATATCTATCTATCTATCTATACTAACTGATTCCATCTATAGGTCATTCACCAAAGTCTCATCTCTAAGTATACATATACGCTATCCTCACTACATTCTCAGGGTATCTCACCAAGGAAGAAATTAGGAGACATCCCGAACATACATTTATTAGACATATCTTTAAGTCTCATACCTAATTATAGTCCCAGGCTCATCTCATAATAGCTCTGGTACTTATCAAATATATAACATTCTTTGAAATTCTAATATGAGCTGGGAATTCACACTACAATTCCGTATATCTGAATAAGAATCCTCCTGGTACGCAATAATATTCAAATTAGATTGTTGATACCAAACTGAACAATATACAGAGATTAATCAAAAAACTAGCCATATACGTAGCTTGGTGTGCTATTTTAGCGAGGAGAAAATAGAAATGGATTTCCAATGTTTGTATAACTATTCGAATGTATCAATGACTGATAGGAAACAAGAGTTCACATTCTGCCATCGATAGAAAGTATGCAATGAAGTGGAGAAGTTTGAAGATTTTAATTTCAGAACTGATGTGAGTATTTATTTGAATACTGTAGATAAATTAGACAAAATATGTTTTGCATTGTCTCAAACTTGAGCGGACTCGTTTTAGTGACATTGCAATAGTATTCTCCTCTCTACGGGAATGAAAACTAATAATGAAAAATATAGAGGATTTGCTGAAACTCCTTCAATCGTGGAGTTTCCGATTGTGATTCTCACATACACGGAATTAATTATTGATTTTCGATTTGATTTGTCTTGAGTATTTATAATAATAATAATTATTTCAACAAGAGACATCGGTTGCTGGATATCTGTAATAGATGCGTATTACCTGATAACACTAGTATCCTACGACATACATCCATACTAACATGTGCATAGGGTTTATCCTCTTGGAATGTTCCTTATATCGTAACATTCAACGGATATTTATAGGACATATTACATCCCCTACCTAGTAGATATCTTGAGACTCCCATATTATCCATGACGGGCATCTTTATTATAGTCATGGGATATATGTGTGCCATATTTTAAGGCCGTTCTAGTTGTGATTGGGTAATTATCCATATTTCTAGTGGAGTAGGCCTCATGGGGACACCACTATAGAAAAAACCTCTGAGGTGGCGTGAAAATGATTTGAAATAATGTTAATTCCACTTCACTGAATTCCTTACTTTTACGTTGGTAATGAATATCAAGGATAAGTATCTTCTCATTCACATCAGGAGACTTCAAATGGGTTGGTTAGTCTACTCATCCAAGATCACACACCTACAATCCAGTGAAGTCAAGTGGTGATTTATCAACGCAAAATAGTGAAAATATATGGATTTTCGCCATGTATTTGAAAATCACGTCATAGGATTCCGTTGATATACGATATGAATGAAAGTATTTCGAGTTCTCCCGTAAAAAAATATCGCTACCTTTTCGGACTCCCTTATGTGATGTACGGTGATGAAAAAAATCGAGGTATTCATTTAATAAAGTATACGTTATTTTTCAAATTCGCCTCTGTACACGATGAAACACATTATTCAACATCCTTCACAAGAATTTTGTCATTTTTGGTGGGTTTATTACTACTATGTGTCCGAAAAACCAAAATTCGTTATTTTTCTATAATCGTGAATCACCTTGTATGAATTGTATCAACTGTGATGAATAATGAATGAATACATTTATAATATCATGTGATAATTCAACCTTTTTACGCATTTTCTCTTCACAAAACAACAAAATTATGAAACTCTCAAAATAGAATTATTATCAAATGAATTAATGAATTTGTCATACACGGATGTGATGATAATACCACCAAATATAAATCAGAACTAACTCATAACTTGGGAGATTCGGAGTGATGAAAAGTGAACATTTCTCATATTCAACATCCTGTATCTCGTAAACTAGTTATAGGATCCATTGAAACATTTCACCAGAATGATCAACTCTACAACATATTCCAAATTCAAGAAATTTGACGGAGAGCAATTTTCCCATATAAGGTGTGCGGGATCCTTTATTGGAATTCTCGTAACAAAAATCCTCCCAATGCCAAATTTAATCGAAATCGTAAAAAATATTTTTTTGGGATTTTCTATCCATAGGGGAATCGGAACTTGTTTTTAAAACGTTCAATTTTGATGACTGATAACTCGGTAGGCATTAGAGATGGGATGCTGCTGAAATTTTTCCATAATAGCATTTTGTCAAAATTAGAGAAAATGTCAGCACGATGAAGCATATGAAATTTAAGAAACAAGAAAAGAAGCTACAGAATCTTGAACACACACAACATAAAATGCAATACTCAAAACATCATGAAACTGTAAGTACCTACATACCAACACACTTTGCACCACGATTTGAAAACCTTTCAGACACTAATTTTACAAATAGTGAAATAGAATTTTTAAATAAAGGTTTAAAGTACAGCATACCACCTAAATTTACGAATAATATTAAACAAATTATAGCTACAGAGTCAGAAATAGCTTTAAAATCTAATTCAAATAATTTTCTTTATGAGAAATTAAAAATTGCCAATTTAATCAAAAATATTGAACCTTCAAAAGTTAAACGTCAAACAAAAAATGACATTTCAGTTTTAAACGCAATAAAGAAGAAGATTGAGAATAATAACCTAACAGTTACAAAATCTGATAATGGGAACGCTACTGTCATTTTGACGACTGAAAATTACAATTCCAAAGTATATAACTTTATAAAATCCAGCGATGTAAAAGTTCTTAAAGCAGACCCAACAAAGAAGTCTCCTAATAATGTAAGGGATATTGTTAATAATTCAAATTATCTTTTAAATGATTACGAAAAGAGGTCTATCATACATAAGAATCCTCATTGTCCACAATTATATGGAACAGTTAAATTACATAAAATAACGAAACCAATTAGACCTGTAGTCTCTTATGTTAATGCTCCTAATAATATATTGGCGAAGAAGCTCAACAATATACTCAATACTTACGGATATGAATCTCAGTACTCAATTAGAAATTCAATAGAACTAATCAAAAAGTTGAAAGCAATCCACTTACAAGATAACTATAAACTCATATCGTTCGATGTTACTAACATGTTTACTGAAATTCCTCCTAAAGAATGTCTAATACTTGTAAGAAAATTACTAGAAGATAAAAATATTATTCCAGGAATAATATCAGATATACTCAATTTATTTGATGTATGCATTAATCAGAATTATTCCACTTTTGACAATAAGATATATATTCAAAATGAAGGTTTACCAATGGGAAGCCCTATATCACCTATTTTAGCAAACATTTTCATGGACAATTTAGAAAGAAAGATCTTTGAAACTAATATTTCGAAAAATATTTTATTTTGGTATAGATATGTAGATGACATATTAGCTTGTTTTATGGGTAGTAAATGACAATTAGATGTATTTTTCAACCACATCAATAATTTACACCCGAAAATCAAATTTACATTAGAAATTGAAGAAAATAGCTCAATCAATTTTCTTGATTTAAAAATTCAAAGAATTAATAATGTACTTGATTATTCAATTTACCGAAAACCAACACAAACTGATGTAACAATTCCATTCAATTCTAACCACCCTGTGTCACACAGACTAGCAGCATATAATTCAATGATACATAGAGCTTTTTCAGTTCCTATGGACAAATGTAATTTTGATAGAGAGATTAATACAATTAGACAAATAGCAACATCTAACGGTTATCCATTAGATATGATAAATAAGCTAATTAGTAAAAAAGAGGAAAAAGTGGCATTACAACTAATATATCCTAAACAAGCTGATGAAATTAAAACTTATAAAACCATCAGATATGCAGGAAAAATTTCTAATAATATTTCAAAGATAATATCTTCAGCAACGAATACAACAATTTCTTTTAAAACAGAAAGTAACGTTAGTACAAAATTGTTGAATGTAAAAACAAAAATACCACTATTAAAGAAGTCAGGTATATATAAACTCAAATGTCCAGAATGTAATGCTGTCTATTTGGGTCAGACCCTAAGGAATTTTGAAATACGATACAGTGAGCACTTACGAGCATACAGATTAGAACAACCAGATAAATCCCACTACGCAAAACATCTACTTGACACCAATCATTCATTGACACCTAACACAAAGCTGGAAGTGCTGCATATTTGTGAAAAGAAACAAGAACTGGATTTCCTTGAAGAACTGGAAATTAGAAGACATTTTAGAAACCCACAATATGAAGTTGTCAATGAACAGTTAAATCTAGGGAATTCTCCACTAATAAACTGTCTTCTTAAGTGATAATTGTAAAGATCAGCAGATATAGTTTTCCTGGTTTTCTATATCATTGCACAGTTATACTGATCTTAATTGGAAAAATGATATCCAGGATATCACCATAGGGCTAATAATATCTAAGCTTCAATATTTGTAATATCACATCTTCTTCTTTTTTCTATAAACATAGATTAAGCCAATCACAAGTTAGGTTACTTCTTGGTCTAGCCAAATATAACTACTAAACATCAGGTAGGCATAAAATGAAATGTAACTTCTGTCATTCTGACGATGATATTGATTTATCGAAACAATTGTCAATTTTTTAGAATTTTCAATAACTTGTATTATATTGTGGAATTAACTAGAGACCTTGAGTTTCATTTAAAAACACTGATATCTGAAATATTTATGTACTTAATTTCGATCTTTTCTCAAAAATTATTTTAACGTGTTATAACAATTGTGCATGTGATAAAAACTGAGATTAGTTGTGGTTTGTTGTTTTGTGGAAAGTTTTATATATATATGTGATCGCATAAAATTCAACATGACAGAAATTTATACATCTATTTACAAATTTGATAATGGTAAGTTTCCTGGTATATTATATTCATTTTAAAACTTATACTATAAGGTGTTTATTATTTTAAATTTCCTTTTTTATTATTTGGTACCAAATATTACTAATTAAAGCACACCACAGACCTTGTTCTTTTCGCCAAAACGACGCCTTCAGTTGGATCCATTCATGACGCTTTCCCGCATCAGGTGACAATCTTCCTTCTTATAACTATCGGATGATAATTATCTGTTTTCAACAAATTTGTCTTTGCACTTATTTTAATTATTAGTTACTTTTTATATTTCTGATTTATACATGTTCACACTTATTACTTGAGATTTTATAACTAATAACTGGATCACAATTCAATTTACTTCCTGCTTCTTCAGTTATCAACGCCTAACTAACTCTATCGCAGGTCTTTTATCCGACAAAACCCTTTCTATTGTTCATAGGAATTGAGTTAACGGACGGGCAAACCAACCGCATCACAGTAATTGAAAATGCGGTTGATTTGCCCGTCCGTTAACTCAATTCTTGTTAAACATTTCACAATTTACGATCTGTAGTTTACGAATTTACAACTTTATGGAGTCTAACCTCACTTCGGAGGTAAGTACACACGTGGTTGTGAACTTCATTTCTAATTATTCTTTATTGACCACAGTATTTAACAGTTGTTTTCCATTTTATTCTCCCTGATGATGAGGACAAACATCCTCGAAAGTTTGGACATTTTCCGCTTAGAGTACATTTTTTCCATTTTTGATGCCATCCCCCAATATTCACTAGTTTTATTGTTTTATTCCTTACTAGTCAGGAAAGACTATCCTTCTTCTATATATATATATATATATATATATATATATATATATATATATATATATATATATATATATATATATATATTATAATATGTGTGTATAATTAATAATGTAATTAATTTGATAATAATTTTTAGAAGTTAATTATACCTTATATATATATTGTGCTGTATTTTAATTTGAGTTACAAGTTGTATTTTAAAAAAATTGCGATGATGATTATTTTAATTATTATGTTATTATCAAGTTGCAATATTGTTGTGGAATTTTCTATTATTTGTTATGAATATTAAATTTGTTAATCATTGTATTTCCTTTTTTATTATGGGCGCCAGAACTCGCATGGTCTGCTTATTATAAACAGAGCGATTTCGTACCTAATGCAAGTTCAAATATTAATACCAAAAGCTTTATTCCTTTTTTTTTAAGATCTCAGGGGTGTGTCCGGCACTAGCGTTGAACAGTAACAAGAAACTGATAGGTTTTGAGAACACTTGAAGGGAAACAAGGAGGTTTGAATGTAGTTTTGTTTAATTAATCAAAAATTCTATGTATTTTTTAACATTTCTCCCTCAAAACTTACTGACGATAAAGTCAGAACAAATTACATAATTATTTACAAACATCTATATATAATTCTCATAGTTAAATGTTTTAAGTGAAATTATTATGATAAAATAACTAATAAATACCGTGTAACCATGATATCATCGTTAACCCGCAATCAATTCCCACCTCTAGTATTTTAAACCAGAAGAATGATATTGGCGCTGTGAATCGTCGTCATGTGACCAGAGATATGGCTTGTGAATCGTAAATGGATGTTCGGAAGTAATAGTTTTCAAAGTTTATTAATATATTTAGTCCTTAATAATAAAATCAGTGAGTGATTTCGTCGTTGTTTGGGATTAAATTGAATTAGTAGGATAGTGGAAATTGATTATTCTTAAATAACTAGGTAAATTGAAAAAAAATATGTTCATAATATTATACCTAACCTGAATAATAATTCCAGAAACCAAATGTTTGTGAATATATACAGAAATTCATGAGCTTGAAGATAACAAATGTCTTGTGTTTCCACTCATTTCAGTTCAATGAAACTTGTGCTGAACAGAATGTATCAGCTTTTCTATTCGACGAGGAGTTAAAAGTTTATCATATTCGGATTACTTTCAATGTAAGTAATTTCTGCTACGAGGAAAATGTCACCATAGCCAGGAACAAATAAGGTAAAAATTAAATTATCTTACCAAATTCTAGTAGACGATTATTGAAAAGTTTTTTTTTTATTTGATATTCAGTTATTGGAAACTGGATCATTCCATTTATTGCCAATGAGGTTGTCACAGTATTTAGTCAAAATGTTGTCCTTTAATTATGATTTTTTTAACTTAATCGTATTATTTTATTCTCGTTCTCACATCATTCCATACCACCTTTTCAACCGAACAACCCTCTCTCGGCGCTCAACAATCAACAACCTCCTTCTGTTTTTTTCGATCCTCTTTTGTTAACTTGTAAACAGTTATTGTTTTTAAAAAACTATTTATCCGCGTCTTGTTCTTTTTCAATTATTCACTCCGTTCGAAAATACCTCCGCGATTGCACTAATGTCACTTTATTTACACTTAATCTAAATATTGATAAAGCTGACACTTTATATATAATACTATTCATGTCTATTTGCTTTTTTAATCGTCGTCAAAAAAAATACTTTATCGTATACAGGGTTTGTCAAAAGTTATAGCAATCGGGAAAATACAATTATAGAAGTTGGTTTTTTTTTAAAATTTATGTTACGAATGAATAATATTTTTTTATAATTGACTCACGTGTGTGCAACACACAACTATATGTTAATAGTTTCGTTTATCAATATTTTTTTTATCATGAATTTAAATATCATGTAACTATGAGCATTATAATTCCTTTTGGTTGCAAATGGGCATTTATATACAAAATTTTATTTGTTCATTTTCCTGTTATTAATATTTCACTTTAACATTCCCTAAAGTTCCATAAAACTATTCTTGACTCGACGAGAATGTTTTATTGAAATTTACCATAATTTATAAAATTTATAACTATTCTTGATATCTATTTTAAATTAGTTACTAATGTTCGTCAATATTTTATTTTAGCTAAGAATGGTTGATGTTAAATTGGTGCAGTTGGTTAATATTAAAGACTCCGCACTCTCTCTTGGTATCAGGATGGATCAATTTTTAGCTATTTATACCATGGTCGTTGGCTACTAAGTAAGGACCCTCATAAGGTAATTGTAGTTTTGAACATAATCCTTTTCTACGATTAGGTACCCTTAATGCCTTTATGACTACTAGATCCCCTTTTTTAAAAGTTTTCTTATTTCTAAGGTTTTCGAGTTTTTTCTTGATTTATTTGTTAGCATGTTTCAGTTGTTTTTCCCTGGCTATTTCAATTAATTTTTTATAGTCCATTTCACTTGACCATGGCCTGTCAGGTTCTATTCCTCTAAATAGTGTAATGGGTGGTATCTCTGTTATAATGTTTGGAATATTATTAATAAAGTTCACAACAGGATTAATGTATGAAGTAGTGATGTGTTCTATTATCCTATCTTCTATCAATTTATTTATCGTCCTCTTCACATCTTCCTGATATTTATAAGGTATCGAATAACTCCTTTGCTGAAATTGTTGATCTTGTTTCAGTTCGATTTTCTTTACATAATTTTTCGCAATTCGAGATTCTTCATTTATTAAACTTCTATGTTCTCTCAATATTCCTATTACTTTATTTCTCTATTCTATTTTCCCGTCTATATCCAAATTCCATTCCGGCTGATTATTATTATTTAAATTTATTTCCTCATTGCCATCCAACATCATATTTCCACTCATTTTTCCTTCCTGTTCATAATAATACATCTCCTCCACATTATCTTTAAATTCCTTATTGAAATTAACATTTTTACTTTCTTCGTATACAAATTCTTCATCATTTCTCGAATCATCATTCTTTTCTTCATAATTAAAATCGATTCTTTCTTTATTAAAAATTATATATTTTTCTTCGCAATTGATAGTAGCTTTCATTTCATACAAAATATCAGATCCTAATAATAGTTCACATTCTATGTCTTCCACCACCAGCAGTTGTACAATTGTACTATTCTCCTTTAACTTTAATGCTACAGTTATCGTAATATCTGAGTAAGTTAGTTTCTTCTGATTTATGCCTATCAAATTTATTTTTGGAACCTTAATAAAATTTTTCTTAGATGTTGAGAGTTTATTTACAAAATTTTTACTAATTAAAGATATCTCCGATCCAGTATCGATCAATATTTTTATCATTTTGTCTTCTACTGTGCCATATATGTAAATTAATGTCTCATTATTTTGTTCTAGTTGATCCTGTACCTTGAGAAATTCGCGTGGGTGAATATAGCTGCACCAACTTAACCTACCATATTCACCCTCTAGTGGAAAAACGGTTGTTCCGCACCAGAAGATGACGTGTTGACCACATCATTATTATTATTATCATTGTTAACTCTATTATAATTGTTATCTCTGTTAGTTGTACTATTTCTCTCCAAACTGTTAGTTCTGTTAACTCTAGTGTCTCGTCTAATACTATTTGTTTGTCTTATGTCACCGTCTGAATTCCTTCTCTCTCTTCGTTGGTGATTATCGTTAGGTTGTTGTCTTCTTTCAGGGTAGTTCGTATATCTGTTATTATTGTTTCTTTCATTGTTTCTATCGTATCGTCTGTTGTTATTATCGTTTCTATCATTATTGTAATTTCTATCATTATTGTTATTTCTATTATGATTGTTATTCCATGTATTGTACGGTCTTTGTCTGTAATAATTATCATTGTTTCTATTATAGTTAGTCCTTCTATTGGTGTCATTTCTTTGGTTGTCCGTATTGTCATGTCCTTCGTTATTATTAATTTTCTTTGTACTCTGTTTAGATAATCCAACAATGATTGGAAATTGTTAATATTTTGTATGACTATACCTTGAGTAATATTAATATTAAAGTGTCGAGACAAGAATATAATGATTTCTTGTTCTGAAATCATTGGTTCTAAGTATTGTGCTTGGGAGAATATTGAGAGTGCGTAGTTACTCATATTGTTACTTCTCCTAATATCAAATTTACCAAAATACAGTTTTTCCCTTACATAACCTTGTTCTGTTTCCCCCCAATACTGTTTTAGAAAAGTTATCTCGAAATCATTAAAGTTGTTAATATTTGTGTCGTTGCAAGTAAACCAAAGCAATGCTTGATTATTTAAATGAGACCTTATTGTCTCCTTCAAGTCCTCAACATTTATCATACCTTTCAGCTTATGTTTGAGACACCTCAGGAAAATCTTTGGGTGTATCTTACGTATGTCCCCATCGAATTTTAGATTACTTTCACCATGATTGTATATATAATTTACCCCTTGTATATTATTATTTTGTTGTGTTTTATTTTTCACGTATTCCATTTCCCTTTCAAACTCCATCATTTTCTTTTTGAAATCATCCTTTATTTCCTTCTCTAGAGTCTCAAAGTCATGTGTGTTCCCATTTTCTTTAATTTTTTGTAACTTTGTATCCATTTCCCTCAGTAATTGCCTCTGCGTTTTCAGATTCAGTTCTTCTACTATAGATAAATTCAATTGTATACCTTGTTCTACATCTTCTATTCTTTCATTGGTTTTCCTAACGTTCCATTGTACCTTCTCCATCTGTTCTCTTCCTTCTCCTCGTATCTTGTTTCCCATATCTTCTATCTCTTGTTTTCTATTTATGCTTTCTTGAATTAGACTTTCTTGCAATTTATTCGTTTTTTCTTCTTGTTCTTTCTTGTGTTTTTCAAATTGTCTTCTCATTACCATTATGTGTTCTGTAAATTTTTCTTCTTGTTTATCCAATTTTCTATTGATTTTTTCCTTTGCACTTTTTATCTCCTCTTTTGTGCTTTTTATATCAGACATTATTGTCCTCATCATGTTCATCAATTCTTCATTTTCGTTAGGGTTTTGTTTAGTATTATGGTGTACTTCTTCTATTAAACTATCTCCTTTTTCTTCTTCTGTTGCTTTTTTTTCTTGCATAGCCGCTGTTAATCTCTCCTTCAATGTTTGTTTGCTCCCCCTTGTATCCATGTCTCTTGATTTTAGTTGTACTTTTAGTTCTTCTACAGTTAAATTGTCAATGTCCATTTTTTTGTCTGCCATTGTAAAATTTTACCAAAATTCCTCCGATGTCTCAAATATGACCTGTTCCTGTCGCTAATTCGAACGCCTTACGTTGGTTGGGCCAAATATTGTGCTGTATTTTAATTTGAGTTACAGGTTGTATTTTAAAAAAATTGCGATGATGATTATTTTAATTATTATGTTATTATCAAGTTGCAATATTGTTGTGGAATTTTCTATTATTTGTTATGGATATTAAATTTGTTAATCATTGTATTTCCTTTTTTATTATGGGCGCCAGAACTCGCATGGTCTGCTTATTATAAACAGAGCGATTTCGTACCTAATGCAAGTTCAAATATTAATACCAAAAGCTTTATTCCTTTTTTTTTAAGATCTCAGGGGTGTGTCCGGCACTAGCGTTGAACAGTAACAGGAAACTGATAGGTTTTGAGAACACTTGAAAGAAAACAAGGAGGTTTGAATGTAGTTTTGTTTAATTAATCAAAAATTCTATGTATTTTTTAACATTTCTCCCTCAAAACTTACTGACGATAAAGTCAGAACAAACTACATAATTATTTACAAACATCTATATATAATTCTCATAGTTAAATGTTTTAAGTGAAATTATTATGATAAAATAACTAATAAATACCGTGTAACCATGATATCATCGTTAACCCGCAATCAATTCCCACCTCTAGTATTTTAAACCAGAAGAATGATATTGGCGCTGTGAATCGTCGTCATGTGACCAGAGATATGGCTTGTGAATCGTAAATGGATGTTCGGAAGTAATAGTTTTCAAAGTTTATTAATATATTTAGTCCTTAATAATAAAATCAGTGAGTGATTTCGTCGTTGTTTGGGATTAAATTGAATTAGTAGGATAGTGGAAATTGATTATTCTTAAATAACTAGGTAAATTCAAAAAAAATATGTTCATAATATTATACCTAACCTAAATAATAATTCCAGAAACCAAATGTTTGTGAATATATACAGAAATTCATGAGCTTGAAGATAACAAATGTCTTGTGTTTCCACTCATTTCAGTTCAATGAAACTTGTGCTGAACAGAATGTATCAGCTTTTCTATTCGACGAGGAGTTAAAAGTTTATCATATTCGGATTACTTTCAATGTAAGTAATTTCTGCTACGAGGAAAATGTCACCATAGCCAGGAACAAATAAGGTAAAAATTAAATTATCTTACCAAATTCTAGTAGACGATTCTTGAAAAGTTTTTTTTTTTATTTGATATTCAGTTATTGGAAACTGGATCATTCCATTTATTGCCAATGAGGTTGTCACAGTATTTAGTCAAAATGTTGTCCTTTAATTATGATTTTTTTAACTTAATCGTATTATTTTATTCTCGTTCTCACATCATTCCATACCACCTTTTCAACCTAACAACCCTCTCTCGACGCTCAACAATCAACAACCTCCTTCTGTTTTTTTCGATCCTCTTTTGTTAACTTGTAAACAGTTATTGTTTTTAAAAAACTATTCATCCGCGTCTTGTTCTTTTTCAATTATTCACTCCGTTCGAAAATACCTCCGCGATTGCACTAATGTCACTTTATTTACACTTAATCTAAATATTGATAAAGCTGTCACCTTATATATAATACTATTCATGTCTATTTGCTTTTTTAATCGTCGTCAAAAAAAATACTTTATCGTATACAGGGTTTGTCAAAAGTTATAGCAATCGGGAAAATACAATTATAGAAGTTGGTTTTTTTTTTAAAATTTATGTTACGAATGAATAATATTTTTTTATAATTGACTCACGTGTGTGCAACACACAACTATATGTTAATAGTTTCGTTTATCAATATTTTTTTTATCATGAATTTAAATATCATGTAACTATGAGCATTATAATTCTTTTTGGTTGCAAATGGGCATTTATATACAAAATTTTATTTGTTCATTTTCCTGTTATTAATATTTCACTTTAATATATATATATATATATATATATATATATATATTTATGTATGGGCGCCATTTTATTATAACATAAATGTGAATGATTGAATTTTTTTTATTTGATGAAATCTAGTTCAATAATAATTTTTAAGTTATATTTTTCCCTTATATGACTAGCTCAAATTATCTTATAAAGTTTTATAATTACCTGTTGGAAATTATAGCCGGGGCATGAAAAATTCTCTCTTGTTCTCTTTGAGTCCTGGCAGTTAATAGCTCTTTAGAAACTCTAGCGATTTTGCGCTTCTATGATGTTATATTTGTGATCTAATTGCCACTACGATACGCCTATGGAGGTTAAATCATTAGCTCTGCGGGAATAGATTACGACATTTCGTCATTCACAAAGAGACTCGTAGAACATGATGAAAAATATACAAACGTTTTGGTTATGTACAATTTAATAAACAATAATCTTTGATAATGGAATGTGTGTGTGTAGATAATGATGGAGTGGAATGATTAACTTTATATATAATTAGGTGAGTACCTTACAAGCTATTTATGACTTATTTAAATGTTTTAATTCTTTTTAACCTATAAATTATTTTAATTATGCTTTATTTGCCTTTTAGACTTATTGGTACAATTAGAAAGTATGATTTTGTTTATAATTGATCAATGATTTTGTTATCACTGACCTTCTACGTTGCCGCACACAAACTTCTATATTTTCGTTGATGGAATAAAAATCAGCTGATGATGATCCGTGAATGGAACGGATCGTTGTACAAATGCTTCTTGGATGGTAGACTCTCAGTTATTCTTGGGTGAGTACAAATTGACTTATTCTTGTTACGTTTCGTGGATGCTAAATTTGTTTTTTCTTTTGATTATTTCATTATATACTGCATGACGAATGTTTCAATAGTTAGTTATATTGTTTTTATGTTTATTTTGACTGTTTGAGAACTTTTTTAAGGAGTTTAATATACTTTTTTTATGAATTCTTACGATGCGTCTCCTTATGTCTCCTTCTTCAAACCACGCTTCTCTCCGACTCTCTTTTGTCTTTCAAATCAACAAACTTTTCAGCATCTGTTGCTGAACAATTTCATGTATGCCTTGATCTCATATGTTATTTTGACGTTCAAAAGTATTTCACTGATTTAATAGTTTTAAGCAATATCACTGGTTGAAAAAATATAATTCAAGTCTTTGTATTTCATTTTTACTTGTTTCCAATCGTCTTAGCCGTTAAAATCGTTCATGCACGTTAAAATGTTGAGTAATGTGTTCATATTGAAAATAATTTGAATTACAAATCTACAGTCTAAATTTACATTAAAATGTGCGTGAGACCTTTTCAAATATTCACTCAATCTAATTTTACAATTGGTTCCAATAAACTACTCCTAGATGATATTTCGTTCCTCGCAAAATTAATATTATTTACAAACAAATCATCTCACACGTTCTACGAATTTCGTTCTTCTGCTCTCTCTGTCGCTAGCGTTTGTCGCAGCGTTAAGTCGCTGTAGCATTTTGGCACTTATGGCATCAAGAATTCTAACCAAATATATTTTGTAAACATTAAATCCTAACATTGAATATTATCTCTCGCATTATTGAATATTATTATTGTTGAATATTTCTTTCAGATTATGGATTCATGGTATTTCTTTGTAAGAGACTTTGTAGTAATGGATGATGTTTATTTATTGGTTCAAATACATGTGTTTATAATCAAAGGTAATGTTTTTTTTTGTTTCATTATAAGTTATGAGATTTTTCTTTAAATCACACAAAGGCAGTCTTAGTGGATTGAAATGAAAGTATTAATAATTATCTAGAGAACATAAATAAATTGAATATCTCATTCTTAACTTTTTATAAAGTATGATCTAGATCATTACTATTTCAGTATTTCATAATGACTCTATCTTATAATAATCTTTATATCTCATTTATCCGTTATAATATATATATATATATATATATATATATATATATATATATATATATATATATATATATATATTAAGCCAGTCCTCTAGTATAGATAAATATTCATATATTAGATTGAATTAAAAAGGAATTTTTTTTTGTATATACGTATGGTGTATCATTAGACACTACCTAATTAAGAACAAAATTTAACATAAAACGAATGAATGACTTAAGCAAATGTATTATAAAATATTGAGTACATCAATTTAAGAAATGGATTAAGGATAAGGAATAGAATGGTAATGATAATATAGAAATTAATTCTTAAGAAAATGTTACCTTCACAAATAAATTCTAAGGTCAAGTCAATGTCAACAATTTTCATTAAAATCAATCTGAACGCTGCTATGTCCACACTTGAATCGGGAAAAGGATGTTAATTTGTTCAAAACCTAAAATAATAAGAATTAATAATCAAATCACTAATTTATTAACGATATGCAAATACAATAAAAAGTTGCAATTTGAAAAAAGTAATTTGTAAAAATAAAACTGTATGAAATATGACATTTGGAATAAGAGCCATATTGTATGTCATAGAAATCTAGTAATCAAATCGAAATCAATGAAGGAAGTGATTGAATCTAGTTATAATATTGCCAACCTAAATTCAATGAGTTGGAAGTTAATATAAAACAGAGAATGTAAATTTAAAATTAAGTTAGAGTTTATATAAAGCGAAATTAGTGCTAATTAAAGAATTAAAAAATAAACAGTTCCATATATATAAATCATAAATTTAGATTGTAGAAATTGTATATTATATGTACACAAATTTACTAAAAAAAAAGGAATTACAAGGATTGAAACCATTGTAATACATGTAAAAGACTATTTATATATTCTATAAGATATTGTTAAACCATTTATACAAGTGATTTCACTCTCCAAGACTATTTTAATTGAAGAATTCAGTATTTCCATAAAAAAACATTATCATTGACAATTGTTGAATAAAATAACAAATTAGGAGGCTGTGTTTAAGAGATTGTAAAAAAGGTTGTTGATTTTGAAAAGGGAGTCGAGAGTTAGTTGGGGAATGAGGAACTAGGATGTAATTCTCTGAGAAGATTTTTGTAAAAACTTTAAAGTAAAAGTAATAATTTTAAATCTAAATCAATAAAAAATTCATAATATCAATGTCGATTAACCCCTGTGAAAAAGTGAAACGTGCCAAACGAGTATTTCTTGGGTAAGGAATACCTAAGAAAAGAGACGGGATGTTGCAGGTCCACCACGCCGAGAATGGAATATAAGGTCTGTGTTATTTGAGTTTTTAATTTGGAATTCCAAACAAACAAAGAAAAAATGAACTTTTGAAATTAATTTGAACATTAAAATTTGAATAATCTAAAATTGGCCAAAGAAACTTTCAAATAATTAATACCAAATTTTATCCATGGATAATTAAAGAACTCTAATTTTCTGCAACAATAATTGTAGATATTGAATATGTACTTACTTGTAAAAAGTTTTTCGTTTGTAAAAGAATCAAAGTTCACACCACTCATAAATGCTTTTCCAATCTTAATTTCCGCTTTGCATGCTGACCTATTCTTATAACTATCAAACACACATTTAATTCACAACTTGAATTATATATGTAACTGTTTAATATAAGTTTTCAACCATATTATTCTAAATGCACTAAATTGATGCACATTGAACTGTTAAACGTTTGCATCCTCCACGTTAACTGTGTACTATAATTTAGTGACGACGAGAAACGTTGAACCGGAAGAGCTGCTCCGTTGCGCCGAAGCAGCTACTATAAGCGTTCAGTGCGCATGACCATCAAAGAATACAGGGGAGGTTCAGGAATATTTGTGTGTGTAAAATTTTGAAGATTTCATCAACAATTTATTAAAATATTTTTATTTAAGTGTTGGTATTTTTCTTATTCCAGTCAATGTCCATAACACTTTTCACGAACATTGTTTAAATCATTCATTCGATTATCATATGGTGAGATGATTGAAATAAAGATATATAATTTATTCAGGAATAGACCTATCACGAAATCATAATAAGTAAATGTTCATATGTGTAAAAATTTTTTCTAATAGGTGTCCAGGACTCAAAGAGAGAAGTCTCATGCTTCCGACTGCAATATAAAATTTAAACAATACATACAATTAAAAAAATTTCATATAATCATATAGGGCTAGCCGAAGGTAAAAACGGGTAAATAAAGGTAAATCATATAAGTATATATAAAATATAACATATCCACTATAATATATATATATATATATATATATATATATATATATATAATTTTTTCGTAATTATGGAATATTTTATGGAAGCATCATAAAAACGTTTCCAAAATTTCGCAGTCCTGACCGAAAATTGTGAATTATTGTTATTGAAGAAATGAAGAAAGTTTTTTCAACTAAAGTATTGGAAAAAAAATGTGGAAGGTGGAAGCTAATAGCCTCGTAAGGTGAAGTCATGTACTGGGTACATCATATGATTTGTATATTGGCCCAAAAATATTCGGAAACCTTTTCTGTACTCTCTCTATTTATCACTCTGCCTATTTACATAATATGAATTTATATTGGTATCTCACCGTATCATCTGAAATATGGAATTCGTTCCCCATATATAAAAGCGTGATCCACCAGTTTTCCTTACAATCAACCTCCATGGCCGTTATAGAATTAAACCATAGAGGACCAGAACCAAAATATTTTAAGAAAGTAGCGGTTACCAATACCAGGCCTGCAAGAGCTGGAGTTAACCTAAAAATTAACAAATAGATTTTTATTCCAATTTAATACGAAGATTATTTTCCGTTTATTAAAAAAATAGGTATGATAATAATACGTTATTGAATGACTTGAAAATAGATAAAAAAAACATCGGCATGGTGGAAGTTACGTCAAGGTAGGACGGAAAATAATTTTATTTAGGATAAGCGTTCACGTCCAATTTCTTAAAGATTACTATATGTAACAGCATAGAACATAAATGTTCTTTAAAACAATGCCAATATTACTAATCAGAAAACTCGTTATCATAATAAAATAGTTCTGATACCGTATGGTTTTTCGGCTAAAGAACTGGCGTGACACTAAATTAGTCTTTTCACCATCCGCAAAGGAAAGGTGCGAATTACTCCAGGTAGGAGAGGTACAAAATAATCATTGACGATACCTGAGTCCAGAAATCACAAGCCAATCTCTACAGTACTATTCAGGTAATCAGCTTGGGTGATGACACTTGCATAAACTTCGAGGGCGTGGCATCTCGATGCGGTCGATTCAATTTCTTATGACAATAGTTGTAAGTAATTTACTGTCACCGCGTGATGGAACAAACCACAGACACTCTGTATTATTCGGTAACTTAATCTCGGTAGTAGGCACAATACACAGATACTACGATTATTTTAATTCTCTAAATAAGCACAGGAAATATTGATACGATATGACGCTATATCTTAATCTCAATAGTGGTAATAATTAACGACACGGTAATTGACGCTGACACTCTAAGAACTTTTCAACTGCGTCAGTTCAGAATCGGTCGCTGACTGAATTCACTTACGAGCTTTTGGTCGGAGGCAGCCTTTTTGTTGAAAGTTTTTTTTCCGAAAAATAACGAGAAAGCTAGTTCTAAAAAAAGCCATATACCAAACCATATAAAACTAACGGTTCCATAGAAACCGAATCGAGACCATAAATTAACCAACTACAGTGTTTACCCAGAATTTCGTGAAAAGTACTCTATTGTTAGAGCAATACTAAAAACTATTATTTGCACATCGCACATTTTCAGAGGCACTCAAGCTATTGTATATTTCCAGTTGTTATTTACTTGAATTGAAAATTAAGATTGGAGCGTAACCAACCTTTTCGGCGTAGAGGCATATTGTTCCTTAATTTTTCATTTTTATTGGTCATATGAAACGATATCCTACACAGTTCGACGAAAATATTGTTACGCCAGGGCCGTACGGGGATAGAGATTATTCGGAAATAATGACTCGATTTCGTAGTGCGAAATATAGGAAAATAAAAACGTTACAAAATGAATGAATTAATATTGATATATAAAACACTAAAAAATTTCATAGACATATTTAATGGCGTCAAGCAATTAAATTGTGACCATATATGATAGTGATTGTGAATAAATATCTATAAATTTAACTGTAATTTGGCCGCCAATGTATAAAAAATTATGTATATATTATACTAACCGGATGTATCGATGGACGTAATGCCTTATAGCAACCTTCAAGTTCATTACAGGCTTTGCGTTCGTTTTAAAAAACACATATGTAACTAGGGTTCCTCCAACTATGAAGAAACTGTCACAAGCAAAAGTTCCATTGTATACAACCATGCTTACTAGCGAATTGGAAAACTGAAACCAAACAAATAAATTACTAAAATCGATTAAGTCTACTCAAACTTCGAGTTAAATAGTTTCATAAAATTAACCCCAGATTTAACATGCTAACTAAATGCTCATTTTTTTCAATAAGTTTTTGTTATTGTATATATATATATATATATATATATATATATTTAGCACATGTATTTTTGGGAGTTAGGTTCAAAATGATGACAATATAGCTATTAATCTATTTTAATTTCTCATTTTTATGTATGCAACGTTTCGACCGGCATCCCTGGTCTTTGTCAACTAAAATTACTATAATAGACCTTTAAAATACTTTTCACACAGTATGGATTCGAAATAATCTTACCTTAAAAAACATTGGTTCCAACAAGTCAGTATAAAAGACGTAAACAATAGAACACTTAAACACATATTTTTACAATTACTACAAATTTGCAGTTTTACCGGTTGTAGAAAGACTGGTATTTGACCGGATCTTCATTATCACTAATTTTGTTTTTAATACATTTAATAATGCCGTAACGTATTTTTATTAAAATGATTTCATTTATAACTTGTATTCAATATTTTAACTGCATGCAAATATTCTATAGGAAAAACTGATTTTAAAATTGTTGTTGTTGGTTTTTGAAATTTTAGATTATATTTGAATACATTTTACTTATTAGTTTTATATCTTTTTTGTCATTTATTGCATTTTTATTTCTCTTCATTTCAATAGCTTCATAAATCTCTCTTTTTCTTGTGTGATTTTCTGCTTTTAGGATTTTGGTTTGTTCTTAGTTAAAAGTGTGTTTTTTTGGGTTTCGTGTTTGGTTAATGCCGTTTGGTTCTTTTTATCATATTTATGTGTTTTTATCCTATTCTGTAAGTATTGACTGGTTTGGCCTATATAAACCCCTTCGCAATTGCTACACGGTATTTCATAGACAATATGAGTTCTTTTTAGTTTGGCTGTTGTTGATTTTAGTTTTGTAAAACAGCTATTTAGGGTGTCCTGGCTTTTGCTGGCTACTGGTAGGTTGTAGTGCTTTAGCATTTTCTTAATTTGTTCAGATAATCCTCCGATATAGGGTAACACGATGTAATTATTTGCATTGCTTATTTTTGATGTATGTTGGATTTTATTGTAAAATTTATGTATTCTTTTTTTAAAAATATGATTGATGAAATATTCTGGATAGTTGTTTTCAAGTAGCACTTTTTTTGCTTTTTTAATGCACTCTCTCTATATTCCCAGTCGGACAGCTTGATAGCTCTGTCCACGAGACCTATTACAACGGATTTTTTTTGGGATAGCGGGTGTTGGGATAAGAAGTTTGTATACCTAGAAGACCAAGATTTCTTTTTATACCATTCTGTTCTTATATTATTGTTTTGTTCGTTGTCATCATTTTGAACCTAACTCCCAAGAATACATGTGCTAAAATATATATATATTATATATATATATATATATATATATATATATATATATATATATATATATATATATATATATATATATATATATATATATATCAGATAAAAGGATTTATGTTATAAACTTAAATACTATTTCAAAGAAGTAGAAAAACAAGAATTTACATTGTAATATAAAAGTATTAACCATGCATTTCACCAATTGTTAAAATACTTATTTTATTGAAATTAGTATATGTTAAAGAAAAAACAGACTCATTTAAGCTAAATTGTCAATCATATGTTTTTTCAAATCTTTCATAATGCAGTAAAAGTGAATAGGACTCTATAGCAAATATTATTAAAGAATTATAATAGTAGAGATATACTATAATATATATATATATATATATATATATATATATATATATATATCATAGTATACTCTATATTATAATTCTTTAATAATATTTGCCCCACGTTCGGGTGACAAATTATAGTATATCTCGACTATGTCTTTAATTATAATATATTATATTCTATATTGTTTTATCTCTGAATTTATTTGTAGCTGTAACTACACTAATATGAAAACACCTTTAGCTAAATATAACCTATAAAATTTTCAATGACAGCAGTTGTCAAATTAATATGCCCGGCTAAATAAATATTAAATTTTATATCCTGAAAGATAAATTAATACACAATATCAATCAACTCACTCTTTTCTCAGGGAGGGATCAAAGATTTCAAAGATTTCAAAGCATAATTCAAAATTTATAAATGTCCAAATAATTTTCCCAAATCACGTATTATACTATTCAAATCGAAAGTAACTGTTTGTCCAATACACTATAAGGCAATTAAATTATCTTATGACACATATGAAATTACTGTCAGAAATTAAACCAAATGTCACTTCTTGTACTAGATTTTCTATAGGATGAAATTATCAAATGTAATGAGAATGATCATGAAAAGAAAGCCAAAAGGTGATTAGAATTAAAATTTATATATTATATTATCAAATCAACACTTACAAAAATTAAAACTTTAAAAATATTACAAACGAATACGCAAAAATAGAATTTTCTATCAAAACCTTAATATTATAAACAATCTAAAATTAGAAATTCTTATCTAAATACTTTAACTAAAAGTCCAAAATGACTTATATGTCAATGTAACATTCCCCAATTTCCTTGTAAATTGTCTTTTTCAAAATTTGTCTTGAGTTTACGTAGAATGATATATCAATAATGTTACTATAATTTGATCAAATATTTAATTCATCAGATGCATCTACTTTCGAAATATTTTTTACTAAAGGCATATTAATTCTCGAGGAATAATATATGATATGGACTGGACTCACCAAACTGGATACAGATAGACTTGTTTGTATTCTAAAAACGTTTTAGAATATCTAGAACAATTTTCTAAATGACTTATTCAGAAACTGGAACAACACTCGCACTTTACCGCTGTAATTCTCTGCGAATAATACACGCACTGGCTTTCAAAGGCAAATTGTGTTAATTTGATAATAATGCTACAAATTATTCTGATATTCTCAAATAAATTTGAGACAACTCTTATTCCGATGTTGTCTCTCGAGATATTAAAATTCAACTCCATTTAAAAAATTCTGAGACAACTCTTATTTCGATGTTGTCTCTCGCGATGTTATGAATCAACTAACTAAACTGTTTCCATAAATAACTCTCTTCTCCTTTGGTTACCAAGAATTCTTTTTTTGTTTTTCAAAATACAAATTTACCAATAGAGACATCTGTATTCTGGTTTTTCAAATCGTTTTTATATCTATCTGTCATTAAGTCTATTCTGCAGCAATGTCATATGAAATTGAAATGTCAAATTTTATTGGTATATTGAACCTTTCAAATTATTGATAATACAGTGTGTATCACTAGTATTACATCTAAATATGCATACTTTCTTTATTTCAATGTTTTCTTTAGAATTTAGATAGAGGATATGTATTTATATATATATATATATATATATATATATATATATATATCATCATCATCATCATCATCATATGCAGCTTATTCAACCATTTTGTTATGGTGTAGCCTCCCTTTACATATTTATATATTCCACTTATTCCACTTCCATGTGGGCCCATTGTTGTCTATTGCTAGCTATGCGGCCCCAAGTTGATCCTGCGAGTTTCTTTATGTCGTAGTCCCATCTTAAGTTGGGGCGTCTTCTTGGTCTTTTCACGCCTCGGGGATACCATTGCGTTATCTTTGTGGTCCATCTATCGTCTGTCCTTCTAGCGAGATGCCCCGCCCATTGCCACTTTAGGGATCTGATTCTATTTATGACATCTATCACTTGGGTCTTTTGTCTGATCCAATCAAGCCTTCTTCTATCTCTCCTTGTTATTCCAAGCATGCATCGTTCCATAGACCTCTGCGTTACCTGGAGTTTTCTAATGATATCAGTTTTCAGGGTCCAGGTTTCACAGCCGTATGTTAATACTGGTAGTACGCACTGATCAAACGCTTTCTTTTCCAAACGGAGTGACATTCTAGACTTGAAGATGATAGAGTTCTGTCCAAATGTTCTCCATGCTAATTTGATTCTTCTGTTTATTTCTGGAAGTAGAGCGCCTGATATGTGTATTAGTTGACCCAGGTATATGTATTCCTCTACTATTTCCAGGGCAGTGTCATTAATTGTTATTTCTTGTGCGTTTATCAGTTCGTTATACATTATCTTGGTCTTACTCAGATTTATTTTAAGGCCTACTTCGTTGCTTGCTGCATTCAATTCATTTATTTGTTGTTGCATTTCGCCAGGGTTACTCGCTATCAGGATGATGTCATCAGCGAATCTTAGATGGTTCAAGTATTCTCCATCTATATTCAGACCTGTGTTGTTCCAGCCCAGTTTTCTGACGATGCTTTCTAGTGTTGCTGTAAATAACTTTGGTGATATTGCGTCTCCTTGTCTAACTCCTCTGCTGGTGGGGAATTTATTACTGCTCTGGGATATATAGAGTCGATTGCTTTCTCAAAGTCGATGAAGGCTAGTGCTAGTGGTTGGTTGTATTCTTTGGTTCGACTGATAACCTCTTTGAGGGTATGGATGTGATCTATTGTACTGAAGCCTTTGCGGAATCCAGCCTGTTCTCGTGGTTGGGCCAAGTCTAGCTCGTGGTTGGGCCGAGTCTAGTGTATTTTGTATTCTGTTGTGAATGATCTTTGTGAATACCTTGTACGTCACTGGTAGTAGACTTATTGGTCTGTAGTTCTTAATGTCTTCTTTGCTGCCTTTCTTGTGGATCAACACTATAAGGGCGCTGTTCCACTCTTTAGGTATGCTCCTGGACATCAGACAGTTCGTGTATAGTTTGGCAAGGTACTTCCATGTTTTAGCTCCTGCATATTTGAGTATTTCGGTCGTGATGCCGTCATTTCCCGCTGCTTTGCCATTTTTCATGCTTTTCAGTGCCATTTCTACTTCCTCCTCCAAAACTTCTGGTATGGCATCTTCTGAGTGTTCTATTATTTCTTCCAAATTTTCAGGGGCCTTGTATAGGTCTCCATAGAATTTGGCTACTAGGTCTATTATTTCATTCCTGTCTGTGGTTCTTGTGTTTCCATCAGTTGATGCAACTATCTGTCTTTTCCCTATTATTTGTGCCCTTTTTGCATTTTTGTAGCTTTTACGGTTTTCTATTGTTGTTTGTACCAGTTTCTCGTTGTAATTCCTGATATCTTCTGCGATTTTCTTTCGTATCGTCTTGCACAGTTCGGTGTATTCAATTCTTTGAATGTTTGTTGTCTTTTTCATTCCTCTTCGTTTTTGTAATAGTGCTTTTGTTTCCGGAGTTAGTTTTTTGTGTTCACCTCGTTGTTGCAGACCTCCCACTTCTACGGCGCAGTTTCGAATTGTGTCCATCAGTTCAGGGTTGTTATATTCCTCTTTTTGTAGTCTTTCTTCTAGTAGTGCTTCATATTGGTGAGAGTCCTCTCTCAGCCTTTCGTTGTTTATGTTTTTCGTTGTGTTGGTTTTGATTAGTCTTGACCTTTCTAGTTTTATATCTAAGACCAGTCGAGCTCCAATTAGTCGATGGTCGCTTCCTGTAGTGAACTTGTTGAGCGTGCTTAGATCTTTTACTGTGTTAATTTTATTGGTGAGGATAAAGTCTATTTCGTTTCTTATAGTTGCACCGGGGCCTTCTCACGTCCATTTCCTGTTAGGGTTCTTCTTGAAGAAGGAGTTTGCCACATACATGTTCTGAAAGTGTGCGAACTGTATTAATCTCTCTCCTCTTTCATTCCTTTCTCCAAATCCATATTTTCCCATTCCTTTGTCTTGGTCTTTCCTGTGTCCTACTTTGGCATTAAAGTCTCCCATTATGTATTTGAAGTGACTATTGTCGTTGCTGAGCGCTTGGGTTATTTCATTATAGAATTCTTCTATTTCGTCGTCACTATGGCTGATTGTTGGGGCGTATACCTGAATAATCTGGATAGTATATCTTTTGGAGAGTCTTAGTGTTATGCTGGCTACTCTGTCTGAGGTGCTTGTTATCCTTATGATTCTATTTTTCCAGGTTTTCTTAATTAGGAATCCTACTCCGCTTGTTCTTCCTGTTGGTGTTCCTTGGTGGTATAGAAGATTCCCTGATTCAATTTCTATGAGTTCTTCATTTTTTCGTCTTACTTCGCTAATGCCCATGATATCCCACTTTATTTTTGCTGCCTCTGTTTCCAGTTCCATAATCCTAGCTTGATTAGAGAGTGTACGGCAGTTATAAGTTGCTAGGTGTAATGTAGTCAATGGGTAGTGGTTTAGACTCCGCAGATTCTTAGCACCCTCTGCCCTCGTGGCTGGTTCCCAGGATCTACCCCTCCTAGGGCCCTTCGGGCTTACGGAGAATGAGGGCCGTAACTTGTCCTTGTCTGTCATGCTGGGGTTGTGAGGCGTACCTAACCACGCTGCCTGAATGCGGGTTGGCAAGGGGCGAGGGATGTCGTCCGCCAGTTTTCGCCATTTACTGACGGACCCTGTACCCCCAGATTTTCAGTGGAACTTTTCACATATGAAAAAGCCCTTACTAGAGTGAGATTCGAACCCCCGTCCTTCAGGTCAAGAAAACCCAATTTCCGGCGCTCTAACGCACTCCGCCATCTGGGGGTATATATATATATATATATATATATATATATATATATATATATATATATATATATATATATATATATATATATTGAACCAGATATCATAGATATTAAGAGAATTACTTCTATAGGAATATGTTGCTAATATGAAAACATATGAAAATAATATAATTTAAGAAAACATAATTAAAAGGAAACACTTTTCTTAATTAAAAGCATATCAAGTAAAGATATATTAAATAATTAGTCAATAACAATTTAATAAATAAAGAAATTACCTCAATAATAGTACAAAATTTAGAAATTGACTAACAAATGTAATGGAGTGAATGAAGTTGCCTAACACGATGAATATCTTCTATAACGTAATCAGCTGTTCATCTAAAAAGAAACAATTATTAGAATAGTCAAGTCATGATAATTATAAATATAAGCACTTACATTATAAAATAAATACAAATATTTAACTTGTGGTCCATGCATTTATATTTAACGTTTCGGTCTTACTATGACCAAACGGAATTAAAATGTGTTAAAACTGAAAGAAATGGTACAAGTTACAATAGAATTTTAAAAGCTGAACAAATAAATCTTACCTTCAACAGAGCGTTCACATCATCTTTTAACATACCTCATAGATATTTAGGACGTATTACATAATAGAATAAAAATATAACAGACATCGATGAACATTTGGATTCAAATATACGAGCATTTGTTCTATATAATGAAAGCAGGCGTAACGAGGTTTTAATTTGTCTTTTTCATTTTGACTGGTATTGAAATGAATTATATATATATTTAGTGAGTGGTAATGAATTTATTGTATTTGAAACGTGCCTTGTGTTTTTATATTTCTAAATTTTAAAATATTATTATAAATTTTATCAATATTTTTTGAGTCAGTCTTTAAATTTACGGAACTGGTTTTTAATTGGATTTCTATCATATCTAGAACCTCTCATTTTTTTCTGTGGTTTTCACTTCGAAGAATAGACCACACGTCTTCCTAGTCTTAATTTTGAATTCAACTAATTGAGTGTTGGTGGAATTAACGTTAAGGTTAACTCGTTCCAAAAAAAATCCTCAATAAGAATGCGGAATGCGCCACGATACAATAGATCTTTTGAGAGGTTAGTTGACGCAGAAATTCTGAGAAAAGTTTGATCCAATATAAAACTTGTTCTCTAAGAACAAATTCGCTGGGATAACTGGTATGTTTCACATTTTTTTCCTGTTCAAAATTTACTAGAACTGATAAAGGTTTTTGTCCAGTACGAATCTTTAAGCTAGTATGTATAATTGTTAAAAAAAAGTATAAGTAAAGTTTTATGTATCTTTCTGGACAGATATCTGAATACGTTTTATATTGTAAAGTCTTTTTGTAACACCGTTGGTGTTATTGTAGCGGAAACTCCAGGACTAATCTACTTTTGTGAGTAAATTCTACCAAAGTACCTGACGTAAGAAGTGTGGCATTGTATTAACTCCAAATAGCATGGCATTACAAGTAATGGTTATACTGTAAGAGCTTTTCGAGGACGCAGCTGTTCACCTGTATAGAGTACAGACAATTATACAATTAAAGAAGATTTTTCGGAATACAACCTTCGAACAACAACTCTTAAGTTAAGTAATTTTATTTTGTATGGCTTCACCACTATCATTTTTATCTCTTCGTTTAAGGTCTAAATTTCTTTTTGTTCACTCATACTGACACCTACTAACCACTTTTTATAAAATTTTATAACTCGTTTATTTTACATACATTATATTTATACATATTTTGATCCAGGAGTTTTATTTATTATACAGGTAATACCTGAAAAGTTGCCTTCAGCACATTTTTTTAGTGAACATTTATTAAAACTACCAGGTAACAGTAGTTAAGAGTTGGCTGATATATGTGAATGATTTTTTTCTAATTTTGTTTAGGAACAAAAATTAGTGGCGCCCTTAATTAAATGTCATTTTATTTTTATCTTATTTCTTTTCTCTTCCTTTTTTTCTTTAGTTTATCTAACTTCTTTCAGATAACAGAGCCCTGAGAACTGGCTTTGTTATCTCCATTCACATTATCAGTTTGGAAAGAACCTACTCTCTTTTTATTTTATTCCTTTTCTTTCATATTTTTTTTTACCCTGAGAGTACAGTATGTGTTTCAACCCTTTATGAGCAACATGTATGATGTGGTGTGAAAATGTCTTTTTTAGGTTTTATAATAAATTTGGTATGTATGGTTAAGTGAGAAATTGGTTTGTTTCATTGTCTATCCTGTTTTTTGTATTATTGTGGTTATAAAATATATGTAAACGTTTTTTAAATATCTTGTTTATCAGATCTGTAGGATAGTTGTTGAGTGTAAGGGCATCCTTAGCTTTTATTATTGCATTCTCTCTGAATTCGGGGTCGGACAGATTTATTGACCGACCTGCAAGTCCTATAATACCTTCTTTGTGCTAGAGGATGTTTTGATTTGAAGTTTAAATATTGGGAAGACCAGGTATCTCTTGTGTGCCATTCTGATTTTATAGTATTTTGTATGTGATGGAGGGTAGGGTCCAAAAAGCTAAATTGGTAATTTTTTTATAGTTCTTGTGATTACGAAACACATGATAACCTTTTAGTTTTTCGATATTTTCTAATAATTAAAACGCGTAATAAGTGCATATTGATTTATTTTGCCAATAATAAAATACATTCAAATACAAAGTTATGAAACCACCATCATATTAATATTAGAAACAAATAAATTTAATTTTCACTCATACTAACGCTTCGACATATCTACCCTCTCGTTTAATCGACTTAATTGTTTTATTGGAAAATTCACGTAATACATTCCATATCATTTGTGGAGAAATTTCTTAACTTGTTTCTAAAATTTATCCTCTCCAAGTGGTAAATATCTTGAAACGGCGAATTCAGGTAAACTTTTTGTTTCAGGTAACCCTATAAAAAGTAAACAAGGGGGGTTATGTCAGGGGATCTAGCAGGCCAACAGATATCAGAATATTTGTGAATAACTTTTCCATGAAACAAATTTTCAAGATAGTTCCTAACATTTTTTGTACTGTGGCATGCGGCACAGTCTTGTTGGCACCAAATACATTGACGTTCTATTAAGGGTAGTTCTTCCATGAATTCATTGATATGAGTTTGTAAAAACTGTGAATAACATTCGGCATTCATAGATTCGCGAAAAAAAAATGGTCCTATTAATTTGTTATTATAAATGCCACACCACACGTTCGACTTAAACGAATATGTGTCATGGACTTTAATACAAAATTGGGATTTTCCTCAGACCATAAGCGACAATGTTGCGATGAGACAGTTCCATTTAACGAAAATGTCGCCTCATCGGAAATAATTATATGCATCGTAAACAAGGGTCCCCTAACTCTACTTGCATGAGAGAGCAAAAATCAAAGCGACTATCACAATCCCTTGGATTATAGGAAGGATAGGAAGGATAATGGAATTAGAAGAAATCCCATCAACGAAAATAGAAAATTTAAAGAAGAATGAAAATGATTTGAAAATACAAATTGGAGAATATACCAAGAAAATAAAAGGAAACACTGAAAGAATAACAAAACTAGACAGAGACATTATAAAAACGAATAAAAATATGCAAAGTTTGGAGGTAGATATAAATAAAGAAATAAAAATGAATTTTAAAATAGCAGAAGAAGAAAACAACAAAATAAAGAGGGAATTAACAATGGAAATGCGAAATATTCTTGGACAAGTGGAACAAATAGAAAGAAAAGGGAAAATATGGAATACATTGGGGGAATAAAAACAATTTATGGATCAGTAAATCAAAGATTCGATGGTAATATAAAGAAGTTGCACCCAAGAATATTTATTAGGATAATAAAGAACAGGATAAAAGGTATCAACAATATTGAGGATATAAAGGAAATAATAAGAGATCACCTAGAAAATCATGCACTAATATGGTTTGCGGCAAGAGAAAAAGATATGATGGAATTTAATGATTTCGAAACAGCGTTTTTACAATATTTTTGGGGTGAGAATGCACAATCAGCTGTGAGAGAACAGCTATATTTCGGCAAATTTTATGAAAACAGAAGTCATAGTTTAAATAACTATGCAATTCATATGCATGTCATGACATAATATTTGGAACCACCAATTCCTGAAGAGCAAATTGTTATGTTCATAGCAAGACATTTTAAAGCAGAGTTAGCTGAAACAATTGCGGTGCAGAACATAAGAAAACTTGATCAATTATCCATGTATCTGCAAAGAGTAGAAAGGAATATAACAAGACAGGACAATTCTCAACAAAATAGAAGAATAAACAATACAAATAACGAAAACTATTCAAGAAGCACAAATAATTATACAAATAATTAAAACAACAATTGGAATAATAATAGACTTAACTATAATACAAATAATGATAATAATAGACCATATAATAATAACAATAATTATAATAACAACAGAAATGCAAGTTACAGAAACAATAATTTTAATAATAACAATAGCAGAAACAGAAATAACAATGACGCATACCTACAAAACAATTACAATGACAGAAACAATAGACCATATAGAACAAACGACATAAGAAACTCAGAAGGAGATGGTGAACGAAGAAATGGTAATTATGACACAAGAAGGATAAATTATCAGAGAATTGATCAGAATAGAAGAAGTAGATCAGAAGAAAGAGGGGAAAGAATTACGAATGAGAATAATACAAGAACAGAGACGACACAAATACATAGACAAGATACAGGACGAACAACAGACTTAAACGACAATCAACATTTTCAGACAAGCACATACCAAATCAGCAGAATCTATATATTTCTACTTATGAAATTCCTAATGAATATATAAAGTTATGTGAAAACATCGATACAAACGGAAATAATGGCTTAATAATTTTAAATGGATTAGTTAATAAATTAGAAACTAAATTAATCATCGATACAGGATCGGAAGCATCAATAATTAATCCAAATTTTGTAGAAAAATTGAATGTTCAATTGAATAATATAATTAAAATTCTGAAAATAAATCTAATAGGGGGTAATTGCAAAAAACTCTGTGAAATTAAAAAATCGATGAACGTAAATGTAAATATTGAGGGAAAAGAATTCAATCTACAGGTATTATTTGCTCCAAATATTGAAACTGATATAATAATAGGATGTGATGAATTAGAAAAAAATAAAGCAATAATAGATTTAGGAAAAAGAAAATTAAGAATGGATGGAATATGGATTAATTTTGAAATAATGGAATTACAAGGAGAAATAAGAAGAGCAAATAAAATGTACAAGGAGGAAGTAGATGATGGAAATGAAGAAGAAAAAAAAATGAAATTATAATTGATTGTCCTGATGATAGGAAAGAAGAAATAATAAATTTAATGGATAAATATAATAATTTATTTTCAAAGGAGAATAGAATTGCAAAATATTATGTACATAAAATAGAAGTGAATGAAGATATTAAAAATTTCAAAGCAAAAATCTATCCCATCCCGTATAAACATAAAGAGCAAGTGAGAAGAAATATCAAAGAACTTCTGGAACAGAAAATAATAGGAAGAAGTAACTCACAATACAATAATCCTATTGTTGTAGTAGTGAAAAAAATGGAGAATTAAGACTTTGTTTGGATGCTACGAATATAAACAAATTTTCAAAACCCCAATATGAAGCACCTATGTCGGTTGAAGCTATTTTAGGACGGATAACAAAAACATCAATATTTTCACGATTAGATTTAAACATAGTTTTTGGCTAATTCCATTGCAGGAGGAAAGTAGAGATTATACAGCTTTTTCCATAGATGGGGAAATTTATAGATTTTTTGTTGTGCCATTTGGTGTTCAAGGTGCATGTAGTTCGTTAGTGAGGGCACTGAATAAGATATTAAATAAATATGAATCATTTGTATTGCATTATGTAGATGACATATTAATTTTTTCTAAAAATATACAAGAACATAATTTTCATCTTGAAACAATTTCAAAAGCTCTAGATTCTGCAGGTTTAAAACAAAATAAAGAAAAGTGTGAATTTTATAAAAAAGAGATAATATATTTGGGATATAAAATGAATCAAAATATTATACAATTAGATCCACAAAGAATAAAAATAATTCAAGAACATGCAAAACCGAACAATTTAAAGAATTTACAAGGCTTCTTGGGGATGCTGAATTATTATAAGAGGACGATTCCTGATTTGAGCAATAAAGAAATTCCATTAATAGAATTATTAAGGAAAAATGTCAAATGGCAATGGAATGAAGAAAGAGAAAAGGCTTTCCAGGATACTGAAGCACAATTTGTGGAAAATTTGAAAATTGATCACCCTATTTATGAAATTCCATTTATTCTGAGAACGGACACTTCAGTGAACAGACTAGCAGGAGTACTGGTACAGGGACAAGAAGAAGAAGAAGTGCCTATTTGTTATGTATCAAGAACAACGAAAAAGAGTGAGAAAAATATATTGTGAGTGAGCTGGAACTTGCCAGTATTATTTTTACAATAAAGAAATTGAGATTCTATTTGCTAGGAAATCATTTCATTTCATTTCATCTATTCTAAGTAATAAATATGGCAACAACAGAATTCATCGATGGGCATTGCTTATGTAAGAATATAATTTCACAATAAAGTATGTACCAGGAAAATTAAATATAGTAACAGATAACATCACTAGAATGGAAGGAAAGTCAAGAAATAGAAATAGACGAATTAAAATAGGTGTGAACATATTAAAAGAAATAGAAGGTTTATTTTCGATTAATAATATAATAGAGGACCAAAGGAAATTAAATCAAAAAGAAAAGGAAAGAGCTCAATATGAAGACAATATTTATTATAAAATAGTCGATGAAGTAGAATTATATCTAATCACAGAGGAATTGGCGGAGAAAATTTTACTAGAAATACCTCAGAAATATGGACATACTGGGAGTAGGAAAATTTCGCTTATATTCAGAGAAAACTATATAGCAAAAGGAGATCTGGCTATTGCAAAAAATATAACAAGAACATGTGAAATTTGTCAAATGGCAAAGGAGAAAAGTATACAAAATCGAAATATACCAAAATCCATCATTGTAACAAAACCTATGGAAATTTTATCAATTGATTTCATGTCAAATCTAGTTCCTAGCGAAATAAATGGTAATGTACATATTTTAGTAGTTCTAGATAATTTCTCTAAATACATAAAATTATATCCAACTAAGAAAACGAATACAAAAATAGTACAAAAATGTTTAACACATTACTTCTTAGAGATAGGAATACCGGAAAATTGCATAATGGATAATGCCACATATTTGAATAACCAAAGAATTCAAAATTGGTTAAGAAAATCTAATGTAAATCCAATTTTTACTAGTGTAAGACTTCCGTGTGCCAATCCATCGGAACGATACATTAGGTGATAAAATATCTAAGGATTCTAACGAGCAGCCATCATGAACAATGGGAACAACAGCTTCCAATGATAGACGAATATATGAACGGGATACCTAATACAGTCACAGAAGTTTCACCCATGTATCTGATGAAACCAATATTACCAGATCGTCCATGGATACCTAAAACTATTGAAAATTATAATAAATTGATTGAGAAGGTTAATATCAGATTAAGGAAAATAGGAGAAAAATTTGTACAGAGAAAATTGAAGGGTATCAAGAAAGGAATTACATTCAAAAAAGGAGATTCAGTAATTGTAAAGGTATTGAAGGTATCTAATCGAAAAGAAAACAAATGTGCGAAATTGCAATTACCATTCGAAGATCCTTATGTAATTGACAGTGAAAATGGAGTGAATAGCTATGTATTAAAAGATCCTATTCGTGATAGAACTAGAGGAGTATTACATATCAGTAATTTATATAGATTATGTAATTAAATTATTATTAATACTAGCAGACATTAACTGACAATTTAAAAGACATTTGACAAATTTATACTTAAGAATTGATGATAACAGACTTAATAATCAAAATAACAAGAATAATAAAGAATGACATGCTATGATGAATTAATCAAATGAGTAAAATTTGGTTTTCTTATTCCTTTTACATATAAAATAAATCAAGAAAACAAATTTTGGGAATGTTGTTGTAGATAGAACGAGCATATAAACATTCATAGAATCCCAATAGAGTATAAAATTATAATATCTATCAATAAAAGTAATTTGTAAATAAAGTACCAAATTAATAAAATACCTATATACCAATATAATCAATTAGAATCAGTGGGCATAATCATAGAGAAAATAAATAAGAAAATCAAAAGAATTCATAAACATTTATTGATAAACATTTTTAAAATAATTCTGTATTTTAAACAACATTAGACAGAACTTAACAAGCAACGAAGATCAATGAAATAACGTGACGCCACACGGAATATTAGACACCTAAAGGATCTGCTTATATTTGAAGAATAAGTAGAATAGTAATAATAAAATTAACAGCGCTACAATGATTGATAAATATATGAAATTTAGAATTAGAAAAATAGATATAAGATATGTTAATCAAATATTCAATCATAAACATTAATAGGAAACACAATAATAATATGTAGAAAACTGTAATTATAGATAATGTCAAAAACCAAAACGAAATATAACAGTTGACGACAAGTATACCAACATAAAATGCAGTCTGATATGAAATATAGGAATAAAAATAAATGATTATCGGCCTAATTTATGTATATAGATGTAGTAATATAAAACAAAATAAGAAATGAACTGTATCCATATGTATTATGTAAATATTTGTGTTGTAGGAAGAATGAAATTTGTATATTTGCATTGACCAATCGGAAGATTTCAAATAATAACTAACAAGAAAAAACAATGATAAATAAAACAATAAAATATTAATAAACAATGTGACAAGTGAACAATAATCAAAGATTTTTCTAGAACATTGCGAGCTTCCGGTTATAAACAAAAAAGAGGTTTTGGCGGATAAAAAAAAACCGCGGTAGGGAGTCAAGCGTTGGTAACCAGAGAAGAAGGAAGTGAATTGTATGTAATGCAGTTTTTCTTATAAAATTTTCAAATAATAAGTGTTAAATGTATAAGATTAGAAGTTAAAAAGTAATTAAAAGTTAAACGAGTGCAAAGACAAAATTTATGTGAAACAAAGTCAAGCCACGTAGGAGAATTATCACCAAATAATTCTAAGAAGGGAGATTGCCACCTGGAGCGGGAAAGCGTCAGGGATGGACACTATTGGAGGCGTCGGCTTGGTGAAAAGAAAAGGTCTGTGGTGTGTTTAATTAATAATATTTGGTACCAAACTATGCAGAGTGAAATTTAAATAAAAAACACCGGGTATTACAAATTTTAAAATGATAATAAACAAGGAAACGTTAAAAACTCACCTTATCAAATTTATAGATACATGTATTAATTTCTCTTATGTTGTGTTTTCCTCTAATTACATATATATAAAACTTTCCACAAAATAACAAGCCAGAACAAATTCCAGTTTTTATCACGTGCACAATATTATAATACTTTAAAATATTTTCAAAGATCGAATTAAGTAGATTCAAAATTTCATATATCCTCTCCATTTCACGAATCGATTAAAACTAAAGTAGTGTCTAAATATTTTCGTTAATACTATTTAGAATAACAAGCAGAAAAAGTTACAATATTTGAATATAATGTTTACAAACGATTATGTAAATTTATGCAAATGAGTCTGCAAAAGCCGTCACAAAAAAAATGAATAGTTTTTAAAATATATATATATAATGGTTGTTTGATGTGGAAATTTAGATATATATAGATAAAATCCATATTTTACGTTTATGGTGTAAGAATATTTCATATTTTAATAAAAGGATAATCATTTTTTTGATATTTTAAGTATCCAATAACTAAATTAAAAGCGTCAACTGTATTTTATGTGTACCTAATATTCAAAATTTCAAATTTATTTGTTCTTTCCTTTAATTAATAATATACAATAGATTACATTGATTAGTGATGTTGATTTTCTTATGACTTCGCCCAGGGACCCTACTGAGATATAGACTGATGTATAAATAGGAGCAGCCGAGGTAAAATTTTGAAATTAAATGAAACCACATGATGCAAAATAGCAAAATGAATAGGAGAAAATAATGATAAAAATATATATATAAATAAAAATTTGTTTTACATATCAATTAGCTAGCTAAAAGTATATTGTTATTTCAATAGTAATATTACATCTCATAATTCAATTCAAAATTTTCAATTATTAATACATATTTAGAATAAATTCATAAATAAATACACACAAATATAATCATTAACAATATATTGCTGCTAGAATTGCCTATTTTAATTAGCACAATAAATAGAATCATATACAATTTATCTCCCAAACGTGGGGCAAATATATGTAATTACAACTAAAAATTATCATCCTGAACAATATATATATATATATATATATAAATATATACATATGTATATTGTTATATATCGATTATTTATAATTTATTTTAATGAATATATGAATATAACACTATTGAAATTTCATTTGTCCACGTTGTACAATCTGTGATTGTAGCGACAATGTTGCACACACACCTTTAGCAGCGTATGCAATATATTTCAATTTGACAGTAGTTGTTAAACAATGCCCGGCTATGATAAATATTATTTTTGTATCTTGAAAGATGAATTTATTCACAATGAATTTTAATCACTCTTATCTCAGGGTGGGATCAGAATTGTGGTTAAAATGATGAATCAAATTTTATAATTTTTAAGTACTCTCCAAATTAAATATTATTACATTATTCAGATTGTTGACACAAGAATCTCGAGTGACTGTTTGTTTAATATTATAATAGGCCCTATAATTACCGTATGACATTTACGACTTTTCTGTCACCGATAATTATTCGAAGGTCACTGATTAAGTCAACATTTTTATTCAATGCTAAATGTTTATTTCTATGAAAATATGTGCTAAATGAATACCACAGTAAGTTAGATTCAAAAAATTTTATATTATATTATCAAAAAACAAATTTTCAAAAGCTAGAATTCCCCAATAATATCGTTCAAGAACAAAATCGTATTTTATACAAACCTTAAAATTAAAACAACCTGTGTACTAGAATACCACCTAATTAAATACTTTTAAACAAGAGTTCAAATTGTCGAATTTACACTTGACGTGTATAAATGTCGAATACCACGATCTCCCTCCAAAATTGTCTATTTCATAAAATTCGTCGCTTGATGTAAATTTTAATATGTAACGTTTATTTCGTTTGAATTCAAAAATATGTTTATAGATGCATCTATTTAAATTTATTCAAAAGGCCTGTTAATTCTCGAGAAATAATAGAAACACTGGAGCGGACTCACCGATACTATGGGACAGGAAAATACTCGTACGATTCTAACCGAATTTAGAATTCTGGATACTTTATAAATATAATTTTGAAATCTGGAACCACTTAAACTGAATACGATACAATTTTTCTTCAAATTATGCACGCACTGATTTTATAATGGAATGGCTTTATGATCTGATTGTATTATTTGATAATTTCTATCAAATTCACAAAAAGTGAGACCACTCTAAAATACGATGTTGTCTCGTGGGGGCTTCAATTTCAACTCACTAAACTTTCTTCTCCTGTGGTTACGATTTTTTTTAAATGCTAAATTATGTTCCCCAATAACAAAGAGAGATTTTAAATGCTTTTATTACAATTGCAAGTCTCCTGGCAGAGACCTCTGTATTGGAAATTTCAAATATTTTTTCCAAATCGTAATATAATCTATCTATCATTAGAGACATTCTGCATAAATATCATCGGAAATTAAAATGTCAAATTTGATATATAGCGAATCTTTCAAAATTATTGATTCTACATACAATACAGTGTATATCAAAAGTATTGCATACAAAATATAACTAATTTTCCTTATATTCAACGTTTACTTTGAATTTCAAATAAAGGAACTGTATTAATATATATAAATATATATATATATATTGAGCCATCCTCGTATATTGTTAATATAATGTTAGATGATCCTCATTTAAACATTTATGACATTTTGAAATAACAGGAAAAGAAAGGTTAATTTATTTTGACATAAACGTCAATATTAATGGATCAACAGAGTATATTTAAAAATTATTGTATCGTTACGAATAATATAGTAAAGAAAAGAAAATTAAACAATTTGTTCAGGTAGATAAGTTAATTTAAGTCGGTACACAACGTTAATTACAAAAAAATGTGATTGGTGATAAGTGCGCGACATGTAGAAGAAATCGTAATCGAAAGTGACCAATGACAATCAAGTTACGAAATTTGCGGAAAAATATATGAATGATTCATCAAAAGTTTATATAAAAATAACTGGTAGGAACAGAAAAAAAAGAAAAATAGTTAGTTGTTGATTTTGGAAAATGAAATGAGAGTAGTAACAATTTGAAAACATTGAGGAATTTTAAAGAAAAAGTATTTAGATTATATTGCTAAGAAACGATTTATTTGATTTTCAATCAAGGAAAAAACACAAATAAAAATATTATAAAAGAAATTGAAGAGATTTCAAATGTATGGAATTGTCTTATCAAGAAGAAAATTGTTGATTTTGAAATAAGAAGATAGAGACATATAAATGTTGTAAGAAAAAGTAAAATTCCCGAAAAGTATAAGTAAATGTGCCGAAAATTATATTTATAAAAATGACAAAACTTACGTTGTATACATGTCAGTGACATCATTGGGTGACAAATATTTACCAAGAAAGACACCCATATTAGAGGAAAGTCCAGATATATTCTGAGGAATAACATATAAAACTAAGTTAACATTTCCATTAACACACAATATCCTTGGCATCCAGTAATTTCGTCAAGAAGAAGCTTGGAACATAGATTTGTCGTATATCTAAAAAGGTGATTAAATTGATCATTGAGCCGCCATTACAACAGAGACAATTGTAAGTAATCAATTTTCAATTAGTTCTAGGTTGTATATAGTTTTATTATTACTGATATTTTGCAAAAAGGAAAGCTTACCTTTATTCCAATAACGATACAATAATTCATTTTAACTCCAAGATCGAAATGATATTTCATTTGTATAAAATAAACATACAATGTAATCATTCTATGTTTTGAATGTTTTTACTGTTCATTCCCGACAAGCTCGAAGCGTTAACGAGGAGAAACGAACATCGTTTGAGTTTGCGCACCGTTGTATTATATATGGGATATAGAGTATAAATGTTAACTAGTTGTTTGATTCAAGATAATATTAACTGAAATATTATAAAATTTTATTTGATGCATGGTTGTAGAGATATTAAATAAAGAACTGTTTTGAATGTATTTTGCTAAATAAAATAATTGAATATAATTTATTTCGATAGAACCCGACCCAAATGAGATTATGAATTTACGACTATACGTGGTGATATACAATTTCATTTATACATATAATAATTACACTCACGTATACGTAGTAACATATATATATATATATATATATATATATATATATATATATATATATATATATGTTCCTCTAATGTAGTTTAGTGGAACCAAATAACGCACGTATTGGATTATAGTAGCACCATCTGGATGATAGTGATGCCATGGCTGGATGATAGTGGTGCCGAACTATATTTGACTAAATATTCGGTAGGCGTGGCCGCGTGGGTTAATAAAATATCAACAATTTAATAGGTGGAGCTAAAGGTAATATTCAGATTAGTTTCATATTAGTAACGCTACTGGCCGCTAGGTTTGGACTAATCTGACTAGTTCATCCTTTGACCGCTAGAATCACTTTGTAACTGCAGTTATCGTATATAATCTCAGTTTAATTTATTATAGAATCATCTGAGACGAGAAAAAAATCTGCTGATTCTTCAAAATATCCATTTTCACCTATACAAATGCTTTTTTATAACGTGTCGTGAGTTAAGGTTAGGTGACACTATTGTTTTTATGAAAATTTTAAAATCAGCTGTTCTAGTCCATTCAATTCCGAAATTAGGCCATGCTTTGGAACATGTGTAATGTTTGATACGCAAAAATTAACAAGAATTAATTAATTAAATGTGAATTGATACAATCAAAGAATCAAATTAAACTGATATCAACAACTGATTTATTTAGTGGTTTTAATTTCTCCGCCTCCGAAAAATATTAACGAGTTATCGTTCGATAGGGAATAGCGTGTAGATGATTTTTGGAAAAAAATCAAGAGCCGCTTGCAAAAATTGCAAATATTATAAATAACTAACTGAGAGAAAACATGACGTTTGGTTTTTTGCAAATTTCTCAAAAACTATATGACATTTTTTAAATCTTAAAACAAATTCAAAGAGAGAAGGAAAGGACCCGATTAGGCAAAATAAATTGGATTTACTGGGTGATTCTCAACATCTTTGTTTAAAACGATTTAACGCGCTCGAATATCGCTTAGCAGAAAATGAACATCTTAAACAACAATACGTAGAATTTCTACACAAATATTAAAGATTAGATCATATGATTTTTGAGTGTAATCTCAACAATGAACAAAGAATAGGAATCAGAAAGAAACATTTAATAGCTTGATTTTTGAACCTTATTTTGTTGATAACAAAGTGAAAAATAACAATTTTCTCATTTTTCTAATATGAATATATTTTTAGACCTTTCAAAAATAGCTCTAAAAAAGGAAAAAATCTCAGATTTGTTATATAACAATTATCGCGCTTGCAATATTCATATTGAGTAGGATCAAATTGTCAATTGATTAATGCATAATTAATAGAAAAATCGTGATAAAAATTGTTTGAACTCGGACTATTGAATAGGAATAAGAAAGAAAAATTGAAAAGCTTAATTCTTGAACCTCATTTTGTTTATAACAAAGTGAAAAATAGCAATTTTTTCATTTTTCCAACGTGAATATCTTCTGAGACGTTTCAAAAATAGCTCTAAAAAAGGCAAAAATCTCAGATTTGTAATATAATAATTATCGCTCTTGTAATATTCATGTTAAGTAGGAGAGAATTGTTAATTGACGAATGCATAATTAATAGAAAAATCGTGATAAAAATTGTTTACCACGGACCATTGTTCATTCATCTATTCAGTAGGTGCCTGAATTTTTTCATTCTTAATTTTCATATTTAATAAGTTTGTGGATGGAGCTTATGCAATACAAAGACCTCGTTTTCGACCGTATTATCAACTCTCTGAGAAAATTATAAAAATTGGTCCGGGAGGCAGGACTTTTATGGGAAATTACCCTTATATGAGAAAATGGCTCTCCGTCAAATTTCTTGAGTTTTTGATATGTTGTAGAATTGATCATTCTGGTGAAATGTATCAATGGGCGCATCACGATCCTATGACTAGTTTTCGAGATACAGGGTGTTGAATATGAGCAACATTCACGATCACAATATCGCCTTCCTGAAACCATATTCTCATTCCATTCAAATCATTTTGTAATTCGTGATTAAGAAGACTCGCATCATTATTACTAGCATCTGCGAAGTACGGCCCGTTGATTGCTACGATATATCCATCGGGGACAACTATGATCTCTGGTTTGACCAAATGTTCATTCTTGTGGAAACGGTATGATTGCATCAATACTCGAAAGTTACTGCTCTTGTCCATTTTATTGTAGATACAATCTATATAAACTATTGCTTTGGGAATGTCTGGTGTGGGATTGTACAGTTCATTCGTATAAGGGGATACATGTCTGTTTATATAATTATATAAAAGAGATAATCTCACATTAGAAATTATGAGGCTTGCTGCTTATCGGGAAGCATAACTAAACAATATTTTCAAAAACTCATCTGAAACTCCATGCTTCATTTTGATAAAAAATGTGAGCAAAAGTTTTTTTCGACATTGCTTCTCTTGCCACCTTGTTCAATATTATCGTAAAATTCTAGTAATTGTCGAAAATCATTTTTTGAAATTGATGTGAGCTCCTTAAATTCATCTTCAGTGAAACTGTTGTTACGGAGTGGACTGTTTCTATTAGCAATTATCCTGATTCTTTGAAGAAAATGTTGAAGATTGGAAATTATGTATCGTTTATTCACAAAATTCAAACCTCCATGCAAGTAATTTGGAAGGAAACCTTGACGATCAAGATGGTGACCACAATTTCTCAAGAAATCTGGGTCATATATATCAGAAGCAACAAAAATATCCACTCTACATTCTAAAGAAAATTTTTGAATATTTTGACGAGCATTACAAATAATGCACGCACGACTTAATACGCTTGACAACACATTGAGACGAAAGCAATTCAGGTTATTTTCCATGGCAATAACGTCATTCATCACTGTGTTATTACAATTGAAACATATTTTTGTATCATCCTGAATATCAATAGGTGGATTTCCCGCAGCTTGTCATCGATATGTCACAATATGCAAAACATCAATATTATCTCCTCTATTCCAACGCATTGAGAGTCTAGGAATAACATTTCGGTCACAAACTTAACAATTCACTCTATTTGCGAAGGCCATATTGTTCAGCAAAGTTCAACAAACACTGAAAATCACATAAACTTCAACAGTACAAACAAAACTTCAATTAGTATAATAATTCAGAAATAGTTCATGAGCTTCATGACATCTACAAGAAAACGACTATTGACATTAGAATTTTCTTGATTTTACCCTCTTTGAATTGTTCTCCATACCTACTACAGCAATAAGTATAATAATAAGTGGTGCTCTGTAGGTATTCGAAGATGATTCAGATAACATTTCAAATACAAGAAAAAGAAAGAGAAACGTTCTCGAAAAGGTGGGAATATACAAACATTTATACGATTCGAAGATACAAAAAGATAATTAAAGAATAAAACGTTCCTTTGGTGAAGAACTATGCCGTGAATTTGAACTAATATAATATATACTCTATATAAACCGACAGAAATTCGTACAAATTATGATTTTATACTGATTTATCCTATGTGGTATTTTTCTTGTGTGACAAATTCATTTTCAAATCTTTTTGTATTACAAGGCGATTTCCTCTGATAATAATGCTATTTTGAGACTTTGACAATTTTATTATTTTATAGAGTCAAAATTCGAAATAAGGAGCTTCTGCCAATGTAACAAGTATAATATGACTTCTAAGAAACACTAAGCATGAAAAAATAACTTCTCTATTGAATCGCCTTCTAGAAGATGCTGCAAATGTTAATTCGAGTCGTGGCTTTTTTTCGAGGGATACGGTACGCCATGGTACGGTATTATTACGGATCTATACAAGCCCGCCGAAAACTGGAGTGATAATATAGCAATGGGGAAATGTACAGATCTCAGCTTTTTTCACAGAGTGTTCGCCTTGTATATGAAAATCACGTCATGGGATTCCGTACTTGTACGATATGAATGCAAGTATTTTGAGGTTTTTATTTAATAAAGTATACGTAATTCCTCCAATTGACATCAATCGTCTCTTTATACGGTAAAACACATCTTTCACGAGTATTTTGTCATTTTCGGTGGGTTTATTACTACAAGGTGCCCGGAAAACCAAAATTCGGTATTTTTCTATATTCGTGAATCACCTTATATGAATTGTATCAACTATGATAAAAGATGAAATTCATTTATAATATTATGTGATATTCCAACCTCTTTTCGCATTTTCTCTTTATAAAACAACAAAATTATGAAAGCCACAAAATAGCATTATTATCAAGTGAAATTGCCTTGTAATACGAAAAGATTTGAAAATGAATTTCTCATGAATTTGTCATACAAGGATGTGATGATAATACCACCAAAGATAAATCAGAACTAAATCATAACTTGGGAGATACGGAGTGATGAAAAGTGAATATTCCTCATATTCAACACCCTGTATCTCGAAAACTAGTCATAGGATCGTGTAGCGCCCATTGAAACATTTCACCAGGATAATCAATTCTACAACATATCAAAAATTCAAGAAATTTGACGGAGAGCCATTTTCCCATATAAGGTGTGCGGGGTACTTTCCTAAAAAAGTCCTGCCTCCCGGAACTGTAGGACAAATTTTTATAATTTTCTCAAATTTATTAAATATGAAAATTAAGAACTGAGAAAATTCAGGCATCTACTGAATAGATGAATGAACAATGGTCCGTGGTAAACAATTTTTATCACGATTTTTCTATTAATTATGCATTCGTCAATTAACAATTCTCTCCTACTTAACATGAATATTACAAGCGCGATAATTATTATATAACAAATCTGATATTTTTGCCTTTTTTAGAGCTATTTTTGAAAGATATCAGAAGATATTCACGTTGGAAAAATGAAAAAATTGCCATTTTTCACTTTGTTATCAACAAAATAAGGTTCCAGAATCAATATTTTCAATTTTTCTTTGTTATTCCTATTCTTTGTTCATTGTTAAGATTACACTCAAAAAGCATTGACCTAATATTTGCGTAGAAATTATACGTATTGTTGTTTAAGATGTTCATTTTCTGCTAAGCGATATTCGAGCCCACAAATTGTTTTAAACAAAGATGTTGAGAATCACCCAGTAAATCTGATTTATTTTGCCTAAACGGTAATCTGACAATAAAAGTATTATTCCTGCCACGTGTGGTTGCTTCCAAAAAATAAGGTTTACAATATTTGTCTTCCGGTGATAGGAATTTATTTTTCGGCAATTCATTGATTTTCCAAAATTTCATGAGCGTTTGATTTAAATTATCGTTAGAATTTTCATGACTTATATTACAACAAATTTGATTTTTGAGCTTATTCGTTTTTTCATAATTTATATTTAATGAACCTCTTCATCTAAGTTTTGTTTCAACCAATAGTGGCATATTTTTTCCTAATTTTATTTTCTGCTCCACAATAATTCATAAAATACCTATTGCTGTGCCGATGAGTAATTGAATATTTGTGTTTTAAATGAAACTCACGGTCTCTAGTTTATTCCACAATATAATACAAGTTATTGAAAATTCTAAAAAATTGACCTAATATGAGCATATTCCACGAAGTAAGGGTCGAGACAGTCAATTTAATTGAATATTTATTGAAACGTAAAATCTCTCATCAGCTAAGTCCTAATTTTGGGGGTATTTCAAAATGTTCCTGGAAAATTCTAGTCATGGTAAGTTGTCACTTATAAATGGAATAAATAAAAACGGTAGATTGACTTGAAATGAGTTAAAGCAGACTAATTTTGCATTAGTTTTATGGGTAATATTAGTAATACCTTGGTGTTTTTAAATGAAACTCAAGGTCTCTAGTTAATTCCACAATATAATACAAGTTATTGAAAATTCTAAAAAATTGACAATTGTTTCGATAAATCAATATCATCGTCAGAATGACAGAAGTTACATTTCATTTTATGCCTACCTGATGTTTAGTAGTTATATTTGGCTGGACCAAGAAGTAACCTAACTTGTGATTGGCTTAATATATGTTCATATAAAAAAGAAGAAGATGTGATATTACAAATATTGAAGCTTAGGTATTATTAGCCCTATGGTGATATCCTGGATATCATTTTTCCAATTAAGATCAGTATAACTGTGCAATGATATAGGAAACCAGGAAAACTATATCTGCTGATCTTTACAATTATCACTTAAGAAGACAGTTTATTAGTGGAGAATTCCCTAGATTTAACTGTTCATTGACAACTTCATATTGTGGGTTCCTTAAATGTCTTCTAATTTCCAGTTCTTCAAGGAAATCCAGTTCTTGTTTCTTTTCACAAATATGCAGTACTTCTAGTTTTGTGTTAGGTGTCAAAGAATAATTGGTGTCAAGTAGATGTTTTGCGTAGTGGGATTTATCTGGTTGTTTTGATCTGTATGCTTGTAAGTGCTCACTGTATCGTATTTCAAAATTCCTAAGGGTCTGACCCAAATAGACAGCATTACATTCTGGACATTTGAGTTTATATATACCTGACTTCTTTAATAGTGGTATTTTTGTTTTTACATTTAACAATTTTGTACTAACGTTACTTTCTGTTTTAAAAGAAATTGTTGTATTCGTTGCTGAAGATATTATCTTTGAAATATTATTAGAAATATTTCCTGCATATGTGATGGTTTTATAAGTTTTAATTTCATCAGCTTGTTTAGGATATATTAGTTGTAATGCCACTTTTTCCTCTTTTTTACTAATTAGCTTATTTATCATATCTAATGGATAACCGTTAGATGTTGCTATTTGTCTAATTGTATTAATCTCTCTATCAAAATTACATTTGTTCATAGGAACTGAAAAAGCTCTATGTATCATTGAATTATATGCTGCTAGTCTGTGTGACACAGGGTGGATAGAATTGAATGGAATTGTTACATCAGTTTGTGTTGGTTTTCGGTAAATTGAATAATCAAGTACATTATTAACTCTTTGAATTTTTAAATCAAGAAAATTGATTGAGCTATTTTCTTCAATTTCTAATGTAAATTTAATTTTCGGGTGTAAATTATTGATGTGGTTGAAAAATACATCTAATTGTCGTTCACTACCCATAAAACAAGCTAATATGTCATCTACATATCTATACCAAAATAAAATATTTTTCGATATATTACTTTCAAAGATCTTTCTTTCTAAATTGTCCATAAAAATGTTTGCTAAAATAGGTGATATAGGGCTTCCCATTGGTAAACCTTCATTTTGTCAAAAGTGAAATAATTCTGATTAATGCATACATCAAATAAATTAAGTATATCTGATATTATTCCTGGATTAATATTTTTATCTTCTAGTAATTTTCTTACAAGTATGAGACATTCTTTAGGAGGAATTTTAGTAAACATGTTAGTTACATCGAACGATATGAGTTTATAGTTATCTTGTAAGTGGATTGCTTTCAACTTTTTGATTAGTTCTATTGAATTTCTAATTGAGTACTGAGATTCATATCCGTAAGTATTGAGTATATTGTTGAGCTTCTTTGCCAATATATTATTAGGAGCATTAACATAAGAGATATGAATCTCAGTACTCTCAGTATTCTGACGATGATATTGATTTATCGAAACAATTGTCAATTTTTTTGAATTTTCAATAACTTGTATTATATTGTGGAATTAACTAGAGACCTTGAGTTTCATTTAAAAACACTAATATGAGCATATTCCACGAAGTAAGGGTCGAGACAGTCAATTTCAGTAATACCTTGATTTATCCCATTAATTCTGACATTCAAATAAAATATATCAAAGAAAAATTGGTTATCATATTTTATTATCATATTCGTGTACCTTACCCAAATCGTCTTCAATAAATACTATCGCTAAGTAATAAAAACACGTTTGTAAAAGCCACTGTTTGAATAACGTTAGAGTGAAAAGGACTCCGCACACCTTTTGTGAGAAAAAGGGGCTCCGTCTAATTTCTTGAATTTTTGATTTGTGGAATTTATCATTCTGTAGAAATGTTTTAATGGCCACAGCACGACCTTATGACTAGTTTTCGAGATACAGGGTATTGAATATGAGGGATATTGACTTTTCAGTACTCCGTATCTCAAAAATTATGATTTTATACTGATTTATCCGATGTGGTATTATCATCACATCCTTGTGTGATAAATTCATATGAAATTCTTTTCAAAATCTTTTCTTTTAAAATTAATGCTTTTTTGAGACTTGAACAAATTTGTTGTTTTATAGAGTGAAAATGCGAAGAAAGAATAAATTAACACACATATTATTTCACATTCATTTCATCTATCATCACAGTTGATACAATTCATAACAGGTGTAGCTATATTTACTGTTTCAACCCTTACTTTTTGGAATCTATGTATGTTATGTAGGACGAGGATATTTTATGGTTTCGAAACAATTGTCATTTTTTTTCGCCAGGTTTCGGAATAATAGCCTAAATATTTCTCATGAATTGATCATCAATTCTGACATTAAAAGAACCCTCTTTTCAAGTGTTATAGTATCAGATAAAAAGTATAGTTCTCATCAGGAGTAACATCATGAATCGCACAATAACCACTAATCCGAGTAAAATAGTCAAGACAAATCAAATCGAAAACGTGTGAGAATCACACGAGGAAACTCCACGATTGAAACATATTCAGCAAATCCACTAGAGTTTTCATTGTTTCCATTCCCGCAAATAAATACTAACGAAAATTGGGAAATTGAAATCATCAAATTGCTCCACTTCATTGCATATTCTCTATCGGATAGCAGAATGGAACCTCATGTTTTATATCAGTCATTAATCGAATAATTATTATACAAACAGTGGAAATACAAAATCTTATTTTATTTCCTGTTCACAAATCTAGCACTGTAAATTACATAACATGTTTTATTTATTTATCCATGGTAATATGGCTAGTTTTTCTCATTAATATATTGACATTGTTCAATTTGGTACCAATATTCTAATTCGGATATTGTTGTCTACTAGGAGAATTCTTGCTCAGATATAAGGAATGGTAGTGGGAACTTCCAGATCATATTAGAAATTCAAAGAATCTTATATATTTGGTAAGTCCTTGAGATATTGTGAGATGAGCTAGGAATATAGTTAGAAATGAGACTTCTGCGAATGTAACAAGTATAATATGATTTCTGAAAAATACTATGCATGAAAAAATAACTTCTCCATTGAATCGCCTTCTAGATGATGGACAGATGTTAAATCGAGTCATTGCTTTTTTTCGACGTATACGGTATTATAACTGATCATTATTTTATTGAAAAATGCTTTTCTCACAAATGATTCGGCTTGTATATGAAAAACCCGTCATATGATTCCGATGTCACTTCGCCCAAATGCGACCCACCCTATAATTAATTGCTAGTTTATTGCTATTTTATTTTCATATCTCTTTTTTAGTATAAATCAAGTTCAATCGAACAATTCACACTTGTTACTTCTAACGAGCTGATCAACCGCAATGCATCGTATTTACAACAGGTTTTTAAATATATAAATTTTTGAATTTCAAAAGTACCATTGCGTTAGTGTACGTTACAATTAAAAACATAAAAAAATCCTAACCATGTTTCATATGTTCCGCAAAATGATGGTAAACCCATATCTGGCAACCTTCGTAACTGTGAATACGAGCTTTGGTTATAAACAGGCATAGGCAATAGCATTCCTCTAGTCTCTAATATTTCTAGTTTTGTTTTGTGCATGAATAATTGCTTTTGCCTCTGCAATAAGGGTGAAAATATCGATTCTACATTATCTCTTTCCTAGTGTTCATCGCTATCTTAAAATTTTAGTTGTGACTGTCAATTGTCAAAATGAATAAACCGGATATTTTTTAATCGTATTTCAGTTTGTGAAATTTTAGTTCTGTTTACTGAGGTTTAAATAACTTTTCAAATCTAGTCAATTTTGCTTTTATTATACCGCGTGTGTGACGTAATTCTGATATTTGAGTTTCAGTCTTTTACAATCAATAAAGAATGGTACATATATTTACCACAGATTCAGGACCACAAAATATTAGTATTTTGCTAAATAATACTGGGTCAAATATTATGTAATACTGATGTACAGGGTTATTGGTTATAATTTGACCATCCCATTATTTCTCTTAGGCATACAGATACAAAAAAAGTTTTATATAAAAGTTGTAGGAGTATGAATTATATATATATTATTATTATTATTATTATTATTATTATTATTATTATTATTATTATTATTATATAAATATACTTTGCTCCCCAGTAGCGTTTTTGCATTACGGGGTATAAATATAAGAATATATATTTTTTTAAATAGTAGTGTATTATATGACATTCGGATAGGGCCTTTTTTTCTCGTAACAATAATATATGCTTTTATAGGTTTAGCGTTTATACTTTCCAAAGTAATAGACTGTAAATGTCTAAAAAAATAGGTGACTGGGTGCGACAATATAAAACAACATAAAAAGAGATAGAGTGTTTATTACGAATTCCAAACCGATTTGATGATTTCACAAATTCTAAGCAAACTAAAGCAAGTGCCGCCATTATTTTCAATACAAAGTTCATATCTTCTTCTTAAACTTTCTTTACAGTTTAACATATTTTTACTATTTCTATTTCCATGATGGAGATGTTCAATTTCTGCTTTAATTTTTTCTTTAATTATTCCAATACTGTTATTGATAAAGAAATCAAATTTTTCTTCTATAGCTCCATAAAAAGCCATTTAAAGGCGTTAAATCGGCACTATTTGGCCCAACTACTTCACTCTCTGCAGAATTCCACACCAGACATGAATAGATTTCCGACCCATTTTTTTAATTTTGTATTTCCTAAAAAGTTTTTCCTGTTAAACAGACCTGATGTAGAGAAACTTGATTCATCTGCCCGAGTAATTTTCATTGTCGTCTCAATTTCTTATCATTTGTTGACAGAATTCCAATCGTTCTCACTTATATCCTTCACTTAATTCCTGTACTGGTAAAATTTTGTAAGGGCGATAGTTATTATTTTTTAGTGCTTTTGAACTTTATAGTAACTATAGTAAATTTTTATGTAATTTAATAATAATTGAATAAAAGTACTATTTTTTTTACCAGTGTAACAGTATATTCAACTGTTCTTCTTCATTTACTATGGCCCTACGTTTTTTTCTCAAATAGTTATGGTAGGCATAGATATGATGGTCGATTTGGAGACAACTGTAGATATTCTCGACTTGCAGCACGCTTATTACTTTTATTTTTGACATATACAAAATATATTTCTACTTTTTCGGAAGCCTTATAATCCATTTTTGAAAAATATACAATTTTTAACGAGTAAGTTGTATTTGTTACTTTCGATTTTAATTTTGAGTGATAAGATCAAAAATTGCAGTAAGACATGTATAGTCAACTAGGTACTTCTTTTAGCTAAATACTAACTTAAGTTCTTTAGAAATTTACTGTCCATTAGTTTGGAAAGTATAAAAGATAGAACTATGAAAGTATAACTTTTTGGTATGAGAAAAAAAGCCCTATCCTAATATATCATAATATACAGGGCGTTCTATTTAAAAAATACATCCTTATATTACTGTGAAAGTATATTTTATTGAAATTAATTTATACTCCTATAACTTTTATATAAAACTTTTTTTGCATCTGTATGCAATATTGAAATAAAGGGGTGGTCAATTCTCACTTACCTACCTATCGTATTGAGTTGAAATTTCGTATGATTATAATTTTGGTTTGGTAAATCAAAAACGTGTTATCAATTTTGATACATCATTTTACATTCGTAAATTATTTTTTCACTATGAAGAAATATTGTAAAGTAAATTAAATAGAAACTGTGTCTAGGATAGGTATTTTAAATGGAAAATTGATAAGATATTTGTGATTTACTAGCCTTAAAATATATTAATACTAAATTTCAATTTAATACGTTAAATAATAACGCAAATATTTCAAAAAAACTAATAATAAATTTTAACTTTAACTCCCTGTATATCAGTAAGTAGTAGAGCATTTGCCATAGTGTTATTCAGCAAAATATTAATATTTTGAGGCCTCGAACTTATGGTTAAAATATGTACCATTCCTTACGAAATACCCTGTAAATATATCAACAAAGTAAGTACCGCCGACACAGAAAAATCGAGTACAATACACACGTATAGAAATTTGTGATCACTAGTCAATGAAGTTTGTGTATAAAATTTGGTAATTGTTATTATTGAATATAGCCAGTGGTTCTATTAGATTTTAAATATAGGTCACTCGTTTTTTTAATATCGCATCGGTGTGTTCGACTGTTTCTTCAGTTGTTATGATTAGGTAATGGTGTCTTATGACAACTCAGAGCAACTTTTCCTGTAGCTTGTATTCATGGCGAATTAACTCAATAACTGTTCATTTTTGTATATTTTAACTAAAGGTCGTTAATTCCTTTCGTGGAAATAAACAGGAGAATATGTATAAATGGCGGGAATTCTACACGCCACTGCACAAATTGTCCGAAAATAATGTTTTGATAAAATTCATTACCAAATTTAAAAATAATATCACGTATTCCATTCATTGACATTTCAATTATATTTGTGGAAAAAATGTTTTTCAAATTTACTATTCTATATCTCTTAAGCTAAGCTGTTGCAGTCCCTACCTTATTTTTCATTATTTTACGAAGGCTACTACCTCTTGAGCATTCTCTACCGAAATTTACAATAGCTTGTATAGTAATACTACTTCAAAAATATTTCCTACATAGTGTGGTGCTTTAATTTTATTAAAAATAATTAAGAAAATAAAAAGAATCATAATGATATAAATCCCGATTACCCGTTTTATTAATATTTAATTTCAACGTTTTGTGTTAGAATCATCATCCTCATTATTTTCTGTTCAGATACAGACCAGCTGTTTCGATACCTCATTACTACCTCAATGTAACTTTAATTCAAAATCTCTTTTCAGTGTTAACGCTCTATATCGGATTCAGTATTCGACACCTTAAAATTTAGCAAAATAATAATATTTAGGAGTACTGAAAAGTATATAAACTGTTGGATACAAAATTCAAATACCTTTTAAACAAGGTGTCACAAAACCCACCTTCCTATTTATTTTTTCTTCCAATTGAGGTTACGCTTGTGCACGAGTGTGCCAAATTTAATTCAAATAGCTATTTTTCTACAACCACTATGCAAACCACTCTTTGCTTCACAAATTTTTATACGCAAAGCTGGCCTTTAATTCTAATTTAATTGCTTTGATAGGTATTCGTTGGAAAATTATTAATTTAGACGGGTACACGCTATGTCACTTTTCCTCACGAAAATGTCACTTTTTCTCACGGAAATGTTAATATCAAAATTATTTGGACAATCTAACATAACCTTTATAATGAATTTTGTTGACAGACACCAATTTTACAATTAATGAAAACGTATTTTCATTAAAGATACTCCAGGCATAACAATTCAAGATTGTTCAAGTTACACTACCAACATACCTAAGTCCAACTAAATTGAATATTCAGCTTTTAAATTCTGTTCAAAGTTTAAATACAATATAAGTGACTTTATTCTCTCATTAATGAACGTGTTTTAAGAAAAATTTTGTCTACAACTCGTACGCAAAGCACATTTCCGCTCGCTGGATTGGCGGTACAAGCTTCTGCGCTCGTGGGAAAAGTGACGATATGCGCACTTGTTGTACAAACTACTATTTCTCGTAATTCTTTGTCTTAGGTACCCTACGTAATCAATGGGAAACATGCATTTCATTTTTGACCTAGATTTTTATTAAAATTCTTTCAATATACCCTTAAAGTGTCCCCGTTAGATATAATATTCCATTAAATTCCTTCAGGAAAATGAAATTCCGTCTCTCCTCTCCATTGATTTAGGTATAAAGTTCGTTTCATTGTAAGTTTATCAGATCGTACCTATTTAATATTAGACTAATATACAGATTTCACCAAAATATAACTGTTTAAATAGCTACATTTTTCATATGTGTAGCTTACAGAAGAGGATATCGTCACTTTACAATGTAACTAAACAATAGATTTATAGTTTTTCACGTAATAACTATTGAATTATAATAAAAAAACATTGTCTGTACATAGGTACATATAATAAAATCAGAAGTTTGTTTTAATTAATCTTCTGACAATGTGGTAAATTTCCGGATTAACCATCAGGTCTGGGTCTGGGTTCTTGTCGTTGGAGAATTGACTATCGTTATTTTGACAAACGACATTTTTATGGCAGATGGACAGCGGCATTTAATGCGGTTTGAATTATTTGAAATAACCAAGTTATAAGGGTGCGACAGGCTACCTGGGACACCCTGTATACACGATTATTTAAACAATGTACTATTATAATCAGACTATTTCTTTGTACCTACACTATTCTCATTCATACTAACTTTCAACTATTCTCTGTATTATTTATACATTAAACAGTTTCTACCTAAAAAGTGAACAACTATAACCAAACATGCTTGTGTTTCTTAAATATTAACAAGGAATTTGGTAGATAAAACCAACTATAAAAAACTGTTGTGCAGACCCTTTTTTTATACAGATTTTTGTGTTTTCATCTCGAGACGGCGGCGCCGTTACCTGATAAAAGAACATATTCTTTTTGTTATTCTCTGTCACTGTTTGTTTTGGTTTTTTCTAACCGGCAGGGGAATGAAGTAAAGATAAGAATATAAAAATCCTACATGAATACTTTTAAAATGATAAATACCCGTCGATTGGACTTCACTCCATCTTCCGCTATTTAGTAATGAACAAAGAAGCATTGAGGGACTCATTTTATATTTCGTTGGAGAAAACCCAATGCATACTCGGAATCACAGGTCGATTCCAGTAGAATCCGACTCTCAACTTAAGAGAATTAGTTTGCTTTCGGTATACTACCTATAGGTACTTCTAAAATAAACGATTTTTGGCGAAAAGTATATACCTATATGTTTATTTTGAAAAATACACACGTGTTTCTAATAAAATTCCCAGGCCGGATATTTTGGAAAGTAATAGAGATATTTTAATTCTGTAAAAGCCAATTTGTAAGAGGGCTTAAGAACGATGAAATAAAACAATATAGTTTGTTTAAATCTTAAGGTTTGGATATAAATTGTCTTTAAATATGTCAATATGTAGATTGCGCTTTGCTCAAGAATTTTGTTTCGATAGCAGGATCTTTCAAATATAGCACACCTGGTAGGAAATATAAGCAAATTTTGTTCTACCCACGAATGGAGTTCACCATTGGAGAAAAATCGTTCTTAGATTAGATGTGCATACAAGGTATTAATAAATTAATAAAACATGAAAATGTTTCACCAGAGAAGTAATATTATTTTTCTACTTCCGTTACTAAAACCGCATTTTGAACACGGGTTTGATATGTACAAAACGACTCATTAAACACTAGTGTTTAAAATGCGAAAAGTCACATCTCGTTTATCTTTTGTTTTTTAACCGTCAAATCAAGTGTATCTTTTGTATGTTAAATTTCATGTTCCGTGATAATTTTGTTGTTATGTGTCATTTGATTTGACAGTCAGCCGTTAGCCATCGTCCGTCATGTTATGAATATAATTCAAATATAATATAATTTTTTCTTTCCTGCGGGCGAAGAAAAAGTATAGTAAGCACCTCGTGTTAAAAACGTCTTTAGTCACTCGTTTGACAAGGCACTCGTTCCGCTTCGCTCCACTCGTGCATAGTAAAACTCGTGACTAAAGTAACCTTTATGACACTTGGTACTTAATATACTATTATGTTCGACTCGATCATAATAGGCTGATCTATGACACTGTTGAGAATCCATAATCTGTTATTTTATTGGACTAGTCCATAATGATAAAGTAATTTGTCAAATTATTTGAAAATTAAAACTTCCAAATAACGATTTATTTTAAACCAGAAATACACCAAACGTATGTTATTTGTCTTATGTTGTCTGAAAGTTTCATTTCTTCTGGTAGATACATTTTTAACCTACCAGAACCAATTAATAATTATTTAATCGACGCTTTCTGACACATTTACAAATTTCGTATCTACGTATCTATAACAATGCAGAATGCTCATTATATATTTTCTATTGCAAATTTCACTAAATAAAATATATTCTCCTAGACATTTTTTGAATCGAACATAAAGCTAAGTATGTTACTCGTACATAATCAGACTTAATTAACTCGTCTTTATTATTGGCCTCGCCCGCAAGCGCCCTCTGCCAATAAGCTGCAACTCGTCCAATAACGTCTTAGATTATGTACTTGTTACATGAATAGCTATTATTATTTAAAACAAAATGTTTATAAAAAAAAGTTGTTATAATTAAAAATAAAGAACTTCGAAATAGGAAAATAGTTTATGGTATGAGGTGTTCGAAATTGTTGTCATTTTCGTTCATACACATGTTAAATCTTCTGATCAGTTCACCTCTACAAACTTGTAATAAAGTACGTTGGTCAACAGCTGCAATACTGGCATACTTTTTATATAAAGGTCGGCCATGTCCTCTAATGGTTCTTGGTAAGCCATACTACCTGAGTACCCATATGTTGCCATTCCATCTTTCTGAATATGTTTGGTTTAGATAATGAGTGACGATGTTATGAATATGTGGACCTGCACTATCTTGGTGAAATCACATCGTATCCAACTCGATTGGTAAATCTGTAACGATCCTGGCACCAGGTAAATCTTCGTGATACAGTTGTGAACCAACAAAAGTAATTAATTAATATCAGGTAGGCATCAACTGAAATGTAATTTCTGTCATATTTGGACACAGTTAGTTTCATTTAAAAAAGTTACAATAAAGCCGGTTATAATTCCGTAGGAAACACTTACGCCAAACCTAGTCTGGAATCTGGTTTGTCTCAGCCACTTAGGATTTCTCTTCAGACCAGTAACTGCAGTAATGTTTTCATCCATTGTGGCTCTTTTTCGTCGTGTTAAATGTGGTTTTTTAAAAGTTCTGTAATTATGTACCTAAATTGGAATATACACAATGGTCTGTGCGGAAAACATACTCCATATAAACGCATCGCGTCTGAAGTATTTTTTTGGCACTGTCCATAAATTAAAATTATATTTAATTAATTTTGATTTGTGTGGAAAACTATTATCGATAATAGTCTTCTATAACTTTCGAGATACTGACAGGACTTCAATGATTGAGAAATGTCAACAATTTTTGTTTCACAGCTGCGATTTTATTTTTATTTAAAATATTGCTAATACTATTTTCCTATTTCCAAGTTTAGTCATTGAAAGTGTTTTTTTTCTTTGAAATTTAAAAAAAAAACAGTTTGTCGGAAGACTCTAGGCAGATATTATTGTAAAGGCAGCAATGAAGTAAAAACATTTGTGTCAGTAGAATAAGCATAGTGATTTTTGTTACCCACAACAAAATAGAATAAGTGTAATCATTGATATTTTGATTAGAAAATTTGTATTCGGGCTTTATTTTGAATTACAAACATTTTTTTTTTACAAAAATTTTGCTTCAAATCATAAATAGTGCTACTTCTCTCTTGAAAAATTTTCATGTTTTATTAATTTATTACCTTGTATGATCTGATCTAAGATAACGATTTTTCTCCTGTGGTGAACTCCATTCATGAACACACTACCTTTATCGAAAATGAAGGAGCTGATTGGGACAACCTGAAAACATTAGCCGAAAAGGACTTCTCAAATATAAAAAGATTGTTCGATTCTAAGCTACTAACATTGAACTTTGAGAAAACTTGTCTTATCTTCCTTTTAGTTGTAATGTGATTGGACTACCGCCATATAAATTCAATTATCTGTCCGAATCAAACCACGTTATACACTCTATGAAACAAGTTAAATACCTTAGTATTTATATAGATTGCCATTTGAGATGCGACTGCCACATACACTATGTCGTTAAACAACTTCAGAGTATCTTGTATACATTTGCCGTTCCAAACTCTCAAACAATTATATCGTTCGTTAGTTGAAAGTCATTTAAGATATGGAATAGTGGCATGGGGTAGTTGCTACTGATATAAGAATTAACCAGGTAGAAGTTATTCAAAGGCGATTTCTAAAACTAATACATTCAAGAAACAGATTATACAGCTCAAATCTATTATACCGGGAATGTAATGTTCTGGATGTGAGACAACTTTACTTCTTATGCTCGAGTGTAAAGTATTTCAATAAAACTCATAAATTAACATACCACACCCGAAATAGATCATTGCACATTTTCCCGACAGTCACAAAAACGTTAAGCCAAGGATCGTTCTATTACCTATCCCAAAAAATATTTAATATACTTGCTGAGACAATTCGATCCACTAAAGTACTTCCAAGATTCAAAAGACTTGTAACAAAGTTCCTGTTCCATCCATTTTATTTATTTGTTTATCTGTTTTAACCATTTTATATTTTATATATTGCATTTTATTAATTAATTCTCAAAACAAGTGCTTGGCACTTATTGAGTATAAATTTATTCTTATTTTATTGTATCCTAATGTGATGTATCTATGTACTTTTTTTGGGAATAAATTATTATTATTATTATATAGAAAATGGGTAGATTTACTGAATTAGTTCATAGAACAAAATATGCATAAAAAGGTAAGTGTGAAATATTTGAAAGATCCTGTCATCGAAAAAACGTTTTGAGCACAGCGCCATCTATATATTGACATATTTACAGTCAATTTATATTCAAACCTGGAGCTCTCTTGGCGCTCTAAAAATTGACTTTAACAGAATTAAAATATCTTTATTACTTCCAAAATATGCGGCCTGTAGTTGGTTAGTCAAATTTTATTAATACTTAGGGAGTGTCACATTTCTACTAAAATTACTTATTTCGTTTGACGAAATTATACAGTGTGTCCACGGTAAAACTTTTTTATTTTCAGTTTTAGCGGAAAATATTGTTCTGGATAAAAATTCCTGCTTATTCAATAACCCCATAAAATGAAATAAAATAAAAGTTTTTGTATTTCATTTTATATTCAATTTTCTGTAAAACCCTATGAATTATTTTCGGATAATAATAATATTATTATTGCGGATGTCCCTGGGCAACTGTCAACTTCGGTGAATAATTTTCAAATTTTCATTCTTTGTCAACAATGTTAACAAGTACGCCATTCATTTATTTAATGAAAAATACAATGATGAACCAGGGACTCGGAATGGATTAAAAAATTAATACATAAATTCGATGAGACAGAATCTGTTGAAAACAGAACACGAATAATATTATAGAAAAATGTGGAAAAACTAACAGTAAAAAAACAACTACTCCACATAGCCTCCATCAACTACTGCAAAACATCTCTCCAAACTATTTTTCAATTCTTTATAAGGGTTTCTTAGCATGCCTGAGGTGATTCCATTTACGGCATTGATATTCATTACGTCTTTCAGATCTTCAATAGTAGGGTTTAATTCTTTTTCAAAAACTTTCTCCTTTAGGTAGTCTCATAAAAAAATCCAGAATGGTTAAATCGGGTGATCGAGGCGGAAAAAATATTGGTCCATACCATCCTATCCATCGTTCAGGAAAATATTCATTCAGCCATCCTCTTATCAACAATGTCGAATGTGACGAACATATATCATACTGAAAATACATTTTACGCCTTTGTTTCCAAGGGACGTCATCTGATTTAGATATTAAAAAATTGTCTTGCAAATCCAAATATACTTTTTGATTTATTGTCTCCTCCTGAAAATAAGGTCCGATTATTCTATCTGGTGAAACAGCACACCAAACAATTACCTTTTTAGCAAATTGAATATTACGATGAATTCTGTTATGAGGATTTTCACTAGCCCAATACCGTCAGTTTTGGGATGAAACAGTTCCATTTTTCGTTAACGTTGATTTATCAGAAAATAAAATATTGTAGTGAAAGAAGAGGTCATTCGTAAACTTTTCACCAACTAAATCACAAAAGTCAAGCTTCTTGTCATAATCATAATGTGAATAAAGTTCGGTTTGAATGTATTAATTTTGTTTAGCTTGAATATTTTCTGTAAACATTTTTTTCGTAAACCCAACTTGGGACTTTCCCATACTGAATGCATAGCTAGGGCAGTAGCTGCATCATCATCCTCATTGTACGTATTTTTCGATTTCTTTCTGTTTTCAACAGATCCTGTCTCATCCAATTTCTTTATTAATAATTTCAATCCATTTCGCGTAACTGGTACATCCCGATATTTTTCATTAGATAAATTAATTGCGTACTTGAACGATACAGCTCCAATACCGTAGCACTTCACAAGATATATTATTTGTTGCCTAGTTAGCGTTGATGAAAATGAATGTTGACAATTACCTAGGAACAGCGCATAACTTACTCTCCAGATTATTATTATACCTAATTTTGCATAAATTCATACGGTTTCACAATATAATTGATAATAAAATAAAGCAGTTTTTGAGAAATTGAAGTATATTTCATTTTATGGGGTTTTTCAACAAGCAGGACTTATTATCAAGAATAACATTTTTTGCTAAAACTGAAAATAAAAAAGTTTTTCCTCTTGAGCACCCCATCCGTGGACACACTGTATATAATTAGTCCGCCATGGTCCGTGCGCTCTGCGATACAATCGAATGAAATTTTAAATCGTTTTCCCATACATCTAATACGACTTTTAACTTTCGTCCTTATTTTTTGCGTGTATGCAGATCCTTTCATTGATACATACCTAATATTAACCAGTAACCAGTGTTCGGCAAGTGAGTGAGATAGCCAACGTCTTTACAACTGATCAGCATGTAGAAATATATTCCATCTCATCCTAACGACAAAACTCGATTTCTGGGAATAAAAATATTAAAACTAAAAAGCATTTATTGGGAAAATAAACCACTGTTTTAATACAAATCGTTTTTTAGTTTTGACGTTCGGTGTCTAACCTGACGTCATTTACAATTACAATTTTCACTCTATAAAATATGATATTTCTAAACCTTAGTTAAACACCGAAACGTCAAAAATAATAAACGATTTGTATTAAAATATTGGTTCTGTTTTCCCAATAAATTCTTTTTAATTTTAGTAATGCCACAGGAAGGAACATATAAATCATACAATACTACTTTAACAACGAATATTACAATGAATTTAAGTGAAATTGAGCCTTCTTAAAGCAGCAAAAGTAAATTTAATATCGATATTCATACTCACTTATTAAACTCTTTTAGTATAACTACTATAATTATAAAAACAATTTAAAACCGAATAAAATTTGAAACAATACTAAAAATTGGAATTTGAATAATTTTGAATACTTTTATGGTGTATGACTTTCAGAATATGTATTTACTGTCAGATTCCTTACTCTTCTTAAAATAACTGTCGTTATAATATGTAGGTATTATCGATAAATTTGAGTAAAAAGTTATATTACTTTATTTTCAGAAAAGTGTTAGTCTATTGGCGATAGTTTTTGGATAAAAAATATTTTTAGTGCTTGGTTTAGGTCGCCATCTAGGAACGACTAGTCGATGCATAAATCATTACCATACAGGAAAGGCCATAGCTCCGCCTACTTCTCCACCACTACTCATCCTACCGGCACCACTATCATCCGGCTGCCGGCAGCACTATCATCCGGTTCCACTAAACTACACTAGAGGAATATATATATATATATATATATATATATATATATATATATATATATAGTTTCGCTTTTTTGGTTCTTGGTCTTTTTTATTTAATTATATATTGTTTATTTTATATTCTTGGGATTGAGGGCCATTTTAAAGACATTTAACTAGTAGTTAATACATTTTTATTTTACGTTTCGGTCTTTCCATGACCTTCATCAGAAATAAATTTTTTGTTAAAACTAAAAGAACTGGTACAAGTTACAAAAAGAATTTTAAAAACAAAACAAATAAATCTTACCTTCGACAGAACATTCATTTAAATATTCAATATATTTTATAGATGTTTAGGATGTATCACATAACAGAATATAACTCACATCCAAACAAAACGAATATTTTAAAAATATGACAGTCATTGATGAACATTTGTATTGGAATATACGAGTATTTGTTCTATATAATGAAAGCAGGCGTAACGAGGTTTTAATGTGTCGTTTTTGTGTTGACTGGTTTTGGAAAGGATTTTATATTTATATAGGGAGTGGTAATAAATTTATTATATTTGGAATGTGCCACGTGTTCCTCTGTATTTCTAACTTTTTATAGTGTTATTATTAATTTTACTAAGATTTTTTGTGTCAGTCTTTAAATTTACGGAACTGGTTTTTCTCTGTATTTCTATCATTTCTAGAACTTCGCGTTTCTTTGTGTGGTTTTCACTTCGAAGAATTTTGGTATTTTCGAAATCAAATTCGTGTTGGTTTTCTGAAACATGGATAGTGAGTGACGTTTTGTTTCGTTTGTCATATTTGTGAGTATTTATTTTGTTTTTCACATACTGACTTGTTTGTCCGATGTAGACCCCTTCACAGTTTTTACATGGTATTTCATAGACTATATTGCTCTTTTTTTCTTTTGAGATTGAACTTTTTAGATAGGTGTAATTGGTTTTCAGTAGGTTGTACCCTTTATGAGCAACATGTATGTTGTGGTGCGAAAATGTATTTTTTAGGTTTTATGATAGAATTGGTATGTATGGCAAAGTGAGGAATTGGTTTGTTTTATTGTCTATTTTAGTTTTTGTATTATTATGGTTATAACTACTAGTTAAATGTCTTAAAAATGGTCCTCAATCCCAAGAATACAAAATAAACTATATATATATATATATATATATATATATATATATATATATATATTTGCACTAACATTATGAATATATTAATTCAATGACTATTGTATACTGCCACTCACAAGCGGTTAATTTGGTAACATTGTGAATTTTACCATTGATTCAGGCATCCCCAAAAACCCTCAAGAATGAAATATTTTTATTTTGAAAGCCAGTTCCATGATATTATACCGTTTCCCCACATAACGACAACCCTCAATATTAGCATATTTAAAGAGGTTAAAATTATAATATACAGGGAGGTTCATCTGAAAAAAAACGAGTAATGTTTTTGTATAGACTACCAATGTAAAAAATATCCTGCATACGATATCGATGCTTTGTTTTGGTAGAATTATTTGAAAACCTCTAATATTTACAAACATATTTTTTTTCATTAGTTGAGATTGGTAATATTTTAAAATCATTCTTTAATAATAATTATGATGATTTCCTAGATTTTTTTGGCAAAATTGAATAATCTGGCAACCATAATATTATAAATTTAATTATAGAGGAGATGTGCCATATGTGGAATGTGTTCTTTATATGGAATACCCTAAAATTCAAGAAACCAAAAGTGACAACGCCGCAACACCATTATCTATCCGTTCTACCGGCTAAGTGTGATTAATTACAGTCGTTTATAAACCATTGAATGCAAATATTATTATTTCGGAGTGCGAGTTTTGATACACGTAGTTAGAATAAACACAGCAATGTTTGATTGTGTCTGATTGTGAAAAAATAACAATATCAATATCTAAATGCATAAGTATTTAATTAAAAATAATGCCTTCATTGTAGATGTCAGTGCACACACGGAAACAGGAAGGTGATTATGGAATCGCATTATATTCGATTTAAAAGAATTAATTAGTTAGAAAATATTATTAAATACAGAACTAAATGTTGGAAGATTGTGTAAACTGATGATACATACATCAGCAGCTCGCAGATGCAATCGAAGATATGGTACGATGTATCAGGAATCGGTCAGGAAGAAATTTTCTGAAGTAGATGTTCAAGAATGGTGTTCTATTTGCGAACCTGTAAAGAAATGCGAATCTGAATGGATTAAAAATGAACATATTTTGGAAAATGCTGTAGATTCTCTAAGTTTAAGAGGGGCCTCCTCGAAGGTATATAAACATAAAAACCTACACAATACTAGTTACTTATCTAGTAATTATTTAGTTGAAAATATTCAAGATAGATGTCGACAGTAGTACTGAATCGGCTTTTACTTATTTTAACATATTTTCTCTCTCTGTCTTTCCACTCTTGACGGTTCAAAAAAACGCATCTCTGGACCAGATGTTCCGATGTTTTGCATTCAAATATTTCAACTTTTTGTGAGCACAGAATGCTTATCTCTGTTTTTTAGGTTGTATCCATAAATCACCCACACTGGTTGTATTGAAACAAAAGTTGCTGACATAATTATTTCCATTTGAGTGTAGATTTTTGAATATTTAATCGTTTCATAAGTGTTTTTGAAAGGAATAAATTGTTAAAAAGTAAGTAATCGTATCGACCCGATATCAAAAAGTATAGTTATGATAATGTAAATTATCCTGCATCGTATTTTTTCATTTTAAGAGCTATGCTTGAGGTTATGTTTACTGGATTATTTGATTAAGGTGAAAATATGAGACAAATAATACTGATTGTTTGTTCTAGTATCATCAAAACATCTTTCAACATTCTCTTGAAACCCTGTTTTATTGATAATATGAGTTTGTTGGCGAAAATGCTCAATTGAAGTGAAGTGACCTTTCAAGTATCTGAATGAAAAAAAATTAAAACCGCCCTCAAAAGACACGAATTATATCATTCATTTTGATGAAAATATAATAGTGATAATAGAAAAATACAACTATTATCACCTGATACAAGGTACATATTGCATGAAAGAACATGTGCTATTCAATAATATGGATACCAAGTGACAGCATTGTGGGAATTGCTAGAAATCAAGAATGGAATAAAAATATACATACTTTAAAAACATTTAACCTTTCAAAATGTGTACCATTTATATTAACATAATAAAATGTTTTCATAATTATACATTTTTTTTGTTTCATGCTAAAAAATTGAATTGCGGAGAAGTTGCAAATTTACATCATTGATAATAGGCCATTTAGTCTGGAAACGCAGAACGTCGTGTCACAACTTTGCCTCAATATAACGATATTTCTATCAGTTTCAGAGTTTCTGTTGGTTGCTTTCAAATTTTATTTGACATGTAGGCTCCTTTTTCAACTACATGTATGAATATATTCAATTTGATCTAGAAACAAATAATATAAACAAAAAGTTTCCAAATTTATTATACAAAGAAATATTTACTTGTAATACAATGCTTTACTTTTAATAGAAAGGGGAAAGTAAGGTACAGTCAGTGAAGAATTTAAATTTAAAATAGCAAACGTTTAAAAAAACTTACCAAGCAACTATAACAACTAATTAAAAATGTAAAGCGAAAGATCTGTAATGACAAATAATAATGTATATATTGTGGGGAGATCGATATATACAGTACAAAAGCAAACATACAATTAACATGTACAAGTTCGCTTCTACCTTGTTTGCGAAGATCATGTGTTGTGGAGATTGGAACTGCAACATTTTTCTTTCATTGTACACAAAATAGTTGGCTCATTCTTTTTTCCATCTATAAAATGACAGATACACATATGTGTGAATATCTGAATGGTAAATATTTGTTTTTACATAATACATTATTGGAATTATCACTTTTCCATCCAACCCATCTAATACGCGAGAAAAATATTTGCTTAGGTACCCAAAAAAAAGTTGGAGTCTTGGATTTTTTCAGTTGTTTTTACGTTTTTCAGCAAGAACAACACAAAAAAATGGTTTTTAGAAAAAAAGCTTGTCTGTATAACTTGATATAGCCCCCGAAGTGCAACAAGTCACCAATTTTATGATTGAATATTGTTCAGGCCATCTCACAGATGAAATATTTTGATTTTCAGCTCACCGGAGCCAGTAGAACAGGTGCTATGGTACTTGAAGTATGATATTTTTGGAGAAATTTCAGTTTGTTAGCACGATATAGCCTCTGGAGTGTATACAAATGACCCATTTCATGATTGGATATTATTCAGAGCTTTTTATAGATGAACCTCATTGATTTTAAGCTCACTAGAACTAGTACAACGGGGCCATGGTTCCTGAAGTGCCACATTTTTGGAGAAATTTCAGGTTGTTAGCACGATACAGCCTCTGGAGTGTATGCAAATGACCCATTTTATGATTGGATATTATTCAGAGCATGTTATAGATGTACCATACCGATTTTCAGCTCAATAGAGCTAGTACAACGGGTGCTATCGTACCTGAAGTGCAACATTTTTTGGAGAAGTTCCGGGTTGTTAGCACGATGTAGCTTCTGGAGTGTACATAAGTGACCAATTTTATAATTGGATATTTTTCAGAATGTCTCACAGTTGAACCCTATTGATTTTCACCTCACTAGAGCGGGTATATCGAGTCCTATTCTATATACAAGCGCTATTGCCATTTCTAGAGTAGGTAGACAAAATTAATTTTTCAGTCGTCCTTTGTTTCACAATTTTTTTTAATATCAACAACTATTTTTGATTTTTTTTAATGCTTATATAATAAAATAATTTGCAAGGTAATTTCGACTAATGGCTAGTTCTGATTATGTAACTAAAACTAAGCCTCATGTAACTGCCCCGCAGGTCCATTGATCTTTAATAAAACAGAGTTTCCTAATACTAGTCCGTAAGTAAAAACACTTATTTACAAAAATCAAACTTCTATTCATTTTCAGAACTGACAATTTCACTCAAACGGAACCTGATGTAACTGCCCGCACAGGTCCAAATAATTTTCATATAGCAGTTTTCTCTACAACTATACTGTAAGTAAAAAAATAGCAAAACCTACTTATAAGACGCATTTAATTTTCCTATTTCATTTACAGTTCCGATTATGTAACTAAAATCAAGCCTAATGTAACTGCCCCGCAGGTCCATTAATATTTCATAAAACAGGGTTTCCTGATACCATTCCGTAAGTAAAAACACTAACAAGACTCATTCACAAAAATCGTTTTTTTTATCATTTTCAGAACTGATAATTCCACTAAAACGGAACCTGATGTAACTGCTCGCACAGGTCAAAATACTTTCCATATATCAGTGTTCACTATAGCTATTCAGTAAGTAAAAACTAAAACGAAGCCTGCGTAACTGTAAGGGATAGTTTATAAACTTTTTGATTTTTTTGTCTGAGGATTAAGAAAATGGAAGATGCAGTTCAGTTGCTCTATGTATGCATAAAAATAAAGAAAATGTATTCATTACTTATGTATATCAATTTTGTAATATGGATTCCAAGATAAAATGTATACTTTTAATGAATTGGGAGTTTCCATGTATTAATAAATATGAAGACAAATACATTAAATTTCTAATAATAATTATGTTGATATTTTTATAAAATATTTTTTATTTGTTTCTTTCCAATAAAAACATACACCAATATCGCCTTCAAATTATTTGAATAATTAATAAGGGTCAATGAAAAAGTGGACATGTCTGTTTATTGCTATAATCAACATTTTTATAGTTATCTAATTAATTGGCATTTTTTTGCTACTATTCTTTTGAATGATTAAGAGGGGTCAGTGGAAAAGCAGACATTCTGTATTATAGTAAATTTAAAAACTACCTACTTATTTACTCTGTACTTCATATTTGTAATACTAAAATTAAACAAACAGATTGCATAAATGATTTGATTTTGTTTTCAATAAAAGAATACACTTTTGCTATAATTTACTTGAATAATTGAGAAGAGTCAATGGAAAAACAGGTATGTCCGTTTATTACAAACTGGAGGTAAATGCAAAAAGTATAACATTTCAATACATAACCTGGAAACATTGAAGATAAAAAATATATAACATTTTTATTTCTGCATTTCCAAAATAAAAGATTACATATTGTGTTACTTCTTGAATAAAATACGAAATGTCTATTTTGTTGAATTATTAAAAAGCAATTAATACTATTTTCCAATGTAGTTTTGCTCACTAACTTGGAAGGCCGATGTATGTATGCAATATGTGGCTGTATACAGTTCCTTGGATGAGTCAAAAGGCACTTATATGGGGATCGATAAATAGAATGCACTACTTGTGGAATCACTAGCAGCAGCTAAAAAAATTTGCGTTATTTTGTATGAACATCGCGCGTTCGCTTATCAACGTGCGAGGACAAGTCATATACTTCTATTCTGAACTAAAAGAAATTATTATAATTATTAGTATTATTATTAATGCTAATTTAAAACTGATTATTAACCCTTATTAAATCATTTTTATTTCCCCATTCCTCTTGACTGCTTATTATTTGCTTCTGAATCCGCTACCGCCCCCCTAAAAGGCTGCAGCGCCCACAGGGAGTCGGTATCGCCCCCGTTGGGAACCAATTTAGATGTTTGTTTCAGGTTCAATTCTTTTGTTACACTAAAAGTATTGATTTGAATATGACAATTAATTATTTGATAATACTTAATCCCTTGTTCTCAATCTATTTTGCCGATCCTGGAGCCTTTTGTTCATTTGATTTATACAGTGGCGGCTCCTCCATTAGGTCATTGGGGCAATAACCTCCCATTAAAACATTATTTAAAAAAATATTTAAATATTTTATGTCTAGGCTACACTAAACACAATCTTGTGATGAAGCACATGTGGAGTAAATATAAACAGCATTTACGAAGCACAAATTCACTTATTCAGCATGAAAATTAGTTAATTATTATCACTTACAAATACAATACACACTAAACTATAAATTTGAGATATTTTTATGGACACAAAACATATGACAACATTTGACCCATAGACAAAGTAATAATATTATTTGTCGTCATCTGTCATTGAAGTTCTATACAGCGCCATCCATCAAGACGGTGGAACGGTTGATCTAAAGTAAAAAGTTGTTCGTTTGCAGAAATTTGCGTGGAACAAATCTCAAAAAATACAATGATTTGAGATTTCATATTCTCAGCATCGAATTCTCTAGGCTTCCTTTTGGGGATCAGGTTTTGGCGTCCAAAATTGTGACCACAAATTGTCAAAACTGTCAAAATCACACAATCACTTAATGCCTTATATCTTTTTATAACAATATAAAACTTAACTAAAATACCTGATCCCCAAGACAAAGGTCCAAGTTATATTGTGTTAAAAGTTCAACACTTAATTTCACTGCGTTCTTTAGATTTGTTGTTTACAAAATGACCTAAATTTTATTGCAAGTCACGGGTGCCAACTGTTTTCAGGTTCCTAAAACGTGAGGCCCCTCTTGACATAAATACAGGACCGTCTGACAAATCTACAAGTGAAATTAACTGTCTCGACCCTTACTTCGTGGAATATGCTCATATTAGTGTTTTTAAATGAAACTCACGGTCTCTAGTTAATTGTGATTGGCTTAATATATGTTTATAGATAAAAGAAGAAGATGTGATATTACAAATATTGAAGCTTAGATATTATTAGCCCTATCGTGATATCCTGGATATAATTTTTCCAATTAAGATCAGTATAACTGTGCAATGATATAGAAAACCAGGAAAACTATATCTGCAGATCTTTACAATTATCACTTAAGGAGACAGTTTATTAGTGGAGAACTCCCTAGATTCAACTGTTCATTGACAACTTCATATTGTGGGTTTCTTAAATGTCTTCTAATTTCCAGTTTTTCAAGGAAATCCAGTTCTTGTTTCTTTTCACAAATATGCAGCACTTCTAGTTCTGTGTTAGGTGTCAATGAATGATTGGTGTCAAGTAGATGTTTTGCGTAGTGGGATTTATCTGGTTGTTTGAATCTGTATGCTCGTAAGTGCTCACTGTATCGTATTTCAAAATTCCTAAGGGTCTGACATCAGGTAGGCATAAAATGAAATGTAACTTCTGCCATTCTGACGATGATATTGATTTATCGAAACAGTTGTCAATTTTTCAGAATTTTCAATTACTTTTATTATATTGTGGAATTAACTAGAGACCGTGAGTTCCATTTAAAAACACTAAATCTACTAGTGTTATCGAAATTCTTAGTAACACAAATTACAAGAAGACATCAATTCTCATGAATTCAATATCAATCAATATGTTCTATATATTAGGAATATGGAAGAGTTTACATTTTGAAGAAGTTGATTATTCTTGTAGGGACAGAAAAAAACTTGCGAATGGAAAAGAATCTATTTTTTATGAGTGTAGTAGGACTGTTCCAAATTGTTCATCTCTTTTATTATAATTGTATAGTTTTTTGAATGTATAATTTTAGGAGTTTTTTCTACGTATAAGAAAATCATCCATATTCGTGGAATGTGTCCATCAAGAATCAAACTTTACATTGAAAGTGATGGTATCTACTTATCAGACAACTATAATTTGAATATAATTTTTATTATGATTAAAAGAAAATATAGTGGTAGAAATCACGGAAATACAGGTGGAACACAAAAATGAAATACATGCCAAAACATTGAAGGAAAAAATCAAAAATGTTTAATAAATTAACAGCAGGTATTACAACAGACAGGATATTGCAGGAGAGCGAGTTTATTTCAGATACTGCCAGCACTATAGTGAAAAATGATTTTTATGTAGCTGAGACATCTATAACTTAATTGAGTTATCCAAAAGAAGTAACCCATTTTATTGAAGAAAGGTCCAGCGCACAAGCTTAGAAGAAATAATATGGGTAATTGTAATTTCATCAGTATTTTTTAAAAAATACTTCAATTCAACAGGATTTCATTTCAAAAATTAATGATTTTATCAACAATTAAAACTACGAACCATTGGCAATAGTCGATAAGGCATTTGAAAAAACAAAAATATGTGTTATGCAAATTCCACAAAAAGAGGAAGGGTGAAATAATGAAAACAGAGAAACAGGCGTACTATACTAATGAAAAATAGATTGTGTATTTAAATCCTTGTGTAGGGGTATTTTGTTTATAATTAAAATATGTTATTGCTTTTTGGTTAATTGGAATATTTCTATGTCTGTTTCTCATAAAATAAACAATTTTGTGACTACCTATTTTGTTTTTTTTCACCTACGACTTGCAGTAAGTTTGCAAACTACTTTGTTTTTAATTTAAATACTATACTTCATTAAACTTTTGGTAGTGTTGGTTTTCCCTAACTATAACCTATAAGCATTATATACCGATAAAAATTAAAATACACAAACAATCTTCAATGGAACTGTCATATCATGATAAAATTAATTATTATTATTAATATTCTTCATCCTTCCTGTTCCAGGAAGGATGAAGTCAGGGATCTTAGAGTTACTTATAATACTCAAATGTATTTCTTTTCACATATACTCGTACAAAAATCAGTGCCAATCGTATAATGGGTTTGGTTTTTAGACAAACCACTCATCAATCAAATATTGAGACTAAAAATGTTTTTAGTACGACTGGATCTATTATCTGGGGAGATCAATCTCAAATGTACTTAGAAAATATACAGAAAGTGTAGAATAAATACTTAAATTTCTTGTATTATAAAAAAAATAATCCTTGACCCGATTATAGAACAATTAGGACAACTATATTAAGGGGAGAACTTGAGGTTATCTCTATCACTAGTCGACGTAAATTGAATCATGATGATTTTCTTGTATAAATCAATTATATCGACATCTAGTTATTTATTGTACTTAACACCTCAAGGTTAACTCGATCCTCTTTATTGTTTGGAAGTGTAAGATCATCAGTTTATTCTCCTCTTGTGACCATGTTAAAACTTGCCAATAATGTTACTGCATTAAATCGGACAATGTCAATTAGACAATTTAAGAACAGTATTTATGAATATTACGAAACAGTACACTGGTATAGTCCCTGAATCCGACTCTGTCTAAGCCATGTATGAAAGTTAAAATTATGGCGGATGAGAAGGGATTTCTTAGAATTGTTTACGATTGTGACTATCTTATCTAGATATTGTTTTTGTGACCAGCCTTATCTAGAAAATGCAAGAGCCAATTGTTTTTGTGTAAGTGGCAATCTAGAATTATCTAGTAAAAAAGGCACTAATATATAAAGGACCGACCAGCGAAGAATTTCACTTTAGTTGATGAAGTGATCTCGTGATAGAAATAGCGAACAGTAAAGTGTTGATATAAATTAATAATTAAGGTTTTGTGTATATAAATTAAGTTTAAGTGAATAGTTAAGTGTAGATGAATTAAGTGTTAGTCAGTAGTTTGGCGTTCAAATAAATTAGTAAGTAACCATACCGTGTGTTTAAAGTTTATCCCACTCCTAATAAAAACGTTTTAATAAATAAGAAAAACATTACAATATATTAAGAAATTTGATGTATGAAGAAACAGGTCTGGAAATTAGTCGTCTTTGCCTTGTTTTTAGTTCTCTATATTAATCAATATGTTACTGTTATATTCATGAATGGCCATACTACACAATGTTAGGATACAATTGATGTATTATCAATTCTTATTCCTTGTAATAAAAAATAAATCCTGTTTAGAATAAACTATTAATATTCTAATTTTGTGTTAACACACAAAATGTGAAATCGTTACGCTACTGATTTATAATTTTACAATATGGCGGTAGTTTTGACCACTGATAACCCACATATAGATGAGACACTGAATCTGGCGCCATCTAAAGAGCCTGTCGACTAAACAATTGAGTGATGTTAAAAAGATTTCTGTAATTTTAGGTTTTGGCGGTATATTCAAATTTACTGTATTTTGATTATATTATTTCAAAATAACCATTTATAGTCCATCATTTCACATTTCATTCAATTTAACGCCATTAACTCAATAATGATTAGATGTTGAGTTAAATTAAATGAAATATCAAATGATGGACCATAAATGGTTAATTAAATTGGGAAAAATAAAACATTAATCATATAAACAGTTTATGCATTTTGGTATAAGAATACACAACAAATAATTTCTCTCACAAAGTACTTTTCTTAACAAACAGAATGACATTAAATAAACTATAATGTAAAAACAATGCAATAATTAAAAAATAATTTGAGTGACATACATTCTAGATTGGAGTATCATTAGATTTTTAAATGATGTTAAGTCAAGATAAATGTAGAAAAGTATTTATGATAAGTTTATATTAATTTATTTATTTATTATTATACTCCAAAAACACACAGAGCTGGACAAACTACTGGAGTATAACTGCTACTTATTTAATCAAAAAAAGTGTTAGCAATGAGTAGTTAACTACTATTTTTGGCAACTTTCTGTAAAGAAATACATTTGAGTATAATTATTGTGAATGTTAGAACAAAAGTAATTAAAACACTTTCAAAGGAAAATTTGTTAAATACTGCCAAGCTCTGTAAATGCAAGGTGCCAAGTAATTACATATAAGAGTGCTAAACAGCACTTGCGACTGTACAAAATTTAAAATAATATATCTAACATTTAATTTCCACCTAAAATACATCTTCATTTTTTCAATGGATGTATTAAATAGGTTTATATCACAAGTTTAAACTTAATCTATTGCATATTTGTACATTTCTACATTTAAAAGCATTCCGTTCTCATGAAACCATCGCATAAGGCAGTTTAAGTTACTTTGAGGCTCCTGGCAGTCTATGATTGTTAAAATGTTTCTTAAAGGCTCTTAAAAATCTCACTGTCTCGTGGAAGTCCTTTCTCGTTTCTGGTTGAGGTTCTACAAGTAAACACACAAAATAACAACAATCAATAAGTAAATACACAAATATGTTTGAAAATGTATATCAAGAAAACAAAATGCGCTTACTATAGAAATAATAAGTTTACACATGTTTTTGTACTATGCCAAAAAAATATCAAAAAATGTTTGAATGTTCAAATTTTTTTGGTTTTTTGAATTACTTTTTTTGGAGTTTTCGATTTTTTTAGAAATTCTTGATTTTCTTTGGTTTTAACTATTTTTTTATTTATTGTTTTTTTTTTATTTTTTGTCTTTATTGGATTTTTGGTTACCTCTAGACCAAATACTTAAACGTAATGCCTCAACAAAAGTTAATACTCACTTTCATTTCCCATAAATTGTCATACTATGGGCTATATATGAAAATCGGCAAGGGGTCAATACCATCCCATAGCTGGTGGAGGGAATAGCTATAATATGAAATAAGAATCCAGATTATTATTTTTTCAATGGGTACATTTTAAAATGGAATTGTCTGAGTACGGTGAACACACTAAATATAAATTGAGTAAGTGAAAAGACGAGTACTGAGTCTGTCATTTGATTAAAATTCCATCTAAGCGCTTGCATCCATTAGGCCATTCTCAAAGCTGTCGACAAGAGAAAAACATACAATAGGTGTAGTGTAGCTATGCGGGTTCTGAGCCACTACTTCGAAAAAGGTCCGCTAGGCGACGGTGGCGCTGGTGTCGTTGGCGCTATCGGCGGTGTGTGTCGTCCATTTTTTATCCAGTGTGTCGGCCATTTTTTTTATCCAGTAGATTTCGCTAGATGGCGCATTTTGCAGATTTCTTTTTTAGATGTGTGTCGTCCATTTTTTATCCTGTAAATTTGTGCATGACGTAACCGAAAAAAATTTTTGCCCCGAGTGAGATTCGAGCCCACGACCTCATCGTTCCCAGCCTACACCGTTACATCTCTGCCATAAGGGTTCCAATATATTTTAGTTTTGAAATTTACCTGTATAAGATATTATCAGAGAGTCTGATTTCACCATACGATGTAATTTTTTCAATTTTTTCTTCAATACTCCTTTGTACCAATATCGTTTTAGTCACTAGAACATGTGAATCAAAAACAATAGAATGCGTCAAGCAGTTGACTATATTCAGAATCCTTCATAAGTAGGTAATCATAGAAAAATCGCTTATTATTTTTAGTGACAATCTCAAGGATTTTGATTGGGACTTCTAAATTTCAGAATGAAAAGTGATGGCTTCAATCAACATACTAGTGTAAAAGTGCATTTTTATTGCAATAATATACAAAGCATCCTTGCGCATTTTCTTTATATACCGGTGTAGTCATGAAAGATGTGATTTTACACAGAGTATAGTCATAAAGATACTGCATTTTTTATACAGGGTGTGATCATAAAAGATGCCATTTGTCCTCTACACACGCACTAAAAGCTGTACACCGAGGTGTCTCATATATTATCGGATTTCAACGCGATCTTAACGTATGAACTTTTTCATTATCATGTATAATATTAGCATCCATATTTGTTTTAATGATTAAAATTCTATTGAAAATTGTTGAACGTAAATTTAAATCGTTATGTGTATCGATTGATGAGTAGGGGGCAGTTTTAATAAAAAATCCATTCAATGCTATTTATTTTATTTAAACATTACAAAGGTAAAAAAACCATCATTGTAGAAGGAGACGCTGTACATTTGAGTGCAGTGGCAGGAATCCCAGTTGACCATGATGCAACAATTCTTTGGGTCCACGATGAATCCTTGGGATGCTCGCGCGCTACTGTCAACAGCAGAACATTCTAGTTTAAATTTAAAAAAAAAATGTATCAAAATCAAAAAATTTACCCCGATCATATATTATCGGATTTCACGATTGCTTCAATGTAAATTTCTTCAATACTCCCTTGTACTAATATCGTTTTAGTTGTTAGAACATGTCAAATGCATTTAAATCAGAATCCTTCGTAATCGTTGATTGTATTTATCAACAAAATACGCACGCGTACGCAATCTTAACGTATACCATTCTTTTAACATGTACAAGATGTACTTAGAAAATGGGGTAATAAATTAGTCATAGTATGGCTTTAATCGAGTACAGACGTCGCATTGAGGAAAAATCAGGGGTGTTTATGAAGATAAACGATCAGAAGCAAAACATAGCTAACTCAAATCAATGGAAAAATCGTACAATTAATTGGGTGCCCGGAGAATTACAAAGCGGAAGACAACAAAGAGAGATTTCGAATGCTTTAGATCTCATATTTAGACGCCAAACACCACAAACGATATATCCATTAAACAGAATTAAACCTACAAGACTTCAATATGAGCAACGACACTTCTCACAACAACAGTAGCACCACCACCAGTCACGCCATGAAAGAAGAACTTAATAATATTTTTTCATTATCATGTATAATATTAGCATCCATATTTGTTTTAATAATTAAAATTCTATTGAAAATTGCTAAACGGAAATTTAAATCGTCATGTAATATATCAGCTAATGAGTAGGGCGGTTTTAATAAAAAAATCCATTAGAAATAAATATTATTTGTGTTGTTATTACAAATTATAAAAATATTGAGAAGATTGAATTCACAACATACGAGTGTTTTTTTATTAAGCGTAAATATTCTTCGTACTAATATCTAAGAACAGGTGGCTTTTCTAGTCCACACTTGTTCGGATGGGGAACAATAAAAGCAGGTAAAAAAACACAATAGCGGTGAACGATTTATATCTGTCTATATCGAATAAATATTACATATGAATACCAAGAATTCTAGTTTATGATGAGAATTTTTAGATATTAAATCATAGGGTCAACTTTAAGATATGGACAGAAGATTTGTAGAAATTTATGGAACCCTCTTCGTGGGGAGTCTCTTTTGTTGTATATGTTTTCAAATATTAAATGCGGATATGAATCGTCAAGGGCTCTAATTTTATTCACATGCTTATTTTTAACGATCACAGTGGTGTCAACCTTAGAATATTTATTGAACATTATAAATTGTTTGCCATGCCGCATATTTTTTCGAGCCATTAATTTTAATTGGATTTCCGACAAGTTCTGACAAGATGTGAGAAACGAGAAATAGAAAAAGGAGGGGTCTGCGTATATATATAATTACGAACACAGATGTGATCATCAGTTAGCAACCACAAGCGTGTTATTACCAAGTGCTCGCATTGCAAACAATTGTAATTTTGTTTAAACGAAGATCAAAAAATTAATGTAAGTACCAACAAGTGTGTGTTTCTCTACTTATAATACAGTGTTTTTTTACTAGAAATCTAGTTTTTCATTTTTTTGTAGATGGATCTTAATAATTTAAACGAAAAATGTTTTACAGTAACAAATTACCAATCAAAACAGATTGGAAAGCTGAAAGAGCTCAAAGTAGGTGCCAGTAATCCAATTCTTGGAGCTCGGCTGACAAGTGGGCGATTTGGCAAGAGCGTTTTGTTAGAGCTTCACGACAAGGTAGTGTTTCTACCAAATCGCGTGACAGAGCACTTCCTTCCAAATCTAGTCCATTTTCAGCCGAACAAGTACGGGTTGGTGTTCAAAGGGTTAAAAGAGACTGGAAAACCACACTCAGCAGCACTCTTTGAGATTGTCGAGATAAAAAATAGGTGAGTTTTTTTACAAAGTTGATGATAGCTTTCCTAAACATTATTCTAAACTGTTATGTAACAATCAACTATGAATCTTTTAATTAAATGTATTAATATTTCAGACTATATTCGGAATCATCTCTCCACCACAACCGCAGCTCTACGTCATCACATCTGCAACTCTAAGTCTGGACATCACCTCCACAGCTCTACGTCATCGCCTCCACAACTCTAAGCCGGGACATCACCTTCACAGCTCTACGTCATCGCCTCTGCAACTCTAAGCCTGGACATCACCTCCACAGCTCTACGTCATCGCCTCTGCAACTCTAAGCCGGGACATCACCTTCACAGCTCTACGCCATCGCCTCTGCAACTCTAAGCCGGGACATCACCTCATCGCCTCCGCATCACTAAGCCTGGACATCACCTCCACAGCTCTACGTCATCGCCTCTGCAACTCTAAGCCTGGACATCGTCTCCGCAACTCTACATCACCTCTCCACGTTTATATTGGAAGAGTCATCCTTAGTTGGCGCACACACACACACCATCCCTTAATCATCAAAGTGAGTACATTTCTCGTAATAATAATTCAAAAATGATCAGTGGTAAGAGTTTGCAGCAAATTGATGTAGTTCTAAATTCCTTGAACAAACTACAGACATTTTCATGTAAAAATAAATGGGTTTTAATAATTAATGGTCATATTAGAAAATGTAATCGGGCGTTGAAATTTTTCAAATTTTCGGTGGGACAAAAACTTAAAATTCACTTAAAACTAGCACAATTGAAGCGCATGAGATGTTTAATAAAAGTAGGGAATGAGGGGAAACAACAACATGTCATTGACGATAGTAAAAAACAGTCCAATAGAGTCAAATGGGAATTCATAAATGCCGCCTTTGATAGTAGATTAAAAACGGGGATTATTATAAACTTGGTTCATAAAGATATTACTTCATTTTTTACAGACGCTTCAAAAATTTTTAAAAAGAAAATGTCTGTAGTTTTCAAGAAATTTCAAATTATAAAAGCAAACACAACATTTTGCGGGGATTTTGTTAAGATGTCAAATGATGTGGAATTGGTAGATCGCAAATATTTTAGTACTCCCAACGTTGCTCTAAATAATGGAGATGATTTATATGATTGGTTCAAAATAAATGTTACTGATCCCATTTTAAACAACATGTCTGAATTTGCTGAAAAAAATAGCGGGTGGGCTTTATCAAAAATAATTTTTTTAGAAGTGGCAATTAACAAATATGAACTGGCTGCAGGCTCATCATATATTCCATTACCTAAATCCATTTCTCAGAGGCATGCTATTGTTAATGTTCGCAATATGGATAATGCGTGCTTTTTCTGGGCAGTTACCAGTTTTTTGAATCCTTTATGCAAAAATAGTCATCTTGATCGTACATCTTCGTATCCGCATTACTCTGAAGTTTTAAATATTAAAGGTTTAGACATTAAGATGCCTCTTGCTCAAATTACAAAATTTGAAAAAATGAACAATATGTCTGTAAATGTATATGCGTTAGAATTAAACCATTCGCCAAAGTCGTCATCACAATTTTACACCGTAGTGCCTGCTAGATTAGCTAAAAATAGATTAAAACAACATGTAAATTTACTGTTACTTCAATCCAAGTATTATCCTCAGTTGAGTGTTTATGATGCACCTCCTGTAGACGAAACAAACGAAGAAATCAAATACCATTATTGCTGGATAAAAAATTTATCTCGTTTAATTAGTTCACAGCTGAATAAAAATAAAGGTAAAAAATATATTTGCGATAGATGTTTAAACTATTTTCACAGTCAACAAGTTTTAGACAATCATGAAATGACCTGTAAAAATGTAAATGATTCAAAAATTTCTTTTCCGCATTATACACATATTGAATTTAAAAATTTTATTTATAAACAGAAATGTCCGTTTGCTATTTACAGCGATTTTGAGTCCATGTTAAAGGCATATAGTGATCATCAAAAAACAACTAAAACTCAAAAATATCAGGAGCATATTGCTTTTTCTGCAGGCTATTATTTCAAGTGCGCTTATGATGAAGAACTTTCGTATTATAGAGACAATCAAGGTGAATACTGTATTGATTGGTTTACAGGTCAGCTGATGGATGTAGCCGAATTTGTACACTCTAAACTTTTAAATATAATTCCCATGAATGTGACACCTAACACCGTACACGCGGTGAGTTGTCACATTTGTGATCGGAAATTTACTAGTAATGATAAGATTGTTAGAGATCATGATCATTTTACGGGGGAATTTCGAGGGTTTGCTCATCAAGCGTGCAATTTGAATTTTAGGAAAGTTTTCGTTGTTCCAATCATCTTCCACAATCTGAGCTCTTATGATTCACACTTTGTTATTAGAAAAATTGCTAAACGTGGTAAGGTTACAGTGTTGCCCATCAATAAGGAAATCTATATAAGTTTTACTCTACACGATCCTAAAACTAACATCAAATTCAGGTTCATAGACTCCCTTAGATTTATGTGTGCAAGTTTAGATGAACTAGTATCCACACTGAAGGAGAACGACTTTAAAAATTTGAGGCAGGAATTTCACGATTCAAGTGATCAAAAGCTAAAACTTTTATGGAAAAAGGTGTTTTTCCATACGATTACATGGATTGTATGGAAAAGCTTGAAGAAGTAAAATTACCGTCCATTGATAATTTTTACAATAAACTCAATGATTCCAACATTTCCATGGAACAATATCAGCATGCAAAAAATATTTGGGAGAATTTTAATATTGTCAATCTGGGTGAGTACAGTCGTCTGTACATGAAAACAGACATACTGCTATTAGCGGACGTTTTTGAGCAATTGCGACATAATTGTCTTCAAACGTATCAGCTCGATCCAATCTGGTATTTCACGTTACCCGGGTACACTTGGGACTCGATGTTGAAGTATACAAAAATAAAATTAGAGTTACTCCGAGACATTGATATGGTTATGTTTGTTGAGCGAGGCATTCGTGGAGGAATAACTGTTTGCTCAAACCGATATGCAGAAGCCAACAATAAATACATGTTTGAGGGGTATGATCCACAAAAACCATCCAAATACCTCATGTACCTCGATGTAAATAACCTCTATGGATGGGCAATGTCTGAATTCCTTCCATATGAAAATTTTCAGTGGGTAGACGACGTCACCAAATTGACATAACTCAAATTGCTGATGACTCTCCAGAAGGATATATTCTTGAGGTAGATCTAGAATATCCCCAGGAGTTACACGATCTACATCAAGATTTTCCCTTTTGTCCAGAACATCTGGCACCTCCCAAATACAAATTAAAAAAATTAATGACTACTTTTTACACTAAACATAATTATATTGTACACTATCGAAATTTAAAACAGGCTTTGGCGAATGGTTTAATTCTAACAAAAACACATCGAATTTTAAAATTTAAGCAAGCTGCATGGTTGCGACCTTACATAATGTTAAATACAAAATCAAGAACGGATGCCACTACAGCGTTTCCCAAAAATCTATACAAATTAATGAATAATGCTGTGTTTGGCAAAACAATGGAAAATATTAGGAATCACAGAACAGTTAAGCTATCTACAACATATTTAGGTAGATATGGAGCGAAAAATTTAATTGCCAGTCCACAATTTTATTCGAGAGTGATTTTAAATGAAAATATGGTAATAATAGAACTAAAAAAAAATAATATCGTTTTCAATAAACCTGTGTACGTTGGAATGGCGATTTTAGATATCTCAAAAATATGTATGTACAATTTCTACTACTCATATATGCTCCCCAAATTAACAAAAGAAAATTGCAAGCTACTGTATACAGATACAGATAGTTTTACTTATGAAATTCAGTGTAATGATGTATACGAAGAAGTAATAAAGACCAATATGAATTTGTTTGATACTAGCGATTACGTTGAAGGTAGTTGTTATAACATGCCATTGGTAAATAAAAAGGTGTTGGGGTTGTTTAAGGATGAATGTAATGGTGCAATCATGACCCATTTTATAGGTTTACGTGCAAAAATGTATGCATTCAAAGTTCAAGGGGGGAAAATTGTGAAAAAATATAGGGGGTAAAGAAAAATGTTGTAAGAAATAAAATTACCTTCGACGATTACGTAAACTGTTTGAAAAATTGGAAATCAACATTAATTCATCAAAATTCAATTCGGTCGTATGCACATAAAGTGTATAGTATAGAACAAAAGAAAATTGGTCTTTCCCCTCAAGATGACAAACGGGTGCTAATTCCAGGATCATTTGATACGCTTCCGTGGGGTCATTATAAATTACACTGAATGATTTTTGAATATTTACGAAATGTATTTTCTTTGTTGTACCATAGGTGTGTGTGTGTGTGTGTGTGTGTGTGTGTGTGTGTGTGTGTGTGTGTGTAAACCATATTCTTAAAACAGAAATATTTTTGGATATTTTTTCGTCTAGTCATTTAATATAGTTATATGATAGTTTTATTATTAACTTGTCACCATCAATCAGCTTTATGAATTTAAAACTTTTTTAGTATCAAAATGCTGAAAAACAGACGTGTTGCACAAGAACAAGTTACAGTCGAAGGAGGTAAAATTGCGTACAAACTACCTACTTTACAAAATTTAATGGCAAACCATGTATATTGGCTCATTAAAAATGCCCCCAATTCTATCCCCCCTATTATAGGCTTACAAGTTTGGTATAGTAAAGTTCAAATTACCTGTTATTTTATACTACCCAAATTACTGAATACAGATTTGAATATAAATTGTGTTAGATTATTGAAGAATTGTATTTTTAAAAATAGTGGTTTTGATCCATCTAAAGTTGGAAATTGTAAGATTGTAGCTCACACAATTTTTGAAACATTTTTTATGTAATTTAGAGTTGAGGTTTATTCTTCTTAAATGGGTGTATTTTTTAAATGAACTAATTACATGTTATTTTATACTACCCAAATTACTGAAAACGGATTTGAATATAAATTGTATTAGATTATTGAAGAATTGTTAAAAATAATGGTTTTGATCCATCTAAAGTTGGAAATTGTAGGATTGTAGCTCACACAATTTTTGAAACATTTTTTATGTAATTTAGAGTTGAGGTTTATTTCATCTTAAATGAGTGTATTTTTTACTGATTAAACATGTAGTGAAGTTAAAATTACATGTTATTTTATACTACCCAAATCACTGAGAACAGATTTGAATATAAATTGTATTAGATTATTGAAGAGTCTTTAAAAATAATGGTTTTGATCCATCTAAAATTGTAAGGTTTTAGCTCACACACACAATTTTGAAATATTTTTTTATGTAATTTAGAGTTGAGGTTTTTTCTTCTTAAATGAGTGTGTATTTTTCACTGAGATGTACAATTTAAAATGTTTATGTATTTAGTATAAATAAATTGAAAATATATATATATATATATATATATATGGTTTTTTATTAATAAATACTAGTAATTTGGAAATGCGTGTGTGTGTGTGTGTGTGTGTGTGTGGTAGGTATCTTTGGTGGTGTATGTAGAAGAAAAAAAAAATAATTGTTTATTGGTTTATTACATCTAAATCGTTTACAACTTTCGACTCATTGAAATATATAAATTCTCTGAGAGCCACTGCCATTATGCTATCATTACAATTACAAATACTTATCAATAATTCAAATTTGCTTAAATGTCCATTATTTTGTGCAAAACTTCTGATTATTTCAATAACATTCCGATAATATTCACCAAAATTTAGTGTTTCTAAATGGGCGAGACGGTGTGAAATGAGACAATCATCGACTTTCAAAATTTGCTGAACATCTTCTCTGCATAAAAGGAAACTAATGTCATGTTTTATCACTTCCAGCCATTTAACATTATGGTATATTATTTGTTGCACATTGCAGTAATCACCACACGATATCACTGCTACTTCTTCTTCTCCTTCTCTGAATGGTTCATTTATAAATGAATTTTCTCTCAAAATATCAGTTAGCGTAGCCCATTCGTATGTGCTGGAGGAGATTTTTTCATGATGCATACCAATGTATGATAAAGTGACTGCACTACAAAAAGTTCTTGCTACACTAATACCACATCCAATTTGAACTGAATCCGTAGAATACTCTGTATATAATAAGTACTGATGTTCCATTTTTGCTGCCATTTCATACATATCTAAAATATTATCCAATTCAGCTCCATAATTTTCTGAGCCACCAGTAGCACTACTACTACCACTACTACTACTACTACTACCACTATAATAACCAACGTCTTGAGAAAACATATTGTGACGACTAACAATATGTTTCACTGCGCTCCTCAATTTATACTCTGATGCCAAGCAAAAAATGTATTCATACGCAGCGCAGCGAAAAGTAGTTACCCAACAACAACATCTGTATTTTCGATCCAACTGTTGTGTTTTGTGTCTAAACCCAACCATTTTACATACATCTTGTTGCCTTTTCTTCTAAGCACCTTTTCCACCAAGTAAATATCTGGATTTGACGTTTTCTGTAACTCTTCCTCGTAAAACCCCCCACTGATTGGTATACCATGCAAATCTTCTAGCAAATATGTGGTGGGATTTGTTATTTTAACTTTAACGATTTTGAATAGTTCAGTCGTCCAATTGGGTGTATATCCTTTCTCAAAGACATGTTTCGACTTGCTTATACGTAAAATATCACCGACTTTAAATTTACGACGTCCGACTATCTTTAGATGTGTATATGTTTAGTTTAAAATATCTTTTTCGTTGGATTTATTGACATTGGAAGGTTTATAGTTGGTAGTTGAATGCTTTGTATTATTGTATTCCATCGTAATTTTGGGTAAAATATTTATCCATTTATGTGTGCCATTTAAACTGAAATGTTTGTAAAGCTTTAATTTCAATGTTCTAATAACTCTTTCTGCCATAGAAGCTTTTTTCGTGCTAAATACACTATAATGATTAATCCCATGTTTTTCCATTAGTTGTTGAAACTTGCTGTTGTAAAATTCCGTTCCTTGGTCTGATTGGAGATTTTTAGGAGCTCGTTTTGTGCGGGCGAGAATGTCCGAGAATGCACGAGTTAACTCTTCACCGGTTTTTGTCTTTAATGGACGTGTCCATAAAAACTTTGAAAAGCAATCGATGACGACTAGTATCATTTTGTGATTTTTATTTTGATTAGTGTAAGGTCGCATTTCAGCTAAATCCATTTGCCATAAATCATCTATGCCTTTGACAATTGTACGTCTGCGTGGATAATTTTTACGTATAGGTTTATGGAGTTCGTTAACAAGCTGGACTTTGGATGACATGTTTCGTGGGCGCATGCACTTTCTAAACTGATGATCCATTACTCTTCTCATCTATTTTCTTCTTTTGTTCAATTTCATGCTTCTTCTTCAAGTCCCTGTCCAAAACATGAAACGCATGTTCTATGTATGTATTATACATATCGATCTTATCACTGGTTATAGTATTACTTTTCGACAATTTATCCTGTACTTCTCGTTTTAAACTCTTCAAATCATTTCTCAAAAATTCCTTGCCCGTAGCAATTCCCTCGTCGACATATATTTTAGTAGCCATATCTCGAGCTCTGACAGGAGGATTTCTCGAAATAAATGCAGCAATTTCGTTGATTTTATTTTGATGAGATACCAATTGCGTTTGTAATGAGGGGATTATTGTTTTTTGAAGTGTTTCGAGCTCATTATGGTACACATGTAATTGTTCATCAACATATAGTTGGATGCAATCAGTAATCTTAAACGGTCACACAGCTCATTGGGATCGTCCCAATAAATGTATTCCATCGGTTTTTCGTTGTATGACAAAAGAGGGCCACCACCACCGCCGCCGACGCCAACAAGACCTTTTCCTACATTAGTATATGGAGCGGTTTGAATGGATTGTTGTTGTTGTTGTCGTTGTTTCTTTAATATTCGAGCTGATGGAGGTTTGGTTATAGTACTACTAATAGTTGATGTGTCAGTTTTAAACAACGGTCTAATTATGTTGCGATACTTTTCGGTAGCAGTACTTTTCAGACGATCTGCTGCATTGAGATGAGCTTTTGTTATTGTTAGCAGAGCTTTGTAATTATTCAAATCATCATCAGAGTATTCATTGGGATGATTGTAAAACACAAGCTGATACAATCCCGGAGTCCCAGGTATATTTCCTTCTCCACCCTCATCCTTCTCTCGTAATATGTTTATATTACCGGTTCTTTTATCGAATGCAATTCTACGTCTGCCCAACATCCAACCAATTTCATCATTATATAATGGACCATAACTTCTATCAATTTCATCATCTTTGCGAAAGTAATCTTCAAGATATGGTTGACTAATTATTGGATATTGATCTAAATAATCTTCTATGACATCGCGCGAAACGTTGGGATGTATGCCTTTATCATAATCATCATAATAATAATCGTCTTCTTCTTCTTCATCATCATCATAACGTATATTTCCTGATTCATCCGTCTCGGCTATGGGTTTTGTATCGAGAAATGATACATCAGCATTTTTTTCTTTTTTTGTCGTTGTTTCCTCTTTGAGAGGGGTGAATTTTGAAACTGTGGCTTGTTGTAATGATTTTGAGGATTTGACCATTTCTTTTAGCGGTACAGATATCGGTTTAAATAGCTTATTTAGAGATGTATCATGTTCTGATTTTCCTAATTTTAACGCCAAATATTTCTTGCGAATAGACCTCGCCAATTCACTAATTTTTTTCTTACGCATGGCAATAGCAACCTTATCGTTGGACATGGTGACGATGACTGAGGATAATGTCTAGTGCTTTATAAATTTATCGAATCCTTTACGGTACCTGCCATTATTTAAAGCAAAATCTTTTACAATCACCAATGTTCCATAGTTGTTAGTAGTCGACCAACATTCCGAGCAAATCTTTTTAAAATCTTCAAATGTCATGTCTGGTGACACATGTTCCTCAAATATATGTTTAAGATTAACTTTATCCTGCTTGAATAACACAGTCATATTACAATTGTCACGTATGAGATGTTTCGGTATTTTCGAATATGTTTGACATAAGTAGGCCGCGTCAATGTCTTTATGACGACACATTGAATAATATTCACGAATTTTCTGTTGACCATCACATGCAACATCATCAAATATGAATATCGAGTTTGACTGTGCTTTATCTGGACTAATAATTTCCTCATTGTCTTTAAATGGAAAATAGCCCACATGTTTAACTTCTCCTAGGACTTCTTGCAACAACTTATATTTCGGTTGAAATAACGACTTGGAATAAACGTAAACATTTTTGAATTTAGCACCATTTGGATTGAATAGGAGCGACAACATAACATTTGTCTTTCCACACCCACTAGGACCACAGATAATTGCACGAAAAGAATTTGGCAGTAGTTTACCATGTTTACCAACAGATGATGGATTAGAGGTAAAGTCCAAGTTTTCAATGGGTAGCGTCTGCTCTTGTTGAACGATCTTCATCTTGTGAAGAATTTTATTAGAGTGTTATTCTATAAATATGGATATCCCCACATTATCATACATCAGTCTTAATGTTGGTGTTTGAGGGAGAAGGTCTTTTGAATTCTCTAATAAATAAACTGCCATTCGAACTTCACTTGCCTACCTACAATTATTGTAGACGTAAGTGAATATAATTTGTCTTTTTTTCGTTAAACACATACTACGTACATTTACAGCTGGAACAAAACTACAAAAGCGACTTGCACGTGGCGACGCAGGCATTAATCCTTTAGACGACGCTTGCAAACAACACGATATAGCTTATTCGCAGAATAAATCTCTTGAAGAACGTCACAAAGCAGATAAGGAGTTGGAAGATAAAGCTTGGACGCGAGTAAAATCAAAAGAGGGATCTTTTGGTGAAAAAGCTGCTGCATTACTTGTTACTGGTACCATGAAAGTGAAGCGAAAGTTGGGAATGGGAAGTCGTCCAAAGGAACAACGACGTTCCTTCCATCGAGACGTAGTGCTAAAGGTTGGAAAATCAATGAAGAGAGGAACATATCTAAAAGAAAGCGCCTTGTTTGCCTTACGAGCGGCCAAATCACTTATTAAACAATTTGGTGGATCGAAGAAAATTGTTGTTCCTCGAGTGATACCAGTAAAATCTGGAGGTTTTCTACCACTTATACCTCTGTTTGCCGGTCTCTCAGCACTCGGAGCACTATCGGGTGGAGCTGCTGGGATCGCAAAGACTGTCATTGATGCAAATAATGCTCGAAAGAAATTGGAAGAAGACCACCGCCATAATAAGGTTATGGAGCATGTCGGAAATGGTTTATATCTGAAAAAGTATCCCGGTGGAAGAGGATTTGGATTGTATTTGAAAAAAAACTCGCGATAAAGCTACCCAATCGTCCGCTGTACGACACCGATATTGCACATTATGCAAAATTATATAAAATTAAACATTTTCGAGGCGTTTTCATGCGTGACACTCTACCTAAATCCGGTCCTCGACGACAACAAGAGTGTGCAGTGGTTAACTTGGACTCGTCCAAAAACAGTGGAACACATTGGGTAGCATATATAAAGAAAAACAATGCCATCGAGTATTTCGATTCATTTGGTAATTTGAAGCCACCCAAAGAACTTGTAAAGTGTCTAGGAAAAAATATTTTTTATAACAATAATCAGTATCAAAACTACAATCAAATCAATTGTGGACATTTGTGTTTGAAATTTCTACTTCAACATCCTTGGAACAATGGGAGAGGAGTGGGATGACATTAAAACATTATTAATGCAAAAGCCACGAAGTTTTACTGTTGATGCGCTGAAAAAAGTCCCCATTCAATATCTGATTGGGTTTGTCAGCCCGTCTGAATTGTTGGATATATGGCATGAACTACCTCATGATTACAAAACAAATTTTGAGCTACAAATTCGTCTGCCGTGCTTCGTTCACTACAACCGCCCCGAATGGACGACACATTGGGATGGTCCTGCAAGTTCTCAGGCATCTTGTTTTCTATGTCAAAGTGTATTAAATAAATCTTGAACATAGTTCTGTGTATTATTCAAAGTACCTTCATCCCTTGACATGCATCAGTCATCATGTCGCAGTTGTTGAGAGTAAATAGCACAAATCATGCGTCTACCTTCCAACCTCCTACGCCTATTGTACTCTATCCTGAGAAAGACTATGAGTTAGCACTACGTTCCTTTCACTCATACCATAGTATACCAAACATTGAAAATCGCAAATTTCACTACTACGATGACAACAACATGATGCAGAGTTTTGATATACCAACAGGATGTTACGAAATCGCTGATATTGAAGCGTTCATACTAGACAAGTTAGGTGGTGGTGGCACCAGCATTCCATTTGAAACTGTATTTGCGTTAAAACCCAATAATAATACGTTACAATGTATGATTTACATTAAATATAGAATTCCGTTCGGCGAGCAGGATACTCCCAACTGTCTTGGCGACATATTGGGTTTTTCTAGACAGATACTTGAAGCCAAACAATGGTACTCTTCAAATTTACCCGTTAAAATTATAAAAGTATCTAGCATACGCTTCGAATGTAACATTACCACTGGAGCCTTCGATGCAGACAGACCTGCTCATACTATTTACAAATTGGTTATAAAGGTAGATCCTGGGTACGCCATTGACGAAACTCCACATAATTTACTTTATTTACCTGTTATACCACAACGTGAAATTACCAACATTACTGTGCTGGCTTTGGATCAAGACGGACATCCTATCAACTTTCGTGGTGAAAAGAGCACCTTGGTGTTGGAGCTTAGAGCGAGAAGCAACCGATGGGATTGATAATTAATAATAAAAGACGTTCCGCTGCACATCAAATACCATTAAATAGGCGACGTCCTTCGAAGAAGCAGCAGCATCTTACATTTGCAAACAAATTGCTTTTACGATCATTAGGGTTTTCATTGAAAGAGAAACGATGACCACCACCACGTATGGAAAACGTTCTCGTATGAACGATATGCCCCCAATGTTTGATATCTATCGCAAGCCGAGATTCGATGAATCGATTCGCAAAGCTGTATACAGAACATATGCTCCGTTCATCAAATCGTTCAGTTGCAGTGACATTACGGAATTTAGCATCAATCAAGTCGACTCGTTTTTTGCAATGAACGAAACATTGTTTGCATTAAAGGTTCGCTCAATATACATGGAGCTGGTGATGTAAAGCTGGCAAATAATTTTGGTGCTTTCCTTTTCGATTCGTGCACATACAGTGAAAGTGCAAGAGAAATGGAAACGGTTCGAGATCCTGGAATCGTGAGTGCTGTACGTGCCATGACGTGCTACAATCAAGAAGATTCCAATCATATGGCTATAGCAGGCTGGAATTATCCCAAAGATCCCATCCTTAATGTCGCCGATAAATCATTCAACCTACAAATTCCTCTCAAGCACATTTTCAACATTTTCAATGACTATCCCATGATTACATGTGGACGGCAAACAATACGTTTGGTTCGAGCTCGAAACGATAATGATTGTGTATATATCACAGAAAAAAATGTTGCCGGTGTGACTTCCACTACAACTGTTAGCATAAACATTACCAACATCGAATTGAAAATCAAGCATATCTATCCTAATGATGATATTAAGTTGGAACTGATGAGGACCATTCAAAAGGATCAGCCTATAGTTATTCCATTTAGAAAGTGGGAGATACATGAACTGCCATCCATCACCAGAAATGCTAGACGTGAAGTTTGGGCTGTTAAAACTACAACTTCAGTTGAACGACCTCGTTATGTTATTCTTTTCTTTCAAACCAACAAACGTGACAACAACACAACTGATCCAACTTCATTCGACAATGCCGACATTCAAAGTATCAGGTTATCGCTAAATGGAGAGTATTATCCCAATGAAAGAATGCAGTTGGATTTTACCAAGAATGATTACAATGAGGCACATTTCAACTAGACTGAATTTTATCCAAGCTATATGAATTCGACACAGAAGCGTCCTCTGTTGGATTATTCCTCATTCAAGAAGCGTGCATTGTTTGTTATCGATTGCTCGAAGCAAGAAGAAAGCATGAAGGCATCTACAGTTGATGTAAAACTTGACATTGAAGCAAACATTGGTTTCCCCGAAAATACCAAAGTATATTGCATCATAATACACGATTGTGTAATGGAGTATTTCCCTCTCACCGAAATTGTCAAGAATTTAAACTAGAATGTTCTGCTGTTGACAGTAGCGCGCGAGCATCCCAAGGATTCATCGTGGACCCAAAGAATTGTTGCATCATGGTCAACTGGGATTCCTGCCACTGCACTCAAATGTACAGCGTCTCCTTCGACAATGATGGTTTTTTTACCTTTGTAATGTTTAAATAAAATAAATAGCATTGAATGGATTTTTTATTAAAACTGCCCCCTACTCATCAATCGATATACATAACGATTTAAATTTACGTTCAACAATTTTCAATAGAATTCTAATTATTAAAACAAATATGGATGCTAATATTATACATGATAATGAAAAAGTTCATACGTTAAGATCGCGTTGAAATCCGATAATATATGAGACACCTCGGTGTACAGCTTTTAGTGCGTGTGTAGAGGACAAATGGCATCTTTTATGATCACACCCTGTATAAAGAATGCAGTATCTTTATGACTATACTCTGTGTAAAATCACATCTTTTATGACTACACCGGTATATAAAGAAAATGCGCAAGGATGCTTTGTATATTATTGCGATAAAAATGCACTTTTACACTCGTATGTTGATTGAAGCCATCACTTTTCATTCTGAAATTTAGAAGTCCCAATCAAAATCCTTGAGATTGTCACTAAAAATAATAAGCGATTTTTCTATGATTACGTACTTATGAAGGTTTCTGAATATAGTCAACTGCTTGACGCATTCTATTGTTTTTGATTCACATATTCTAGTGACTAAAACGATATTGGTACAAAGGAGTATTGAAGAAAAAATTGAAAAAATTACATCGTATGGTGAAATCAGACTCTGATAATATCTTATACAGGTAAATTTCAAAACTAAAATATATTGGAACCCTTATGGCAGAGATGTAACGGTGTAGGCTGGGAACGATGAGGTCGTGGGCTCGAATCTCACTCGGGGCAAAAATTTTTTTCGGTTACGTCATGCACAAATTTACAGGATAAAAAATGGACGACACACATCTAAAAAAGAAATCTGCAAAATGCGCCATCTAGCGAAATCTACTGGATAAAAAAAATGGCCGACACACTGGATAAAAAATGGACTACACACACTGCCGATAGCGCCAACGACACCAGCGCCACCGTCGCCTAGCGGACCTTTTTCGAAGTAGTGGCTCAGAACCCGCATAGCTACACTACTAATAGGTGTCAAAAAACATCAAACCCTGTAACTGCTACATACAATGACATAAAATGTTTGATGTTACATCATTACTTAAGTAAAATTTGTCAACATTATCCTATAAAGAGGGTGTACACACATATCATTCAGTTGATAATTTCAAATTAGACGTTTCGTTATGTGAATTACAATTGTACACCCTCTTTATAGAGTAATTTTAACAAATTTTACTTAAATAATGATGTAACATCAAACATTGGATTTCATTGTATGCAGCAGTACAGGGTTTAATGTTTTTTTGACACCTGTTGTATGTTTTTTTCTTGATGACAGCTTTGAGAATGGCCTAATGGTTGAAAGCGCTTAGCTGGAATTTCAATAAAATTACACACTCAGTGTTCGTCATTTCATTCACTCAATTTACATTTTAAAATGTCCAAAATTATAGCATGCTATATTGGATACAATAAAACTCACCATCAATTATTGTTAATTTTCACTCATATGGGAAGGCAAATCAAACTGTCTTAATAACCTAAATTCGTCTTTCTCAAATCTAAAGAAACACTGTTTTTGAAAATGAAAGGAACATATCCTCCATCGTTTCCTCGTCGACAAATTTAATGGTTTACTACCACTGAGTTGCAGCCATATTAATTTTATCTTCTTGGGTTGGAGGAACAAAACTGTAAAAAGGAATATTTACTTTAGTAATGTTCAGTTTAGCTAATGCAAAAAACAACCATGACCTCTAAAGTTGTCCATTAAATTAGTAAAAATTATGTGTTTTATAAAAATAAAGAGAATGGTTGTTAATTGAGAAAGAAAAAATGCTCAATTTTTTTTAATAAAACTTACCGAGTACGCCACTTATTAGACTCCTTCAGAATACTGTTACGAAACAGCACAGTGGTATAGTCCCTAAATCCGACTCTGTCTAAGCCAGGTATAAAAGTTAAAATTATGGCGGATACGCAGGGTTTTTGCCTGCTAACTGTTTACGACTATCTTATCTAAACATTGTTTTTGTGTCCAGTCTTATCTAGAAAATGCCAGAAAACCATTTGTTTTTGAGTAAGCCGCAGTACGGAATTTTCTAGTAAAAAAGGCACTAATATAAATAAAGGACCGATCAGCGGATCAGTTTTAGTTGATAAAGTGATCTCGACAAATAAACAAAAATATACCGAACAGTAAAGTGCTAATATAAATTAATAATTAAGTTTGTGTGCATATAAATTAAATTTAAGTAAGTTGAGTATATATAAATTAAATGTTAATGATTAGTTTAGTGTTTAAATAAATTAGTAAGTAGCCATACCGTGTGTTTGGAGTTTATCCCACCCGTAGTAAAACGTTTTAAATAAATAAGGGAAACATTACATTGGTGTCAGAAGTGGGATAATATAAACAAATTGCTACGTAAAAATGGCCAAGAGATTAAGGGATCTGAAAGTGGCAGAATTAATAGCAGAATTGGAAGATCGTGAGTTGGAAACGTCCGGTATGAAAAGTGAATTAGTAGAAAGACTTAAAGTGGCACTGGAAAATGACGGCTTTGATCCAGAAACAGTTTTATTTAATGACGAGTCTTCCACCTTAATCTCGTCAATTTCCGCTAACATGGACGAGAAGATTTCTACTATGAAGAATGATATTTCCGCCAACATGGACGAGAAGATTTTTGCCATGGGAGAGAAAATTTCTACGAATGTGAAAAGCGATATTTCGGCTATAAAGAACGATATTTCTGCTATGAAGAATGATATATCTGCCGATATCTTATTAATGAAAAACGACATTGCCGCTGACGTTGAAAATGAAATTTCGTCTCTAAAATCTGAAATCGAGGATACGATGTCAACGATGGACGAGAAAATCGAGAATAAAATGTCAACGATGGACGAGAAAATCGAGAATAAGATTACAAGGATAGACGAGAAAATCAAGGAGTTAGAAGAAAAGATTGCCGATTCAAAAACGCGAGGCACGACAGAGGAAGAAAAGAAGACCGAGCAAACGAAACCTTGCAAGACAGAAACACACCCTAAGTTAGAAGACATTGGCAGTTTCACCCGAGTCAAGGCCCCAACGTTCGATGGAAAAATGTGGACCAATTATGTGAAACAGTTTGAAGCAGCCGCTAGAGTGAATAATTGGTCCGATAAGGAGAAAGCAGTGAACTTATATATCGCGCTTCGGTGAGATGCCTTAGATGTATTACAGACGATACCACTTGAAGAAATGGATGACTTCGAGCAGCTGAAGGAGAGGTTGGACATGTGATATGGTCATGAACATTTGGAACATTTGTATATATTCCATCGGAAGAACCGAAAGCGGAAACGTGACGAAACCCTTCAAGAGTATGAAATGGATATTGCCCGACTAGTTCGATTTGCTTATCCATCAGCACCAGAGAACATGATGGAATGTTTAGGCATCCAGGCCTTTATTGACAGCTTATGTGACCACGATATGGAGAAGACGCTTCGATTAGCCGATCCTAAAACATTGGTCGATGCAATGACTGTTGCTCTTGAATATAAAGCAGCCACGATGGCTTCGGGATACAGCAAAGGTAAGACCATGTAGGAAAAAGATGCGATGACAGACTTGACCAGATCGTCAACCTGTTGAAAGGTATGGTAGATGTGAAGCCGAAGAAGATCAGGTGCTGTAATTATGGCGAGATAGAGCATGCGCGCAGTTCGTGTAAGCGTCCTACGACTCCTGCAAACCAAGAACCTCTCAAATGCGAAGCAGCCACGAAGGGCTCGCGGTATAACAAAAGTAGGACCATGCAGGAAGAAGATGACGATGTGAAGGACTGGTGTAAGAAATGTACGACTTGTGCTACGAGTAATGGATCACATCGCAAGAGAAAGGCACCCATGAAACAATATAATGTTGGAAGCCCCTTCGAAAGGATTGCTTTAGATATCGCTGGACCATTTCCGACGACAGAAAATGGTGGTAAATACATCCTGGGTGTAATGGATTATATCACAAAGTGGGTGGGAATTTACTCGATCCCGAATCAAGAGGCCACATTTGTCGCGGATGTATTGGTGACCGATATGGAGTGCCCTTGGAAGTCCACAGTGACCAGGGAAGAAATTTTGAAAGCCCTCTGTTCCAGGAGATTTGCGAGAAGCTGGAAATGAAGAAGACCAGGACAACCGCATTACATCTACAGTTAGATGGAATGGTCGAAAGAATGAACAGGACTATTGGAAAATACCTGTCCAAAGTAGTATCCAACCATCAGAGAGATTGGGACCAGTATCTTTCCCCATTAGCATTGGCTTATCGATCTGCTGTCAATGAGTCCACTGGTGAAACACCGGCGAAAATCCTGTTTGGACGTGAAACGAGGCTTCCTTGTGACCTGGAATTTGGCTGTCTGCCTGGAGAAGATCTAGCAGGCGAAGACTACGTGATCCAATTGAGAAGAAGGCTGGACGATATTCATAAATTAGTTCAAACAAATTTTCAAGTTGCCAGCGACAGAATGAAAAGTCTGTACGACACGCAGGCCACAGAAGGCGGTTTTAAAGAAGGGGACAAAGTATGGTTACACAACCCGACGAGGAGAAAAGGATTTCCTCCAAAATTACAAAAATTCTGGGAAGGTCCATACTTAATCAAGAAAAGGATCAATGATGTTATATATCGCATAAGCAAGATCCCCAACGGAAAACCAAAAGTAGTTCACCAAAACCGATTACCGCCATTCGAAGGTAACTAACAATGAATTTCAAGATCGATCTACCTACCCCGATGTGTGAAAAGCATTTCGAAACCTAGGTGAACATGTGTTGGAATTCAGCGTGAAGAAACTGGCTATGCCTAAGATAGCGAGTAACCAGTTGGATTGGCGAATCATCAGGAACATGGTAGAGATTATCTTTCAAGTTACCGGTGTCCAGATATTAATTTACAATTACAACCCCCGTTATCAGTATCCGATGAAGACGGTGCCCTGCTATTTCCATAAGATCGGAAAGTGTAGAAATGGGGCCAGTTGCCGATTCAAACATCCAGTCTCGGCTACACAAAAGTTCCAGGAGGAACTATATTTAAGGAGGGGGCAATCTTACGAAACAGCACACTGGTATAGTCCCTAAATCCCACTCTGTCTAAAACATGTATAAAAGTTAAAATTATGGCGGATACGCAGGGTTTTTGCTTGCTAACTGTTCACGACTATCTTATCTAAACATTGTTTTTGTGACCAGTCTTATCTAGAAAATGCCAGAAAACCAATTGTTTTTGAGTAAGCCGCAGTCCGGAATTTTCTAGTAAAAAAGGCACCAATATAAATAAAGGACTGATCAGCGGATCAGTTTCAGTTGATAAAGTGATCTCGACATTTAAACATAAATACATCGAACAGTAAAGTGCTAATATAAATTAATAATTAAGTTTGTGTGCATATAAATTAAATTTAAGTTGAGTATATATAAATTAAATGTTAGTGATTAGTTTAGTGTTTAAATAAATTAGTAAGTAGCCATACCGTGTGTTTGGAGTTTATCCCACCCGTAATAAAACGTTTTAAATAAATGTGGAAAACATTACAATACACTTTGACATTCTCTTTTCAATTAATAACAATAAAGCACCGAAACAACAGATAAATATTACACTATAGCAATTAAAAATATACCAAAATACCAAAACCTCAACACTTAAACTAAGAAACGATAACAGAACTAACAGATGAAGCGCAATGTGACATCGCGCATACGCAGTAATAAAAATCAATAATTTGATTATTAACGACGTTACAGTTTTCGTTAATTTTTTGGAATTATCTACCGGTTTCAGTTACTCGACAGGTTCCATAGATGGCACGGTCTGCAGTGTCTCTAGCCTGGTTTTAACAACAAGTTAGCGCATACATCTGCAACTTCAAGTGGCTTCAACTTTCGTGACACGCACTCTAACGACCTTCACTAAAAGAAATTGGGAATATTTTAATAATTATAAATTGTTTGCTTTTTATTACCAAATCGATAATTCCAGTTTCAAATAACCAAATCAATTTTAATGTACAGAAGTTGAATGTCGCTTCAATAATTTTTAGTACCAAATAGTTGGTTATTGCAATGAATTTAGCTTATTTTCTATTGTCGCTGCACTGGCATTTTAAAACAAATATAAGTAACTCTCAACAAATCATTGACAAATACAGTTTTTGGCATCATTGAGCAATACCATTGGGCAATAGAAAAATTTATTCAAATACTCAATGGCAATACGAAACTTCTAGTACCGTATTCAAGTTTAAGTCACTGCAGTAAAGCAAATTTTGCAATAAAAACCGTTTATGGAGAATTGAGAAAATGACTTCCCCTCTATCGAAGCAACAAATTCAAAAACTATGACTCGAATCGATAATACTCACGTCAACTACTTGTTTAGAATTAAAAACTGGCCCCGAAGTAATCAACAAGTGACTATGCAAAACAATTATCCATACCATACTGATCACTCTTATTCCATCAAGACAAGACAAATTAGAAGCCCGTTTTGGAATGGAGAACAATCTTTTACCATTGGTGTAGATAGAGAAAGCTGTGCAAATGGATCGATCCCGATCTAGAAAAAAAATAAATTCACATAGTAAATGTCGACATCATATCTGAAATATAAAGTGAAAATTGAGAACATCGTGAATAATTCATTTCAAGGATTAATACATAAATATCACAATTGTCATGTTATTGAAATGATATACCCAATATTTTCTTTTTTCTGGTTTTACCATTAAATACTATGTCAGTGTAAAAAAACCTATTAAATTTTATTTTGTATTGAGGTTGATTTCGTTTTTAGATCGTGTCATTTAGTTTTATGAAATATTAGCTTTAAATGTTGTTACTTTTCCGCCCAACCGATCTATATGCGAGAAAAGTATTGTTTTACCCCAAAAAAAGTTCGAATTTTGAAAATGATTTTGAGTTATTTCTACGTTTTCTATCAAGAACAACACGAAAAAATGGTTTTTAGAAAAAAAATCCTGTGTGTATGTCGCCGTCGTTGTCGTCGGCCACTTTCCGTTACATGTTTTGTTAGCCCGATACAGCCTCAGGAGTGCAACAAGTCACCAAATTTATGACTGAATATCGTTCAGGACATCTCACAGATGAACCTTATTGATTTCTAGCTCCCATCCATCCATACATCTTATATTGGAGTGGATCTATTAATTGAAGATACAAGTTGTCTCCATGATTCCTTTTTTGCAGTCTTTATTATGTGTCTAGAAATTGCTCTTGGTCGTTTGAATTCAATGAGGTTTTCTGTGGTTTCATCTCTTTTGTAAACGTTGAAGGCATGCTCACTAGTTTTTATGGTGTCTTCGCATATTCTACTCCACCATGGAATTGGAATTTTACCTGTAACAAGCTTTGTTCTACCAATACTAGATTCTGCGGCAGATATGATAATATTTTCAAGATTTCTTAAACCCTTATCGATATTCTCGGTCGTAGTAAGGTTTTCTATTTTATTTTGAATATTTTCAGAAAAAGCATCCCAGTTTGCATTCTTCAATCTCCAAATGTAAGATGGTGACGTAGTTTTAGTTTCGAAGTTGGTATTTCGTATAATAATCGGGCAATAATCACTATCATATAAGTAAGGATCTACTTCCCAGGATACTGATAACGAGACCGTAGGATCACAAATGGATAGATCTAAAGCCGATGATTCTCCTATTGCAGAATTGAAGCAAGTTTCAGTACCATCATTTAATATATTAAAATTAAAATGGTCAATAACATTCGCAATTGTTCGACCTCGATTATCATTAGATTCGGAGCCCCAAAATATATGGTGACCGTTAAAATCACCTAAAATTAATCTTGGTGTTGGTATTTGATTAACCATCCAGTAGTTACGGATGCTGCTCAACAAAAATGGTCGCGGATGTATCTGACGGATACATAACTTTTATTATTGAAATACAATTCCAATTTTTAAAACGGTAGATTTTGTGTGCTAGTGAATAATAGAGGGCAATGATTAAATTCGTTAACATATATATTTGCAGTAAAGAGATGATTACATAAATCAATAATTCTTAAAATGAAATTAACTGTCTCGACCCTTACTTCGTGGAATATGCTCATATTAGTGTTTTTAAATGAAACTCAAGGTCTCTAGTTAATTCAACAATATAATAAAAGTTATTGAAAATTCTAAAAAATTTACGATTGTTTCGATAAATCAATATCATCGTCAGAATGACAGAAGTTACATTTCATTTTATGCCTACCTGATGTTTAGTAGTTATTTTTGGCTAGACCAAGAAGTAACCTAACTTGTGATTGGCTTAATATATGTTTATAGAAAAAAGAAGAAGATGTGATATTACAAATATTGAAGCTTAGATATAATTAGCCCTATGGTGATATCCTGAATATCATTTTTCCAATTAAGATCAGTATAACTGTGCAATGATATAGAAAACCAGGAAAACTATATCTGCTGATCTTTACAATTATCACTTAAGAAGACAGTTTATTAGTGAACTCCCTAGATTTAACTGTTCATTGACAACTTCATATTGTGGGTTTCTTAAATGTCTTCTAATTTCCAATTCTTCAAGGAAATCCAGTTCTTGTTTCTTTTCACAAATATGCAGCACTTCTAGTTCTGTGTTAGGTGTCAATGAATAATTGGTGTCCAGTAGATGTTTTGCGTAGTGGGATTTATCTGGTGGTTTTAATCTGTATGCTCGTAAGTGCTCACTGTATTGTATTTCAAAATTCCTAAGGGTCTGACCCAAATAGACAGCATTACATTCTGGACATTTGAGTTTATATACACCTGACTTCTTAAATAGTGGTATTTTTGTTTTTACATTTAACAATTTTGTACTAACGTTACTTTCTGTTTTAAAAGAAATTGTTGTATTCGTTGCTGAAGATATTATCTTTGAAATATTATTAGAAATATTTCCTGCGTATGTGATGGTTTTATAAGTTTCAATTTCATCAGCTTGTTTAGGATATATTAGTTGTAATGCCACTTTTTCTTCTTTTTTACTAATTAGCTTACGTATCATATCTAATGGATAACCGTTAGATGTTGCTATTTGTCTACATAGATCTTTTTCTGTTCCTATGAACAATTGTAATTTTGATAGAGAGATTAATACAATTAGACAAATAGCAACATCTAACGGTTATCCATTAGATATAATAAATAAGCTAATTAGTAAAAAAGAAGAAAAAGTGGCATTACAACTAATATATCCTAAACAAGCTGATGAAATTGAAACTTATAAAACCATCACATACGCAGGAAATATTTCTAATAATATTTCAAAGATAAAATCTTCAGCATCGAATACAACAATTTCTTTTAAAACAGAAAGTAACGTTAGTACAAAATTGTTAAATGTAAAAACAAAAATACCACTATTGAAGAATATATAAACTCAAATGTCCAGAATGTAATGCTGTCTATTTGGGTCAGAACCTTAGGAATTTTGAAATACGATACAGTGAGCACTCACGAGCATACAGATTAAAACAACCAGATAAATCCCACTACGCAAAACATCTACTTGACACCAATCATTCATTGACACAGAACTAGAAGTGCTGCATATTCGTGAAAAGAAACAAAACTGGATTTCCTTGAAGAACTGGAAATTAGAAGACATTTAAGAAACCCACAATATGAAGTTGTCAATGAACAGTTAAATCTAGGAAGTTCTCCACTAATAAACTGTCTTCTTAAGTGATAATTGTAAAGATCAGCAGATATAATTTTCCTGGTTTTCTATATCATTGCAGAGTTATACTGATCTTAATTGTAAAAATGATATCCAGGATATCACCATAGGGCTAATTATATCTAATCTTCAATATTTGTAATATCACATCTTCTTCTTCTTTCTATAAATATATATTAAGCCAATCACAAGTTAGGTTACTTCTTGGTCTAGCCAAAAATAACTACTAAACATCAGGTAGGCATATCATGAAATGTAACTCCTGTCATTCTGACGATGATATTGATTTATCGAAACAATTGTAAATTTTTTAGAATTTTCAATAACTTTTATTATATTGTGGAATTAACTAGAGACCGTGAGTTTCATTTAAAAACACTAATTCTTAAAATATATAAAAAATGAAATAATTTGCTGTTATTTGCATAAGTTGCGTATTGTGAGCCATTAATCCATATATCTTAATCTTCTAGTCTAATTTTCTTGGTAGGTACTCCATAATTGTCAATACAAACGACACTATAGTGTTGGAGACAAAGATGTCTTTGGCAGGAGGAGCATTGGAATTTTGTTAACCTGGTGCGTTTTTCTCGCTGGCATGGCACACAACGTTTACGTTTTTGCTCATTGTTTTGATCATTTGGTTGCTGCACTTTTTCTTCTTCTTGTCCGACTACTTCTTTGAGTCTGGTTGATAGCTCGCGAGGTAGACCAGTGTTGGAGGTACTACGTCTTTGGAGGTGTGGTTTGATTAGTTCGTTACCAAGTTTTCGCAAAAAATGCCGCCGACTTTTTGTTTCATTTCCGTTTCCTTTATGAATAACTTGGGAGTTTATTCCTCCCACATTAAGCATCGAAAAAAATAGAACCATCGGCCAACGTCTTGTATTCCTGGCAACACTGTAAGAGGAACATAATTTATCTACAACATCGACACCTCCTTTGGTTTCGTTATAGAAAGTAATTATTTCGGGTTTCATATGATCCCCAGTAGTATCGTCAATTTTGTCCTTGAAGTGTAAACTAGAAATTAGAACAACATGTTTTTTTTTGGGAACGTACGACACTATTGTTCCTTCTTTTCTGAAACCAAACATACTTGATTTTACAGGACGTTCTTTCAAAACTTTCAACGGTGTTGGAATTTGCCACTTGTTTCTTTTTAATGCTCCTACCATGGACAACTTATGGTTTATAGCTAAATCTTGTAGTAATGGAATATCGCTGAACCAATTGTCCATAGGACGTTACGTCCAGTGTTGTGTATGTGTAAGATCATCCTTTTTACAACATCAACGCTTTTGTTGCTGATAGAATAGGGGCCATCTGGTTGTATTCCAGCATAAATTTTCATGTTACTGGTCTAATATGTTTTATTGAGTGAATGAAAACGACGAATACTCAGTGTGTATTAGTTTATTACTATCAGGCTAAGCGCTTTGTAGGGTGTAAAATTATATTCACATTTCATATTTTACACCCTTACAATAGGGTATTTTAATGTTTTTATTCGAATGACTCAATCATAACGATGATTCTATCTTGAGTATTGTTTTTGATCAACTTGATGGCTTTGACAACTACTTTTTTAAATGACGTAAGTTCAACCTTTTTTAAATTGTTTTTTTCAAAATTTCACAAGCTTTGTATTTTTCCATAGGACGGCTTTGATAATGGCTTAACAGCCGAAAGCGCTTAGCCTGATAGTAATGAACTAATACACACTGAGTATTCGTCGTTTTCATTCACTCAATTTGCATCTAGTGTGTACACCATATCCACAGGCATTTCTAATATGTTTTAGCATCAACCAGCCCAAAGATCTTAATACCGTACTTGGCCGGTTTTGATGATATTTATATTGAATAAAGTTACACCTGCCTCGAAACGCTTCCAGCTTTCCATCGATTGTTACATAAGCTCCTAGTGGATAAGATGTTTTACTGTTTTCAACAAACATCTCAAATATTTCTCACACGGCAGCAATCCGATCAATTATTTTTCTCTCATCTCTAGACTGTCGGTTATCGAACCTTTTAAAGCGCATCAGGAATCTAAAACGAATTAAGCTCATCGTCAATCTGAATATTTCAACACCGTTTCCTGTTGCGTCCCACAGCTCTTCTTAAGCTCAATCGGCCGCCTTTATAAAGTCCAGCCAAGTAAAGTAGGCCTATAAATGCATGGATTCCGATCATATCAGTAATACGTGCGCCTCTTTCTCTGCTGAAATTGGGTTGTACACTTATTATATGCTGATTCTTGTAAGCGACTATGAGGTTTAGAATACGGTCATCGAATAGACACTTCCACGCTTCAAAGCATCCTGTGAGTAGGCGAGCGTTGCCAATAACTCCTGGAAGACGTGCAAGTATGTTTTGCTTCTCTAATTTCCTTTTTCTGTTATAGGGTGTTTTTTGCCATAAATATTTGTCAACGATTTTTCCGTTCTTTTTTCTGGCATCAACATAACAATTTTCATCTTCATCATCTGATGATATACTTGCATCCGTATCGTCTTGTTCACTATCTGAATCCTCTTTTCTTTCTTCTATGGCTTCGGAACAGTCAGTATCATAATCTTCTTTTAAGACGTCTCCAACTGCGTCATCATCGTCGTCTTCACGAAGGAGTCGTTAGAGCTCTAATACGTCTGCGTCATTATTGAAGCTATACATTCTCTTGGAAGCCATAATTCACTGCAAAAACCACAAAAATCCTTAATAGTTAGGACAATAATTTAGAACAGGCAAGAATGCTCGCGGGTATTTCACAGATACAAGTTTATTTTTTTCATGTTTTTTAGTAGCTAAGTATTAAATATTAACAGTTGGTCTACTTGAAACAAAAAGGACTGCGCTTACATAAATTAAATAAATATACAAGCAAATCAGCAAAACTTACATGAATGATCGCAGTGTATCTCTCAAATACAAGTGGCACTTTTTTTACAAACTGTTCACTCTACAAAGTTTGCACCAATACTAACCTCAAAACTTCCCTCGAGCAGATAGGTAGACGAGAGCACATCCCCACCGCTAAGCAGGTGCTCGAGATATATGAGAAAAAAGTATCGGTATGTATATCTTAGATACGCGCGACTACTGGAAGGTTCATAATATCACAAATATCTTGCATGTCCAATGGACCTGCCGGTAGGTATATGTGTATTGGTTGCGAACTCTTAATTTTTGCGGCAACGACTTCCAGGTTGGAATTAATCGGAATAATTTCTGCTTCTAATGTGTTCGATACATAAATGGCAACTCCGCCACTGGCATGTTAACGATTTGTTCTGTTTCTAAAGAAGCACTTATAACTTTTTAGTGAATGATAAGGATGTAGTTTAAAATGTGTCTCTTGAAGGCATAAAATGTCAGGGAGGTGAACTGATAAGATTTTTTTTAGCATAGATAGACGCTCATACTATCCATTCAGGTTCCACTGAATAATTGATTTAAATAGCATTGGATTGAAAGTAAATGATAATAAATAAATGAAAGTGGAGTTGTATTCATGAGAGGACGAGTCACTTTCTGTAGCCATCGATTCATAATTGATTTCGTCTCCTAGGTATCTGCATAATTTTTGTTTAAGTTTAGTGATACGGCTTTCAATTCGTCTTTCTCTATGCAGAGGGTAAATTTTGTTTAACATGATCACTAGAGATCCATAGTCAGTTGTGTAGTCCTTAACTACTTCCAGGGCATTATGAGAGCCAAGAGCATTTTCAAATAGGTCTACAAGTTGGCCGTAGTTTAATGGCAGTCCTTCAGAATTGTCTGTTATATATGCTTTGGCTGGTTGAAGTAAAATTTTTACAGGAATCGCTGGTACCACTGCTGAAGTTGTCTTAACTTTTTTTATTGTTTTTTAATTAGGATTAGGTTTTTGGAAAATTGATTCTGAGCTTGTTTCTTCTATAGTGGGGCTCTCAGATGCGGGTCTTTTTGGAGTATCGGTTGCTGATGGAATTGGTGTGTTGGGATTGTTGATCGCTCCAATAGTGGAGGGTTTTATTATATCGTTAATAGGAGTAGGTGTGCAGGTTGTGGCGTTATTGGTTGATAATGTACTAAGTGCAGGAGCTGTGTGAGTCTGTTGTTGAATTAAATTAGCTGAGATAGAAACTGAGCAGTGCGCTGCAAGATGTCCTGTCTGGCCTCATTTGAAACAAGTCATTCTGTCTTGTGCTACAAATACTCTGTATGATGTATTATCATGATTGATCAATATAGAATCGGGAATTTGGATATTGTGAGGCGTAACGAAAATTGGTCTTCTAAAACTAAGAATATGACTAAATTCCGGGTGAGCTGTACTGATTCTCCAAACGTTTGGAGGAGGCCTATGTCCAACAATGGACGTGAAATGGGCTGTATGATGATGATGATGTACTGATTCTTAGTACAGACATAGATGAAATTGGACTTAGACCTATATTTCGTAATTCATTAAAAGTTCATTCGGTATGGTACGACACACATTCGATAATACAATTCTTTCTGCTGGTGTAACAAGTTTTCTGGCCTCAAGTATTTCACCTTTACCGTTATTTCTCCAATATCATCGAGGAATTTATTGACTATATTTTTGTCGGCAAAATATACGCTGATGTTATTAGTTATTTTAGAAATATGTGTGATTTGTTTTGGTTGTATAACAGTTCCCAAGGGAATTAAATAGTCTTGAAGAGGAATTCCTTCTAATGAGTTGAAAATAATAGCTTGTTCTCTATTAGGATATCTTGTTTGTTTCGCAACGTTAGAATAGGATTTTGTTTGGTTGGATAGGATTTGAGACGAGGAATATAATGGTGTGTTATTGATAATTGTGTTGTTGGCGTTGGAATGTGTTGGTAGTTGATCAGTTTCAGAGCTCCTGTAGTCAGAAGTGGTCTGCGTGGGAATTAACAGTGGCATATCAGAATATGTTTAATTAATTATACTAGGTCGTATTGGGCCGATTTAACCCTGTCCATACCAGTACCTAGGAACGGAAAAAACCTTGATTTGATATTTACTTCGTATTTGAAGTTTATACTATTGGTGAATTTCTTATTTTCTTCGAGAAAAGTCTCAAATTTTGGGTACTTACAGGTGAACAATAGGAAGTAACTAATTAAAACACTATGACAATAAAGCGAAATTGAACTACACTGTGTTTTTACTAGAAAATTAACAAAATATACGAGCGAGCTTAAAACAACTTGTCATATTATTTGCCAGAACCGGACTCCCAATCAAGAAAAATTATTGAGTTATTTTCTTCAACTTCTAATGTAAATTTAATTTTTGGGTGTAAATTATCAATTTGGAAAAAGATATCCAGGATATCCTCACAGGGCTCATAATATCTAAGCTTTAATATTTGTAATATCACATCTTCTTCTTTTTACTATTAACTTATATTAAGTCAATCATAAGGTAAGTCACTTCTTGGTCTATCAAAAATATTTATTAAATATCGGGTAGGCATCAAATGAAATGTTACTTCTCTCATTCTGGCGATGATATTTAATATCGAAAACATTGTCAAATTTCTTCGAATTTTTAAGATTTTTTCAATATATTGTGGAATTATTTAGAAACAGTGAGTTTCATCTAAAATAGTATTATGAGTAGATTCCACGAAGTAAGGGTCGAGACAATTAATTCAATTATCCCAAAGATAAAACCGGACGCCTTCAAGTAACAGGTGAATATTATGTATGTCGAGCTACTACAAGAAGACAGAGAAAAACCAGAAAATGATGTAACGTTCGTAGTGTGTTACAATTGCAAAATGTAAAAGAAATATTGTGATAAAGAAATATTATGAAATTAATATTATTTTTCCAATAAAGAGTGTTAATTTTATTATTACTGAGCCTCAAAGCTAAAAATTTGCAACAAAAACCATTTTTATTTTAGTAGGTACCGGGGTATCTGATGTGAGGAATAAGTATACAAAATTTAAATGTCCACTATATAATTTTCGAAATTTATAAAAAAATACTATTTTGCCAGTAAAGGTTTTTTTATAATGAATTCTGAGATGTCACAATAACTTAGCCATAAATATCAACATTAACAAACGAAAATATCAGAAAGAATGGATACCCTCTCATGCAGACGAACGTTAACAAATGTATTGAAGAAGTTTTCCTGGAAATTCATTCACTATAATAATTCCTAAAATATCTTCTAGGTAAATACGTTTAATAAAGTAGAATGGTTGATATCTATTTGGTCGTTAAGAAGGTTTCCTGAATATTTGTTTTTATTTATTTCAAGGGATTCTTTAAGATTTAATTCAAAGGATTTAGGTTCTACATGTAAAATTTCGAAATTTGGGTCGGAATTGTGTTGGTTGTCCAATAAATGATTTGAATAATCAGAATCTAATTTTTTGTTGTCATAGCTACGTTTGTGTTCTGAAATTCTAGTTTCAAAATTTCTAAAAGTTATGCCGATATCATTTTTTTCACAGTTGTCATTACCACAGTTTAATTTATAAACTCCTGATTTGTTCAATTTTGAAGATTTAGATTTATTATTTTTAATGTGTTTGGACAAATTGTTAGTTTTAAAGCAAATATTCATGTCTAAAGTTTCTGAAAATGATTTAATTTCTAAGAATAGTGTTCCAAAGTTAGGCTTTTAAATTGTTTATTTTTATCAAAAGGAAATACTTGTTCTAAAGTCTGTTTTATTATCTTTTTATTTATGATATTGTCAATTAAATTTGGATCCTAATTATTATTAACTACTATTTGTTTCATGATATTCAGTTATTTGTTGTATGCTAGTGCTAGTTTGTGACTGAATGGATTGACCGAACAATTAAGAATTGTTATGTCTGTATGTGATGGTTTATGAAATATTGAAAAATCTTGCATATTATTTTTATTTGAAGTTGGAAGATCTAAAAAGTTTATAGATTTATTGTGTCCTAGTTCTACGGTAAATTTGATATTATTATGAATTGAGTTCATTTAAATGATGAAGCTGTCTAGTTGTACCGGTGAAGCTAGCTAAATGTCGTCCACATATCGGTGCCAGTACATACATTTTTTACTAAGGGGATGTTTATGAATTATTATTTCTATATTATCCATGAAAATTTCTGCTAGTAGGGGGCTGAAGGGGTTATCCAAATTCAAACCATCTTTACTGCTATAAACCTCTCCATTGAAATGAAAATAATTCTAATAAAGTTATCACAGCAGATTGCATTACAGGATTAACATTATATTTTGATTAAAGACTCACCTCTTTCTACGTATGCCGAATATATGTCAAATGCTGTGGACACAATCACGAGTAATACCAAAAAACTCATAATAGATCTAAAAAATGGAAATTAAAATTAGATATTTGGTAACATATTTACTTATACAGGTCACATACGTAATTCATGGGTAAAAGAGAGCGACTGTGAACTGAAAAAGAGGATCTCTCGACTTTTATAGGGATAAACAGATTCAGTCACAAATTACCACCAGATAGGTATTTTTGTGGTTGGGTCTTAAGATAATCAAAATTAGAACTATATTTATTAGTGAGTAAAATGGTCTCATCTGTCTTTGCGATTAGCATTCGTAGACTACGGAGAAGCATTCGATACAGGAAAAAGCTGTACTATCAAGAAGGCATTAGAAAACTGTCCAATAGATATTGGGTATATATAGTTAATACAAGAAATGAATAGAAGAGCAACTGCTGCATATCGCCAACATTGCATTAAACAGAGTAATTAGACAGGGAGATACATTGTCCTCGAATTTGTTCACGTTGGCACTTGGTGAAGTATTTAAAAACTAGATTGGACAAAAAGTGACATCAATGTGAACGGACAATATTTAAGTCATATGCGGTATGCGGACGATATAGCATTAATTCTATAGATACAAACGAATTGGATCGAATGTTAAACGAACTCAGTGAGGCAGCAATACAAATTGGTCTCAAAATGAATATCAATGCACTATATAGATAATATCATACGAGTTAACAACCACCAAGTGGAGAGTGTCGAAGAATATATATATATATATATATATATATATATATATATATATATATATATATATATATATATATATATATATATATATATATATATATATATATATACATATATATATATATATATATATATATATACATATATATATATATATATATATATATATATATATATATATATATATTTTTCAAAACAATTATTCTTGGGATTTTTTGGTTCTGCATAAAATTGAAAAGTATTTTCAGTTTTTTTTATTTTACATTTTAGTTTATTTTTAACGTTTCGGACAGTCAATGTCCTTCATCAGAAAGGTAATCATAAAATATATATATATATATATATATTTATATATATATATATATATATATAAACAGGACAGTAACGGGGTACTGGTAAACTATATAACGGTGGGAAACCCCAAAAGAACCAAGGAGGAAGCAATGAAAGTTCTTAGTTCGCTTCTTAAGTAAATGCCTTTATTCCAAGTTCAAGCTTTCGTTTGTGTGATTACAAACTTCATCAGAAAAAAAATAAAAAACATATGGAGAACACTCCATTACAAATACGTTTGATAATAACTAACTCATACGTATTTGTAATGTAGTGTTCTCCATATATTTTTTAGTTTTTTCCTAATGAAGTTTGTAATCACAAACGAAAGCTTGAACTTGGAATGAAGGCATTTACTTAAGAAGCGAACTAAGAACTTTCATTGCTTCCTCCTTGGTTCTTTTGGGGTTTCCCACCGTTATACTTTGTATATATATATATATATATATATATATATATATATTCTTAGAATTTTATATTACAAAACTTTGTTCTATTAACTTTTTTTAAATATTCCGTGTTGTTCAATTTGTGTGGTGTGGTTCGTTTTATTTTCAAACTAGAATATTTTATTCAAATGCCACGGCTTCTTAGACAGAGAATCGACTACTCACTTCAAAGTCGTGTTTCAGGGTTAGTAGAAATAAACGGGTCATAGTCATAGATGAAGTTCCAATCGTTTTGAAATACGCTTATATATGTATTTGAGAAATGAGATAGGTATGTACTCTGATTTTGTTTTAATGAAACAATAAATGTCAACAATATATAAGAAAAGCTTGTCTTTTCGATAACAATGCAACTGTAAAATATTTTTACTACCAATATTCGCAATTCATCGAAAAAAGATATGGAACGCGGCTTCCGTTCGAAATAAACAATCAGCTGTTATGCCTCACTGCAGTCGACCTAAAGAATGCGTCTTTTAACCTAAATATAAACTGTGATTTGGGAATATTCGTAAAAATTTGATATCAAATTCTTCTGTAAGTATGAAATTTCTGTCATAAATAATAAAACCTATACATTAATTTTATCTAAGCACTTTACATCATGTTCAATACTATAAAACATTTTTTAACCCCAAATAACACTCACTAAATGAATCCACTAATAATATTTATGAATTTATTTCATCTTCTGGATACAGGAACCTCGTTCAGATTAATCTACACGATTAATGTGTCTCGTACAAATTACGTAAAACGCAAATAAGATTTTTATAATTGAATATCTCACCGACTCTGAAGATTTGAATTTTTCTTTTCTGACAATTATCCACAACTCGTATCAACTCTTGAAGATCTCGATGACTACTTCCTTGCTTACAATTCTCGTTAGTTCCTTGCTAAGCGTAATCTCTGATATTTTTTTTAGAGAAAAAAATTTTCTTCAACCTTTCACCTTTTCTTTCACACTACCCAGTCAACAACCTTCCTCAATTTCCCCTTAGCAACCACTATGAAAACAATTTTTTCTTCCATCCTCAATGTCCAACATATTATTTTATATCATCAGGTGAGTACTTATTTAATTTCAATTTGTCACTTCATGACATTTATATAAATTCGTTATTTACAATATTATTATTAACTAAATTCATACCATAAATAAAATGAGAGTAGTAACTTGTATTGAATGTTATTAAAAATCTTATCTTTTAAATTAAACCCAATTACAAAAGTGACATACAAACATGATATTCCGATTGGATATACTATTGATAGTATACTTCAAAAATTGTTATTATGAATTTACCTTTAACTATTGAATGTCAACATCTATAATTTTATAAAATTGTACATGGATAATGAAAAATTTTCTTTTTCTATAACTTGTTTCTAATTCATTTTAAATTGTGACGTCTCAAACTCCTGTTGATATAATTACATCATGAGTACATAAAATCTATAATATATATATATATATATATATATATATATATATATATATATATATATAATATATATATATATATTATTGTTTCTTTATTTATTTTATTTTATTTAGTTTTTATTTGATATAATATTAAAGTGAGAAACGTGTTGACTTACCTTGGGCTGCTCTAAAATATTATATGTTCTATTCTAATTGAAAGTCTGAGGCATGTAGACCTTCTCTGTTTGGGTTCCGGACGCACGTATACAATTGAATATAACCTTTATTCGTTAATTATTATTTTTAGTGTTGAATATATATAAGCAAATTAACTATTTCATAAATTTAAATCTATTACTCGGATTTTATTATTATTATTCTAATGAATGAATGAAATGAGCAATTCTTGCTAAATTTAAATTTGTTATGGACAATGAATAGAAAATGCAAAACACTGTTCGGAAATATTTCTTAATAAAATTATTTGAAATCAATATTTCAATTATTTATGATACAAAAGTACTGCTTATACCGCCTCTGTACGTTGTTCAGTCATGCGCTCTAAACTTCTATTAAGCGGAAACACTACCGCATCGGCGCATAAGACAGTCGTACGCTTTCGTATGGTCCAACGCTAAGATCATTGTAGCATTCACAGTCAATGACACATGCACGATATATTTACAAGATTTTAAACACATATAACATAGAAATTATCAACTTACGACTCAAGAAAAACAATACAATTGCATATACAAGTGAATAAGAATGAAATGGAAATAAAATAGTGATGGTGATGAAATGATTATACATGCGTTATGAAGAAGAAATGGAGGATTAATGAAACATATATATAATGTGAACAATAACAAGATAAATTTATTATTCTAGGTGAGTAAAATTTCAATTTGTTTTTTAATTATAGATATTGGTTCTAGTTCTTGGATATCCATTAATGAGATTTTATGTACTGCTTAGGCCTTTTTTTGTAAAAAAATTAGTTTTAGTTCCAAAAATTATTTATTGCTCACTAATTATGTCTTTGGATCCAAAATTAATATTCAAATTACACAGACCTTGATTATTTGCTTCTGTATAGCTATACAATTCGGCTCTTGGCGTCTCCCAATTCTTGAAGATTTCTTTTACTAATGAAATGCACCTTCTGGTCGTTCTCTCGTTCTCTCGTTCTCACTCTATTTTAAACACTTATATTTTCATTATTTAACAACTTTTTTACTCTATATTTAATTTTTTTCAATTTTATTAAAAAAATGTGTCCATGACTTTCTAGATGCTGTCCTCCCTTGAACCACTGACGCTAGATTTCTTTTTGTTTTTTAATCAGAAACTTTTTCCACTCGAGATTCAAAGCCACCTTGTTACGATTTATTACACAATAATTGTTTGTTTGGGAGTTTTTTAGTTATAAATATAGAAATAGTTCTGTTAAAAGTCTTGGAGGATATTAACAGTTATTCACACATATTTTTATAGTCTTAAATTCTTCATAAATTGTCCTTTCCACTTGTGACAATGAATCGTTTTATTTATTTTCCCATTTTTAGGGTATTACTCTTATATACATTAATCACATAAAACTTACAACCTAAAAAGACTATTATTATATATGCAATCGTACAGTTTTATATCTTAATTATATATAAAATATTAGTTATTTCAAAATTTGCTTTTAATGTTAAATATTTTATTGGTTACTAACAAATTTATGTTGGCAATAAATTTTTTATCACTTCCGTTTGTTAGGCTTCATGAATCTAATATTTCATTGACATATAGCTTGGCGATGTTCCGTATGTCAACCAACTATTAATTATTTCATACGCTCTTTTCCGATTATGTCTTTTTTTATCATCGTATATAAATATTGATAATCAATTATTGGCTCCAATACTAATTTTATTTTATTTCAGATCTCAAGTGATGATACGTTATAATTACCAGTATATTTATATGGCAGTGTTCAGAATGTTTCGATAAATGTTTACATTGACTTGATCTTGGATTATTTATTAAGGTAAAATTTTGTAATTATTTAAACAATATTTTTTTAAAATTTTTTTCATTATCCTTCAATTCATCTGGTAGATGATTTCCCTAATATATAATAATATAGCAGCTCAATTCATTCAATCTGTTTAGATAAAATTTTAATTTTCTAACTAGGTTGTGTCTACTGATACAACATACGTATTGATATAATACCTTTATATCTGGTGACATCAGTTGAATTGTTTTAATATCTTATAGGATTAGTATAGTATAGTATATATATATATATATATATATATATAAATATATATATATATATATATATATAATATATATATATATATATATATATATATATATATATATATAGAAGTAGTCCTCTATTATATTAAAATGATTCACAAATGTGAACAAACATAAAGATGTTATATTAATACGTAGGGTGTACCAGTAGGCAAAACCAAGTTAAAAACTAAGATTTAATATAAACGAATAGAATAAAATGAGCAAATATATTATCAGATATTAGGAAAAACAGTTACTAAAAGGACTTAAAAGATAATGAATAAAAATTCTAATAATAGCATTGTTTAAATAAGTATAAAATGTTACCTTAACAATTAAACCTAGGTCAAGTCAATGTCAACATGTTTCAAATTATTCTGAACACTGCCATGTGAATATCTGGATAATTATAATGTAGTATCATTTGAAACCTGAAATAACATGAATTAGTATTCAACTCAATAATTGGTTATCAATATTTATAGACGATGATAAAAAAGGATTAAATTTGAAAAAGAGTTGGAAAGACTTCCCACTGAGCAAGAATATGTTTCCTCAATGTTGCTGCAAATCACATATAGGATGTGTAATGTTGCTTCCGACTTTGCAATGATGTTGCATCAACATGCCAGCAACGCCGTAACGGCCGCCATTGCAACGTTCATTTGTAATATTTCAAAAGTAATGTTAGGTGATGGTACGTACGGATATTTCTAACACCGTTCAAATGCAAGGTTGTATCATTATTTCAATATCACATTCTAATCAACTTTCTTTTATGATGTTGCAGTTACCTTATAACTAGACGTTCCAGGAAATGTTCCTATACATATCAAAAGTATATTCAAATCATCTTTCATTTGGTATGTAACAGGGACCTTATAATTAAAACCTAATAGTACCATTTCAAGACATTTCAGAAGTATACTTGAATCAACTTCTGTTTGTGATGTAGCAAGATGTTGCATATTCCCTGTTTTATTGAAAGTTTCAGATACTGTTCGAAAGTTTACTAAAATAATCTTTATGATTTGGCAATATAATTATTAGGGAGTTACAGGTACTCTCCAATTATCATATTAATTATGGAAAAATGCTTAATTATAAAAAGATTGGGAATTTTCAGAATTAATCAATTAGTCTATTAACCTCAAATTGAAATGACTTGCGTTCGTACTTAATGAAGAGTACTTCTAATCTATAGAGGCTATAGCATGATTAACTAAACGTGTGTTGAGGGCTAGTGACTTCAATTTGGTTTCATGGTGTTGTTGGAAGTTTTCATAAAGCTTTGTCAAAATCTATATTCTGTTAAAAAAACTTATTGAGATTCATTAGTGACTGCACTTTTAACGCAGAATGTATGTCCGTTCTGAACTTTGGACAAGTAAGAGAACCCAAAAAAAGCAAATTTTAATCAAAATATTCCAACGATTGATTGAACCGAAAAAAAACAATATTGCACATAAAATAACACATCAAGTACAAAAAAACATGTATTACCAGTAGCAGATAATTCAGTTCGATGAATGAACACTGCTTTATATTCATCAATTTCGTTTTTTCCAATGTTTTGTCATAAAAAAAAATTTTAATAACAAAAATATATCACACTACACAATTTGCACAGATATCAACTTATATACTGGGAAACAACCAAATTACTCGTTGTTTCCTGGAGGTATATTAAAATGAAAATTTGTGGTTCAAATGAACTTCACAAACAATAAGTGATTAAATCGAAGGAGCCTATAGTCTTGTTGATATACTATATAACAACTAATATAATTGAAACGTAATAATTCTAAGTGAAAAACAAACATTTATACCTGAAACACACCTTTCAATTCACAACTATAAAATAAAAAGGAAACTGTGATCCTATTGTATAGAGTATACAAATATAAATTATTCCATTGCTTCACTTCACCAATAAAACAGAATAAATGTGAAAAATGTTATTTCTTTTTCCCTCCAACGACCGGTCGAACCACTCGAAACTCGAAAGAAACAAATCTTCACCCAACCTTTTTGTTCTTCTTCTATACTATTGTTGGTCTCGGTTAGGATGAGTTCCCAATGCATCGTTTTTGCCTTTTGCGTCGCACGTCACGCTATCTTCACGCATTCTGATTGGCGAATTGGTGAATCGCGTCAGGAATTTCCCGATCAGAATACGTGACGCGCGACGCATAAAACAAAAACGATGCATTGGGAACCATACACTCAGTTCTGATCAGACCTAATCTAGAAATATATAAATTCGAAATCCGAAAAGTGTGCCGGAGAGTAATCGGAATAAACGTCATGCAACTAGGAATTTTTCAGAAGGAAGGAATATTATTAACTCACAGCAATGTTTCTTGATTAAAAAATATCGCAATATTCCAACTTGGATAGGTACTGAAACTTCATATGGAAATATTTCGAAAGGAAGAAATAAATAACTTACAGCAATGGTACTCGCGAAAGTAAATGACAATATTTCAATTTGTGTATTTGACAATATCACTGAAACTTAATAGCGAAATGTTTCAAAAATAACAAATAACTAACTTACAGCAATGTTTCTGAAAAAATGCTGATACAATATTACAACTGGCATATCTAAGAACATCACGGCAACCTCAATTACAAACGTTTCAGTGGAAAGGAAATCTCAACTTTATGAAATGTTTCTCTAATGAGCAAGTCACAATGTTTCAACTAAACTAACGCAATAATTTACTGCAACTTCTCCAGGAAACATTTCAAACCGTATATAAATGTACTTGCGCAATAATATCACTGCAACTTCTCCAGGAAACATAAATATAAATGTAATTTGTAGCAATGTTTTGCAATGTTCTGTGGTCAGTGGGTTTATAGTAAGTTGACAGACGGAACAGAGCCAAGCTATCTGTCAAGGAAGTATGGTAATTTAAAAGAGTTTAAGAAACAGGAAGTAATAAAAATTAGTGACTTCATTGTCAACTTAAATTTTTTGGTTATTAATTAAATATTGAATACTAAATTTGGAAATAACTAATAGTTTATATAAGATAAAATTAGTAAAAATTCGAAAATTTAAATCTAGACAGTTACATATATATTAATAGGTATTTTAGTTGTAGATTTTTTTATAATTTAATGTAAATAAATATACCTTAAAAAGGGAAATATAACAAAATATGGTATTGTAACAAATGAAAAAGATATTTTATGTAATCCCTAAGACGATATAAACATATACCAATAAGTGTTGATATCCTCCAGGATTGCTAAAATAAATATTTTTACATTTTGAACTAAAAACATCCAAATCAACAAATATTGTGTGAAAGACCGTGAAAAGGAGGCTTTGCATTTTATGAGGAAAAAGTTTGTTGATTTGGAAAACAAATGGGGGTCGCGCTTGGGTTGTAGAATAGAGAGCATCAGTATAAATCTCATCTACAAAATTTTTCAAAAAAATGATATAAAGATAAAATTTGAAGCTCAAAGTTAAGAAATAGTAACAATATTAATCATAAAATTGTGTGAGAACGGGAAGTGAACAGAAGGAGCATTTCTTCCGCTGAGAAATCCGCAAGAACTGGGAGACGCTAGTAGCAGTACTGTGTATAGCTAAACCGAAGATAAAAATTAAGGTCTGTGTTTTTTAAATATTAATTTTGGAATTCCAAAAAGAGAAACTAGTGAACAATAATAGTTATTTGTAAAACAAGTGTCACAATGACTCGTTTTGTAGTACGAGTTAAGTATGCACAACGAACCGCGAAGCGGTGAGTTGTGCAAATCACGAATACTGCAGAAAGTCATTGTGGCACAAGTTCTACACGATATTTTTTAAACTTCGCATCTATTTAATCATTTAAATAAAATAGAATTTCATATAATCCCTGTTCTTAAACTGGGAGGAGTGGTTTGAATTTAAGTTGGCAATTCGGTAGATTCCTAATTGGTCAGATCACAGATGGTTTTATTCGGCAATTCTGATATTTGACATATTGGAACCGAATAATTGTGTAAATTGTAAACAAACTTTCAATTAAGCAAAAAGAGGATGATTATTTGTTTAAAAAAGAGCTTCTTCGTATATGCTCTTGCGATCTATTTATATTATATCATGAACAGAATTATTTCTGTAATACATCTTCACTTAGATATCTGGTAATTTATCCCAAAAATCGAACTTTTTGTATACCTATATATTGATCCTATACAATATTAAAATAAACAATTGACAAATCATTGATAAATAAACGTTAGCGTACTTTATTCATTAATATTTTTAATATATAAATCATTCTAATTTACCTTTAATATAAAAATTTGCTAGCTAGAAGAACGCTAGACCATTTTATTTATAATTCGTGTCAAGGTTAAAGTCAAATGTTAAATAAAAATATAGCTAAATACAATAACCAACTGTTCACTAGAAATCACTATCACAGTGTTCAAAGAGCTTCATTGTGACACTGTAAACAATGTTATAATGAAGTCTCTTTTATACGCGAATTATAAAAAATATATTTTGAACGTTTCAATAATAATTTTCACAAAAAGGCCAAAAACATTATAATATGATGAATATCATATCGTATACATGGATATCCATGCATTTTAATTAATAGATATAGTATTGTACTTACTTGTTATAATTAATTAATTCCACCATTGTTCACGCTGTACATAAATGATCATCTACCTTCCATTTCTTCCTTCTAATGCATGTTTAACTATTTCTATCTATCACTATTTTAATTTCACTTCACTCGTATTTCTTTTATATATATGTAATTGTATAGTCAGTTTTAAATAATATATTGATAAAATCGTATAAGCATTTCATACATGTAACATCGACTGTGTATTCCACATTTAGTGTCACGTGGAACTTTATGAGAGCAGAAGTTTCTCCTATGCGCCGACGCAATAGTTTTCATGCTCCATGGTATTCAGTGCGCATGACTGTATAGAATGCAGGAGTGGTATCAGGAAATTTGATGTTGAAATAATTCTAAATTTTGATCTTAACAATTTATTAAAATATTTTCTTTAAAGTGTTGGTATTTTTATTTTTATTCAATCTCCATAATAAATTCATTAAAATTTGCTTACTTCATTCATTCTGTGTAATAATATTCTGAATCATTAAACTCAGAGGTGTATATGCATGAAAGACATAATTTCTAAATAAAGCGAACCATAAAATTTAAGAATTAAATATTCAAAATTAAATTACATTTATTTATGTGCGTCCTGAACCCAAATGGAGGAGTCTACATGCCACCGACTCTATATTAAAAATAAAAACAACATTAACATATAACAATTCAGAGCTAGCCGAAGCTAAGTCAAGTCAACAAAACAAGACAACGACCCTTTAATAATAATTAAGAATAAAAAACAATAATAATATAAGATAATAATAAAATAAAACAATCCTTGAGAATAATTATAATATATATATATATATATATATATATATATATATATATATATATATATATATATATTGTATTGGTTTCGTTCTTCTGTATTTCAATTATAGAAATTTAATTTATTTAACAAAAATTTTTTTTTCAAATTTTTGTATTGTTGCCCAGACTATTATTTTAATTTTTCTAGCTCAGGAATTTTTCCTTTATTATTATTTAGCCACGACTGTATTAATTATTATTATAAAAAAATAACAATCATTAATCATGAATACAACTCTATCACAAGGTAGACTTCAAATGCGCCATTCAAGTTTACGTTAAGTATTGCTTCGTGAAATTAAAATGAACAAATTGATGATTTCAGGAATTTTTTTATAATCATAGAAGTTTTTTAACAGAAAATGTGTTTTTCTATTCAGATAAACTTACATCTAAAACATAATCGCTAAATCCTTGCTTGGTTACTTTACGTTTTGATTTTTTGGAACTGGTCGACTGTGACAGTTTCAAGTGGATCGTCAATATTGAAACTATAAACACCTCCATTTTTTTTTGTATCACCCGAGTTTTTAAGTAGTGTACTGGCACATACACTATCCTCATCACCCAAACTATTAGTAGCACTTATATTGGTACTATTGGAAGAGCCAGAATGAATTTGAGACATATTGTTAACTTCAGTATTTATTAATGGATTGAAGCTACTAGAAGATACTTGCTCAGTATTTTCTTGCAAAATTTCAGAGAAATTGTAATCAAAATCATACAGTATACTTTCATTGTGTCTAATTTTAAATGATAGTTGAGTTTTTCTCAAAAACTTTCTCTTTCTTCTATACTGACTAGCGTACTCATCTACCACAACATATGATCTATCATTGATAATACCAATTATTTTTCTCTCTTTCCAGGTTGCATTGAACTGTATTACTACTATATATATCACCACTATTAACTTTGGCAAGTCTTTAGCATGCTTGTCATAAAATTTGGATTCAACTTTCTGCTTATGATTTAATTTACTCACCATTTCTTATTTGTTTATAAAGGTATGTTCAAGAGCTTTTTCAGAGATTGGTATTTTTGTTTTCAAAGTTCGGTTTAAAATATTTGACTTGGTGAATATTTAAGCATAGGTAACGGTGTAGTGTGATATTCCATTAGTAAATGAGGTAAGTCCCTGGTTTGTTTAGCTTGTTTGAGCATATCTTTAACGATACCTACATATCTTTCAGCGAGACCATTTGACTGGTGATGATATAGAAAAACTAACTGAAAATTCCATTATTCTGCAAATGTCTTGAATAGCTTGGAATTATATGGGTTATTATCTGCAAAAAATTTATCTGGTACGTCAAATTGCTGAATTTACTCTTACAAATTGAAATAAGTTCATCTGCAGTTTTAGTTTTTGTTTTATCAACCTCAATCCAATTAGAGTATGCATCGACAATTAGAAGGTAATTCTGTCCTTTATACTCTAAGAAGTCTGAATGGATATATTGCCACACACGTGTAGGTGACTCATGAGTTATTGGGGTCTCTGTATGAAGAGATTTTTGATTCAACTGACACACTTCACATTTGTTCATAAACTCTTCAATGTGTTTATACATGTTAGACCAGTAAAATATTTGTCGGGACCGTAACTTAGATTTCTCTAGTCTAGTGGTCGCCAACCTGTCGATCGCGAGCTACCGGTAGCTCGCGGAGGCAATTCTGGTGGCTCTCACAACGATTTTAATTCCAAAAATACAAACTGCAAAAATCAGAGAAACTTCCGAAAATTCCACAAAAAAATCCAATTTTCATAATATTAAACATAAACAGCGGCAACGTTGCGGTGAGCGATCTGCCGCTGACGCCATCAAGCTAGAATTGGCTAGAACCGACCAGCCGATGTTCGAGAACGATCAGGATTGCTTTGAACGGGATAAATACGCACGGTGCGGCGACATTGCGCTTAGTTTAAAACTGAACGCGCAACCAACGTCCAGCGGTTGGGTTAGTAGAGAACAACAAAAAATAATATTATGGCAAGCAGTTGTAAAAAGGTAAAGACATACCACTTTCATTCGGAATGGGAAGAACAATACTTCTCTACAGAAGTTGAAGATAAAAATGTTTGTTTGTTATGTAATACTTCGGTCTCCGTTGCTAAAAAAGGAAATATTGAGAGACATCAAAAAACTGTATATTCAAATTTTTAAAAATCATTCCCACTACATTCTGCCGCCAGAAAAGAGAAACTGAAACAGTTAAAAAAGCAGTTAATTGGACAACAAATTTTTAAGAACAGTCGACAAAAATAAGGCTGCAACTGAAGCAACGTATGTGTCCCAGATAATTGCACAAAAAAAGAAACCTTACGAAGACGGGGAAATGATAAAACAGGCGTTTTTAGAAGCTGCTGATTCGTTATTTGCCAACTTTAGAAATAAAGACGAGATAGTTTCAGCTATAAAATCTATGCAACTTTCTGCTAATACAGTGATGAGACGTGTAGAAGTAATAAGCAATGATATTTTTTTACAGTTAAGAACTGACTTAGATAACTGTGTTTATTTATCACTTCAACTGGATGAATCAACAGATGTCGTTGACACTGCCCAGATGGCCGTATTCGTCAGGATGTTTTTTAGTGATTCTACGAGTAAAGAGGATCTTTTGAAGTTTATTTCACTGAGAGGACACACTACTGGACAAGAGTTGTTTTCTCATTTAAAAAATATTATGTCTTCCGACAAAAATTCCAATATCGAAAATGGTAGGCTTGACAACCGATGGCGCTCCAGCTATGGTGGGTTGTGATAAGGGTCATGTGGCGTTATGTCGTAAAGATGAAACTTTTCCGCAATTTCTCTGTTACCACTGCATTATCCATCAGCAAGCATGAAACTAAACAACGTTATGAAACTGTGGTAAAAATTGTGAACAAGATTATAGCTCAAGCGTTACAAAGAAGATTATTCAAAACCTTTGCCGATTAAGTTGACTGTCAATACGGGGACCTACTCCTTCACTCTAAAGTCCAATGGTTAAAGTAGAAGATGGGTGCTAAAACGTTTTAATGAAGTCCTATCTGGCATATTCCAATTTTTCAAACAACGCGATGAACCGACTTCGGAACTAGAAAATTCAATCTAGCTTAGAGATTTTGGTTTTCTCGTGGACATTACAGAGAAATTTAACGAACTTAATTTGCAGCTTGAGGGGAGAGACAAAGAACTAGCGGAAATGATTTCTGATATAAAACCATTTATCAAAAATCTGGAGTTTTGGGAACAAAACCTAATTAACAGCGATGCCAAGCATTTTCCTATTCTTTCAGAAAAAAATCTCCAAATCTATTGGAACCCTATGACAGCAAATATCATGTAGAAATAGTTTTTACCCTGAAGAATAATTTCAAAAATCGTTTTAAGGATTTCAACGAAATGGCTTTAGTAGCGCAGTTTGTTGTTTCACCCTTTATGGAAATTGATATCCAACAGTTTGCAACTTGTGCTATGCAGAACTTTGGCGAAGACATAGCTGCAACAGAAGTGGAAGTAATTGAGTTTCAAAATGATTTAGCCTTAAAATCGTTAGTCTCAAGTACGAAATGTATCTGGGCTATTGTAAGTTAAAAAGAAATATTCAGTTCTATGCCGTGTTGCCTTGAGAGTGAAAGCATTATTCAGTTCAACCTATTTGTGTGAATCTTCTTTTTCCAATATGAAGTTTATTAAGAAAAATATCGCAATCGACTTACAGATAAACGTTTGGATAATTGTATTCAAATGGCTGTATCAAATTATACTGCAACATTCAAAAAATTATCGATGAGTCTGAGTGTCAGCCTTCTCATTGAACGTGCGTTTTTATTTTTCAATGTTTATGGTTCATGATAGTGCGTAACTTTCTTGTTGTTATTATTAACTATTTTTAAATCTTACGTGACATGCCGTTGTGGCTGGATAAACGTTTGTGTTTATTTTTAAAACACCTTCGTTTGGTAGGTAGGAATGTAGCTATGAACAAGTACGTACTAGTAATATTAGTTATTTTGTTATTAGTTTATTATTAGTATCTATGTATTATGTATTACCAGTTAAATAGTAAAATAAATACATATAATGATAAATTAACTGTGGATTATTTCATTTACGTTGCGTTACGTGGCTTCAGTGTAGGTACCTCGCTGTTTATTCCAAAATTAAGAAAGTAGCTAAACACATTGAGAGGTTGACGACCACTGCTCTAGTCCAAAATGTGGCTCGTAAATCAACTCAAGCATATCAAGTTGTAATGACTGGGGTACTATAATTTTCGAACCAAAAAACAAGAGATCATTGGACAAGTAAATATGATCCTTAAGTTTGAAAAATTGTTTCAAATCTGGTAACACATTTTTATCAAGTTTAGGCCATGAATTTGAACAAAACGATTTCACTTTCGATAACATTGGATCATCACCATTTGCCTTTCCAAATAGTTATTTCTTTCCCTCTGGCATAGGTACATTATTATTCAATGTGTGCACATTGCATCTTCAATAAATTCATCACTATAGGATCTTGAAAGTGTGTCGGCAATTACCATATCCTTACCAGGTAAGTATACAGTTTTAAGGTGCTTCAGTTCACTTTCATGGTCACTTGTCCAATCATAAGAAACATTATTTTTAGTAAGATTGCGCATATTTGACGTTAACTGAGATAAATTTGGCAAATATTTTGAAAAAAATTCAAGTAATCCCAAAATTCTTAACACTTCAGACTTATTTTTTGGCGATTTTATGGCTTCTATTGCCTTAAAATTGTGACTGTCTGGTTTTACACCTTCTTTTTATACGACTTGGCTTAATAATACTACTACATCTAATTCATATTGGAACGTAGCTATATTAAATTTGACATTGTATTCAACTGCTCGCTGAAAGACTTCAATTAAAGCTTTATCATGACTTACATCATTCATCCCAGATGTAATGAGGTCATCAAAATATATTTCTACTCCTGGAATATCACCAAATATTTCATAATTTTTTCGTTGGAAGATTTCTGGAGCACTGTAAATCCCAAAAGGGACTCTATTGAAGCGATACCTTCCAAAAGTTGTATTAAATACACACAGATCCGCACTTTCATTATCAAGTTGCAACTGATGGAATCCATCTTTCATATCAACCACACTAAATATGGTTTTCCCTGTAAGTCTAGAATTAATATCATTGGCTCTAGGTATAGGTAAATGTTCTCTACGGATGTATTTGTTAAGAGGTTTAGGGTCTATACATAGTCTAAGTGACTCGTTTGGTTTTTCAACTATCATAAGGATATTAACCCAATTAGTAGGGTAATTACCTTTTTGAATGGTAGATTTTTTCCTAGACTGTCTAAAGCTTGTTTAAGCCTCTACTGTAGAGACAATGACACTTTCCTTTGACATTGTATGGTAGGTTTTGCATCATCAGTGAGTTTAATAGAGCACAAGCCAGGAATTTGGCCTATTCCCTCAAAAACATTTTTAGACAATTCATAAATCTGTTCTTTATCTGGTAACACATACAGATGATTAACCCGCTTCACCATTCCAAACTTTAGGCATTCTGAGAGACCTAGAAGAGGTTTCCTACTACTATTATCTACAATTATAAAGTTAATTTTCAATGTTTCATTTTTATATGCAGTATCTAAAGTAAGTTGCCCAACTGGTTTTAATTTAAAATCCCCAAAGCTAATTTAAGTTATTTTACAGGGGTTGATATCAAAAATTATTTTTATTTTATTTAAAATATTGACTGGCGAAATACTACAATCAGCGCCAGTATCGAGCTTAAAACTTATTTGGCAGCATTCATTTAGCAAATTTTCAGTCCATGACATCTTACTACTAGTACCACATTCATTTACATATAAATAAATTTGAATCGTCATCACTCTCATCCTCTTGTTTTACTTCTCTCACTTCTGTGTGTTTCTTTCTCGTGAATTTCCAACCTCATTGTTTTTGTACACTGGATTATTGTTTTCACAGGCCTTTGCAAAATGGCCTCGTTCATGGCAAGCTGCACAACTTTTGTTGAATGCTGGGCACTTGCCTTTATAGTGTTCATAGAAACTCTCTGAACATTGTATTTTTTCAGCTTGTCTGTCACTTTTAGTTATAGCTAGAACTTTCTCTTCAGAGTTTAAAGTTTTTAAATGGTCTCTGCTTAGGTTTATAGCTTTGAAATAGTCAATTATTTTGTTTACAGGAAGTTCTTGCTATCGGATGAGTCTGGCTTGTAATTGTTTGTCTGACAATCCTACAAGTAGCCTGTGTCTGATCATTTTTTCTTCAAAACTTTCACTACAACCCTCTTATTCACAATGAAAATCACAAATTTTCGCTTGTTTCCTCAATTCAGTCAAAACATTTTCTATAATTTGACCATCTGCCTGTTGAAGGTTGTTAAACTTGAAGGTCTCCATCGGGATAACAGTTTTAGGAGGTAAAAAAGTGTCAAATGCGTCCAACAGCTTTTGAATTGTGTATTTATTATCCTATTCGGATGTATGATAGGTGTCCACACCTTGGTCACCCATACAGTTCAACAATATGGTGCACTGAACTTTCCGTTGGCCTACAAGAAAATCTCATACCCTGTCATAGCCTCTGGTGGCTTGAAAAAATCCATTTCTATTTTGTTGGAGTACTAATCAGGCCGTACAATTCCAACAATGTACATAACAAGGGAACGATACTAATATGCAATAAACAAGTACACACCTGATCATGTTTTGTGGGTTGTTTGTTAACTAAATAAAGTATTAACACTAAAGTTTTAGGGCTTTCATTGTTCATTAACAACTGACAAGTACATATGTTTTGTTAACGTCCGCCCCCCGATGATCCCGCGCCTTTCTGACATCTGCCAACCATCAAGGTTGCCAACTGTCCTAACTTTGGCGTGTTCAGTAACCAAGCCCAAGACTACTCATAACACTGTTCACATTGACTTTAGATATATCATACTTCTCCTTTCATAAAAAAAACTTTAAATTTGTGATAGAAAAAAATCCACAGCAAGCCCTCCTCTTTTGCTACTTCCGCTTAAAATTTGTTAATCAAAAAGTAGTTCTGCAATTTCATGTATTTAAGAAATGTAATTGGTTACTCACATTCCAATGATAGCATCCCTATCCAACGGTGGATATACGTCTTCAATTGTTTGACAAGCGACAGAGGATATACTAATTCCTAAACCACTCGAACTATTCATCATTGCGATCGCATCAAGATCAGAACAATTACTCGGCAGGCATAACGCCCATGTGGGATGACCAACCATAAAAATGACTCCGGCTACTTTTGACAATAAACTTCTTATGTACTTCTAAAAACAAAAGAATAATAATGAGATTCGTTATTTCTATTGGGAACATTTTTATTATTCATCATGTTGTATTGATCGATATTAGTTCAATCAAATAAGGTCTGAAATCAAAATTTTTGACAAAACTTTGCGTCTTTGATATAATGTAGTTTCAAAGATACAATAACAACGTGTAAAGTTTTTAGCGTTTGCGACCCCCGACAAGGGTTGAAAAAAATGTTTTTCGCAATTGCTCGAAAATGATGAAAGTTAGACAAAAAAATTCTAAACGAAAGCTTTAGCGCTTAAAATTTTGCATAAAAATTTTCTCTTGACTCTTTTCCATCCTTCAAAATTATATGAGTTTTACATTTAAAAATCCGGAGTAGTAGCAAAATAAGCCGATTACAATTTGAAAAGAATTTTGTACCTGTATTTAATTATTACCTGATGCAATATACCAGATAATAGTTATTTGTATAACAAGGGAGGAAAGTGCTACTTTTCCTCCCGAGGATGAAGTTTACTGTTCGACGCGTAGCGGAGGGCTGTAATCATTCGAAGGAGGAAAAGGCACTTTATACCCATGTTATGCATACGATTTTTCCGCCTCCCTCAAAGAACAAAACATTTTCAATAATTTATTCATGAAACTAACAAACATAATTAATAAATACTACTTCTTTTAGGAAACTTGACTGGGCATCGAGGATGGACTTCTAAAATGCTTGGCTGGGCATCGAGGAGGGACTTTTATGAAACTTGGCTGGGCATCGAGGACGGACTTCTAAAATGCTTGGCTATGCATCGGGGGACATGTACGTTTTTATTTGTACTTGAAATCCCTTGGGATTTTAACTGTTCCATTATATCCCTTGGATCTAACATAGTTTCTAACATGTGAGACTAAAGTAACCACTTTAGTCTCGGAATTGAAAAAATTATTCCATTGATAACGTACACAAATTTAGCTGGTACAAGTGCTCCTAGTAATCACGACGAAGGTGTTACGTTGGAACCTACTATAGAAATAATGTACTCGGAGATCACTTCACTTTTAGAAAAAACACAAGAAATAAAAAATAACAAATCAGTGAGTGGAGTAACTGATCAAACACTGAAAACAATATTTTCAGCTGAACATGTAAGACCTCTCTCAACTTTCATTGAGAAAACTAATTATTGTAGAAAAACAAGAGAAAAAGGTAAATCTAAGATATATACGGATTCCCCTGAAATAAAGAACTGGAGAGAACAGCAATAAGAAAACAAAAAGAAGTCAAAAAAGTAATGAAAATGTGTGTCACGAGCGTAACGAAAATGTAGTTTGAGGCAATAATGTCAAACACATTAAAAAGAAACGCCAAAGAAGAAAATTAGTAGAAACACGTTAAAAGAAATAAATGGAACGAAGGAAGGAAGGAAGATTTTGAAGAAGAAAGTGACACAGGCTCATTGTTTTCACTTCATTCAGAAAGTAGTATTGGAGCTAATTCAATTGTTGAATTAACGGACGACTAAACACTGCAGGTAGAAAACTATGTTTTGGTTCAGTTCCCAAGAAAGTGTTCCGTTATTTACTATACTGATAGAATAGAAAGACAAAACAGATGTTGAAGAATTTCAAATTGATTATTTAAGAAAAAAATTCAACACCAATAAGTTCTATTATCCACATGTACCTGACATTTCTGATGTGAATAGGATGAGCATCATCGCAATTTTACCTAACCCTAACTTTCTTAATAAATATTACGAATGATAATAACTTCCATTATTATAGCCCTCAATGGAATAAATATTCGTTAAAACATTGTATGGTAACCGAATATTAGAAATAAAGCTTATGCTTGCTTATGTCAAAACTGCCCCATATAAATATATCAAAAGTCAAATCTACCCCACGATGAGGCACATTTGACTAAATTCAAAATATTACCAAGTTGTTTATATTTTTGTTCAATCACATAATAAGGATGTGTAATCATTTTATTTTATTTTTATTTTATTTTATTTATTTGGGATACGAACAGGACAAACCCATAAAAGTATCCACTAATAGTTACACATAATTTTACAAATTAGGTAAAGAAGAAAATATAAATATAATCATATAACTACATTAAGTGAAAGTAAATACAAGTATACAGAAAAAAAGAGAGAACAAGAGTAAAGGTAATAAAACAAAATTAAATTTGCAAAAAATAGTCTTTCAGTAGTGTTTTAATCAAATCTGCACTGTGGTATAAAATATCATTTCGACAATACTGGACAATTCATTGTAAGTATTTGTTATTCTGTGAGCAGGAGTATTTAGAAAATAATTGGTAAATGCCCAATGTGTGATAAAGGTATAATTGTTTCTAGTTGAGTGGCTGGGAATACGAAGTGTTATGAAGTTTGTAAGTTCATGGCACTCTATATTGTTATTAAATATTTTGTGAATAAACAGTACATCCGCCATTTGCCTACCACGCTCTAGTGAAATTATCTTTAAATTAGAACGAATACGTTGCCTATCCACATCGGGATAAAATTTTCTTTCACAATATGAAATGAACATGTTCTGGACTGTTTCTAATTTTGAAATATAGACCGAATAACGCAGTTTCCAAATAGTAGAACCAAACGTTAATATACTATTTACGTATGCCATATATAATGATCTAACGGTAAAAGGATTTTGAAGTTCGAAACATGTTCTGTATATGAAGCCCAACTGCTGATTAGCTTTCCTAGTTATATTACAAATATGCCGATCGAAAAGTAATTTAGAGTCTAAAAGAATACCAAGATGCCTAACCGTATCTACAGCGTGTAATACGCTATTAGAAATTTCATATGTGGTGTAGTTCAAGTCTGAATTACAACGAGAAAATTGTATATAATTACACTTTGAGACATTTAAAAACAAATTATTTCTCACACGGCCGTCGGATAAATTGTCTAAGTCTTCTTGCAATCGAACTCTGTCGGAAGCACATGAAATTGAGTGATATATTTTCAAATCATCGGAATACATAACAAACTTAGCAAATTTAAAGCAACTAGAGATGTCATTTATATATAAATTAAGAAGTAAAGGACCTAAATGGGACCCCTGAGGTACTCCTGAAGTAGTTACCACAGCCTTAGATTTAAGAGCACCTAAAATTACTTGTTGTGACCTATTTCTGACATATGAGTCGAACCATCTTAATAAATTACCATGTATACCGACTTCAGAAAGTTTTGAGACAAGGACGGAATGATCGATTTTGTCGAAGGCCTTACTGAAATCAGTATACACAGAATCAACGTTGTGCCAGTCATTTAGACTTTTAAGTATGTATTCAACGTATAGGAATAAACTTGTATCTACCGAACGTTTTTTCATGAAGCTATGCTGTTCAATGTTAAGTAGATTTTTACGTCATGATCAAGCAAATCAAAAATGATACTTTCAAACACCTTACTAAAGATGTTGAATTTAGAAATAGGTCTATAATTTTCAACTCTATTCTTGTTTGCAGATTTATGAATTGGTGTAATGAAGGCTGTTTTCCATGTATCAGGAAATTGACCTGAACTGAGGGATTTATTAAATAGCAAAAATAATGGCTCAATTAGCGATTCCTTACAATTTTTAATAAAATCAGTAGGTAATTCATCTGGCCTTAATTGGGTAAATTTTCAATTTTTTTATCAATAGTTTCACGAGTAATTTTGTAGTTAGAAATATTCAGTGGTGTGTTAGTATACATATTACAAAAGTTACTAGCATCACTACTTACAAAAACAGAAGAGAAATAATCTGAAAAAAAAAAAATATATATATATATATATATATATATATCTCATCTTATATCTTTAAATGAACAATTCTTGTATATATATATATATATATATATATATATATATATATATATATATATATATATATATATATAGATGAGATATATATATATATATATATATATATATATATATCTCATCTTATATCTTTAAATGAACAATTCTTGTATATATATATATATATATATATATATATATATATATATATATATATATATATATAATTGAAATCTCGGAATCGGCTCCAACGATTTTCATAAAATTTAGTATATAGGGGTTTCGGGGGCGATAAATCGATCTAGCTAGGAATCATTTTTAGAAAATGTCATTTTATTCGAGTTTTATCGATAATCAACTTAAACATAAACTTGGAAGAAAAATAACAAAAAGGAGGCGTTTGAGTAGTCTCAACTAAAAAATATGACTCTTCCTGACATCTATTGGCGAATAATAATACTATTTTTTGTGAGCAACTAATTGCTTTAACGACACGACAGCAGATGGCGTTGTTAAGTAACACGAAGTCAATGAGTGTTTGTTTTGAGGTTAGACTAAAATCAATTGTTTATTTAGGTTATTTGTGTCTTCTTAATGCACGTGTTCACTTAAAAATGCCTAAACGATCTTGGAAAAAAACGCTTATAAACAATCTAACTTCACGAAGCCGCAACTCGTCTCAAGAACACCTAGAAGAGCATCGTCATCAAACTGATCAGGATTCTCAAACTTCTCACAGTGAAGACTCATCAAATACAGAACAAAATCAGGTTTCTGCTCCTCCCACACGTGCTGCTAAAGTGAGATGCTTGCAAAATTTGACTGAAATTACACGAGCAGAAAGGTCTTATGATATAGATGTTTCACGAGAGCGTGCGGCCCAACGTGTAGCTAATGAAAATAACGAACAACGAGAGCGACGTCTACAAGATTTGCGGCAGCGTGCGGCAGAGCGTGTAGCTTCTGAGAATGACGAACATCGAGAGCGTCGTCTGCGAGATTTGCGGCAGCGTGCGGCACATCGTGTAGCTACTGAAAATGACGAACAACGAGATCAACGTCTGCAAGATTTGCGGCAGCGTGCGGCACAACGTGTAGTTAATGAAAATGAGGAACAACGTAAGCACCGATTAGAAGAACAAAGACGTCGAGACGGAAGACGACGTAGGGCTTTAGAACTTAATAAATTGTTTGCCGACTTATAAATGTGCCGGTAATGCAGCTGTGCAATATCACGCCTTAGGACCATTTGAAATTTTGTGTATCCATTGTGGTGCATTGCATTTCGCTGAGGAACGCGTTTCTAATCGTATAAATAGAAATTCTTTTGGTGACTGTTGTTTGGATGGACGAATTGTAATGGAGCAACCAAAATTTTCAAATGAATTAGTACGTCTCTTTTTAAACCGTCACCCATATTCGGAAGAATTTCATAAAAAAATAAGAAAGATAAACGCATCTTTTGCTCTAGCATCCTTCAATGTAGAAGATGATAGAACAATAAATAGCCATGGAATTTATAGTTTTATTGTTTGCGGACAAGTATATCATAAAATTAATATGGCAGAACATCCGACCCAAAATGATGTTGGTGTCTTTGAACGGCCACAGTATGGACAACTATACTTTTTAGACCCTGATGAAGCCGTGAATGAAAGAGTTAACCATCCACTCAATTCATGAATTACTACCTCAATGATGAAGTTATTGGAGTTTATCGTTCGAGCGCAAAATCGTTATGCACAGGGATATATAATGATGCGAGAAGTAGAGAATGAAATTAATCGGTTAACAAGCAAAGCTCGGTCATCCAGGTACTATGAGCAAAAAAGCGATAAACGCCTAGGATCGTTATATATATATATATATATATATATATATATATATATATATATATATATATATATATAATTATTTGATTTTCTTTAACCTTTATATATAAATTTTTTTTCCATTTTTCGTGGGCATCAGGTTAATAGTAAACACAGTATCACTTTATGTTTTAATTTGACGTTTCGCTCCCTCAATTTGGAGCATTTTCAAAAACTTCACATATCGATGTTTTACAATAAAATGAACAAGTTTAAACGATTAAAATTGAATGTAGACGTACAGGTGATAAAAACTGGTAGTTAATAAAATAATTTCATAAACAAATAAAATCGAAAGTACATGCTTCAGAAACAATTCATTTACAGTATACAAGGGACAGTTAAATAGTTGATGTTATTATTATAATAAATTATAATATATCTGGCTTAGATTTTTGATATCTTGTTTATCGTTTACTACATTGTTCTCTTTTTTTATATGTATCATTTCTTTTATTGTTAGTTTTTTGTAATTAGAGTCTTGGTTTATTATTTTAGTATTATTAAAGTCGAATTTATGTTTTTCATTTTTCTCATGTTCATGAAGTGCAGTGGAGGCGTTTTTTGTATATTTATGGCCATTGAGTCTATTTTCAAGGTGTTGGGTTGTCATACCTATATATTTTTTGGGACAGTCTAAACATGGTATTGAGTATATGACGTTAGATTTTTTTGACGCATTTATTTGACTTTTTAATTTTGAGAACAATGGTGATAAAGTGTTTTGTGCCCTATGACAAACTTTTATGTTGTGTTTTGATAATATATAATTTAGTCTTTCCGATAGTTGATTTGTATATGGCATTGCGATGTATGTATGAGGGGGTAGTGTATTGGTTTGTGTTGAATGGGATTGATTATTGTAATATTTATGTGTACGTTGTTTAATAATTCTGTCTATATGTTTGGATGGATAGTGATTGTTTTGTAATATAGTTTTGGTTTGATATAGAATCTCTGGACGATATTCAGGTGATGTAAGTGTGATTGCTCTATCTACTAATCCTATGATTACGCTGTTTTTTTGGGAATTAGGATGGTGGGAGTGGTAATTCAAGTAGCGACCGGATGATGTTTCTTTAAAAAAATGTTTTGTTGTAATTTTATTATCTTCAGTCTTAATAAGTGTCATGTCCAGAAAATTTATGGTATTGTTTTGTTCTGTTTCTATTGTGAATTGAAGCTTAGGATTAAAACCATTGAAAGCAGCTAATATATGATTTATTTCATCGGATGGAACGGCAGCCAAGCAATCATCAACGTATCTTTTAAAAAATAATATATTGCAATTTATTTGGTTTAGGACATTTTCTTCTAGATATTCCATTACAATTTGTGCGAGGGTTGATGAAATTGGTGAACCCATAGTGCACCCGTTGAGTTGTATAAAAAAATCTTTTTTATATTGAAAAAAATTATTGTTTTGGATTAGCATTATTCCTTCTATGAATTCTTCATATGTGAGAGTTGTGTGTTCTTTTAATAATCTCCATTTATATTTTAATATATGGGTTATTAGTTCGTTAGGAATGTTGGTATACATTGAGACTACGTCTAGAGAAATAATGCTATAATTGTTTGGTATTTCAACAGTATCTAAAAAATCTTTTACGTAGAATTCATTCTTGTTGATTATTTGTGTGAGACAGTTTGATAAATATTTAGACAGTTTGTAAAAGGGGGATTGCACGTAAGAAACTATTGGCCGTAATGGTATGTTAGGTTTATGTAATTTAGGTAAACCGTAAATTCTTGGTGGTATGGCGTTATGTGTTTGTAATTGCTTAGCTTCCGTTGCACCAATTGAATGATTATCCAAAAGTTTTTTAACAAATTTATTATTTTTTTCTTGAAACGACTTTGTTTGATCAGATTTTATTTTTTTATATACATTTGTATTATTTAATATTTCATTTATTTTTGTGTCATAATCTGTAGTGTTCATTATGACAGTTTTATTACTTTTGTCAGGTTGTAGTACCGTGATTTGAGGGTTATTTTTAATAAAATGTTTGGTTTTTTTTATTTTTTTTTGGAAATCTTTCTGTATTTTATTGTTGGTTTTACCTTTGTAATGACGGAGTTTAGTTTTGTGGTTAGTGATAGCATTAACAGCTTCGGCTCTGATAATATTTTGTGTGTGTTCAGGTTGATTTGTAATCGCGGTTTCAATGCATGCAATATATTCTGTGCCAGGTAGCTCATTTTCGGTGTTGTAAGGAATCGCAAAATTTTTACCTAATGCTAACACATCTGCTATATCAGCGGGTATATCTGTATTTGATAGATTTTCAATCCATTTTGTTGTGTTAATTTCAAAATCATTGCGTGTGGTTTGTGCAATTAACTTATTAAGTTTGTTTTTATTTTTTTCTTTAATTTTATTAAATTGTTTTTCATATTTATCTCTCTCCAAATTCAAAAATCGTTCAAGAATATTCTCAGGAATAATATTAGTTATTTTATTAATTTCGTTTGTGATTAACGAATTCAATAGTTTTATGTTTTGTATTGTCAACGTACACATAAATATTACAATAATCAATCCCATTCAACACAAACCAATACACTACCCCCTCATACATACATCGCAATGCCATATACAAATCAACTATCGGAAAGACTAAATTATATATTATCAAAACACAACATAAAAGTTTGTCATAGGGCACAAAACACTTTATCACCATTGTTCTCAAAATTAAAAAGTCAAATAAATGCGTCAAAAAAATCTAACGTCATATACTCAATACCATGTTTAGACTGTCCCAAAAAATATATAGGTATGACAACCCAACACCTTGAAAATAGACTCAATGGCCATAAATATACAAAAAACGCCTCCACTGCACTTCATAAACATGAGAAAAATGAAAAACATAAATTCGACTTTAATAATACTAAAATAATAAACCAAGACTCTAATTACAAAAAACTAACAATAAAAGAAATGATACATATAAAAAAAGAGAACAATGTAGTAAACGATAAACAAGATATCAAAAATCTAAGCCAGATATATTATAATTTATTATAATAATAACATCAACTATTTAACTGTCCCTTGTATACTGTAAATGAATTGTTTCTGAAGCATGTACTTTCGATTTTATTTGTTTATGAAATTATTTTATTAACTACCAGTTTTTATCACCTGTACGTCTACATTCAATTTTAATCGTTTAAACTTGTTCATTTTATTGTAAAACATCGATATGTGAAGTTTTTGAAAATGCTCCAAATTGAGGGAGCGAAACGTCAAATTAAAACATAAAGTGATACTGTGTTTACTATTAACCTGATGCCCACGAAAAATGGAAAAAATATATATATATATATATATATATATATATATATATATATAATCAGAAAATCAATTTAGAAAGAGTGTCTTCAAGAGTAACAATTAAATTATGATTAATACCAATTTCCATATTCAACAATTTGTATCCCAACCCGCTAATAAACCTTCTTGTAACGTGTGTGTGTGAATCCTGCCGATATATCAAATTTTCTACAGGAATAGTGGAATTCATTATATGACTGGGCAGAACGCCTGCTTTTCTACACTTTAAAAGAAAAATTCTTCTATTCAGTTCCTTAGGTAATTTCATCTTGGTCTTATTCATTATAATAAGAGACAAATTGATGAAATCACTAAGAAAAAATTGACTTCATATAATTCGGTTATAGCAAAGTTTTACGCACTCCCTAAAATCCATAAACCTACTTTAACTATAAGACCCATAGTTGCATCAATCAACTCTCCCACTGAGTTTGTTGCTACTTTCCTCACAGACATTTTGACAAGGGCATATAATGCTGATAATGAGTATTTCATTAAGGACTCTTTTCATATTTTTGAACTATTCAACAGAAAGGTTCTTCCTCATGATTATGTTGTGGTTAGTCTGGATGTGGTTTCGCTGTATGATAATGGTTATTTACAATCTGTCGTACGGTCAATACACAAACATTGGTCCTCAATCAGTGTTGAGTGTAATATTGACAAAGATACTTTCATTGAGTTGATTGACTTCCTTTCTGAGTCTACGTGCTTTTCGTTTAATAATAAATTTTATAAAAAAACTTTTGGTACACCTATGGGAGCTACAATTTTATTCTGGCTTGTCCTAGGGATTCTACCGATGATCTCCTTTCTATATTTAACAATTACGACCCCTACATCCAGTTCACTCTAGAAGTGGAAGACCATAATATGACTGTGCCTTTTCTGGACACTCTTTTTACCAGGACACCGGATAACGTGATTATAATTGATTGGTACAGAAAGTTGAGTAGCTCTGGGAGATACCTCAATTACAACTCTTACCATAGATTCAGTATGAAGGTAAACTTAGTTAGACAGATGACAACAATGGTTATGAGGCTTTCTGATTCCATTTTTAAGAATAAAAATCGTGATATACTCTTCAATTTGTTCCTTGATAATGCATATCCCAAACCATTGCTAAGGAAGATTATTTTCAACACATCTTCTGTTTTGACACAGGTCCCGACGCATTCAGGAGTTGAAGCGAGTGCAGCTGGTCGGGATGCCCTTTCAACTTCGGAAGGGGTACCGACCATTTCAATTGTTTCTTTGCCGTACATAAGGGAGGTTACTCCCAGACTTACTAGGATTTTTTCAAAATATTAACAAAATATTAAGTTTGCTTGTAGGAGTGCCGTATTGGGGAAATCGATTTATAGTCCTTTAAAAGACAAAATACCTACCTTAGATAGTAGTAATGTGGTCTATAAACTTGTTTGCAATAGCTGTGATCATACATCTATTGGCCAGACCTCTCAAAAACTGTCTAGTCGTGTATCTCTCCATAGAAGCGATATAAGACTGCATCCAGAGAGATGTTCTCTTGCCAATCATGTTTCCTCCTTAGATCATGAAATAGATTTTGAAGGGATTAAGATTCTATCATGGGAAAGAAACTACAGTAGAAGATTATTTTTGGAAATGGCCTTCATTTTTCAGGAGGATTTCCGTAATCATAAGAAAACAGACATTCAAAATTTAAGCAATTTGTAGTCTCTCCTCTTGACTCTAGACAAGCAAAATTCCTGTAAGCAGATTGGTGATGATTCTAACAATATTTCTACATAACATCGACCGAATTATTGTACCTCCCTCGTATTCGTATTCTATTCAAATTTATATATTATTTCGATCGTTTTTAGTTTAGATCATTATGGTCGTGGTAATTAATAATTTTTGATAATTTTTCTTTTCTATTTTATAGGAAAGATGAACCTGTTCTTATTCTGTTTTCAAATTTAGATACAATTTAAAATAGATCCATGTGCTCGTGTGAATACTCGCTGTTTTAATGTTTCAACCTTTTAATGATTTTAAAATATTTTAATATGTGACTGTTAGTGTTTGTGATGCAATCTGGACTTGTTTCTTTCTTTAATTTCAACTGTTTGACGATTGTCCTTATGTTAAGATCACGGATACATTCTCAATTAGCGTAAGTTATGAAACTGTTGTAGCGGACTGTTTTTGTAATTTATCTTTTTTTCTCTTTCTTTGTAGTTCCCTGAAGATGCAAATAAATATTTGCGAAAGCTTGGAAATCTAAGAATAGTACACTTTTCCTTTTGCTGCTAACCTCAATAGTATTTGTCCTTTTGTGTCTTAATTGATCAGCAACGATCATAGGCGTTTATCGCTTTTTTGCTTAATTTTATGATGGGTTTTTTTGAAAATATTCAGACCACCTATGGGACATTAGCAGTTGTGTTTTTGAAGAAATGGTCCAAGACCAAGATGAAATTAGCTAAGGAACTGAATAGAAGAATTTTTCTTTTAAAGTGTAGAAAAGCAGGTGTTCTGCCCAGTAATATAATGAATTCCACTATTCCTGTAGAAAATTTGATATATCGGCAGGATTCACACACACACGTTACAAGAAGGTTCATTAGCGGGTTGGGATACAAATTGTTGAATATGGAAATTGGTATTAATCATAATTTAATTGTTACTCTTGAAGACACTCTTTCTAAATTGAAAACAGATATAATTAACAGTACTAATGAATTTATCTGTAACAACTTGTTTCAAAGGCAGTTGAGACATTACAATAGATCTTTCCATGGTATTAAAACTAGGAACACAAAGAAATTTAATAATTTAAAAACCGAGTGGTATGGTGCATTTCTTAAAACCAAATCTTCTTGGATAAAAAATCTTTCCAATGTAAATATCCCTCCTAGTGTTGAGAAGTTTCTTTCCTTAGGTCCCAAATTCAGTGTGGAACCTCGATTACATTTTGATGTACCAATCAAATCCATCCTTTCCGACATAGATTATATTTCGTCATTAATTCATAATATTGAAAATAGGAATTTAGCAGTTGCTAAATCCATTAATGTCATCACCAATCATGCTTATAGGAAGGATAGTCATCCATCTATATTTCGGAACTTGTTGTCAGAAACAAAGTTTTTTCTTAAAGTACACCCTGAGTTAATTGTTACAAAGTCAGATAAGGGTAATGTAACGGTAGTTATGTTAAGGGAGGATTATTTAAAGTTATCCCAAGATTTAATAGACAACGGCTCTTCCTATGTTCCTCTCCCAAAGGATCCAAGTAGGGCGATTCAAACTAAATCAAATGCTCTAGTTAAAAAATAATAAGAGACAAATTGATGAAATCATTAAGAAAAAATTGACTTCATATAATTCGGGTATAGCCAAGTTTTACGCGCTCCCTAAAATCCATAAACCTACTTTAACTATGAGACCAAGAGTTGCATCAATCAACTCTCCAACTGAGTTTGTTGCTACTTTCCTCACAGACATTTTGACAAGGGCATATAATGCTGATAATGAGTATTTCATTAAGGACTCTTTTCATATTTTTGAACTATTTAACAGAAAGGTTCTTCCTCATGATTATGTTGTGGTTATTCTGGATGTGGTTTCGCTGTTTGATAATGTTTATTTACAATCTGTCGTACGGTCAATACACAAACATTGGTCCTCAATCAGTGTTGAGTGTAATACTGACAAAGATACTTTCATTGAGTTGATTGACTTCCTTTTTGAGTCTACGTGCTTTTCGTTTAATAATAAATTTTATAAAAAAACTTTTGGTACACCTATGGGAGCTACAATTTCTCCTATACTGGCTTGCTATGTAATGGATGATCTGTTGAATGTGGTCCTTCCGGTACTTCCTTTTAACATCCCTTTCATCAAGAAGTATGTTGATGATATTATTCTGGCTTGTCCTAAGGATTCTACCGATGATCTCCTTTCTATCTTCAACAGTTACGACCCCTACATCCAGTTCACTCTAGAAGTGGAAGACCATAATATGGCTGTGCCTTTTCTGGACACTCTTTTTACCAGGACACCGGATAACGTGATTATAATTGATTGGTACAGAAAGTTGAGTAGCCCTGGGAGATACCTCAATTACAACTCTTACCATAAATTCAGTGTGAAGGTAAACTTGGTTAGACAGATGACAACAAGGGTTATGAGTCTTTCTGATTCCATTTCTAAGAATAAAAATCAAGATATACTCTTAAATTTGTTCCTTGATAATGCATATCCCAAACCATTGCTAAGGAAGATTATTTTCAACACATCTTCTGTTTTGACACAGGTCCCGACGCATTCAGGAGTTGAAGCGAGTGCAGCTGGTCGGGATGCCCTTTCCACTTCGGAAGGGGTACCGACCATTTCAATTGTTTCTTTGCCGTACATTAGGGAGGTTACTCCCAGACTTACTAGGATTTTTTCAAAATATTTACAAAATGTTAAGTTTGCTTGTAGGAGTGCCGTATTGGGGAAATCGATTTATAGTCCTTTGAAAGACAAAATACCTACCTTAGATAGAAGTAATGTGGTCTATAAACTTGTTTGCAATAGCTGTGATCATACATATATTGGCCAGACCTCTCAAAAGCTGTCTAGTCGTGTATCTCTCCATAGAAGCGATATAAGACTGTATCCAGAGAGATGTTCTCTTGCCAATCATGTTTCCTCCTTAGATCATGAAATAGATTTTGACGGGATTAAGATTCTATCATGTGAAAGAAACTACAGTAAAAGATTATTTTTGGAAATGGCCTTCATTTTTCAAGAGGATTTCCGTATTAATAAGAAAACAGACATTTAAAATTTAAGCAATTTGTACTCTCTCCTCTTGACTCTAGACAAGCAAAATTCCTGTAAGCAGATTGGTGATGACCCTAACAATATTTCTACATAACATCGACCGAATTATTGTACCTCCCTCGTATTCGTATTCTATTCAAATTTATATATTATTTCGATCGTTTTTAGTTTAGGTCATTATGGTCGTGGTAATTAATAATTTTTTAATAATTTTTCTTTTCTATTTCATAGGAAAGAAGAACCTGTCCTTATTCTGTTTTCAAATTTAGATACAATTTAAAATAGATCCATCTGCTTGTGTGAATTCTCGCTGTTTTAATGTTTCAACCTTTTAATGATTTTAAAATATTTTAATATGTGACTGTTAGTGTTTGTAATGCAATCTGGACTTGTTTCTTTCTTTAATTTTAACTGTTTGACGATTATCCTTATGTTAAGATCATGGATACATTCTCAATTAGCGTAAGTTATGAAACTGTTGTAGCGGACTGTTTTTGTAATTTATGTTTTTTTCTCTGTCTTTGTAGTTCCCTGAAGATGCAAATAAATATTTGCGAAAGCTTGGAAATCTAAGAATAGTACACTTTTCCTTTTGCTGCTAACCTCAATAGTATTTGTCCTTTTGTATATATATATATATATATATATATATATATAGTCGGTAGTAGGGCCCTGAGCAGTGAGCAAGTTATTAGGGATATTATTTGCTTTTCTTTTGCTTTCTAAAAATTGCCAAAAATATTTAGAATTATGAATAGTATTCGTTTCTACAGTAGTCAAGTATTTTTTATAATTTTCATTTATTAAAAATTTTGATCTGCCTCGTCAAATTTTGAATGTTAAGTAATCTAAATTATTATGGTATTTCTTCCATCGGCAGTGAAATTTAAATTTTCCTTCAATCACTTTTATTGTAAAAGAAAAGAACCAATGATGGTATTTTAATAATAGCTGGGATATTGAAGTACATTTAAGGGAACGATCTGGTAAATAATATTGTGAAACAGATTAATTGCGTTATTTATGTCAATTGAATGAAATTTAGCTCCCAGTTAACACTACATGAAAGTCGGTTAATTTCTTGATAATTTGCCAACTTCAAATTCCAGCGATATTGATCAACAGCTCTAGTACAAATATTGAAAGGAATATCCATATCGAATTCCAAGGTACAGTGGTACTGATCCTCGGGAACTAATGGATTATGTTAAAGACGTACATTTTTGGTTAAAAAACTACTGCTAAATATAAGGTCTAGAGTGTTGCCAGATATATTCACATTTGGGTTATACTGAACCATATCAACCAGAGACATAGTGTCGACTAATAAGCTAGATCTAGGATTAATATAATTATTTGGCTTACAATAATCTCCCTCGTTCAATAACCATTTAGTATCAGGAATATTGAAATCTCCACATATGATGAAAGTATCGTTAATATTATTAAAGTAAATATCAATAAGCTTAGTACAGAAAAAGTTTAATGCAGCCATGTCTCTGGGAGGTATGTAAATACACCCTATATGCACCTTTCGAAGTCCACTAATACGGACGATGGTGACCCATACATCCTCTTCTTCGAACTGCCAAGAATCCTCAGGATAACTAGTTAACTCTTCGGAGACGGCTATGAGGACACCACCTCCTGTATGTTTTGTGAAAGAACTCGTTTCCCTATCTCGTCGATACACTTTGTATGATGAAAACATTTCTTCACTTAATATGGATGCATTTAACCACGTTTCCGTGAGACAAATGACATTTTGATCACAATTTAGTAGATTTAGAAATATAGTGGTAATTTTTGAGTTTAGTCCACGGACATTTTGATATAAGAAAGACAGCGTAGAATCAGTGATCAAAAATATATAACTTAGGTTGTGAGTACAAAGTTAATTGACGTTTAAGCTAATTGATCAATATCGCCATCACAAGCTGTTTTTATTATTCGAGACTTGTCAACTATGCGCATAAATATGACTCCATTTCTTGTCCAAATATATTTAAATTGTTTGGATTTAGCAACTATTTTGTGTCTCGAAGTAGTTTTTCATTTTTTGAGCTCAAGTGTTCATTGATATATAATTTTTCAGAGATATTTGCTACTTTCAATCCTGCAACGCTTCCATATTGACGACGTTTAGCTTTTGCCGAAGCCAAAAATGCATCTCTTTTCATTTTCTTAGAGAATTTCAGAATAATTGGTCTGGGAAAATCTGTTCTAAGAGTAGAGGAACGGTAAAAAGAATCAATATCAACGTCAGAGATTGGAAGATCGATTGCCGAGCCTATCGTGGAAACGATATCTAAGATATTCTCATTATCTCTAAAAGGGATTCCACATATCTCAACCTCATTAGCCATTAGCTGTTGCTCCAATTTAAAAATTTTACGTCGTTCTTTAAGTCTAGATTTTCTCTTTTCAATCTCTCGACTTCTTTAATCTTTGTAGTGAGAGCGGATACAGTATTTTCAAAAGTTGTGATAGCATCACTACAAAAGTTGACAGACTGCAACAAATTTCCATATTTCGTATTCATTCATGCCATATATTCCTGGATATCTTGTAAAATATTCAACGTTTATGACGAAGAGGCTTCTTCTAATGGAAAGTCATCAGAATCCTCCTCAGTGACGATGACTGAACGCATTTTAAGAAAATCAGTCGAACTTCTGCAATTAGTACAGGTCCAGGATAAACCCGGTGCCTGATATTGTGACACGTCCGCCTTAGTTAAACCTACAAATTTAGCGTGATAGAATTTCGAACAGCTACCACAAAATTTCAGACCGGGCGATTTACCGGTAATTCCTTGGGTGCAAAGTTCACAGACTGGCATCGTTTGACCAAAACAAATTAAAATTCCATTATCTATTCAACAAAAACTGTGAGAACTGTTTATAGTAATTAATGTGTCCCAAATCTGAATTAAAGCCGAACTTTGACTAAGAATGTTTATAAAATTATGCACTTCAAGTCCCAGTCCACATGAAAAAAGAAACAAACTACAGAAGACAATGCACGACAAGCATATTATTACATAGTCGAATTTTAAACAAGATCACACACGAAATGGCCGAGAATATTGCTATAAATCGAGATCGAAAATAAACACGTCCACACATTATTTGATTTTAAAACTTTAGCAGCCCTTTGCCAATTTTTTGTCAAAAATTTTGAAAAATTGTTATTTCTGTTAAACATAGTTTTTTCATGTCAAATCTTCCCCGCCTTCCCCTAAACTTAGTATATTCAATCAATAGTTCTGTTAATTGATGGTGGAACTCTATTAGAGATCATGTGGACTTCTAAGCATTTTGGAGGAGTTTAATGCAGAATTTTTATGAAGTGTTACTTACATGATTCTGAACGTATAATGAGTGATTGTCAATACCAGAACTATTAACAATAACATCACCAAGGCAATATTTGCCTGCAATATTATCTTTCGTCGATACTGTTTCGATGCATTGCTTGAAATCTCCCATATCCCTGAAGTTATAGGAGAGGAGACCTACTGGTACTTTAGAGGAAGCATCCAACACTAAAACAAAAAGTTTTCTACAAGCAAATTAATAATAATTCCGTATCTAAAAGCAGCTATTTGCAATTGACCAATATTTTATCAAAATTTTTCGTACATTGTAGTGAAAAATGCAATTATCAAATGTAATGAAAATTGTGCGGTGATGTAGGGCATATTAAAACTACTTTCGGTTATATGCAGTGAAAATGCCGAACCAAAATTTTGTGTGTCTGATAATGTGTAAATTTGAGAGCTGTAGTGGCTCTGAGAAGGGAAGGTAGGCAACGCTCACCCTAGAAAATCTTCATGGATATTAAATTTAAAGAAACCTAAGTATTTTACAACTTTATTCATTTTCCATCTACATTACTCTTATCAGTGAATATTTCCAACCTGGCGCTCTGTGCTTATGCCAATCTAATTTTATTTCCTTGCTAATACGCATTTCAGATCGCTGGCAATTTCAATCAAGTCAGTCAGGTGCTCTATTCCAACTGTTTTTGATTATATTTCTAGCTGAACTTCGTCGACTGGCGTAGACATTCAACTAGATAATTAATCTTAATTTGACAAAATTAATGTCGAAATTAATAATTTATTATGTACCGGGTGTCCCAATAAGAATGGCTCTCGGCCATATCTCGGGAACCGTTTATAGTACAGCATTATCTAAAAATTCTCTAACTTGTCTGGAGAAATGCGCCGGACACCCATCGTGCTGGAACAACATGGACCTACGAGTTGCTAGTGATATATCTTCTAGAAGAAGTGGTAATTCATCCCTTATAAAATTTATGTAGCGTTCCCCGTTAATTGCGTTGTCAAAAATAAAAGGTCCAGTTATCTGACCATCTACCATCAACCAATTGTTGATGCAGTACTATATGATATGGATGAAATCTAAAAGAAATATAATGTCCTATTAAATATCTCTCCGGAATTATAAGTAAATTATTATGGTAACATATAACCATGCTCACAAATAATATTATGCAGGTATATTTTGTTTGAGAAACATCTTTTTACATTATAATTTACCTGTCAAAATACGTTGAACGGTGGTTCTGCTTATTCCCAAGTCTCTACTTATTGCTCTAATACTTAAATGCGGATTAAATTGCACATATGCCAAAACATTTATTGTGTTTTCCTCTGAACGACCTCTGCCGCGTCTTCTAAATACAGGAAGATTTACATTTCCAGTCGTTCTTAAACGGTGTATGAGTCGACGAAAAACTCTGCTACCGGGATGACGTCTTTGGGGATATTGTATGGTATATATCCTAGCCGCAACAGTTGCATTTCTCATACATTCAAAGTAAATGCCTATCATATCAAATGCTTCTTCGTTTATAAGAATCATCTTAGATATAACTTTTAAGTAAATTTTATATCGAATTTAATACACACAAATCGCAATGACACGTAAATGAAGAAATTACTAGGTTTATTAATTTGACACAAGACATATCTTTTTGTTTTGTTTTTTTCATGGCCCACTACTTGTTTTATATATTTCCATTTTAACTTCCATAACGCAGTTTCCCGGTGACAGCATAAATAATATTGACATAATAATTGGAACTATTATTAATAGAACAAGGAAAGACAATTTTGAGGAGTCAAAAAATGTTAAAATCCGTTCAGTCAAACCGGAGTAATTTATGTTTAAAGGAAAATGCCTAAAATTTACACATTTCTTAGGATATTTCGTAATACGAAAAAGATATCGACATGCGGTTTTCGCTATTCTGTTGCTAATTTGGTCTAATTTTATATTCCTCAATAAAAACTGCATGCTTCCATTCAACATTTTTCAAGGATAGCTAGATTTGAAAAAATAAATAAATAGCGCCCTCTAACGTATACGTTACTCATTAGGTTGTTTCGAAATTATAACTCTCACATTGGTAGAAAGGAGCTCTCTTCAAAAAGAGTAAGTTTGCATAGATAGGTTGAGTAGAACTGGAATTACAGGCGTTTTTTCATAATAAAGTTCCCGCTTCCCCCCACCTCTTATTTGAAGAGATAGACTAAATCTTTTAAATTCAAATATACGCTGAATTTCTTGAAGAATACAATAATCATAGTTTAAATGCATCTTAATTATGCAAAATTTGTAAATTATTCATTTTATAAGTTTTGGTATTCAATTACGCCCTCTGGCGGTGGACCTACAACTCTGTAAATAATTTCCAGGTTTTTCTCGAGGTCACTTTTGTTATAAATTTTTTTCCCGAAGATGTACTATAAACGGTTCCCGAGATATGGCCGAGAGCCATTCCTATTGGGACACCCGGTACAAATTTACAAGAATAGTACAAAGTTATGAATGTTGAACTTCTGTGGTTTCAGATCGGAAGGCACTGTATGTTTCGATTTGATGAATATTCACTTGGCTCATATTGAAACTAAGTAACGATGTGTTAGACTTAGTATCTCTGACTGTTTGATTTTGAGTGAAGTTAGTTCGATATGAAACGACGACTCGATGAACTCGATTGAGTGTTGAACTGAGTTATGAACTAACTTGAGTATTGAACTGATTTCGAGAATTGAACTCGCTTCGATGAGTATAAAAACTGATTTATTCACGTTGTGAGACGTGTTAAATAGAAATCTGCAAGGGGCGTGTTTACACGTGGATTGGGTTGACCAAAAGGAAATAAACATTTCCTATTTACCAGTATCATATGACTCGTCGGGAACATCGACAAGAATCAACAATGGACGCCTGCAATAGATATTTCAATTTCTATTGAATACTCCAATAGCAAAACCGTTCTATTGAAACCTTTTTATTCAGAAAGGTTATTCAAACGTTTCTTACAAGCTTCCGACCGTCGACCATAAAAATTCACGCACAGATTGACAATAAGTTACAATTTTTTGCTTTAGGGTTTTTACAATACAATAGATAATAGTGTGAAACGTGGCATTTTCCTAAATTTTCAACTATGGGATTTCAAACATAATGCCACAATATATCTCTCACGAATTTCAAAATATGCTATTTCAATGCTCCAACAAAACTATTTACAATTATTATTGCAAAACGTGATATATTGAAGGTATTCAACAAAAGCTGCGAATAAAGTATAACTACTCTTTGAATTTACAACAATACAAAAGATCTTATCAATTCTTTAACACATTTTTACAGCGCTAGCAACTGAAATGAATTTACGCCTTAAATATATACAATGACGGAAAGAAGTAACATACAAATATCTTACATATTTTTAAAAGCATCCTAAACAATATAATTCAAGGTTTTCTAATCTTGAACACCAACCGTCTGTTGTCTTACAGCAACACCTCGCACGACTAAAACATCTTCGGTGCGTACTCTTATATACTGTACTGATTTTCTTATTTATTTAAATAGTTTTTATCACAACGTGTGGAATAAAATTATGCACTTGATCTATCTACCTCATTTATTTTTAAATTTAACTATACAGTTATCACTATAAATAACTTATATTGAAAACAGCTCACTTTTATGTTCACTATTCTGCTGTGTTCGATATGAAATCAAACTGTAGGCTGAACTTGCGGTTCGCAGGTAGTTGCTTGGATATCAAATCTGAAACATTCGGATTCCTGAAATTTCTAGCTTGCGGCTCCCAAAAAACAATCGACCTTATTAGAAATGCCTTTATAAACACAATCAGAAAAAATAGTCCTTCCCAGAAACCCTAGCTCTCCGTCAAAATTTTATCTTCGTAACATTAACCCCTTCTCAAATGGAAGTTACTCTTGGAACTTCTGTGTAGTCGGGACTGGATGTTTAAATCGGAAACTGTACCCATTTCTACATTTTCTGGTCGCATTGAAGTAACAGGGCACCGTCTTCCTCGGGTACTGCTAACGAGGGATATAGTTGCGAACTAATATGACGACACCGGTATCTTGGATCATTACCTCTACTATGTTCCTGATAACTAGTCAATTTAACTGGTTGCTCGCTATCATAGACATAGCCAATTTCTTCACGTTGGATTCCAACACATGGTATTGAAGGCTTCGAAGCGCTTCCCGCAAATCGCGGTAGGTGGATCGATCTTGAAATGCGTTTCCTATTACCCCATAGAAAACGCATTTCTAGATCGATCCTCGAATTGTTTGTTAGCCTCAGTGTCCTGCGAGGGGCTGGAATCTGCTTGTAACACCCTGTATATCAAATAAATCGTTAGCCATTAAACATTCGAAAATATGTTGGTCAAGGACTATTAGAATCAGCATTTAGACATACAACTATATTTAATATTTATATAAAATATTGTGTTCAAAGCGTTGAGTAAATAAATAGATAGAAGTTTTGGTTAGGTCAAGTAAGTGGTCTACGAATCATTATTAGAAATATATTGTAAAGATTAAGAGATATCTTTTGGCGAGAAGAATGAATAATTATTGATTTAAACCAGAGTTCTTTTACCGATACTTTACATGCTCTTAAAGAATTCCTAATTGCACAAATTTCTTTCGAAAGACGGTTTCCAACTCTCTTGCGTGTTTCTTACTGACGAAGATATTGTATGCCAGTGAATACTCTTCCGGGAGCGTGAACAAATCTTGTTCTTGTTCTGTAGTGACCTATCTTTCTTTTCCGGTACCTCCATATGCTCCCATAAATTCTTCGAAGGCAGGGTCAGGCTCTTCTAGGAAATGGTTAACTTCTTCTTCTAGGTCATGGTCTTCTTCTAGTCAGTTTTGGTTTTCCACTGGGGATCTTGCTTATGCGATAGATGAGGTCAGTGATCTTTTTCTTAATTAAGGATGGACCTTCCCAAGATTTCTGTAATTGTGGAAAAAATTATTTTCTCCTCGTCGGATGTGCAACAAATCTTTGTCTCCTTCTTTGAAGCCGCATTCTGTGGCTTGCGTGTCGTACCGTTTTTTATTCTGTCGCTGGCAATTTGAAAATTCGTTCGAAACAATTCGTGCACTTCTTCCATCCGTGTTCTCAATTGGATTATGTAACCTCTTTCGTTCACAAGGTAGCCTCATTTTGCGTTCAAACAGGATTTTCGCAGGTATTTCACCCGTAGACTCATTGGCAGCAGTCTTTCTGGTGGCTGGAAACTACTTTGAACAGGTATTTTGCAATGGTCCTGTTCAATCTCTCGACCATTCTGTCTGACTATGGATACAACGGTCCTGGTCGTCCTAGTCGCGCCTAAATTTTGGCGTCGAATGGTCGCGCATGGACTCACATTCCGCATATCCAACATGTGGAATTCTTTGTTTTTGAAAGGACCTATATGCCACGAACAACAACAAAATCAGTTATTTGGTGATTTTATTTTATATGAACTGTAAATACGCTTAGTTAATATAAAACAAGACAATAAAAATAACAACAAAACGCAACCACAAACTTCCATTATAAATATATGCTACAAACAACAACATCAGTCATTTGATGATTTTGTTTTGTATAAACTGTAAATATGCTTAGTTAGTATAAAACAAGATACTAAAAATCGCAACCACAATCTTTGATTATAAATTAAAGTTAATATTTCACTTTGCAATCTGGGCATATGAATGAAGATTGTTCCAAGCAAATTAATCTATGACAATCTACACAGGAGTAACGAGTAGGTCTGTTCTTCTTACGATCACATAATGAACATCTACCTCGTTGATTAGCAGCTTGCGGTAGAGCCTCAGCTGCTTCTATGCCATAAATATCCATGATTCGCTGGCTCATTGATCTTGGAATATTCTGATGTACGCGTCGACGGGCGTGACCCTCCACTAACTGAAAGGATAACCTTTGAAGAAATTGTCTCTTCATACTCACATGGTTATTCATTGAGTAGATAACAAAGGAATTGATCCCAGCAACATTTAGCATTGAGTATTTTATGACCATCAGCCGCCTCCGAGTATTGCTGGCAAGATTATATGTTGCGCATAATTGATCTACCGAGTCAAGTCCGCATTTTGTTGCGTTATAGTCCTCTATAATTTAGGGTTTATTTGTATTTTTGTGTATTTTGTCGTCTAAGTGCATGCTGGAGACAAGACCATTTTAATTTTTTTAGGTATATATGACACTAATGTGCAGTTGTGACGGAATCCGAACATACTCGACCAAACTGGACGTCCTTTAGGATTCACAAATTCCTTCGGTAACTCTCTCTTATTTTTTCGTATTGTTCCCAGAAGCGTTAACTTGAAATCGTTGTAAAGGTTGTTTAGCAAATCCATACTTGTGAACCAGTTGTCTAGAGTCACGTTTCTACTTGTTCCTTCTATTGGTTGGCACAGACTTTGACAAGCGTCCTTTGGTGAATTGCTTTGATTGAAAGGTCCATCTGGTTGCTTGCCTAGATATACTTCCATATTACAAGTATAGAATGTTTTGGCATCTGCCATGGCAAAAATTTTAATCCCATATTTGTTGGGCTTACTAGGAATATATTGTCGGAAGCTGCATCTTCCTCGAAATCCTTCCAGTTTTTCGTCAATAGTTACATATTCCAATGGTGTGTAGGCACTTTCGCACTGATTTACAAACCTGTCAAACACTTCTCTTATGTGTGCTAATTTGTCAACTTTCTTCCTCTCAGTTCTCGTTGTCGAATCATCGAATCGTAAGTGCACAAGAAGAAACCGAAATCTCTGGATGGATACGGTAAGTCGGAATATTTCTACTCCAGTGCCATTTTCATTCCACAGATCCTCAGTATTTAATCGATTGGACTTTGAAACTCCTGCCAAATAGAACAAACCAAAAAGAGCTTGAATTTCAACAATATCCGTTTCCTTTGCGTCTCTATCCCGTTCGTAGTTTCCTTTGATTGACTGTATGTGTTGATTGGTCCAAGCTACTATCGAATTCAATATTTCTTCAGGAAAAAAGTGTTTCCAAATTTGAATTTCTGATTTTTGTTCTTTCACAGTTCCTTTAACACCTGGAAGGTGTTGGATTAAATTTTCTGCCCTGGTTCGAATTCTCTGGTTTGGTTCACTCAGTACCGTCTTTTCCTATAAACGTAGGCCCATCAACTACCATGGGGTCTTCAGAATCAGAAATTTCTTGCTCCGTTTCTGTATCTGAGTCATTGATCTCCAAGTCATCTGCTTCTTTCTCATCATTACTGCCATCATATTCCACTGCTAAGTCCTCAGTATCCTCATTTAGACAATCTTCCATTAGTTTTGATAACCGAGCCTGCTCTTCCTCAAAAGACATCTGAAAGAGAATATAACTCTATATGAATGTACAGAAAACATGTTTTATAAAACATGCACAGGCATAGTTTTGGATGAATAAAGTATCGAACATATAAAAAGCTAGTTAAAGTCTGGATGGGAACAATAGAATTGTATACAACATACATAATCTAACTATATCTAAAGTAAATATGTGAAAATAACAGCATTTTGGTGAAAAAACAAAATATATACTCACATCTGCTCAGAGTGCACACCAAAATATATTCAAAAAAACTAATACGTGAACGGTCGCGCGCGGACTAACTCTCCTCAAATTAAGTAGTTCACTGTAGCTCGTTCAAATAACGACTAACTTTTCTGCCCGCCGGTTCTTGGGTGCCTCGAAACTAAATAGGAAAATACTTAGTGGGGCACGCCACTTCCTTTATGAAATTGCAAATTATAGCCGAAAGTATAAAAGTGCGGAGCCTGGCTCCGCGCGCGACTACTGCAGGGTTAATTCCCATCTTGTCACAAATTTATTGGAATACCTGGCTATCGAAATTTATTGATCGATGTGGACTTTCAAGGGCACTCCATATCGGCTGATAAATTCTTTCAGCAATACACCCGCAAAAGATTAGGCCTCTAGATTCGGGATCGCATAAACTTCCACCCCCTTTGTGTAATAAGCCATTACAACCAGAATATATATAATGTGGTATCATAAAGGTGACGAAATAAAAGCTCATGTGTTGTTCTGAAAATAATAGAAAAATATATTTTCAACAGAACAATGCTTATTGTTTTCCATATATACATAACATATTTAAAATCAAAAACAATATTTCTTACCTGAAATTAATTGAAAAACAACATTTTAAGCTAATATTTCATAAAACTAAATAACACGATCTTTCAAAATATCTTACATAATATATCTGAATGACGTTCAAGCCATCTAAAAACGAAATCAACCTAAATACAAAATAAAACTTATAGTTTATTTACGATAAAAAGACGATGACGTTGCAAAACAAAATATTGTGATGTTGCCAAGTTGTAATTTTTTCCTTTACTTAACGAAAACTAGAAAAGTCAATCTGATGTTAGATTGACAGTTCTTATTTTTCATTGTTCCGTGCCTCGTAGGGCGTAAATCAAAAATATTTATTTAAAAATAAAAGGCTTGTACGAAAGGCTTGATTAATTTACTATAAATATTTATTCCTGAAAAACTATGGATAAGATACAAGAAACAGTAACCAATAATTCTATATTCGAATTAACATTTAATTATTTTACATAAAAGAGGGTTAAATGACGAACTGTAGGTCCTTATACCTTATTCTATGCTCTATAGAACTATCTTCAAGAGAACTGCAAGGGTTTACGCTAAAAGGAATCAATACAAGCTGTAATCATCTTCATGCAAATTCAAATATTGTTTCTTTATACAATATCTATTATATTTATTATAATAAAAATAGAATGGAAAATAATAATATAGACACACGAAATATATATTTGTTACAAGATATAAAAATAAAAAATCTCCCATTTGATCAGTATTATTTATGTAGCGATACTGTGGTCGTTGTTTTAATTCGTCTATTATAAAATAACTGTACCTAATTAATTTAATAATAGTTATTATTGATTTTGAAAAGGTGGAAATAGAGCAAATTGGATAAAAATATACAAAAAATAAAAGACAATATTTCCTCTACTCCACTACAAAATCATCACTATCTTCATCGTCACTGTCAAAATTAATAATAAGTGGAGGCACATCCTGTCTATCAAATACTACTTCTCTATCCAACCCATCTTGTATAACTTTTTCAGTTTGCTCTACTGTCTTTGACCAAATATCAGGACGAGCCACTTTTTCTAAAGACTTTTTCCATACACCCTTTGCTTGTTCGGTTGAAGAACCATCAGTTCCCACATGATCTCTATAAAAAATTTTAACTATGCCCCAAATATGTTCAAATGGGTTGAACATACAGTGGTAAGGGGGAAGTCGAAGCACTTTGTGACCATATTTTTCAGATAATATATCAACTTCATATACTCTTGGTGGTTTATTCCTACAAAAATGCATATATTTAAACAAAATAAGTCATCTAAGTATTACCATAATATATTGAAAAATGTTTATATCAACTTACCGTTGTACTAAATTCAATAATTGGATTTTGAGGAAAGTAGTTTCAAAAGGAATATCATTTTGTATCAACCAGTTCTGTATATCAGCCTTTTTGGTAGCTGTTGTTGGTACTTTATTGATCAATGTACTGTGATAACTTGCATTATCCATTACAATTGTGTCAGGTTCTTCCAAGTTCACTAAAAGCTGGTATTCAAACCAATGCAAAAAAATATGTCGGTCCATTTCACCGTTGTGATCACTATCTTGTTTTTTTGGGAGAAAAAACCAGACCTGCTCCAGGAATAAATCCAGAAGAGGAACCAGCATGCAATACTATATACCTACAATAAGGAAATAACAAATTACTACTAGGTTTCCTAGATAGACTGCATAGCTCAAAACAACTATTAATAATTATATAGATTTGAATAAAATAGTGTGACTAGTAAATATTTGAAAAGGTCTTAAAATGGCAGGAATGTTAGTACATCATAAATTAATTGCTAAATTTGATTATTCAATTACCTTGGAGCAGCAATTTTGGTTTTTTTCACGCTTCTATAATTAGAATCTTGCCAAGAACGTCCAACAGTACCGTCTTCAAATATCCAGGTCTCATCCAAAAACACAAATTGATGTAGAAAATGTACAAGTTTTAATGCAATATGTGGCAACTCCATTAAACAACGACGAGGATCACTTTTTTGGTATTTTAATCCAATATTTTTCACTATCTTCCAGAGTGATATTGAACCACCATTAAAGAGTTCACGCTCCTGAAGGTTGTCTCTTAAAGTTTTCGAGATTATGTGTTCCTCTGAAAAAATATTGTGTTAGTTAATTGTGAATAAAATAAAACAGTAAATTCAATATACTCACTGTTTCCATACATTTCGTATATAACATTTTAGAAAGCATTTTGATCAAAGTTATCAATTTCAACAGTAGGTTTTATGCGTTGTCTCTTTTTAGGTGGGATTTTAGGCTGTTCACCTCTATTATGCTTGGCGGCAATACGGTTAACAGTGGTAACGCTAAGTTGTAAAGCTTCTGCAACTCTCTACAATATAATTACTTCAATTTATGAAAGAATAATATATTATCAAGTTTAATTAACAATAATATTAATAATGATGAATACGAATAGCGAATACTATTACTTACGTCTCCTACAGCAGTAAGCGGGAGAAGCGGGCCGCCATTTCGGCATCCTCGTTCAAAATAGCTCAACAAAGATGTTACCATCTCTTGCTATTTTCTGTTCAGCTGCTTCGGCATTTTATTAACCACCCACTGCAGATTCGCCTAAATAATTAGTTATGAAAATACCTGTTATTTTTTAATCTTAAAGAAGCAATGAATTTGAAAGCACTAAAAAAACGTGTAAATATTAAACGATGATTGAATGTCAATAAACGTCAAAACAAACTGGGGAATTTTACCAGTTGATTTGACAACGTCTTGAAGTTTTGCCAATCGTTTTCAAGGAATTTGTTCAAGTGAATGCCACTGAGCCCAATATGCCTCAAGTGTCGGTGAGAATCTAGACAATTCTTGCCAGGTAGGTCGCCGATTTTCTACCTTCCATTGCTGAATCATCCTTAGCTTGATAAGTTTCAATTTTGTCTTTGTGCAAATAGTTGGGTTTCTTGGCTCAATTGGTTATATTGAGACTATGCAAACGATGTTAATTACCTTTTCTAATTAACTAAACGGCCAACTATCTTTGTTATTTGGAACGCGTTCCCGCATTGTTACTCTAAACATATTATCCCGTTTATATTATGAAACGCGCCTCAAGCTGAGAATTTTTATCGGTAGATGTTCTGTAGTTATAATTCTTGTGTGTCATGTAGCTATTGATTAGTGAACTTTTGACATCCCGAATTCTGATTGGCTGGCTGGATCGTACCTATATAATGATGATGTATTTACTTACTTTGCAATGCCCACATCTCATCCTCCTTTATGTCAGTTTGATTCAATCGATCCAAGAAGATTTTCAAAGCTAGTTGACAGTGAAATGATAAATTATCTGTTATATTTTCGACCAATATTTCATGAATGTTCTTCTCACAAATTCCAGGGTGAAATATGCAGAGAAATAAGGAAATTATCATAAACTTACTCATGTCTGAATCTTCACTGATTTCAACCCAATCATCAAATCAAGCTTGATCTAAAAAAATATACCATATAATTTACAGCCAATATTGAAGTCTGTTAGATGTACTGGAAAACTAGTAGTGCTATGAGTCATACTGACGCAGAACGCAAGTTAACATTTGAAATAATACTTTAAATTATCTTAACAATTATATACGAGTTATGTAAAGTCAATTTGTTGATCTTATAACAATATCATGTCATTTATCATATCATATATTGTATCATATCAAGCTGTCAGCAGTTAATTATAAGCTTACTTTGTATTTTAATGCTTGAGAAACATGAATTCACACCCAGTAGAATTTTCAATTGCGACGAAACATGAATGGAAAAAAACAAGTGGGTAGTCTATCTTCGGCTGAATGAAGCACCTCAACTACAGCAGAAATTTGCATCAATGCTGTTAAGTTCTACGTTCTTCCTCTACTAATTTTCCCGCTAGTGAGAAAATGCCCGGCCCTAGAGTAAGGACTTCCCCCAGAATCTATAGTTGAATATCATCAGTCGGGGTGGATGCAAAGCGAAACATTTTCGGGGATTTGATTTGTTCATTTCCTCAAGTATACTAAACCCACCGATACTGACCCGGTGTTACTGATTTTTGACGGGCATGCAACCCATGCGAAAAATTTAAATTGGGTTGGAAAGGCAAGAGCAAATCATGTGAACATAGTTGTAATACCGCCCCATACATCCCACCGGCTACAGCGTCTAGATGTCGCCTTTATGTTTCCTCTTAATACCTACTATGAACAAGACTCGAAGAAAATGCTTATTAGTAACTCTGGAAAGACAATAACTTAATATAAAGTCGGGGTAACTTTTTGGGAACGACTTTAAACGAGCTGCAACAGCACAAAACGCTATTAGTGGCTTCAAAGCGACTGGAGTTTATCCTTACAATCCCGATATATTTCCAGACCATTTATTCAACCCAGCAGAGACTACAGACAGAGTACCATGGCAAGACGCCCAAAATCTCCACAACAGTTTGTACCGAATGACAATGAGCTTGTTGAAATAAATCAGTCACCACAACCAGGACCCCATACGGTTAGAATCCCATCTCTTATAGTCCACTCGGTTCGAGCTGGAAACTCACAAGCTACATGCCCTGATTCACAAGGAGAAATAACTGAATATATGATACTACTTATACTACTTACTATACTATACTAACTATACGACACAAGACATTTTAGCTTTACCAAAAGTCACACAAAAGCTCCCAAAAGAAAAATGGGAAAAACTATGATACTAACGTCAACCCCCATTTATGAAAAGTTGAAGGCTACATCAGAAAATAAAATACCACAAAACAAGAAAAAATGGTGAAAACGAATTTGGAAAGGTCCAAAGAGACAAACATAGAGAAAAAAACAGACGAGGAGGAAGATACATCGTCAGATAGTTCAAATGAAGTAGAGTTATTAAATTCAGATGATTCAGATAGCGATTTTGAATTTTATCGCAAGTCAAAAATTTTGATATAGAAAAAGTTGACATAAAATTTTTAAATAATGACCTTATATTGACTGAACTAACATCTCGACGGGTGCAACGAAAACTGTAGAAACTCAATTTTTATTCATTTTGAGATACATGTGAATAATTTTAAATTTATTTGTTATATTCCAAAGAATAAAGTCGTTAGTCATATTATCCTTGAAATAAGCAATCCACAAAACGCCTAAGATATGCAGTAACTCTATTCCAGTCAACGCGCGTCAACGAAAACTGCAGTATATCAAGTTATAATAGTTTTCGCCGGAAACATTTGCGGAAGGCTCGATAGTAACTTGACTTACTATTTTTTTGTCTGTTCTGAACGCGGTTTCGGTTTTCTAACCTAAGTGTTCCGAACGTTTTCGATAAGTCTGGTGTGTGATATTAAATGAAGAACTTCATTCAAAAATGAGTAAAAGAAGTAAACTAATATTAAAAAATGCTACAAGGATCGTTGAGGAAAATCAAGGTTAGTTTTACGATTAATATAAAGTTAAGGCAAATTCAATGTATGAGTATTTTATTTTAAAATGTCACTCCATGTCCCAGGTTCACCAGGAACCTAATGCAGTGTTATGTAATGAGGTTCATCCAGCTGAAAAACAGGCTCTCAAACCAAAAAGTGTATCTACATTGGATCCAACTATAAAAAGCCGTCCAGTTAATGATAAAGGGAAAATAATTCGAACTCTAATCCAATAGAAGGTAAGTTTTACGATTAACATAAAATTAAGACAAATTCAGTTTATGAGTATTTTATTTTAGAATCTCGCTCTATGTCCCCGGTTCACCAGGAACCTAATGCAGTGTTATGTAATGGGGTTCATTTGGCTGAAAAACAGGTTTTTAAACCAAAAAGTGTGTCTACATTGGACCCAATTATAAAAAGGTCTCTAGTTAATAATAAAGATGAATATGAATTCGAGTGTGATTCGAATTTTAATCCGATAGCTACTGAACCTGATCCCCAAATTCCATTATGAACCGCTTCAACATCATCTGCAAATCATTCAATTAATAATTATTTTTCTGAGGAAAGCGATGAAGATCCGTTTAAAGACAATTATGAGCCTACTGAGGATGAAGAAGAGTCAGATAATGCTGAAGATAATGCTAATTCTGAATTCGCAGCCCCTGCTCCAAGGGAACCGTTGGGTGAACTTAATGATAGAAACAAAGAGAACAAAAATGTTAAAAGGAAAAGAAAGAGTGCTGCCAGAGCAATGTTAGAAAAAGGTCTAGAAATGTTTTAGATTGGATTGATACTAAAGCAAAAAGATTATTAAATCAAGGTGTTGAGCATAAGAATAGAAAAGGAAAAATTATTAAACAAAAAAAAATGGGTGCAGCATGCAAAGATAAGTGTAGAATGAAGTGTCAAACGAAAATCAATGAAGAAAAAAGTCAATCGATTTTTAAAGAATTCTGGCCTATGGCTGATCATACAAGACATTGGGATTTTATAGGCAGGTATGTGAGAGAAATTAAAAAGAAGCAGGTTATGATTGGTGCAGGGTCAATATCCAGAAGGCTAAATTCCAGAAATTACTCGTTTAAAATTAATGAAGAAGAGATAAAAGTATGTAAATCCATGTTTTTGAATACTCCTGGTATCTCAGATACATGGGTGACAACCGCTCTTTCAAAAATGAAAGGCTCAAGCACAATAACTGCTGACCAACGAGGAAAGCACGATAATTGACCAGAAATAATCAAAGAAGCCATTAAAGAAAGTGTACGAAATCATATTAAAATGTTTCCCATGGTTCATTCACATTATGTGCGCAAGGATTAAAAAAAATTTATTTGGAATAAGATCTAAACATACAAAAAATGTACAGGCTCTACACTGAGTACGGCACAGATGCTCAGATCATCGAAAAGGCAACAATCAGACACTATCGCGATATATTTAATCAGGGATTCAATAAAAGTTTCTTTAAACAAAAGAAAGACCAGTGCGACTTTTGTTCGGTTTATAGCCTATCGGATGAAAAAAATAAATTAGAAATAAAAACTGAATACGATACTCATAATAAAAAACAAAACACTGGCTAGAGAGTTAAAAGATGTTGACAAAATTATTGCTATAGATGACAAAACAGTATGTGTGGCATGTTTTGACTTACAAAAAGTATTAACTACTCCCCAGTCCAACGTCGGTGACTTCTACTACCAAAGTAAATATTCAACTTACAATTTTACGGTTTTTGATGTAGGAAATAATCAAGGATTTTGTTATGTCTGGCACCAAAAGATATCATGAAGAGGTCCATGTGAGATTGCAAGCTGTTTATTGAAGTTCATTCAAACACAAAAAGAAAAAGGTGTAAAATCTGTAATTTTTTATTCAGATAATTGTGAAGGCCAGAACCGAAATAAGTTTCTGTTTCCTATGTTTTCATTGGCATCTACTACTTATCAGATTGACATTACCCATAGGTTCCTTGAACATGGACACAACCAAAATGAGGGCGATAGTATGCATGCTGTTATAGAAAATGCCAAGAAGCGCCAGTCAGTTCTCTATGTACCTGAGCAATGGGTAACATTAATCAGAATGGCAAAAGTAACAGAACAAATTTAAAATGTAACCGAAATGTCTCAAAACGATTTTTTTAATTTCAAGGACATCACAGATATTCAAAGCTGGAAAATCGACGAAAAGAATCAGGCCTTCAAAATAAGCAAGTAAAGGGAAGTTTCTGTCAAAGTTCTGTGCCGGCGACCATATTTTTCAAATATGAATACGATTCAGCTGATAGCTAAATTTTGAAGATACGTTTTTTGGAATCAGAGTTAAGAAAGGGGACACCACCAAAGGCCAATAATACCTAACCAATATTTTACCAGAAAATTTAAAGAGACTTTATAACGCTGAACTTCCTGTGGAAGAAAAAAAGTTAAAGGGGCTATTGTGGCTCAGTGGTAAAAACAGAATTACAACAATGTACCACCAATTTTATAGAAGCCTGAAATGCAAAAAAGCCAGTGAAGGTGGAGAATCAGAGGATGAAGAGTTCAACGATAATTAAATAGGTTTAAAAACAGTGTGTTTTGTGTCATGCTATTTCTTACTAGGTACCTAAATGCGTTTTTCATTCTCCTAACCTTAGAAAATAGTGTATAACGTGTGGATTAATTTGTGTGTATAATTTACAATGTACACTGATGTAATACTCAAAATATACCAACAATTTTTAAGTACTTATATCATTTAATTTTTCCTATTTTCCAAAGTAAACTGTAGTAACTCACTCAAAATACTATTTGGCTATTATACCGCAAACACTTTTTTGGCAGTTGATTCATCCTCTAATTAACATATTTTTAATAAATAAATGACATACGTTACTTTGAAATTGAAATTTTGTCATCCATTTGAACATTTATACTGCTCTCACTCAAAAGTATTAATAATGAGTTACTACGGTTTTCGTTGCACCCGTCGATCTGACAAAATGACAATAAAACAATTTCTTGCACAAATAATAACCATTGAAAAAATGAATAGACGTGTTCGTTTTTCCTGAAACAAAGGATGCTAGTGAAGTTTTTTTGCACGAAATTTTGGGGTAAGTTAAGATAGAATTTTTAAGAGATGGAAAAATTAAAGTTTTTTAATAATTTTTTAACACGTTACTACTTTCAATTCGTTCCGTTTTAATATTATTTTTTGTAGGTTTTTCATTTTTACTTTTCAAATTTGATTCCATTGTTGTTTGTTAATTTTTTTATGATACAAATGATAATCTACCATAGATAAGATTTTTGTAGTTTATTATACTAGTTGATACTAAGACGATGTTTCATTTGTATACCTACATTTGATTTCCTTCCAAACCATTAGTTGATGCTTCTTATTTTTCCTCTGTTTTCTTCATATAATTTATTTCCGAAATGCTTTTGATTATACATTATTAAAATTTGATTTTACATTATTTAGAAAATAGGCGCAAACAACTTACGAATCTTTATCAATCAATAGTAGAGCGGTCATTGGAAGAAAAAGTAATTTAAAAACATAACGAAAGCCGCGAAGACCTCGTACATGTCGAAGACAATCAAAACATATTTATTAAAAATTGTTAAGCCAAGCGGAATAAAATAAAACCTCGACACGTCAAATCTAAAGTAAAACGCGACTTATGTTTAAGAATCCATTTAGATAGAAATAAAATGATTCAAAAATCCATTGTTGTGAAACCCAATAGTATATAAATCATTTCTTTACAAAATTATGAACAGAACGGAGTTAAACCTCATCCTTACCCTATTTATAAACTTAATATCAAACCCAATAACCTCCGACATTGAAATCCACGAATTAGATACCCCAATTATGCCACATGACTTAAGATCAGCTAAAATAATTGATACCGCTCCCATGTCACACACATTAGCAGCACATAATTCAATGATAAATAGAGCAATGTTCAGTTCCTCTGAACAAATATAATTTTGATACAGAAATTAATACAGTTAAACAAATAGCAACATCCAACGGTTATCCATTACATATAATGAATAAATTACTTAATAAAAAAAGAGAAAAAAGCAAACTAGAGAAATAGAAAATTACTCAACCTAATCTTTTGAATGAGAAAGCAATGTGAGGACAAAATTGTTTAATGTAAAAACGAAAATATCCCCATTAATTAAGTCTGGTATATATATGTACTTAAATGTCCAGAATTTTATGATGTATATTTGGTTTAAACCTTTAGAAATTCGATACAGTGAACACTTACAAGCATAAAGCAGAACTAAAAGTGCTACATATTTGTCATAATAAACAAGAACTGAATTTCCTTGAAGACACTTAAGTGTCCCACAATATGAAGTCGGCAATGAACGAATAAATCTTGGGACGTCTCTTTTAAACTGTCTCCTTAAGTAATGATTGTACAGATCAGCCTATACGGTTTTCCTGGTTTTGTTTATCATTGCAAATTTATACTCATCTCAAATGGGAAAACGATATCCAGGATATCCCCAAAGAACTTATAATATCTAAGCTTTAATATTTGTAATATCATATTTTCTCCATTTTTCTATTCATATATTTTGAGTCAATCACGAGGTATTAGTGTTCCAAATGTAACTCACTGTTTCTAGCTAATTCCACAATATAATAAAAGTTGTTGAAAATTCTAAAGAATTGACAATTGTTCCGATAAATCAATATCATCGTCAGAATCACAGAAGTATTTTTGGCTAGACCAAGAAGTGACTCAACTTGTGAATGAATTAATATATGTTAATAAAAAAAAGAAGAAGATGTGATGTTACAAATATTGAAGCTTAGATATTATTAGCCCTATGGTGATATCCTGGATATCATTTTTCCAATAGGTATCAATCATTCATTGTTACCTAACACAGAACTAGAAATGCTGCATATTTGTGAAAAGAAACAAGAACTGGAACTCCTTGAAGAATTGGAAATTAGAAGACATTTAAGAAACCCACAATATGAAGTTGTCAATGAACAGATAAATCTAGGGAGTTCTCCACTAATAAACTGTCTTCTCAAGTGATAATTGTAAAGATCAGCAGATATAGTTTTCCTGGTTTTCTATATCATTGCACAGTTATACTGATCTTAATTGAAAAAATGATATCCAGGATATCACCATAGGGCTAATATCATCTAACCTTCAATATTTGTAATATCACATCTTCATCTTTTTTCTATTAACATATATTAAGTCAATCACAAGTTAGGTCACTTCTTGGTCTAGCCAAAAATAACTTCTAAACATCAGGTTGTCATCAAATGAAATGTAACTCCTGTCATTCTGACGATTATATTGATTTATCGAAACAATTGTCAATTTTTTAGAATTTTCAACAATTTTCATTATATTGTGGAATTAGCTAGAAACAGTGAATACCATTTAAAACACTTATATGAGTAGATTCCACGAAGTAAGGGTCGAGACAGTTAATTCAATCCAAACATGGTTATTGATATTTGCTTTGAAAAATTTTATATTATTCATTTTTATAATATTCCATATCTACAAAATTGAAAATACTATACATTTTAATAGCAAATTTGAATTCTCAAAATTATTGGTTAAAATGTCCAGAAACAAAATACATGTGTTTTTTCAAAATAATGATTTTCATACTTATTTAATTTTACCAATAGAACTTCATAAAAAAGTATTGGGATAATATAATCAGACTATTATTAATTTAAAAATGAACACAGTTATTCCATTACGCTGAGTTTTCATTTTTGTCGGCACTCCTCATAACTCCGTTTTTTTTTAATTTGAATTTTTCATTTGTTGTATGATTAGCTATGGTCAATGGGTAGTTATGAAACGATAGATGTCCCGTCAGCTGAATTCATTACCTTATATGGTATCGTTACAGCGAACCATCATCGGACGATCGACTACGTCGTAATGTTGAATTGCACTATTGGACACCGCATAGTTTTAGTATACATATTTTAGAATCAGAATGATTATTGATTTGATATTGTTAACTTCAATAAATATATTATTAATGTGTGATTATTGTAATTAAGTAAGTTTTTAAAAAAGTAAAGTTTTAAGTTGAAAAAATAAAGTGGCGCAGTCAGTAGGATTCCAAAAGGATTCTCATCGCGTATTATCCTTCAGTTTCTACTGTTCATTTTGAAGAACCTTCAGGAAGAAGTGCAAATAAACGCTTGAGAAGATTACAGTGCCAATCCAGGGAGTGCAGTCCATCGAGGATCAATGGAAATCATCGCAATTTTACTGTAAGTTCCTCATATTATTTATCCTATTATATTTATTAGCCTATGTCATTCTCCTCATCTGAAGATAACATAGTGGAAAGCGACAGTGAGCTTAATATTAGTATTGAATCAAATTTTAATTTTAATTCTTCTGACGAAGATAAGGAAAGTTCAGTATTAGAAGTTAGTTCTCTTTTAAATAATTTAAGCATCGGAGAAAATTTTAAATCTAATAATAGTCAATCAAATTCAACAATGTCTGTTCCAAAATTTGAAATTAAATCATTAGAAATTATACTAAAATTTGATGGTAATCCGCTTGAATTATCATCTTTCTTAGAAACGGGTAACACTTTAATTAAAACTTATTGGGATCCAAATCCCGCAAATACCAATTGCTTTCAAAACATCAGTTTAATTTTCGGAATATATGGAAAATTAGTTTGAAACGAGAGAGAAGTTTACAGTATTTGCATAAACAAAGATTGTGAAACAGTTAAAAGAACTCTGGTAGCTCACTTCGGCGACCAGAGAGACGAAAACGGATTACTCTTTGATCTAGATCAGTGGAGACAAAATTCTAACGAACGTGCTCTTAATTTTTACACTAGAGTAATGTCTAATTTGAGTGCTCTTCATAATTACGTCGATTGTTATGAAACAGGACAAGCTGGTGCAACCGCAAAGAAAAATTTTTACAATACACATGCTATAAAAATATTTCTGGCCGGTTTGAAAGAACCTATGGGCTCCACAATTTGAACTATGAAACCCGAAACTCTTGCAACAGCTACACAATTTATTATAGCAAAAAATAATATCAAAAATCAAATATCGAAACTTTTAAGAATAAACCATGTCCAAAATTTGATCAAAACTTTCAAAATTAAACTAATTTTAATGTCCCTAACTTCGGTGAAAATTTAATGCCAATACAAAATTTTTAAAATCCATTTCCTCGTGGACTAATCAATGTTCAACCCAGATTCATCCCACATAGATTCACGACGAATAGACAAGTTTTCGGTTCTCAACAACCTTCAAGAGCACCGAGTAATGTGTGAAACCTAATTCAAATTTCCGTCAGCCCAAACCAACTCCTATGAGTGGCATCTCGTCAAATACATTTAACAGTTCCAACTTTAATCGAAACCAAAATCGATTTGCACTTACACCTCCATAAGAATACCAACCCCAACCATTACAACCCAGATTTACTTCTGAAGTACTGCACAATGTCGACCAAACGCAATATTATGACTATCATCAATCAAACACTCCTTACTACCCTTATGAAAATAACATGCTTGACCAAGATAACTTTTACGACCAAAATTGTATTTCTCCCTATGAATTTGATGACGAACAAAATTTTCAAGACGCTCCCGAACCAACAAATCCAACGTAGAAATTTTTTCAATTTATGACAAGAAAGATCATCCATACATAATAATTTCTGATCCTCCCTCAAAATTATTGATAGATACCGGAGCTTCAAAGTCATTTATAAACCCCGAAATTGCTGAAAATAATTTTCCAAATTATATCTATAAAGAACCAATTACCATCAGCTCAGTCTTCCAAACAACTACTAGAGACTTTTGCGCTAAAATTCCAGCTTTTCGCGAATTCAATTCAGATAAAATCATGAAATTTCATCTTTTCAAATTTCACCATTTCTTTGACGGCTTGATAGGTTACGAAACTTTAAAGGATTTAGAAGTACATATCGATCTAAAAAATTCACTTTTAAAAAAACAAAACGCAAACCTACCATTATCTCACTACTCATCTAAAGGCAACTTTTATTTTTCGCTCATGTTCAACCCAATCCCATAGAAACCACAAAATCAACTGTCAGTATACCAAAAGGTACTGTTAGAATTCCATACACTGAACTATGTAGTTTTAGTATCAAAGAAGGTGTCACTTTCTCAAAAAATGGATATGCCTCAGTTGATATTATAAATACCGAAAATGTTCAAGATGTCTTTCTGTACAAACTTATAGTTGTAGAACCTTTTGAAGACAATTACGAAAACTTCCAAATTTATGTTCAAAACCCTGCCGACGACCATCCCTATAATTTCGACATTGCCCAATGCATTTAAATTCAGAAGAAAAACTGGAAATTGAAAAACTCTGTAAACAATTTCGTGACATATTCCATAGAGAAAATTCACCCCTATCCTTTACAAACCAAGTCAAACATCGAATTAAAACTACAGACGAACTTCCAGTCTATACTAAGTCATATTGATACCCCTACATCCATAAACCTGAAGTCGAACGTCAAATTAACGATATGCTAGAAAAAGGGATAATTAGGACTAGCGACTCACCGTGATCCTTGCCCATATGTCTGTTCCCAAAAAAGCTGATGCATCTGGAAGTAATAAATGGCGCATCGTCGTTGATTACCGGAAAATCAATGAACCCATTCTCATCTACCCCGATTTCACCACAGAATTCATTTTGACCACAGATGCAAGTAATTTCGCAATAGGAGCAGTCCTCTCTCAAGGACCAATCGGTGGAGACAAAGGCATAGCATATGCTTCTCGTATACTTAACGCTGCTGATCAAAATTATTCAACAATTGAAAAAGAGTTGTTAGCAATAGTTTGTGGTACAAAACATTTCCGGCCATATCTTTTCGGCAATAAATTCAAAATCGTCACCGATCATAAACCTCTACAATGGCTAATGTCTCAAAACTGATCAAAATCCTCATCAACAAATGAAAAAATTATTCGATAACCCTGCAAGAACCAGATGGTTCTTACACGTGAGTGAAAGTTCTTTTGAAAATCAAATTATTCAATTCTTAAAAGAATATGCTGCTCCGAAGAAACGGTACGCCTTTTATTTTCAGAACGATATCCATGAAATTCTTTTTAAAACCGTGTGTAGAAGAGTTCCTCTGACCTTTAAAAGCTCTGCATTTATCTTATAAAAATCAAATAATATACTACATGACGTTAAAATCAAATCCCAACAACAAAAACTTATAAAAGAACAACACGAAGGCTAACCAACTAAAAACCAATTTCTATTAGCCAAAACTAAATAACGACGTAAAAGACTTTATCAATAACTGTTCCATTTGTCAACAAGTTAAATATGAGAGACATCCGCCTCTAATAAAACTCCAGCTAACCCCAACTCCAAGGAAACCACTCGAAACGTTACACATAGACACTTTTAAATTTGACATTACAATAACCATGACAGTATGTGACAGTTTTAGTCGATTTGGACAAGCTTACATAATTCCAACATTATCTGCGATTCACGTCATTATTACAATTCATTTCTACTTATAAAATTCCAGAAAACATGGTATCTGATAATGGCTCAGAATTTACTCAATTCACTCTCAAAGGCTTTGCTAAATTATATGACATTAACTGGCATGATACTCTTCCACATAATTCTAATAGCAATGCAATCGTAGAAAGATTTCATTCTACAATATTAGAACACATGAGAACATTATACCTAACGAATCCAAAATTAAACCCATTCGAAAAACTGAGATTGTCCGTTTTGGGATACAATAACTCAATTCACTCTGTCAGCAAACATAAGCCTATTGACCATCTTCTAGGACATCTTCACTTAAAATATCCCATCGAAATCGACGACGAAGCTCAATTAGATAACATTCAATTAAATGAACATAAGGAGCATACAGATTAAAACAACCAGATAAATCCCACTACGCAAAACATCTACTTGACACCAATCATTCATTGACACCTAACACAGAACTAGAAGTACTGCATATTTGTGGAAAGAAACAAGAACTGGATTTCCTTGAAGAACTGGAAATTAGAAGACATTTAAGAAACCCACAATATGAAGTTGTCAATGAACAGTTAAATCTAGGGAATTCTCCACTAATAAACTGTCTTCTTAAGTGATAATTGTAAAGATCAGCAGATATAGTTTTCCTGGTTTTCTATATCATTGCACAGTTATACTGATCTTAATTGGAAAAATGATATCCAGGATATCACCATAGGGCTAATAATATCTAAGCTTCAATATTTGTAATATCACATCTTCTTCTTTTTTCTATAAACATATATTAAGCCAATCACAAGTTAGGTTACTTCTTGGTCTAGCCAAAATTAACTACCAAACATCAGGTAGGCATAAAATGAAATGTAACTTCTGTCATTCTGACGATTATATTGATTTATCGAAACAATTGTCAATTTTTTAGAATTTTCAATAACTTGTATTATATTGTGGAATTAACTAGAGACCTTGAGTTTCATTTAAAAACACTAATATGAGCATATTCCACGAAGTAAGGGTCGATACAGTCAATTTCATGAACATAAGGAAATTATGAAACAATTATATGACAGGATACATACCGACACTAGTAACAAAAAACAAAAAAATATCGAAAAATTAAACGAAAAACTTATAGATCACCCAGACACTACCCTTCATAAGAAACAATCGGAACGACAATCTAAAACTAAACCTCCATATAAACCCGAACACATTTTAACATCAAAAGATATTACAGCAACGACTTACAAAAACAACTATCACAAACAACTATTTAAACCCGTAAGAAAACTAATTAATGTAACTTCACAGGACAGTGACGAACCAGAAGATACAGTTTAAATCCTTGAAAAGTAATCCCGGTATCCTATCTTTCGAACTAGGACCAGCTAGGGCAAAACTCGCTTCCCATACATTCCTACATTATATCCCTACAAACCCCATCCGAAATCAAAATACAAATCTAAGTTTACAATATTACTCATTAAACAACTTATATAATAAGACGAACCATATTCATGAACATTCTTTGAGAAATGTTTATAAACAATTGCAATTGGAAGTTAATAGTATAAATGTTAAAATGAACTACATGTTTCCATCTAATCGAATTAAAAGAGGAATAATCAACACTCTTGGCTCGCTAGTGAAACTCGTTACTGGCAATATGGACCAAGAAGATGCTAACAAAATATACGCAAGTATTAGCGAACTGCAAAATGATCAAAATAAAATCATTAGAGAAGTAAATTCACAAATAACTCCCAACAAAAATCTTATGGATAGCGTTAATGAATCAATATCAATAATTTCAAATAATCAGCCTCTAATATCCAACAAAATTAATGAATTAGGAAAAGCACCTAACGAAACATCTTATTATTATTCACACTATATAGAATTTCAAGAAGTTTTTAGTCAAATAAAAATTAACTTGGACTCTATGTCCAGCATTCTTAACGATATCGAAAATGCAGTATGTTTTGCCAGTTTAGATGTTCTGCATCAAAGCGTAATCTCCCGTAAGGATCTTAAAGAAATAGTAAAGCCAACAGGCTACAAGTAACCAGAGAAACAAAAGACAGCATCATATCTCTCCTCTCAGTCACATCATCGCCGGACAATTGCCAACAAATCGCTGTAAAAGTCGCTGAACCAACAATAGAAGAAACTAACGAAAGCCATTACATTGTAATATTCCCAGACTCACAGAAAATAGAAACATATTGTGAAGAATCAGGAGAGGAGAAACCTTATGAGAAAGGTTTTTCAGCATAAAAAGAAGCCTACCAACAGCGATCCAACTCAAGTGGTTCCACCCTCGCTTCACCCTTGAGTTTCCTTTGGGGATAGAGGAGTTATGAAACGATAGACTTCCCGTCAGTTTAATTCATTAACTTATATGGTATCGTTACATCGAACCATCATCGGACGATCGACCACGTCATAATGCTGAATTGCACTATTGGACACCGCATATTTTAGAATTAGAATGTTTATAGACTTGATATTGTTAACTTCAATAAAGATATTATTAACGTGTAATTATTGTGATTGAATACATTTTTAAAGAAGTAAAGTTTTAAGTTGAAAACATAAAGAGGTCAATGAATTAAATAAAGAGTTCCGATCATTTTTGTGTGTGTTCTTACCTGAATTCAATTTAGGTAGCAGGTAGTTCAATCTATGCACGAGGTCACCTAGAAACTAATCAAATGTAATGATTTCTATAATATTGTTTTAAAAGTTAGTATGCAATTATTTCAGTATATTTTGGTACTAATTGTATACGAGATAACTAAGTTATATAAATTTGTCTAAAAAAGCGAATTGTTGATAATGTGAAGTTATTGTGAACTTTTGAAGTGGTTTATTATAGGCAACTCTTTCCGACATAAGGTGAAGTGAAAATAATCCAAATCAGAATAGTTTTGACCGGTTCTGAGATAACGCACTTTTTTGGCCTAGCCCTCCTCAACTCTTACCAATTCAAATCTGTTGATATTAATAAATTCACTTGGATCAAAATTTTCTATAGAAGCACATGTAGGCACAGACATTCCCGTGAAATCATTTTAGTCATATGCACAGCTCTAGGACTAATTTTGTCCTACTGATGAGACCAATACGGTCAAAAGCTTTTCGAAACTCCCACCTTTTTGAAGAAATTGTTGTCGTACTTACGAGTGCGTCTCCAATTTCAAATAATTATCATCCCAGTTCTTCTGGACATGCAAAATGTTCGATATGTTTCGCCTAAAAAAGAGAGAGAGAGAAATTCGAAGATTTTTTGGGTTGGGGTTTATGAATGTTTTGATTTTTTGGTTATTTTGTGTTAAGATTTGGACCTGATATAGGATATATTTCCTCTGCAGGGCTGGTTGGGGGTGTGTTCGTGGGTGGTTTGTGTGCGCGTATTGACTTGGCTTAAATTTAATGTAGGACGGAAAATTCAGTTTAAGAAAAAATGTGTGGAAAGTTAAGAAAAAAAGTGTATAGAAAATTTGAAGTTTTGTTTGGTTAAGTGGGTGAGAGAGGCAGGAACAATTACCATTGTTTCGCATTAAATTAGGCTCTTCAGTTGTGGAAATTACCACAAGACAAGTTCCTTTTAAATAAATATGTATATATATATATATATATATATATATATATGAGCTAGAAACATGCATGTTTACGGTTACCACTCCTTTTCAGTAACCTCCTTATTTTTGCCTAAAGACGAAGTCCATATTTTCTTTCTTTTTCTTATAATTATCCATTAGTTTAATTTTAATGACTTCTTATAATGTTGTCCAATTTTAATTTTGTTTGACGTTTGCATAATTATGTAATAAAATTTGCCTACAGTATATTTCCCATATTATCTACTGACACATCTTGGATTCTGCTGAATGCCACGGGAATGTGACAGCTTTTCTTTCATAATACTTTTCATGTGAATTATATATACATTTAAGGCCTGATAATAGCTCAGTGTGCCGAAACTAGTTGCCCCTTCAACTTGAAATAATATATGCTGTAGTACGGAGTTTCCGTTTTACTTACTGCTATTTGCCTACAGACTACATTTGAGATGGAGAGTCTTTTTCATTTACTTTGATGTAAGTTATAATCTCTGATAAACTACAAATATAAATTGAAAATCATGTTAGATATTTTTGGTTGTGGTAAAAATAAAAAGGCAATTATTCATTAGTTTGTTAGTAGTTTGTTTGTTTACAGAGCTTATTCCAAGTTTTATTCCGTTGGTATAGATGGTGAGTCGCCCTAAATATAATAAAAGAGTATATAAAATGAGTAAGGTGTCTCTCTCATTTCTAATGAAGTATGTCACTAAACAATTATAGCTACTTACTAAGACATTTTCACGTTCTTCTCCACTGCACAAAAACTATGTTTCTAGCAAAGAAAGTCGCACCATTATTGAATCAATATTCGGTAAGTTACAACTATTTCTTTTGATGGATCCAGTCTCCGTTGTGACAAAAATCGTAAAATATTATCGTTGTTCTAATAAATTATCAAGAAAAATAGTTCATACTTGTAACTGCGGTATCAGAAATAAGTCCACTTGTTTGTGCAGTGACGTCATCGCTCTCTGATTGGTGTTCGTAGTCACGTGATAAAGGGTTATAAATAACGCAATTTAAATTAATTTTATTTAATTTAAGACGAGTGATGAGGTTATAAAAATGTTATTTCAGGTTTCTAAAAACTGTCTTTTATGTGAAAAATGTAACTTCACATGGATTTGTAACAACCGTCAACGTCCCAATTACTAGAATATGTGTTTCATTCTCATCTCTCAAAAGTAAAACAAATTCTTATTTAAAATTACTGGAAGTCACTTCGTACGCGATCTATACACAATATACAGGACGCACCAATTCTTACACAAACTCAAATCTACCTACTAATAATCTATCAAGTTCCCAGTGTTGCCAAATAATAGGAACTCACTCTGTGCGTGATCTCGATGCATTGAGGATGCTCTATATACATATTGTGTATATCGGGGGATGGCACACACACACATATATATATATATATATATATATATATATATATATATATATATATATATATATAATATATATATATATATATATATAAATATATATATATATATATATCGCGATAGCGGTTGAAGTGGCATCCGTATAGATTTGTAGTGCTGTAGCATCCCCTGATACACACAATATGTATATTGAGCAGCCCCAATGGATCGAGATCACGCACAGAGTGGCTTCCTGTTATTTGGCAAACTTACCGAAGATCGATTCTTTGATGGTGCGAGTTTCTTTGCTAGAAACATGGTTTTTGTGCAGTGGAGAAGAACGTGAAAATGTCTTTCTGATACCAGACTGGAAAAGTTTCACATCACAAACAGAAGATGTCCTACATTCTCTTAAGTTTTCCGAAAGCGTTGATGATAATATCGCAACATTCTCAAATTCTATTTTGTCAGCTGCTGAATTACATGTAGGTAAAACTAATATATCCCATCCTAAGAAAAGTGTACATTGATAGAATTCCTCTTGCAAAGACGCTGTACAACAACAAAACATAGCATTAAAACTGTTCCGACACTACAATACCCCTGAAAACATCATTAATTTCAAATAAGCCAGAGCAAAATCTAAATTCATTATCAAACAAAGCAAAAAATCCTGCTGGGAAAACTATGTTTCGTCAATAAGCGAAAACACAAATCCCAGTCAAGTATGGGAAAGATCAGAGGTATGCAGGGTAACAAAACCAATAATGGAATTCCAATCTTGTTCCAAATGATACGGTAATTAATAATGACCATGAAATAGCGAAGATCATTGCTGAGAATTTCGAAGAAAAATTCCGAAGTGGGCTACACCCAAACATTGCAAATACTTATACTAATACCTCTTTATTATGCCCAATTCCATCAAATCAAGATATAAACTCACTCAACCTACCTTTCTCTCACCAGGAACTTATTACTGCGCTAGAATCGTGCAAAAATTCCGCTGCTGGTCCTGATGACCTGCCATATATTTTCATAAAAAACTTGATTTCTTAGGTCAACTCAAACTCTTAGAACTGTTCAACTTAATTTGGACCTCTAACATATTTCCAAGCCTCTGGCGACGATCCAATCTAATTCCCTTGAAAAAACCTAATCAACCGACAACTTCCCCCAAGTCCTATATGCCCATTTCATTAACCTGTACAATGTGCAAAGTCATGGAAAAAATTATCAATAAAAGATTGATATGGTATTTAGATAAATACAACATTTTATCAGAAGACCAATCTGGATTTCGGCGGCACAGATCAACAAAGGACAATTTGATAATGTTGCAAACTCATATCTCCACCGCTCTAAACAAAAAACAACAAACTATACTTGCTACATTTGATATAGAAGGTGCATTGGATACAATACACAGAAATGTCATACTTGAGAAATTATCCCATCACAATATCAATGGAAATATATTCTTTTATATCAAAAACTTTTTATCGCTTAGATCCTTCAAAGTATCTGTTAATGGTACCCTTTCCTCAACATTCAATCGAACCGACGTATTACCCCAAGGCTCTGTACTCAGTCCCACACTCTTCAACCTCGTAACAAATGATCTATGTTCTAATTTCTCTGCTCCTATTAGATGCACGATGTATGCTGATGACTTAGTATTATATTGCCACGGTCAGTCAGTGTCCACTACCTCCACTATAATTCAATCCGCGGTAAATTCCCTGTCCAACAAGATAAAATTATTGGGACTCTCTCAATACCCAACAAAATTCAAAGTCATCAATTTTAGTAAGTCTTCAATAAACTCTTCCCCTAATATTTTAATCAACAACGTCCCCCTTCAGGTTGTAAATCACTGCAAAATATTGGGTATGATATTTGACTCCCGTCTCAATTGGAAAAAACATATTTTAAATACAAAGAGCGAAGGATACAGACGACTGAACATCATAAAAACCCTTTCTCACTTCCATTGGGGCGCTGACGAAACTTCTCTCTTAATAATATACAGATCCCTTATTCGATCTAAACTAGACTATGGCTGCTTCGTATATATATCTGCATCTAAATCACATATCAATGTCTTGAACTCGGTACACAATACAGCTCTTCACCTGTGTCTGGGGGCGTTTAGGTCTAGCCCGGTAGAAAGTCTCTACTGCGAAGCAAATGAACCTCCTCTATGGATAAGACGTCAACATTTATTACTTAACTATATGATCTCGGTATCTTCCAATCCCCTTAACCCAGTATACAGCTTGTTTACCAATAATAGCTTACAGAATATCTCAACATCCTCAACAATAAGACCCTTACCTTCACTACTAAAAACAATGCCAATCAAAATTGATATTTCTCAAACATTACCTCTACCTCTTCCCTCAATGCCCCCATGGACGAAAAACATTCCTCATATCAACACAACTCTGAATAAAAATGAAGCACCAAACGATCTAATTAAAAAAAACTTCTCTGGATATAATATACCGAAATGAATACGATTTAGTACTATATACTGATGCCTTGAAAAATGAAACAGGAGTCGGTTGTGCCGTAACAACATTAGATTCTCCAATCTTCTCTTCCACAATATCATCAGCTTGTACTGTACATACCGGCGAACTCTATAGTATACTTCAGGCCTTCAAACATATTTCCGCTCCTAATAAAAAGGTCTGCATATGTACAGACTCACTGGCCTCTATACACTCAATTAATGATATATACAGTGACCATCCTCTTGTACAAAATATCCATGACTCCTACCAACTCTCATTTTCCCAAAATATAACAATTACCATTCTATAATGTATGTATAATGGAGAACGAACTAGCTGATCAACTAGCTAAAAGGGTCACAACTTTAAACTATTATGCAGATAACATCCAAATTGCATCCGATCTCAAGCAAGTCATCAATCATAAGATCAAATCTCTATGGCAAATTCATTGGAACTCCGTCCCGACAAAATTGCAAAAATTCAACCCTCATTAAGCCACCCTTACTATATTGGAGCTTCAAATCTCTCAAGACAAGACCTAGCGGTGCTGAGAAGACTAAGAATCGGTCACACTAGATTCACGCATGGCTACCTTATGTCATCCAACATTCGGCCATTCTGTTCAACCTGTAACTGCATCTACACCGTGGAACACATTATTCTAGAATGCCAACAGTACACAGCTAGAAGACAACAGCTCAACCTCAAAGGAAGTCTCCAAGAGATACTCGGAAATCCAGATAATGTCCCCTCCGTTCTCCAGTTCCTGAAAGATGTACAGCTATACCACAAAATATAATATATTTATTGTATACTTTTACTGTACCTGTGCGAGTGACCTTTGTAGCCGAGCACGTTAATTGCAATAAAAAAAATATTCTATGTCAACTTCTAACAACCCACCTAGTACTCCGATTGCATTTAGGTTTTCGGAATTTTCACAAAACGAAAGTTGACTTCTACTATATTGAAGTAGAAAAATATACCCATTCGAAAATTAACCTGAAAATTGAGTAGTAGTTTTACTTCATCTCGTGGTTTACGTTGAAAAATCGTATAAATTATCCCCGTATTCACAGAAAGTCGCGAACTGCTCCTTGGTGAGTAGGTTGTCCGGGTAGCCGTCACAGATGATGGCCACCTTGAAGTTGCTGCATGCAGCATCCAGGTGCAGGGCTCGCCTTCTTGGGATGGATCTGGCCTCTGGCGGTGTATCAGCCATGCGAGGCCTCTTGTTTCCCCCTTTGTCGGCCTCGCCGGGACCCGCACTCTCGTGCGCAGCCCGGCTCGGTCCCTATGCTGCCACCTCCTTGTAAGGGCAAGTAGAGTCGCCTTTCGGTGTCCCTTATAACACCCTTTCGGCTCGCCTTCGCCTTCTTTTCCGCAAATAGATTTTCGGTGCCTTTTCGATCCCTCTGGTGTTGGGGCTATTGTTCCCGGCATCCCCTGGGCGTCACCGCTCCCTCCACCTGAATATGCTTTGTGGGCCCGGTCTCGGGGTTGCTCTCAGGAGACTCCACCTGAAGGGCACTGTAAAGTTCGCCCATCTCCAGAGTGTCCTCCGAGGCCTCCTCCTCTGGAGCCTTCCCCTCTTCTCCTTCATTTTCGGTAGAATCCATAGATGGTCCAACCAGGTAGGGAAATCTTCGGTCCACCTCCGCAGAGCCCCGCAAGCGGAGGTAAAGGCTGCTTACAGTGGGGTTTCGCCCGGTTCCCCAAGGTCAGAGCCAGTAGTTGCCGATCTTCTGTTCGACCACGCATCCTATGGGCCTGATCCTCCCACCGCAGGATTCAGGTTTTTGTTGAGGTTGCCTCCTCTTAGTCCAGGCGGCTAAGCCAAGACTCTAGCCCTCGAAAAAAATCACCGGAGGTGAAAAGTCTATTTTTAAAAATATTTATTTATTACTTATACACTTATAATATCACCGACAATAACTTTACGTCTAATTTACTTAAAAGTTAACTACTGACTGCTGTCTGAACGAATTTAGGAAATAAAGTAAACTAAAACTGATCAGCAAATTTATACAGTGTGTCAGCATCTTCATATTATATTATTTACAAGGGGTGACATAATTCGCGAGACATGACCACAGTCCGCCAGATCGTCGGTTTTGCAGAGGTCTCGCATGGGATCCTCCGGCATCGTTTACCCTGTGCAGACCCAAAACCACGACACTACAGCCAAGTTGGGGTGATATTTATTGACCTCCCGGTCTAGATCAGCTGAGTTTAGTCGCAACAGGGTCACCACGGGAAGGGTGTGCGATCGGTGATCACACACTCCCAATCGTGTAGGGAGTACCCAGCGATTTTGGGATAGTTTAAAGAGGTGTAATGTCCTAAGACTCTCCGTGCAAAACCTAATCCCCTGGGCTCTGTGCCTATCTTCCGTTCAGTTTTATGCCGATTAGAAAAGATACAGACACCCTCGACTCCCTAACACATAGTAGTAAGATATATTCTCAACTAAATGTAAAATGTATTTGAAAATACTGTACAAATATTTACTATGAAAATAAGAATTGTAATCATCTAGGAATCATTCGATATTCTTTTCTTTATCGTTACGAATGAATCACAATGTATGTTATGGGTACGAAGTAAATTACAGGTCATGCATTAGTATAATTTAAGTGTTATTTAGTGTGTAAATAAAACCCAGTGATATTTGTCGAAATGGTTTATTTCCACCATGTAAGCCAGATAAGGGTCCACATTTACATTCATTCATAGAATCATCTTGAAATGTATGGTCGTTATCCGTCTTATCAACTATCTACATTACATTCAACACATGGCGATCCTGCCATGTTCTACTCCACAACTATCGATACAACACAATCTAATGATATTTCCTTTGATCGTTTGGGTGGTGTATTTCCTTCACCAGTGTTCCCTGCTACTTATCAGGGTAGTGAAGTTCTTTTCGATGCTTACTTTCATGATCATTTCGTCACTGGGAGGATTCGTTGATGAGATGTATTTTATTAGAGAGGACTAGGCTCCCTGATATTCAATACTCGCAACACTTGAACCTTCCCTAGTTTTTCCAAGAATGGCCCCATGGGCGAATCTCTCTATCACCAGATGTAGAGTGTGACATCTCTAATGACCTCGAGTGTCCTAGTTGGGCACGTTATCATATCTTCTGAACTTTATCGAGGATTTTCCTCGTGTTGTTCTAACCTGCTTTAGTATGCCAGACTATTGCCCCATACGTGATTGCTGGTCTCAACGATCGCAGTTATTTTATGGTTACAGCCCCAAGTCTTACCAGCTAGACTTCTGCACACCAGCAATGTGTTTACTGCTTTACCAACAGTTATTTTAAGATACTTATTCCACAGAAGCTTAGTGTCTAGAGTTATCCCTATATATTTAACTTTCGATTATATAATTTCTTCCCTTAGAGATAAGGATTTCAGAGTTGGAAGTTTTTTTTCGGATAAATGGAATTATTGTGGTCTTGTTTGGATTAATATCCATACCCACAGACAGGCACCATTGCTCAACAATTCAAAGGCCCTTCTGTAATAAATAACACAAGGTGCTCTCGGCGTTGTTGTCTAAACAATTTCTATATCCCGCTTTCAAAGGCAGTGGAGATTTTAGTTCCAAAATATTGTGTTTTGAGGATACATTAAGAGTGGGGATGTATTAGATATGACATAACCTTGTTGTTGCTCTCTTCATATGGTTGAGGGATACTTGACATGGCAGTGGTATTGTATTCCATTGTATTTGACTAAATAATAACTTTACAACTATATATTAAGCAGTTGTGTGATATGTACTACTCATTTTGTACCTAGCGAACGGGCTAATGGGCTGTTATCGTTATCTTAATTACTATTGACCTCGTAAGCCTCGCATCTACATATGCGAACGTGTTTATAATTTGATTCAAATAGCTTAAAATGCATTTTAAAATGCTTTCAATGTCAAATCATATATTTGAAAGAAAATAATAAATTACAATAATTGCTATCCCAACGATTTTGTATTGATGAACATTTACTCATACATCAATATATTATTATTCGGCAATCATCCGTTTGCTTTTTGTCAATTTCCCGGCTACGATGTTATGAAACATTATAAGTATCTTTTGACTACCAAAAAACTTTCACAAAAATGCCGTAAAACGTTGAATTTATTTGTGGATCAGCTCAGTCAATGTTATATACCCGGTGAAGATATTTGGGCAATGTAAAAATATCTGTATAATACCTAACACAAGCTGAATTAGTGTCGTAAATATTGCTGTTACATTTTTTTTGTTGGAAATTGAGAATAATTAGAATGAATGTTACCTTTGGCTAACTATTTGTTAATAAGTTCTGCTATTCTGTTCAGACAGCTCATACGGAGGAGACATTTGATGGAACGACTCATTACACCGAGTAGACGTTTGATAAGACAGCCTGTTGTTCTGTGCGAACAGCTCTTCACACCGAGTAGACCTTTGCTGTGATTACAAATTATGTCAGTTTTTAAAAACAAAATAAAAAAAATAACTACATTACGTGAACTAAAAATAACAAAATTGAAATGACAGAATGAAACTTATAAATGATTTAGACACATTCTATAATGAATGTATATCTCGAGAATTTATAACATTGAAATGCAAAGTCTGCATTATCAGCTTCTTTTCTGAAACAATAGACAACTCATTGCAGTCATGTCATATCTACACGATATACTCATTTATTGTTACAATATAAGTTGTCCATCCCTCGGAGAAGTTTTATAAGGGACGAATAAAACAGAAGGATCTTCTTGTTGTGGAGATGAAGTATCTTCTTGTTCTTTCTTCCAGAGGAGATCTTGAAAATGAGGATGCATATGGTGATTACAATGAATACAGGGGTTGTCCAGAAGTATTTAACGTTGGGAGCATTCGCTAGAGTTCATCTAGACGATTTTTTTTTTAATGTGATTGCTTCAGGTTTTGCCGGAGGCTAATGCGCAACTATGTGGACGGTTGAAAGTGTGTGTGTTTCTTCGGATGTAATTTCGTTGGCGTTGAAGTAACTTTCTTCAAGCGTGTGGAATTCACATCCTAACGGTAGTTCAGGTATCTACATATTTGTCGGAAAATATATTTCCTTTCAAAAAATAGTGGAAAGTTGAGAAATAGGGTTCTTTAGTATGACAAATCGACTGTTGTTGTCCATTGAATGTTTCAAATAATAGCAGAGGATTTTAATTAAGAGAAAACATGCCTTCATATAAAATATCACACAGACCAAAATAATGGACGTATTCATTTAATTTTCTAGAAAAGTCCTGTAAAAAATCCTATCTATGAAGAAAAAAATTAGTACATTAACAAAGTCACCCATCGATTTGGGACCAAATTTTATCAATGGATCATGTTTCGAGAGGTAGATAGGACAAAAATATGTTTTTGAAGAATTGCGAAAAATGCGATGTTCAGGTACTTATATGTTTGTCGGAAAATATATTTCCTCTCAAAAAATACGGAAATTATGAGAAATGGGGTTCTTTAGAACGACAAATCGACTGGCCATGTTCATTTTTCGAATGAATAGATGTTTCAAATAATAGCAGAGAATTTGAAAGAAATGAAAACGTGCTCTCAAATAAAAAATCGCGAGATCAAAATAATGGACGTATTTATTTAATTTTCTAGGAAATTACTGTAAATGGTCCTATCTATGAAGAATTGAAAGGGGGGTAAAATCAAATATCCATAGTTACTCAAAAATTTATAGTTAAGACATTAACAAAGTCGCCCATCGATTTGGGAAGAAATTTCATCTGATCGAACATGTTTCCAGAGGGAGATGGAACTAAAATATGCTTTTGGAGAATTGCGAAAAATGCAATGTTTCCCACACTTTAGTTCACGTACCTACATATTTGTCAGAAAATATATTTCTTCACAAAAAATACTGAAATTATGAAAAATGTGGTTCTTTAGTATGACAAACCGACTGGTGTTGTATATTTTTCGACTAAATAAATGTTACAAATAATAACAGATGATTGAAAAGAAAAGAAAACATGCTTTCAAAAAAATCGCACATACCAAAATAATGAAAGTATACATTTAATTTGCTCGGAAAATACTATAGCAGGTGCTATATCTATGAAGAAAAAAATCAGTAGAATGCGTCTAACTTAGAATATCGAATAAAGATTGGTAAAATAAAATATCCATAGTAACTCAAAAATTTATAGAGTTAGGACATTAACAATCGATCTGGGAAAATTTTTATCTAAGCGAACATGTTTCGGGAGGGAATAGGACAAAAATATGTTTTTGGAGAATTGCGAAGAATGCAATGTTTCCATACCGGGTGTCCCACTTAGCTTTTCGGGGTTTTGATCGCTTATTACTCAAACAGTTTTAGGAATAGATACATCCGATTTTCGCCAGTTTTATTGAAATTTATAAAAGTTCTTTTCTCAATGATGGGATATTTTATCGTAATGCCGGTTTGACCGTAAATTGAGACGGCGATATTTAGGGATAGGGAAACTTTGTTACTTTAAATAGAACACCCTGTATATTTTTTTGTCTAACACAAAGCTCAATCTTTGAGCTTTCTAAACATATAGAGTTTGTGCTACTTTTTCTGGAAATTATGGCCTAAAATTTAAGTTAAACAACGTTAAGCATTTTCTGTGGCAATTTATTATAAATGTCGATAAACTTGACAATTTTGAACGTGAAGACTTTTAACAAAAAATATTATTGCAACAAATTTTCAAAATGATGTCGTCGGACGTTAACACACATTCGCCATAATTTAAGTTTCGAAAACTAGCTATCAACATCTCTCTAGGAATAGTTTCAATCACTTTTATTATGTTTGTCTTTATTTATTCCAAGGTTGTAGGGGGTGGGTTGTAACATCGATCTTTGATGTAACCCCAAAAGAAAAAATACGGTACCGTTAAATCAGGTGATCGCGGTGGCCACCTCACTGGACCTCTTCTTCCAATCCACCTTTCACCAAATGTTTCATTTAAAAGTTCTCTAGTGATCATTGCATAGTGTGGACTTGCACCATCCTGCTGAAAGTAACATGTTTGTAATAAATTATTTTGCTGAAGTTGCGGAAAAAGTACAGTTGTAGCATATCTACATAATTTACTGCGGTAATGATAGGTTTACTAAAGAAAAATGGGCCATACATTTTTGTAGGACTCATGGCACACCATACAGTTACTTTGGGTGAATCTCTTACATATTCAGTAGTTCTGTGAGGGTTTTCTGAACCCCAAATGCGACAGTTGTGTCTATTTACTTGATCATTTAGGTGGAAAGTAGCCTCGTCAGACATAATAAGAAGATTTCTGTAATTAATTCTTGTAAATAATCTTAAACCTTGGCGGCAAAAATTAACGCGCACGGCATGGTCAATCTCTTTCATTCTTGCACCAAGTGAAATTTGTAAGCCTTTAATTTAAATTGTTTATTTAAAATCCTTTGAAGTGTGCTCCTAGAAACGCCCGTAGTGCTAACTAATGTTGTGGAATTTACTTCTACAGCTTCTTGAACTTGAATATCTTTATTTAATAAATTGTCTTGGTTACGCTCTCTTTTTTGATGAGCAAGTGTGCCTGTGTCCCATAACTGACGGTACCAACTTCTTATTGCATTATCACTGGGTGGTTGTTTATTAAACATTCTTCGAAATCTTCTTTATGTCACCACAATTGATTTCGTTTCTGCAAACATTATTACACACTTTCCTTTTTCAGATAAAGTGAACATTTTTCAAAGAGCAATAAGAAAACTAATTGTGGTGAACTGACAGTTCGCGTGAAATAATTATTTGCTGTCACTAAGCAAAGCCTACTTAAAGAATATTTGAATCTATTTCGAAATGCCCCACTAGTTATCGAAACATAATTAAAAGATGGCAAATGTGTATGAACGTCCAAGGACACAATTTTGAAATTTGGTATAATATTCTTTTTTGTTAAATGTCTTTACGTTCAAAGTTGCTAATTTTATCGACATTTATAATAAATTGCCTCAGAAAATGCTTAAAGTTGTTGAACTTAAATTTTAGGGCATAATTTCTGGAATAAGCAGCACAAACCATATATGTTTAGAAAGCTTAAAGATTGAGCTTTGTGTTAGACTAAAAATATACAGGGTGTTCTATTTAAAAATCGCCGTGTTAATTTCCGGTGAAACCGGCATTACGATAAAATATCCCATTATTGACAAAAAAACTTTTATAAATTTCAATAGAACTGGCGAAAACTGCATGTTTCTATTCCTAAAACTATTTGAGCAAGAAGCGATCAAAACCCCGAAAAGATAAGTGGGACACCCGGTACCTACCTACTATAGTTCAGGTACATATGTTTAGGAAAATATTTTTCCTCTCAAAAAATACTGAGATAAAGAGAAATGGGGCTGTGTAGTACGACAAATGAACTGGTGTTGTCTATTTTTCGATTAAATAAATGTTACAAATAATAACAGAGGATTTAAAAGAAAAGAAAACATGCTTTCAAAAAAAATCGCACATACCAAAATAATGGAAGTATACATTTGATTTTCTAGGAAAATACTATAGCAGGTGCTATCTATGAAGAAAAAAATCAGTAGAATGCGTCTAACTTAGAATATCGAATAAAGATTGGTAAAATAAAATATCCATAGTTACTCACAAATTTACAGTCAGGACATTAACAAAGTCATCCATAGATTTGGGTAGGAATTTTATTCAATCGAAAATGTTTGGAGAGGGAGTAGGACAAAAATATGATTTTGGAGAATTGCGAAAAATGCGATGTTTTCCATACTATAGTTCAGGTTTCTACATATTTGTCGACAAATCGTCTGGTGTTGTCCATTTTTTCAATAAATGAATGTTTCAAATAATAGCAGAGGATTTGAAAGAAAAGCAAACATGCTTTCAAATAAAAAATCGCGCTAACCAAAATAATGAACGTATTCATTTAATGTTTTAGGAAAGTACTGTAAAAGATTCTACCTATAAAGAAAAAAATCAGGAGTACACTACAGTGATGCGATTCAGATGTATAGTGCGTTAAACTTAGAGTATCGAATTAAGAGGTGTAAAATCAAATATCCATAGTTACTCAAAAATTTATAGAGCTAGGACATTAACAAAATCTCCCATCGATTTGGGATGAAATTTAATCTAATCGAATATGTTTCGTGAGTGAGAGAGGATATCTCTTATACACTTTTATTCGTCTTCGTCTATTATTACATGGTCTATTCAATTGGTGTATGATCCGTCAGGTGATCTCCAGGTGCCTTTATAAATTTCTTTCTTTTCAAAATTTGTGCTTTTAATTCGCATACCCTTTTCTTTTGCGAAATGGATCAACATCTGGCCGTTTTCATTTGCTTGTTCATGTTTACTAAATCTACCTATTGTCGGCCTGTATATCTCTTTTTTCACTACTTCTGCATTCGCATCTCCTAGGATTATTTTCAGGTCGTATCTCGGCATTCTTTCAAATATATTATCTAGTTCATCGTAGTAAATTACTTTACCTTCTATATCAGTTTTTTCCGTTGGTACGTGTATATTTATTAATTATCTTCTGATATTTTCCTTTCAATCTAATCCAGCAAAGTCTTTCAGAAACTGTTTTAAATTCAACTATGGCATGTTTAATTTTCTTACTTACTAGAAACCCAGGAACCAGCCTTCTGTTATCTCCTCCACTGCTAAAGAATATATAGTTGTCTATTTCAATTACTTATTTTCCTTTCTGTTTTGTCTCTTGCAATGCTATGAGATCATAGCCATACTTCTTCATATCTCCCGTTACTTGTTTCATTGCTCCCTCTTCATATGTTCCCCTGAAGTTCCATATTCCTATCCTTAAATTCCCTTTTAGTTTATTCCCTAATTTTTCTTTATTTACTCCTTCATCTTCAATTTTATTTTCTTTCTCGTTATTATTTTCCATTGCTCGTGACGTTTCCAAGTCATCTGGTTTTCGTGACATACCTAGTTTTTTTACTTTTGTATTCCTTTGCTTCCTTGTTCCATTTCCATACTTCTTTGTCTATTATTACTTTTAGATGTCCCACTTTAATTTCCTTTGCTTTGTTCAATTCTTCTTTTGCAATTTCTCTCAACTCTCTCTGTATTTCTCTTTCCTCTTTATTCATATCGTTTTTAACAAATCCTTTTCCCCTTGTGTTATTTCTGAGCATGTATTTATTTTTCATGACCTTCAATTTATCATCTAATGTATCTAACTCTACTAAATAGGTTGTATCTGCCAATTATATGGTATTATTTATTTTTACCTCTACTCCCATTCTATCCTTAATAAACTTGTTAACTTCTTGCTTTATAAGATTCCTCTCCTGTACATCTAGGCGTAATATTCATCCTTCTTTTGTCATCTTCCAATTTTTCATTTGCTTTCATTATTTCTTTTTTGAGTTTATCTATTTCTTCCATCGCATTTTTGTTTATGTCGTTTATATTTTTTAGTTCTTCTTTCTGTTATATCTGTTCTTTTCGCAGTTCCTTAATTTCTTTTTGTAATAGCTCCATCTTCTCTCTAATCTTTTTTTTGATCTTCTTCAATGTCCTTTATATCTCTTGTGAGGTTTATCATCTTTCCATCATCCTCTCCATAATGTCCCCATTTCTCTTTTCCTCTTTATTTGGTGTTCTAAATGTTTCCTTGTATGTTTTAAATGATAAATCTCCATCTTCACCTCTTTTTCTTTCTCCATCATCAGTACTGTAATCATCGCTATCCATTGTATTTCTTTTCTCAGGTCCCCACGTTAAATGAGTCAACCCCTCGAAAAAAACTCACCTCTTGGAGTACCCTGTGATTGTCTTGTAATTGTGCTATTTATTGGCGGCTTGGCGTATATTTCTTTTTCAAAGTTTCAGTATCGTTATTATTTTCCGTTATGTACTTATCAGCTAACCTCTAATGAAACCATTGTTATTTGCCTCTTTTTTTTCTCCGGAGTTGTTTATTGATTATATTTTCGCACTTACGCACTTAAGTTGCGTATTTTGTTTTTAATTGCCTTCTTACTGTTAGTTGTAGTTGATTGTCACAACACAACTCGAAATTTCGGGATTGATGTAGGTGAAAAATCAAGAACGTCTTTATTATAACAAAACAACGTTGCCAATTCGAGAGGTAGATAGGACAAAAATATGTTTTTGGTGAATTGCGAAAAATGCAATGTTTTGCATACTATAGTTCAGGTACATATTATGAGAAATTATGAGAAATGGGGATCTGTAGTACGACAAATCGACTACTGGTGTCCATTTTTCGATAAAATAAATGTTTCAAATAATAGCAGAGGATTTAAATTGAATGAAAACATGCCTTCATATCGTACAGACCAAAATAATGGAAGTATTCAATTGATTTTCTAGGAAAGTACTGTCAAAGATCCCGTCTATGAAAAAAAAATCAGGAGTGCACTACAATGATGCGATTCAGAAGTATAGTACTTCAAACTTAGAGTACCGAATAAAGAGGGGTGAAATCAAATATCTATAGTTACTCAATAACTAATAGAGTTAGGGCATTAACAAAGTCACCCATCGATTGGGTTCGAAATTTCATCTAATCCAACTTGTTTCTAGAGGCAGAAGGACAAAAATATGTTTTTGAAGAATTCCGAAAAATGCAATGTTTTCCATACTATAGTTCAGGTACATATTTGTCGGAAAATAGTTTTCCTCTCAAAAAATACTGAAATTATGAGAAATGGGGTTCCTTAGTAGGACAAATCGTCCGGTGTTGTCCATTTTACGATTAAATAAATGTTTCAAATTTTAGCAAAAGATTTAAATTAAATGAAAACATGCCTTCATATAAAAAATCGCACAGACTAAAATAATAGAAGTATTCATTTTATTTTCCAGTTAAGTACTGTATGAAAAGAGAAATCGGAAATGCACTACAATGATGCGATTCAGAAGTATAGTTCATCAAACTTATAGTATCGAATAAATATCCATTGTTCGAATTTGGTTTTAATTACCAAATTCTCCCGTGATTCAATTTCAACTTCCCCTGTATAATACAAGTCGAATATTATGCTCAAAACATATAACTAAATATATCCTTATTTTCAACAGTTAATATTTCTTTACTTCACTAAAAAAGTCATTTAAATTTACTAACACCTAAGAAAAACAGATAAATATCGTTTTCTGAAATTCTACTGAACATATCAAAGTCCCCGACATCTTATCTCTTCATAAAAACTATCTTCCAAACTCTGTTATCTGTATCTACGAAACCGTTGAAAACCCCACAAAAAACATCTTCATATCTGCAACATTCACTTGTTGTTCGAACGTTACATTTTAAAATACTTTTATCCCATTGGCCAGTTTCTAATAGTTTACTCATTCCTCGATCCTACGTCATCAAACATATAAATACGAAAATAGCCTCATCTTTATTTCACTTCCCAGATAGCTTTCACACTTTCCAGATAGCCTTCACACTTCACAGACACCCTCTTTCATCATATAACGTGCTACAACTTCGTAAAACCAGCCGGCGTTTTCAACCCGGGAACCACCATGTGTCCGTAATCTTTATTCTTTTCATAAACCAACATAGTATGTGCACAATACTTTCAGTTATCGCGAAAAGTCAAGTGAATTCTTAATTGTCGAAGCAACAGTAAATAACTTATATTTCATGACAATATAAATCATAACGTGATATCAGTGTTTTAATTTCATTCTACGGTTCATCGTTACTTCAGTGACAAACGGCCGTAGTGGTCCTTCGATTGCCTCGTAAAACAACCAAAAATACATTCCCTCTAATTAACCCGAAGTAAAAGGGTTAAATTTAGATCATGGTCCTGTCGAGACCGGATAGAACCAGAAGAAAGTAAAGCAGCCCTTGGAGTCCAGAGAGAGCAGTGAAACAGCCCTTGGAGTCCAGAAAATATAGACCCTCAGCGTTCCCCAGAACTTTTCGAGAATTTCGACAGCAGAAACATTCATTAGATAAGGTATTTATTGATAATAAGAGATTTTGTATATTTGCTTATCAACCAACGTAGATTTTGTAAACATAGTATACAGTGTGATTTAAATAAGTTCACCTTAGTATTAATTTGGATTTATAATAAAAGTTTTTGATATATTTTTCATGCAACATAAACATTTATATTTATATTATACAGTGTGATTTAAATAATTACACCTGGATGTGTTTGATTATAATAACGCTAATTGACAAAGTGATTTCATATTTGTATATAATATACATTCATTATACAGTGTGTCTAAAATAATTATATATTAAGATTGTTATGGAACCATAATAACACTAGTCGGTATTGTTGTGTGAGAAAACCAGGTACAATTACAGTGTCATTTTAACTTGCAACGAGCCGTAGAAAACTGAACAAGCACGGCTGGTAGCAAAAATATAAAACAAATATATTACGCTGATACAAAATAAGCATTGTTCAAACATAGCCATTAATTTACATTTCATGTTAAATATAATAATACACGGCAGATTGTTACTGCCCATTTTAACCGTTTGACAGATTGTAATAACATTTCAAAATGTACTGCCCAACAATTAAGAACACTCACGTCCGAAGCTAGATCTATAGTAAAGTCATTGTTAAATTTAAATATCAATAAGGAAGAGTTGTTTGATGCACTAATCGTTCACATATTAAAAACAAAGTTAGATTATAATACAAAAAAAATCTCTTGAAGAAAAAGAGACTGATCAAAATTTAATTGCTAGTGATACCTTTTTTGATTTCTTGGAAAAAAAATGTACAGTCTTGGAAAACTTGTTAACCCAAGATCCCAAACCCTAACCATTCACCATCAATGCAAATCTCCAGAATATTATCGTCAAAAAACGTACTGTTCTGGACACAGCTCATTCACAATACCTAACGAATAACCCCTCTCTTACTCATTATACTCATTCTTTGGTGTGACCACACCACTTTCAAATCACAACTTACCCTCAAAAACATTCATAATTCACAAAACACTCTTAACTCATAAATGAATAAATTTGAAACCAACACTTACACTCGAATAAACGATTCACTTTCATACTCAACGCTCTTTCAGTGCAGGATAGCACTCTCTCATTACTTAAACTCTTTCTCGTCAAGAAAACAAATCCTTTAGTCCTCTGGAAGAGGACAGTGATACTTATATACTAGACACTTAAGAAAAACAAAAAAAAAACCTTGTAAAAAACTTAACCTTATACTTAGACATTGAGAAACAAATACTTTAACATTTAAAACCCTGGACGATTAAAAAAGCTTAGACACTTTGACATGAAAATTACTCTTACGTGAATACCTGGATAAAGGTATTGAAAAGAAGTAAATACTTGGTTGAAAAGAAGAAAATACTTGGTTGAAAAGAAGATGATACTTGATTGAAAAGAAGATGATACTTGGTTGAAAAAGAAGATGGTACTTGGTTGAAAAAGAAGATACTTGGTTGAAAAGAAGATGATACTTGGTTGAAAAGAAGAAGATACTTGGTTGAAGAAGAAAATACTTTGTTGAAGAAGAAAATACTTGGTTGAAGAGAAGATGATACTTGGTTGAAAAAGAAGATGATACTTGGTTGAAAAAGAAGATACTTGGTTAAAAAGAAGAATATGATACTTGGTTAAAGATGAAGAAACTTGGTTAAAAAGAAAATAAGGTGATACTTGGTTGAATATGAAGATACTTGGTTAAATATGAAGATACTTGGTTGAAAAAGAAGATACTTGGTTGAAAAGATGGAGAAACTTGGTTGAAAAGATGAAGATACTTGGTTGAAGAAGATGCATGGTTGAAGAAGATGACACTTGGATAATATAAACACTTGGGTGACGTTTAGAAGAAAACGGCATCCCCCCTTACTCATATGTTACTTAAACAATCACATTGACGACACTTTGAATTTAACACAACTTGACAAAAACATTATATACATATCTTACCCTCCTTTTCTTGGCGAGAACAGAAATAACTCCTTTACATTAATTAAAACATTTTAAAAAACTCATTCTTACCCGCAAAAGAGTCGGGTCCCCTTAACACAAACATTAATCATAAAAACATATACAAAAACAATCTCAAAAGAGTTAGAAAAAACTCTTTCATCATACTTAAACACTCGTGGTCACTACCTTACATTTACTTTTATGCTAACACACTTACATTATTACTTGCACTAGCATACAATTGCACCTTAATCATACTTATACTCATACTCATATTGGCACTCAATGCTCACATTCATAATACTTTTACACTTATTCGTACATACTCGTATTTACATTTGCATTCACATTCATTCATACTTACTCTTACTCACTTGTTGTTGCACGCATTCGTACTTGCTCTAGTCTCATGAGCATACTCTCTTACATTTCTCTCATTATCTCATTAAACACTGGGAAGTCCGAGATTCCTGGACCGTTACTCGTAAAACAAACAGGTACCACACTTGTCGAAATAGAATCGACTCAAACATTATCTTTTGTTTCTCTCATTATCTCATTAAACACTTTGAAGCCCGAGGTTCCTGGACCGTTACTCGTAAAACAAACTGGTACCACACTTGTCGAAATAGAATCGACTTAAACATTCTCTTTCGTTTCTCTCATTATCTCATTAAACACTTTGATGTCCGAGGTTCCTGGACCGTTACTCGTAAAACAACCTGGTACCACACTTGTCGAACAAGAATCGAAGTAAACGTCCTCTTTCTTTGCTCTCATTGTCTCATTAAACACTGGGAAGCCCGAGGTTCCTGGACCGTTACTCGTAAAACAAACTGGTACCACACTTGTCGAACTAGAATCGACGTAAACATTCTCTTTCTTTACTTCATTTACTTATTCTTTCATGTGAATACCTGGACAAAGGTATTATTCTTTTATGTGAATACCTGGACAAAGGTATTATTATTTTATGTGAATACCTGGACAAAGATATTAGTCTTCCATGTGAATACCTGGACAAAGGTATTATTCTTTTATGTGAATACCTGGACAAAGGTATTATTATATTATGTGAATACCTGGGCATAGGTATTATTCTTCTGTGAATACCTGGACAAAGGTATTATTCTTTTATGTGAATACCTGGACAAAGGTATTATTATTTTATGTGAATACCTGGGCAAAGGTATTATTTTTCTGTGAATACCTGGACAAAGGTTTTATTCTTTTATGTGAATACCTGGACAAAGGTATTATTCTTTCATGTGAATACCTGGACAAAGGTATTATTCTCTTATGTGAATACCTGGACAAAGGTATTATTCTTTTATGTGAATACCTGGACAAAGGTATTATTATCTTCTTATCGGTTACAACTCTAGTCCATTTCTAGAGTATATATCTTACACTCTTATCGTTTACAACTCTAGTCCATTTCTAGAGTATATTGCTTATCTTCTTATCGTTTACAACTCTAGTCCATTTCTAGAGTATATTGCTTACCTTCTTATCGTTTACAACTCTAGTCCATTTCTAGAGTATATTGCTTACACTCTTATCGTTTACAACTCTAGTCCATTTCTAGAGTATATTGCTTACACTCTTAACGTTCACAACTCTACTCCATTTCTAGAGTATATTGCTTACCTTCTTATCGTTGACAACTCTAGTCCATTTCTAGAGTATATTGCTTACACTCTTATCGTTTACAATTCTAGTTCATTTCTAGAGTATATTGCTTACCTTCTTATCGTTTACAATTCTAGTCCATTTCTAGAGTATATTGCTTACACTCTCAACGTTTACAACTCTACTCCATTTCTAGAGTATATTGCTTACCTTCTTATCGTTGACAACTCTAGTCCATTTCTAGAGTATATTGCTTACACTCTTATCGTTTACAATTCTAGTTCATTTCTAGAGTATATTGCTTACCTTCTTATCGTTTACAACTCTAGTCCATTTCTAGAGTATATTGCTTACACTCTTATCGTTTACAACTCTAGTCCATTTCTAGAGTATATTGCTTACACTCTTATCGTTTACAACTCTAGTCCATTTCTAGAGTATATTGCTTACACTCTTATCGTTTACAACTCTAGTCCATTTCTAGAGTATATTGCTTACACTCTTATCGTTTACAATTCTAGTTCATTTCTAGAGTATATTGCTTACCTTCTTATCGTTTACAACTCTAGTCCATTTCTAGAGTATATTGCTTACATTCTTATCGTTTACAACTCTAGTCCATTTCTAGAGTATATTGCTTACACTCTTATCGTTTACAACTCTAGTCCATTTCTAGAGTATATTGCTTACTTTCGTTACACTCATGACGTTAGAGTCCTTACAACACTCTAACCTCAACTCTTATTCATTCGTTACATTCATGACGTTAGAGTCCTTACAACACTCTAACCTCAAATCTTATTCATTCGTTACATTCATGACGTTAGAGTCCTTACAACACTCTAACCTCAAATCTTATTCATTCATTACATTCATGACGTTAGAGTCCTTACAACACTCTGACACCAACATTAGGTTACTTTACAACCCCTATACACCTATTTACATAGTTACTCTCAAAATTATTCACTTTCATTCACAAACCTGCATCAACACTGTACACACACTCACGCTCCATACCCTTTCAATAACATCAGCATTCGATGTCTGAGAGCAGCCATCTCTCACCTTTCTTCCATTCTTCCCGCGCCCCCAATATGTTCGAATTTGGTTTTTAATTACCAAATTCTCCCGTGATTCAATTTCAACTTCCCCTGTATAATACAAGTCGAATATTATGCTCAAAACATATAACTAAATATATCCTTATTTTCAACAGTTAATATTTCTTTACTTCACTAAAAAAGTCATTTAAATTTACTAACACCTAAGAAAAACAGATAAATATCGTTTTCTGAAATTCTACTGAACATATCAAAGTCCCCGACATCTTATCTCTTCATAAAAACTCTCTTCCAAACTCTGTTATCTGTATCTACGAAACCGTTGAAAACCCCACAAAAAACATCTTCATATCTGCAACATTCACTTGTTGTTCGAACGTTACATTTTAAAATACTTTTATCCCATTGGCCAGTTTCTAATAGTTTACTCATTCCTCGATCCTACGTCATCAAACATATAAATACGAAAATAGCCTCATTTTTATTTCACTTCCCAGATAGCTTTCACACTTCCCAGATAGCCTTCACACTTCACAGACACCCTCTTTCATCATATAACGTGCTATAACTTCGTAAAACCAGCCGGCGTTTTCAACCCGGGAACCACCATGTGTCCGTAATCTTTATTCTTTTCATAAACCAACATAGTATGTGCACAATACTTTCAGTTATCGCGAAAAGTCAAGTGAATTCTTAATTGTCGAAGCAACAGTAAATAACTTATATTTCATGACAATATAAATCATAACGTGATATCAGTGTTTTAATTTCATTCTACGGTTCATCGTTACTTCAGTGACAAACGGCCGTAGTGGTCCTTCGACTGCCTCGTAAAACAACCAAAAATACATTCCCTCTAATTAACCCGAAGTAAAAGGGTTAAATTAGAACATCCATAGTTACTCAAAAATTAATAGAGTCAGGACATTAAACATTAACAAAGTCACATATCGACTAGAGATGAAATTTTATTTGATCGACCATGTTTTGGGAGGGAGAAGAACAAAAATATGTTTTTGGAGAATTGCGAAAAATGCAATGTTTTCCGTACTATAGTTCAGGTACATATTTGTCGGAAAATATTTTTCCTCTCAAAAAATACTGAAATTATGAAAAATGGGGTTCTGTAGTACGACAAATCGACTGGTATTGTCCATTTTTCGATAAAATAAATGTTTCAAATAATTGCAGAGGAAAAAAATAAAAGAAAACATGCCTTCATATGAACAATCGCACAGACCAAAATAATGGAAGTATTCATTTAATTTTCCAGTAAAGTACTGTCAAAGGTCCAATATATGAAGCAAAAAATCAGGAGTGCACTACAATGATGCGATTCAGAAGTATGGCGCGTTAAACTTAAAGTATCGAATAAAGAGGGGTAAAATCAAATATCCATAGTTACTCAAAAATTAGTAGAGTTAGGACATTAACAAAGTCACCTATCGATTAGAGACGAAATTTCATCTAATCGACCATGTTTCGAAAGCGAGCTAGGACAAAAATATGTTTTTAGAGAATTGCGAAAAATCAATGTTTTCCATACTACAGGTACATATTTCTCAGAAAACTTTTTTCCTCTCAAAATATACTGAAACTATGAGAAATGGGGTTCCTTAGTAAAAAATCGACTGGTGTTGTTCATTTTTAGATACAATGAATGTTCCAAATAATAGCAGAGGATTTAAATTAAAAGAACATATGCCTTCATATAAAAAGTCACACAGACCAAAATAATGAAAGTATTAATTTAACTTTTTAGGAAAAATACTGTCAAAGGTCCAATATATGAAGAAAAAAATAAGGAGTGTACTATAGTGATGCGATTCAGAAGTATGATGCGTCAAACTTAGAGTATCGAATATAGGGGTAAAATAAAATATACATAGTTTCTCAAAAATTAATAGAGTTAGGACATTAACAAAGTCACACATCGACTAGAGACGAAATTTCATTTAATCGACAATGTTTTGAGAGGGAGAAGGACAAAAATATGCTTTTGGAAAATTGCTAAAAATGCAATGTTTTCCATACTACAGGTATTTCTTTTTCCTCCCAAAAAGTACTGAAATTATGAGAAATGGGGTTCCTTAGACCAAAATAATGGAAGTATTCATTTAATTTTCTAGGAAAGTACTGTGAAAGGACCAATAGATGAAGAAAAAAATAGGAAGTGCACTACAATGATCTCATTCAAATAAAGAGGGGTAAAATCAAATATCCATAGTTACTAAAAAGTTATTTAGTTAGGACATCAACAAAGTCACACATCGACTAGAAATGAAATTTTATTAAATCGACTATGGACAAAAATATGTTTTTGGAGAATTGCGAGCAATGTTTTCCATACTATAGTTCAGGTACATATTTGTCGGAAAATATTTTTCCTCTCAAAAAATACTGAAATGATGAGAAATGGGGTTCCTTAGTACGACAAATCGATTGGTTATGTTCATTTTCTGATTAAATAAATGTTTCAAATTTTAACAGAAGACTTAAATTAAAAGAAAACATGCTTTCATATAAAAAATTGCACAGGCCAAAATAATGGAAGTATGCATTATGCAATATATGTACAAAAAAATCAGGCCTCAAACTTGAGTATCGAATAAAGAGGGGTAAAATCAAATATCCATAGTAACACAAAAATTGATAGAGTTAGGACATTCACAAAGTCACCCATTGATTAGGGACGAAATTTTATCTAATAGAACGTATTTATTTCGAGAGGGTAGGGGGTCAAAAATATGTTTTTGGAGAATTGCGATAAATGCAATGTTTTCCATATTTGTCGGGAAATATTTTTCCTCTCAAAAAATACTGATATTATATGAAATGGGCTTCGTTGGTACGGCAAATCAACTGTGTTATACATTTTTCGATAAAATGAATGTTTCAAATAATTGAAGAGGATTTAAATAAAAGAAAACATGCCTTCATATTAACAACCGCACAGTCCAAAATATTGGAAGTTTTCTTTTAAATGATAGGTTTATTTCGCCATATTAAAGCAACAAATTTGTTAGACTGAAATATATTTTGTTTGATTTAATACTTTCTCTTTTTCTGTGTAGTTCCGTCGCGCCTATGATTTACAACTATTTTATGGTCCGAACTCCCAATCCGTGCTATCAACTCCATTAGGATAGACTTTAGTAACAGAGCTGTTATAAAACAGTTTTATAAATGTTTTTTTAAATTCTTATTAGACATTTATAAATGTTCTAAAAACTATTTTATTGTATGTACAGTCAACATCTATAGAGCATGTCTAACAGGTGATTTGTTCTATAATCTACGCCACTCCCAAGCTTATAAGAGCTGTAAGAACATTGTGAAAGTGTTTATAAAACAGTGGCGGTTTCATAAGATACGTTCTGTAAACGTTCTAGAATCCATTATAAAATTTTGTTGGGCAAGAAAAGTCTGAAATTGGACCATAACTTCCTCAACTTCTTCGCCCAGGATGTATGTTAGAATATCTATTTTTTCTTTTCGGACTAATTGTCCTGACACTGGCATATATATTTCAAATCTTTTATGTCATACTTGCCATGCAGCTGGCGGATAAAAGTTAAGTTATTCAGGTGGACTGATATTTACAGTATGTTAAAGTTATTACACTTTTGCCCGAGCTCTCCAGTTGATGCTGCTACGAATGGTGATGAACCTTCAGACCCTGATCTGGACATTATTAAAAATTTGAATGATTTGGTTCCTTATTTGTAACATGTGTTGTAGACTGCGTTTCTATAGCACTTTCTTGTATGATTTCAACAAGTTTACACACATTGAACACCCGCGCTGCCACCATGTTATGTTGGCGGGTTCTAAATAGTAAAGACTTTTGGGTTGTTCATTATTTAGAGACTTTATTTATAACAAAAAGCTTACTTAGCTTACACTAGTTTACACTCGGTTAATAAAAATAACATTCAACAGCCAGTCAAACCGTTACGTATCTCACTATTGTCAAGATTCCAGCTGACTTCACTCAGGTCCGTTATCTGACAGCGTTACAGGGTTGCTATCAGCCAAAGTACCTAACAGAACAATATTTATTGCTCTTATATGGACATATTGTATAGAAATATTGGAGTTATAATCGTGTGTTTATATACTTGGGGAAAATGCGAGTAAAACAATAACATTTACATTTTATATACTTTATTTTAATTTGGCACAGGAAAGAACAATGAGCTAGCTTCTAATAATATAATTCCAGGTTGTGGCCATTTTTTTGGATATAATCTTAACATTAACTTTTATATTGATATTGGGATTTACATACATTCATCACTAGCCGTCTAATGTATCATGGAATAATCAATACGGTCTGAATTATTCACACAAACATAGCAAAAGATATTTAGAAGAATAACCAAATTATTTTGTGAAATATTATTCGGAAATACATAAATCTTCTTAGCTCATAACGTATGGGTCAGGCATTCAAATTTCGTGGAGACAGAAATATTTTCAAATAGATTTATAAATGGTATGCAGTTGACCGGTTTTTCAAAATGAAAGTTATTATAAAAATTCTTCTGTCACTTTAATGCCTTATTTGTGCGAAAAATATAGAGAATCTTTCTTACAAAATTTTCCCCTAGACAAATTATATTTTTAAATGTACAAGATGTATCAAAAGTACGGCAAATTATAAAAAAAACCTGCACCTCGTGCTGTGTAATAATTATTATTCAATCACTTTTGATGTATACATTATGTTATAAACTGAATAAAAACCTCTGAATATATCAATTTTTTGAATAAATATGATGGCAAAGATATGTCTTTGCCATACTTTCTCTTATTTGGCACAACTTCAGAAAAATCTAGGAATACGCTTTAAAAACGTTTGGAAAAATAATTTATTTGATAAAAAAATTTCATCATGGAAAATAAACTATACAATAAGATTAAAAAAATACGTCAAGATGGCAAAAGTCTTACAAGTACTCTTATCACATATACATATAATTATTCGCGTTTCTAAAACTATTATAATACTATATGCATAAAATATTTGTATACTTGTTTCCCGAACGAGAAATGTTGATGAAATTTTATCCTTTACCATCTTGTATAGGTATTTTGTATGTATATAATTTTCAAATGAGGAGCTAAAAACTCTGCGTTGAACAAAATATATCCATTAAATAATAATTTTGTTCTAAAAATAATTAGGTATCACAAATCTCAAACTAATTGATAATTATTATTTTTTTAAAGATTGTATTTTTTACTACCATAAGTTGTTACTTAGAGCTTTGTACGAAACATTTAAGTACAGGTTCTATTTCAACTATCAAGTTTGTTTTTGTTCGATTGTAAAGAAAATATTATTTCTTTGAACTGAGTACAGAATATGTTCAAAAATAACGAAGATAATATCTTTTCAACTTGTTTTTCTTTATGGAAATTATTAATAGTTTTTGTTTTGATGAATCATGGATAGAAGGCTTGAATCACAACTAATTATAGACTTTGTGCTAAGGGCAATATGATTTCATCATAATTATAGTTGCAGAACACTAGACAAAACTTTATCTTAAATTATTAATAGTTATTCAAGATACACGAGTATAAAGCCATTTTATATTGCACGAACTGACGCGAGCGAGAAAGGAGCGTGTATTTTTAAAGTCAGGAAAACAAGAAAGAAACTTTTCACACGTGTGCCTCACAGAATTTTTTCTTCGATCATGCAGAAATTTTCAAAAAGGTTCCTATGAGTAATATTTTGCAAATGTTATTTTAACTGCTGCTAATTATTCCGGCGCCTTAAAAAATTAACATTTCCGTAACATAAGAATATAAAAAACACTGGTGTTCTAAAAACTCACTTTTGCACCGAAAATGTATGGAGAACGCGCTACTTTTGTAATTCTAGGTGTGTGACTGTAAAAATCACCACATAAGTTTAATGCTTGAGTTTAGACGCTTGGGCAGTGGGGTAGATTGATCAATAGCACACGTTGCACTTTTACCTATTTTTCATACGTATAGTACTCATTTATCAGCTAGGCATATTAGCAAAAAAAATTTCGACTCAAAAGAAAGTTTTGCTATAGTTTTGATTTTCTCACTCTTAATGTTTTTGGTTGCTGAACACGCATTTGAAGTTTGTGGGCAAAAGTGTTGCCCGGAACTTTATTTTTTGGGCACTTTTTGATAAAATTTTCAGTTTTAACGCTATATCTCAAAAAAGAAGCGTTTTCTGACAAACCCATTTTATACAAAATCAAAGTAAACAAAATTTCCTGCAGTTTCTAATTAGATAGATAGATATTTATTAACTACTTTACAATAAAATGTTTGTAGCACGTCAAAAAGAAAATACATACAGAATATATCTTAATATAAAAACAGAGTAAAATGTCACAGCAGAGATACGGTGTTGAGATTGCCTCGACAAAGTACAATGTAATCATCAACAGAGTAGAAACAATATTTAAGGAAAAACTTTTTAAGTATTTTTTGAAAGCATTGGAGCCCAAGGTTTTTACAATAGATGGCAAAATATTAAAAAGCGTATAATTTGTGTGAATTTGATTGCGAAAGTAGCTGCATATGATATGATGGGCATTACGAGTATTGTAGTCGTGGGTATCTCAATTACTAAACAACATTGACTGTTTCCCATGAATTTCAATTAGATAATGAAATAAAAACAAAGACGGTAATGGCATAATTTTATATTTTATGAACAACTGTTGACAATTATCCCTGAAACCAAGATCAGCAAGCACCCTTATCGCCCTTTTTTGCATTCTAAATATTGTTAAAGCATGGGAGGAATTACCCCAGAGGGTGATGCCATAGCTAATATGCGAATGAAAGAGTGAGAAATACGTTTGAGCGTACTTGAATTAGTAATATTTTACAACTGTCGTAAAATGAATAAGGAACTTGAAAGTTTTTTACTAAATGCTCAATATGTGCCTGCCAACTTAGCCTGTGGTCTATGACTAATCCATGTAATTTCACATTTTTTGTTCTTTGGTGAAATGACAATTGATTATTTGCAGATATATGCATGATTTCAGTTTTATTGAGTTCATGAATATCAAGACAATCAGAATTTTTGAATTAATTAATGGCGAAGAGACCTCAAAGTGAGTGACCGTGTGTAAATAGAATGAACCGCAAGGAGTAGGAAAAATTTTAAAACATAAGAGCTGGGCATTAGAAATGTTAGGAAGAGATTGAATGATATTGACAGCAATGTCACAAAAGAAGGTATTTATCTCATTTGGTGACAAATCAGGAGTTATTAAGGAGTATTTCGATTTCCTTCTTTCATAGTTAATAACCTTCCAGCAAGCCTTTGCTCTATTTTCAGACGACATGATAAAATTATCATAAACTGATTTTTTAGCAAATTTTAGCCTGCTATTATACACTACCCTCAGAGTCCTATACTTTTTTAGATATTCTGGATGTTTTCTTGCATCGGCTATTAACTTCAGAGATGAAAGTTGATTTCTTAGGTACCTTAAATCAACTGTAAACCAAGACACTGAATAATGTTCAGTGCCTTGCTTAGCTTCTCTTAGAGGAAAACACTCCGAACTTGAATTATGAAAAGTGTTAACAAGGAAAGAGGGCAAAACGTCTACATCTGATAGTCCCGATATAAAAAGACTCCAGTCAATAGTGGCTAGATGATGTTTTAATATATTTAGTCCTTTATTTGTAATACAACTTCTCATAACAGATTGCGACGTATTAGTTGGATTCATATTATTCTCTATGATAATATATTGATCCCGATGGTCAGAAAAGCAAGGCTCGAAAACACCGACCAAAAATTGTTGTTATACGATATTGGTAATTATATTGTCACAGTTGGACGAGGTAGCGGTAATCCTTGTATCCTCTAAAATGGTGAGTGCCATGCCGTACGACTGCAGCAAACATTTTAACTTATTAAAAACACCAGTGTCGTCGTTAAAATTCAAATTGTCAAGTCTCCTAAAATTACCATTACCATTACAATTAGGTGACTGAGGGCGCAAGGAGGGCCTGGCTCATGGGCGTGAGGTGCAAGAAAATATTCAAACCAGATAAAAGCTTTTTTCCTTGATTTATGGGGTGAGTCAAGTGCCAAAACGTGAGAGAAAGCTTTTTTCCTTGATTTATGGGGTAAATCAAGTGCCAAAACGTGAGAAAAAGCTTTTTTCCTTGATTTATGGGGAGAGTCAAGTGCCAAAACGTGAGAAAAAGCTTTTTTCCTTGATTTATGTCATCCACATTCACATTTTTCCTTGATTTATGTCATTCACAACTGGACAGCATGTTTGTGGGCAAATAGAAAACTACTGTGGTGTTTTATTTCAGACGTCCCAGCAACATTATGGTCTATCAAGTGTAAGCTCCATTGCGTATATTAAGGATTGTGCCAAGGTGTAAGCGTGGTAGCAGGAACACCTTCCATTCCTGGAAAGCGCTAAATTATTTTCACTGAGCACAGACATTTTTGGTGATGAGAGGGTAAATTGTCATGAGGCGAGGGAGAAGAGCATCGGAAGATGTGTTAAAAACTTTGGTAACATGAAATTTCAAAGGAGTGACTAAGTACAACCTCTTGCCATAATGAACAATGCGATTAAAGTTGGCAACGACATTCTCCTTATTAATCCAACGCATCAGTGTGGCAAAGAATTGTAATGAACATCTCGAATTTTCCTTGTCCTATGATCTGGGCCCGTATTTCTTTTCACTGTTTGAAAACGGTCTAAGAAAAGGAACCAAATTTGCTCTACACAAAGTAATTAAACGCACACAAAATAAGTTCAGCGGAAAAGTGCAATAGGTTATATACAGTGAGTTCCTATCATATGATGTTGTCTGGAACAAGACTCCTTCTCTGCAATATGCAACACGTATGTTGACTACGTCACTAATATATATAGCCCACAGACAGTACTGCCGTCCTAAGAAAGAATACCGTATGTGGCATTTTTGTCGAAAATGAGATATTGGCAGTTTCGAATTCGGCATGTCATTAAGTGTATCAAATATTTTTTTTGCATAAAATTTCAGTAAAAAAAATTGATTTGAAATTAAGCAAATTGGACCCTCTCTATATTTATGATCGAATTACTAGCCAAGAACACCGTAAGTAGAGATTTTTGCTGTAAAAAGAATCATATATCTGATGATACTAGTCATAAACACCGTATGTTGTAAAATTGAAACCACATACGGTATTTTTGCATTGAAACGTATATAGTTTTCTAATTTGTGACTTGTCGTACAAAACGATCACAGACATACGGTGTTCTTGCTTAGGAACTAGTTCATTTCTCTATCAAGAACGTGCTCGCGTATGTATAGTCTACGTATCTTACTTGTTCCAGCTGCTTTTCGGAAATAGAGCCGTGTATATCGTTCTCTAGTTTCAAATCATGGAGTCAAGATCGCGTCGAATAGTTTTGATGGCATTTAGTGAAAATAATAATAACGATAAAAGCTGTTCTAGGAGTGGTGTTGATGAGAGTAGTTGTAGTAGTATTATTAACAATACTGAGTTAAGTTGTTGTGGTGGTGATTTGTTTACACTAGATGAGAATATGATTATTCTGGACGAAAATCTACAGCCTCTGATAACTAGCAGTTTCATAGAGAACAATAATGAGATATGTGAAATAGTTAAATCTTTTGAGACAGAACAAGGTAAGTTAAATTATTTATTTCAAAGACAAAGCTAAAGATAACCACAAAAAAACCGGGGTGGGGCAAATTATATCATGTATATGCGGGATATTTTATTCTTGTTTTTCAGAAACAAACTCAATGATTGACAATAATCAAGAAAACCATGTCGGAATTGTGGTACATGTCGAAGCCGAAGTATCACAAACTGAAGACATTATTGTTTCAAAAAATTACAGCATTGTCGCATTTTCAGTACTGTTAGTTATATTCCCTAATGTTTCATTTTGTTCTCTATCAATAGAATTAGAACCTGTTCGTTTCACTGATGATAATGTTATTGAAGAGCAAGCCGAAGCAGACAGCTTAGTTGTTTTGAATAATCAACAATACCCCCACCACAATTTAAAAATATTATGGCAGTTGGTTGAAGTATTGTTTCCTTCCAGAGAACTACAACAGTAATCTAACAGATGAAAGTCTGACAAAAAGTGGAGAAATTAGAAAAAGGAAGATCTATCTACTCACTACCTAAAAAAGAAATGAATGAGATTCGGAGACAGAAATTGATTGCGTGTCACGAAGTCAAGGAAGGGTGCAAATGCAAAAAGAGATGTTCAGAAAAGATTAACAATTCCTTACGTCATAAAATTAATGAAAAATATTGGAACAAGGATTTCACCGGGCAGAAAGCATGTCTTAGTCATAACATAGAGTGCGAAAATATGAAAAAAAGGCGTCAAATGAAAAATGAGGAAAATTACAGAAAGAATGTGTCAAGAACCTATTTTTTCATAGGCGAAGATGGAAGTAGAATAGAAGTTTGTAAAGTATTCTGCCTAACCACTTTAGGATATAAATCAAACAATTATAGCATTCTTCGCAATTTAGGAAGTACACTTGAGGATAAACGTGGGAAACATCGAAAAATTAAGAAAAAAATATACCACCAAATAATTCGAAATCACATTATGAAGTTCTCGCCATGCGTGTCCCACTACCGACGAGAGCACGCTCCTAAAAAAATATATCTGCCAAGTGATGTCTATATAGCCCAAATGTACAATGATTTCAAAGAATCACAGAACTTTTCTATTTCTTATGAGCTCTATGGAAAAGTTATCAATGAAATGAACATTTCATTCACCAGACTTTGGCGCGAAAAATGCGAAGCATTTACATTACATGATCCGAAGCATACAAAAGTAAATGCTAGCGAAAACAAAAACTGTGAGCATTGCGAAAATTGGTTACAACATATCAACAGAGCACAAATGTCAAGAAATGTGTACAAATTAGACAAGGAGAATAAGGATGATGATACGCTAATTTACTCGTCTGACATGCAAAAAGTTGTTATGCTCCCGAGAATCGATATGTTCAAGCAAGTTATATTTACACCAAGAATAATTGCTTTCAATCAATCCTTTGTACCATTAGGAGCTATGACAACAAAAAATAAAGATGTTGCTGTGATTTAGCATGACGGAGTATCGGGCAGAAAAAAGGAGCACGTCTAAGTGCTTATAATTATTTCTTGTCCATTCATGCTAGAGATAAAAAGCACATTTGCATCTGGGCTGATAATTGCAGCGGGCAGAACAAAAACGGGTCAATCTTCAGTTTCATTTTGTTTATAGTCAATAACCAACATATCATAGCTAAGACAATCACTATTAAATTTTTCGAGCCGGGTCACAAATTCATATCTGCCGACAGTTTACACCATTTAGTAGATAATGGATTGAGGGAAAATCCCAAAGTATATGATTTCCAAGATTTTTCCACTGTAGTTCAAGACTGCTCCAAAAAATACCTTTTTGTTAAAGAAATGGAATTCAAAGATTTCAGATATTGGCCTAATCTGACTACTACTTACCAGTCGATTAAACTCAATAAAGATCGCCCACTCTTAAAAGAAATCATACTAATACAAGCTAGAAGAGGATCCAAATTACCTTAGTTTAAGACAAAATTTGATGGCGAATATGGAGAATTGAATATTTCACCCCAAAAATGCACACTGTTAAAACAGCCTAAGGCACACGAAGGAAATCGAGGAATAGCTGCTGAGAGAAAGCGAACAATTTTAGATAATTTTGGAGATATCATTCCCTGTCCCTGTCCCTGACCTCATTAACAACATTGAAGATGATTAGAAAGGTACCTACTTAGTTTTAGTTTCAAGTGGATAATAATATTAGTTTTAGAAAAAAATTGTTTCTTATTTTCTATTTATATATATTGCAAAGACACATAATATGTTTTGTTCCTTTTTGAAGTTATTTGAATAAATGTTGAAATTTAGTTGCAGGCGTGTTTTACTAAGAAAACATAATGGGAATAATATAGAGACTTCAAAGTTCGCTTAGATTGGATACAGTTGGGTGGTTTTTGAAACTTTGAAAAAATATCACCGATATCACACTTAGGCCGTTTTCCTAAAGCACACAGCACATTCTCAATGCTGGTAGCTAACTGCCTATTTTGTGAAATATTGTACATACGGTGTTTTTGTCTAGTAAAATGACCACGTTTTAGTCAACTACCACCCGTATGTTTGAAAAACTGAGCATACGGCTTTTTCCCTATGAACGAAAAGTTCTTTTACTAGACCATATCCACGTATGTGAACAATTTTTGCTATAAAAAGAAAATTATACGCATCACAAATAGAATGGATATATCAACATAACAAGTCATGGGTGATATGGTATAGAATTTGAAGCATCTATTTCCTTCCATTCAACCAGGAAGACCATATATATTGCCCCATATTTCAGTCGCTGTGTTTAGTAGTTGTCTTCGATGGATATTATGAAGGTACGAACGGAGGAACAAAAAGTGCTGAATGAATGAAGAGGTCGATGAAAACGATTTGCGCTGATACCCTCTTCGATGAGAACATGATACCAACCATAACGTAATTTGCCAATACGAACAAAAGAAGGTTGATTTCCATGATTATAGCCAAGTTACACTCTCATGGAATAACATGGAGACAAGCCACATAAGATGCCGACAGTGACACTGTGAATGACGCCTTGTCTTCAACTGATCTGAGATTGTGGTGGTAGTTGGAGAGGACAAATTGTTTCACAGCAAGGGCGATTTTTGCTCTAGCAGCGAAGCGGTTAGTCTTAATCAAAAAACGTTATGTATAAGAAATTCCGTCTATTCCGTTAATAGTCTTGTCCCAAAAACCTTTCCTTTTTGAGATATAGGCCAAAAACTGAAAAACTTGCAAGAGTTTAGTCAAAAGTGCCGTAAAAATAAAGCTCCGGGCCAAATTTTTGGCCGCAAACTTCAAATTCGTGTTCATCTGCCCAAAAAACATAAACGGAGAGAAAATCAAAACTATTAAATAACTTTCCTCTGAAAAGAGACCTAGCCTATTTTATTGGACCATGTTGAAAAATTTCGCGAATTATCACAGAAATTAGAAAAGGTATCTTTTTCTCGTAAAAGTTCAACACTTTCTATTGCGGTAAACGGTGCACTTGTGAAAAAAAATGGATAATACTCAATGGGATCAAAGCACCAACTCTTATATAAGATAAAAAGAGGACAGCACATTATTTATATGTTTCATTGTATAATAAACTGTATTTTATTGAAAACACCTTGTTTTACATTCCATATTAGGTTGTCTGTCATTCATTACCGTTAATTGGTCTTTGAAAATATTTTATATGACAAAATTTTTCCATTTTGTTTCATCAACACTAATAATCACCTGCCTGTGAAATATAAGATTATACAAACTAATAAAAGTTATACCTATAAAGAAATCTTAATCAAGTATATTGAACAATAATATCATTTGCATAAAAAGTGGTGAACACTTTCAATAATTTATTTTTAGTATTATATTGTCAGTTTATTCTTAACCTGTTTAAATGGTGGTATTGACTTCTAATTAATTTTGTATCATGAATTACGTAATTGACAAATTGAATTTGTTGATTTCAGAAACATAAAAACTTTCTTTTTAGATTATTGCATTTATACATAGTTTAGAAAGGAAGTTGACACTGTATTTTTTTATAGCAATTATTTTTGATTGACTTCTTATATTAAGTTTTGAATGAATAGAATTGGAACACTAAATTATTTTAGTTGATGGTTTCTTAATCTTTTGTTTCATCTTAGATTTTGTTTCATTTAACAATGGGAATCAATCACCATTTTTTTCTAGTTTTGTCACAATCTGCATACTTCTTTGTTGTGCACCTGAGCACTGGGGTTGGCTGCAGCACTTCTACTACTCCATGCCTTCTCAACAGGTTTCTTTCAATTACGTAAAACAAGGCAATTCAAATGAAGAAGAGGCAGAAATATTAGAAGTGGAAATAGTAGTCAAATTATTTGAAGGGTGAAAATAAATGTCAGGAGAGAGGTTCGAACACATGATTGAGATGACGAGGTGGATGGAGCGAGATGTTTAAAAGTGACATGGTGGAGAAAGAAAATACAGCTAAGCACAGGAGACAACAGTCACAATTACTTGACATAATCGAGAAGAAGAACTTGATATATAGATATTAGGAAGAAACGAAAGTAGGGAATTGGTGAGAGTGAAAAAAGTAAATAAAAGCTATTGAATTTACAAACATCATACTAATATTAGCATTAGTACACATCCTTATTAATAAATGGCCACAAAGAAGAAAAATAACTGAATATGCAATATAACTCGAACTGGAAAAAATTATTGACTGGGAATTTGGAGTAGACAGAAGAGACAGCAAGCGCAAAGATTGGAAAGAATGATATAGAGGAGGACCTAGAATTTTAATAGTCGCGATAAAAAATAAAACCGCCAAGATAATTATCTCAATCTTTTTGTTATAATTGTACATATTCTACTTGATAAATACACGTAAAATTAACTCCTTATTTAATAAGAAACAAATTTAGTGGGATACTATTAGCGCGAAGTTATTTTGATATAACTTTAGAGCAAAACTTAATAAATATTAAATATATAATTCACAGAGTGCGTTCTATAAGAAGAATAAGTATGTGATAAAATATTTTACAAAAAATAGTAGGTAGTAGGTACGTTTCAAACTGAGAGTTTGCGAAAAAAAAATAAAATAATAATACATGTGTATATTTTGATACCTATTCAACTTTTTTATATCTAAGTACATAACATGTGTATAATATCTAACCATATAGGCCATTTTTCAGGTTCTTGGTTATGTATTCATGAGCTGATATATTAAACAAATAATTGAAAAACCACAAAAACATTACCATCACCTTATATGTATGATAACATTTACAATAAATGTTGAATGTCTGATTTGATAAGCTAATATCTTGAATTTTAAAAAACACAGGATATGTAGCACTCAAAATAACATGTAAAATTTAAGCTCCTTTTGCATCAAAACCATGTAATAGGGAGCAGAACGATCTTGAAGAGTTCTCATTTTAAACACTTTATCCGATAAATATTTATAAATGAAACAGAAACAATAGTAAAGGTTCTATTTAGCTCAATTGCCAGACCTGACATAGTCGGGCAAAATAGCTTTTGTTTCCTACGGAAAATATAACCGGCTTCAAATTCCCTAATCCTTATCATTTTGCGTAAATATTGGCAACGCTGTGCTGAGTGTAGTCTGTAGTGGATAAATGCACGTTTGATGTAGTAAGTGCGTTATCTGTGTTAAGGGTGTAATGATTCAAATTACTAACCAATAAATATTGTTTCTTACACTACTTTGAATAGGTTAGAGTAATGTTCACGACAGACAACGTAAATTGTTTTTATTTGTTGTTTAATTGTTACGAGTATTGTAAGGAACAACAAGGCGGGTAAAACGGCATAGCAAGATGGCGGGTAAAATGAATTAGGTACTATTTCATTTTGCCCACCCTTTTCGTTATATCTAATGAAGAATTCTTTCAGATGGTTTCTTTCTATAAACGAAAGACGTCGCGAAATAATTTTTAACAAGATTTCAGCAACACATAAATGAATTGCGAAGCACAGGAGAACAGATTTCAGAAAATGATCATCTTAATTACCTATTACTTACTCTCCCAGAATCCTATGGTAACTTAATAGATATTGTGGATGCATTAGCCCCTAATAAAAGAACTGTAGAATATGTTAAAGCAAAGTTACTTATAGATTTCAAGAAGAACCCAATCAATGAAAATAATAGACAGATATTTAATTCAGAGATAATGAACAGAATAATATGAGAAAACGTTACAAATGTGGACGTATGGGTCATATACAGAGATTTTGCAGAAGTTAGCAGAATACAAGAGGTCATTACAGAGGTCGTGGGGAACACAGAGGACTTTTTAGAGGCAGGGGAAGATACTATGGAGAATTAAATAACAGTTCTAACTCGACAGGAAGTTTTGCAGATGCACAGGAACACAATTCTTTTCAGGTAACAGTTTTGAGTTCAGAGAACGAAAATGAAGCAAAAGAAAAAATAACGTGGCTTCTAGACAGTCGATGCAGTGATAATATTGTCAATAAATAGAGCTATTTTAATGAGATAAAAAAATTAAAAAAAAAACAGTAAACTTAAGGTAGGTATCGGTCTTTTAATAAAAGCTTTAGAGTATGATATATTATATAGAATAATTGTTTATTTTATGTTGGTAACACTGACGAGATGGATGTCATCTGCCAAGTACCTTAAGCACAGGAATTCATCGAATGTATAATAAAGAATTGTTCACTTTTATTCTGAAGAAAAAAGTTTATTTAGATTGAACGGTTTTATATAACATGGTTTAAGGTGTAGAAGGCACTATTTTCTGAAGAATAAGTGTACGTATATATAAGCGGGATCAAAGTCTAACAATAGTTATGGAGATATCTAATGAGCCACTGGTATAGCTACTAAAACAACAGGCTACTACCATCAAATTACTGAATGAACAACTACAAGCAGGAGGTAGACCCAGCACCTCGAGTAGTAATAATAATAATAATAATAATAATAATAATAATAATAATAAAAATAAACAATCGATAATGTGATATTGGAACAAATCAGAAAGAAGAACAGGAATCTATACATGACTTATATAGACTATCGGAAAGCTTTCGACTCAGTGCCCCACAGTTGGTTAATAAAAACTTTGGAAGTTTACAATATACACCCTGTGGTGGTTAGGTTTCTAAAAAGTACTATGAATAATTGGAAAACAAAACTCAAAATTAACCTAAATCACACAGAACTAGAAACTGAATCTATCAGTATTAAAAGAGGAATCTTTCAAGGAGATACACTTTCCGCTCTATGGTTCTGCTTGTGTTTAAACCCATTATCACGTGGCCTAAACCACACAGGATATGGAGCAACTATTAGAGCGGATCGAAACTCAACAACCATAAGTCATCTATTCTTTATGGATGATCTGAAACTATATGCCGCGTGCAAAAAACACCTAGAATCCAACTTAAAACTCATGCACCAGTGGAGCACAGATGTCGGAATGTCGTTTGGTATGGAAAAATGCCAAACTGTATCGGTTGAAAAGGGAAAGCTGAAAGAAGGAGAACCTATAGAACTAGAACCAGGCAAATATATTGAAGCCATGACAGACAAACCCTACAAGTACTTAGGAATCCTTCAGACACACAAGATAGAACATAGAGAAATAAAAGCCATATTAACCACCGAATTCGAAAAACGCCTTTACAACCTCTTAAAAAGTAAGCTAAATTCAAGAAACCTTACCACAGCCATAAATAGCTACGCCATATCCGCTCTTCAGTACTCCTTCGGAATAATTAAATGGACTCAAACGGACCTAGAAGCAGTAAACAGAAAGATTAGAACCGACCTAACAAAACATAGAAAACACCATTCAAAAGCTTCCGTCGAAAGGGTAAATTTACCTAGAGAAATAGGAGGTAGAGGAATAAAAGATGTTGTGGAAGCTTGCACTCAGCAAATTGCAGGCTTGAGGAGTTTTTTCCGCCACCAAAATAGTCAACTTCATAAAGCCATAGTGAAAACAGATACGGGTTATACACCTTTAAACCTAAGCATGGAAAACTTCACGCCCTTTAGTACACGAAATGAGGAAGATAAAATTAGAAATTGGCGTTCAAAAGAATTGCACGGAAGATTCATTAATGATTTACAGAAAGACACGATAGATCAAGCTAAATCGGTTGAATGGCTTAAAACTGGAACGCTGTTCCCAGAAACTGAAGGTTTTATGGTTGGTATACAAGATCAGGTTATAAAAACGAGGAATTACCAAAAGTATATCTTGAAGGAAGAAATACCAACAGATAGGTGCAGAAAGTGCAACAGAAGTCAAGAAACGATTGAACACATTCTTTCTAGTTGCCAAAGCATAGCTGAAACTAAATATCTAGAACGACACAACAAAGTTGCCACAGTAGTATACCTAGAAGTACTGAAAAAACTTAACCTTGATCCACAAAACAACGAGCCATATTACAAATATAAGCCCCCTCCAGTTATCGAAAATCAGTATGTTAAGATCTACTGGGATAAAACTATCATGACGGACGTAACAGTACGACACAACAGGCCGGACATCACAGTCATTAATAAACAATCCAAGCAAGCTCTGCTAATTGACATATCGATCCCAAATAATTCTAACACAGAAAGCAAATACAATGAGAAACTAAGCAAATACGCCGAGCTAAGGACCGAAATAAAAGAATTGTGGAATCATAAAGAAGTCAAGATCATTCCAGTTGTTTTATCCTGTATGGGGCTAATTCCCAAGAAACTAAGTACTTCCCTCAAAGACATTGATATTCCTGAGTCAACCTACCGATTAATGCAAAAATCTGTAATCCTGGATGCGACAAACATTGTTAGGTCATTTCTAGAATAGTGACACCCAACGAAAGTCTTGCTGTTGAGGCCGACTGTCGTTGAAACACGCCGGGTGTAAATCCGGTGACACAAAAAGGAAAATAATAATAATAATAATAATAATAATAATAATAATGCAAATGTGCCGTGGCCTACAGCCCTAGAAATAGAAAAAGGGGATATCGCACATAACTTCGAAAATTTTGTATCAAATTGGAAAGACTATGAAGTTGCAACAGCTATGGATAAATGGAATGAAACCGAAGAAATACAAAAAGTGAAATTATTCTTAATGGCCATAGGAACCAAAGTATTAGTAAAATATAATAGATTTCAGCTAAGTGACAGTGCCCAAATCAATGTTAATAGCGTAATATTGGCAATAAGAAGGAAGTTAGAATGACAGAAAAATGTAATATACGATCGTGCAATGTTCATTAGTTGTAACCAATCTGAAAATGAGACATTTATTGAATACTTATTAAAACCGCAACATTTGATTGAAAAATGTTATTTTAGAGATTTTGAAAATTACTTACTTAGAGACCGAGTAGTTCTCTGCATCACAGATTAAGAACTCTGTAAACGAATGATGTCTAAATCAGATTCAACTTTAGAAGATGCTATTAATATGTGTAGAATAGAAGAATTAACAGTTAAAAGATTAGAAAATATACAAGAAGACACTTCAATAAAGAAAGTTAGAAATAAAAGTGAGTCTAAAACTTGCGTCTTTTGTGGTACGTAACATGAGTTTAAAAAAGGCATCTGTCCGGCATTTGGAAAAATATGAAAAATTGTAATGGCCGAAATAATGTTTCAAAAGGATGTAAAAAAAACTGCTTCCCAAAAAAAAATAATAAAGTAAAGGAAGTCTTAGATGAAAATTGTTCAGATAACTCAAGTGATTCAGAAGAAGAGGTAATAGAGAGTATTTCAGATCCTCAAAATTACTGATAAATCTTTAGGAGGTATTCAAAATCAAAGAAAAATGGCTAAATCTTCAATGCAAACTAGATACGGGAGCAAGCATTTGTTTAATTGGATATGAGAATGTATGCAATTTATTTGGAAAAGACAATGCTACACTGTCATTAAGCAATAAAAAACTACAAAGATTCGGACGGACAAATGTACCTGTGAAGGGTGAAACTTGGCTAAGGTGTGAAAACAGAAATAAATTATATGACATTCGGTTTGTGGTGGTAGAAGTCAATCATGAGCCTTTACTTTCTGCAATAGCCTGTAAATAAACCAGCTGATCAAATACTGCAATAACATTCGGACTAGTATGGATAGCTTGAAAACCTATGTAAAGAAAGCAGAAAAGATTGCGGAAAGTATGATATTTTCGAAGGTTATGGAATTATACAAGGTGAAGTGACAATCGAGACCAAACCGGAAATTAAACCAGTTATACAAATGGCTAGAAGGATACCTGTAACTCTGAGAAATAAACTAAAAGAAGAATTAGAAAAATTAGAGAGGAACGATATAATAGGGAAGGCAGAAATGCACACTGAATGGGTAGGCAATATATTAATTGTAGAGAAAGGAAAATGTTTTAGAATTTGCTTAGACTCTATACCAGTGCTCCGCAACCGGTGTGCCGCGGCACACTGGTGTGCCGTAAGCCGACTTAAGGTGTGCCGCTCTTTCAGACAATACGAATCAGATCCGTATTGTAGCGAGACCCGCGAAAAATAAAGCAATCTGACAACAGCGCCGATGGTAAACGTCTATCCGTCTATAGGCGCGGCGCGGCGCGGCGGCTTGATTCTCGAAGGCGACTAAACTAGAAAGATCCGTGCCGTTCGAGGCGCGACTCGATGTTTTCCTGAACATCGCCGCTGCCTATATAAGCGCGCCTGTCGTCGCTCAGAGACAGAGAGAGTCGAATAGTCAAGTGAATCAGATAAATACGTGGGCAAACAAATAAATCGTAGAGTGAAATAAATAGTGAATTGCTATATAAATAAATTCTTGTGCCTTATAAATAAGTGAATATAAATTAGTTATAAATAGTTAAGTGTTATTTTTAGAGTTCCTGTTTTCTTTTTTACGTTGTTGGCCATATTGTGTCTAAATAAATTAAATTAAACTGGACTAAGTTTTGTTGCAGTATCTACTTTTATAAATAACTAAAGTGCTTCAAATATGGATAAATTTTTGCTGAAATCACGACCAGATGACGAAGAACCTAGCACAAGCTCCAGCATAAGAGCAAAAAAGGTGCTGAAAAGGAAGTACAATCAAGACTACCTTCAATATGGTTTCACTTGGTGTGGCGACGAAGCGGCTCCAAAGCCTGAATGCGTCATTTGCGGTGAACAGTTGTCAAATGAAGCAATGATACCCAGCAAACTAAACCGTCATTTGATCACAAATCATCCCAGTTGCGTCAAAAAAGACATTCAATTTTTCCAACGGCGCTTGGATCAAAATAAGAAACAAAAGCAGTTTATGAAATCGGCGGTTACGGTTTCTGAAAAGGCATTAGAAGCAAGCTACCTTGTTGCAAAATTAATTGCACAACAAAAAAACCGCACACTATCGGTGAAACGCTTATTAAACCAGCATGCATGGAAATTGTTAGATTTATGCTTGGGCCAAACGAAGTTAAGGACGTGAGTAAAGTTTCTTTGTCGGCCGATACTGTTAAAAGACGTATCCAAGATATGTCAAGTGATATTTTGGGAACACTAATTAAAAAAATCATTTTGGCTGGAATTTTTGCGCTTCAAATCGACGAATCAACCGATATTAAAAATAAAGCACAACTGATGGCTATTGTACGTTTCGTTGACGAGGACTCTATTAAAGAACATTATTCATTTTGTAAGGAGGTTCCAGAGAGAACTACCGGTGAACAAAGTTTCCAAGTAACTGATAATTTTTTTAAAATACATAATATTCAGTGGACCAATTGCGTTGCTATTTGTACAGATGGTGCTGCTGCAATGATGGGCAGTAAGAAAGGTTTTGTATCTTGTGTAAAACAAAAAAATCCGTCAATACAAATTACACATTGCTGCATACATCGAGAAGCATTGATGGTCAAAAATTTGCCCGAACAGCTTTCGATCACAATGAATGAATGTATTAAGATCATAAACATAATTAAATCGAGAGCCTTAAATTCGCGAATCTTTGGAATACTCTGTGAAGAAATGGGAAGCGAACATGAATCCCCTCTGTTTTATACAGAAGTTCGTTGGTTATCCCGGGGAAAAGTTTTAGCTCGACTGTTCGAACTTCGCTACGAAGTGCGTGAGTTTCTTTCAAGTCAAGATATGTACGATCTATGCCAGCACCTTCATGATGAATACTGGATAGCCAAACTTGCATACATGGCTGATATATTCGAACATCTGAATGAACTTTATAAAAAAATGCAAGGACGGAATGAAAATATATTGACGTGCTCCGATAAATTACAAGGGTTCAAAAAGAAACTTGAACTTTGGCAGGAACAGTTGCAAAAAGGATGTCTAGAAATGTATCACAGGACCAACCACAGTACGATCAAAAACAAGCAGTTGATTGTGGATTTGGCCCAACAACATTTAAGTATGCTTCAACAAAAATTTGAATACTATTTCCATTCTATCAACACGGAACAATACAATTGGATTCGAAATCCTTTCGCAACCAATGCAATTAGTTCCACGGAAGCACTGCCATTGCAAACTCGAGAGGAGTTCACAGAATTAAGTAATGATATGACCCTAAAACTTAAATTCGACGAAGTTCCGTTAGATGTTTTCTGGATTTCCATACAGACAGAATATCCACGCATCTGCGACAAGGCCATCTTCACACTACTTCCGTTTTCCACAACATATTTATGTGAGCAAAGTTTTTCAACGCTTGTATTAATTAAAAATGATAAACGGTCATGCTTAAAAGATCTTGACCAAGAAATAAGAGTTGCGCTGTCTAAAATTGAGCCGATTATAAAACTTTTGTGTTCAACGAAGCAAGCGCAGGTATCACATTAATCAGTCATCATCATGTCAAAATATTTATTACTATTGACGTGTCAACAGAAGTAAATTTAGTATACCTACCTGTCCTACCTAGTATTTAGTATAGTTCTCATGTTTGTACCTATTTGTATTTTTCATTCTATCTGAATAATAAAAGAAAATAAAAAAAAAATATGTATTATGTCCTGAGTGAAAATGTTGATGCCCCAAATCTGAAAGGGGCTTCTTCACATTTTAAAACAATAGAAAAAACTAAGGTAGTTTGGACATCCATAAATAATTAGTATACATGGAGTGAACTGACCCCCGACCTAGCTACGCCACTGCTATAAATATATTTTAGATTTTGGTGTGCCACGAAATTCTAGGGAGCAGTTTGGTGTGCCTCAAATGAGGAAAGGTTGCGGATCACTGCTCTATACCATTAAATCAAGCCAGAAAACGACCTAATTTCCAATTTACGACACTAGATGAAATACTACCTGAATTATGTAAAGCAAAAATATTCAGCATGCTAGACACCAAGAAAGGGTTTTGGCATGTCAAGCTAGATGAAGAAAGTAGCAAGCTAACGACTGTCTGGATCCCATTTGGAAGATACCAATGGAAAAGACTCCCTTTTGGTATCTCTTCTGCGCCTGACATTTTTCAAATAAAAATTCAACAAATAGTATTAGACCTAAAAGGAGTTGAGATTCTGGCAGATGATATAGTGATATATGGATGCGGAAACACAGAAGAAGATGCATTAAAGGATCATAATACAAACTTGGAAAATTTATTTAAGAGATTGAAGAAAAACAATTGTAAACTGAATAAGAAAAAGATAAATCTATGTAGAAAAAAAATAAAATTGTTTGGTCATCAATTAACTTGTGATGGAATTAAACCAGATGAGACAAAAATAGAAACAATAAAGTTATTTCCCACACCGAAAGATAAAAAAATATTTATTAAGATTTATAGGAATGGTTAGGTACGTATCTCAGTAAGTACATCAGGAACTTAAGTACAGAAAGACCAATACTAGAATATTAGCACATAACAATGTAGAATGGAACTGGACTGAACTAGAAGAACCAGAATTTCAAAATATTAAGAATATTGTAGCTGTGGTTAAGACTTTAAAATATTACAATCCTACAGAACCTATTATTATGGAATGTGATTCCAGCAGCCGTGGTTTAGGAGTTGCAGTTTTTCAAAGTAATGGAATTATTAGGTTATGCATTAACCAAGACAGAAGCACAATATGGTCAAATTGAGAAAGAATTACTCTCGATTGTTTTCGGATGCTTAAGATTCGACCAAATAATCATAGGTAATAAGGTCATAATTAAGACCGACCATCGTCCATTGATCAGTATATTTAAAAAAACCTCTACTGAAGGCACCGAAAAGACTCCAACCAATGCTAATGACATTACCAAGATACGATTTGGAATTACAATATGTGGTAGGAAAATATAATATAGTTGCTGATGCACTATCAAGAGCCCCTTCGAAATATTCAAAACAGTCCGAACAAGAAGAAAACGATGGTGAAATATTCAAATTGATAAAAAAAACGATTTTGTACAACATTTACAGGTTACTAGTGAACGGTTAAAAAATATAAAAGAAGAAACCTCGAAAGAGGAAAGAGGACTGCCGATAATTATTCAGTACATAATACATGCGGGTGGCCCAACACAATCAACCAAGTGCCAGATGATGTGAAGGTATATCACAAATTTAAGCATGTATACTTGTTGTTGGATGGAATAAATGATAGAATATTGGTACCTTTTAATTTGATAAAAATCATGATACAAAAAATGGGCACGTAACCCTCAATTGAATAGAAGCTACAATGAACTTGGCAAAAAATAATCTCTACTGGCCTGAAATGACCAATGAAATTAGAAACAAAATACAAAACTGAAATATGTTCCAAATATATGGATAGCCAACAGGGGCCAGAAATGACATCACACGACATTCCTTTATACCCCTTTCAGTATATATCCATGGATATTTTGGAAACTAATTATGAAGGTAAATCTAGAAAGTTTTTGGTAATGGTTGATCAAAATATGCAAAAAGAATTTTAGTCGACATGGAATATCAGCCATAACTTGCACATATGATGGGACAAACTTCAACTGTCAAGAGTTCCAACAATTTTGTCATGAATGGGACATTGATTTCACATTCTCATCTCCACATTATCGAAAAGGCAACGGAAAAAGCAGAATCAGCTGTGAAAATTGCTAAAAGACTTATTATGAAGGCAAAGAAAGTGGAGAAGATTTATGGTACTCTTTGTTACACGGCAGAAATGCACCTAATAAAATTAACACAAAGATTATTTTCAAGAAATACCATGTTCAACAAATAGTTTAAAATCAAAGATAGTCAACAATGTACCAGAGACAATAGAAACAAATAAAGGGCTAAATTCTACTATAATAAGAATAGCAGACATCTATCTGCCTGAACTTAAAATTGGAGAGCCAGCCCCATTGTTCAGATTAATCCTCAATCAACATCAAACTGGATCAAAGGATATATTTCACGAAAACTAGACGATTCCTCATACACCGTCAACGTTAAGGACAACAACTGTCGAAGAAGCTCAGTAAATATCAGACAAATGCCAACAAATAAAGAAGCGGATCCAGAAAATCTTGAAACCAGTGAAGAAAAGAATAAGATAGAGTCAAGAAAAAAAGTGGAAAATGAAGATTACTACCAAATAGAACGAAAAGAAGATCAGATGAAGAATAAAAGAGAGGAGAGCTACAATGAAAGTGACTCGAAACGGCTAGCAGAAACTGAGAATGTTGAAATAAAAGAACCAGTAAAAAACAACCCTGACAAGAGAACCAGAGAAGTACAGGATAGGAGTACACCTACTAGACGATAATAGAGGAAATCCAAAGTTCCTGCTAGGATTATCAGCTCTTTTGTTAAAGTTGGGAGGATGTCATATTATATAAAATAATTGTTTATTTTATGTTGATAACACTGACGAGATGGATGTCATCTGCCAAGTGCCTTAAGCACAGGAATTTATCGAATATATAATAAAAATTTGTTCACTTATATTCTAAAGAATAGAGTTTATTTAGATTAAACTGAGTACTTGTCCAAACTTTCTATTTTTGTTGTGAAACTTTGCCTTACCTACTTAATTGTTTAGTGTTGTTGAGCAATACAGTTCAAGAACACTTTCAACTATGCGCTTTTTGATTTTTTCAATGTTTAAATAATTATTCTTTATTATAAATGATATAATACATCTGCTATTACTGAGTGATTTTGTTCATAGAAGCTGACTTCTTGAACTTTTTATAAAGAGGGCCATCTTACACCTATGCCTATGATGTCTCATTTCTTTTCAGAATTCCATGATTCACTGAAAACTGGAAGTTCATAAAAGACTTCAATATGCAGCAGTGAAAACAACATATGATGACATAATTTTTTAGCAAACTTGTTCTCATATCTCAAATGGTTTTAAATTTATAACAAGACAGAATAAGGGGCTATCACAGGTACCTTCCCATAATAGAACTAGATTCAGTTTAACACAAATTTGACAAAACAGGAGACATTCTTCGGATTGCTGGCAAATACATTTTTTTTTCGATATACATCAGTTCATTGATTAAAAAACCCATTGTTAATAAGGGTGGTTTTACTATGTATAAAAACCAGTTGTTAATGTAAAAAATATTTCCTTGATTTAATTTCTGAAAAATAGCCTATTTAATGTATGATGAATATTTCGAGTCTGACTGTACATATTTCTATTAGAAATAAAACTGTTGAGAAATAAATAAGTAATGTCACTTAAAGTACTGGCTCTTAGATTAAAATATATAAACATCAACAGTTCAGAAACAAAAGTATAAGTTTACATTGCACTTTGAATTTTCGGCAAGAGATTATCGTACATAAACATGGAATTTATTAGAAAATTTTGCACAAAATTGTTGTACTATATCAAAAATGTAATTTATAACAAGAACAGGTATTATAAAATACATATTTCTGCGGAATACTCAAGAAAGTAATTTTGTCGAAAAAACAATTTTACTAACCTTAAAAATAATTTTTCACATACAATTTGGACATTTATTGAAATGGGGGGCATTTGGTAAGAAATATATCCTTGCTCCTCACTTTTTGGAAACATACTGTAATTCAAAATTGTATTTTTCTCCATTATTTGTTGAAAATGTTGAAAATCTAATTTGAAAAGATCATTGATTATTTCTAGTTGTGGATGTTTTCTGTCTTATATTTTTTAGATAATTTCATGTTTAGTACGAATCAATTAAAATTTTTCCAAAATTAATTAGAAGTTCTAGTCGTCTCATTACATAAATTTGGCGCTCTAGTCGTCTCATTATCAAAAGTTATTTGTACCATACAATATTCACTTAAAAACTTAAAAAATAATACACTTTATTCTAATAAAGCTAAAATGTTTACAGGGTTTGTTCATAATCAAACGACTAGAATTAGTATTTTATTTAAAGCGAATACTGCTTATTCGTTATTTTTTGGAAAAACTTGAGAAAAGCCTTTTATTTTCAATAAAATTGAATAACATATAATGGGATGTCTGACCATATTTTAGGACTTACATTTTTAAATTCTGTACGATATGTCAAAATATAGAAAACTTTGAAAATGACACAAGAAAAGTACTGGATTGTTAAAATCAAATTGATATGAAATATGTCTTAAAATATGGGACTTTACAAACAAAAACTTGGCAATGTAATGCGGAAAACTAGTCATATAAAGTTTTACAAGAATTTACAAAATAAAAAAAACAAAAAGAATAACTAGATATAAATAAATAACTTCAAATTCTTAAATATATCTACATAACAAGTTACAACACCAAAGATTTTTAAGTATGAATAAAGTCTTTTGGTATTTTTTTTCATTTGTCACAAATGGCACAAGCGAATCTTGCCTTTTAAGTGTCTGTTTTCTTTATCAAATGTACAAACTAAGTTTAATTAATACAAACCTACAAGGTTTTCAACTCAAAAAACGCCCAAAATGGACATTCATTCGAAATTAACATTAGGAAAATCTACAGACAACAGGAACATTGACATATGACACGTTCAAAATTCTAAATAGTCAATATTTACACGTTTTGTATATAATTTTCATCACAAGATAGATCAATACATCTTGAGATCACGTTCTAATTAAGATGTAAGTCCCAGCTGCCGACAATAAAAAAAGATCGATCTCTCCAGCGATGATCTTGAACAAAATTGACTGTTTCCCGTTTTCTCCATATTTTCCAGAAATTTATATAACACCGAATCTTAATACCAATTAGGGAATCTGTCCCTGTTAAACCAGGCTCAGTCATTGTCATGTCTCGGTGATGAATTGTAAGCCATACTGGTATCTTGCTGAGAAAAATTCATTGCCTCGGGCGAGGTGCTGTCATGCGGATAGTAGTAGCTAGTATCTGTACTAGGTCCTGCGCCGTTCAACATTCCCATAGGCGGAGATACTGACGGTCTACCTGAGGTTGACGTTGCGGGTGACATCTCTGGATTCGGAGGCATAAAATTCATATCTGTGGAATCACGACACCATAACTGTCTCATTTCTTGACGTCGTTGTCGCATCAACATTTTGTACTCTGATATGCGCATTTTCTTGCCTGAAATGAGAAAAAATACGATAAAATAAAATTATTACTGATCAAAGTGATGCGAATATTGATCTCATACTTAGTAGAGTTACTTTTGAATGATCAATCTTAGAAGAGAGAAATCAGGAATGTTCTACCTAGCGTCATTTATGAGTGATTCGTTGTAGATACAAGCATTATATGTCAAAATGCCCTTAATCCAGCCAAAACTGAAATAAAAATGCTTTCAATATTGTTTTCTTAAGCATGAAATATAACAACAATGAATGGTATTTAGATTCTGGTGCGAGTATTCGCTTCACATCCAGGAAAGATTGGTTGTTTAATCAGCGAGAACTAGGACTAAAAGACATCAGGGTTGCTGATAACAATTTGATTCAAGTAAAATGTTGTGGCGAAGTTGGAATACTCACTAAAATTGAAACCACGAAAGGTTTCAGGCTATATGACCTAAAAACTGGTCACATATGCACAAGTAAAGATGTGCATATTATCGGAAAAGAATCTAGAGGGCTCAGTGACATCAATTTTTATGTAGAATCAAAAGAAGCCACCGAGACAACCATGGATCCTATAAATAGTGATAAAGTGATCTTAGTGAAGAGAGTTTTGATTCCGACTGCGATACAGCAGAACAAATATAAGGTTGAAGATGACCTAGGTCACGAAACCTATATTCCTGAAAGTTTTAAAAATACTAACGTCAGGAAATCAGAAAGAAAAAAATCCGAAAATATTGTTCTGAACAGTTTCCAGCTTCAGTGGGAGATCCAGGATCAGCGAGTGAAACTCTTTCAAGTTCGGACTGCAAGAAGTGGATTAAATTCCAGCTGACGATTTGCCAAAACATTCACTGCTGAATTGAGTTTATGTAGAGAGTGATATTTATTAACAGTGTTTACAGACGTGGGAGTGTTGATACGAGTATTTATGTACCAAAACATATTAACAAGATGGCAATACTGTACACCATCTACATTCAAGCAGCATATTTTCTGTTAGTTAACAAAATGTTAGTGTTTAGCGAGTCAAATCGAGTTAACGTGAGTTTTATTTTCACCCAAAGAATTAAGGCCCATCCCTAGTCAATTAAGTGGCGAAGTGACACTTCGGTACGCGTGCTAGGACATTGACGTATAAACGTAAGTATCCTAAATTCAATTTCGTGCTGACATGTTCGCCGATTTAAAAGTGCAAGCTTGCAAGCCACAAGCTTTTTCAGTGCGTGCCGAATTGTGACATATGCATTTTATCGCGAAAAAAATAATTTGGGTATTCTAACTCTATTTTATTATATTATTTTTGTAAACGAGCATACATTATTTTCTTATTGCGTTATTATAATGATTTGATATCTTTGATGATCAGTTGGTATCTTAGTATGGATCTGAGATGTTACTTTTCCGCCCAACCTATCTAATATGCCCCAAAAGTATTGGTTTACCCCAAAGGGCCCGCGGTACAACAAAGGTAGGACCATGCAGAAAGAAGATAACGATGACGAACTTGACCAGATCGTCAACTTGTTGAAAGGTATGGCGTACAAAAAGCCGAAGAAGATCAAATTCCGGAAATGTGGTGAGCTAGAGCACGTACGCAGTCCGTCTAAGCGCCCCAAGACTCCTACAACCCAAGAACTCCAGTCACAGAGGAAATCAGCTGATGTGAATCACCGAAAAGCAAACTCATTGCCTAGACGGTCATGCTCTGTAGGCTATTCTCAATGAACAAGTCGAAATCTTGGGAAGCTGCAGTTTCAATAACTACTGTAGTCAACGAAGAATGGTCACCCACCAGGATCAGCGAAGATCAGGAGAATGATCCTTACCTAAAGAAGATTCGGCAATGGAAGGTAGAAAATGTGCGACCTACATGGCAAGAAGCGTCAAGATTTTCACCGACACTGAAGGCATTTTGGGCTTAGTGGGACTCCCTTGTCCTGGAAGAAGGGCTGTTGAAAAGAGTCCTTGAAAACGATGATGGTTCCGAAATGAGGAGACAGCTAGTTATCCCTAGAACAAGAGTAGCTGAGGCACTAAAGAAGTTACACGACAGCCTATCGGGAGGTCATCTGGGAGTGAAGAAAACACTCCAGCGAGTCCGCGAGAGGTGTTATTGGATGAACAGCTCCAATGATGTGAAGGACTGGTGTAATAAATGCACGATTTGTGCTAAAAGTAATAGACCACATCGCAAGAGAAAGGCACCCATGAAACAGTACAATGTTCAAAGCCCTTTCGAAAGGATTGCTTTAGATATCGCTGGACCAAGAGGCCACAACTGTCGCGGATGTATTGTTCCTTGGAAGTCCACAGCGACATAGGAAGAAATTTCGAAAGCCATCTATTCCAGGAGATTTGCGACAATCTGGGAATTAAGAAGAACATAGCAACAGCATTACATCCACAATCAGACGAAATGATCGAGAGAATGAACAGGACTATTGGAAAATACCTGTCCAAAGTAGTTTCGAGCCATCAGAGATATTGGGACCAATATCTTTCCCTATTTGCATTAGCTTATCGATCTGCCGTTAATGAGTCCACGGGTGAAACACCTGCGAAAATCCTGTTTAGACGTGAAATGAGGCTTCCTTGTGACCTAGAACATGGCTGTCAGCCTGAAGAAGATCTAGCAGGAGAAGACTACGTGATCCAATTGAGAAGAAGACTGGACGATATTCATGAATTAGTTCGAACAAATCTTCAAGTTGCCAGCGACAAAATGAAAAGTCGGTACGACACGCAGGCCACAGTAGGCGGTTTTATAGAAGGGAACAAAGTATGGTTATACAACCCGATGAGGAGAAAAGGATTTTCTCCAAAATTACAAAAATCTTGAGAAGGTCCATACTTAATCAATAAAATGATCAATGACGTTTTATATCGCATAAGCAGGATCCCCAAAAGTAGTTCACCAAAATCAACTAGCGCCATTCAAAGGAGACCATAACCTAGAGAAAGGAGTAAACCATATTCGAGATGTGTCTGACCCTACCTTCGATGAATTTATGGGCGCGTATGGAGGTACCGGAAAAGCTAGATATGGAGTCACTTCCGAAAAACGACAAGATTTGTTCACTCTCCCGAAAGATTATTCACTGGCATACAACATCCCCGCTCGTATCAAGAACGTGCGAGGGTTGGCAACCGTCTTTCGAGAGAAGTTCGGACAATTAGAAAAATTTGAAGAACAGATTCCAGTCCCTGGCAATACACTGAGACTGAAACACAATTCGCGGTACGTCTTATACGTGGTAACTAAAAATGAATTTCAAGATCGATCTACCCACCGCGATGTGTGGGAAGCACTTCGTAACCTTCAAGACCATGTATTGGAATCCAGCGTGAAGACACTGGCTATGCATAAGATAGCGAGTAACCAGTTGGATTGGCGAGTCATCAAGAACATGATAGAGGTGATCGTCCAAGATACCTGTGTCCAGATATTAATTTGTAGCTGCAACCCCCGTTATCAGAATCCGATGAAGACGGTGCCCTGCTATTTCCATAAGATAGGAAAGTATAGAAATGGGGCTAGTTGCCGATTCAAACACCCAGTCTCGGCTACACAAAATTTCCAGGAGGAATTTCCATTTAAGGAGGAGGTAATGTTACGAACTCGCACACCGAAGTAGATACTAAGTACGGTCCTGTAACCTTATGTTAACGGTGTTAAAAAATGGCGAGCGCGCCGAATTATGAGAAGATCTATTGGGATTTCTTTGTGACCGTTTTTTTATAGACATGGTCTCCGAAGATCTTTTAAGGATTGAGTCGGCATTCGAGAAATATCTCGAGAGGGCGATTGTTTTTGTGTAAGCCGCAAACTAGAATTATCTAGAAAAAAAGACCACTTATATATAAAGGACCGACCAGCGGGAGAGATCAGTTGATAAAGTGATCTCGATAAATAAACAAAAATACACCGAAATAGCGAACAGTGAAGTGTGGATATAAATTAATAATTAAGTTTGTGTGTATATAAATTAGATTTAAGTGAATAGTTAAGTGTATATAAATTCAGTGTTAGTGAGTAGTTTAGTGTTCAAATAAATTCGTAAGTAGTGTGTTTAAAATTTATCCCACCCGTTTACTGTTTAAATAAATAAAAAAAAACAGTACATTATTATTGAATATTGTTCAGTACATCTCACAAATGAACCTTATTGGTTTTAACCTCATCATAGCCAGTACAACAAGTGCTATGGTACCTGGAGTACGACATGTTTGTAATTTTTTGAGAAATTTCAGTTTGTTAGGGCGATACAACCTCCGGAGTGCAACAAGTCACCAATTTTATGATTGAATATTATTCAGGACATCTCGACAGATGAACCCTCTTGATTCCCAGCTTACCAGAGCCAGTACAACAGATGCTATATATGTACCACATTTTTGTCATTTTTGGAGAATTTTTAGTTTATTAGCACGATACAGCCTCCAGAGTGTACACAAGTTACCAATTTTATGATTGAATATTGTTCAGGGTGTCTTATAGATGAACCTTATTGATTTTTTGCACACCAAAGCAAGTACAACGGGTGCTATGGTATCGGAAGTGTCACATTTCTTATCATTTTTGGAGAAATTTCGGGTTGTTAGCACGATACAGCCTCCGGAGTGTATACAAGTGACCACTTTTATAATTGGATATATTTCAAGGTGTCTCACAGATCTTTTCTATTGATATTCAGCTGACTACAGCAAGTACAGCGGGTCCTATAAACCCATATATACTACATTTTTGGTTATTTTTGGATAAATTTCGGTTTGTTAGCACAATAAATTCCCCGAAATGTATACGACATTTTTTAATTACCTCAATAATGACAATAACAAAGAAAATTTGCATGTGGGATCACATTCGGGCTGACTGAATTGACAGGATTAAGGATGGGTATCCGTTTTGCAGCATGCATGCCGAATTGCCACTCCGCTAGCAAATTGATTGAGGATGCACCTTTATACTAGACATTCGAACACAATTAAACATATTATGACAATTCGTATGGAAAAGCTGTCACCGCTTTATCACTGTAGTTATCATAGATAATACGTCCAACGAGGTCGTGTCTCGTTGCATATCACTTCATTTTCACCCGCTTGAGTCTTTGTTCCCAATTCTTTGAATCACAAAATGACAAAGTCGTTGAAACGAGAAGGTAGTCTTCTGGATCAGTTGGATCTCCCAGGAACGGTTTCTGCACGAAGCATCGGGGAGGGCGCTGAGTGATTAGGCACTTCAACGCGTGGTAGTGATGAAGGAGGGGATTATACTCGTGACGACATATGTTGAGAATTTTGAGATGTGTCTTGTAACTCTTCCGCTGTTTCAAAGCTGTCATGCCGCTCGGGAATAGCTCCAACTGGCTGTTCGATACAGTTGATTTTTCCCCATTATCTCTCCGAATAAGAGAATAATGGGGTTGGTCTCGAAAAGTTCAGCTTCTTCGACTAGGGGATCCGTTTCTGAAGATCTGACATTCTTCTTGGCATTGCCCTAGTTGTGAGCCAACATAGAAGTGTGTCTCTATTCGGTGATCTCCTTGGGTATGTGAAGAATTTTTCACGAGGAGTGGCATAGGCACGCAATGGGGAATTTTATATACTCGTCGATGATTGTTAGTACATATTTGATTTGAGTATTGGATGGAACATGCCCTTTGAAGTCTTTGTGGATACGTTCGAGATGTAGCCTTGATCAAGTTTCCTCAGACTTTTATAAATCTCGGTTTTATTTCAGCGCACGTGTGGACATGAAGCGGTCATCTCTTTCACGTCGTTATCAGAATAGGGCATGTTTTTAGATCTTATCCAGTGATACATCCTTGTCACGCCTGGGTGACAGAGTGCATTATGTTCTTTAAGTTAACTGATGTTCATATATGAGCAGACGCGTCTGCAGCAGCATTCTCTGAGCTCGATCTATAAACAATGTCATGAAACCATGAAAGCTCCAACGCATAGTTTTCTCAGTCTTGATATTGCTGTTATGTTTCTGGCTAATTATGAAGGCCACCGATACTACGTGTCGAAACTCTTCCTCGGATCCAACCGAACCAGAAGACAACCTTCTCATTTAAAAGACTTTGTGGGGACGAAGACTCAAGCGGGGGAAAATGAGGTGATATGCAACGATACATGATCTCTTTGGACGTATTATCTATGAGTGACTACAGCTGTCAACCACCAAGTACTCAAATTTCATTTGCTACTAGATAACTTTGCATTCAACTTCCAATTTGCACCTTACTGGTGTTTTTGTTGTTGTTATGACATCTTGAATGCATTTAAAAAGGCTGTAATTTGTGTTCAAATGAATAGTTTCGTTGTTATTGTTTATGATCGATCATAGTACCTATTGAATCCTCCAATGCGATTGTTTATTTCTTACATTAAGAGCACATATTCTTTATCTGATTTTTGTAAAAGAAATGGTTGTACGAATTACTGTTTATATTTCTTTGCTAGATATTATTCTGTTTGAAATTCAATACCTAATTTCATGTAACGCTAGATATAGATAATGAATAATACATAATTACGAGTATTATACTTACCATCTACAATACAAGTTCGTTTCGGCCGCGGTCGATACCTATAATCAGGATGTTTCTCCATATGCAATTTCGACAGTCTAGACTGTTCTTCGTAATAAGGTTGTTTCTCTGAATTCGACATGGATTTCCATCTCGCTCCAAGGATTTTCGATATGTTGGAATTGTGCATGTCCGGACACGCCTTGAGGATTTTCCTCCTTTCGTCTTTCGCCCATACCATAAAGGCGTTCATAGGCCGTTTTATGTGCGGTTTATTTTCGTTATCGCGTTTCGTCTGTTGTCGGATGATTTTCGCTTTTTCAGCATTGTCTGCTTCGAGTTTGAAATTCGCGTCGGGCGTACCCCATACTGAAAACAAAATTATTTACACTAAAAAAATAGAAACAAAAACATTATTTACTCCTTTCATAAAATTTGACTTTTTATGAAGGTTTTTTCGAAGTATATTTTCAAGAAAGTTTCATTAAGTTTGATTTGCAACAGTAATTATGAATTTTGGATTTTAAAAGTCAAAATGTTTCACTGCTTTTAAAGACATATTTCACTTTTTATAAATACCAATCATATCGTTTTATCTCTTGGCACTTAAACCATTTTTATCTTATATCAGTACCCCTAGAAATTGTGATGTTCTTTGTTCACGCAATTGAAAATTTACATTGCATCTACCATCGTTGGATCCTCTTAATAGAAGGTATATGATTAACGTACGCTCACTTGAAGAACTAGACCAGATGCTTTTGTTTTTTCAAAAACGTATAGAAACGTAATAATTTTAAACAAAATAGAGGCTGTTAGTCCACATAATTAATCTTTGAATTTTCAATTTATACCTTGAAATCTGTTTCGATATTGTGTTGTTATTAATTTGTAAAGCACATGTGATGTTATAAATTTTCAATCATTCTTCGTAATAATTTTAATTAGAATATTATATTACATTAACCAGTATTCAAAGACCATTTTCCATATTATTTTCCAGTTTATTGGCAAACTTGCAAACTCTGCTGGACTCCAGGGTAATTGGCGAACTTGGAAACGAATATGATTGAATTTCTCTATAGCTTTTCACGATCATATGGCCAAATTAATTCAAAATAGGTTATTGATGAGTTTGTTGCATACCTATCTTGTATATTTCAATGATTTTATGAAGAAGTCCCATAATATTCATCTCAAATCATTGAGTATTTTATCGTTTGCTAAAAGCAACAATAAGCTCAATAAAAAATTGGAATTGACTGTGGTTTTGTATTGTTTCACGACTTATAAATTCCCCTTAGCCTATAACATGAGTCCATGTGTGCTTTATTATGAACTAGATCTAAACTTCATTTTTTATAGTACTTATTTTGAATATTTATAAAAAGTTTTATTAATTGAATACAATTAAATCGTTCATAACAATTTCTCTTAAATTTATTAATAAACATTCAAAATAAGAATAAAATGTAAATATATAAATAAATTTTGCAGAAAAAACCAAATAAGACATTGGTTAACAATGAAAATATACAATTTAAAAACTAATGAAAAAAATAAAAAAAATGTATTAAACTTAAAGGTGGGACTTTGTGATATCTTGTTCATAGACGAGAACATATGCTTCTCCACTGACTAAAGATTTCCACGATATTAATAGCACCCTTGAATCGTTATATTCGTGCTACTATGCCGTGTAGGGATGTAGGCAATATGGTGTGTAGTGACCATTGTAACTGGTTCCACTGTGATTTGATATAGCGTAGAGGTTGTACATACAAGGTGCCACATTATCAGCCGCGTAATGGCTCATATCAAGCCCTTTTATTGGAAAATATATTGCAACATTAAGTATTCCACTAAATATTTCTGTTTGCGGAAAGCGCTTCAGGTGAATAACCAATATTTTCGGAAATGTATGAATTGAGAATGATTTAGTGCATCGTCTTCCTTCCTTACATTTCGAACATGTTGGTTTCTCATCACCGTCGAGTGTTTCTTCTCTTGTAAATGAATCTAAACATTGTGAAAGTCGTAATTGACCTGTTTTTTTGAGTATCGAAAGGGATAAATCCCAAAAGGGATCGTATATAACTGAACAGTGACCACAGTGTTTGCACTTGACTGTTGATTTTAATTGACCGACAAAGTTGTCCACAATCTTGGAGTTGTCCATTCTCGAATATTTCACTAAGTTTGTCATCAATTTCTGTTAATATGGGCTTTGGTTTTTCATATACCTTGTTGACATCTTCGTGAAGTTCTGCTAATAGGTAACGAAGAAACTCCTTTGCATATTCATGTTGAGTGTATCCCATTGAAGTAAATCGCCGAATCTGACTTTTCAATGATACTGTATTAACGACTCTGTCTGAACTGTCTTCGGACCAAAGCTCTTGAACAACTTCTGCAAATGCTTTAATTAGTGCTCCTTTCATGCTAGATATGTTTATGTTAATATCTCTTATGTATGCGTCTTTCTTTAGATATTTTAATAGCCACCTTGTGTTTAATAGGCATTGGATAATACTATTCATAAAACATGTGTTACCAATATTTTTGAGGCCTTTTGAGACCCAAAGATGTTTGGGGAATACTCTTTATGGATCTGATTATGGAGATATTGTTAAGAGCTCTTCCGCAACTACTATCATTGTCTGAATAATCTCGGAATCTATTATTGTCTTTCTCACTTGATCGGCGTGATAAGGAATTTGAATTGATGTTGTTTGCTATTTAATTGGATGGAGATATTGCGGTTCTGGAAAGTTTGGTTGATGTCGATAGATCATTGGTCTGGTTCACTTTGTTAATATATTTATTGTTATCTACATCATTTTTAGACGTGTCCTTTTGATCTTGTTGAGTTTCATCCCCTTTCTGAAAATCTTTAAACGAAAATGAAATGTATGAAGAGAAGTTGTTAACTCTAGGATTATTTTTAGAAAGGGAATTGATGTTTATTGATTCCTCAGTTACTGCGACCCTATCGACTTCTGACCAATTATTTTTTTCTACGTCTTCATTCTCTTCCAATTTTGAATTTGACTGCAAAACATCGGGGTTATTTTGACACTTGTTGGAGGTAATTGCATTTTTTTTTGGTCACCGAAACATTATTGCTAGATTTTTTAACTCTGGTTGATATTGCTTTTGTACTTAATGGTTTCACTCCATTGGTCACATCAGAAATTTTGGATCTAACCTCAGTTGTCTTATTGGCGATGTTAGTACCATCTTTTACTGTTCTGGAGAGTTTGTTATTAAAATTTTTACTCAAATCGGCTACTGATGCGTGATTTCCGTTATCATCTTCATAAGACAAATTGTCTGTATTAGTATTGGTAGAGTATGCCACACTGTTAGTATAAATACCTTCCATTTGATGTTTGCCTCTTTATTTGATGTTTTCAACTCTATTGATTGTAAACCAGTTTTATATTTTGTTTTGGTCAAAGATAATTTATTGCGTATAGGAATCGCACCGTTCTCTAGCATAGTCATCTTCTTCAGTATTCCTATGAATGGGACACCATCTGGCTGGTGGTTATCTATATTTTTTAGTACACTAAGGCCCAAAAGCTTGTTGGAGACATGACTTATGAAATTGTCAACGCATGTATTATCAGAAGGCACATATACTGAAGATGTTAAATAAGAATTTCGGAAAAAGGAAAGATCACATATTTTAGGGTCGGTAATGTGAGAAAATTTGAAAGTGGTAGAAGAATTAGGTTTCTTATGATTAGGTTCAATGAAAAGTTCTTTTAGAGGTTTAAAACGGGGAAACGTACCGAGAAAAGATGAAGCGTTTCCTCTTTGAAATTGCAATACTTATTTGTTGTATAAAGAACAAAGTTGCTCTTGAATCATTGATTTCTACTGATATTTTTTTAACGATTTCTCTAATGAATTTTAAAGCTTCATGACCGAGAACACCAGAGGTTTCAATTGCTACAGGAATAAAAATGTAAATGTTCTTCAAATTTTTGTATTTATTGATTTTGAAAGTATCGCCTTGTAAAGCTGCAGCGCCTGCGGAAGTAGATGTGGATCGGACATGGGACGGAGCCTAGGTGTCAATGCAAGTAAAATCCCATATAACTGGTCTGCCGCGTTGCCATGGAATGAGGGTCATACCATCTGGACGTTTACCGTCGTCGCGGCAAGTACCTAACGGTTCCAACGAACAGGGAATCTTTGCAGATGCCAGGCATCGTTTGCTTACTGCAGAATGACGTGAAAAACGGCCGGCACTTAATTTGCAGCTTAGGCCCTGTCTACCATATTCATCAATATCAGCTCCGCAATGACAGCGATGTTTTACACAAATTTGACAACCTAAACGTAGACCAATAGGAATACGGAAACTTTCGTCATCTAAAAGCGTTCCTAATGGGGCCGACGGTATAGCGTTCAACCATGCTCCTGACTCCTACGAAAATGCTGCATTCAAACGAGCCTTGTCTGGTAAATTGATAGCTTTCTGAAGCAGATTTTCTCTTTCAATGTACAATAAAGGTATATCCCAGGATTTTTGAGAGGATTTATATTCATCGATTCATCGGGTATAACTTTGTTAGACCAAATATCTTCTGCCTCCAATAATAAAGGGTCTTGTGTGTGGAAAAATTTAGGCAGAATTTGATTAATGAAATTTTATAAACTATTCAATGATGCCAAAAAAGAAGTAAGAGGTACTGAAACGATTGAGCGAATTCCTAAACCACCATATGAAACAGGTAGTGAAGCTTGTTTCCAAGAAAGGTCCTCTAATTTAATGTTAATTAATTACTCTAATGAATGACGAATGGTATTGTCAAAATTGATTAAGATATCATTATGTAACCAGGTCAAACTACATCTTAAGACATATGTTAGTTTTGGAATTAATAGGCAATTCTTGAAAAGGTAATAAGCAAAATCTGTCGATAACCAGGATAGACGAGATGACATTTTTTTGAAAAAGGTTAGTTTTTCATTGAAAGCTGATAGAAATGATTCGTTTAATAAAGGAGCACCTGATAGAAATAAATTTTGTCTGTTGGTAATTGTTATGCCTGGTGCTACAGAATTAAATTTATCAATGGTTGGATTATTTGGTGATTCTAAGCAAAATAACTCGCATTTGCTGAAATTGAGTTCAAGACCAATATCTTTGGAATTGTTCATAATATAGACAAGAGACTTGAACACGGAATTAGTATTACCACCTAAAGAACCATCATCAAGGTACCAAGCATTGAATTCTGTGTCAATGTTGCTTATAAGTTTGTGTATCGATATGCAAAAAAGGAGAGGTGCCAAAGGGTCCCCTTGTTGGACGCCTCTTTCCGAATAAATGATGTTTTCGCGAAATAAAAGATATGAAGTGAATCAAAAATGTTGATTGATGAAAGGAAAAATTTCAGGTAGCATATGTGCTACAAGTTCTAATAAATGATCGCGATGAATTGCATTGAAAGTATTTTTAAAAGCAATTTCAGAAAAACTTTATTTTTAACGTCTGGATGATTAGAGACGAAACGTCTTGCTGCATGTGCAACTGCTTCACAACCACCTTTCGATCCGAAACCGAATTGTAATGGACGAAGTAAATATCCTAATTTGTCTCTGATCTTTGAACAAATTATTTTCGCTTCTAAACGACGGTGAACTGTACCAATAGCAATTGGTCTGATACCTCCTGCTTTTTTAGTTAAAGCTAATAGTGACGCTCCGAATAAAATAGGACGAATATTGATGTTGACTGTGTCATTTGAAATAAAATTACATAGTTTACACAAAGATGATAAGAGATTTTTTCCTGAATGGCCAGCTCTGTAACTTAATAAATCTTGTGAATGTGAAGGTTTTAAAGAGTCTAAAACACCAGCAGAACTTGTTTTAAAAGAGTTTATTGCGTTACTGAAATCGTCGTTAAAAAGTTGACATTCGCACTTCCTTATAGTGGAGTATATTTAGCAAGACTTGTTAGCGTTTACGTTAACCTCATCTTCAGTCGAAATATTTCATTTTGGAACTAATTTGTAGCTCAATCTGGATCGTTATTCTTTGAAACAACAACTATATAATATGCAAACCTTTCATTGAATCTGGAACACCAGACTTGCAATATTTTATGGATCACTATTGGATGTTATATGAAATGTATCATCAACAAACATTGAAAATAAGATTTTAGTAGTTGATATTTCTCTTCTTTTTTAAACTTTTTAACGAGACTGCTTGCGTAAGGGAATTAATTTTATATTTCAATCAGACATATTTTTATTATCATTTACTTTATTACAATTCAACTGTGCGCCGTAGGCAATTAGTGGTTTTTTGTACCTTAACTATCATATTTTTGTTAAATCAGTCATGGTATTAGTTTTGTCAAATGATAAGTAAGTAACCTTCAATAAACCTCAACCATCGAAGTAGTGTTAACGTTAGTAACATCAACGCTTCCACTTTGAATCTACCGTAATAACAGTTTAAAAATAATCAACAATAATTCCAAATTATCTGCTCCATTTATTATAGTCTCAAGTGAAAGGCATTCACATACAATACGTATATTTATATTGCCTACGTAAATAATTGCCAACAGCACTTCAGAATCGAAATAATAAAACATTCTTTGATCTCAATAGAGCTTTTATTTTTTTTAATTGTAATCTGTAATCCAGATGAATAATATAGTGCTTGAGCTGATGCCAAAAATACAATTAATATTTTGCAATGTAAGTGATATATGGTTTGTTTTATTGAAATCGATCTAAAGTTGGGTTATGTAATGTTATTGACACGTGAGTGAATATACCAGGATTATATATTTTGATTTATAGCATTTTAACACAAAATATCATTTTCTTCGAATGAAGAAACAATGAAAAGATGGATAATATAAATGTTTGTAGCAAAACAGATTTGAATATATATTGTACTAATGAATCATAATGATTTAAAAATTATCAAATAAATTCCAGAATATTGAAAGCAGTCAACCGCAGCACATTTCCTCTGGAAATGCATCTCCGGACAATTTAATTAACTATTAGAGCAAGTAGGTACAGGCAAAACTATTGAATGGATTTAAGTTACTTGGGGTTCGCTGCCTTATAAGAAGGATTTTCACATTGGACCTTCGAGCCGGATGTTAATTGCTAAATCTCTGAGACTCTATCAGCCAACCACGCAAAATAAGCTGTATTAACTGAGAATTTATTCGCAACACAAAATCAAGCAAAATATACTAAATCTACAAAAATACAACTAACAGTTGCATAATGAATAATTCTGAAATATAGAGCAATACTGCAATTGTAAAAAAAAATTGAACTTACAGTGACAGCTAGCCAGAAAATCTCTCTCTTCTTTAATACTCTCTTCTTTACTTCCTCCCATATGCGGCGGAGTTGGCAGGCCATACATATGTAAAGGAAAATGTGGTTGTTTATCCGGACTCGTCATATCTTTATTCTGCATATTTCTGTCCATAGGAAACTGAGGTGGAAGTCCTGCATACGGCAAGAATGCTCTCGACATCATCAAATTTGGTGGCAAGAGTTTAGGGGCAGTCGCCGCAACTGGCTGATCTTGAAGGGGAGCTGCCGGTGTACTTTGAGGACTCGATCTCGCTGAACCTGAACTTGAAGATTTCGGTTTGCTGAGATTAAGAGGCGCGTCTGGGTCAGAAGGAGGTGGAGGTGGTGGTGAAGGGGTTGGTTGTGGAGGTGGAGATCGTTTCTCTGGAGGTTGAGCGGTGATGTTTGGCATTTGGGAGAGATGAGCTGTGGCGGACATCCAGTTTGGTACTTGATGAGGTGGGAGCATCTAGAATATATAAAATTTTAGCAGATTAGTAACAGTACTATGTTGATTTGTGATGATACATACGTGATTACCCATTGGTGATTTGGAAACGTTTTGAGGTATCGCCGGTGGTTGTAATCCTCGTAGTTGTTCCAGAAACGGTAGGAACATGAGTCCTGCTTGATGGGGGCCTGCAGCATATTGTGCGTTGATTTGGCCTTGTAGTTCTTGTAGCTTTTGTTGGTGTTGTAACAGTTGTTCTTGTTGTAACCGATGAAGTTCCAACTGTTTTTGGTGTGAGTCGTTCACTAGTTGACTAGCACTAGATCCCTGTAAATAAAAATAATTATATTACTTATAATAATTTAGAAAATTTCATGGTAATTAGTTTTCTCAACGCACATAATTAATATTTAGGATTAACTTTTCATCAATCATAAGTTGAAACAAATTTAAGTCATTTTGATTCAAGTTTCAATTTTCAATCAAAAATTAACTCGTTCTATATACAGAACATATCAAAGTAGGTTATGCAAGACATTCGCTTAATAAACCAAAACGACATTTACTAAATAGTATAAACCAAAGTCGCATTCGACTGTTTATCCTCTAACTCTTGTATGAAGCAACACATTTTGATACGGTTTCCACCATCATTTAGTGAATCTCTTTACCGAAGGTATATATTAATACAAATAATAATTCTAATTTGCCAACCGTATACTTTTTACTCTTGTATGATTTACAGTACATTGAAATTTACGTTAACTTTCTGCATATGAAGAAATTACAGCCAGACACCGACTTTGCTAAAAGCCAAAGAACGTTCGACGAAACATTCGATGCGGACTCATCCATATTTTTTATATGAATTAATAGATTTATTTGTATTATAATTAGGCTGATTCCATTTATGTTGTTTTAACCTGTATTTTCGTATATTTTTTATGGTATGAGTTCATATTTAATAAACTTGTTTTTAAAAAGTGAGTTTTGTACAAGGGTCCAGGGGTAACCATCAAAATTGTTCATCCTAAAGGATACGAAGACAACAGGAATCAACTACAGTCCTAGCAGGTTTACGACAAACTTTGGGCCCAACAATGAAGGCAATGAGGCCAAATAATCTAGCAATTGCAATTCAATATATTCTAGAAGAGATCAACATCCGTTATTTGCAAAGGGGTAACAATTTACCTCAATCTTCAACTCCTGGACGATCCGCAAACAATTTTTCAGTCCAGAAAGAACCGGCCTATTCTCAACGACCTCCAGTTTTTCCACTAACAATGGTACACCAAAAACCGACGTTCTCCAACTCCAACGAGAAAATTATACAGCCAACTTCCATCGATACAACTGTTCCAAAATTTCCAAAGGCCCACGTTCAGTCAACCAAGACCCGAATTAAGACAACCATTTAAGGTACCTAACCAACCGAACGTCTCATCTTACCAACCAGGGACATCACAACAACCAAGACCAACCCCCATGAGTATATCTATAGTGGCCACAAATAGGAACATAGTGTCCAATCAAAATCAATCTTAGCCAAAGTTTACCGTTGAAGAATTATTTAACATAAAACAAAACGACAAAAAAAAAGACTTTTATAACATAGAACAACTACTAGAAGATTTATCACTCATCGAGGTACAAGATTTCCCGTATAAAGAATATGAACATTCTCGTATAGAACCAATGGCAGAAATAAAAACATAATAGAGCTGCATTCCTTTTCCGAAAAAAAGGAACTCCCGTATATCGAATTTCTGACCCTCCTTTAATACTCCTAATAGATACAGGCTCTACAAAATCATTCCTTAACCCCAAAATAGCTTCAACTTATTTCCAAAATTTTACTAAATATGATCCTTCTATCTCCACTTCCATTTTTCAAAATCATTCACAGAAGTATAACGTCACAATCTCTCCGTTTCCAAAATTCAAATCTCCCGAAAAATTAGAGTTTTATTTATTCAAGTTCTATGAAACCTTTGATGGCCCTATTGGTCTCGATAACTTAAAACTCTTCCATTCCCAATTAAATTTCCCACGAAACAAAGAAAACGCAATTCTACTCGACTCCACTCCATTAGTCCTTCAGATTACCAGTTAAATAAAATCAAGGAACCGTTTTGATACCAACACTACAAATCCAAAGTGCAGCGATATAAGAAAGCCTTTGCAACGTACGAAACCAACTAGCTTGGACATAAATAGCAAATGTTACCCCAGAGTCAATAGAATTCACTATTACCGAACCGATATACTGTAAGAAAATTAACCTCGAAGAATATCACATTCTTTCGATGATAACAACACCAGCATAAAGCACGAAGAATAGGATAGACCATCTGATCGAAATGGAGCAACTTAATATGGTAGAAAAAGAACACATTTTCTGCTTTTGCAGACTATTTTCAGATAAACCAGATACAACTCTTATTTTTCCGAATGAAGTTAAACGTCACATTTGAACGAATGATGAAATACCGGTATATAATAAATCATACCGCTATCCATACATCCACAAGGAATAAGTTAAATAGCATCTATGCTTGATCAAGGTATAATTAGACTAAGCCAATCTCCATGCTGCTTAACCTATCTGGGTAGTCGCTAAATAAACCGATTTCTCTGGAACATTTAAATGGCGCATCGTTGTGGACTACTATTACCACAACAATACCCAACATAACGGACACATTGGATAAACTTTGCCAATGCCATTACTTCATCACCAGCAGATGGAAATGTCCGAGGAAGATATTCCTAAAACTGCATTTAGCGTCAAGAACGGACACTACGAGTACGTAAGAATGCCATTCGGGCGTAAAAACACACCCGCATCTATACAGGAACACACAGTTAATCTCACCGAAATATTCCAACGTCTCCGAGGCAACAGACTGGAAATCCAATCAGACAAATGTGAGTTCCTAAGAGAAGAAGTTAATTTCCTTGGATATATCGTCACCTCAGAGGATATAGATATAAGGGACTGATCAGCAAGAGTTAGTTTTAGTTGATAATTTGACATCGTGAGATAAACGAAGAAATGAGTGAATTAGTGAACTGTTTATATAAATTAGTTTAAGTGATTATACTGTATATATAAATTAAGTATTAGTGATTAGTTTAGTGTTTAAATAAATTAGTAAGTAGCCATACCGAGTGTTTGAAATTTATCCCACCCGTAATAGAAACTTTTAATGAATAAGAAAAACATTACATTGGTGTCAGGTGTGGGGTAATATGAATAAATATCTACGTAAAAATGGCCAAGAGATTAAGGGATCTGAAAGTGGCGGAATTAAGAGCAGAATTGGAAGATCGTGAGTTGGAAACGTCTGGTAAAAAAAGTGAACTAGTAGAAAGACTTAAAGTGGTACTGGAAAATGACGGCTTTGATCCAGAAACAGTTTTATTTAATGACGAGGCTTTCACCTTAATCTCGTCAATTTCTGCTAACATGGATGAGAAGATTTCTGGCATGGAAGAGAAAATTTCTACTATGGAGAATGATATTTCGGCTAACATGGACGAGAAGATTGCTGGCATGGAAGAGAAGATTTCTACGAATGTGAAAAGTGATATTTCGGCTATAAAGAACGATATTTCTGCTATGAAGAACGACATTTCTGTTAATATGGACGAAAAAATGTCTACTTTGAAGAACGATATATCTGCCGATATCTTATTATTGGAAAACGACATTGCCGCTGACGTTGAAAATGAAATTTCGTCTCTAAAATCTGAAATCGAGAATAAGATTACAACGATAGACGAGAAAATCAAGGAGTTAGAGGAAAAGATTTCCGTTTCAAGAACGCGAGGCACGCCAGAGGAAGAAAAGAAGACCGAGCAAACGAAACCCTGCAAGCCAGACACACTACCTAAGTTTGAAGACATTGGCAGTTTTACCCGAGTCAAGGCCCCAACGTTCGATGGAAAAATGTCGTGGACCAATTATGTGAAACAATTTGAAGCAGCCGCTAGAGTGAATAAATGGTCCGATAGAGAGAAGGCAGTTAATTTAACCATCGCGCTTCGCGGAGATGCCTTAGATGTACTTCAGACGATACCTTTGAAAGGAACGGACGACTTGGAGCAGCTGAAGAAGAGGTTGGACATGCGATATGGTCATGAACATATAGAATATTTGTACCAATCTCAGCTGAAGAGCCGAAGGCAGAAACGTGATGAATCCCTTCAAGAATATGAAGTGGACATCGCCCGACTAGTTCGATTTGCTTATCCGTCAGCACCAGAGAACATGATGGAATGTCTGGGCATTCAGGCCTTTATTGATGGCTTACGTGACCTTGATATGCAGAGGACACTTCGTTTAGCTCATCCGAAAACATTAGTCGACGCTTTGACAGCTGCTCTTGAATATGAAGCAGCAACGAAGGCTTCAGGATATAACAAAATTAGGACCATCCAAGAAGAAAGTGATGAAGACAGATTTGACCAGTTCGTCAGTTCAATAAAAGGTATGATGGACAAGAAACCGAGAAAAATCAGATGCTAGAATTGTGGCGAGCTAGGGCATATACGTAGTTCGTGTAAGCGCCCCAAGACTCCTGCAAACCAAGAACCCCAGTCACAGGAAAACTAGAATGGGTCGGCTACGAGGGGGCAGCAGCGACCCATGATCGTTCCAAAGACCCTCTCATACTGATAGCTTCGCTCAGATGTCGCAATGACACTGTATATGTGGATGGCGAAGTAAATGGCAAGAAATATGCTCTGCTGGTTGACACTGGAGCAACTAGAACCATTATACGACCAGAGATAATAGACCCCAAGAAGAAGCTTCTACCAACGAGACTGCGACTGCGGACCGCCACAGACGAGAGTGCCAACGTTCACGGGGAAACACAAATCCAATTGGGAATTGGCGCAGAAAAGTTCACACATACGGTAATCGTAGCTGACATTGAAGAAGACGTGATTCTGGGAATGGACGTAATGAATGTACATGGTTTCCAATTAGACTTTAGAAACAGAACCATTAAAGTGGATTCCGAGGAGCTATTCCTGCATCCATATGAAGGCAGCGCGGTGTTGGCAGCTGTACAGGAAGATACCGTTCTACCTGCACGAAGCGAAACCATGATAGTAGCACGGCTACAGGGAATCATGGAGGAAGGTACACCGGTTATGATGGAACCAAGGAACCACGACGAGGAGGTTGGCAAAGGAGTACTAATTGGAAAAGGATTAGTCACGTCGGCGAATGAGATCCCAGTACGTGTAATAAACGTGAACGATTACCCAATTACCATCAAGAAGGAAACCAAGATTGGATCCTGCGTACCAGTGACGTCTATAGTTCGTCAAACAACGACCACTGACAATTCTAATGCCAGACTCGAACAAATGTTATCAGTAGCTGGTCAATCTTTGGATCGAGCTGAAAAAAAGAGAATGAGAGAATTTCTCTTGCAGTATCGAGACTTATTCGTACCAAAAGGAGGAGAGACTGGCTCGCATACTAATGCTGATACTGATAATCGCAACAACCCTACTTTCATAATCATTCTCAGCTTTCCTCATTTTTCTTGCACAGGAATAATAATTCCTAATTGGCTCTATCCTCTATAAGATCTTGTGAAATAAGAAATAAAACTTAATATTTTCGCGTTTTTCAGCGTGACTCCGTATAAAATACCTTTGACTGGTGAGATGTGGTGAGGATTATTATTTGTGGAGGTATTAATATTTTTTATTCATACTTAGACGAATTGTAAATACGGGTTTTTATTAAGTGCTTGATTAGTTGTTTTATGGTTCCTTCTTTGTTATTTGTACTTGTATACTTAAAAAATATATTAATATTTAGATACACTGTTGAGAAAACATTTTTTATTTGTTGATTTCAATCCATATTGTTCTTATTTTTAAAAAATAGTTGTTGCATATATGTCTATTGAAAGGGTTGCAGGTAATTATTAGATTTTTTCATTATTTTGCTTACATTCTTACTTTCAATTGTTTTTCTGTAATCCGCGCATACTGGTGCTGATACTGATAATTGCAACAACCCTACTTTCATAATCATTCTCAGCTTTCCTCATTTTTGTCAGATTTTTCTTGCACAGGAATAATAATTCCTAATTGGCTCCATCCTGTATAAGATCTTGGGAAATTGAAATTAAAACCTAATATGTACGCGTTTTTCAGCGAGACTCAGTACATAATACTTTATTTGATTGGTGAGTTGTGAGGATTATTATTTGTGGAGGTATTCATATTTTTTATTTACATTTAGACGTATTGTAAATACGGGATTTTATTAAGTGCTTGATTAATTGTTCTAAAGTTCCTTCTTTGTTATTTGTACTTTTATATTTAAAAAATATATTAATTTTTAGATACACTGTTGAGAGAACATTTTTTATTTGTCAATTTCAATCCATATTGTACTTATTTTAAAAAAATAGTTTTTGCATATGTGTCTATTGAAAGAGTTGCAGGTTATGATTAGATTTTTTTCATTATTTTGTTTACATTCTTACTTTCAATTATTTCTCTGTAATCCGCGCATACTGGTACTGATACTGATAATCGCAACAACCCTACTTTCATAATCAATCTCAGCTTTCCTCATTTTTGTCAGATTTTCCTTGCACAGGAATAATAATTCCTAATTGGCTCTATTCTGTATAAGATCTTGTGGGAAATTGAAATTAAAACCTAATATGTACGCGTGTTTCAGTGCGACTCAGTACAAAATACTTTTGATTGGTGAGGATTATTATTTGTGGAGATATTTATATTTTTTTATTTACATTTAGACCTATTGTAAATACGGGATTTTATTATGTGCTTGATTAATTGTTTTAAAGTTCTTTCTTTGTTATTTGTACTTTCATATTCAAAAAATATATTAATTTTTAGATACACTCTTAAGAGAACATTTTTTATTTATTAATTCCAGTCCATATTGTTTTTATTTTAGGAAAATAGTTCTGGCATATGTGCCTATTGAAAGAGTTGCAGGTAATGACTAGATTTTATAATTATTTTGTTTACATTCTCACTTTCAATTGATTCTCTGTAGGAACTTATTATTATTATACCATACAATCATGCTACGAAGAAGTCGATCAAAAATAGGTCATAGTACCAACGATCCAAGCAGAAAATATGCTCGGCTTATTGATAAATCCGAACAATAACGGGTTATCCTGAAAGAGAAAGTAATAATTTAAGTAGAAATATGAAAATGTCTGTTGAAACTGATGTTCGTCTTATTTGTGACAGAAAGCGTTGAGTGCTTTTCCCATACTAAGCCTTTCTGCGCATCCCTTCCGAAAATTTTTTTTTTGCATTCATTGTGTAAAAAAAAGTCAGCAGCAAACATCGTTTACGAACAAATTTATTGCTGCAAACATTGTTTATGAGAAAAGTCGATAATAAAAGACTGTAGCTTCACATTTTCACCTCTTTTTTTTCCTAAATTATAACCGTGCGAATGCGGAGCGGGTAATAAATAACTGATACGATTCGGTATCAGTCTTACAAACCCTCGCGCTCCCGCCAAAGTTTTAACGAAATTGTTCTGGGCGCGTTCGCCGATATATAGAATAAGTATACGAAACAATAAGGATTCATGATAGTAAAATATTCTACATAATTTCGTCATACATTAATGAGAGGTATATCAATTAGTTGGAATTAAATTATCACCTATCTCGATATCGTTTTGTTTCGTCTCATTTTTTAAAATCCTAGTTTGTATGAAAGAAAAAACTATTTCACAGGTTGAATCCACTATTGCATATAATTTCATTTATTGGACAAATGTAAGTATTGAATTGTTGATTTATTGATGCTTCTAATGAAATGGTTCTAAATGTATACATTTTATAGATACCTGAGTGTATGAATTACCAGCATCTTATTTTACTTATTTTATTTGACACTACACTGTCCTACAACCCAATTACTGAACAGGAATACACATACATAATACGTTTATATAAATGTAGGCATATTGAATATTTAATCAGCTAAGGCAAAATATTTAATTTTGGCTAAACTGCAATTGAAAATATCAAGCTGGCAATATACTTGATCTAACTTAGCATACATAATATAGTAAAGTGAATATTTTTCAACATTTGTACGAGACGTAGCAATATAAAATGTTTTGTCAGATCTAGGAACAGTTCTAGGTACATCAAAGTATAATTTACACGTAGTTTCCGTCAATAATCTCAATTGATAAAAATATTGAACAAAAGGGGACCCAAATTACTCCCCTGAATAACACCCGATGTTGCTGTGTTCCCTACCGACTTGTAACCATTTACCATTGCATACTAACGACGAGAAGATGGTATGAATTGAATAGTTTTAAAAGAGATTCTGAACAACCTATGTAAGAGAGATTTTTCAACAATATACTAAGGTCAATGGTATCAAACGCTTTGGAGAAATCGGTATAAACAGTATCAATCGGAGTCATTCGATCAAGGCTTTCCGCAAAAGATTGCGTAGATTCGACCAAATTTGTAATAGTAGAACGTAGAAGCCATGTTGCTGATATATAATGACAGGTGTTATCTGCGCATATAGTCTGTTATGAAGTGAAATTTCATAAGGTTTCTCGAAGTTACATATTTTTGATATTGGCCTAAAATTACAAATATCATTTCTATCACCTCTCTTGTAAACTGGGTGCACTTTAGATATTTTCACAGGTCAGATACTGAACAAGTTTTAACAGATTTATTGACCAATACTGTGAGAGGATGACCTAATACATTGGCACATTGTTTAAGTATAAAAGCTGGGATACTATCTGATCCAGCTGTCATCTTAGACTTGATTTGTTTTAATGCTGCAACGACTTCAGTTTTCTCATAAGCTGTAATACTATGGGTTTGATGTATTGGATGTTAAGTTGCTCATTTGTTCTCAATATAAATGTGCAGTAGTAATTGTCTTGACTAAAAAGTGTATATCTGTCGCATGAGAAGTTAAGGGTTCCAATAGAGAGAGAGAGAGAGAGAGCATAGTTATAAAGTTAAATTTATACATAAGTTAGATTATGTATAAGAACTACAGATTGAAGAACTAACAATGATTATTGAGTTATTCTTTTTATTATTGTAATAAATAGATGAAATGAAAACTTTTCTTAACTAAAATTGTCTTTTCATTAATGGGCATAATACCGACCCGAATGTGTACGACTTGACAGATTATCTGTAAAATAAAGCCATCAATTCCAAGCACCGTAAAGGAAAGAAAAAAACAATTCTCGAATGCAAGTTTAATTTAAAACAATTTTTAGACGATTTATTCGAAAATATCCAAAAGCAAACAATAACAGCGCAGCTTTGCGAAGTTTTCTTTTTTTGTTTTCGGGATGAGATATGTTAAAGAATTGTCCATCTGTTGCGTTTGCTCTGTTTCTTTTCCCCGAAGATTCGCAGGTTGCCAAACGCCCACAGTGGCTAAATTTACGTCGGCACACGTCCAATTTTATCCTCCATTCACTGCAACTTTAATACAGAACTGCATACTTTACACATACACAGTGCCGTCACCTACCAATCAATGAACAAAAATAACTACTGGAAGTTTCGGGATGACAACTCTTTAAATCTTTCACACAGTTACTTTAACATATTGTAATGTTTTTGTTATTTATTTAAACAATAAACGGGTGGGCTACATTTCAAACACACGGTATGGCTACTTACTAATTTATTTAAACACTAACTCACTTACACTTAATTTATATATACTTAACTAATCACTTAAATTTAATTTATCTGCACACAAACTTGATTATTAATTTATATTAGCACTTTAATGTTCGGTGTATTTTTGTTTATTTCTCGAGATCACTTTATCAACTATTTCCTCCGATGATCGGTCCTTATTTATATTAATGCCTTTCTTACTAGAACATTCCGGGCTGCGGCTTACACAGACACAAATGATTTTTCTGGCCTTTTCTAGATAAGTCTGGTCACAAAAACAATGTTTAGATAAGATATTCCCAAACAGTTATAAAAACACTGCGTATCCGCCATAATTTTAATTTTCATACCTGGCTTAGACAGAGTCGGATTTAGGGTCTATACCAGTGGGCTGTTTCGTAACAATATTATACATTCCGCAATGTACACATTTCAAGTTTTTTTGAATAAAATGTCAGTAGTCAACAAACATTACATAAGTGAACCATTTTTACAATTTTTAAGAAGCCAGGGACAAGTTTAAGCCGGCGTCCCATGCATCCGTTTTCCGACGGTACGATGATCCAACTGATTTTCTATTGGGCGAAATTTTTGGTGCAAATTTTCACCCAAATAATTTTAAGAAGTTTAACGACGTCAGATAAGTTGGATGTATTTTAACTTTTGACCGATATCGTACGGTTTTAATCTAACTTTATTATATTGTTGATAACTAATGATTTAATGAAATTAACTGTCTCGACCCTTACTTCGTGGAATCTACTCATATTAGTGTTTTAAATGAAACTCACGATTACTACCACAGTATAATAAAAATTGTTGAAAATTCTAAAAAATTGACAATTGTTTCGATAAATCAATATCATCGTCAGAATGACAGAAGTTACATTTCATTTGATGCCTACCTGATGTATCAAATGAAATGTAACTTCTGTCATTCTGACTAATTTAGTTAGTTAGTTAGTGAGTTGTTCGCAATTGTATATACCTGGGAATTGACATTAGCAGCAATAAAGACTTAGTCACAGAGGTAAAAGGACATACAACAAAAGCAGCAAAACTTAGTGGGTGTCTAAGAGAGACAGTTTGGAAAAACAAATACATTACCGAAGGCAAGATGAAAAATGGATAAAGCTATGATACGGCCAGTCCTAATATACGCAGCAGATACAAGGGCAGACACAGAAAGAACAAAACCAATTATGAACAGCATGGAAATGAAAGTTCTGAGATCAATAAAGGGTGTAACACTCAGGGTCAAGCTAACCAATAAAAGCATATGCGAACAATCTAACATTCAGAATATCAATAAATGCATCTGTGGCCCTGATCAATGTTCTATCATAAAATTGTCACTTGTATACACTTCGGGGGATGTATCGTGCTAACAAACCGAAATTTCTCTAAAAATAACCAAAAATGTAGTATATCTGGATTTATAGGACCCGCTGTACTCGCACTAGTCAAATAAAAATCAATAGGGTACATCTGTGAGACACCTTGAACAATATTCAATCATAAAATTGGTTACTTATATTTACTTCGGAGGCTGTATTGTGCTAACAAACTGAAATTTCTCCAAAAATGACAAAAATATCGTACTTAAAGTACTATAGCACCTGTTGTACTGGCTCTGGTGAGCTGAAAATCAATAGGGTTCATCTGTGAGATGTTTTGAATAATATTCAATCATAAAATTGGTGACTTGTTGAACTCCGGAGGCTGTATCGTGCTAACAATCTAAAATTTCTCAAAAAATGACTAAAATGTCGTACTTCTAGTACCATAGCACCCGTTGTGCGGCCTCTGGTGAGTTGAAAATCAATAGGGTTCATCTGTGAGATGTTTTGAATAATAGTCAATCATAAAATTGGTAACTTGTTGAACTCCGGAGGCTGTATCGTGCTAACAATCTAAAATTTCTCAAAAATGACTAAAATGTCGTACTTCTAGTACCATAGCACCCGTTGTGCGGCCTCTGGTGAGTTGAAAATCAATAGGGTTCATCTGTGAGATGTCCTGAATAATATTCAATCATAACATGTTGAAGTCCGGAGGCTGTATCGTGCTAACAAACTGAAATTTCTCAAAAATGACTAAAATGTCGTACTTATAGTACCATAGCACCCGTTGTGCTGGCTCTGGTGAGCTGAAAATCAATAGGATTCATCTGTGACTTGGCCTTAACAGTATTCAATGAAATTGGTGACTTGTTGCACTCCGGAGGCTGTATCGTGCTAACAAGACATGTAACAAAAAGTGGCCGACGATAAAGGCGACGACGACGACGACGACGACGACGACGACGACGACGACGACGACGACATACACACAGGATTTTTTTCTAAAAACCGTTTTTTGGGTTGTTGTTGATGGAAAACGTAAAAATAACTCAAAAAAAATTTCAAAGCTACAACTTTTTTTGGGGCAAACCAATACTTTTCTCGCATATTAGATAGGTTGGGCGGAAAAGTAATAATGGTAAGATCACGTAAATAGAATGGAACCTGACAGACTTGCTTACATATGCTAGAACAACAAACCTTACACTAGAAGACCACCGGGAAGAACAAAGAGAAGTTGGGCAGACAACTTGCTGTCAACAACAACAGCAAGAAAGACAGAGTAAGAGGCAGACAAACAGGAGACATCCTATTGGAGCGAAGAAGAAGAATAATTGTATATATACAATAAATTTTCAAAAATAATGTTTTTGTTCAGTGTATGCAGTTGTATACCATATCTAGTTTTAGTGTTTGTTAATCACTTTATTATATAAAATAGAATAATAAAAATAGTTTAAGTATATCAAAATGTCGTTGTTAAAAAATATTGCAATAATTACGATTTGGAATCGGCTCGGCTCGACCTGTAAAACACTATATTTATGTCTTGTAACGTAAATTTCTATTTCAGCATGGTTCTAGAATCAGCTAGTAGACTTATAACAAAACTAATAAAAAATGTTACCAGATAAATCTCTGTATTTGCCTTAATATCGTGCCGCCTATGTGTAGAAGTATCTATGGAATGAATCAAAACTGTTGACAAAAATACTTGTTTAAAATTACTTCGAAAAGGGAGCACAACTTCCTCTTCCCCTTCCTACGCCTCTGTTCACAGGATGTTGATGGTATTTCTCATTGCTCTGAATTAAATCTTTTTTCCAAATAATGCGTAACTAACATTCATCTTTTTAATTATCAGTTGCGACCGATTTCTTTTTTTAAATAATATATTCTACATTTTCTCAACGTTTGACAAATGGGTTTGTGTAATAAATTTCACACAACTATAATTGGTCGAGGTTTAAACTGTCGCTTTGGAAAACGAATGGAGAAACGTCATTTTTTCGATGTAAACTGAATTTATAATTGCCGTTTATAACTGAGTATCTCATAAAGTGATACTTTTATCTACCTCTCAGTCTTCTAGTTCAAGTCCTCCGATTATACATCAGTCACTTTAAAACCCTCAAAATTTGTCCAATTTCGCATTTCTCGCGAATATTTGATTGTTACGTTCAATCTCTCTAATAATACCCAACCTTTTTGCAGGATCTCACCTTTCACTTATTTCCATGCTTCTTTAGTATTTTCTGTTATAGTTCTGTTCATTGTTGGATTCAGAGCTGTAGATGGAAAGATGTGTGCCTTATGAAAAGTTATATTGACCAGTCTAAAATGATGAACGGTAAATATGTGATATTGAATGAAGCGATATTCTGGTTATAAATGTAATAAGCGTGGTGGAAGTTCTTAATGAACGTAATGAAGGCCTGTATGAGTATAATATGCATTTTTTGGACTAGCTTAAAATAATAAATTATATATTGAATCATCATGACATCTTTGACTGGAAATTTTGAAATATTTCTCCGAAACAAACGTTTTAAAAATAATGGAATTTTAATGGATTATGTTGTGACAAAAATAACCAATCTAAATGACAATCTCACCTGCCCTTGGTGCACCCTGCTAGACAACTAAGCTGTCACCCTCTAAATAGCTAACATCTTAGGGTGGACGAGCTAATAAGGGGGAAGGGCAATCTCTTGCACATGGAGAGAGAAATCGCTCCTAAGGGCGGATGAATCATAAATGGCCAACGTCATGGGAATTAAGAAGGTTAGGGAAAATCACTGCATTACAGGTTCTCACACGAACATCCCAAGATAACAAAGTCGCCCCCTAGTCCGTGACAGACCTTAGATGGTCAAGGGGTGTTAAGAATCCCCACGAAGATATCTAGACACCACCCGAAAGTGGAGAAACAAAATAGAAAGACATCGAAGATAGGAACGTGGAATGCCAAATTCTTATTTGAACCAGGAAAGTCACATAACATTGTCAAGGATATGAAGAGAATGAACATAAACATCCTGGGTGTAAATGAAGTAAGATAGTCTGGAACAAACCAAATTGGAATAGATGACTGTATAATGTAATATGCAGGTAACAACGACCCCCAATACTAAAATCGTGTTGCAATAATAGTAAACAAAAATGCTGAGGATTCGTTAAAAAGGTCGTGCCTATATCAAACCGACTTGCCCTAATACAAATAAAAGCATACCATAAACACATAAATACTGTCTAGATGTATACACCCACGGCGGAAAAACCCGAACAGAAAGTGAACTCCTCTTACAGACACTACCAGAAAGTGTAAAGGACCAGGTGACAATGACGAAAATACTTTAAGAAATCAGATAGATTATATACTAATAGATAAAAGAAATGGAAATAAAGGCGTAAGAACTTATCCTGGTTGAGACATTGGCTCATATGGTTGGAAAACTTGAGATCAGACTAAAAAAAGTTCGGAAAGGGAAACAGACAAAGCCCAACTTTGAAAAACTAAAGGAAATAATAACAAGGATACTGAATAATAAAATTATGTAATATATACATCTAGAATCAACAGAAATCATGGAAACCCACTGGCAGTCCATTAAAAGCTTAATAAATGAAGTACAGTCAAATGAACTGGGTACACAGGAGCAGAGAGAAAAACAAAAATAGATGACTGAAGAAATCCTGTTATTAATTGACGAAATAAGAAGATACAAACTGAAAAACAACGATAAATATAAAGAAATGAACAAAGGGATTACGAGACACATAAGGAAAGCAAAGAAGAATTGGATGAAGAACCGCAGCCAAGAGATCGAAGAACTACGAAAGAAACACGATCTCTTTAACGTACTTGAAAAAGAATAGAAATAACAGGACTAACAAAATTCATCAACATACATAAGGAAGAAATAGAAGCAATATGGACAAACTACTTTCAAGATAACAGAACTCAACCAAAACCAAGACATATAGGCCAAGAAGACCAACCAATGACATTTCTCTTATCAGAAGTGAACATGCAATCAAGTTATCAAAAACTGGTAAAGCCCCATGTACGGATAATATATTTACGGAAATGCTCAATTTACTAGACGATAAAAGTCTTAAGCTCTTAACAATGTTCCTAAATAAGGTATACTGCTCTGGAATTCGACCAGGCAACTGGGTCCAATCTATATTTATACCGATACTTAAGAAGAGCGGAGCAAACAAATGCTCATAATATAGATTGACCAACTTGATGAACCATGTACTGAAGAGTACGTTAAGAATTGTATCAGTATGTAGTAGACGAAAATTTTTGTTTCCATTTGGGTTTTGTAGAGACCGATCACAAGAATTGCACCAATGTTTTATAGATTATGAAAAGGCCTTCCACTACGTAAGAGACACAGAGCTTATTAATGTACTTTACAAACAAGGAGTGGACCAGAGCAACATCAACTTATTTAGGAATATCTACTGGGAACAAACAGCATCTGTATGAATGGCAGATAGATTAACCAACAACATCCCCATCAGAAGAGATGTAAGATAGGGTTGCATACTCTCTTCATCTCTTTTCAATATATACTCAGAAAAATCTTGCAAAAGCCACTAGAAAACGTAGAAGGTATAAAACTAAACTGAAGACTAGTTAATAATATATGATATGCAGACAACGCCGAGGCACTAGCTAGCAGCCAAGAAGGGCTCCAATACATTAAAAATGCAATTACAAGAGAGGGATATGCATTTGGTCTTAAAATGAACATAGAAAAAAGAAAAGCAATGATCATCTGCAAAAATACAAATGCGAAAACAAATATAACAATATACAACAAACGGATAGGACAAATTCAGATACCCAGGATGCTGGATAACAAGGGACTTGAGTCCAGGAACAGAAATACCCTGCCGCATGAAGAATGCAAGAAGCGGGTTCATAAGAATGAAAAGTTTACTAACAAAGTCCACACTCTCTTTAAACATCAGATACCGTTTTGTGAAGGCTTAAATATATTCAATCCTTTTATATGGAGTGGCATTTTGGACGCTGGGAGCCCGCTCAATGCGGCGTTTGGAAGCATTTGAAATGTGGGACATGCGAAGAATGATCAAAATTTCATGGGTGGAGCACATTTCCAATGAGACGGTTCTAGGAGAAACGAATGTAGAAAGGAAAATTTTAGGAATTGTCCAAAAAAGAAAGACATGCTACCTGGGACATATATACAGAGGCAGGAGGTACGAATTCGTAAAAGTGATAGTGGAAGGCAAGATTGAGGGTAGAAGAGGAGCAGGCTAAGGAATGTGAGGGATTGGACTGGACTAGACTCACAGTCACTACTTTAAATTGCGCAAGACAGAGAACGATTTGCTGAAGTTCTTGCCAACCTTCTGTTAGAAAACGGCACCTTAAGAAGGAGAAGAAGGATTATAACAAATATTTATCACCAATATCATCGTCGATGATATTGATTTATCGAAACAATTGTCAATTTTTTAGAATTTTCAATAACTTTTATTATATTTTGGAATTAACTAGATACCGTGAGTTTCATTTAAAAACACTAATATGAACATATTCGACGAAGTAAGGGTCGAGACAGTTAATTTCACAAATATTTATGTTACAAGGATTATAATAACTATCATTATGGTACTAGCTATGAATATTATCAGACGAGGCGTCAGCTGAGAATATTGCAAAAAAACCTAAAATCTATTCTGATAATAATCCTCCTCGTTAGCAACGAGACAGGTTTCACAAATATTGTGATGTTTCAAAAATAAAGCGATGCCGCATTTTCCTCAATAATTGTAAGTGCTGAATGATGTGTCTCCACTGAGTTGGTAACATTGTCGACAGCGTGGTCTTTTTGGCGCCATAGATATTCATGGTTCAGGCTCTGGTTGAGAATTATAATGCTTGCAACAATCTGTTTATGTTCCCAAGAAATCTTACAATTCGGACTCGTAGTTGTTCTTCCACAAAAGTTTCAAGATATTTTTTTTTGGTTAGCGAGAAAAATTATTCGTGAGTTCAGTCCCACTACGTTCATAAGGTGGTAAAAAATCACCGTTGGCCATCTTCTTGTAGACAGGCCAACATTATAAATGGCGTAAAGTTTGTCAACAACATCTACGCCCGAGATTATTTCCCGTTTCTTCTCGAGGTCCGTGGAAACGTTTTTTGAAGAAATATGCATGCTTGATAGCAACTCAACGGATTTTCCCTTTTTCGGCACGAACGAAACAAGATTTTCACTTTTCGTATATCTGAAAATGCTACTAAAACAGGCACGATTCTTTGGGGACACAAAAGTTGGCAGCAGCTCTCTCTAATTTTTTGGTAATGTGCCCACATAAGATAATCCAGTGTTTTCCGACTTTCTCATTAGCTCCAGACTGGTAAACCGTAGTAACGTTCCTAGTGGATCCAAAAATCTGTTTAGGAAGCCGCATTACTACCAAATCCGCAGGATTCGAATGACGAAAAAGGCAAACAAATGCTTCACTAGAATTTTCACTCACAACTTAGCCCTTAAGTACTATCATCGCATTTTTGTTACAGTACTACTATAAGTGGGTCTGTAGGACCCATAATTTTTTTACCAAAAAAAAATATGTTTCACTGTCAAAATTGTTTTTATTTTTTTCAGTGGTTAACATAATCATATATAATGGTAAGAAATAATTATTTTTAACTATTTACAATTTGAGCAAATTTGAATGGAACATTGCAGACATATGGCTATTTTACATACTGAACAGACATAATTGGTTTTTCTGTCTGTTTTTGGAGGACACATTCCACATCCCTTCCTTTTCTTTTGCACTTCATTTTGTAGAGATTCTGCCTGATTAGTGACTTTAATTGCAAGAATTTCTGCCGCAAGATTTCGAATCTGCCGAGAAACATTATTGTTGTAGATTCTTAGCTTCATTTGTGGTGAATATAGCCCTCTTCCCAATTGTTTCAAAAATAAACCACGGGACACTTCTTCTCCATTTTTGGCAAATTGATAAATTATTCTACTATTGATTCCAGCTACATTCAAAACAGCAAAAAACAAGGTCATTGGCCATCTACGAGTACGTCGGGAAGTTGAATAATTTTTGCATTTCTGATCCAAATATTCGACACCAGATTTTGTGGAATTATAAAACAAATTTTTGTCGGGTTTCTTTGTATCATTTATATCAACTTTATTATCATGGTGCATACTGGAGATCAAAATAACACTCTTTGCCTTTTTAGGAATATGCGATACAATTGTGATATCAGAAGTAAATCCAAAAATGGACGAATCCACAGGTCTTTGTCTACTGGGTAAAAATTCTGGTGGAATTTGCCTCTTATTCTTTTTGACTGTTCCTACATATGTAAGACTTTTCTTCTTTAGTTCACGAACAAGTTGAATGAATGTATACCAAATGTCACCTGTGACATTCCGATTAGAGTGATAAATCGGTTCTGTCATACGCAATACAACATCCGTCGGTTGTAAGAAATTTGTTTTTTTCTGTTGAGTCTCATTTTTTACCGTAAAACTTCTGCGTTACACATAAAATGTTTTTGAAGCTACTAGAATTTGAACTTTTATGCCATACTTGGCAGGTTTGTTGGGTATGTACATGCGAAAACTACATCTTCCCCTGAACGGTACCAACATTTCGTCGATGGTTAAAAATAGGCCAGGTGAGTAATTGTCTTTACAATTTTTGACACAGGTATTAAACAACTTTGAAATAGGTGCAAGCTTATCTGTTTGCCGTCTCTCAGCTCTTGTTGTAAAATCATCAAACCTAAAACATGACATAATAAAGGAGAACCTAGCCAGTGTCATTGTGCATTTAAAAAGATCACGACCTGTTCCCGCAGTCGCCCACATAGATCTTATTATCCTCATGACCGGACTTAAAGATTCCTTGCATATATAATAGGTCAATAAAAGCTTTAATTTCAACTGTATCCACTGGGTTTATAAATGCAGGACCAAACGTTTGTCGTGAATTTTTGCACCGCTTAAATTTAACGTATTTAACTTTCATCGTCTCAATTCTCTGATTAGTGTGTGTAAAAATTTCTTCTATCATTTCAGCTGTGAAAAGGACATCCCAAGAATCTAAGGCACTAGTAGGACGAATTAACCTTGCTGGACCTTTCAGACCAGGCAAAACCGTCACAATATTTTCCTTTGTGCTTTTAGTTCTTGATGGTGGGTTTTTTGACCATTTCATTTTGTCTTTGCCGTAGTAGTAAGTGGAAGAATGTTCTTCGTTTTCCGTTGAGACAATAGATTCTGATACTATTTCTACTGCTTCTTCTTCTATTTGGTCTAATTCATCTTCGGATGGACGACATTCGATACCACTAGTTGAATCATGATCACTGAAAATCTCATGATCACTTTCATCTGCCTTCTTAATTAGTTCAATTCCTCCTTCTGCTTCATGGCTAGCTATTGAAAAATGTTTTGTTGAATTACTTGGGCTCTCAGTATCTTCTAAATCATTTGTCCAGAAGTCTTCAGATTTAAATAGCGCATCTATTTGCTCCTCGGATAATTTCGTTCCATCCCTCGCCATTTTAACTGAAACGATCTTAAGATTTTACTATAAATCTACGCTTTAGCGTTAATACCACAAGCATGCAAAAATAATCAATTTATAAATATTTACCTATTTTATATTTTACTCATAAGTCGCACTATTACTATCACTGGGTCTCTGAGACCCTGATCCGTCTATTACTTACGCACGGCAAAAAACAACAGCACTATCTCACCAGCATCTATAGGTAGACTAACTGTTCTGCACATTCACGGGACCAAACAGCTAAACAACGCTACAGTAAGAAGAGGTGTGGTTAACGGCTATGCCATGGGTCTCTCTGACCCGGCTTATAGTAGTTAAGCGAGAGCGTCTTCCAAACGCAACACTTTTGAAGTGTTTTCTTCGGTGGAACAAAGAAAATTGAGCATATCTCATGACATGTTTCAGTTTCACTTCTAACTTCTGCAAAGGATATCTGTATATTTTCAAAATAGGATGTGAAGATTGGAGCACTAATAAAATGAAAGTTTAGAACGAGATACTCGTATCAATAGTTTCAGTCATAGAATGAGCAACGACTTCGGTAGGTAAACTTCACCTTTCACCTCCTCCGACCCATTCCTCCTCCCACCCAGATGGATAGACAAACAAAACATTCAAAGATGCGCAGAAGCTTCGGAGTATAATTGAGTGGTGGAGGACGGGGGGATAGTTTGATTGCTAGAGTGAGAGCAATCGTTTCTTCTGTTAAGTGGAGTCACTACAACTTGTACCAAGAAGGTCTTGCAGTTAAAGGTTTGAATGCATTACTGAAACGAAATCTTGATGATGCAGTAAAAATTGTAAATTTCATTAAATCAAGGCCTAAACCGACTGTTTGCCATTCTGTGCGATAAAATGGAAAGTGAGCACAAAGCATTTTTGCTTCATGGAGAAGCACCGCGGCTGTCAAGATTATTTGAGCGTCGGGATGAACTAAGATTGTTTTTGTTGGGCGATGGTGGGAAAAATCTGTAACCAAATTTTAGAAACTGTTACATTATGAAAACTGTATGTCACACAGCTTACATATTTATATGCTGTGCAATACCCTAAACTTTCTTAATTTGACGTTAGAAGAGAAGGACATTCACAAGTTCTATGTCCAAGATAAAATCGAAGCAAGCAACTTGAAAGATGGGTCAACAAATGTAACAGAGTTGTTTTGATGCCTTCCCACTCCTCAATGACTTTTTAGAAATTTTTGGGACTCAAGGGTAGCGAAGAAATCGCAGCTGCCATAAAGGAGCAAGTTCGAGCTTTGGCTTCCGGTCTTAAGTAATTAGTGTAGCTTTGTTCTGAATAATACTATTTTTACCAGCTGATATTTACATAAGCCTCATTCACTCAGTATGTTACTTATACAGGGTGTCCCACGACGTTTTGACAGTGCAATTTCTCGAAAACTGTTCGTATGACATGTATGAAATTTGGCAGATATAAACAGTCGAAACTGATGCTTATATTTATTATAAAATGACTTCCATTTCGGGTCACGTAACCCCAACATAATTTTTTAAATGGGACAACCGGTATAATATTACAATTTTGGATATAACATTCAAAAACAAATTCAACGATACCACACTTGTCATCATTGTATTGTGCAGTAATGATAATAGGGGCAATTAAATGATCATTTGTATAAATTATTTTATTAAAAAACGTAACATAGGGAATTAAAAAGTGCAAGTAATTGAAAAAATTGAAGAGAATGTTCAAATTGATGACTATGTACATTGATACAATATTCAAACCTTTTTAAAATATTTCTTGTAAGTGTTGCTGTAATCATTTCGGGTGTTATGGCTGGACATACCTGTTTTATTTTATCCTTTAAATCATTTAATCAATCGGGGGTGTGACATAAACTCGACATTCTTAGTAACCCCAGAGAAATAAATCTGAGGGTTGTAATATCCAGTGAACGAGGTGGCCACAAAATCGCACCATTTCGACCAATCCATTTTTCAGGGAATGTGCTATCAGGAAAACTGGCACAAAAAAGTGATGTGATGCTCCATCTGGCTGTCACCACATTGTTCGCCTTTCACGTACGAGAATGTCGTCAACTAATTATGGAAGAGTATTTTGAAGAAAATCTGAATATCTTTGCCCCGTTCCTCCATAAAAATAGAGACCAATCAACCGACCATTAAATAAACTGCACCAAACATTGATTCCCATATTGTTTGAAAATTGGTTCCGCGCATCCACTTTGGATTCTCCTGCGACGAATAATGATAATTATGGTGGTTAACAATACCATTGTTCTGAAATCTACTTTCATCACTCCACAATATTGTTGTTAAGAAAGAAAGGTCTTCCATACTTTTTACTAACATTTCAGCAATAAAATGTATTTCCTTTCAGGATCTGCAGGAACTAAACCTTGTGTTAAATGCATTTTATAAGGATGTTCTTTGTGATTTTTCAATACTCTTTGTATTGAATTTCTACTTCTTCGTTATTATTGTCCAATAAATCGTATTGAGGTGTGTTGATTAACCTGGAGATAATCCAAAATGTGTATCACATTGTCATCTGTCTGAGCGGTTTTTCGACGATGAACTTGATTTTTACTGTTTGGAAAAGAACCAGTTATTAGCTTTCGTTCGACGTAGACAAAAGTATATTTGCTGGGAGTTATTCAAAGAGAAAAACGATTTTCTGTACAAACCTTGAGCTTTGTTTTTTGCACATTCTCCATAAATAAGTAGCATGGTAATATATTCATCGTTAGTAAAAATACATGGCTTTATTTAGTTATTATTACAGTGTCTTCAGATTATGACTAATAATTATTGACAGTTCTTGAATATACTTCACCTAACAATAATGAATGAAAACCTATGTTGTTGCTACTATAGTTATTTGTTTCATAGCCACCTAAATTTTTGGGAACAAAATATTGCTTTAATAAATTTAGTAAAAATAAATAGCACAGATTATCATTATTACACAATACAATGATGACAAGTGTGGTATCGTCGTATTTGATTTTGAATGATATATCCAAAATTGTAATATTATACCGGTTGTCCCATTTAAAAAAAGTATGTTGGGGTCACGTGACCCGAAATGACAGAAAAGACGGAAGTCATTTTATAATAAACATGAGCATCAATTTCAACTGTCTATATCTGCCAAATTTTATACATGTCATATAGACAGTTTACGAGAAATTGGACTGTCAAAACGTCGTATGACATCTTGTATACTTAGAAATGGTTATATTATAAAGTACTTTCCAAACATTCAAGGCGACTGCTCTAGATGATGAAGATTCCCCCAATAAAAATGGCAACATCTAAAGAATAGAACCTTCATGTGATTCAGCTATGAAATCTACATTCAAGGACTCAAACTTAATCCCAATTGGATAAAGGCAAGGAGGTAGTATCCAGTTCTTTCAAACGTAGCCTTAAAAGAGTTGATGGGATTTACAACCACGTATTTGTGTGAGAGGGCATTCTCCACTTTGTCATATATAAAAAATAACTGCAGAGATATAGGCTTTGTCTGAAAAATGACCTACGCCTTGCTGCCAGCATTCAATCCAGATAAAAAGTGTTTGTGAATAATAAAAATCAGCTTCACAAGTCTCCATCATTTAAACTTTCTAAAATAAAACATTTTTTGGACTGAATATTGTGTTTTCATTTAGAGATGTACCTCTATTACAGCATTAACAAATTAATAATAGGAATAATAACTTTTGTTGATGTTATTTAACATGTGGGTCACGAAAAAAAAAACAGAATTAAGGTGGGTCTCCAGACAAAAAAGTTTGGGAACCGCTAACCTAAGGTAACAACGGAATTAATTAGTTGCTTATATTCTCATGTCATTGTCAAAGTTAAATTAATTCAAAAGTTAATTAAGCATTATAAAACGAATTATTAATCCCCAGAAATTGAAAATTTAGCTAATTGTAAAGTTGCTTGATTAACGATTAATAATAATAGTAATAATAATTGATGGTCTAATAAAGTAGGTATGTAATTTTGACACTAAAATGAAATCAATAACAATGTCATTGTGTTACGGAATATAATAAAATATAAATTATTTACGTCAGGCCGAAAGTTAGTATGATACACCATGGTGATGAAGACTGTTATTATTGACCCAGCACCAAAATTATTTCGCGAGGAGCTCTGCCCAGAGCGGAATAAGGTACGAGGCCTATAAATGTTATCACCACCTCGGTGTACATACAATTGTTTCCACTACTAGCCCAATTTAAGACAAAAATTAAAAATTAAAATGTTTATCCAGTAGCACAGGACCGCAAATTCGGCTTTCCACTAATAAAACAGAAAGCAAGTAGTATGATGAAGATTGACTAGTAAAAATTATTTTCAAACAAAGTTTGTAATTATCGCCATGTTGTTACGGGACGTCATCAGTCATTATTGGATGAGCGAGGGAATTTTAATCTAATGGCATTTTATTTAAATAATTGTATCGTGTTAGGTAATTTCAAACATCAAACTTGTTCTTCTGCGTATACAAAATTATGTTGCACAAGTTTTTGTTAAACTACTATCCCTGGATTCTCAAAACATTTGAATTTGTCCATTAGTAACCTAGGTTAATAATAGAAAAAATTATTGACCACTTGACACTACTAGAGAAATTCAACTTCTCAGTCGCCTAGAAGACGCACTAATTGTCAACTCCATAGCTTAGTGGAAAAAAATTATTAATTGACTTATTCTTTAAATGCTAATTATTCATAACGACTCGAAAGCTGTTGAGTTGACTTAACTATATTATTTGAAATGTTGTTATTGTTTTTTTGTTTCAATCAATTAACATTACTGCCTTTATTTGTTCATGGATTTATTAGTTATTTACAAGATACGTCCACTAATGTGTTGTATAAAAATAAATGACCTTTCATGCGATCATTGATATATACAAAAATTACATAATGGTTTATTGTTTAACCTAGGAAATATTAAGATACGATATTCACATCCGTTCTACATATCCATAAACAATCATGTAATTCATTATGTCAATCAGAGTAAATTATCTACCATTTTTTTTTCGAAAATAAAATAAATGTGCAAAAGAAGAGGATAATACCATAATAAAGGTTTTATTTGATATTCTTTAACTACGAGTACAATTTGAAGCTGAAGGATGATCTAACGAAAATATTGAATCAATATAACATATAACCAATAACAAACAGATATTATTATTAATTTACCTTCCTCACTTCAAATTTTTTGATGTAGTAATCGTGAGCAACAAAAATGGAACGTGCCGTGCTAGCAATAATGGATATGTAAGTGCTTCAACAACAAAAGCAGTGGCAGGAAGATATGAGAGCTTTCTCGTACAACAAATATAAGCATACCAAAAATCAACACGTATAGAACTGCAGTATGTGAATTTTTCATTCCAAAGGTAATTCAAAGCAGTCTAATTTGATAATAGAAGATCTGCCAATGCATCCTAAGTTGAGTTGTCTGTCCTTATTGGACATCATGATTGTCTCGTTTACATAGTATAGTCATATGGCAAACACCACCACCATCAAAAATGCTGAGATACCGAAGTTGTTAGCGAATTTGGAAGCATTGTATATTGTTGATTATTCAAATGTTAGTGAAAATTGTATATTTTAGGGTGAAAAACACTGACAGAAAACAAAGATTACATAGATATATAATGGAAGGTCTAGGGGAAGTCACTAATGAAGGTCTAGTACAAAATATATTTTTGAAGCCTTTGTGAAATCCTCGGAAGAAACATTTCCGGTAAAGATTAAATGCATTTACACAAAGTGTATATGTATATGTAGCTACAAAAATATGCCATGAAGAGTCGAAATTGCATTATGAAGCTCTCTATGATGAGAAGACGTTTCAATATTCTAAGAGCGAAAAGCTAGAAATTAATGGTTCTAGTAAATGAGCATTATACGTTGAGAATTGGGCGATTTACCATCAGTAAGAGAAAAAAGTAATTTCTATGTTATATTTGTCTAAAAATGTTATTTGTTCTATTAAGAAAAGCCAACTTCGAATGATCGTTGATATGTATACAAGAATACAAATAGTCAATGTTACTAAAATTGGTCATCATATGTTACAACGGAAAAAAAGTAAATAATGGAAACATCAGAAAGTTTCAATTTTTTTGTGAGAAAATATCATGATATTGAGCATAATATTAGGAAAATGAGACCTTTATTGTTTGTACACAGAAAGGTTCGTACTCACTCAGTGTCGTATTATTACTTTCAGTTCATCTTCTCTTCGAATTCCAGTATGGCATCCTTTTTCACAGCATCACCATTTACCAAAGCCAGCTAGATTTCCTATTTAATGTGCAAAGAGACGTAAACTCTGCCTCGTTCAATGATTGACTCCCCCTGTCAAATATTTCAGCTCATATTTATACGTTTTTGGATTACAACGCCAACTATTCTGAAATATTGACATTTTTTCTTCGTGGAAATAATTTCAATTTGAGCTTATTTGTTTGATTCACTATTTATCAGAAAATCAACCCTCTGCCTTTTAATGGTTATAAGGTGTTGAACTTCTCTCATCTCTAAATGATTTATTATTATTATTATACTAGTATATCTAAAATTACCTCTTACCTCGTTTTCTTAGTTCTGTTCATTATATATTTATATATATATATATATATATATATATATATATATATATATATATATATATATGTGTGTGTGTGTGTGTGTGTGTGTGTCCTCTCACTAATTCATATGTTGATAATCTTTCTATTTCTTTCTAGAATACATAATCATTTTATGCAAATATATGAACCTCTTGAATGAATATCGGAATACTAGGGAAACTAATTAAAAACATCTTCTATACACTATCTATGTAATCAGGATATTGCTCAAGCAGTATATCATCATAAGATTATATTCTAATAAGATAAGTAATGTTTCTAAGGTTCTACGTTATGTTATAGGAAACTTTATTGTTTTCTAGTAGTTAAGTTTAGGATCGTTACTTTTTACTACGCGTTTAAATGTGTTTATTCATGTTAACTGAATTCTGTATAGCTTTTCATTTTATATCCACCATTTCTCCCATTCAAATACTTAAGAAAAATCCAGTTCTGAAATATATAATGATTCAGATGGATTGATTTTCTATTTTTTCAATTCATTTCATTTCCGAATATATATATATATATATATATATATATATATATATATTATATATATATATATATTATATATATATATATAGTACATAGGGCTTAAGCACCGTATGTTATATATTTCAGAACTGACACTGACACTAACTGTCAAATAATTTCCGGCAAGCAGAATAAAACTTTTTAATATATCGAAAGATGAGTTTATTTACTTTTGAATTAATTTGACTCTAGTCTCAGGTGGGTTCAGTTCGTTATCATATGAAATTTTTTATAAATTTTAAAGTATTTTCCGAATTCCATATTGATTATTAATTTTGTTCTGTATCATCCATCTAGTAATATAATGTGTCTGTTTTTTCAAGATTATAAAGGCTACTTAATTTATTTCTGACATCTGGACTCCTGCAATCTCGTACATTTCTAAATCTAATTTAGAAGTCAGGATCTTTCACTTTTCCGAATTGATGAATAAATTTTCTAATAAAAAACAAGCACAGCATTTACAATGATGGGTACCGAATAACAATTTCTATTATTAGTTATACTATTCAACTAACTATTTATTACTTTGCGCAAATTTGGAGAACTCTCAAATTAGATGTTCTCCGTTCGGGATCTCAAACTCAACTAACTATTTTTTTCTAAATAAGTATTCACATTATACTGTGGCTACAAACTTTCCTTTTTTTGAAATTAAACTAAATTTGTTTTTTTTTAATGAGATTTGGAATTCTTTTATTCCAATAAATGCCCACAGTGACATCTGTTTTTAATTTTAAATATTTCTTCATTATATTATGACATGTCCTGTTTATTATTTTATATATTCTACGTAAATGTCATCTGAAATTAAATAATGCCAAACTTAACGTATACTGGATCATTCAACAATTTTGATCTCGTACACAACATTAGGTATGCCAAAAGTATTGCATATAAACAAATGAATAAATGATTTTAAAATTTAAATGAAGGGACTGTATTAATATACACATAAATTATTTTGGGATGATGAAATAAGCCAACGGTTAAGGAACACTCAAAATCTCTTACTTTCGGTATCCCCGAACGGTCAACTCATTCCAGCAGAACTATTGTAATAACAAAAAGCAAGTCAAACTCAACAACAAGTACTGGTGATCTCCACCTTTGTCTGGTGTTAATTTCCATGAAAAGAACATTGATAGTATTTAAATAGTGGTAACAAACATCCACGAAACTGATGTTATGCTTGACTGGTTCGAAATCTCCTGCAATCGAAACCAAGTTGTGCTCGCCAGAATGAACCATTGTTTCTTAGAATTTAATAATCAAATAGTCCCTATTTTGTTAACAAATAACTGACCTGTCACGCCAGGTACTCATCAACTCAAAATACTAATCTGGGAATCAATCTGTTAGCCGGCAGAGCAGACATCATATATGTATAAATCTTATTGATTGATTATATGTCAGTTCTTCTGTCCATTGGCTCCTCGACCCTGTTATTGTGATACATTTCCAGAAATTGTCTCTTATAATTTATTTCCACGTCAAGAATCTTTATGTTATCAAAATTAATATGGTGAAACTCATCTATCACATGTTCTGATAACGCACATTTCCATTTTTCTAACATTTTTATGTTGTGCACAACGCGATTCTAAGTTCTAAGATGACATACCTACATATTGTTTGTTACAATTTTGACAAGGGATACTGTAAACTACATTGGTTTTCATCAGAGAGTCCGCCGACTGTTGGTAAGAAGAAACTATAAAGTTTGGTTGTTCTTTGTGCCATTTTTATATTAGCTATTCCTCTGAATTCCCTAATAATATTTTTTGAAAGAGTTGTGATATATGGAATGGATCTGCGTGTCTTCTATACCACCTTCATTTGGATTAATCCTCGTATCATTGACTATATGATCGCTGGGAATTTTAATATTAACCTCTTGAGTAACTTTTTGGAAAACTAATTTTTGAAAGAGGTCGATTAATATTTTAAGATTTTTCTTGCGTGAAGAAGGGTGTGAAATTTTCATATTTCTGTTTTTCATCCGTAGCACTAGGCTCGCCTTCATTTTATAGGGCTGATTGGACTTGAAATTAAGATATCTCCCAGAGCTGGTAGGTTTCACACACAAGCATAATTTATTGAAGATCAGTTACCTGAGAATTATTTAATTATCAGTTTAGATGTTGTGTCACTTTTTACAAAGATAAATATAATTCGATTTTATTATTTGTGAAATTATTTTATTAGTTACCAGTTTTTGTCGTCTCTGTGTTTGTATTTAATTTTAATCGTTCAATCGTTCAATTTATTGTTTAACATCTATGTTAAAATTATTTAAAATGCTCCGAACTAAAGAAAGTTCAAATGAAAATATAAATTAATATAGAATTTATTGTTAACCTGATGCCCCAGGAAAATGAAAAAGTTTATACAAGGTTAAAAAAGACAAATAATGTATATATACATACATTTATATAGCTTCAAAGCTGGTGGTTAGTAACAAGAATAATATCAATAGTTCTATAATAAAATATTGATATTATTCTTGTAATAGCTCTCTGGACGGACACTCTCTTCACTCTGGATGTAATAGAAACAGCAAACAGACACAAATTAAGACAGTTAGGGGTCATAAAACGTGTGAATAATGAAAAAGTATTCAAAAAAACAATAAAAAATGGAATTGGACGAACAATAAGAATCGGTAGACCCAAACTGAAACGGATGGAAGAGATTAAAAATAGTAAAATAGTAAAAGCAAAGTGTGAAATAATGAAGGAAGAAGACATGAGCCTCGTCGAGTTTTATATTGAATAGTCTTCACTTCGTTTTGGGTGGGCAAAAGGAAGATTCGATCTCTGCACTTCCACTTATGGTAAAATAACCTTTTTTTTGTTGAAATCAATCAAATAAACTGGTTTATATCGAATTTTGAAAAACTTTTTTCGTTTTTAATTCCCGACGTCGAAAAAATTTGTTTTTAGCTCTGACGAATCTCTCTAATTTTTTGATAATCTTTATTAGGAAAATAATCGATAAGTTTGAATCTACCTCGTAACTTTAACATATCGGCCGAATCCTATCAATAAATCAAGCGTGCTCATACATCTAGCCACTCGACATTGTTTATTGTAGAACAATTGAAACACATTAGACTTACTCGAATATTCCATCCCAACAAATAAACTTGACTTAAGTTTATGGACTGGGAAATGTTGATACTGCCTTTACTGTTTCTCTGTTACGAGTTCGAGACTGATTTACAATGTTTTACTGAGTGAGTGATGAGCGGCTACTAACAACAGCCTTCATGTGTTGTATAAATTCAACACTGCTGTCTAAAAGTCGATCCCCGAGTGCCAGGGATTGGAGTCATGAGCCCTATTCTTCTTTATGGTTCTTGTAGATCTTATTTACTCAACGTGGATTCAGTGGATTTGATCTTTCACGATTCCGATTCAACTTTATAAATAACAACTTTTTGAAATACTCTGACAAAATTAAAACATTATATAATTGGGTATTTTTTGAATTTGAAAATTAAATGTATTTTGAAATAAACAATGAAATTTTGTTTCATATCCGAAATGGTCTTATGTGATACTACAGGATAATTAATTGAGAATGTCCAGTTCAAATACTGTAGGTGATAGGAAATCCGTCACTCTGTGCTAACATAGGTGTAGTTAATTGTCAAAAACTACTACAGCTCTTTCATATTGAGTGCTGAAATCCTTATTACATATTTTACATTGTAGTAGTGTTTTTATGTATGTTGAGGACACCTAGTAATATCATAACAAGTCAAGCAGAAATAGAAACTCTCGTCTCCATCTTCAGGAAACCAGTGAGGAATTTGGACAAAAATTAAATCTTAAGAAATGACTGTTATTATATTGACATCTATTAAGCTGGACCCCCACCATCGCAGATAAAGTTCGCAACCAGTTGAAAATTTAGTGCTATTCAGGTGCTAATTTAGTACCCCAGCCCGAATTTTAATGGTCAAACCGTTTAGCAGGAAATCGCGTGAAACATGAAACAGCTTGCCATACCAGAAAAAATATATATAGTCATCCAGTATAAGCGACAAGGACACCATAATTTGGTGCTAATTAATTGCTCTACGATAACGTTAAAAAATTGACAAAATATAACATTCTTTAAATAGTTTATCTGAAGAACGTGCGCGCCGCGCACCAAAATTCGTTAGGCGATCGTTAAAGAATTTGGCGAGCAGAAGAATATGGTACTAAAATAATCATTAGGCAATGAACTTTCAGAAAAATGCAATGACAGAATTTTGTGCTACCTGCATCGCGTGAAATTAATTAGTTTAAACGGGAAAGAGAGCGCGCCGCACTCCAAAATTCGTTAGACGATCGTCAAAGAATTTGGTGCTCGCAAGATTATGGTAATAAAATATCCCTCAAGTATTTAGTCTATTCAATAAAAAAAATTATTGGCTTCTACTTCCTCTTATTTGAGTATTTTCTTAGTATAAATTGAATAAAAGGTCAGTGACTACTTCATGTAAAAGGGATTACTTATGGGTTTATAGCCATAAGCAAACTCTTCTGGTTTGAAGTAGTTACTTAAAATATAAGGATTTTTCCAGAACTGGCTTATTTTCATTTGAATAAAAAATAAGATCTGTCTTAAATTAGTAAGTTATAACTTGACGATTTTTAAGGTACCTATGAAGCATCCTTTTTTCCTACGGTAGTTGCTAGTGTTAAAGATGGTGGACTTCATAAATGTTCGTAACAGAACGACCTATAGGAAGAGAAGAAGAATCATCTTAAGCAAATCTAAGCTCTTGTTGCGTTTTGAAAGTGAAAGTGTAGACTATATTCCGGATTATTTTTTACCAGAGAAAGATGAGTCCAGAGGAGGTGCACTTGCATATCGGCAAAAGATGGAGATATTCCTATGATATGTTAGTGATACCGGATTTCAAACAGGTATTGGTGAAGATTTTGGCGTTCATCATACTACAGTATGCAAAACCATAAGTGAAGTAGCTGATTGTATATTAGAAAGGCCCACCATTGGATGAAATTTCCATCTAATCTAGATGCCACGGATGAAGCAAGAATTAAATGATCGAATCGATTCCAAATTCCTACAGTCATTGGTGCTGTAGATTGTACTCATGTTCAAATTAAAAAACCACCAGAATTTGGCGATGATTTTATTAACAGAATAGGATTTGCTAGCATAAATGTGCAAGTAACTTGTGATGTTAATGAATTGATTACAAGTGTAGACGCTCAATGGCCTGGAAGTGTTCACGATTCCAGAATTTGGAAACAAAGTCCCGTATATGAAAATGTGGCAAGATTTCGGGGTAATTTCTGCCTTCTCGGAGATAGTGGATATGGAATTGCTCCTTGGCTATTAACACCTTTCAAAAATCATCAAAACCGAATTGAAGAATTATTCAATATCACTCAATTCAAGGAAAAAGTTGTAATTGAGAGAGTTTTTGGACAAGTAAAGCAAAGGGTTTACCATTCTAGGACACAAGGTTAAAATATGTTTGTCAAAAGTTCCAAAAATTATTGTTTGCTGTGCTGTTTTACATAACATTAGCAAGCATTTACGAGATGATTTTGAGTTTGCATTAGATGAAATGGAAAGTCCTGGAGACTCCAATTACGTGTGCGATTAAGCTGAAAATAGTACTACTATCCGTCAGAGAGGCACTGCGAAACGTCAAGCAATACTGGAGACAATGTTCGGTGATAATATTTAAATAATAACCCAAGTTGAAGCTGGATGTTAAATGTAGACTGTCATACTGAGTGTGTTTAAATAAAGCAGTTTTCTGATTTTTATAATTATTTCATTAACAATTTTCCGTTTTTTTTGTATTGTATCAAATTACAAAGTGCAAACACAAAGTTCCTAATGTAAAAACTAACATAATATATACAAAACAGAAATACATATTTTTTAGTTACAGGTTTCTGATTCACTACAAGTCTATATATTCTCATAATTCTGATAGAATGCCGCTTAAACTTCCCTCTTGTCTCCTTAAGTTACTTTCGGGATCATGGTTTGGCTAATTTGTCAGTCTGTCTATCATGAGTTGTTCTTTTTTGGCTTACAATCTAGCGACATTTAATTGCTCAAGTAGAACAAGGCGTTGCAGTTCTTGCGTTGACAAGTTTTTTGTTTCTTCAGTTTCTTGTTTCATTCTTTTCTGTGGCCGCTTTTGTACAATGCTTGCAGGTGAAGGCAATAACTGTGTATCCATATTAATTTCCGTAGAATTGTGTGGAGGATTCCCTTTATCATTATCTGTTCCAATAGAACATGCACCAGGAATTTTTACAAAAACTGAGTTCAAAAGTTTCAAAAACTCTTCTTCCCATTCTTGTAGTTTAATTTTTTTGTTCCCGGTTAGATTTTTATCAGTTTTTTTTCACGTGTGTTTTCATATTATTAAGGATTTTTTTCAACTTTTCAACAGTAGTATTTGTGCCAGACATTTTGATAAATTCGTCTTTGAGATCCTTCCATGCCTTTTCTTTAGCTTGAACAGTAGGAATCATTGATTTATTCAAAAGAACCTCATACTTTTTTAGCAATTTGACAAACATAAGTCTGTAACTGCCAATTTTTACAGGCAATTCTTCCTCACTCGAAGACATGATTGCGACGAATAGACCTATACAACGTTTAAACTTGAAAACAAATGCTTACTTGCGGTTGCACACATGTCACGACTTGTTTGGTATGAATGTTTGTTTACGCAACGAAAAAAATAAACACTTGTTAATATAAGTAAGTACTTATAAGTAATAACTCAAACTTCAAAAGATTTATCCAGTATTTACTTTCGAGAGAGTTCTAGTTTTTATTCAAATAAAAATAAGTATTAGCTTCTACTTAGAGAAGTTTTAGCTTTTTCTTATAAATTATGACTTGCAAGTTAATATTTTTTTTCATTCAAAAAAATACAATGACACAATTTAGTGCTTCCCTAATCTCGTGGAATTAAATAGTTTATACGGAAAAGAGAATGCGCCGCACTTCAAAATTCGTTAGATGATCGTCAAAGAATTTGGTGTTCGCAAGATTATAGGACTAAAATATCCCTTAAGTATTGTAATTCTAAAAAAATACAATGACTGAATTTAGTGTTACTTGTATCACGTAGAATTAAATAGTTTATACGGGAAAGAGAGCGCGCCGCACTTCAAAATTCGCTAGACGATCGTCAAAGAAATTGTGGCTCGCAAGATTATTATACTAAAATATCCCTTAGGTATTGTACTTTCAACTTAGTACAATGACAGAATTTAGTGCTACCTGGTTTGGTATACAAAAAATACAATGACAAAATTGTATTTTTTTGAAAGTACGATGCCTAAGGCATATTTTAGTGCCATAATCCTGCGAGCACCAAATTCTTTGACGATCGTCTAACGACGCGGCTCTCTCTCTTTCCCGTATAAACTATTCAATTCCACGTGATACAAGTAGCATTAAATTCTGTCATTGTATTTTTATGAAATTAAGATGCCTAAGGAATATTTTAGAACCACAATCATGCGAGCAACAAATACTTTAACGGTCGTCTATAGCGAATTTTTGAGCGCGACGCTCTCTCTTTTCCATATAAAATATTTAATTCCACGTGATGCAGGTAGCACTAAATTCTGACATTATATTTTTTTTAAAATACGATGCCTAAGGAATATGTTAGTACAATAATCTTGCGAGCACCAAATTCTTTGACGATTATCTAACAAATTTTATAGCGCGGTGCGCACATTCCCCAGATAAACGATTTAAAGAATGTTGTATTTTGTCATTTTTTTACGTTATCTTAGATCACTTAATTAGCACTAAATTATAGTATACTTGTCGTTTATATTGGATAACTATATTTTTTTTTCTGCTTAATGGCAAGCTGGACCCCCATTTTTCATGCGATTTCCTGCTAAACGATTTGAGCACTAAAGTTCGGACTAGGGTGCTAAATTATCACCTAAATAGCATTAAATTTTTGACTAGTTGCGAACTTGATTTGCAATGGTGGGGGTCCAGCTCAATAGAGGTTGTAAATTGGCAAAACCACAATCAGCCTGACGTGAAACGTATTGCTGGATTTGAAGTAGTTGATAAATACATATATTTAGAATCATAATTTCATAACAATGGTATTATACGAAGTTGAAATAAAATGTAGAATTGCAATAGTCTGAACGGCAGTAACAAAGTTGAGAAACGTTTGGGATTATTTAGCCATTACAAAAAACACTAAATTAAGGCTGCTGAATTCACCGGTATTCCCAATAACCACTTGTTGATTTGAGACTTGTACGTTGAAGAAAAATGACATCAAGAGGATGAAATGTGGGCATACAGGATCCTACTATGGATACTCTGTACGGCCCATCGCACAAATTAATCTATTCTTAGAGAACTAAATACTAATTTACATTCGTCCTGATATTTCTTAACTTATATCGGTCACACCATCCTGCCGACGCAGAGATCTGTCCGGAGTACGTGAAGAGGCGTGAATGGTTAGAACAAAGACGACATCAAAACCAAAAACAAACTAATAAAAAACCAGAAGGCATGAGACTTATTCCTGCTCCAGCCCCCACTAATAACCCTTGGAACAAAAATGCAAGAAACGAAAAAGAAGATTTCCCGGCCCTCCCATCAAAGCCGGCAACAGCAGCTCCACCTCAAAACACCCGCCCACAGCCCAGACAAAGACATGAAGCCAACCCTCAAGCAGTGGACATCTCGCAATTTACAAATTTAAATTCATTATTCCAAGAATTGAATTCAATAGTAAATCTCGAAGAACTAACCAGAGCAGTGACCGACCTACTATACGAAATGAGGAAAGCCACCACCAAACTCGAAAAAATTTCAATTTATAACAATTTTGTTCAAGGTCTAGATAATTATGACATCTAGACAGGTAGGTGGAAAAACAGGCATTCAAAAACGTAACTAGCTCAAAATAATTTTCTGTAATGTACATGGAGTAACAAACAAACTCCATCTTATCAGACATTTTCTCGTCGTTCATAAACCCGACATTTTCTTCTTAATCGAGACATTCCTTAAACCAAACAAATCCGTAAATTTTAGAAATCCCAATTATCGTCTACTTAGACAAGACCGCCCCGCAGGTGTCGGCGGTATCGCAGTATTAATCAAAAAAGACATCAACTTTCAACTCCTGCAACCAAACAATTATTCGATTGAGCATATTTCACTATTAATTGATAATAAACTCAAATTTGTTGGTGCTTACAGCCACCTCTTCAACAAACTAAACGAAATTGACTTCTTCAATATAACAAAAACACATAATAGGGTTCTCATAGTGGGCGATTTAAACTGTAAACACCCACTATGGGACTCCTATGCTACTCATCCCAACACAAATGGAAACACTCTTCAAAGGTTCTGCGACAACTCGGACTGTAATATATACAGCACAGAAGATCCCACACATTTCCCATTTAACAACTATTCAACAAGTACAATAGATATAGCTATCGGCCGCAATATAAATACGATTACTAAACTAAAAACTATCCCAGACCTAAACTCCGATCACGATCCCATCCTTTTAGAATTAAAAATAACCCACTCCCTACACCCCTCACCTCAAAAAATTCACGATTACACAACCACCAACTGGATTCAATATAAAAAACATATAAATGATCAATTAAAAATCACAGATAACATCAAAGACGTCAATCACCTTACAACAAACATAATACTTAATATACAAGAAATAATCACTACTGCAAGAAACAAAACCACATCCATCAAACCCAAATCCCAAGACCACAACTCCCTCCCCGATTACATAACAAAAATAATTGAAGAAAAAAATAAAATTCGTTGCAGATGGCAAACTTCTAGAAACGACAACGACAAACTATTACTTAAACATTATCAAGTACAATAAAGAGAGTAATTCGAGAATATAGAAACTATACCTGGAAAATCTTTCTCGAAAAACTTTCTTACAAAGACAACTCGCTTTGGAAAGTTACAAGGAAGCTGAAAGGCAAAAAGGAAGGAATCACCAAAATATCTTTAAATGGCAAAACAATTACGCACAATACCGGTATCGCAGAAGCCTTTGGGGAGTATTTTCAGAACAATTTCACTAACAATACACGAAATACACCACATCATACCAATATTTCACACACTGTTCAAAACTATTTACACAATACTCAAACTCTAAACACGAAAAACTTAACAATCACTCAAGAAGTCTACAATACGATAATCCCTCTTAAAAACAAAACAGCCCCCGGGAAGGATGGGATACCAAACATCCTTCTCAAAAATCTCCCCAAAAAAGCAAAAATTCAACTAACTTATATAACGAATTTTATAATAAAAACAGGTAACTACCCAGATATGCTACATACTGCCAATGTTATCCCTATTGTCAAAGCCAACAAACAATCCTGTTATGTGGATAGTTACAGGCCAATTTCCCTGTTAAACAATAAAGCAAAGGTGATAGACAAAATCATACTTAATAGAATTCAAACTTATGTAGATAAAAATAACATAATACACCTCGAGCAATACGGATTCTCTAAAAACAAGGCAATAATGGTGACTCTAGATATACAAAAGGCCTTTGACTCCGTATGGCACGAGGGGCTATTGTACAAACTCATAAAAATAAAACTGCCAGATTATTTAATAAAAATTATAAACTCATATATTTCAAATCAGCAATTCTACTCCAAAGTTAACGATACCGTGGCAGGTTCATATACCATTCAAGCTGGAGTCCCTCAAGGGTCAGTTTTATCACCTTTGTTGTATTCACTTTTCACCCACGATCTCCCCACCTCACCACAAATCCTTACTGCCATGTATGCGGATGACACCTGTTTCGTATTATCTGCATCAACATTGGAAACTGCATTACACAATGTTCAAACTCACATAAACACTTACATTCTACCATACATGAGATATAACAAACTTACAATTAACACCTCCAAAACAGAGTACCTGTTACTCAGGAGGAGAGCAAGGAGAAACTCATTGCAATTACAGCTTTGTATAGATGGGCAATACATCAATCCTAGTAATACATTAAAATATCTGGGCTATACTGTGCATGGCAGTACAAATGCCAATGCGCATATTGCCCAACAGGTATTGAAGGCGAAAATTGCAATGAGTAAACTTTACCCGTTAATTTGCAAGAATAGTTATCTCTCAACAACAAACAAAATTACAATATATAAACACATTATTCGACTTATATTAACATACACAGCTCCAGCATACTTTACAGCCACAAAACACAACTTTAACACTTTACAGGTGGTACAGAATAAGTGTCTCCGTATGGCAATCAAATACACTACAGTTTACCCAAGACTTCCCAAAAATACTTGGCTACATGAACAAACATATATACCTACCATCAAGGACTTTATAACCAAAATATCCACAAATTTTTACAATAATTGTCTCCTAAAAAACCTTCGTGGCACACTCAGAGCCGCTAGTCGCGCAGAAGACACCCTTGACAGTGGGTGTAGGCTTCTGCATGGTACATTATGCACATAATAAGTTGTTTATCTCATAACAACCAGAACGATCAAATTATGGACCAAAATATCCCTCATTCATAATAATTACTTTCACCAAATCATAAACAACATCTGTCATGTTGCTGCCCCTTATAAACTAATACATTGTTCGATTTTGAAACCCTGTTTTTCAGCCGGTTTTCAGGGACGACTCAGTCGAAAAATCTGGGAGTCATATTTATATATACGGTACAAAGTAAATATTTTTTCACAAACGAATGGGTAATGCAGATTGCAAGGAACCATGATTCTACAGCTCAATGACAGCACAAGGGTAGCAAGAAAGGCCAGAACATCGGCCTCACTGTTTTTTGTACTATCTATATAAATTTTAAATGTATAAAATATTGTGAATAAAGGCATTTTTGAATTAATTATCGAACACATTTCAAGAGAAACAGATTCACTACAATTGCTCATAGTTAAAGGAAAGGTAGAGGTGAAGCTTCCGCAAATAAGTCACCAAAGAGATGGGTAGACTTTATCGGTCAAGGGCTATATCAAACAGTCAGTTTGGTCCAATGTGACACAATACCATCAATACCACTACGACGGCATTGTAATCACTGTCCCCTTACTAAGGAGATGGACCAAAGAGAGAGAGAGAGAGAGAGAGAGAGAGAGAGAGAGAGAGAGAGAGAGAGAGATAGAGAGAGAGAGTGTTTGTACAGTAATTATCGTGGTCAAAGAGTAGCTTTTGGATTTCCAATACTGTTAATGTACAATCTTGGAGAGAAAGAACGGTTTTATCTTATTTCTTTCGAAATCTACATAGTATGCATAAAAATGAAAAACTTGTATCCTGTATTTTATAATTTTACTTCAGGTGAATGCATAAAAATTGTCGTCTAAATGACATTAAAATATATCAACTACGATTGGAAGATCTCTAATTAAGATATCTGAAACTGATGCTTAATATTCGCATCAATAAACAAACTTATCAATATAATTTTTTCCTAGATTATAATTTACATGACAACGCTTATAACGTATTAAATAAGTGAATCTGGTTTCTCAACTAATACAAAGAATTTCAACTTATTGTATGTCCGAGAGCCTGTTTATTCTTACATCATTAAAATAATTGAGTTAGTTGCACTGCGTATAATTAACCCGTACGCATTTATCAATAACTGTCATAAGACGATCACAAAATGAGCAACATCATCTGCCTTAGATTCTTGGTAACAGCAATGTTTCAAGATTATTCCATTGAGACTGTTCATATACAGGGTAAATGTTTCGAAATAATCATCAACCTGACTTTTTTAACTTTACGTTTATAATACATAAGATGCCACGATTACACAGTGTTATTATGAGCTGGAGAGGTGTGCGATTCATTACATAGAATAAATTTAAAAAATTATTTGATTGGAAGGAACACTTTTGTGAAAAATAGAATCGACTGGAGTAGTATAATTGAAATGTCGGTGAATGAGGATGTTTTTTATACTTGCCGAGCAAGTATAATGGTGTCGAATGAGGAGGTTACATCTTGTTCATGTGCATTATTACTGATTACAAAAACAAACACCGTCTTAATTTATCCTTACATTTGTTTGTTTCGGTCGTTTTTGGCTTTTATTTGATCGAATTTGATGACATTACTAAATTTTCAAGTTAACAAAAAACAAAATGTAAGTGTGAGCAATGTAAAATACTAATTCAATTATCTGAGACTGGATGATGAAGGATATATACACTTCACTGTGAGTCATTACACTAATTACGTTTAAACTTGGTGGAGGCAGTTGAGACGTTGATTAGCAAAAGGGGTCAGAGGAAACTTACATCTTCACCTCTGTGAATTTATTTGGGAAATACGAGTGAAGCAGAGAAATTTACATTCTTTTGATACTCTAATCAACCATATAAAATTTGTGTATCCTGATAGAAGATGTAGTGTGGAAGAAATAGAGCATTGATTCCTCTGGTTGGGTTAGGTTCCAAATATAGGCGCACCTGGCAACCACAAACGAAAGCTCTACCTAGAAATAGTCCACTCGACACTCTTATATGGAGCCACAGTCTGGAATAAAGTACTTAACTCATTAACGCCTAAAGGTAGGAGTGGAATACGCCCTGGTATGGTCGATGTTTGCCTAGTACAAATTCTTAGCATCAGTAGTATTCAGTAGGGCTTGTGAGTCAGGTTATATAGGTTTGCTCCGAAATTTGTTGGTTATTTTCGCGAGTTGAATTCAGAGTTTTTTTGGAAATATGTACATCAGCTTCGTTTGAGTATTTTTTTATTATCCCTTTACTCGTGTTTCAAATTCAACTCAGCATTTATTTAATGAACGCATAAATCAATATATCTGTAGATAACGAACTCGTATTGGCTTTTTTGTTGACAAAATACTTTCTTGTAAACATTGATGTCCCAAAGGGCATTAGATATTGCTTATGATGCAGGATGTGTCGAGGATATATTTATTGGATTTCCTGCGAGCAGTGTACTTCCAGACGAAGATTGAGCAGATGAAGATGAGGTGGGCCTTGTAGAAAATTTGAGTTTAAGGCAACTTCTTTCTACTGCAGAAGTTATTCTGACAAATAGCGAAAGGCTGGGTACTGAATCAGACTATGACGAAGAAGCTCCTTTGCCTTAAATTTCAGAATGCCATTTGAAATTAGCATCGAAACCTGAGGTGCCAATATTTACTGTGGGCGATTTGGAATATGCTAACTATGAATTACCATGTGGAGTTTACTCCAAATATGACCTGTGTGAATATTTTTGAATTATTTCATACCGTTGAAATGTTGCAGATTAGTGTTAAAGGAACAACAGACTATGCGCTGTTCTGGATCCTCAAGTATGCATTGAAGAAATGCGTGTGTTTCTGGGAATACTTATTTTTAGTGGGTATAATATTTTATTACCATCTTATATCAGAAGCTATGAGGAGGAATTTTGAGAGTACTGCTTGTAAATACTCTTTAGAAAGGCGGCGCAAATTATTTGACGTGTACGAATATAGAAAGCAATTCAGGCATTTACACGTATCTAATTCCAAAAGCTTAGTTAATTCTATTAATTGGACTAGAGTATTTTATTTGTTATAAAATAGAATGTGGAATCTTGTAAGTGTTGTCAACGTTCATTCTAAAAACAAAAACAGATGTATTGAAAATAAATGATTCTGATTGCAACAGATATTGTATAATATCTTTTGACTTCTTATATCAGAAGCTGAGGAGGGATCGTTTTTTGTAGATTTGTAAATTTATTCATTTTGCAATCAATAATGTTATTGATAAATCGGACAAAATGTACAAGCTTCCATCCCTAACGGATAAACTAAAAGAAAAGTTTATTCAACACTTTGTACCCGAACAAAACTTATCATACGATGAATCGATGATTGAGTATTTTGGTCGCCATGGATGTAAATAGTTTATCCGTAGCAAACCTATGAGGTACGGCTACAAAGTTTGGAGCACGAACACTCCGAGTGACTACCTGATAAACTTTGAAATATATCAAGGAAAAAATCCCAGATCAAGTACAGAATACGAAAGGAATTATGCTAAGGCAGCAGCTCTACTGTTACAAATGATGGACGAAACGGGTGACAAGAAACATTATAGATATAATTTTTTTTCGACAATTTATTCACGGGTGCCAATTTGTGATGTATGGTTATGGCGGAACTGGTACCTACTAAGCGTGAGAACCGATTGCCAAAAAATGCCTCTTTTATCAAAAAAGGAATTGAAAAATCAGAGGAAAGGGGTGACTTTTCTGCCACATAAGAACAAAAAAGTAGTGTTTTATATGTAAGATGGCTTGATAATAGTGTGGTCACGATGGCAAGCATTTCTTATGGCATAGCACCAGTAAAGGCAGTTGAGAGGCTCAGTAGGAGTGACAAGAAGATTGTTAATGTACAATAACATTTCATGGTAAATTATTTCATCGATTTTACTCATAATTGTGCTTTGACATATAGTTAGCGTATTGTAGTTCGCTTAAAAAAATGATACTGGCCCATGTTCACTTATCTGATTGAAGTTGCAGTTCAAAACGACTCAATGTTACACCGAAAGAGTGGGAGAAAAATAAGTCAGACTTTAGATATATTGCACAGAGAAAACTACTTCTTTTGACTAAATATGGCATACCTCCTTGAAATCCATGTCGAGATCCAAAAGCATCTCATTCTAGTGTCGATCACCAAATCTTAACTACTTGATAGAATACAAAAGACTAGATGCAGTGGCAAAAAGGAGTTTCAGAGAAACTAAAAGGAAGAGCTGGAGAAATTATTGTCAGAGTCTTATTCAAGGAACACCAATTAGAGAAGTCTGGGATAAAGTAAATCGATATAGAAATAGAAAACAATAGCAATGATATCAGATATGACGGATTGCATCACTACGTTATTTTGATACTTGACGGTAAAAGAGGGTGTGGTGGTGAACATTGTGCAGAGAAAGAACAATGTGCTCTCTAACTTCTTTCGTTCTTTTCATACTCAGTAGATATTTTTATATTTATTTACTTTTTGCTTTCTATAGGTGGATACTACCTTCCCAAGTGCAGTATTCTCTCAAACGAAAATTAAAATATTTTCAAAACATGTTCTTTTATTTACCTACAATACGTTGCCACTGTTTTAATACTTTTTATTTTTTGGAGCTTATGGGTTGAGTGGGAAAAAACAGGCAATTACCCAGAGAACATCCCTCTTAAGAGTGTTGAGCGCTTACAGGGCTACGTACACTATAGCACTACAGGTGAAATCTGGTACAATGCTTATACTACATCTCCTAGCTAAGGAACGACAGGTACATGGTAATAGAAGCCAACAGAAAAACATGACAGAAGCGCGAGACTAGATGATAGAGACATGGGAAAAGAAATGGAAAGAAGCAAAAACGAAGACGCAGTGGACCAAAATAATAATCCCGAATATAAGGGATTGGCACGACAAAAGAACAAACTACTATTTTACACAGTTCCTAACTGGACATTGATGTTTCAAACCTTATACACATGCCATTAAAAAGACAGAGGACAATCTATATGAAATGTGTGGCGTAAAGGATGATGCCGAGCATTGCGTATTCCATTACAGTATACATGTGAGACATCAGCAACAACTAATGACAATATGGTAAGTAAAGCTGTAATAAACGCATAAAAGTATAACTCAGTTGTTGCAGTAAAAACAGAACTAATTAAGATTAAAGAATGTCGGGAGCAAATGCGCAATATTTTTTTATACACACTCCTTTTAGACCGTCAACGTACCCGAGATTACTTTCGCAAAGAACCAGTTCATTGTGAGTGGATGACCCAGAATTAGTTGCAGGTCTAAGTTTTAAACACTTCAGATTGAATCCGCACCATCGGGACACTTCTCCCGGGCATCTTTGGAATATAACCCACCGGGGAACAAAAAAAAAGTTAGCTTAGGTTGGGTTATCCATTCCCATAAAGACATTTTTCGAGTCACTTTGACTGAGAAAAAATAATCTTTTCCATTCCACATTTCCACAAATAAAGACCTACTTTTTCTGATTCGTCTTAAAATCAGCATAATTTTTTTATAAACGTCATCAGATATTTTCGGAACTCTAGCAAAAAACCAAAAATGGTATTCTTTGGGAGATTCAATCAGAGGTTTTAGAGAGAATTGATATACTCAAAATCTTGAAATTTGTAGAAGTTTCTTGATATACCCAATTACTATAAAATATTTACGTTTCTAGTTATACCTGAAATCGACTGAAACTTCCTAATTTTTAATTGAAGACTCGATATATTATCTACCACCTACCACCTTCGTCACTAGATTATGTAAACTCATCCATGGATGTGTTTACAACTGAGTGTTTTTTAATTTATGTTACCTAGCATTTCACACGTTTAGGTTACTACGCTTGTTCCTGACTGGCTGGGGAGTGGATCCAACCCCTAATTCAATTTCAGTATACAACCAAGGGATGAAGGGGATTTTCCTATTCATCTAAAGTAGATGAATGTTGGGAATTGGAACTTGAATAGAGTTTTTTCAATTTTTGGTTTTATCATATCTTTAACTTCATTTTCAAATTTAAAAATAAAAGTAATATACAGGGTTTCCTACAACTTACAGTTCACTATATGAATTTTTTCATCTTTTCAATCATGCGTTTGATTCAATGTTCATCACACAAATGTGTTGTATTGTCATACACTTGTTTTTACGGCACGCTGGCTTATTAGCCACCGTAATTTTAACGTCAAACTTGTCACCGGTTTTCATTCAGTTTACATTTCAGAATAAGAATTTCCATCATGTAAATTATAATTGTACACCCCTTCAACAGGGTATTTTTAATGTTTTTAATCTAATGACTTCATCATAACAATGTTTTAACTTTGTGCATTGTTCTTTTTTATCAACTAGATGGTGTTGACACCTATTTGGATCTCTTTTTTAATGAAGTAAGTTCAACTTTTTAAATTGTTTTTTTTCAAAATTTCACAAACTTTGTAATTTCTTAGGACAGCTTTGATAATGGCTTTATAGCCGAAAGCGCTTAGCTGGAGATTAATAAACACATACACACTCTGTACTCGTCGTTTTCATTTACTCAATATACATTATATGCCCCATTTGATAGGCCTAGTATGGATCTAGGTTTATCACAACTATTTGTTCCTAAATAGCTCTCAACATCTTTGCGTTTCTGACACCAGGCTATATTTGGGTCATATTTTTGTTCATCAGGATACAATAAATTCTTCCCTGCCCTATCAAATATTTTCATTTAATTCTAATGAATTACAATTTAGGTATCGAGTTGTTGGTTTTGTTTGGGGTATACTTTTAATGAAACTCGGTTCCTGATTGGCTGGGTGGACGTGGTTCCCCCCTGAACTTATATTCTTTAATCTAGTTCAGTTAGATGCCTGTTGATTAGTCAACCAGTTGGTGCGTGATTGTCTTCCTTCAAAGTTTGACTTTAAATCTCATCATAACTGTCACTATGATAATAAATCTCAAATTTCAATTACTAATTACATAATGTATCACTCAACATTAGGTTTGTTACACTGGCAACTTAGCCACTACCGATTCATGTCAAACTTGTCATCATATAGACAATAACTCATTATTAATTAAAAATATCATTTAAATTATGAACATATTAATGTCTCCATTGTACACCCTAACTACAGGGTTGACATTGATTTGTTGTATGATTATTATATTCAGCAGGAGTTTTCCACTTTGTAATTATTTTACAAGATGTTTTTATGAAGGTTTACTTAGTCGTGTTTACATTTCACGATGAACATGTGCCTACTTTATAGGTTATGTCGTTAGTCACCTGTTGTTTTTGACGCAAGTTTAATGTTGTAGGAACATTTAATCTTCAATGAGTCAACATTTGTATTTTATTATAAGACAACTTTGAAAATGGCTTATAAGCCGAAACCGCTTAGCTGGACTTTTACATTAAATTACACACTCCTCAGTACCTACTTGTCGTTGTTTCAGTGATTTGTTATCTAGTATGTACATAATATTCAAATAATTCTATAAAACGATTTAACTTTCGATGTAATTCATTCACTTATATAATATGTATGTAGTTTTTGACCGTTGGTCTAATTTTTCCCATTTTCAATTACTTGAATATATTCAATATTTCCACAATTGCCGATCCATATTTTAGAATTTTGAGGTTCACTGCTTGCAAATAGTTTTTAGACAGACGGCGCAAATTATTTGACGTTTACGAATATAGAAAGCAATTCAGGCATTTACACGTATCTAATTCCAAAAGCTTAGTCAATTCTATTAATGAAACTAGAGTATTTTATTTGTTATGAAATAGAATGTGAAATCTTGTATATTGTCGTCAACATTCATTCTAAAAACAAAAACAGATGTAGTGAAAAAAAATTATTCTGATTGCAACAGATGTTGACGGCCTGTAGAATATCTTTCGGCTTAACGGAAAACCAAGTAATCTCTAAAGACGCAGGTATTAAAAAGGGAGTGAATCTGTTATTTACTTATTTCATATAACCAAAGACAAGGGAGAAGTATTTCGAGTTGGCAAGTTTTCTGAAAAGAATGAGAAGATTAAAAGCACACAACCAAGACATTCTGGTGTCGGTCATTATTATCAGATGATTAATCACTTCCGGAGTACGTTAATTACTAAACCGACTAAGAACAAGAACGGCCGTTGTGGATGCTTCTAATGCAACAGGAGATCATAGCAGGATGGCGATGGGAATGTCATCGTAGGTAGGGAAAATTGTCGACATAATCCATTGGCGTTACCAATTTCAATTATTTATTAATTTTATAAATATTATAAATAATAAAAAAAACAATAATAATTTTATTTTATATGCAGTATGTTCCCGGATTGGGTTTAAAAGAGGATTTTATTTTTATTTTTTATTATATAAAAAAATGCTAAAGGAATAAAAAATTTTGCTTGATTTCAAAATGACCAAATATGTCATTGGAATTACGAAACTGTCAAACCTTTAGATTTTTTTCAATCACAACATTAAAAAAAGAACTAGACTAGAAACAGTAATGTTTAAAACTATTCTATTATTTCGTCACCCCTTTCAGCACACAATTCTACTCTAAGTTGCGGTACCTTGTAACTGTTGCAAATTTCTTCATTGTCAAGGACGCAACAGCATCTATTATACGATTTTTTGATACTACCACATAGTTAGGCAAGTTTTCCATGTAGGCTAGTTGCAAAACAGGACCATTTCTGCCAATCCAATTATTTTCGAATTATTGATCGAACCAGAAGGAAAAAATGGAAAATTTGGGATCATAGATATGTAGTATTAAAATTCTAATTACAGATTTTGTTATTTGAAGTCAAGCAAAAAATTTTATTCCTTTAGCATTTTTTTGTAAAATCAAAAATAATTTTTTTTCATTCTTCTAAACTCAATCCATATATATAACTAGGTGAATATTTCGACCGTGGTTATTTATAAATTACAATATTCGTTTTGTGAAGTAATTTTAAATTTGCTGTTACTGTTATTTTAGTTCACTCCTGATGAAGCTATGAAATATTGAGTATATAGATAAAAAGAGTTTTATTAGTCTAGTGACCGCAATAACTCGAAAATCAACAGAGTATTGTAATTTATATATATATATATATATATATATATATATATATATATATATATAATATATATATATATATTATATATATATATATATATATATATATATATATATATATATATATATATATATATATATATATATATATATATATATTATATACAGGGTGTCCCGGGACTAATGGGAAAAAAGTCAGGAGAGTATATTATGAGCCAAAATAATGTTAGTACTTCATATAAACTTTTACTATGCAGGCCCTCGTTTTCGAGTTATAGGCCTCCAAAGTTTTAATTTTGAATTTGGTTTTTATTTTTATTTTTTGTACTAGTTATTTGATCTTCATAAAATTTACGGCAAAGCTATAATGTAAGTGTATGTTTATTTTGGTAAGGTAAACAGATTTACAGTAGTGCATTGAAGCCAGGGACGGACTACTCGCAATGGTTAGTGATTCAAAAATTTTGCAGGTATGGCACACCCTGTATGAAATTATCGAAATTCACTTCCCCACATATTAAGCTAACGAAAAGGTACTCTTGTTGGAATTCGATAAAATAAGCCGTTTGGCTAATATTTACAGTTTTATTAATGCACTACGTACAAGTCTACCTAACTAACTTATTAATACGATGTCCAGAATTTACTTGCTTTCAATCAAAATTACGAACATAACATTATTAAACCATTAAGAAAACCTCAAAAAACACAAGTTATAAAACATTAGAATAAAACTAATTCCTAAACAACAACAAAAACTAACGTTATTCTAATAAATGTTCAATATGAGCTCCTCCCACTTCCACGCACATTCTAAGTCTACGAAGGTTGTTTCTTTGCACTTGAAAAAGCAATTTCACACTATTTCTAATAACATTGCAGTGTAACACAATTCTGTCTATTAAATCTTGCCTTGTTTGCACAGGTGTTGCGTATACCTTACTTTTGAGATAACCCTAGAGAAAGAAATCCATAGGATTAACGTCTCCTGATCGCGGTGGCCATTGAAAAGGGCCTCCACGACCAATCCATCTATTAGGAAGCCTTGTGTGTAAATGCTGTCGTACATCTAAACTGAAATGAGGAGGGGCCCCATCATGCATGAACCATAAATTCCTACGAGTTTGTAGTAGCACATCATCAAACAGGTTCCATAACTCATTTTGCAAAAAGCTCCAAATATCTCTGACCGGTCAAAGTACCGTCAATAAGGTATGGCTGTATCAAATTATTGCCAACTATTCCTGCCAAACATTAACCATGAATCTATGCTGGATCCTAGTTTGGATAATGCCATGTGGATTCACATCATCCCATAAATGCATATTATGAGAATTTATGATTCCATCTCTGGTGAAACCCGGTTCGTTCGTAAAGAGAACGTTACTAATAAATGTGTTGTCTGCTTGTTGTTGTCGCAGAAACCACTGGCTATACTCAAGTCGAGCAGGATAATCAGCCACTGTCATACGGTGTACTTTTTTCATGTGAAAAGGATATAACAGCTGTTCTTTTAGGACGCGATGAACAACTGATTTCGAGACGTTATGTTCTCTTGATAATTTTCTGAAACTCGATGGTTCATTATCAACTGCATTTAACAAGTCTTGTTCAACTGCCACAGTACGTATGCTTCGTACTGGACCTTCTCCAGCTTTTTCTGGCGAAAATCTTCCTAAAATTTAAAATTTTGTTTTGTATATATGGAAAATTACATTTACTTATTCATACCTGTTTCTCGTAACCTGAGATCAATACGCCCAAACATTCGTCTGTCTGGCAATGCTCTGTTTGCAAAATGTTCTTCATAAAGCCTTTTGGCTTCTAAACAGTTTCGAGAAGCCAGTCCATACATTAGATGTTTATCTGCGTACTCAATAAAAGCGAATTCTGCTATTGTAACTGTTAAGTTAAGGACTTATGAATTATTGACAAGTACTGACTACGAACTATTCTACACAACGTTTGACAACTAATCCTATGGTAACTTGATAGACGGTAAAAACACTTATAAAAAGTTTTTACCAACTTTCCAATTAATAAGTCGTTAATGTTTTCCATTTTCTGCTATCGTTAAATTATTTTTTTGTAGTACTCTAGGTAAATTTTGGACATCTATTAAAAGTTAGTTTTACCTCGTTGTGTACTTATAAAAATGGTGAATGCGTGAACTGCTACGTAGTGCATTAATAAAACTGTAAATATTAGCCAAACGGCTTATTTTATCGAATTCCAACAAGAGTACCTTTTCGTTAGCTTAATGTGTGGGGAAGTGAATTTCGATAATTTCATACAGGGTGTGCCATACCTGCAAAATTTTTGGATCACTAACCGTAGCGAGTAGTCCGTCCCTGGCTTCAATGCACTACTGTAAATCTGTTTACCTTACCAAAATAAACATACACATACATTATAGCTTTGCCGTAAATTTTATAAAGATCAAATAACTAGTACAAAAAATACGAATAAAAACCAAATTCAAAGTTAAAACTTTGGAGGCCTATAACTCGAAAACGAGGGCCTGCATAGTAAAAGTTTATATGAAGTACTAACATTATTTCAGCTCAGATTATACGCTCCTGACTTTTTCCCATTAGTCCCGGGACACCCTGTATATATATATATTATTGTGTTATTTGTTTGTTTATTATGATTAAGATTATTCTTTAATTTAGTCACACAACAAATTAATAAGATGTTTTATTCAATATACAATGGATTATTACTTGATATGTAAATGAATTTAATTTTTCTCCGACCGACTCTGTAATCTTTATATTTGATGATATCTAAATGATATCCTTATTTTTGAAAATTTATCTCAGGGAATATCTGTGGGTTGAAAAAAAGCACGTAATTTAATTTATCAAGACCGACACTGTAATCGACCTACATAGAGTTCTCGTTATATGTGTGTTAACGAGGAACCATAGAATAACAACTCTACAATAAGGTTTAATAAATGGTTTAAACGAGAACAACTATTTTATCTTATGGTTTAAATAATACTCAAATTCAATTATAAATCCAAATTTCTTATCTAACTTCATTCATGCCTCATACACACCGTTTGTTGATAAGATATACTTATAGAAAAAAGTATCAATCAATTTGTTATTGATGGCTTAGTCACACTATGATTTTATTAAAAAGAAGAAGAAAAATGTAATATCTATGTTGACGAAATTGAAATTTCCAGTAAGATGCCTTACATATTATTAACTAATAGTTGATGTATACATTGTTTCGATACCTATTTTTCTTTTGTTAAATAAAATGTTTATAAGTACGTTGTCACGTTTTAGATTACGAACTAGTTTTGAAACATTCGGAAGTACATTACCACTGCTTGACGATCCTCAGATATTGTAGTGTAATTCGGAATTCTAGCAAGAAATCACAATGTCTGGTCCTTCTCGGATAAATTGGATGTTGTTGAACAAATTTGGATTGTACGAAGTCACTTTTTTTGTTGAATAAACTTGGTAATTATTATCATCTCACTGTTCTTACATTATTGTTTCTACTTATTGTTGGTTTATAGCTTCAGTTATTGATTTGAATATTATTTATTTATTTTCTATTGTTATCACAGGAGTAACATGTCTCCCTGTTTCTTCATGAGACCATCTCCCATTTATTGATTTTTCCCCTTCAATTGTTTCTAACAAACAACCCTCTTAGATTTTTGTTTCAAATATTTCTACCAATCACAAATGTTTTACAAGCTAGTTACTAGATTAATTTTCGTATATTTCAAAATATTATTACTTTATTTATGTTAATTCAATTAATTACTTTAATTTGCATGTGATTCTTATATTATGGTTTTATTTTTAAAATCTTTGTTGTCAATTTTGTCTTATATGTACTTTGAAAGTTGGTATTTTAAAAGTTTTATATTGCAAAGTTTGCCTTCCTGTTTTTTTCTATTCTTACTTCCTGTTTGAATTATTCAATATACAGGATATATCAAAAATATTATATTTTATTTTATTACTAAATTTTGTTTGTTTTTAATTCAGCCTATTGCAGACTTATTCGAAATGGTTTCGTATTTTTCAACTAAGGTAAATTAATGTATATGAACATCTAATACAGAGTTGGTCATGTGGTTATTTACATAAATAATTATTTGTAAGATTCCTTAGACACAATAATATATATATATATATATATATATATATATATATATTTGTAGTATTTCTTAAACCATTATATATTTATCTTTTTTGGATAGTTCTTGGGTATATACCTATACCCAAGAACTATCCAAAAAAGATATATATATATATATATATATATATATATATATATATATATATTTATATATATATATATATATAAAGAGCATATATGATAAAAATTGATGATAAATATCGTTTCAATATTACAATCATTCACTGTTTTTAATATTATCTCGTACGAATGAAGAAGTAACCTGTAAAAATTTTTGTATTTTTGTAACTACTTTTTGTCCATCACTAATAAAAAGACGATTAGAAACTTATACAGAAAAGATAACCGGCGAGTACCAGTGTGGATTTCGTAAAGCTAGAGGAACAATAGACCAAATTTTCTTACTAAAACAAGTATTAACACACTGTTACGAATACGAGATTCCTACATATATGCTGTTTATCGACTTTAAGGCAGCCTATGACACGATAAACAGGACTAAGCTATTGAGAGTCTTAAGAAAACACAAAATTCCAGAGAAGCTATGCAAACTGGTGGAAATGACACTCAAGCAGACAAGAAATGTAGTAAGAGTAGAAGGGGAAGAATCAGAAGAATTTGATACAACCCAAGGACTGAGGCAAGGAGACCCCCTATCTACCATGCTATTCAACATAGCATTAGAAGATGTTATAAGGAAAAGCAAAATCAACCGTCGGGGTACATTACTGAACAAAAGCCACCAATGTTTGGCATATGCAGATGACGTGGTTTTATTATCAAGGAACAAAAAGAACTGATGAAAATAGCAACAGATCTAGTGACAGCAGCACAAGAAGTGGGGTTGGAGATAAATGAAGCAAAAAGCCAGTACATGAAACTAAGAAATAAAACAGTAACGGAAGAGACATTACGGCTAGAGCTACAGAACGATAATATAATACAAATAAAGGAAACCTAATAAATGATAAATGTGAGGAAGAAGCAGAAATCGATCTTAGACTGGCCAAGGGCAATAGATGTGCTGGAGGATTACTCAAAATCTTGAGATCAAAACAAGTCATACGAGCAACAAAGAAAAGAATTTATAAAACAATATTAAGACCGACAGTGCTATACGGATGTGAAACATGGGTTATGAATAAGAAGTAGAAATCCAAACTCGAAATCTGAGAGAGGAAGATATTAAGGAAAATTTATGGCGGAAAAAAAAACAGAAGAAGGATGGGACAGGCGCACAAATAAGGAGTTGTATGATCTATACAATGACTCAACAGTAATTGAAGTAATCCAATCAAAAAGACTGCAGTGGTTAGGTCACTTAGAACGGATGGAACAGTCAAGAGATGTAAAAGAAGTAGCATGGAAAAGACCAGAGGGAAAGAAGAAGTGAGGTAGGCCCAGAAGAAAGTGGAAAGAAGCCGTAATGCAGGACGTCGCGGAAAAGGGAATACGGAACTGGAAAAGCGTAGCAAGCGATAGATACAGATGGAAAATTCTTACACGGCTATAGGCCCTAGGTCTTATGCCTATATATATATATATATATATATATACTGTTGCAGGCTAATGTGGACTCCGTTATACCTGTAGTCCAATTTGGGCTCCTAGCGTATATTTCATGTATACCACTATATAAGTTGACGTCTTAGTGGGATCCGTTATATGTAGCGGTTACAGTAGGCTCCGTTGGTGTATATTTCCATACTTCAAAAGCAAGGTAGGCTCCGTATATGATGCATTTCAGGTAATATGGACTCCTTGCGGCGTTGCCACATATACTATCGGCCAGTTAATACATACAATCAAAAGAATAATTGCCAGTTCGGTATTGACATTGTATAAAACGATTGCAATCGGCGTTCTTCGTAAGAAATTTTTATCTGAGACTGAAATTGTTAATTTGAAACAACAACTACGAGAAATAAAAATTATAAATTACAAACAATTGACTTATATTAAATAAACTGAGATTGTTTATAACATGAAAGAACGAATACGTAATAATACCTATAAATTAGCATATTTGCATATCATATGAAAACCTGTTGACAAAAATAAGCTCAATAGTCGAGCTTATATTATATATTTTTATGGAAACATACATTTACATTTTTGACTGATGCATTTACAACAATATGCTACCTTCTCCCTCCCATTTTATGCACACCTAATTTATTTTGTATTAATAGTTGATCCGAATAAGGACCCTACAATTTTTATGGAAAGTGGCGACTGGTATCTTTCTTTGAAAACTTGATATGCATTTGTACTCGATCCAGTTACTTAAATTGCTGATAGGCTCAGCTCAATTCTGGTTGATATCTGTAAGTTTTTGTTACTAGTTTTGGTACTCAATGAAAGTGTGGAATTCTTAAGATTTTCCTATGATCAGTTTTTGAAATATACATTTTTAAAGTCATGAACAATTAAGATTCTGTTATGATAATTCCCAGTGTAATACAATATAGAAAATATATTTTAGATGCAGTTTTTGTAGATCGTACAATAATATGAAAATATGCTTATTCATACAGAGTGCTCTTAAATATATCGACTAGGTAAGTAATTAATGAGTATTTTTGAATTAACATGCTCAACACATAACAGAGGATTTTTTCTGAAGTGATATTCAGTGGTTCAAATCCATTATTTAATCAATTAAACGCTTTTTCAAATTGTTTTCGTTGTACGAGTGATCAACAGTGAAATAAATAAGTTCTCAATAGCTCCTGTGTCAAAAACTAAAACATTTAAGAATTGGTGGCTAAAATCGTAAATGAAAAAACCCGGCAAAATTGCTTTACACATAGGTAGGCTATTGAATATCACTTATATAGTATAAAAAAATAAAAAGCTACCATACGTGTTTAGTATGTTATTTTAAAAATATCCCTCAAATATATGCCTCTTTTTATTTATATATACAGTTGTATAATATAAAAGAAATTAAGTATATTATCTATTTTGTATTACATGGTAATTTTTGACGAAAACAAAATCCTGATTGGCACTAACTTTAAAAACGTATATCTCTAACAAGTACCAAAACTAACAGTAATAACACGAAAATGCAGAAATATACCGACGACATTTCTAAATATAGAATCATTTATAATAAAATTGCAATTTCGGAATATTTACCGTCCTTTATTTTTTGTCTCACACTGTATGAAATAGTATTGCAGAAAATAGCAAAAAATAAGAATTCCTAAGAATTTCATTTCAAATATTTTTTCACTAACCCTATAACTATCTATATTCTTGGGTCGAAAATCAGTCTAAAACTAATGCCGAATGAGTAAGGAGTAACAGCCCTGCAAAATATTAATAATAAAAAGTCTTACCAAAACGAAATAGTACTTTCGATAAACCGCTACATTCCATCTTTAACGGCTTGTATCGTACAAATTGTTAGGTCTATTTTAGCAATGAGAGAATTACATCACCTGTCAGTGTGTTTAGTACTCCGCTCAGTCTTAGAGGATCATTTAGGCATAACCGTTTCACCTTCGCTTTGTGATCTTAAAGGTTTTTTGGGATCAGGATTCGAAGAACATTATTTTACGTGCCGCCTTAAAGACTTATTGGCATAATATCCTTTGCAAAATTCACAAGAAATACTACGGCTCACATTGCTTTTCTTGTTCTCGCTAATCGGAATTATATCATTACAAAATTTCAATGACGTCGAATTTGATCCAAAGCGTGTTTTCGTTCGTAGTTTTAAGCCCTTGTGTAAAGATAAAAAACATCAAATTCATCGGAATGATGACTCATCAAATGCCTTCCAAAATTCTGAACATCTTGTATACAATATGGGGAATCATGTGGTCGTCGCTTTTTCTTAGATATTCTTGGCAATTCTTGAACATCAGAACCAAGAGGTTTGGATTTTTCTGTTGATTTATCCAGTGCTGTATGTTTTACTTGTTTAAGTGATGAATTATATTCGGATATTGAAGAGCATACTGTATCAAGTTCAAATGAAAACGACATCTGTTCTAGATGTGAATCATTATTTTTTTAAAACGTAGAATCTCCCAGTGTTGAATCACGTGTTACGATTTCATTTTTGGAATTGTAGTGGAAATCCAAGGAAGAGTTTTGTAAAACGGCATAGCTTGTCAACGGCACTTTATTTTGTGGGATCGTGATACGCTCTAATGAGTCAAAGAGATTGTTTTCTCTGTTTGAATTATTGGAAAAAAACTTTCCTCGGATGGTAAATATTCAGAACCAGATGTTTCCGTGATACTGAGACATTGTCCAGTGCTAACAAACAATGTCTTTTATGAAATTAGACAATTTAAATCATTTATGAAAATAATACAGTATCAAACTTCTGTCAAAACTACCAATTTTATGTTTTATGTCAAATGAGTTTCCATTTTTAAATTTTATGAATTAAGGATTGTTTCAATATTCACACTTCTTGTCAGTACACGAGATTAATTACTTATAATTAATCTGCACAACTTTAGGCGGTGTGCAATTTTAAATGATGCCTGCTGTATTCTGTAAACAGATAACCCTTGACTCTACATTTCAAATTTAAAAAAGTATATTTAAAGTAACCGCTAGAGGATGTAGTCGCATACGGAATAAAAAGTATTCAAAAATCAAAACCCGACTAATGAAAAAAGTATGGAACAAGAAAATATTCTCATCTATAATAGTTATGAACAAACTGTTCAATATTCATCTGCTATTAAGTAAACAGCTTACCCCTAATATATTATGATTTATTTGATACATACTCATAGTTATGTTGCAGTCGACTTCGTTATTCCAAATGAAACACCCAGTATATTTTTAACTTTCTAAATTGCTGATATAATTATCAACAACTTATTATGACAAACTAATATACTTTAGTCTCATGGCGAGATGATAATTATTTAATTACGGACATTCCTGTTTGACTGTTATTTATAAACTATAAATTTGATGATAAATTATAATTACTGAATTTCCACCACCTACATCGGTCACTGTAAGGTAACTCAATAATATCCCAGAAAAACGTGTTCCATTCTTTATACACGGTGAAGAATAATTAACGTAAATTTTGGATAATGAATAATAGTAATAACTGTGTGTTTTTAAATGGCAAACATATTTTTTGTCGCCTTAATTCTATATTAGATTTCAACCATATATTCTTAACATTTCCCTATGCCTGAATGTAATGGTTTTCGAGATTTTTTTGTCTTTATTATTTATTAAAAAATAATTATTATTTGTATATTAATAGTCATTTTTCAACGCCCTATCTTCGAAGTACCTTTTATTGTACCGCTTTGTTGCGCTTAAGACGGATGTTTATGGTTATTCTGTACAATGATATTTCACAGTTCAATTTTCTTCAGACCAGAAAAAATGAATATCTCGCAAGCTTATTAATTGTTTTCACTAAAATAATTTCATTTGAGATATGAAATAGTGTACATACTCGTATACTTAATTTCCTCCACATTAAATTATTCTGACGACAAAGAAAAACAACACAGTAAAAGAAGATTTAAGCATGTGTTTGAATAATTGTAGACTTTTTTAGTATCTACAATTATTCCACTGGATAGTTTTTCGTACGACTTTACCTTTCAATGTAAATAGCAGGAATACCATTTTTCATTCCTTTCCAACCGCATACATCAACCCTTGAACCACCATATTTTTCAGGGTTATCATAAACCTTTTTATCATTCTCACTTATAAAAGTTCAGGTCTAACAGTTTTTCATTATTTTTACTAAATTAGTTATTCCGATCGTTCTAGGTAATTGAAGCTACATAAACTAAATACAAGCAAACACAGAGCTTCTCACATCTACGTAAAAACTTTCTAATTTAACATAATTTAGTAGAATTTTGACGTTATTGTGAAAAATGGTGTTTTTCACTTGTACAACAGTCATATTTATACAGAGTGGTTCATTAACAATTGTCCATATAGTAACTGGAGAAACCTTAGCACAAAATATGAAGATTCGAGAACACTTCAGTAAAATATTCCTTCTTACTGAGATCTAGGGTGTTATATCATAATTATTTGAAATGATTGTAGTCCATTGTTTTTACACCTTCCACTTTTTATATATTAGGATACTTCAATTAGTGGTAAAATATAATTTTCCTCTATCACTAGAGGCATGCGGTAGGGATAAATACTTCTTTTCCCCCTACAATCTACGCCACTACCGTAAAAATGATTTCACCATGTTTTCTCGATACTCCGTTACTTCCCACGTAAATATTAACCTCCTGTCTCTATGCGATACAGTACGAAGTTTTCAAGTTATTCGAGATTAAATGGAATGTTTATAATACCTAATTTTATTTTATCTCTTTTTTCGCACTAGTCAACACTATTTTGCTAATTTGGTTATGAAATTTATAAGTTTCAGTTGATTCCATCTCAAATGATCTGTTCATATTGATGTTTATCAAATTTTCACTCTAAGAAGATATACATTAAAAACTATTATTTTTATTCTATCCCACTGGACGCCTATGGTTATAGCGGGAATATGTTACCACTAAATGCATATTTGAATGGTTTGCCAAGTACGCACAAAAATATTGGAAGGTGTCAAAACAACGGGATTAAATCGTTTTATAATAAAACTTTCTGGGTATCGGTAAGGAGGTATAGGTACCTCCAGTTACCATATGAACAATTCTAAATGGAACACCCCATAAAAAGCATATACAGATGCAACATAATTTGATAAAAGTATCTCGTGCTCGTAAGAAAAATTGAAATTCTGTTTCACTTTATCACTATTGAAATTAAAGACCTTGTTAAGCCTTTTGAAATGAAATGATGAAATTGTTGGATATCTCCGTAAAGAGATTTGAAACTATCCGATTTGTTAATCATTTGGTAAAAAATTCAACCAATTTTGTTAAATTCTATTGAAATAAACGGGTTTTAATCATTCATTTATTTTGTCCTTCCGTACACCAATTATTTGAGGATTTTTTATTCAAAATAATTTAGAATTGATTGATGATAACAAAAGAGTGTTGATATTCCATAATACATAATACTTTAATTTAGATCCAATTTTCAGTAATTTCTCTATCAACGATTATCGGTTCTTCAGATACAGCCAGCCGTCCTACTCGATATGGAAAAGTTTTAAGAAGTAAAATATTTTGTTTTCCATTGGATATTTTATCAATGTATTTAATTCTGACCAGCTTTGTAATAGCAGATTTTATATGGTAATTCAATCTTCCACAAAAATAATACTTTTTCAAAAACATTGTGGATGTGTTATATGATGGCTTTTGTTTAGCTTGAAAACAATGTAAAAATGTTTCAGAAAAATTGACTCATTTTCTAAAAGTAATAATATAAAGATTATTTGTCATCACACACTTTGTAAAAATACTTACAATCTGGAACCCGATTTAAAGCCAAATTTAATATTCTCTTAAATGGAAATGTCATCGTGGATATTCTCACACAATACAGATAACAATTATACAATAATTGTTTCTAACCACGTGCCTTGTACAGTACATGTTTGTACTCCACTGGAGCCCGAAATAACTGCTATATATACTGAAAAGATATCGCGCTGTTTTATGCAAAGAGACGTCCATTTTTTAGGACTGTGGTATGTTATATTTACCCTAGTTTGCTAGATATGGAGTAGTAAAGTTAAAAAAAGTACACAGTTTTGGAGTTTTTCAAACTTACGAGCTGAACTAAATTTATGTTGCGCACACACTACTACATGTGTAGATATGTATAATTGCAAAAATTTATTTAACTTCACAATAATATATAATAATAGAATTCCACTTTGTTTTGTTTTAAATATTGAATTTGTTTGAATTAAAAAAAACGAATCTTTTGCAGCAAGATAAGTTACACATCAGCATAATATTTAATTTGACGATCTACGTCAATGAAGTACAAGATAATGAGTCTACATATTTGTGCTGCTTCCCTTATGTTCGGCAGGGTAACACTCATTTCACCGTCTGATTCATTTTTCATATTAAACTTTTTGGTAATTTTAATTCAGTATAATAATTAAAATACTAGCTATCAGCTGTATTGTAGTCGCTGGAACTCGCCCTGCGACGGCCTGTCTGGGATTTGTTGATTATCAATACTTATTATTGACTAGTGAATAATGAACGTCATCATTCTTAGGAAGCTCCACATGTAAAATGTAAACTTTATCAATTATCAAACAGCCGTGGACAAATTTTGTTGTGACATGACAATTTAATTACTGCCAAAATTGTCAGAATCATTTGAAGTTATATTCAACGTTTCCAAATGAAAGTTACTATTTCTGTAGTCGCTAAAAGTTGCTATTAATTATTACCGATTGGTTTGTTTTAAAATTTATGGAATTTCATTGGTCAATGGAATGTTATATTAATAGTCAATTTATCAAAGCCCTCGAACGGAAGCTCTCGATTTTTAATTAGATTAGTAATCTCAAAATTATGTCGAATCAACAAAAACAGAAGAGTGTTTATCAAGATCATGCTATAATTTGGATACTAAGCTTCAGAAATGAATAATTTGTTCTTAGTATTTCCCATTTTAAGAATCAGTGTAGCGAAGCATGATAAGTTTTTAGCTCTAAAAATATACTGGGGTTGAGCAAGTATAATGTTTGTTATGGTATTTATAAACAACTTGAATTTTTGTTGTGTTTGGACACTTAAGATTCCCATAATTTCATGACGCCAACTTAAAATGCAAGTATGAAAATAATATGCAGAAAACGAAAATCGCGTAAAAGAATTTTGATTTACATCGTATGTGTACAAGAAATAAAAGCTAGAATTGGAAAAAAACTCTAGCTCAGTTGGGATGCAAATTAGATATATTTAGTAAATAATTTTTGGTATCGTGTATGTATGAATGTTTACTGGGGTGATATTCACTGAGACCTAAGAGATCTATTGTGCCTCCTTTTTTCTACTTAGTTCCTAAGGAAAGTCTGAGCAACTAGAGTATTTCCTTCAGTCCTATTTCCTAGAAAATTTTTAGGATATCCGAAGACTTCAGCTTAGGTAATTGTCCCTCTTCATTGGTATAGTCTAACAGTCTCTATATGTAATTACTATTTGGTTATATTCATTCAGTCTATCTTGCCATAAAATTGAAGCCGGTAGATATAATCTATAAGCATAATGAAAAAAAACGAAAATATATATGCCAAATTGAACTCAAACCTAAATAGGAACAAAAAGGCAATGAAATGAACATCGTGATCAATCAGCCATTTTATAATTCAAGAAGAACTTATCTATTAAATTAGTAAAATTATAATCCGAAAAAGTAGATTATTAATTTCACACTTTCTATTTACAATATAATAAAAATTGTTATCACCTCGAGTCAATAAGATATACAATGTAATTGAAACGTTTTGAATATTTTTATTAAAATTACTTTCAAGATTCAAAATGACAGAGTTATGTTATCTAAATGAATTAAAATAATTATAATTTGCATTCATATCTAAAACAAAAAACAGCCAACTCCAAAGCTCCCGTTACCGAATCGTTGAAGATGTCAAATTACTTGTGAGCCCTTGCATGGTATACGTATCTCATTCCTAAATATATATTTAAAAATAGACTCATAGCTTTCATTTTCTTGAATAATACTTTAACTGTAACAAGAAATAACCGATGATGTAAGTCTTTACCAATTTAGTATAATAATACTAGAAGGAGCTCACTCTGACCGCTACAGTGATGTGGTACTCAACTGCAGTGGTGCCAAAGTTATCGGATCCTTGTTTGACCTAGAAATATAACATAAAATGTATATCAAGTTTTCAACATATCGCCATCTAGAAATATACACGCGCACTACAAAAATATACAAATTCACGAAAACGGCCAAAATTAGCTCCTTCTAAAAACTATGCCAAATCAATCTAGGCATAAATATAAGGTAGTTGATGCTTTTTTTAGGACTTGGTAAACTGGGCTCCGTATATCGGAGCCCATTTTACCGCGGAGCTCACTTATACCTCAGATTTAACATGGGAGGAGCCCACCTTGTATGTTAACTAAATATATATATATATATATATATATATATATATATATATATATACAGTTGCGGCCAATGAAAAATGGGTTAACTCTTGAGGTAAGAGCACCTTAATCTGACGTATGCTGAATCGAGCTCTAATCCCCTCCTATTTCTCAAGGCAAACTTTGTCAGTTGATGTCTTTGAACTGACAACGAATATCTAAACGCGATCAACTTTATCCGTTACAGAATTTATTTGATTGCTTACCAGCGCCAAAGTGGTGTTGTACGCAATCCATGCTTGCATCTAGTATGCATTTTAGTATCGACTAGGCCATTCTAGTAGTCAGAGGTAAAACGTTTGCATTTTGGTAAGTACTTACTTAGATTGAACCGGTAATTAAAAATATTTCGATAATCAAGTTTTGCTTACCCAAGCTGGTTGCACTTTTCTTTTATGTTCAACAAAAGGATTCAAAAATAGATTATCAATGGTTTTGGTTTATTATTTTGACACAAATTTATACAAATATGTTCAAAAAAATACGTCGGAATAAGGGCCCATTTTTGTATCCAAAGCTAATGTCGGCGTAATGCGGCGAAATAAGGATTTTCTACTATATTATTCAAATTAAATTCAAAATCCTATATGAACTGCAATCAGGAAAAAATATTTGTAATTTGTAAATAAGGCCTTAGTATATGCTAGGAGCAAAATATGTTTCATAGATTTCTCACTAAAAAACTAAGTTTTTATGTTTAGAGAGTGTGTTCCCAAAAAAAGTTTATTTTAAATTATAGCTATACCCACAGCAATCTTTAATTTCTCATTAAACCAAAAATATTCTTATGAAGTGAAAACACTTTCAATTTTAGTAAAAAGTATGTTCAAGATTTTACTTCAATTCATTTTGTTTCAAAATATTTATACCAATCTCGGAGAATATTAAAAAAAAGTATGTCGGCATAAGGATCCGCTTTTTATAGTGCAGGAGGGAATTGCGCCTTAAATTGACTCATGCACCTATGTGTTACGATATTTTGATACTGACCTGAGTAGACCTATTTTTAATTTCCAGCAAAATGGCAACTACAGTAATAATTAAAGCTAAAAATAAACGAAAAAACAAGTATTCAGAAACCGCGGTTAAATAAGCTCTTGAAGAAATAAAACGAGGTATGTCTGTTTATAAAGCCTCCAAAATTTACAGCATACCACAGACAACATTAAAGGACAAGAAAAAGCAAAAAGATATTTTCAAGACAAGTGGAAAACCGCCTATCTTAACCGCTGAAAAAGAGAAGCTAGTAGTTGATTGGATCCATTTCCTGGGAGATGCTGGGTTCCCAGTGTCTAGAGCTCAACTATTTGATGTGGTATTCACATTGATTGAAAACCTAAATCGACATTATCCTTTTAAGGATGGGAGACCAGGAAAACATTGGTACCAAGGATTTTTAAAACGAAACCAACATGTGTCTTGCCGAATAGCACTAAACCTTACTTCAAGCCGAGCTGGAGTAACTGAGAAGGCCATTAGGGATTGGTTTGTGAAAGTGCATGAATATTTTGTAAACCATGAAAGTTTTAGAAGACCACAGCAGAATCTATAACTGTGATGAGACCGCATTTTTTTTACTCTTTCGGAAAAACAAGTGCTAGTGAAAAAAGGTTCAAAGACTGTCTATACTAGAGTCTTGAATGATGATAAGAAATGCCTCACAATTTCAGCCAACGTTTCTGCGAACGGTCAAGTTGCTCCTCCGATGGTGGTTTTTCCATATAAGTCCCGGATGCCAAAAAATATCCCTCAATCTATGCCAACCGGTTGGGGTTGTGTATATACCGAGAGTGGTTGAATGAGTGCGGAAGCTTTTTTTGAATATGTAACCAACGTTTTCTTTAACTGGTTAACGAAAAACAACATCACACTGCCCGTCGTACTTTTCATTGATGGCCACACCAGCCATATTTCATTAACATTAAGTGAGTTCTGCAAAGCAAATGGAAAAGTATTGGTAGCGTTGGTTCCGAATGACACCCAAATAATGCAGCCATTAGATGTAGCACTGTTTCGTCCCGTTAAGGCTAAGTGGCGAACAATAGTCCATGATTTTAGAATTAAACAAGAACTTAATAAATTTGAACGAACAGATTTTTCCGTGCTAGTAAAAGAATATTTTGATAAGACATTAAAACATCCAACAATTCAAAGTGCATTTGAATGTACTGGATTATATCCTTTTAACGTGGAAAAAATTAAATTCCAGAAACTCCAAACAAATAGAACTCAAGCCCCACACGTTATTTTCTCACAGGCCTGTTCTTAAATCACTATACCAGGACACGATTTTAGAAAAGAGTTTGAAAGCAAACAAACTATCTCCTGAAACGCTACGCCAGTTTATCAAACAATCTAATAATACAGGTTGGTCATGAAATCCATCTTATACCAAACTTATTGAATTCTGGAAATCACTCAACACCAAAGAGGAAGTGGATGACCAGCTACTATCGAATAAGCTATCAAATGAAACTGCACAATATCTTGTCCAAAACCTTGAAGAACTGCTGTCTGATGATGAACAGACCTCGTTACATCAGTTAGGGGACTCAACACTAATTAACAACATAAATGATGATGAAGATTTTAGTATATTTAGCATTGGAGGAGATGGCTTTTTAGAACTGGTCGCTAAAAATAACGATAACTGATAATTCAATCAACAACCATACTAAATCAATAGACGAGAGTATTGAAACAATCTTCGAAGATCATTCGACAGCAAAATTAACCTCCTCTCCAAAACCATGTCATAGTAACTCAATTGACAACAATACCGCAAAAAAATTCAAATTTTAAAAATAGAATACCTTGAACCAATCAAGCTTCCAAATGAATCACCTTCCAGTTCATCAGTACAATCTGATGTTCATGACACTACAGTCCATGATAAAGAGAATATTTCTTTAAATAACAATTTTCTTACACCGCCCAATCAAACAAATTCCGAAAAATCCGATTTTGTCAACCCACCATTATCTGAGGTATCTCCGGAACCATGTAGTGGTCAGTCATCTTCGTCATATTTTAGAACACCCCCAAGTTTCCTACGCCTTTTAAAAATGCATTTTATTTTCCCAAAAAGCCGAAAGAGTATGCAAAAAAACGAGTAACAAAAAAGATAACACCGATTGTAGCTATAGCTGATGAATTTGTAGAGTATCAAAGGCGACTAGAAGCCGAAAAAATGCCAAAAGATGAAAAGAGAAAAGAAAGACGCCCAGAAAAATAAAGCAAAAATTAAAACAATCCCTAAGAAATCAAATGGCAAAAAAAACAAAGAGGCAGACCCCGAACAAATAACCCAAGCACAACTAGCAGAAGGAGCAAAAATTTATGAACAGAAGAAAAAGAAGAAAAGAGAGAAAAAATCAGAAAATATGATGAACAAAGCAAAAGCCGAACCAGGAAAAAGTAAATGCAAGAAAGAGAGCGGTTATCAACAAGATAATTACGTAATTTTTATATATGAAAATGAACATTTTCCAGGACAAGTTATTGATAAAAATAAAACCAAATTTTTTATTAATGCGATGGAACGGATTCGGATACATTGGAGATGGCCAGCTGTCGAGAATGTCATATGGTATGAAAAAGATGAAATTGTTACTCGTATAAGTGCTCCTCGCCTTGTAAATAGGAGGGGATTTTATTCTGTTCCTGAGATAGAGTAAACGTGCAATATTTGTTTTAGTGATATACTTAATATAGATTTTATATTTGATGTGATTAAATTCTTACAAACCTATATGTAAAAGTTGTAAGTTTTTATTTTTTTGTTCTTATAATTGAAGAAAAAAGGCAAAGGATGTTCGCAACTAACAACAAAGCACACATTATATTATTCAGGAGTAAAACCAGAACAAAGGGCAAAGGAGAGTGTAGGAATAATTGTTACAGAAGAAATAAAACAAAAGGTAATACAATTTAAGGCAGTCGACTCGAGAATAATAGTTATTAGTATAAAATTAGAAGAAATAATCAATTTTATACAAATATATGGGCCAGTAGAAGGAACGGCAGAGGAAGAAATTTTAGAATTTTATATTCAATTGCAAAGAGTATTAGATGAAGTAAGGGAGGAAAACGAAAAGACAATAATAATGGGAGATTGGAATAGCAGGGTAGGAAATGATTACAATAGAGGAATGGGTTGTATGGTAAAACATGGAGAAGACATAATCAACAGAAATGGACTAAAAATGATAGATTTTTGCAGAAGGAATGATCTAATAATAGGAAATACGATGTGGGAACAACAACTAAATGATAAATATACGTTTGTGGCAGAAGGAAGAAACGCTAAAAGCCTGATAGACTACATAACATATACACAAAACCTAACAGAAGTAATGCAAAAAATTGAAACAAAGAAAGAAGCAGAAATTGGATCTAACCACAGATTAGTAGTGACAACTTGTCTAGTAAAATTACTCAGGAAAGAATTTACTACAGACTACAGTAAACTAGCAACACATAAACTCAAAAATAAAGATATCGAGAAAAAATACCAAAATGAGACGAATAAAGAATTCTATAAACTAGAAAAAGAAAAAACAGACTGGACACTTGAAGAACGATGGGTCGCCTTTAAAGAAACGCTATTAACAGCAACAGAGAAGATATGTGGAAAAATTAAATATAATAAGAATATAAAAAGGACTAACTGGTGGAATAACGAAATTAAAATAGCGGTCAAAGAAAAGAAAACGGCATGGAAAAAATATATCACATCAAAATTACATGTGGACAAAGAAGAATATGACAGGAAGAAAACTATTGTAAAAAGAGCCGTCAAAAAATCAAAACGTGAGTCATGGAAGAAATTCGGAGAAGAAATAACAGATCTACATAAGATGGATAACAAGAAATTTTGGACAAGAATAAAAAGATTGAGAGGAAATAAATATAAAGATATTAGAGCAATAAAAAATCGACAAGGACAAGTACAAACGGAAATGGAAGAAGTATTGAAAACATGGAAGGAATACTATACAGAACAATTCCATACATTAACACCGGAAGAGAGTATAACAACCGCAGAAGGGGAAATTGACCAACTACAGGGAATCCATAAAGAAGAAATAGATCAAGTAATACAAAAAATCAAAATAGGCAAGGCTAACGGAGAAGATGAGATAGCGCCAGAGATGATTAGGTCATTAGGAGAAAGAGGAAAAGAATGGATATGGAATGTATGCAAAGAAGCCTGGGTACAACAAAAAATTCCAAGGGAATGGGAAAATAACTTAATAGTACCCATCTATAAAAAGGGAGAACAGACACAATGTGAGAATTACAGAGCAATATGTTTGGCCCAAACTAGCTATAAAGTGTACACAAAAATAATAGAAAAAAGATTAAGAGAATATGTAGAACCAAAATTAGGAGAAGAACAGGGAGCTTTTAGACCTGAAAGACAAACAAATGACAATATCTATATACTAAGGAATATAATCGAAAGAAAAATAGAAGAGGGAGAAGAAATGTACCTTACATTTATAGATCTAAAAGCAGCCTTTGATACAGTAGATAGAAGAGAAGTATGGAGAACCTTGGAGGAAATGGAAGTACCACCCACCTTAATAAATATAATTAAAAGTGTATACGAGACAGTTAGAGCCAAGGTACAGATTGCAGGCCAAAGGTCTGAAGAATTCAAAATGTCTAAGGGAATAAAACAAGGAGACAGTTTAAGCCCACTACTGTTTATAATAATCATGGATAAGATTGTGAAACGAATCATTTAAAAGTATGAGCAACTGAATACTATAATTGGACACAGAAATTTAGAACCAATAAAACTGAGTAGTCTACTATATGCAGATGATGTGGTTTTAGTGGCGAATACAAAGAACAAAATGCAAAGACTAGTGAATATTTGGACTAAAGAAGTAGAGAACATGAATATGGAGGTGAACATAAATAAAACAAAAGTGATGATAATAAATGAAAAACAACCAGGTGATCAAAATAATAGAGATATTAAATGCAAAAACCAGACTCTAGAAAGAGTAACAACATTTGAATATTTAGGAAGTATAGTAACAGCAGATGGAAAAATAGATGCAGAAATAACAAACAGAGCAAATAAATCAACAAAAATATACTACTCTCTAAATAAAACAATTCTTGGACATAAAGATATAGACTTAGAAGTAAAAATGAAAATTCATAATATGATAACAGTTCCTACAATAATATACGCAAGTGAAAATTGGACTGTGCGAAAAAAGGACGAAACTAAAATAAATGCCATAGAAATGAAGCATCTAAGAAGAATTTCAGGGAAAACTAAATGGGATAGGATTAGAAATGACGTTATTAGAGAGACAACTAAGCAGGAAGCGATAATTGGTAAAATAAAAAAGAGACAACTTAGCTGGTATGGTCATATGGTGAGAATGGAACAAAATAGATTAACTAGGAAAATAATGGAGATTGGAAAGCCGATCAAAAAACAAAGGGGTAGGCCTAGAAGGAAATGGTTAGACCAAATACAAGAGATAGGTTTAGAAAGAGGAAAGACCATAGCAGAAATGAAAAATCTAGCAAGAGACAGAAAGGCATGGAAGAAATGGGTACAGGACACGGAATCCACATCCGACGCCTGAAAGGGCAAAAGGATTTAGAAAAGAAGAAGAAGAAGTTCTTATAAGCGGATTACTTTTTAAATTACTCCAATAAATATATCGTTCTGCATATTTTTTTCGAATTCAATGTTTTACTTTTCCGCCCAACCTTTCTATATGCGAGAAAAGTATTGGTTTACCCCAAAAAAAGTTGGAATTTTGAAATTTTTTTCTGAGTTATTTTTACGTTTTCCATCAACAACAACACGAAAAAACGGTTTTTAGAAAAAAAATCCTGTGTGTATGTCGTCGTCGTCGTCGTTGTCGTCGGCCACTTTTCCTTACATGTCTTGTTAGCACGATACAGTCTCCAGAGTGCAATAAGTCAGCAATTTTATGATTGAATATTGTTAAGGACATGTCACAGATGATCCCTATTGATTTTCAGCTCACCAGAGCCAGTACAACGGGTGCTATGGTACTTGAAGTACGATATTTTGTCATTTTTTGAGAAATATCAGTTTGTTAGCACGATACAGCCTCCGGTGTTCAACAAGTCACCAATTTTATGATTGAATATTATTCAGAGCATCTTACTGATGAACCCTATTGATTTTCAGCTGACCAGATCCAATACAACAGGTGTGACAGTACTTTAAGTACGATATTTTTGTCTTTTTTGAAGAAGTTTCAGTTTGTTAGCACGATACAGCCTCCGGAGTATATACAAGTGACCAATTTTATGATTGGATATTATTAAGGGCGTCTTAAAGGTGAACTCTATTGATATTCAGCTCACTAAAGCCAGTACAACGGGTATTCTATGGTACTTGAAGTACCAAATTTTTGTCATTTTTGGAGAATTTTCAGTTTGTTAGCACGATACAGGCTCCAGAGAGTATACGATTGATCAATTTTATGATTGAATATTGTTTAAGGTGTTTCACAGATGTACCCTATGGATTTTCAGTTGACTGGAGCGAGTACAGCGGGTCCTATAAATCCAGATATACTGAATTTTTGGTTATTTTTGGAGAAATTTCGGTTTGTTAGCACGATACATCCCCCGAAGTATATACAAGTAACAATTTTATGATAGAATATTGTTCAGGGCCACAGATGCGGAAAAGTTAGTTTTAATCCTTAAAACCGTTTATTTTTATGTTAATTACACCATATTTAAAAAAAAACAATATAAAAGTTTACGCCGAAATTAGGTACCTCTCAGGTCGGAATTAGGGTCTCAGTTAAAAATGTATGTCGGAATAAGCAGATTGTGGCATTTAAAAAAAAATTCTTTCACCAATGAAGCACGTTATATTATTTGGAAAATATATTTCCCTATATTTCACAACATATCATTTTACATTTAAAAATGCCAAACTGGATGTAACAAAGTCAGTTTTTCTAATATTTGGACTCAAACTCAAAAAATCCTAAGCTGGTGCTTAGTAGATTTTTGTCTAATTGTAGCTGCTTAAATTTGTCTTATGAATATGTCAACATTGAATATTTGACATCTATCAGACAATTCCAAATTTAAAAGTGATTATGTCGCATATAAATTCAGTAACGAAAGGTGGTATAATTGCAAAAATAGACAATGGGTGTTCAGTGAGGCAAACTGCGGCATCTTACAATGTAAGAAAGAACTCAGTTTCAAGTATTGCAAGAAGATGGCGATACGAGGGAAGAAATGATAGAGCTCCAGGATCAGGACGTCCGAGAAAGTCAACTGCTGAACAGGATGCTGCTAAGATTACCCATTTAAGAGCAAATCCATCTGAAACAGTAGTTCAACCTGTTCCAGCAACAAATTTCCCAGCATTTTATCGTGTGGGCCGTCGCAGAGTAGCACAGTCTGAATTGAAATGCCACACAGCAGCAAGGAAACTATTATTAAACAATAGTCACAAAGAAGCAAGAATGGGGTTCGCTTTAGAGCATATATTGCTTATGGCAAACAATTTTGGAATCGTGTTATTTTTACAGATGAAAAGGTTTTCCAATCATCAAATAGCGGCAATATTCGTGTCTGTCACCCACCGAATACAAGATTTGACGAGAACTGTGTCAATTTCACAAATAAAAATGGTCGCTTTTCTGTAAATATGTGGACGTGGATATCTACGCAGGGACCTAGAGTTCTATGGCATATTGGCGAAAGATTTAATAATTAAGCATATATCAGAATTTTAGAAAATGTTATGCTTCCTTCTGTTGAAATTATTTTCCCTAACAATGATTTTATTATCCAACAAGATAACTGTGCAGTTCATAACTCTGGTGTAGTCACCGAATGGTTTCGGGCACGTAGTATTAATGTTCTTAATAGTAAAAGCCCGGACTTGAATCCAGTAGAAAATGTTTGGGCAATATTAGTAAGAGAAATTCGAAAGGCAAATGTAAGACCAAGAAACGTCGTTGAAGGTTTGTTGGAAGTTATAAATAATGCTTGGGAGGAGATAACTGAAGAATATTGTTCCACATTATATAGATCGATGACTATTAGATTAATAGAGCATAATGGCGGAATTATTAAATATTAATTGTTGGAAATAAAAAAAATTATTTAGTAGCCTTTGATATTTAATAATGGAAAACAACATTATTTACACTTTAGTGTTATTATCATTCAAGTATACGACAAAACTGTTTCCCGGAAACGGTAAAGACAAATTCACACTAGGCAACAACAACTGTCCCATTTTTTTTGGCCGCACTGTACATTCGAAACAAGAATATGAGTCAAAGAATGACAATAAGGAAATAAATGAATTGTGGAAGTGGACACAAAAAGTGACACCTAATGGTAGAATAGTAATTGGTGAACTAAGGCGAGATTTATAACGGCTCAACAAATTTGACAATTTTTCATAAAACCTAATAGATCAAAAGATGTACTCTCGGTCATAGAACTATGTACATGGAGTATGTTATTTATTGAGAATGTATAAAATAAGAGAAACCCCTCAACAAATGTCGTATGAAACTTTCAGCGACCACTTTTGTCATCTGGTTTATGAATATTTCGTCTTGGGTGATTTAACTGTCATTTGTTAGTAGGTGTATTGTGATTAATATTAGCATTTAATTTTAGGCTGGTTTACAAAAGAATCTGTTTGTGGTCTAAAAATATGGGTCATTTATTATAGGTGAGATTGTGTTATTTTATTCTAAACGTCAGTTTGAACAATTCTCATGACTAATCTTAACATCAAGCTGGCATTGCCATATTGTTTATCAGGAGAAACGAGGGAAAAAAATAACCTGAATTTGTTGCTAATTTGTTGCTAATAATTAAAGCAGAAAATGATAGAATGAAGTCAAAAATTTTAAATATTTAGAATTGATAGGAATTTAAAATCAACATTCCGAATGGAATGTTGGAAATACTTCGAACGCTCATAGATTTTGAATAGAGGATTGGAGAATAGTTGTAAAAACAGCTGTCATAATTGACAAATTAATTTGTTGCTGACAATAAACAGCAAATATTTGTAATTACAGCACTGTCAATGCCAGTAATAGGCATTTCTAAGATTGTCATAGTTATAATTATATTAAATCATAGAACTAGCCGTATAATTATAATAAAACAATGAACTAGCTTCACCGTTACATTAAACCACAGAACTAGAATTTGCAAGTATGGCGTTATCAACTAAACTTTGATGCTTAGTTAGCTCTCTTAAGCAGTGAACGTATTAGGTGGTCGCGGTCCCGTCCCATCGCGAGCTGAGCTGGTCGCGGACTTGGCAAAAGCAGTCGCATTTGGCATTTGCACACAAACCTGCTCGCGCTCTTCATTTTAGCTAAGAAAATGAGTTCTGTGGAAGAGGTCTTTTTATTGGCTCTTCTGTTTGAAGAGGAAGAAAAGCGCCTATGAAAAAGACGCGCGAGATTTTGGAATCATCTAATTGCAACCCGCATATCTATAACGAGCACTGAGAGGGTTGGTAAGTTTTCTCGTTATATAATTAACAGAAGCAAGTAGAAGGTGAATTTCAAACTTCATTTGAACAATTATTACTGGACGAACAGCGATTTTTTCGGTACGTTCGTATGTCATCTGTTAAGTATAATGATCTACTAGATATTATTCACGACGCCATTCAGCTGCAAAATACAAGATTCTGGCGGTTTGTATAAGGTAAGCATAGACAATGTTTTTTTTATTTCATTTTAATTATAAACCGAGCGACGTTTTCAGTTTTCTAATAAAAGAAATTAATGACATTACAAAATACTAAGATAAAAAAAAAGTGTTTCTATCAATTTTATTTATATTAAGGGACTTACAAAACTAAAAATAAGATTAATTCTAAAAGGGAGAACATAGAACAATATAGATTACTTGAACAAACATTGAAATAGGTAAGATTAATTCTCAAGTAGAGAACGTAAAACTTAATACTGATTGCTTGATTCTCCATAACCTAAAGACCTTTCAAGTTGACTCGATTTGAGGTTTGAACTTAGTTCAATCTAAATTATTATTTGGTATACCCTATCTTTAACAACAGCTTGCTGGTATGTTTTAAATTTTTTAAGAATTTTACCCATACTTATGAAAAATGTATTACTGGATCTTCCAATTCTGCGTCTTTTTCTGGCGGTTTTTGGGTCGAAGACACCTTACTTACTGATGGAGATGGTAACGGAGATGATAACGTCTCTGACTCCATCACAGTTGACATTTCTTCTTCAGTGTTTTCCCCCACAGCTTCTTCAGAATTTTGCAATTGTTCATCTATATTTGAAATAGTCCTGGAAATAATATAAATGAATTATGAAATGTTATTAACCTAATATAGTCAAATTCATGTGCACGAAACTACCATACATGCTTATGCGTATGTGGAAGTTGAAAACTGGTACTTACTCTTCGTTGATATGTAGTCTTAAGAAAATCATTTGTTCCTGAAATCGCCATTTTTTTTGTGTTGGCAGCTACCTGGCCACTGCGCGTCTCACCTCGTTTCTTTAGAGCTCTCCAATACATCGCTCTTAGTGCAACACATCTCTTTTTAACACGTTTCACTAGAATAAAAGTTTATTATTGGCAACTTGTGGCATTTCGTGTACTATAGTTTGTGTTTTTTTTTTCAGGTACTTGGCAACGGGAGACATTTTTGAAACAATAGGAAATAGCTATAGACTGGGATACACAACAGTTAAAGATATAGTAATATCCACGTGTAAAGCAATGCGCAATAAACTTCTCTCATTAGTGATGCCCACACCAACCAAGGCAATATGGGAAGAAAGCGAAAAACAATTTAGAAGTTTCTGGAATTTTCCCAACTGCATAGGCGCACTAGACGGCAAACATGTAGTCATTCTAGCTCCAAAAAAATGGGCCTCTATACTTCAATTACAAAAAGGTTTTCTACTGTTTTATTGGCTCTGGTTGGTGCAGACTACAAGTTCATTGCTGTGGATATAGGCAGTTATGGAAAAAATAGCGATGGGGGAATTTTCTCACGGTCGGCTTTGAGAAAAGGTCTACACAACAATACTTTAGATATACCAGATGCTAAGATTCTTCCTGGTATGTATGAACCTTCACCATATGTTATAGTTGGTGATGAAGCCTTCCCTTCTTCAAGCTCAGAATGACCGAAAAATAATTTTCAACTATAGACTCTCAAGAGCACGTTGGGTTTCCGAAAATTCGGAATTCTAGTTAAAAAAATTGGCATCTATAAACGTTGGCTCAGATTGAAAGCAGAAAACATAAAGACTGTAGTACTTGCTACCTGCTGCTTGCATAACTTTTGTAGAAGTTATAATTTTCAATTATCTGCTAATACAAGTAAAACGAAAGGATTACGTAATATTCCAAACATTGGAGGCAACTTAGGACAGAGCGCAGTGAATATTAGGGAAAAATTTACACACTACTTTAATTCACCTCAAGGTTCAGTATCCTGGCAAATTGACCCTGTGTCTGCAGGTCGTCAAGAAAATGTTTTAAATATCACATAAAATATTGTAAAAGTAATAAATATTAAATACAGCTTACCTGTTGTTTCATTTGAACACTGATTTCTAACCAGCAATTGTCTTTTCTTTGTTGATTAGTATAGTTTATATCAGCAGGATCATATATTTCCGCATATTTTTCAACTAATATAATCAACGTTTCATCATCCATATTGCATTACTTGAGAACTATCTCACACAGCAACAACAAAATGAATATAAACAGCGTCAGTGGTGACGAGTATTGCCGATTTATTTCGATTGTAAACGATTCATAGAAATAGTGTGGTACGCGATCATCAAGAACTCGTGTACTAGATGTTCCCGAGCTCGTTTCGATCGCACCGCAGTCTCCCGAGATCCTTTTAAAAGAATCAAAGGAGAGCGCGTCGCAAATGATCGTAGCCCTAGAACGCCAAGTGCAAATGCATGCATTATAAAACATGGAAAATATCGTCACTCAACGGGGTCGAGACCAGCTCAGGTCGCGATGCGTCGGGACCACGACAGCCTAATGCGTTCCTTCATATATTGTGCCAGTTTCACCTTTTGACAAGCATTGGATAGCTTAAACGCAAGATCGGTCGCCGACAAAGACAAAATTTGCAATTAGCTGTCCGACACTTCTAATCAGAGGTGGTAAAACTGGCCCTCCCTATCTTCAATATTTGTAGCTGATATTTTACTGTTAATTAGTTATCGGTAATTATTTTTTTATTTGTATTCTCATATCAACAGACTAAGACCAATTACCAACTCTAGGAAGTGTTAAAAAATATTGATAGCGAATTTTGGCTACATAAATGGAAGTTGCATCATAGCACACATGTTCTAATTAGAAAAAGCTGATAATACTGCTGCTGAAGAATGTGTAGAAAAATTTGAGTAGTTGGTCACCTGGACAAATCTACATAGTAGACGAAACGGGCCAAAATTACAAAATTCTTCCAACACTCTTGCTAAAAATGAACCTGTGTTAGGACATATTCACAATTGCAACTTGTAGGATATAACCTTTTTGAGGCAACTAAAAGACATTAGAGACTCTTATCACAACAGACACCGTTGCTGTAGCTTGGGACGAAATTAATCAAACCACCCTTCAGAAGGATTGGTAAAAAAATTGGCCATAATTGAAAAAAGAAGAGCCCGAAACTGATCATGAGCCCACTCCGACAGAAGCAGAGGTTGAGACAGACAAAACAGAAATACTAACAAAATCTGATGATAGGTGTAGAACAGTGGCTTGTTGAAGCTGATGGAAATTACCAATGAAGATCTCAACGACGATTAAATAATTACTCGGATGAAGGCGAAACCACCAGTGACAACGTAGTGAATCATTCTGCTGCTAAGGACGTTTTCTAAGTTGCACTGAAAAACATCGAGCAACAGCCAAATGCAACTCCAATGGGTGTACTGTGGGCAAAAGAATGGAGGGACACTTCCGCAAAGTCGAAATTGAAAGAAAATGGATTACTGAATTCTTTAAATAATGTATGATTAGATTTTATTCATCTTCTCATTTACTTTAAAAACTATAAATGTTTGAAATGTATAGATCAACATTTTCACATGTACACTTAAGTTCTATTACAGTAGTATAGCTGTTTTTCCACTTGGGACAGACGTTTTGTTTTGCTCCTCCCGATATTCGACCTTTTCGACGTTCCGGTCATGGTCAGGTCCCGTCGTGATCGGATATAACAGGTTCCACTGTAGCAACAAACTCAGGTTCATTTTTTCCCCGTTTTATCCTGATAAACAATATGGCATTGCCAGCTTGATGTTAGGCTTGCATTATCCTTATTTCGTCGAAAACGGTTTCAGCATCAAAATTTGTTTCACCGCAACCAATTAGAATCAAATTACTAACTATTTTACATTTTATTCTGCTGTGTTGACAATGTTAGTTTAATGGACGTGACAAAAAATTGTTGCTCAAAGATTATTCACCCTGTATCATAGTTTATTCGTTTGAGAAAAAAAGTAAATCAAAATCAAAAATCGACCTCCTAGTTAATTCCTATCTTCTTTTTTATTACTCAAAAGCCTTCAACATCAGAATTCTTTGAAGCTTTATCATATCATTTTTTGCATCACTATTGCATTTTTCATAGTATAATTTTATGCCTGCATTTAAATATCCCTGTCCTGTTGAAGCGTTTCATTAAAAACGGTGTTTAGAGTCACGTTGGATCAACTTCAAGTGTTGTTAATTAATAGATATGCATGGTTTAATACAGCGTTTTACGTAATAAATGCGTGAAAACAAACGTTATTTAACGATTACTACGGATTTATTCCACCTAAGGAAACTGCGAGCATCCAACATATTTTGTATTTCCACTTCACTTTTTACGCTGGCGTCTACTTGATTCCTAATATACAAGTTAAGATATATTCCTGGGTGGTGCGAATAGAGTGTCTCTTCTTCTCAATAATCTTGTGATGAATTTTCCTCCAAATGTATCCATTGTGTGATATGAAGTTTGGTAGGTATTGGTAATTTTGAAATAAACACCGTGTTTTATTGTATGTAATTCTTATTTTAGAGTGAACGTCTTGAAACAATTATATATGTTTATTTGTAACGGGAGAGTTTTTTACTGTTTTGTTAGCACTTCTATTTCCGTCAATTACAATATGTCCTGAGGTTCTGGAGTATCGAGAAAAGCATATCTCTACAACTGCTGTACATTCATTATCTTAGTCAGAATATAGTTGTGAAGTAGACCACATCCTATGCCAACTTCATACGTCACTTTTCTTTTCTGGTATAGATTGAAAATTATTAGAAGAACAATTTGTCGAGAAATGATTAACTTATCTACAGAATTGTTAGTACCAGTTATATTCTGACTCATTTTAAATGCTCATATCTCCGAAATTATTCAAGTTATCGACATTCGGTTTCGACTAGTCAATTTTGATATTATTTAAGTTTTTTTGGGGTATTCGCCTTTTCACTTAATCTTCCGGTTCTACCGGAAACAAACAAGCAAATTTTCGGTCGACTTTTTTGTTTCATCAAGTCACCCTGTGTATTTTTGCAAAATCAGAAAGACTGTGAAACAACTACTGCATATGAAATGGTTTAATGAGATTATGCAATGTTATCGATTTCGCCTTTGGAAATTCTGGTCATAAAATATGAAATGCCAGATTAAACGTGTCAAATAAATATTGTCGAGCATTCGTACTTTTCTTACGTACTTATAAAAAATGTTTGATTTAAATTAAAAAGCTATATGTGTTGCACTGTTTGCCGACACTTAATCTTATAAAAACACATGAAGGGGATTCAGAACTATATTCAATGAAGATCCTCCAGTAAAAAATCCAATAAAAACATGGCATGCTAAGTTTTTAATCACTAGATCTATCAATCGAAAGAAAAGGACCCCAATAATGTGAACCGGCTTAACAATACAATAGAAATCCTGGTTTGCATACGAGAAAATTCCAGTTTATCTACACAATTTCTGCCATCACAGGTATTCCGCAAAGTACAGTTCATAATATTATGCCCGAAGAAATTGAATTGAAGGCATATAAACTCCTGATGCTACACGAAATCAAACTAGCTGATTTTGCGAAGAGGTTGAAGTTCTGCAGAAAAATCGGTGCATTAAGATATTAAGAAGAACTAGACACTTTCTGAAGACTTTGATAATGTCCGACAAAGCAAGTTTTCATATCAATCGCAGGCTGAATAAACATAATTACCACATTTGGGCATTGCAAAATCCAAGAAGTATCAATGAACATGTCAAAAACTCTCCAAAAGTGACCGTTTGGTGTGCCATATCAAAGCACAAAATTTATGGTCCATTCTATTTCAACAATCCAATTGTAAACTCTCTGTCGTACTTATACATGTTGGAAAAATATGCAGCAATCACGATAGATTCTTTGAATGCCACTTTTAGAAATCGTTGGATTGGGATAGGCGGCCCCATACTATGGCACGATCTCCTGACTTAACAGTACCTGACTTTTTTATGGGGGTTACGTTAAAAGTCGTTGCTACAATCCAGTGCTCCAAAATCTCGATCAACTCAAAAAAACATCCGCAACGTGATAGAAAGTATGCCCGTCGATATCTTGAGTCGCGGTTTTGATAGCTTCATAAGTATTCTTTTTTGTTGAACTGATGTTGAATAAAATGTCAAATAAACTTATCATAAATCTGCATCAGTTTTATACTCAATCTTATATGTATAGTATGCTAGCGTAGCCATTTTACAGGGCATCATTCGGAGCAGGCTAATAATGTGTTGATAATTTGTTGCTAATTTGTAACGCTGAGCTTGGTATTATTGCTAATGCCGTTTCCAAGAAAACGCAAACTATGCTAGCGTAATATTGAGCTAGCTTGGCCACTCGCTATAACTATAAAAATAAGTAATATTGAAAAAAACTAAATACACAGGAATTTGTTGCTAAAAGATGACTCTAACTGATACTGCAAAAAATCAACCTCTGCCCCGATTTCCCCTCTCCTCACTATTATTTGATATTAAGCTAGCGTAGCCACACGCTAAAACTTTAAAAATAAGTAATATTGAGAAAAACTAAATGCACTGGAATTTGTTGCTAAAAGGTAACACTAACCGATCCTGCAAAAAATCATCTCTCATCTCATATTAATTGAAATTCATCATGTTTTAGACGCCATGGTCTAGCAGCAAATTGTCCGATGAATTTTTAAGTAACAGAGATGATATTATTTACGCACGAGCGCGAATCGCTCGCGATTTTTCTGATTTTTACGCAAAGCATAAAGCGGACACGATCTTTTTTAGAATTTTTAGCCAGTTTACCAACTATATAAGTTTCTGGAGGTGAAAAACGATTTTGTGAGTAACACGAACAACCACCAAGATATTTCCACCCGGTTGGAATATCAGTAAATGGTTTTTAACGACTAGTTTGGACCTCCTTCGCAATGGTCATAAAAAAAAATATTCTGAGTTTTCGACCAAGTGGAAACATTTTGGTGGTTGTTGCTGGTGTATTACTAATCAAATATGAACTAAATCACTTTAAAAGCAATAGGACACTTTGTTGCTAGGCTATGGCTAATGGAGCACGATGAATTTCGATCAAAAAATACTCAAGGAATTTGTTGCTGGTGCATTATTGGCCAAATATGGACTATATCGCTTTAAAAACAATAGGACAACTTTTTGCTAGGCTGTGGCTACTAAAACACTATGAATTTCGATCAAAAAATTCTCGAGGAATTTGTTGCTGATGTATTACTGCCCAAATATGGACTTCATCGCTTTAAAATCAATAGGGCAATTTGTTGCTAGGCTATGGCTACTAAAACACTATGAAATTCTATCAAAAAATACTCGAGGAATTTGTTACTGATGTATTACTGTACAAATATGGACTGTATCACTTTAAAATCAGTAGGGCAATTTGTTGCTAGGTTATTGCTACTAAAACACTATGAAATTCGATCAAAAAATAGTCGACGAATTTGTTGCTGGTGTATCACTGTCCAAATATGGTCTATACCGCTTCAAAATCAGTAGGGCAATTTGTTACTAGGCTATGGCTACTAAAACACCATGAATATCGATAAAAAAATAGTCAAGAAATTTGTTGCTGGTGTATTACTGACCAAATATGGACCAAATCGTTTTAAAATCAATAGGGCAATTTGTTGCTAGGCTATGGCTACTAAAACACTATGAATTTCGATCAAAAATACTCGAAGAATATGTTGCTGGTGTATTACTGTCCAAATATGGACTATATCGCTTTAAAATCAGTAGGGCAATCTGTTGCGGGGCTATGGCTACTAAAACACGATGAATTTTAATTAATATGAGATAAGGGATGATTTTTTGCAGTATCGGTTAGTGTCATCTTTTAGCAACAAATTCCTGTGCATTTAGTTTTTTTCAATATTACTTATTTTTATATTTACAGCGTGTGGCTACGCTGGCTTAATATCAAATAATAGTGAGGGGTGGGGAAATTGGAGTAAGGGATGATTTTTAGCAGTATAGTTTAACAACAAATTCCTGTGCATTAAGTTTTTTCCAATATTACTTATTTTTATAGTTATAGCGTGTCGCTACGCTAGCATAGTTTGCGTTTTCTTGGAATCGGCACTAACAGCAAAATCAAGCTCAGCGTTACAAATTAGCAACTAATTAGCAACAAATTAGCAACAAATTAACGACAAATTAGCGACAACTTAGCAACAAATTATTAGCCTAGTCCGAAGAGAGCCCTGTAAAATGGCTAATCTAGCATAATATAGGTACATCAATATTATACGGTAATAAGCATTTCAGGATAACTTCATCATATGCAGTAGTTCTTTCAAAGAGTTAAAATTCTAACAGTTTTCCAAGAAAATATAACTTAATATACATTGTTAGAAAATGAAAAGAACAGTCTTTCTGAGTGATATCATGAAATGAAAAAGTTGTCCTATATCTGAATAATGACTTGTTTGTTTCCTGTAGAACCGGAAGCTTCAGTGAAAAGGTGAACTCGTCAAAAAAACTTATCAAAATAGACTAGTCCACACTGAATGTCGATAAGTTGAATAGTTTCGGAGTTATGAGCGACTAGTTCATTTCGAATCGAATTTAAGCTCACAAGCGCATTTCTCTTACAGTTTATGTGCTACTAATTTTTGTAAATTTAAAAATTCGGCTTTCAGATTGCTAATAATGCAATAAACAATCTACATGTTGTTTCTAAATAATAATATCTTTGGTGTATACATGAACTTGAATACCAAAAAAACGTGAGGTAATAGAGTAATTGTCATTCTTATTATTAGTTTTGTAGAATATACTACTATCGGGAAAAATGGTGGGAATTACTGACTGAAATGGAACATGGGAGCCACTCATATTTACCAAGTAATACAAACCAACCGACCCTTGATATTTTAGAGGTGTGGTGAAAATTGACCCAATAAGAAGTGCAATGATATCAACATTTCAAGTCATTTTTAGAGTGGAGAGCAACAGTATTTTTGGTATATGTATATCTACTCTTTTTCGAAAAACTGCTTTTACTGTTGGTGGAATATTTGGATTATAAGAAGAATGCTGCTAATAGTGACTAGTTTACCCACTAACGTTGTTCTTCTAGATTTTTGTTGTTTCTGCAATCTAGAGTTAAATTAGATATACACTTTTTAAGATCACTTCCTTAATTTATGTTTCCTGTACCGGACAGGCTCATCTAAATACAGGTTATAGTTGAGATTATTTGATTATGAATCACTAACTTAACTATAAACATGTTATGTCATCGACAATATGATATATATGTCAATTATTTACAACATAAATGCATTCAACAAATAAAATATTACACTATGTTTGCTAAAACAAAATAATATGGTTATATAGTCGAAAAATTATTCAACAGTGTATAATAGGTTTTTATTCATGGAGCGTTGCGGTTTTCAGTACTATGGGCATAACTATGGTCTGTTAAATATGAATGAAACTGTCATTATACATGGAAATTCCTCACTATCCAAATTTACACGCATTTCACGATTATTTGAAAAATTTGTAAATATGTTAAAATGTAACACTTTTTGATGTGATGAACAGAGAGTCTGTAGAACTAGAGGGAGTTAGTTGTTGAAATAATTTGATAAATTTGAAGTTCTACAAATAATTTGCTACTATAAATCAATTTTTCCATGCGTTATATACCTGCATAGGTAGCTTTTTAGTAATAAATTTTTTCGAAAATGTCCAATTGGAACAAAGAATCATCCTACTGCTTTCTAATGCTTCATTCTTCTACACTAGCTTGATAAGCTTTTAAAAGATTAATTTTCTATTCAACCCTATAATTATATACATACATTGATACATACAATACTTAAGGCCACCCCACACGAAACGAAAAAATCCCTCAAGACAGGAAATCCGAATAAAGCAGATCGGAAGGTGTGGAATGGTGAAAGAGGTATGCATTGAGGCAATTTCAAATTTTGGACAGCATCTTTCGGTAACCAAAAACTGTAACGTGAAACTCAATCTTTCATGAGGTGGATTTGCGGCCTTCATAATAATGTCCTTCTTCTGAATGATAGGCGTCACCAATGATAAGAGCCTGAGGTATGTGTCCTCATACAATAATTGTAGAACTGAACTAAATAAGTTTTAGCTTACCTTCGAACTCTGAAGACGATAACTTGCTTATCTAAATCCGTTTCAGACAGTATAATTGTGAGTGTTGGTGTACTGGTAGTAAATCGTTTGTTTAGCGCAAATAATTGTGCAAATCTTTCGGACCGAGCCTCAGTTTTCTTAATAAATTTACACGGGATTAGACTTTCATTTTCTGAAACCACTCTTTTGTCCAAAACTTTCGATTCTCTTCATTTTCGACAATAAACCAACAACAGTAGGAGCATCATCATCTAATGACGATGTTATGAATAGAAACGAAGTACATGCTAATACTAGAAGTATTAGGATTTTCTATAAAGTAGGTACTTCAAAACTAAGAAGAAACTATATTTCAAAGAAGATAGTTTTAATGTTTCCGGAAGTTACTATACTCGTGAAAATGGCTAAAGTATTTACTGCAATTTGAAGTAGCGACTTCTTACAGCAGATACTTCGATTTCAAGAAGAAATTGTAGTATTTGCTTAACGTTAGCGAAGTTGGTATAATAGCAGCTTCTTGAGAATTCTACGGTTAGTTTTGTTTGAATATGGATGGAATACGCAGAAGAAAAATATACAGCGCAAGACGACACGTTGATAATGATATTTGGTATCATAAAATGTTGCGGTAACAGAAAATAAGGTATAACTTGTCAATTGTTTTTCATTTCTGTTTTTCTTTGAGGTTCAATAGGGAAAACGTAATTTACCTAGCTAATACATTTCTGACAGAAGTAAATGAGACTAGAAGCTGTGCACTTACACACATTCGGCAAATGGAAGTGTTTTTAGGAAGCTTAGGTATGTTTAAAGAGAAAAATAGGAAAAAAAAAGAAAGTACACCAAATTTAGAATAAAAGACTTAAAAGACTAATTTAACATGTTTCAGCTGACCCTGGATTTCAGCAAGGTGTTGATGTTAGAATTCAATAAACTGTGTCAAAAATTATTGATAAAGTCTTACGTGTAATCTGCAGCAATAAGTATTGGATTAAGTTCTCTACTACAGACGATATGTTCAACATAGCTAAAAATGAGTGGGCAGTACATCATGCAGTACCCAACGTTATTGGTGCAATTGACTGCACTCATGTCCAGATTTCAAAACCTTTTGTACATGGTGACGAATGTATTAATAGATAAGGAGTTGCCTCAATAAATGTACAAACCACGTGTGACAGTAGAGAGATGTTTACCAGCGTAGATGCAACATGGCCTGGATCTGTCCACGATTCTAGAATATTGTATAATTCTTCTATCTATCCTATTATGTACAACAATCAAGAAAGAGTATGTCTTTTGGGTGATTCCGGATATGCTGTAACTCCTTGGATGCTTACACCATTCCAAAATCCGGCAACAAATATTGACAAATATTTTAATAAAGTACATGCAAGAGAACGTGTTATTATAGAAAGATGCTTTGGGCAGTCTAAAAGGGGATTTCCAATGTTAAACTATACAGTTCGACTTAAAACTGATAGAATATGTCGGTATATCATGTGTGGATTTATTTTACATAATTTTGCAAAGTTTTTGAACGATACATATGAACATTTTCAAGAAATTGATGTAGAAGAAGAACCAGTTATGCCTGCATTATATGCTGAAACCAATAATGTTGCAATTAGACGCCGAGGTATACAGTTTCGTAATCAAATTGCAGAATTGATGTACCGACAACGTTAAAACAGTAAATCAATAAAAAAAAATGGGATATTGTATTTTTCATTTAGATAAATATTTATTTTATAATAATGAAACTTAAGTACAGAATAATATAACTTTAAGTCTCTCTCAACAAAAGTAACTAAGTAGATAGTTAAAAGACACTAAAACTCCTATTTTTCACTTATTTTCAATGCTCGCATTGTCGTGTGTCCTTAGCTATAGCGGCCTTTTCTTGAGCTATAGCAGCATTTATTTGTTTAATAAGTAATGTTTCTGCAATTTTTCAATCGATTCGTTGTCATCACTAAAAGATGTCCTATCCTCCTCAGTAAATCGATCTGCATTTTCATCTCTACTCTTAATAATTTAATTGACAACCAAGAAAATAGCAAATAATATTTCGGGTAGTCTCGAGGGTAGTCTCGACAATTTTGTGTAACAACAACGATGGAACAGAAAATCTAATAAACTTGTCATGACCTGCTCCCCGAGCTGAAGGAGTGGGATATGCTGCATATGTCGAAGCATATACTACGGGCTAAAAGTAGATACTACAAGCAGTGTAGTAAATACTTCAACGTTAAGCAGATTATACCAGATGCTTCAGGATGGAGCAGATACTTACATTTGCAGTATTAGCATGTACTTCGTAATTATTCATACCACCTATTATTGACGAACACGCGAACTGCAGAGCCTCAAGGCTGGCCTTTATATATTCTGTTGTGTGTGGAGTAGTTTTAGTCCTTTGGATTTTCCGTTGCGTGTGAAGCCATCTTTAGTAAAATAAATATCGTGAATAAAATGTGGCATTCGAATCGCATGACCCTCAAGTGTTTCTTTCAATCGTGACATAAACGCATATTTGTCATCATTTTGATTATTATTGCGAAAATTGATACAACGGGAATATATTTTTTAATTTACTACAATAGTCGAAATAATAAAAATTATTTTTTATGTTTATGTGAATGACGACTAAGAATCTATTAAAGATAATTCTTATATGTCATCCTTTCTTGGAAGCTTGAGTGTTTGAGATTGTAAAAGAATATTCTAATGGTTAGTCACTTTACTGTTAATTGGAGATCAAGTGGAATAAATAGAAAATGGAAATTTGCGTAGGTAGCGAATACAGTTTCTCGGATTCTTCAAAACATGTTTTATTGTTTTTATAGTTGGTATAAAATAGTTAATTGTAAACTAAATTACTTGATTAAAGATTTCATTATGTGCCTAGATAATAACAATAACTACAGTCATAATTTTCACTTACTATAGAAGTACTAACTGTATTTTTATGAAAATGTACTAGTTAGTAATATGTTCTGGAGTTGTTAGTCGTCAGCGTAACTTAAATGTAAATGATTTTTATGTAATGAATACCTGTTAGTTCGAATTTGACCAGGGAAGTGATGAAAATATAGGAAGGATCTTTTGCAGGTAAATCAGTATTTATTGTAAAGACCAGAGAAGAGCATCAAACATACTGATAGAGCATGCAATTAAACTAAACAAGAACAACTAAATATCATCATAGAAAATACAAATAGATATAAGTATTCAAATACCAAGGAATTAAAATTGACTGAGAACGACAGGAAGAAATTAACAAAAATTCAGAAGATAACGAACATACATTATCTATACACAACAAATGAATTGTAGGATAGTGCAATTAGATTTAGAGACGATAAAAATTTGCAGAAGCGACTAAGTGGAAGCTTTACTTTGAGGTGTAAATAACTAGACCCTTGGAAATGGTGAATTTTAGGAGTTGAATACGTATTCTTGGAATTTCATGTGGAAAATGATATCCTAGAGAAAAATGTTCTATACAAAAGTTGAAGATAATGAAAATATTAAAAACTTTTGTATGGGATTTTTATCATGTATATGGAGTACAGTTGAAGCATTTTTTGTGTACTTTATGACTATTTATTTCATTGTCTAAGTATTGTGTGGTCATTCATATATATTTTTTGGACCATTAAAACAAGAACTAGGATATATTAACTTAGATTGTTTTTTAATTGGGTTTTTCTTTTTCAAAAAATGCTTCAACTGCACTCCATAAACATGGAACAAATGAAAAACATGAATTCGATTTTCAAAACAGAAAATTTATTACATTACTAAGTCAAAATTAAAGAAATGATTGCAATAAAAAATAAACTTGAAGCACTAAATGATAAGGAATACAGATCAATTAAGCAAAATTGTATTAAAATAGTTGTCAAGGTACTGTTATGGTTATTAAATGTATATGTTATGATTGACTTGTCTTGAATAAGTAAATATCATTAATATTAAATATTCCCCTATTATAGCATCGTGTAGCAAATTTTCTATTAATAAAAATTGTATTGTATATTCTTTGTTGTTAAATGTGATCGTACCACTTATTCTTTTATTGACCTCATATAATTTTTTATTATTAGCACCTACCAAAACTAATTTTGGCATTCCATATTTTTCTAATTATAATTCAATTATGATTTTATAGTTTATTAATGATATTTCAGAACCTGTGTCAATTATTATAACTTTTTATTGTAAAATATTCCTGGAATTTTTATTAAACCTTTATTTATTTCTAGTTTATTTTTTTTTTCTATACTCATAAATTCTCTAGGATATTGATACATTCCTCAGCAATGTTTCTAATTTTATTATTGAATCTTGGTAAGTCTTTTATTGAGAATTTTGTTCGTTTTGGCTTGTGTTACTGTGTGAAGGTATTACCATGTCTTGTTCTTTCCTAGTTATTCGTTGTATTTCGATTACTTGTCTTCTGTTCTACAGGCTTTGACTTCTGTTCAGTCTATAGTCATTGTCATTTCTTCGTGTTTCATTTTGTCGCTCTTCGCTATGCACTCTAGGTCTATACTGTAAATTATTATTCCCATATGATCGATTATTATTATAATTATTATTTTGATATCTGTTGTACCTTCCATTATTATTTGCTCCATTATTATTGTAATTCCTATAGTTTTGATCATTATTGTTATATCGATTATTATTATTATAATTCATATTACCTCTATTATTTCAATATGCGTTTGAAAATCTCCGATCTTCATTTCTATATCGATTTTGATTATTAAATTGGATATTGTTGTCTCTTTGTCGATAATTTTGATTATACCTCCCATTGTTATTATTCCTCTGAGCATTATAATCATTATTACCATTACAATTATTATATTCTCTTTTGCAGCCTGTATTATTCATATTATTATTAACCCTATTACTCAGATTATTATAACTGTTTCTTCTTCTCTCTTGTATGATCAAAAATTGATATATACTATCCATATCTTTGAAATTATATAGCATCATTATCTCTTCTAGGTTGTTATCAAAATGTTGGATAATTAAATTGACAATATACTCTTCTGAAAATTTACAATCTAGATATTGAGATGTACTGTACAATTGCATAGCATATTTATGGAATGAAGTTCCACGATTTGGATTATATTTTCCACCTAAAAGTTCATCTTTAATGAATTTCTGTTGTGAAGGACCCCAAAAATATGTTAAAAATTTTTCAGAGAACTTTACAAATGTATTTAGCTCTGTTTCTTTGTTATTGAACTATAATAGTGCTTCATCTTGTAATTGGCTCTTTATTACTTCTTTGAAATTAGTAAAGGTTACATTATCAGAATATTTATTTTTAATAAATTTTATGAAATGTACTGGTCGTTTTTTATTACCTGTAAAGATTAATTTATTATCATTTATATTTGTGGACATTGTTCTTAGAAAAATTTCTTCACAACTGGTTTATTTTATTTTGTTTTCTGTTTGTGTGATTCTTTGATTTATTTATGTTACCTGCCCATTTAAATTTTGTTCTTGATAACTGATTCTATCATTTATTCTTTTATTTTCTTGTTCCATCTCTTCCTCCATTTTTTCTTTTTCCTTTATGCTTCCTTTCCTGTTCTTCTTGACATCGATTTCTATATTTTTAATTTTTTCTTGGACTTCTTCTATCTTCTCGTCTGTTTCCTTCCTGTTGCCTAGCCATTTCAAGGACATAATTCTCCAGTGTGTTGTTCATTTGATTCTTAATCTCTTGAAATTCTTGATTTATTTTTTCTTCTTGGGCCTTCAATTCTTCCTGAATTATCTTTTTAAGGTTTTTCTCTTCTTCTTTTCTTCTTTGTTGGATTGAAATTTTTAATTTCTCTATGTCTTCACTTCTTTGCCTTTCTAATTGTTCCATATCTTCTATTCTTACTTCTTGTATAACCTTTTCTAGTTTTTCCATGTCTTCTTGTCTTTTTCTTTCTAGAAGTTCCATGTTTTCTTGTCTTTTTCTTTCTAGAAGTTCCAACTCTTCTCTTCTGTCTTCTCTTCTTTTCTTCTCTAGAAGTTCCATTTCTTCTCTTCCTTCTCCTTCTTTCTTATTCAAGAACACCATTAAATCTTGCATATTGCTTTCCTGTGGTCTTCCTGCCTCTTCTATATTTGCATCTCCTCTTTCTAGTAGATTTTCTTCCAGGTGTTCTTCTTTTCCATCTCCTTCTTCTATATTTGTGCCTGGTTTTCTTTGTTTGCTGCCCCTTCTGGAGTTTCTTTTTGAATCCATTTTTATTTTGTTTATATAAATTGTTATTTTTTTATACTTTATTTTTATTCAATTTTTTTTATCTAGTTTACAGGTTTTCCAGAAATGCTCTAAACGTTGGTCGCCATTTGTTATGGTTATTAAAGTTTATATTATTGTTGTATTTTTTTTATTATTCTTATTATTTTATTTTAAATTCGACTAGCTCAGTGATTTTTATTTTATTTTGTTTTATATCATATTTTTTTTGGAATATGTGTAGAAAGAAAATAATATCCAATTTGACTCTTCAGTCTATTTATGGGTTCTTATTATACTCTATACAAAATTTTTACATACTACTTATATACTACTAATTACTATTACTAATTTTAAATACCTTATCACTCCTGTTTGCATCTAAATTGTCCTATTTTATCAAATCTTTCTATCGTCTGTTTCTCACTTCTCCAGTTTACATAAAGTCCATTCACATTGTCCCAAAATAGTCTCTTATCACCCCCAGTTCCTTCAAACTTGTCCAACACCTAATTTTCTTTCTTACCGATACCCTCACTTAAAAGTTTGTTTCACTTTTTGATATATATTGTTTCTTCTAACCAACACTTCTTATCATATATATTTACATTGCTAATCCTCAAATTATTTTATAATCTTTAACAAACTTCAGAATACGTTTCTTCCAAAATTTCTTTCTTTTCTATGGGACAGTTCCCAACCTGACATTTTTATCTAGAATTTCTTAACATCATATCACCAATGTATATTTTTGGTTATGGAACTGTCACATTATATATAAAATAATGAATCATAACAGTACCTACTCTTTAGAATTCATAATTACATTTATTTTATATGTCATTTTTAATGTCAATTATTTGCCACTCTTATACAAATTATATATTTTTACTTTTAAATTTATATTAAAAAGTTTTGAAAAAACCTAATACTTAAGGCCTAAAAATATAAAATAGTTTTAATCTGAGCCTTTCCCAAGAAAAGTACATCAAAACATATATAAGTATGAGAACATTCCTACAATATATATATATATATATATATATATATATATATATATATGTATATATATATATATATATATATATATATATAAAAAAAAGAGATGTAGGAATATCGCGTGATATGTTAACAACAACAACAAAGACATTCATGGGTAATTCACGCAAAATAAAGGGCTACTGAAATAGAGTGGTAACCGTGGACATGCATGTTTCTGGCTCATTTTGCCTCATCAGCACGGCTATATGCGCCTCCGTGTCGATGTTGGTTGATGTCCTGAAAACACGGGATCTTCCAATTGAAGACACAAATGAGCGTTTGGTTTCCCTGCTGAAATCCGTTATTTTGTGTTTTCCAATGTTTCGATTAACATCTTTGCTTCAAAATTTCACATCCTTATTTGGTTATGCCGTGCTGATGAGGCAAAATGAGCCAGAAACATGCATGTCCACGGTTACCACTCTATTTCAGTAGCCCTTTATTTTGCGTGAATTACCCATGAATGTCTTTGTTGTTGTTATATATATATATATTGTGATGTATTTTAATTTGAGTTACAGGTTGGGTTTAAAAAATTGCGATGATGATTATTTTTAATTATTATGTTATTGTCAAGTTGCAATATTGTTATGGAATTTTCTATTGTTTATTATGAACGTTAAACGTGTTAATCATTATATTTCCTTTTTTATTATGGGCGCCAGAACTCGCATCGTCTGCTTATTATAAACAGAGCGATTTCGTACCTATTGCAAGTTCAAATATTAATATCAAAAGCGTTATTCATTTTTCTTCAGATCTCAGGGGTGTGTCCGGCACTAGCGTTCAACAGTAACAGGAAACTGATAGGTTTGAGAAAACTTGAAGGAAAACATGGAGGTTTGAATGTAATTTTGTTTAATTAATCGAAAAATTCTATATATTTCTTAACATTTCTCCTTCTCATTACTCACTGACGATAAAGCCTGAACAAATTGCATAATTATTTACAAACATCCATATATAATTCTCATAGCTAAATGATTCAAGTGAAATTATTATGATAAAATAAGAAAAATAACTATTAAATACTGTGTAACCATGATATCATCGTTAACCCTCAATCAATTCCCACCTCTAGCATTTTAAACGAGAATGTGCTGGCGGCGTGAATCATTATATCATATGACCAGAGATATAGCTTGTCAATCGTAAAATGAACGTTTAGAAGTATTGTTTTTTAAAGGTTATTAATATATTTAGTCTTTAATAATAAAATCAGTGAGTGATTTTGTCGTTGTTTGAGATTAAATTGAATTAGTAAGATAGTAGGAATTGATTATTCTCAAATAACTATGTAAATTCAAAAGGATCAGCTCATAATATTATACCTAACCTAAATAATAATTCAAGAAACCAAATGTTTGTGAATACATACAGAAATTCATGAGCTTGAAGATAACAAAAGTCTTGTGTTTCCACTCATTTCAGTTAAATGAAACTGGTGATGATCAAAATGTATCAGCTTCTCTATTCGACGTGGAGTTAAAAGTTTATCATATTCGGATTACTTTCAATATAAGTAATTTCTGCTATGAGGAAAATGTAACCATAGCCAGGAACAAATAAGGTAAAATTAAATTATCTTACCAAGTTCTAGTAGACGATTAACGAAAAAAAAATTATTTGATGTTTAATTATTGTAAACTGGATCATTCCATTCATTACTAATGACGTTTGTCACAGTATTTGATCAAAATTTAGTCCTTTAATTATGATTATTTTATTTTAATTGTATTATTTTATCCTCGTTCTCACACCTTTCCATACCACCTTTTCAACCTAACAACCCTCTCTCGACGCTCAACAATCAACAACTTTTTTATGTTTTTTCGATCCTCTTTTGTCAATTTGTAAACAGTTATTGTTTTTAAAAAAATCTATTCATCCGCGTCTTGTTCTTCTTCAATTATTCACTCCGTTCGAGAATTCCTCCGTGATTACACTAATGTCACTTTATTTACACTTAATCTAAATATTGATAAAGCTGTCAGTTTATATATAATACTATTCATGTCACTTTGCTTTTTCAATCGTCGTCAAAAAAATACTTTATCATATACAGGGTTTGTCAAAAGTTATAGCAATCGGGAAAATACAATTATAGAAGTTTGTTTTCCAAAATTTATGTTACGAATGAATGATATCTTTTTATAATTGACTCACGTGTGTGCAACACACAACTATATGTTAATAGTTTCGATTATAAAATATTTTTTTATCATGAATTTAAATATCACGTAACTATGAGCATTATAATTCTTTTTAACTGGAAATGGGCATTTATTTACAAAATTTTATTTGTTTATTTTCCTGTTATTAATATTCCACTTTAATATATATTAAAGTGATATGCCAAAAAATAAAAAAAATATTAAAAAAAATTAAATGGGTTAAATGGGATTTTTAAAGAGGGGATAAACAATGCTTGGAAACTACATAGAAATAAATTTATTATCATCTGTAATAAAATTGATCAGTAAAATGGTAACGAATGTAATCAACAAGCAAAGCATACGCTATGACGAACAACAAAGATTTACAAGCGGAGAATACTCTACGGATGCAGGGCAAATATCTGAAAAACCTCGAGTATAACAAACTAGCATCCTTCTGTTCATTTATAGACCTCGAAAAGGCACCGAATACAAGAAAATATAGACTCATAGAAACAACAATTTGTAGTAAGAGGCATAAGACTTACTGTGTCCGTTACTCTTCAATATTTTATGAATGAAACAATAAGAAAAGTGAGTAGGAAAAGACAATATCGAATGGAAGTCTGCGGGGTTAAAATTCTTTGCAATACTGATGATGCAGTTGTTTGATTTTCAGTGGTAATTATTCACATCTTTACAAATAATAATCTGATTGATCTGTATCTTTAAAACGCATAAACTCAACGTCAATAAAGAATAAGGAAAGTATTGTGAAATACCCCTGCAGATGTAACGCACTGCAAGAAACCTCTGACAATAAAAATAACAAATATCCAGATAGGAAGCAGAGGCGGAAATAATAAAAATTCCAAAAGTAAATCCAGATGACGGTTGAAACTGTTTCTCTTTATGATTTATTCGACAATATAGAAATAATAACCAAATTGTTTTTCCACGTTGGTTTCTGACTAACTCATTTGTTTACCGAGCTTTGGTTAGATTATGTTACATTATAAAGCCGTTTATTGCAATAACAGGCATCAAAAGGCGACATTAAAATTCCTTTGTTTGTTTTTCTTTTGTGAGAGTACCGGGTGGCTCAAATTTATTAATCGAAACTGTTGATAAAAAGAAAAGCTCATCAAAGTTTATGTACATGCAGTATTATAACTATTATAACATATTATACAGACTGTCCCACGGCATTATCTGTCAATGCACGTTTTTCGTGCGTTCCATTTCTCTTTTAATTCACGTGCTTTCTCTGAAGAAACAATATAATTCAAGCCGGCAACCGTTCATAATTTGCACTACAAGCATTCATCCAAAGTATTCATCATCAGACCTATCATCACGTATGATTGTGGACCCTAACTTCTGCAATTGAGAAACATCTGAAAGAGATCCTACCGAAAATTTACGGAACCGTTCGAGATATATACATAGAAAAATATCGAATATTCGCAAATAAGGAAACTGAAGATCTTGATAAAGCCCCAAATATAATTCTGAATTAGACTAGGCTAGGCCCTAGGAGAGATATTAGGAAAGATCTGAGAATACTAGGAATGCACATTGAAAGTGAAGCAATGTTACACAGGATGAGATGGAGGCCAATTGTGAAGTCGGCTAAAACCCACAACCATTGTAATTCCACGGAGTAGTAGTAGTTATAGATATTTATTTCAGTTTGAAGTAGAAGAAAGTTGTATCTCAGATATTTTTTCCCATATTTAATTTTTCTCACTTCAAATTCCATGTCATTAATGTCAAAAGATCATACTAGTAATATTCTTTCAAATAAAAATTGTTTCAAAAGTTTAAATTCCGCAGTGGTTTTTGGTGGCCTTCCTTTTGTCATAAATAGACATAATTACGTTTAACTACTTTGAGTACCATTTATTGATCAAAGAAGTGATTTTAGGTAAGTGGAAAATAATTGACCGGTTGATATTTACACATGTCTTTTGTCTTTGGAAATTTATTTTGAAATATCAGCTTTGTAAATTTCTATATTCATATTTTCATTGTATTACGGTCAATATTTTTTTATTATTAAAACAACTGTATTTATCTTGGCGTGAATCCCAATTTTAATAACCAATTTAAAGTATAAATAAGTGTTTAAAGTAAACTGACAGCAAATAAACAAACTGAGATACCTGAGTCAAACTTCAAAAAGTTTTTTAAAAGTGGCCATGTGTAATATTTATGTGGAACAGTTGATAATGGAGTTTTTTGTGTAGAGTTGTCTATCGCATTGAGTTGTATCAGCGTGTTCATCTATAGTCATACAGTGCTAGTCGTTGATTTGGAGTTTCTTCTTTTTTCTCGTAAAGGAGGCACAATTTGAAAGTGGTCATATGTAACATTTATGTGGAGCAGTTGATAGATAAGTATTTTTATCTATCGCGTCGAAATATTTTGCAACAGTGTATTTATCTATATACGTACATTTCTTATTGGATCTGTGCAGATTTCAAAAAAACACTGAACACCGTTATTGATGGAGATCAGTGTGTATTACCTAATCCTAGTGATAAATTTGCAAGTCTAAGCGGTAGTAGATTTTTTACAGTAATCGATTTAAAACGAGCATACCCGCAGTTAGAACTCGCTGGCAATTCAAAACAACTATGTACCATTAATACATATCTAGGGTTATTTAAATTCAACAGACTAACTTATGGTATCAGTTCCGCCCCTAGAAATTTTCAATCAAATATAGCATCTATTTTGGCACATTTACCCAAAACTAAATGTTATTCTGACGACATTTTAGTTAATGGTAATAGTCTAGAGCTACAGGAATGTCATCAAAATGTTTTAAATGTCATGTCTAGGTTGGAACATTTTAACGTTAAAGTTAATAATGAAAAGTGTCTTTTTTTATAAAAATAGTTTTTGGGAGTTCGAATAGATCAAGAGGATATACACCCTATCGCAATAAGCTAAAGAGCACTGACAAAGCTCCAGCACCCCAAAATGTAACTCAGTTAAAGTCATACTTGGGTTTTTTGAATTATTATGGGAAATGTATTCCAATGTTATCAGCCAAAATAAAACCACTTTATGAGTTGTGTGGTAAATCTGATTTTATATGGACATATGCATTGGAGAAAGAGGATAGTAAAAAATTACTCACTTCCAATAATGTTTAATTCATTATGATCCACAATTACCTATTGTCATTTCATGTGATAGCAGTGGCTGTTATAAGTCACATAATAAGAGGAAGTGAACGTCTAGTTCTTTTTGCATCAAGCCCCTTGTCTAATAAAGAAAAAAAATATTCCAACATAGAACGAAAGCGTGTAGCCATTATTTTTGCATTAAAGAAATTCCACAAAAATATTTATGCAAGAAAATATCCGACCATTAACTTCTAAAATGTATCTTTGACAAAAAAGGGAATACCAGTAACAGTATGAGCACGTATAGTACGGAGGGGCATAACCTTGTCTGCATATAATTATGACATACCGTATAAAAAAGGTAGTTTAATAGCAAATGCTGATGGGCTTCCTCGTTTACCAATTGAAAGCAATACAGAAATCCTTCAATCTCTGTATTCATTCAATTTTACAACTGATAGTCCATTGAATTTATTTGATATTGTTTCTTTAACAAATTAAAAATTGTTATTAACAAAGGTATTTTTTTTATAATGGAATACACATTATCAGGATCGCCAAATAAATTAACGGATGTCAGATTGAAACCTTACTTTAATTAATGAATAGAAGTTTCAGTTGAAAATGGATGTCTGTTGTGAGGAAATAAAGTAGTTATACCAAATTCACTACAACAAGATATACTTAGCCTCTTTCATAAGCAACATTTAGGAATGGTAAGGTCAAAAATGTTTACTCGTGCATATTGTTGCTGGCCTAGTATAAATAAAATAAAGTTTATTGGTTTATGTCAAGTTTGCCATGAAACACAGAATTTCTCAAATAAAGGTGTTCTGTTGCCATGGCCGGCAGCCCCAAATAATTTCTACAGAGTCCATAATGATTTTTCCCATAAAAACAATTTCACATTCCTTCTTATAGTTGATACTAAGTCAAAATTTATAGATGTCAAATTAATGGACCATGGAATAAATGCAAAAGGAATAATCCAAAAATTGAAAGACATCTTTGGAATTCCCGTTGAACTAGTTAGCGACAATGGACCGCCGTTTGATACCTCTGAATTCATATCGTTTTGTGTAGCCAATGAAATTGAGCCGACAAAATCGCCCTCTTACCACCCACAGTCAAATGGTACCGCGGAAAATAGCGTAAAACTGTGAGGAAAGGCCTAGAAAAAGCACTGTTTCTATAATTTTTATTAAATTATATAACTTCCTCTTTCCGTACAGAATAACCCTATCAAGTGTAATTGGAGTATCTCCATCCGAGAGGCTAATTAAAATGAGACCTAGGACTAGATTCGATTCAATTAAACCTTCGTTTAATAAAAACAAAACAGAAACTAAGTTTTTAAATAAAAATATTGTTTACACAATTAATGACGAAGTTTGTATTAAAAATATCCAATCAAAACTCTGGGATAAAGAGAAAGTTGTAAAGGTTATTAGTCCATGCACATATTCAGTTATGGCCAACAATAATGTGAAATTTGTACATGTCAATGATATGCGTTCCACACTGAAAGAATCTAGTAAACAGTGCCGTGTAGTGGTAACACTTTGAGTGATAGTGGCAAGCATAAAGTGGTTAATGAAAATTTACAAAACCCAAGTGTACCCACAGTATGTACTAAATCTTTACCAAATAGCCATATAGTGTGTAAAATCCCCGAATTATCTGTTTCAGAAAAAAGAGCTTTAGAAGTTGAAGGTGATTCAGAAAATACCCATAACTCTTATATTACTGTTGTCAATAACACCATGTCAATGCCCAAAGCACTTAAAACTACTAGATCTGGAAGAACAATAAACCCATCTCCTAGATTAGATTTATAATCTCTCTAAAAGGGAGGAAATGTATATTAAAATACAACGCCAAAAACTGCTTCAACATCTGGCGCACATCACAGGACTTCACTTGTCAAGGATTTTGGCGGCACATGGGATCTAATGTCGATCCACATTCCACGTTTTTCTGTAATATTCCTTCTCAATAAAGTATAAAACCAAAAGTGCCCATTTATTGAATGCCATTGTAAATACACAGCACTTGTAAAAGGACGATATCCTATCAGTTATGTCATCTGCCCTCCTGTGAAACTAATGTTCAGCTATCGTATGAGATTTTTGGAGGACTACCAACTAGACGTATTATGTCTAGTTGTTGATTCTTGGCCCACTTAGCAATCCGATTCTCATCTATTCTACATTGTATCTATTTTCATCTCTGTTGTTCTCATTTTTCTCTTTGTTTCTGTTCTAGTTTCTGCAGCATAGGTTTGTATAGGTCTAATGCGTGTCGAACTTTCTGTGCTTTTGTCTTTCCTCATTATGTAATATGTCTCGAAAGTGTTGCCATATTCTAGCTGCTTTCTTGACCTGATTTTCTATTTCGTTCAATATGTTTATGTTACTTGATATTTCTATACCCAAAACGTTTAAGTCTAACTAACAATATCTTTATTTTCGAAAATAGAAATAATACAAAATCTATCAGACTAAACTAATTAGAATTAGGTATATCGTTCTTACAAATAATTTGGGAGAAGTCATATCTGGAAGCAAATTACCTTTGTTTTTTGAGATCAAATATGTAGAGAAATTGCTACTCACAATACTCGAAACCTTAAGAGCTATAAAAACTCGAACATAAAAAAAATTTAGATTCCTACTATTCTAAACGGGGCACAAAAATCAAGTCATATGTTACTTTTAAGTAAGAGTACATGATTTAAATTGTTATGGGTGCCAAAATGACGGTTTCTAATTACTAAAGAAACTTCGTTTTTGTACCAGTGAATCTAAAATTCTAAAAAATTATCTCCAGCCTCACTAACATCTTTTTCGCTTGTAATAGTTTCAAAATAAATCATTATTATTATTATTTGTAGTGCTTAGACATATGTATTTATTAATAATAATCATATTTGCAAATTTCGATAGAATAGATACAACAAGAGGATAATATATTCGGGGCAATAAGAAAAAGAGTTCACGAAAAAGAAACAGAAAACATTTCAACAAGGCAAGAGATGAATGATTTTATTAACCAAATTTGACAAAGTATAAAGTTTGTCAAAATGAAAAATGAATGGAAATATTTTTAATAACTCCTCCAAATTTGAGAATATTTAATAGTATGTGAGGATTAGATAAACAACTTAACATAATAAGACATAATTAGAAAATGAACACTTTTCAAGTTAATTTTTTTAAGGTGGGGCTGTGAGTTTAGATTTGAAACAAATTTATACGTCGTAAGTATTAATGTGACCAAGAAGTTAATAAAATATGTGTTATTTGCACCTGTTTGGCATTTTGAGGTGACCTAGTTGTCAACTCTGATATTATGTGATAATGCTAAGCATTGCATAAGGGGCAGTGAGAGTTAATGACTTACTGTCAATGAGTAACTTGAATTTACAGAAAATAATATCGTGCTAACAAACCGAAATTTCTCCAAAAATGTCCGTAAATATGGTAGACCTTTAATTATAGGAACCGTTGTATTGGCTTTGGTGAGCTGAAAATCAATAGGGTTCATCTGTGAGACGCCCTGGACAATATCTAATCATGAAATTGGTCACTTGTATACACTCTGCAAGCTATATCGTGCTAACAAGGAATGTAATAAAAGTGGTTTACAATGACAATGACATACTCACAGGATTTTTTTTTCTAAAAACCGATTTTCGTGTTTTTCTCTCTAAACATCGAAAAAATAACTCAAAATAAAAACAAACATTCCAACTTTTATGGGATAAACCGATTCTTTTCTCGCTAGATCGGGTTGGGAGGAAAAGTAAAAATGTATTTGTCACATTTTCGAAGACTTTTGAAAGGTGGCAAGATACTTTAATTTATTTTTGAAACAGAAATGATGAATGTGTTCTTCAAATAATATTTCTGACATGGTAGAATCTGTGAGGTATATCCAGAAGAATAAATGTGAAAAGCATTGGAATAAGATTCTAATAATAATTAAAATTTTAGGATGAATTCCGGAGAAAATAAAGAGATATCAATATCATATCTTGGACATATTATATTGTTATCAGATTTACTAATATTTGTGAATTTTTCTAATATCTAACAATTATTCAAAAGATTGCTGTAGAAATTAGGATATTTCAACTCCCAAATGTTATCAAAATATTTTTAATAGAAGTAGTTGTTGAATTTATCAGAGCTTTAATACAGTTTCTGGTTTCATTCACAACTCACAGTTAAAAATGGAACAATTGTCTGCACTTCCTTTGCTGATACGCAAACAACTAAAAGTTAACAATAATCCCACTTTTTTTCCGATTCCGTTCTCACAAGATTCATTTTCTGGGTCTACATTTTGAATAAGCAGTTTATATATAAACAGTCAGATCAATAGTGGCACTGTCGGTGCTAGTATAAACAAAGACTGTTTATGAATATTTTGATACTGATAGCTTGTTCATTGCCGAAATTGATACAACATTGTTGTAAGATATTTGATGAGAGTAATTATTTCAGACGGTTTGACGAAACGTAGTTTCCCAGTTCCCACGAAATTGCTGGAGCAATATAAAATAATAAGACGTCTACCACAGCAATGACAATTCTACAAAATATTATTGATGATACGACAAAATAGTTTAAAATATTATACAAGACTTTCTACAGAGCCCATGAACTTTTGAAAACTATCAAAAAAATTTAAATAAAACGTAAAGGATCAAATAACAAAGATATATATGGAATATCATAGGGACTACGATGAAGTAAAAGTAAAACAGTTGAACCAAGACGCTGGAGAATATAATTTTGATATTCGGGTATTTCAAGAAACTAAACAACTAGGTCAAAGCTCAAAAGAAATTGGAGATTATATATTCTGTAATAGTGGGGGTGAAAACAGAATGTTAGGGAGAGGTTTCATAATTCGAAAAAACTAAAATGGGTGGTCATTGACTCTAAACCCATCTCAGAGAGATTGTGCCCTTTCAGAATAAGAGGAAAGTATCACAAAATTACACTTGTAAACATGCATGCACCATCAGCAGGACATAGAAGTAAAAGAAGAATTATATAGTGATCTTGAAAGAGCGTATGAGGCTATCCCCAAGTATGATTTAAAAATCGTACTGGAGGATGTCAATGCCAAGATGGGCAAGGAAAAGACGTATATGTCAATAATTGGAAGATATAATCTCCATGAGGGAACAAATGAAAATGACGGATTTTTGATAGATTTTGCGAAAGAGCATAACCTCAGAATTAAAAGCACGTATTTTTAGCGTAAAAGTATTCATAAAGGTACGTGGATATAACCAAATGGAAAAACAACGAACCAAATCGACCACGTTTTAATCGAACTTGAGGAAGACCAATGCATCACCAATATACGAACGTATAGTGGACCCGATCAAGGATTCGATTGGCGAGATAGTTCGTTCGTTAAATGTATACGTTCGTGACGTCATGAGCGTAGATGTGTGGAAACAGCAATTCTAAGGAAACGACTCATGAGCTAATCGTTCCCAAATAGTCGTTCAAATAATCGTTCGACGACGAGTGCTCTTTATCAGACGTTCGTTGGGTACGTTGAGTTGAGCGATTTTTTTGTTGACTGTTTCCTGTGTTCCTATCACTTAAATATTGAATCATTTCTCCCCCATTGTGATTTTTGGAAGTAAAAATGAATGTAGAAGATATTTTGTTGGACAATATGAATGATATTGTAAGGGCAACTGAATTTTCGGTACAAGAAGGTGCTGAGAGTTTAGGCGAGATCCATTTGAAAGTTTAACAGAAAATATGCTTATCCGTTTATTTCGTTTGAACAAACAATTAGTTAGGGATTTGATGGAACTGTGGAATTCTTTTCTCACTCCACCTAGGAGACTTCATGATGTGGATTAGCAAAAAAAGGTGAGCCGCTATTCTCAAAAGGGATGATATATGTACTGGTTGAACTAAAAATTTTTGCATCTGGAAGTTACCAAATGGATATTAGTGCAAATGTTTGGATATGTCAGCCAATCTTCTATGAGTAGGTGCATCGAAGAGGTTTCTGCTGCTCTCAATTCCAATCAAATTTTCTCCGACAATTAGAGAATGTGAAATTTTACGTGAAACGATCTCTAGTTTTTTAAATGAAATAAAATTCCCATATGTACAGCAAATAATGATATTAATGTTCAAAGAAAACTTATGATTTACGATAATTGGATGATAAGGCAGCTCAGACCAACAAATTAAAATGAAAAGAGGAAACGAATGGAGGACATAATAGTTGCTAGGGTATTTCAAATGAGGAGAAAAAAGGATATGAAAGAATAATCAAGTAGGAAATGGATAACTCAACAGGAATATATATATATATATATATATATATATATATATATATATATATATATATATATATATATATATATATATATATATATATATATATCCCAGATGGCGGAGTGCGTTAGAGCGCCGGAAATTGGGTTTTCTTGACCTGAAGGACGGAGGTTCGAATCTCACTCTAGTAAGGGCTTTTTCATAAATAAAAAGTTCCACTAAAAATCTGGGGGTACAGGGTCCGTCAGTAAATGGCGAAAACTGGCGGACGATATCCCTCGCCCCTTGCCAACCCGCATTGAGGCAGCGTGGTAAGGTACGCCTCACAACCCCAGCATGACAGACAAGGACAAGTTACGGCCCTCATTCTCCGTAAGCCCGAAGGGCCCTAGGAGGGGTAGATCCTGGGAACCAGCCACGAGGGCAGAGGGTGCTAAGAATCTGCGGAGTCTAAACCACTACCCATTAACTACATTACACCTAGCAACTTATAACTGCCGTACACTCTCTAATCAAGCTAGGCTTATAGAACTAGAAACAGAGGCAGCAAAAATAAAGTGGGATATCATGGGCATTAGCGAAGTAAGACGAAAAAATGAAGAACTCATAGAGCTTGAATCAGGAAATCTTCTATACCACCAAGGAACACCAACAGGAAGAACAAGCGGAGTAGGATTCCTAATTAAGAAAACCTGGAAAAATAGAATCATAAGGATAACAAGCACCTCAGACAGAGTAGCCAGCATAACACTAAGACTCTCCAAAAGATATACTATCCAGATTATTCAGGTATACGCCCCAACAATCAGCCATAGTGACGACGAAATAGAAGAATTCTATAATGAAATAACCCAAGCGCTCAGCAACGACAATAGTCACTTCAAATACACATAATGGGAGACTTTAATGCCAAAGTAGGACACAGGAAAGACCAAGAAAAAGGAATGGGGAAATATGGATTTGGAGAAAGGAATGAAAGAGGAGAGAGATTAATACAGTTCGCACACTTTCAGAACATGTATGTGGCAAACTTCTTCTTCAATAAGAACCCTAACAGGAAATGGACCTGGGAAGGCCCCGGTGCAACTATCAGAAACGAAATAGACTTTATCCTCACCAATAAAATTAGCACAGTAAAAGATCTAAGCACGCTAAACAAGTTCACTACAGGACGCGACCATCGACTAATTAGAGCTCGACTGGTCTTAGATATAAAACTAGAAAGGTCAAGACTAATCAAAACCAACACAACGAAAAACATAAACAACGAAAGGCTGAAAGAGAACTCTCACCAATATGCAGCACTACTAGAAGAAAGACTACAAAAAGTGGAATATAACAACCCTGAACTGATAGACACAATTCGAAACTGCGCCGTAGAAGTGGGAGGTCTGCAACAACGAGGTGAACACAAAAAACTAACTCCGGAAACAAAAGCACTATTACAAAAACGAAGAGAAATGAAAAATAGAACAAACATTCAAAGAATTGAATACACCGAACTGTGCAAGACGATAAGAAAGAAAATCGCAGAAGATATCAGGAATTACAACGAGAAACTGGTACAAACAACAATAGAAAACCGTAAAAGCTACAAAAATGCAACAAGGGCACTAATAATAGGGAGAAGACAGATAGTTGCATTAACTGATGGAAACACAAGAACCACAGACAGGAATGAAATAATAGACCTAGTAGCCAAATTCTATGGAGACCTATACAAGGCCCCTGAAAATTTGGAAGAAATAATAGAACACTCAGAAGATGCCATACCAGAAGTATTGGTGGAGGAAGTAGAAATGGCACTGAAAAGCATGAAAAATGGCAAAGCAGCGGGAAATGACGGCATCACGACCAAAATACTCAAATATGCAGGAGCTTAAACATGGAAGTACCTTGCCAAACTATACACGAACTGGCTAATGTCCAGGAGCATACCTAAAGAGTGGAACAGCGCCCTTATAGTGTTGATCCACAAGAAAGGCAGCAAAGAAGACATTAAGAACTACAGACCAATAAGTCTACTACCAGTGACGTACAAGGTATTCACAAAGATCATTCACAACAGAATACAAAATACACTAGACTCGGCCCAACCACGAGAACAGGCTGGATTCCGCAAAGGCTTCAGTACAATAGATCACATCCATACCCTCAAAGAGGTTATCAGTCGGACCAAAGAATACGACCAACCACTAGCACTAGCCCTCATCGACTTTGAGAAAGCATTCGACTCTATATATCCCAGAGCAGTAATAAATGCCCTAACAGAACAAGGGGTCGACAAGCCATATATTGAGACCCTAGCAAATATATATAGGGAAGCCAAAGCGAGAGTTAGGATATATGAGGGCACACCAGAATTCCCCACCAGCAGAGGAGTTAGACAAGGAGACGCAATATCACCAAAGTTATTTACAGCAACACTAGAAAGCATCTTCAGAAAACTGGGCTGGAACAACACAGGTCTGAATATAGATGGAGAATACTTGAACCATCTAAGATTCGCTGATGACATCATCCTGATAGCGAGTAACCCTGGCGAAATGCAACAACAAATAAATGAATTGAATGCAGCAAGCAACGAAGTAGGCCTTAAAATGAATTTGAGTAAGACCAAGATAATGTATAACGAACTGATAAACGCACAAGAAATAACAATTAATGACACTGCCCTGGAAATGTTAGAGGAATATATATACCTGGGTCAACTAATACACATATCAGGCTCTCTACTTCCAGAAATAAACAGAAGAATCAAATTAGCATGGAGAACATTTGGACAGAACTCTATCATCTTCAAGTCTAGAATGTCACTCCGTTTGAAAAAGAAAGCGTTTGATCAGTGCGTACTACCAGTATTAACATACGGCTGTGAAACCTGGACCCTGAAAACTGATATCATTAGAAAACTCCAGGTAACGCAGAGGTCTATGGTACGATGCATGCTTGGAATAACAAGGAGAGATAGAAAAAGGCTTGATTGGATCAGACAAAAGACCCAAGTGATAGATGCCATAAATAGAATCAGATCCCTAAAGTGGCAATGGGCGGGGCATCTCGCTAGAAGGACAGACGATAGATGGACCACAAAGATAACGCAATGGTATCCCCGAGGCGTGAAAAGACCAAGAAGACGCCCCAACTTAAGATGGGACTACGACATAAAGAAACTCGCAGGATCAACTTGGGGCCGCATAGCTAGCAATAGACAACAATGGGCCCACATGGAAATGGAATATATAAATATGTAGAGGGAGGCTACACCATAACAAAATGGTTGAATAAGCTGCATATGATGATGATGATGATGATATATATATATATATATATATATATATATATATATATATAGAGCATCATTTGAAAACAATAAAAACAATAATGAATACTGCAGCCAAAAAACAAGTAAAAATGTAAGAAAGAAACTGAAACCATGGGTTCATGTTGAATGCTTGCACGAAACAGATAAAAGAAATGAAAGATTAAAGACTCTAACAACAGAAGTACACGATGCAAAAGAAAAATACTGCGAACAAAAGAAAAAAACGAAGAAATGATTAAGTAGGAAAAATATGGAAAACAATGAGTACTACTTCAAAATGTAGAGGATAATTATAGAAATCAATATATGAGAAACCCGTATCAAGAAGTCAAAAGAGCAAAAAGTGAAATCAATTCAAATCCCATGTTCATTAGAAATAAATATGGAGAAATGCTACTGGCCAAAAAAGAAATTTTAGAACGCTGGAAAACATACTTCGAACATATTTTAAATGGGTGACGAAGCGAGGATGAAGTAATGGATAATGGAAAGAATGTAGGAACAAATTTAGAGCTGCATTCGGAAGAAACTCATCCAAGTAGAGATACATTAAAATAAATTATAGATAATCTAAAGAACGACAAAAGTTCAGGTAGCGACTAAATAAAAGCGGAATTGTTCATATGGTGATGAATTGGTTATAATTGCAATAGCTTGTATACCCTACAGGACGTTTTGAAATTTCGGAAAAAAACATAACATTTTTATAGCACCCGCTAAAATTATTCGATTTACCAAAACAACTAAGACAGTGATATCCCTAGGATAAAAACCTACAATTTGAAAAAAAAATCAACAAAAAGGAACAAAAAATGTTGAAAAACCATAACATCAAAGTTCGTTAAATAAGGTGTAGTTTATTTATGCTCTCATAGGCTTAACCAGTCCGATGGAGTGTTCAGTGTGTTCTAATTTCTAATTCTTCCAGGAAATCAAGTTCTTGTTTCTTATTACAAATATGTAGTACTTCTAGTTTTGTGTTTATCAAGTAGATGTTTTGCGTAGTGGTATTTCTCTGGTTGTTTTAATCTGTATGCTCGCAAGTAATCACTGTATCTGATTTCAAAATGTCTGTATTCGATCCAGATGGGCAGCATTACATTCTGGACATTTAAGTTTATATATAGCAGTCTTTTTTAATGGGGATATTTTTGATTTTACATTTAACAATATTGTACTCACTTTACTTTCTGTTTTAAAAGAAATTGTTGTATTTTTTGCTAAAGATATTACGTTTGAAATATTATTAGAAATATTACCAGCATATGCGATGGTTTTGTAATTTTTCGATTTCTTCAGTTTATTTAGAAAATATTAGTCTACGAAAACTTAACATCAGAAATTGGAAAGGAACGACAAAGGACAAGGGGAGATGGAGGCTAGTTGTTAACATGCAAATTGGAAATAGGTGCAGAATACATGACATTTTGGATCGAACCGAAATAGTGGGCACTCGGATAGACCGTGCAAAAGTGGCAATTGGACTTAGAAGATTTTCGCTGAAGAGTTTCGTATGGAACTCTGAGAACCCACCGCTAGTGTTGAAATATCAGCTATGGACCTACACGGTCTATAGCGCTAGTATATAAAAGACTGAGTTATTGAATTGGTTATTATTTATGAGAGCTTAATATTTATGATAATCTAACAAAGAGTCCCGGTTTCAGAGTGTACTAAGGGTTAAATGAAAGAGGAATCTGTGAAAAAAAATAGGTGAATGGAATTTACTAATAACAGAAAATGGAATTAACATCAATATTGAAAGATCAAAGGTGATACTGGTCACTGAGAAACAACAGAAAACGTGAACCTGGACAAATCCATAATTTTCAAAATTTAGGTGCAGAGGTGAACTGGTTTTCCAATAAAAACTGAAAAAGATTATGCATATTTCTGTTGAAGGATCATACAGCAAAATCAGAGTAGGACAGCAATATACAGAACTCTTCGAAATGAACAAGGGTCGCCGATACTGTTAAACATCGCTTTGGATTGTTTGGAATATGCCATTAATCAGGCTAACAAACATACTCCCAGCAACACTGTTATGTAACGATGGTCCTATCCTGCTATATTGGCAAATGATCAAGATGTGATATGAAATAGTATACTTAAAGTCAAGAAAACCTCTATTATTCTCTGCAAATAAGCATGTACCAGGTGACTACGCATACATGAGGACAAAAAAATGAACTCTAATAGATATAACAATATCTTTGAACGAGTTATAAGGCTGCAAACATGCAATAAGTTAAAGCAAGACGTCTGCAGAGACATTTAAGACGAGAGACAGATGAGAGAATCTTAAAACTCGAATAGGGAGAAGCTCTAACTGATAAAGGACCGGTAAGACGCCCGAGGCTCCACTGGAGAGATAATATTGGGAAAGATCTGAGAATACAAAGTGGAAGTGAAGCAATGGAAGACAGGGAGAGATGGAGGAAAATAGTTACGTCGGCTAAAGCCTATCAGGGTTCTGCGAGACTTAGGTTTTAAATGACAGAAAATAATAAAATTTAAGCAGCCGAAACGGAATACTCAAGACGAATCAAGATCATAAAAAAAGACGAAATTTAAAATGGAGAAAAGACTGTCACGTTGGTGGCAAAATATGCAAGGGATACAAAAGGAGCATTTTACGAGGAAATGCCCTGTAGTTAAGGCAAAAAACAAAAAAGAAAAGAGCAAATATGTACATAAATAAAATACTGATCTTTTAATTCTTGAAGCTTCTTAAGTTTCTTAGAAAAATATTGGGCACTATTTTGGCATTAAAATTATTATGTATAAACATGAGGATAATATTTAAAAAATTGTTTTAGAATGGAATTACATTACTGACAAAAGATAAAGCATTGATTCAAATAAAAATAGCCGGAATGTTTATTTGGCCTGCTTATAATTTCATTTAATTGAAAAACGAAAAATAAAATCCTTCCATTTGCTTAAGACAACGTCGGTTTAAATGAAAATCAACGTCTACAGATATTTAAAAACATCCGTTTCTCAAGTCAGTAACAAACATTTTGTGAATCACTGTGAGGAAGTGACAAGGAACAATAGAATATTGTGCTCCCGGGATCTGTTTTAAATCATCTAATGAACGCAGGCCGCGGAGATCACGCCGAGTTTCAACAATTTGGTGGCAGCGCTGAAACCAATAACACTCTAAAGTATTTTTCAAGAGCACAAATATTCAACACTAGGTTAGAATGTGAAGTATCAGTTTTCCTTCGACATAGCGCAGCTAATACGTATTAAAACTATTTTATCAGTGTGCCTCGGCATCACAAACATATGCTTGCCAGATGTGATTTTAAGCACAAATTTTGCGAAACAATGTTTTATATTAGTTTATGTAAAAAATCGTTTTGGCTAACAGTCAACTATTGTTATTTGAACAATATGATGAGTGTGTGGGCGTTTAAAAGGTATTCCCGTTGTGGATTTTTATCTATTATTATGATTAATAACGTAGCATTTGCTTTTTGATCGTCGTTTTCAAAGAATACTACTTCAAATGCAAAGTTTCAGGAAGCATCTCATTAACTGATTCTTTTATGTTTTATCTAGGATAGATAATAAAATTTGATGAGATGACAAAGATTTCAGTGAATAAATTTTATGAAATCAATAAATTTTGCTCTTTCAAAAAAGACGAAATTATAACAGCTGAAAACTGAGAATGAAGAATGTGAACATCTCATATATCCATGCTTGTATCCACAGAAACCAGGAGTATAATAATATTTATTCATTTATTTACTATATCGTACGGGATATACCCAATTTGTTAAGGTTAGTAGTAGATAGATAAATAACATACTACAATATATAAGAAACTATCACAATATATAAGAAAGCATTACAATCGTGTACACTCAAACTAGACATATATCATAAATTGATCTAGCACCAGTTAAAATCAGAATATAGATATAAACAAACTATAATTATAAAAACTGTTTTGCATGTAAAATACATTGACTTAGGATTTTAAAAACCAATGTCTAATTGACGATTGGTTGCAGTTTGAAATAACAATAGATTTTTCGCTATCAGAATAATTTTTAATTATAAAGTGTAGAGGTGAAGATTTGTATACATTAGTTTGGTAAGTTCATTGAAAATACTTAAAAAACGGAATAAAATCAACAAACCACTACAAGAAAAATCCATCCTCTCTCTCTCTCTCTTCCTTTTTTAATATAATGTTGTGCAGTATCAACAAATTAAAAATGGCATTGAACACATATTTTCATATAAAAGAAATTCACATTGCATAGATACTTTTGATCGAGTCCCGTGAACTGAATTAATACTGTCTTTGACTTTGTGCAATTATCTGTGTTATTTTAGGACTAACAAGGGTTGTCCCCTACTCTTCCAAGGGGAAGCAAAAGACAAACAAAACATTTGTAAATATTAAGAGTACAAATAGACTGTGGTCAATGGAGATTTCATATTGATATTCCTTTGTGAAGTTTGCAATTCAAACTTCCGCTCGTATAATTAAGTTTTTTTAACTCTTCGGGAACGTTTGAAGTTTCTAACGGTTATTGTTTACTTTGAGCTATGAGTTTTTTCAGTATATAAATTATTTGTTTTTTTTGCATACATAGAAAAATTATTCAATACAAAATTTAAATTTGTCAAAAACAAATTCGAATTCCAATTTAATGCAAAATCGATTACAAAAATAATTTTCTTTCGGACGCAAAAGAAACTCTAGATATTAATATTTCAAGATATAAAGCGAGTTCCAAGATATTGTTTGTTACTTTTTGTGGTTTTCACCAATAAAAAAGTGTGTTATTTTAAAAATAATGATTTACACACTAGACCAGTTTGATTCTGGTTTGACTTTAATAAATCTTACGTGCTGGAGATTATTGTGAACTAAATGAAGAAACGTAAGTTTACGCCAATGAATTAGAATACATGAGCTATAGTTGAAAAGAAACGGAAACAAGAGCTTTCGACACAGAAAAAAATCATGATAAAAAGACGAAGAAATGACGATAAGGGACTCAAAGAAAAAGAGGAACCTCATAAACTCGAAACAGAAATAGGAACAAGGCTAATTGGAAAAAAACGATACAAACACATCAATAGAAAAGGAATGGGTATATATTCAAGAAGCGATGGTAGAAGCAGCAAACTTTTGCTTAAAAAAAGCAAATCAGCAAAGAAAAGAATAATGGATTAATGAGGAGTGCAACGTAGCCTCAAATGACACAAATAAAGCAAAAATAATGGGAGGCAAATATAGATCCCAACAAACAAAAAGAGAGTACGAAGATGAAAAATTGCAACACGCTTAGAGCAAATAAAAGATCACTATGATAATAACGAGAGTAAAAAGAAAGAGTAAAGAAATCAAGATAAAACATGACAACAAGAACGAATTATTATAGAGACGAAAAAGGCCAGCTACTGAGAGACACGAAGGATAAAGTAGACAGAAGGGTAAGGTATTTTAAACAATCATTAAACGGCCACAAAGAAGATATACAATAACAAGAGCAAGGAGTTAATGAGGACCGAAATGATGAAGAATGAGCTCCAACAGAAGAGGAAGTATATAACAATTATAAAGGAACTAAAAAACAATAAATGTGCAGGAGACAATGGAATCCCAGCAGGAATCATAAAGTATGGTGGATAGAAACTACAAAAGAATATATGCAACCTGTTGTACAGGTTATGGAAGGAGGAAAAAATGGCAGAAATTTGGAGAGAGGCACTAATATGTCCAACTCTTAAAAAGGGGGTTAAGACGAACGAAAATTTTAGGGGCATCGCATTATTAGATACGGTATATAAAGTAATCGCCAAAGTAATACGAAATAAGTTGATATTTACACTTAAACTGATACATAACAATAGTTACGAACCAAATGTGAGATTACATCTCCTTTTTATTGATTTTAAACAGGCTTACGACTCGATACATAGAGAAATAATATAACACCAAAAAAATCAGAAATCTAGTTAATATGACCCTGACCAACACAAGCAATACAATTTTAATGGAAAACTGCTTATCGGATGAATTCACAAAGGAAAAAAGACTAAGACAAGGCGACTTTCTCAACGAACCTATTTAGGTAATTTAATATTAGAAATAGTAATAAAAGAAAGTTAAATAGAAACAACTAGTTCCATCTTTCACCATAATGCACAATGCATAGCTTACGCGGATGACATAGGTTTTTAGTCAATTTGAAGATGAAACAAAAAAATTTGGCTTACAAATAGAAGGAAAGAAATCCACAAATCAATAAGGAAATGAGACAGATCAGAGAAGTAATAGAGCGATGGGGTCTCTATCAAAACTATTAAGAGCAAGAAACCTTTCAAGAGCAGTCAAAATTAGAGTGTATGAAACAATTGTAAGAACAGCAGTTCTATATGTATCAGAAACATGGAAAAGGACAAAGAAGGGGGAAAATAAACCGGAAATATGGGACAAAAAATCCGCGGGAACATATATGGCGGTGTCAGAACGGCAGAAGGTATCTGGAAAAGACGTTCAAACAAAGAATTACTGAACATATTCAAGAAACCGAAAATAACCCAAAGAGCACAAAAAGCACAAATAGCAAGATTGTTAAAACAAATTGCCGGAATCTTACAGTAGATAATTGTAAAAATGGTGATGAATGGAGGAGAGGGTCGGAAAAGAAGAGGACGACCAAAGAAAAAATGGCTATAAGAAGTCAAGCGGGATATAGATGCGGTAGGAACGATCGAGTGAAAAGAAGGAAATGGAAAAGAATAGTAAAGAAGATTGAAGTCAAGGGCCTAGAAGACCTGTAGAGCTGAACCATACATACCAAATGGATACAATTATACGATTATAATAATATAGGAAACAATAATTTAATGAATTTAAAAGATTAGGTAGTGGATATATGATACACTGCGCCGCAAAATTACCGCATATTTTGTAAAATAGAAAAATCCACTCGAACAACAATATTCTAATGCAAACCAATGGCTTAAATATGATTGTTTTCAACTGTACTCAACAACTTTTTTGATATTGAGAAAAAACTCAACAGTTTTTGAATAAATAATGAAATAATGCTGAGTATAAATTCACTGACAGGTGAATTATTGTTTATTGATGACAATTTGCGTTGTTCTGCTGGTATCGTTAATTTCTAACGTCATTAAGAGTGATGCAACGTGAGATGAGAAAATTTTTCACGTGAAGAATGAGCGGGTGCACTAGCACTCATGGAAATGCGTGTTACACTAGCACTCATGGAAATGTGTGTTACACAAGTTCAAATGACACGCCGCTATGGCGTGACCTAATGTACGATTTCTAGGGTACTGGCACGGTAATCACGGTATCAAAAGACTGGTACGATCCAAAGGAGAACATGGACAAGGACGCCATAGAGTTACAAAAAATAGTCAAGATTGATTTTTGAGAATGCAGGTACTACGAAAACGATTCACTACAATTACTGCACTACAGTGAGGCGCCTAGCAGTATAGAGCCGTAATTAGTCCTCTTCTAAGCGTAAACCATCTCAGGCAACGTCTTAAGTTTGCCCGAGAACATCAAAATTGGGGCAACCGTGAATGGAACATTGTACTATTTACGGACGAGTCACGATTCTATTTGTTTGTTATCATCGTCGTAGTAGAGTGTATAGACGTCCTGGTGAGCGATATGCTCAATGTAATATTGCAGAAAATGCTAGGAGTAACATTAGTTTGGAGGCTCATATGGATCTAGTGGTGCTTCGGGGCACTCGTTTGACAGCTAACCGCTACATAATAGACATTTTAGAAACTCATGTAATATCATATATGCATCAGTTATAGGGAACCAAATGATCAATGCATGATAATGCACGCCCACATGTAGCTAGGACGGTGCAACATTATCTCCAAGTAGATATTCATACTTTTGATTGACCAGCGCCTGATATTAACTGGATTGAAAACTTATGGGACAATTTGATAGTGTTGCCCAAAATCAGTCTTGGTCTTGCAGTCTTGTTCTTGCATTTTGCAAGACCAAGACCAAGACCAAGACCGCGTAATTTTAGGCAAGACCAAGACCAAGACCGACCATGCAAGATTTGAGCAAGAACAAGACTAAGCCTGCGAGACTCTTGCGTCTTGCAGTTAGTACTGAGTGTCGTTTTAGGGAGCGGACAGGCTTAGTTTATAATACAAGAAATTGACACGTAGAAAACAAACGAAACAAAATAAAAGAAAGTACTAGTACATAAAATTTTGAAGAATAAAATAGGCAGAAAATAGGAACACGTAAAGTACAGATATAAATGAAATCAGTGCATTTTAGTTGAAGGGGGAATTTACGCAGTCCGAATAAGTAAATAAAAAATAATATATTAAATATAGTATGACAATAAATAAAATGAAAATAATAAAAACGAAAAATAAACTATATAGAATAAAGTGTAATAAAATTATATGTAGTATGTTACCGAGAAAATGTTTATTTTCTTAATATTTCGAAAGTTACAGGCCGAAAAACACAAACTAATTTAAAATCTAACTTATAATAATAAGAGCGAAAAGCAGGACGCTACAATGACATGCGGCATCCTTTGATTTGCGGCTATCTAAGATAATGGACTATAAAAAATAGTATTTATTTCAATTGGAGTTGGAGGAGTACCTAAGTAAACCCAGAGCCGCCAGCTCCGAAGACATTTTAGAGTGGTGGAGGACGCATGAGACAGAGTATCCGGCTTTATCGAAGATGGCCCGTGATTTCCTCTCAATACCTGCAACTTCAGTACCTGCAGAGAGATTATTTTCTAAAGCATCATTAGTAATTAGAAAATATAGAAATAGGTTAAGTGATGAGTCAGCCAGATGGTTACTTTGTATTAATTCTTGGTCAAAAGAATGAATATAAAGTAACAGTAATGTCAAAGCTATTCTGTAGTGTTCTTTAATATAACTTGTATTGTATTTTTATTTAAATAAATGGTAAATTCAGTAAATTGTATTGATTCTTGGTAAAATGAATTATTATGAGGTGAGGGTCTATCAATTTCTTTCTAGACAGATAATGTTCTTTAAAATACAGTCAAGTTAATGTCTTCAATTTGTTTTAACCATGTTTAATAAATAGCAATAGGCTAATACCTAATTGCGAGACTTGCGAGACTCTTGCTGCAAGACCAAGACCAAGACCAAGACTGGGACCGCAATACCAAGACCAAGACCAGGTGTATTGGCGCAAGACCAAGACCAAGACTGGCTAAGTCTCGTCCTGTTCTTGCATTTGGGCAACACTACAATTTGAGTCAGCAAGTTAGAGCTTTACAGCATCCATCTAGAGGTCTAGATGAACTGTCAATCAGACTAACCGAAATATGGAGTCAAATTGATCAAGTTGCAATCAGAAACGTAATTTCAAGTATGCCAAGAAGATGTGCAGCAACAATCCAAGCAAGGGGAGGTAATACGCGTTATTAATTTTAAGTTTGTTAACAAATTATGCAGTGAAATTTTTGCTTCCTTCTTCGTCCATCTAGTATTTTTATTTCTATGGTTTATTATATGCAATACAAAAACGTTTTTTGACACAGTTAAAAGCTATTATATAGCCATCATGAACGAACCATCGAATTATTTTTTCTCATGTAGATTTTTTCATTTTCCAAAATATATTCTGGGAAGCAGTGTATATAATAATAGTAAATAGTGTATTTAAAATATTAGTGGGATTAAGTAGTTAAGTGTATATATTAATTTATTTGACCCGTCAGGATCAAGTATATAAATAAATAAGGAAAACTTTACATTAGTAACTTTATGACAAAACCAGTATGTCTATGTATTCTTCCTATCCCATTATATATTAGGCAACGTGTAAATTTTGAGCATTTTTATCCTACTGATATTAATTTCAATGTTTCTGTTACTGCCTGCAGTAAACAGAATATATTATGGCAAAAACATAGGTAAGCGTGCCAAATATTGATGGATGTTTTTCACTATAAATAAGTGAACAAGTCGTTTCCGTATAAAATAACTAGTATTTATAAAATAAACCGAACCTTTTATGAGATACAAAACTTATTCTAAGCTCGTTCCCAATATTCAACTTGAAAAACCACAAAATGACAAAACTTCTCTAATTAATTAACGTCTTTTTTTAATTATAGCTTTCTATTTTAGTTGGATAACTAATCTGAATTTAGTAATTTTCAAAATAATAATACCTGAAATCTTGTTTTTAAAAATAAAGTTGTTGACGTATCTCAATTCAACGGCTTCCTTATTTCTATTCGAAATAATACAGTCGCTCATAAAATTGTGATCATAAAAACTTTTCTTGGGGGGATAATGAAATGGCTAGAAAAAATTTCAGTGTTTATCTTTTTTTAGTGATGTATAATTACATGTTTTCAGCACTTGAAACCGAATAAAAAATATTTGTTGGCAATAAAAATACACTGCAAGAAATCCTCATAAAATAATTCTAAATCATTTCTGACAGGAGTTTAACGAATAACAACGAACTCGTTTTACATTTCCGTCGAAGTAAATATCAACGTAAGCGTGTTTTATAATTTTTTTTCAAATGTTTTAATCAGTTAAACTGTTGAGATAATAATAACACTAATTCTCTTGTTTCTAACTCGGTCATATCTCAATATGCTCGTTGCCAATAGTCCATCAATCAATTAATTGTTTTTTCTTCCAGAGGCCAGACTCCACTATGTTGTTATACTCTTGGTTATGCTGTTATATATTCGGGGGATTTAGCCGTATATTTTTGTGGCTGTTTTCGAATACTTACTTTTATTGGCAATTTAACGAGAGCTATTCTGGCAAAATCACGAGAGCTCGAGTAATTTTGCCTGAACAGATCGAGTAAGTATTCGAAAACCACCGGAAAAAATATCCTGCTAGATCTGAGCTCGCGTGATATTTGGTAAGACAATCCCGTGAATAGAAAACTCAATTCAATTAAACTTTATTTAACAAACTGAAAGAACAATAAGTACAAGAATAATATTTAGAAAGATATTTGCTCCTCTACTGATGTAGACTTTGTTGTTGACATTGACATGGATGTTGTTGACACTATTGCTAATTCATTATCCAAAGCTTTATCTCGGAAATTTTTTTATAAAATGCGAATGATTCTCATTATCAAGTTGCAAATGAGGCTTTATATACTTGGAAGATTATTGTCCCGTTATTTTAATTAATTATTGTTCATTAACACCTGCTTTACCTAAAGTTGACACGGCGTTTGAGCGATGAGAATGATTAGAAATTTTTTTATTCTTTGTATCCAGTCCAATTTTTTCAGCTGAAATTTTCGTGCACTTAAGAATTTCGTTGACTCCTACAGGAATATTTTTGTACCAACCGTTTGATGGATTATTTTTCCAAAACGGATTGGGAGTTATGAAGAATTTATCAGTTGTAATTTGGTTGTTTCTATGTGATAATATTTTATAAAACAATGTTACTGGGCATATGCTAGGGTTTCCTATGTTTTTTATTAGCCATTTACTATCGCAGCACTTGTTTGATCCACTTGCGAACAATATTTGAATGCAAGCCAATTGATTAAAAATTATAGATTTTAACTGTACCCAAACCACAACAGTTTTTTAATATAATAATGCCGTGTACAAAAATTCACTGACAGGTTGAATTATTGTTTATTGATGGCAGTTTGCGTTATTCTGCTGCTATTGTTGATTTCTAACGTAATTAAGAATGATGCTACGTCAAATGAGAAATCTTTCACGTGAAGAATGTGCTGGTGAAATAGCACTCATGAAAATGGGTGTTACACAAGTCCTAGTGGCACGCCGCTATGGCGTTACCTAATCTACGATCTCCAGGGCACTGGCACGGTATCTAGAGACAGGTACGATTCGAATAGAAGACCTGGACAAGGACGCCACAGACTAATAATAATTAAGATCGATTTTTGAAAATGCAGGTACTACGAAATCGATCCACTACAAGTACTGCACTACATCAAGAATATGTTCATCGATTTCATTATCGTATCGAAGGCTGACAGAACGCAGTACTCCATATAGAGCCACAACTAGTGGGTGAAGTATTCCAGAAAACGTGTTCATTTAGCCCGATGAAAATTGGGGCAACCGTGAACGAAGCAATGTACTATTTACGGACGAGTCACGATTCTGTCTATTTAGTGATGATCGTCGTAGGAGAGTGAATACGCGTCCCGGCGAGCGATATGCTCAATGTAATATTGCAGAAATGTCGGCTATGCCGGTGGGTCTGTTATTGTATGGGGTGGCTTTCGTTTGGAGGTTCATACGGACCTAGTTGTGGTTCGGAGAGGTAGTTTGACAGACGACCGTCACATAACAGACTTTTTAGAACTTGATGTTATGCTCCATTTATAGGAAACGAAATACTATCAATGCATGCCCACACTAATCTAAGACGGTGCCGAATTAACTCCAATATTAGATAACCATACTTGATAGGTCAGCGCGAAGTCCTGATCTTAACCCGATTGAAAACTGATGGGACAATTTGAGTAAGCAGGTTAGAGCTTTACAGGATCCACCTAGATGTCTAGATGAACTGTCTTTCAGACTAACCGAAATATGGGGTCAAGTTGCAATGAGAAACTTAATTTCAAGTATGCCAAGAAGATGTGCAGGAATAATCCAAGGAAGGAAGAGGGGGTAATACGCGTTATTAATTTTAAGTTTGTTAACATATTGTGCAATAAAATGTTTGCTTGACACTGTTAATAGCTACTATACGACATATCATTTTACAAAATATGCGTTAATTTTGCGGAGCAGTGTATTTAGATGAAACTTTGCCGGATGATAGAGCTCGAGAAGATATTACAATCTCATCATACCACGATCCATGAAAAATCCGTGAGAGGTAATCTAAAATTTGGAAAATATGACTATTTTAAGTTTTTTCCACTTTATACAGTTTTTGACATCAGATAGAGAAAAAATACCCTTAATGTTTTTTGTAACTCTATTCAAGACCTTTCCAACTGCATATAATATTTGATATATTTGTTATGTCCTTGTGGAGTTATAGCCAAAATAAGTGGTTTACACTTTAATGTTTTTCGTTTTTTGAAGCGCTTTCCAATTTATACGGTTTTCAGATCTGGTAAATTGTGGCAGCGATAACTGAAGACGTTGTTTAGCTAACAGTTTTTATTGTTTACTTGGCATTAAAAAAGTCAATTTTAATCTTTTTTGCTTTTTGATTTTACAAGTGCAAGAATGGAAAGCGATTTTGAGTTTTCATGTACTCCTACGGAGTACGCGGATTTAAAATATTTCCAAGCAAATGAAGAAAAGTGTATGAAGATACCTATTCAAAGTTTATAAAATGACAAGCACATAAAGAGTGCAGTTCATTATCAGAGACCGTGCTCTTAGCATAGTTTTCAGAACTGTCTCATCAAGTGAAACCATCGACGGCCAAGTATTCTATGGTTAAAAGAACGTTAAAATTAAACAACGATGTAGATATTTCGAAATATTTTAAATTTATTTCATTCTTAAAGCAAAATTCAAAAGAATACGAATCTAAAAAGTCAATGATTTTTACTGGAATGAATGAATTTCTAAATAATGCTCCTGATGAATCTTATTTAATTATCAAGGTATGTTATTAGTCAACGATGAAATAAAACAATATAGTTTGTTTAAATCTTCATATATTTGAACTAATGTTCAATTTAAACTTGTTGACGCGTTTCACTAACACAGTAGCTTTGTCAGAACGAATGAAGGTAAAATATAAAAATTCCTTAATATATACAGTGCTAAATCTATTTACTAAGGTTAACAATGGTATTGAAAGAAATTACCTGGAAATTCATTCCCTACAAACATTCCTAAGCTATCTTCTAGGTAAAGAGGTTCAATAAAGGAGACTGATTGATATCTATTTGGTCGTTAAGGAGATTACCTGAATATTTATTTTTGTTAATCTCTAGGGCTTCTAATAAATTTAAACTAAAGGATTTACCGACTACATGGAGAATTTCAAAATTTGGGTCGAAAATGTGTTGGTTTTCTAATAAATGATTTGAATAGTTAGAATCTAATTTTTTGTTGTCATAGCTACGTTTGTGTTCCGAAATTCTAGTTTTAAAATTTCTAAAAGTTCTACCGATATAAATTTTATCACAATTGTCATTACCACATTTTAATTTATAAACTCCTGATTTGTTTAATTTTGAAGATTAATTAAATTAAAATGTGGTAATGACAATTGTGATAAAATTTATATCGGTAGAACTTTTAGAAATTTTAAAACTAGAATTTCGGAACACAAACGTAGCTATAACAACAAAAAATTATATTCTAACTATTCAAATCTTTTATTAGAAAACCAACACATTTTCGACCCAAATTTTGAAATTCTCCATGTAGTCGGTAAATCCTTTAGTTTAAATTTATTAGAAGCCCTAGAGATTAACAAAAATAAATATTTAGGTAATCTCCTTAACGACCAAATAGATATCAATCAGTCTCCTTTATTGAACCTCTTTACCCAGAAGATAGCTTAGGAATGTTTGTAGTGAATGAATTTCCAGGTAATTTCTTTCAATACCATTGTTAACCTTAGTAAATAGATTTAGCACTGTATATATTAAGACATTTTTATATTTTACCTTCATTCGTTTTGACAAAGCTACTGTGTTAGTGAAACGCGTCAACAAGTTTAAATTGAACATTAGTTCAAATATATGTTTGTAGATTGTCGCAATATTTGGAATTGTGAGAGCGTGTCGCGTTACTGAATTATGTGAGATGTCAACATATAACATAGAAGATTAATATTAATAGTAAAAATCAACTAAACAAAACAGGAGGTTTGTTGTCACCGAAGAATACGTTAAAATTTGCAAAAAGTACCTAGTACTACGTCCACCCACAGCAAAAGATCGTCGAGTTTTCTATGGATACTCTCAAAGTCTCAAAGTAAGTAAAGTTTCCATATATTACAAGAATGTGTTAGTTATAGCAAATAGTTTCTTTTTCATATACCAAAGAAATAATTGAAAAAGATATTATGTACTTACAAAGCTGTGATATATAGATAAAAGTTTAGTGTGAAGAGTCACCTGCTTCAATTGTTTTGTTCTACTATAGCAATACATGTTACTCGCGTTGTTGAAATACAGAAGATTTTTGAGCGTTTCTTACCTGAAACAAATAAACACAAGTTATTATTACGCAAATATGAAGAACATGTAATGAATTCATGTTAAATAGGTAAATTTAAATATGAATGAGTCAACTATTATTTTTATTACATGGTGCGTTAGCCAACAGATCTTATAACTGATAAGAATACTCTAAATAAATTATAAAACTTGTTTGAAATATGATAAGCTGAAGAAAGCTGAATTAACTAAAAACAAAATGATTTGCATCATTGAACACCCTGCGTATTGGCCAGATCTATAACGTTGAGATTATTTTATCTTCACAAAACTGAGAGGAAAGGAGCTTTTTACGACTTTCCAGAAAAGCAAGCATTCGTGATACGGCTAACATAAGCGTTGTTTTCTGTTAAATTAATCGCATTTTCAATGAATATTATATTTAAAACATAGTATCATGCCTGTTTCATTTTATAACTTCTATAACGGGAAATATTTATTATGTTTGTCTTCGTATCTTGTAGTGTAATTGTCGCTCACTTTTTCAAAGAGATTAAAAAGAAATATGTGTAAATTATAATCTGATGCATATAAAATTGCCTTAAGCCAGTTTTTAAGACTAAAATTTAGGAAGAGTATGTAGTTTTCCTGCTGTTTTAAAATTATTATTTCAAATTACATCGAATGGCCTCCAATGAGAACATAGGGCACCACCCCACCCAATAAACCATATATCAATCGTTATTCAATTGATGAATGGTATATTTTTTAAGTATTGCAGATCTAAAATGATATAATACTAATCGTAAGATCCTTACAATATTATTAATGTGTGCATTACACCGTAAATGAGAATCAATAGTGAGTTTGTTTTGCATTTAGTTTGATTTCAGTCTTATTGTTTTTTAATGTTACGTGATTATACTTGGGAGTTCCCTGATGTTATGTGAGAATGGCATAAAAAATATCTATTATAGTTGAATGTTAACAATTTGTGACTGATCTGAAACCGGCAAATACTTTCCGCAGTAATTTTCAGGTTCTCCCAAGTATCATCCGCATATAAAATAGCTGATCATCCGCAAACCTCAATAAATTACTGGAGAACTGTGACGTTAAGATGTGATTAAGGTATATTGTAAACAATAATGGATCCAACACAGTTCCCAGTGGCAAACCATAGGTAACCACTACCTTCCAAATGGTATTGCATATTTTAATGTATCTTTCAATTATGATCATTTCTTTCATCACAAAAAGTTTATATTCATTGTTGAACCTCTATAAGGCCGAACAAATTACGATATCCAATGATTTCAAGTTGGGTTTAACGTTATTTAAAACTTTTTATAATAAGGAACACATTTTTTTTTCATAAAATCAGTAATAAAAAACCGTTCAGTATCATTTCAAATAGACACCCAATCAGAGTTCTAATTATAAAATCTGGTACATGAATGGAATAAACCAGCTGTTCGAAGCTTAAAATCTTGTTAAAAATATGTCACTTCTCTATAGACTTTAAAATAAGTCTCCTTGTTAATCTTATTAAAACCAATTTGATTTTTTTCAAAATAAAAACGAAGTCTAAGCATTTTTACGACTCTTTCTTTTTTACTATCACTGCGGAAAGCAGGCTAATGAACAACAGTTCGAGGAGAGTAAAAACTTAAGAAAATATATTTGTACTTTGGTTCCTACAAAGAATGTTTTGACAAGGTGCGATAATTGATCGTAAAGAAACAAAAGTTTACGTTACAGAAAAGATGTAGGTGGAATAGAGGTTTGTATAAATATGTCGAACATAATTTGCTCAAATTAACGAGTTTACAAAAATATCTTTGAAAACTACAAACTCTAGTGTTTGCCGCTCCTAAACCTTACACATTCGTAATAGAGCTTAAAAAAATAGCCAATACTCAATTAGAGTGAAAGAAGTAATTATTCATTCATATTATTAAAACTAGTAACAGTCAATTGAATAACAAAAGATTCACTGTGCAATAAATTTCGTGAAAAATAAGTATACGTAAGAACGCTAACGCACTAAAAATGTTGACTGGAGCATTTGGAAAATCTGATTTGAGATCAAAAACCCTTTCTTTATAAGCATAAAGTCCATGTTAATGAGGATACCCGCACTGACTCATTCAGCCTTCAACAAGAAACGAAAGCGTTGAAGTAGAATAAAGTTCTCATGGAAAATCGTTCAATCACTATTAGAGGAATTGCTGATAATGTCGGCATATCGTTTGGCATATGCCATGCTTTGCTTTCAGGTATTTTAGGAATGCAACCTTTTGTATCAAAAATTGTATCGATCAGGAGCTATTGAATGTCATCAACGACGTTCCAGATCTATTGAAAAGTTTCCTAACTGGTGACTAAAAATCAATTTTATGAGATTACTGAAATAATCGCTACGTTTCTTAGTCTCAAAAATTCTAAATAATATACAGGGCATTCTATTCGAAGATCGTCAGCTACTCTTATTGTGGAATCTGGAGGAGACCTGCTAACACTAAAAATGCAAGGAGGCTGGAGGTCATCAATGATCGCTGCATATTACATACATGAATCGGTGAACCGGCATCTCAAAGAAGAGAAATAGCTAACAAAGTTTTGGGGAATGTAGCAGCTCATCACGTGAACAAACCCATAGATAACTGATTAGATTATTCTTGAAGCCATATAATTTCACATTCTAAGCAAAAATCTAGTAGGGGAACAGGATAAAGTAGTATTCTATCTACCTGATGACAAATTTAGTTTGTGTTTAGTTTATGTGGTGTTAGCTGAGATGCAAACTATTCAAAATAATAAATAATTGAGATGCTTGAATAATATTTCAAATGTATCAGGGTTTATTTAATTATTATTTGAATTTATTTGACTTTTACATATTAACACACTTCATTAACGCAATACTGGTGGTACTACATTATAATGAATCCTGCAAGTCCAAGATAGCAATGGATACTAGGCAACTCAGTCTATTTCCATTCAAGAAAACCTTAGCGTAGCGGTTGTTCGCGTAATAACAGTTATCGTCATAATTTTCACCTAAAGATGACATCGTAACAGAGGATATACCCTATTCTGTGACGTTTCTTTTCAAGCGATCATTCCCTCTCCGCGTCATACTCCACTTGGCCTATAAATTGACGTTGGCTTCATAATAAATCGAATTTATGAATGGTTGGGGATGTGGATAAACCTATTTTTCAAGTCAAAAACAGTTTTGTCGAGTTTAAAAAATGTTGCTAACATTGAAACAGTGGAAAATGTCATTGGCTTAAAAGAAGTTTCCACTTCAGTAAATGCGTCTTCAAGTCATGATAGGCAAATGAAATTTCAACAATGTACATTTAACAATTGTTTTGATGTTAATAAAATGTAAAATTAGGCGTTTTTTTTCTTTTCGCAAGGTTTTTTCCATAGGGAAAAATGATTTCAGTAGGCAAAAAATCTTGTGAACAAAGTACTTTTTTTCTATGGTATCAAATGTTACACCTTTTTCAGCCACAGAAAAAAAAGCTTTTTATGCGATTATTTTATATTTCACAGAGAAAATTAGTTATTATTATTTCCAATATTAAATATAGAATTATTACAGCTTTGTAATATTATAATATCTATTATGTTTTAAATTAAAGTCTAATACCGCGTTATTAATGGCAATACTGCCATGTTCATAAGTAATTGTGTTTTCTTTTGCTAAAGACATAGACGTTGTATGCTCAAAAGTATACAACATACTACTCTGTCCTTCGGTAATTATATTATCATTTCCAGTACAGGTAGATGATACTGGCTTGGAAGTTCTCAAAATTTTGTTAGCCACTTCTATTTTATGACATAAAGAGTCATCTATATACCTTTCAGTGACACTAATGATCGGCATCCTCCATGACGTTCTAATAATGTTGAATCACCACCAGCAACCGCCAGCAAAGTAGCTGACGTTCTGCGGAAACAATGCCCGATAAAATATTTTGGATTTTCTAGTTTCAAAGAAATGGGAATTTCCCTTGGAATACATGCAACTTTGTATATCTACAACCTGCTTTGTGCACTTTCCGTTGCTATAAGATAGGAATACTCTATTTACTGTTTAAATATCTGCCAGTAACTGTGAAGGATCTTAGTTTATTTGTTTTATTCATTTTTGTTAATAAAAGAGTACCTAAATTCTCAATATAATCTGTAGTCGTTTTTGCAAGTTCACGGCGGCATGCTATCGTGATACCAAGAATAAAAATTACCTGCAACAACACATTTTATAATCAGTGAATAGTAATTTAATGTCTTGTCATATTTACCTTATGCATCAGGTAACTAATATCAGGTGCATTTTCAAGAAATTCTTGAAAGTTCTTAGAGGATAAAGTTTTTGATCCATTATTTCTTCTTTAGAAATGCTTATAATTTCATATACTTAGAAATGTTGATATTTCTTTTTATAACAATCATCGTTTAGAACATTGATTAACGCCACCATAGAGTTGAGGATTTCATGGTTTGTGACAAGTCGCCAAAATATGCAAGGAATACATTTTCCGAGACAGATTGAATTTGCTTATTTTGCATATATTCCACAAATTTATTGTATGCTCGTTCATACACTACATTCAACTATGCAGGGAATAGTTCCATTGATGCCTTGTCAGCCGCATCTTCTGGAGGAATACTCCCAGCACTGAAATATTCTTCGCATAAAATCGCATGAAAAATATGTATACTACACGAACGGAAAATGCATTTCGGACGAATGCGGCTGCTGGACTCGGCTAGAGATCTTCCACATTCCTCCGAAATATAGCATTTTTCATCCTTATAATATAAATAGCTATTTTGTTTAGTTTGTGGTTCTGAGAAATGCATTTCGATAGTATAATTCGGATGGAAAGTGATGATTGAATGAAGTATTTTCCATACTGTTACAAATCAGCACACTGGTATAGTCCCTGAATCCGACTCTGCCTAAGCCAGCTATGAAAGTTGAAATAATGGCGGATGCGCGGGGATTCCTTAGAATTGTTTACGATTGTGATTATCTTATCTAGACATTGTTTTTGTGACCAGTCTTATCTAGAAAATGCCAGAGCCAATTGTTTTTGTGTAAGCCGCAAACTAGAATTATCTAGTGAAAAAGGCACTCATATATAAAGGACCGACCATGGAGAGTCAGGATAGTTGATAAAGTGATCGCGACAAATAAACAAGTATACACCGAAATAGCGAACAGTGAAGTGTTGATAATAATTAAGTTTGTGTGCATATAAATTAAGTGTTATTGAGTAGTTTAGTGTTTAAATAAATTAGTAAGTAGCCATACCATGTGTTTAAAGTTTATCTCACCCGTAATAAAACTGTTTACTGTTTAAATAAATTAGAAAAACACTACATTGGTGTCAGAAGTGGGATAATATAAATAAATATCGACGTAAAAATATCCAAGAGACTAAGTGATTTGAAAGTTACTGAGTTAAGAGCAGAATTGGAAGATTGTGAGTTGGAAACGTCCGACAAAAAAAGTAAATTAGTAGAAAGACTTAAAGTGGCACTGGAAAATGACGGCTTTGATCCAGAAACAGTTTTATTTGATGGCGAGGCTTCCACCTTAATCTCGTCAATTTCTGCCATGGAAGAGGAGATTTCAACGAATGTGTAAAACGATATTTCTGGCATGGAAGAGAAGATTTCAACTAATGTGAAAAACAATATTTCTGCCATGGAAGAGAAGATTTCAACTAATGTGAAAAACGATATTTTTGCAATAAAGAACGATTTTTCTGATATGAAGAACGATATTTCTGCTATGAAGAATGATATTTTTGCAGATATCTTATCATTGAAGAATGACATTGCTGCTGAAGTCGAGAATAAAATTTCGTCTCTTAAATCAGACATGGAGAATAGGATGACTACGATGGAAAACCAGATGGACGAGGAAATCAAGGAGACAAAGATTGTCAATTTGAGAACACAAGACACTTCAGCAGAAGAAAAGAAGATCGAGATCTGCAAACCAGAAACACAACCGAAGACAGATGATATTGGCAGATTTACCCGAGTCAAGGCCCCAACGTTTGATGGAAAGATGTCGTGGACCAATTACGTAAAACAGTTTGAAGCAGCCGCTAGTTGGTCCGACAAGGAGGAAGCAGTGAACTTAACCATCGCGCCTGGGGAAGATGCCTTAGATGTAATTCAGACGATAACACATGAAGAAACAGACTTTGAGCTTTGACTCCGAGCAGCTGATGAAGAGGTTGGATATGCGATAGGGTCACGAACATCTAGAACACTTGTTCCAATCCCAGCTGAAGAACCAAAGGCAGAAACGTAACGAAGCACGTCAAGAATATGAAGTGGATATTGCCCGACTAGTTCGATTCGCTTATCCATCAGCAGCAGAGAACATGATGGAATGTCTGGGCATCCAGGCCTTCATTGATGGCTTACGTGACCCTGATATGTAGAGGACGCTTCGTTTAGCCCATCCCAAAACATTAGTTGACGCATTGACAACTGCTCTTGAATATGAAGCAACAACGAATGCTTCGGGTTATAACAAAGTTAGCACCATCCGAGAAGAAGGCGACGAGGAAAAGTTCAACCAGATCGTCAGCTTGATCAAAAGTATGATGGACAACTAGCCGAGAAAGATCAGATGTTGGAATTGTGGCGAGCTAGGACATGTACGCAGTTCATGTAAGCGCCCCAGAACTCCTGCAAACCAAGTACCCCAGTCACAGGAACACTAGAACGGGTCGGCTACGAGGGGGCAGCACCGACCCATGATCATTCCAAAGACCCTCTCATACTGATAGCTTCTCTCAGATGTCGCAACGACAGTGGCGAAGTGAATGGCAAGAAATATGCTCTGCTGGTTGACACTGGAGCAACTAGAACCATTATACGACCAGTGATAATAAACTCCAAGAAGAAGCTTTTACCAACAACACTACGACTGCGAACCGCCACAGGTGAGAGTGCCAATGTTCACGGTGAGACACAAATCCCATTGGGAATTGGCGGAGAAAAGTTCACGCATACGTAATCGTAGCTGACATTGAAGAAGACGTGACTCTGGGAATGTGCGTAATAAATGTACATGGTTTCCAATTAGACTCTAGAAACAGAACCATTAAAGTGGTTTCCGAGGAGGTATTCCTTCATCCATATGAAGGCAGCGCGGTGTTGGCAGCTGAAAAGGAAGATACCGTTCTACCTGCACGAAGCGAAACCATGATAGTAGCACGGTTACAGGGAATCATGGAGAAAGGTACACCGGTTATGATGGAGCCAAGGAACCACGACGAAGAAGTTGGCAAACTAGTACTAATTGGAAAAGGATTGGTTACGTCGGCGAAAGAGATCCCAGTACGTGTGAAAAACTTGAATGATTACCCAGTTACCATCAAGAAGGAAACCAGGATTGGATCCTGCGTACCAGTGACGTCTATAGTTCGTCAAACAACGACCACTGACAATTCTAATGCCAGATTCGAACAGATGTTATCAGTAGCTGGTCAATCCTTAAATCGAGCTGAAAAACAGAGAATGAGAGAATTTATCTTGAAGTATCAAGACCTATTAGTACCAAAAGGAAGAAGACCAGGACAAGAGCATTACATCCACAGTTAGATGGAATGGTCGAGAGAATGAACAGGACTATTGGAAAATACCTGTCCAAAGTAGTTTCCAGCCATCAGAGAGATTGGGACCAGTACCTTTCCCTATTCGCATTGGCTTATCGATCTGCCGTCAATGAGTCCACGGGTGAAACACCTGCGAAAATACTTGGACGTGAAATCAGGCTTCCTTGTGACCTGGAATTTGGCTGTCGGCATGGAGAAGATCTAGTAGGAGAAGACTACGTGATCCAATTGAGAAAAAGGCTTGACGATATTCATGAATTAGTTCGAACAAATCTTCAAATTGCCAGCGACAGAATGAAAAGTCGGTACGACACGCAGGCCACAGAAGGCGGTTTTAAAGAAGGGGAAAAAGTATGGTTACACAACCCGACGAGAAGAAAAGGATTTTCTCCAAAATTACAAAAATCCTGGGAAGGTCCATACTTAATCAAGAAAAGGATCAATTATATTATATATCGCATAAGCAAGATCCCCAAAGGAAAACCAAAAGTAGTTCACCAAAACCGACTAGCGCCATTCGAAGGAGACCGTGACCTAGAGAAAGGAGTTAACCATATTCGAGATGTGTTTTACCCTACCTTCGATGAATTTATGGGCGCGTATGGAGGTACCGGGAAAGCTAAATATGGAGTCACTTCAGAACAACGACAAGATTTGTTCACTCTCCCGGAAGACTATTCACTGTTAAACAACATCTCCGCCTGTCTCAAGAACGCATGAGGGTTGGCATCCGTCTTTCGAAAGATGTTAGGGCAATTAGATAAACTTGAAGACCAGATTCCAGCCCCTGGCAAGACACTGAAACTGAAACATAATTCGCGGTACGTCTTCTACGTGGTAACTGAAAATGAATTTCAGGATCGATCTACCTACCGAGATGTGTGGAAAGCACTTCGAAACCTCCGAGACCATGTGTTAGAATCCAGCGTGAAGAAGCTGGCTATGCCTAAGATAGCGAGTAACCAGTTGGATTGGCGCGTTATCAGGAACATGGTAGAGATTATCTTTCGAGATACCGGTGGCCAGATATTAATTTGCAGCTACAACTCCCGTTATCAGTATCCGATGAAGACGGTGCCCTGCTATTTCCATAAGATCGGAAAGTGTAGGAATGGGGCCAGTTGCCGATTCAAACATCCAGTCTCGGCTACACAAAAGTTCCAGGAGGAGCTGCCATTTAAGGAGGGGGTAATTTTACGAAACAGCACACTGGTATAGTCCCTGAATCCGACTCTGTCTAAGCCAGGTATGAAAGTTGAAATTATGGCGGATGCGAAGGTATTTCTTAGAATTGTTTATGATTGTGACTATCTTATCTAGACATTGTTTTTGTGACCAGTTTTATCTAGAAAATGCCAGAGCCAATTGTTTTTGTGTAAGCCGCATTCTAGAATTATCTAGTAAAAAAGGCACTCATATATAAAGGACCGACTATGGCGAGTCAGTATAGTTGATAAAGTGATCGCGACAAATGAACAAGAATACACCGAGATAGTGAAGAGTTGATATAGATTAATAATTAAGTTTGTATGCATATAAATTAAGTGTTAGTGAGTAGTTTAGTGATTAAATAAATTAGTAAGTAGCCATACCGTATGTTTGAAGTTTATCCTACCCGTAATAAAAACGTTTACTGTTTAAATAAATTAGAAAAACATTACAATACATTATAATTATAAATATTTTTGGTAGTATGAACTGAATAAATCCCAATTTGCACTTCCGTCTAAAATATATACTTAAATTTTAGTTTGTGGTAGGATTTAAAGAAAGAAAAAAAGTCAGCTTCAAACAAACACTAGCAATATTTAAACAGGGCTAAATGCAAGATCATCAATTATTTGAAACTTTCAAATTAATAAGGAATAAATCGTGAATATGTAGCCATAGCATACCTTTATTTTAAAAATATTATAAGTAGATATAGTACTTGCGTCACCCTATATATCTTATGATTTGATATCACATCTTTTGTAAGGGATGTTCTAATTGCGTCACCTATTTTTACCTCGTCAACAGGTTTTTGGACTTCTTATTTCAAGGCCAATAAATTGATTAAATATCAAAAATATTCATAAAAAAAAACTTTCACAATAAATTTTATTTGTCAGTAGTAACAAAATTTATATATTTGCATCCGCATAGATATTAAATTCTATGAAACAACATCCTGTTGAAAACAAGGACTGTTAGCAAAATATTCTTTACAATAATGCATTATATACTTCATCAATGTACGCGTCTTTTGTAATTTTATCCATTGTACTAACTTTCCTTTGCGATAATTCAATAGTATTGCTTCAACTGCTTTTAAAATATCAATCATCGATCTTTTTTGGATTCTATACATTATATATAAAATTTGCACTTTATTGTTTAAGTATATTACTTAGTGATTTCAACTTTTACACTGCTGTCAAAAATTACCAGGAATATATCAATAGATCACAAAATTCATATTTTGGTAAAAGAGAAGTTGATCAGACCCATATCAGGAGAATAATTTTGGTTGATTGATAAGGTTTGTTGAGTTTTTGGTCAGAAATTTGCAATAACAACCATGTAAGATGGTGTGTTATGGTGGTGCTCAAATAATTGAAATGTTACGAATTCATTCATGAGACACAACGTTTAAGAACTAAATATTACAGACTTGGTCTACTGTTAAACTTCAAACTCTATTTGTCATATTCATCTATCTGTTTTCCCATCAGTAATTACATTCTAATCTTGAGAAAATTACCGTAGAGTTATTCATATACAAAGATGTTTACCATGAAAAGTCAGGTTGAGAACCAAAGATATCTGGCAAAGAACGAGGAATGAATCACTCTATAACTACTGCAAAAATACGCTCCAATGGTATGGACATGTTAAAACAATGCATCGGGTAGTCAGAAAATAACAGACAGCTTAAAACAGCTTCAATCAAACTGGAAATAAAATAAATGAAAACGAGATGGTTCAGAAGCATCTAGAAATGAGCAATTTAGTAAATAGAGACGATAAATCCAGTAAAAATTAAAGAAAAACAAGCTCTGATATTTTGCAAAATAAATGTATATTTTTTCTTCTATGAATAAAACAAAAAACTAATTCACAACATTGAAGTGTGTTAGAACATTTTTTCTATATTTACTGCGACTAAAATGATTCTTGCTTAATGATCCTCGCCTATATTTTTTTTCAGTTCCTTATTGAGAAGAATTTTGAAAGGTAATTAGGCGAAAACACAATCAACCGTATTATGCCGCCTTAATCTATAACTTCCGCCTTGAATCGTCCCCAACACCCAACAACTTCGCACAAAAGTGGTTAAAACCGCTTCCATTTTCCTGTCATCGCATTTCATCTTAAACCAACCAAACATCAGGTTAATAATGGTTAATCTAAACGAAATTTCCCCTCTTCTCGCCGCGATAGAAGTTAATTACCCTGAACCGTGGTTGGTTGACGGCTCTATATCGGTTCATAAATCATAATTCATATTCCGGGGGACGCCGAATACAATGCTCTCTTTGCTCTATTCATGGTTTTGACGCTTCGCTTTAGTGCTTACCCATTCTCGTTGTAGAACGTGTTGCGTGAAGTTGACTTAAGGGAAGTTAGAACACGAATTTAAATTGATTTTGATTGTAATGGAACAGGACTTGCCAATTCTGACGTAATTTGATTGTTGAAATAACATAATAACATATATTACGGAAAGAGACAGAAATTTCATGAATTATATTTTACATTCACGATTCACGATACATCTGAACTCATTCAAACTCAAAAAATAAAGGTTTAAAAAAACATCAATTCTAATTTGAAGTTAATTTTCTAGAGCCTACGTATTTTCATAATCCATCGTTAGCGTGTCTCTTTGATCCTCGAGACATTTATTCGTCAAGACTTTGGGAAAATGTCCTCAGGGATAAAAGAATCAGGCAAGTTGTCGCTATGAATTTTACGGTTGACAGACAACAACTCTATATGATGTTTTTCTGAAACTAATATTGTTACTTTGCTCAGAGGCGTAGTATACCAAGATTAGTGGAAAAGCTAGAATAATGAACTTTTAATATTAGCATGCTACGTAGGTTATTTCAATCATACCTAGCTTTATATAATAGGACTGATTATTATCGATCCATGGAATTGTAATTGATAGTACACAAGATGCGTTTCTTGTTAAATTAAAATAGCTTGAATGTGAAATAGCACTAATATTTTATATGATAGTTTAATAATATACTCATCATATTTTTGGTAGGTTTCCTTATTCTGAAAAAGCTGTATTATATTTATTGCCCTCCAAGTGATACCTCAGCTTCTTCCTACAGTTTATTTAATTGCTAAAAATTATTTCAGAAGAGCTAAGTTAGCAATTGAATTTTTAATCCAAGGGGAGGTATTTTATTGATTGTTGTCAAATGATAATAATAGGTCAATTTAAATAGCAAATTATTTTGCCATTGCCAGCAAAAAGTATTGACTTAAAACCCACTAAAAATATATCAGGTTACTCAGCCAAAAAGATAGAAGATTGAGAAGTGTTGTAAAAGTCAACAGCTCCGCAATAAAATCTATTAATAAAACTACATTTGTTGTACCTGTTAAATTTGGAAATACACAAATCGACTATTTCTTACTATAAATCCCGTTTGGAAGTTGAACAGAAAATGGCTTAAAGATGTTCCTGCTGGACAAAATACAGTAAGCGAATGGACTAGCATACAAGCCAAAATATCAGGTTTTAATACAGAGAATATTAAACTACCTAACCATTCCTTACGAGCTACGGCTGTCTCCAATCTCGCTAAAAAGGGTGTTGGCGAGCAGCAACTTATAAAAATCACTGGCCATTAGAATTCCAAATCAATAAAGCCATATCTTCAAATGGATGAAAATCACCATGAAGAAATAGTGACAAAAATGCGTGGTAATGATGTACCACAGCACTTTCAAACATCTTCAGCCGTTAATGTACCGGTATCTGCATTGTCTAATCAGAACGCAAAGAGTTATTATTACAATTGTGTGTTTCATTGCAATTTCTGCAACTTTAAGTTTAGGTTTGCTTTAGAAAAGATCGTTTTATTTTATATTTCCGTTCTTTCTATTAAAAATAGTTATGAAAAAGTCGTATTTTTGGATCTTTTAATTTTGTTTGTACCTAATAGCAAGATTTAAAATTAATATTTTGTATTAAAAAAAAGAAATAGGAATTTAATATTTATACCAATATTTGTATTCGGGAAATATTCCCCCGAATTACACTCGTGCATCAAAATACCCAGATAATTTTGCATTCGAGCGTGTTGTCTTGGAAAAACTGCATTCAGTCATTTTCATATTTTGTTAAAAGACCCCTCCATCTTTCTCCAAAATATGAAAATGAACTCATGCAGTTTTTAGATAACACGCTGTCATGAAAAATTATCGGTATTTTTGATGCACTTGTGCAATTACTTTTTTTTCTTTTCCACGAAAACTGGTTTATTTGGCAAAAATATGAAAACAAACCCATCGATAAAATCACGAGTTCGTTAGGACATGTTATTTTATCTAAATTCGGTTTGTTTGAATGTTTTGCCTTAAATAAACAAGTTTGAGTGATGAAAACAAAAAATTATGTGATAAAATTTGAAGAACCAGTTGTATATGTGAACATTATTTTTTTCAACAATTTAAAAGGATTTTGCTTAATTTTTTCATTTTATTATTTTATTGAATTCAAAGAATACATAAGCTAACTGGAAGTATAATCAACTTTTTGAACAAGAGAAAAAATTAATTATTTGAAAAATTACAGTTATTAAAACAGTTTTTGTAAACAGTTTGGCCAGCAGGAACAGCTGTGTCTTCCAACTCATGTGTGGATATAATATTGGTTGACGTTGCCGCAGTTGTTGATGTACTGGTTAATGTTGCCGCAGTTAATGATGTATTGGCAATAAATACCGATTTGTTCGTTCTAACTTTATCCATGATATTTTTTATGGTGTTCGGCATCAATATGTAAATATGGCTTCAACGATGCTGCTGTGGCGTGACCTGTTATTTTGATGGCTTCTTGTTCCTGCATACCTTTCTTCATTAGATGAGTAACCAAAGTTGATCAGCCTAAATGATTAGTTACTCTTGTTCTCTAAGTGTCAAGTCCACATTTTTCAGCTGATTTCTTTAACCATTTGCCCATTTCATTCTTACCCACTGGTGCATTTTTATATCAAGTAGCATTTTTTCAATAAGGATTTGGAGTAAGAAAAAATCGATCAGTGGTGATATTTTTACCGCTAATTATACAATCTTATGGGGCATCGTTCAGGATTCTCTGAGTTAGGTGTCAACCATTTTGTGTCGGTGCATTTTTTATTCCCACCCTGGCAATATTTACTAAATATAGAATTATATTCTAATCGTCCTGTTTTTTCACCTGAATTATTTAATTCCTCCCTGATATTATGGATAAGGCAATTAACACGTTCGCCTCCGCGCCATGCTAATTCATAGGAGATAATATGAAAGAACTTCATTTGGAGACCCGAAGGCGTATTTTCGTCACACGAACCGATCACACTCATTCTTCTTCTAGCGCTGTTGCACTTTGCTTTCTTTTTTCTATTCAACTTTGCAATTCTTTTCTTTTGGCATTTCGCACATCTCTCGCTCTTCTGAATTCTAAATCTTGGAACGGATTGAAGCTTATATTGAATTCTAGGTAGTATTTTTCCTGTATCAACTTGACTGTTACATTCCATATGGTTTTCAAAGTATATTATTCGCCGTTACATTTTTTCATATTTGCTGCCCAGTCTTCTATAATTTTTGCAATTTCTTGAACTCTCGTTTTTTTTGTAGTTGGTAGTTCTGATTCTGCAAAATGCTCCAAACTGATTCCATATACATTTTTTGGATTTTATTGTGTTTTTTTGAAGTGTAATTTTGTAATAAATGTTCAATATTCTCTTGGGTGATGGCACTGAATCGGTTTGTTAATTTTTCAATAAACTTCGAAGCACTTTCAGTTGTCAATAATGACAAATTCAAAGTAAAATTTTTACGTTTCAATGTAAACAAGGTATTATCGATGAGAAAGCAGTTTTATCAGTATAATACCGAATGATTGGCTAGAATAATGTATTGCTATTGGTTGAAACCACCAAAATGTCAGATTTTGACAAGTGAAAAAAATAATCTTTCTAGTACTAGCTGGACAAAACCTCCCCATAATCCCAAATCAAATGAAATTTTTTGATTAAGGTGAAAATCAACTAAAAGATGGTATCTCCTCGAAAACCATGAAAAACACGCCACCTATGTTTCCTCAATGCCTTTCTTTCTATTTTCTTTTACACACGTGTCTATAAGTACGCTGTCACGTGTTGGGCGTATCAAGTCATTCATTGTCTAGAAGTACAAATCATCTTTCTTGTTTTACGCACAGCTTCAATCTATTTTTAAAAATATACTAAAAATATTAAATTCTTTACAGATTCTTTCACCAAGTGCAACATATCCATACTTCATTTTACACAATTAACTTGACTGTCAAATATTAATGAACATGGAACTTACAAGCACTAATGACGGTTTTACACGAAAAAAATGAACAAGAAAATTTATGGATGATGTATATATGTTTATGGAAGATTTTTCAACAATAGTTTTGAGATAGATATAAGAATTTCTCTGCAAGAATTTGAAATATTGATTACCGATGAAACCATATCAGTTTGTTCATTTTCAGATATTTATTTTGATAATTTTGTTTTTCAAAAGCTTCTTATGAAAAAAATTTCGAATTCGAGGCGAGATGTCAAAAAATATTTCGATATTGATTAGAATAGACCTAAATTCTCTTTTTTGTATACGATTGTTTCAAGAAGTTTTGTATTTTTATAATAAAATACATGTTTTTCGTTTTATCATTGTTAATTAATGCTGTTTTATTTCTCATATTATATTGATGGCTTTTTTCTAAATATTGTGATATCTGCCTTATATAAACAGCATCACAATTATTACAAGGAACTTCATATATAATGTTAATTTTCTGTTCATAATTATGAAGTTTCTAAACAATATACAATATTGTTCAAACAAAGCTCAATAGTGTTTATTTCATGACAAAACATTTCTTATTTAATTTTATATACTCCAGTCAAAACTCCTTCTGGTCTGCAACATCAAATACGATCTAGTGAATTCATTGCTGGTTACAAAAACAAACGAACAACAAAACAAAACAAGTGCATTGTATACACAAATAAAATCGGTTGGATGGTTAACAGTTAAAAGACGAAAAACAGTCGTTTACCTATTCTCCATAACGAATAAAGAAAACTATAAAGAATTAAGTACTATAATAATGTGTCAAGTGATCAAAGGAACTGAAATAAAACTACGTTTATACTTGAAGTTTAGTTGGTTCTTCATTAGGGAAGCAGCGTCTTTATATTATATCCATATTGACATAAAGTATTTATGCAAAACCGCATAGAAAGTTAGTAAAAATGTGATTGGGTCAGAGTGGAAATTTCAAGAATATCTAAAAAATGTTTTGAAAAAAATGGCAACAATATACAACTATATTTGTTAAAATGAAAATACTTCACATACCTATCATGTGAAAGGAAATGTCAATTTATTTCCAGAAAAAAGAAAGAGAGTAGCTGTTATACGGTAGCCAAATTGAAATTATTATTTTGTAATTGTATATAAACTTGCCGTGTAGAATTATCAAAATCCGTTGAATGATTTGGGAAGAGTTAGTAGACAGGCTGAAGCGTAAAGTAACTTTATTTCATTCAACGTAGAAAGTGATGAGCTTCTGAAAGTAGAAATCAAGAAAATTGAATTCCCAGTGACATAAGTTTACCTTGGTTATGGATTTTGAACGGCATAAACAATCAAACTTATGAGAAACTTAGAAATATGTTCGAGTGAGATAAAATGAATAAAAGGTTTAAAAGATTAAAACTAACTTTTCCGCACTTCGGAAGCTGTATTGTGCTAACATACCTACCGAAATTTCTCCAAAAATGAATGTGCTATATCTGGATTTATTGGACCCGTTGTACAGGTTCTGGTATGCTGAAAATCAATAGGGTTCATTTTTGAGACGCCCTAACAATATCCAATCATAAAATTGGTCACTTGGTCATGCTTCGAAGGCTGTATCGTACTTAACAATAGAGTTTCATCTGTGAGACGTCCTGAATAATATCCAATCATAAAATTGGTCACTTGTATACATTCTGGAGGCTGTATCATTCTAACAAACCGAAATTTTTCTAAAAATGAGTAGTAAAATGACCAAACATATAGTATATCTGGATTTATAGGACCCGTTGTACAGGCTCTGGTGAGCTCACAATCAATAGGGTTCATTTATGTGACGCCTTGAACAATATCCAATCATAAAATTGGTTACTTGTATACACTCTGAGAGGCTATATCGTGATAACAAGCCATGTAACAAACAGGATTTTTTTTCTCAAAACCGATTTCCGTGTTTTTCTCGCTGAAAAACGTAAAAATTACTAAAAAAACTATACTCGAATCGTAGATAGGGTTGGCGGAAAAGTTAAAGATGATTATTGAACCAGTATTAACGTCCCTGTAGCAGAAGCTATTACTCAAAAATGATGTTAACCTACAAATGAGACATAGCACCGATTTCCGAGTGAAGAAAATATGAAGTAGCGTTATAAAATAAAAAATGAGGATGAGCAAGTTAGGGTAAGGTCGGGAAAACCGAATGTGACATCTGTTAACAGGAACTAAAGTTTATTACACCTAATGTCATAGTCGCCCTGCTTAATTGCCATCTACGGTTAAATGTCAGAAAGGGGTTATGTGAATAGTGCCATGGTCGATGTTATTTTGTGTGTTTGTTTGTGAGCAATTTTCTAGAATTTGGTAAGTAAATCAATCTTGAGAACATTTTTTTATTAAACCGTAGGCATTTATTCAGTAGTTGTGACAGTTTTGTTTTTGAAAATTAAAGGGCTTAATTTAAACAAAAGATATAAGGTTTGTTTCCACCTTCAATCACTAACAGATTTCTTACAGTTTGCAAATCGTTTCCAAAGCGCATGACTGAAAAGTATTGGTTTCCTGATGAATTTATTTTTTAGGTTGGTACAGCTGATAAAGAATTTGAAGTGTGTGAGTAGACGAAGAACACTTCTTCAGAATATTGGGGCACTATTTGCTCTTAAAATATAATAAATATTAACTCATTCATTGTAAAAAGATAGCACCATACCTACTTGAATAATTTTGTTTTTTAATTATCTGCTCGTTTAGTAGCAATTCTAAAATTTTGTCCTAAGTACTTTCTATGGACGATATTGTATCACTAATCAAATTAAAATCTTTGTCACGCATATTTAATGATTTATTTAAAGACATTAGAAAACACTCAAATAGAAACAGATTTATAAGCCATTTACTATTTAGCATTTTGGCGGTTAGGTGTTATATTTTTAGAGAAACAGCAATGCACATATCCCAAACAAATTGCTAGTGAATTATCCGTAAATCGTTCTGATCGTTTACAAACAGGATTGAAAATCAGTTGGAACAGAAAACTAATCGTTTACTAACTGTCAGAAACTCTGATTGGAACACATTTGAGTTGGTGCCCAGAATCCTGACTGTGAGAAACTATTTCTGAAGAAGGTTAGAACAAACCTATTAAATATGCTAGTCTGGTAAAGCGTACCCATATCCGTTAGATAAGTATCACCGGTACGTAGATAAGTATCACCGGTACGATTTCCCGGACTAATAACTAAAGTAAACTAAATATTTTCGGGTGTTAAGTAATATGGCTTTTACCTAACAGTATAACATTCCCAAACCCACTTTTAAAAGGAATTCACGTCGTTTAATTGAAAATATTTCAATCATTGGGTCGCCTCACTGTCTTCAATGCCATCAAAAGGGTACTGGCTGATCACATATTAAAATTAGAGGAAATATTTTTTAATATCACCATCAGCGATGTTCGTCACCTGACATTCCAAATAGCTATGCGAAATAATATTCTCCACAATTTTTTTATGAATCAGCAAATGGCATGCGAAGCCTGGTATTATTCATTCACTTAGACAACCCGAAAAAATATCAGTGGCTAGTGCCTCAGTATTGAACAAGCAGAACGATAATGAATTCTTTGGCATATTGGAAAAGTGCGTCGACGAAAATGATTTCACGGCACTTACCATCTTCTACGTTGATGAGAGTGGGTTCGCAACAGTGCAGAAGAAAAATCAGAGAATAATAGCATAAAGAGCATGTTGGTGGCATATCAAGTGGTAAGAGAGGGGTCAACACCACCATCGTTTGCTGAGGTATTGCTGCAGGTCAGTGTATTCCCCCCATGACTATTTTTAAGCGGAAACCTATGGCTCCTGAATTTGCAATAGGTGCATCCCCTGGAGTGAGTTAGAACACTTTATTAAGTAAGTAAAACTAGCTCCAGAAAAAAGTGCTTCTGTTGCTCGATGGACACACGACCCATACAAAAATTTGTATGCTCTGATTATAACCAGAAAACATGGTGACGTGCTGCTACAACTTCCCGAGCATACAACACACCGCTTATAGGCTCGTAGATGTAAATTTCTTTAAGCCTGCAGAAACCTACTTCTACCATGCTGTTGAAACTTTCCTGATATCGAATCCTGGTATTTACCGTTTCTCAGAATAACATGACTGCACTTATGTGTGACGCCTCTGCAAAAAATGCGGCAATAAATACCTGACCTGTTGAAAGGACAGTTTTTTCAGAAGCCGATTTTGTTGCTACTCGTATTTTACTCGAGGAGGAATCAAACAACGATTATATGCCCGAATATTCTAACCAAGCTGATGATAACCAAAACCAATACATGTACCAGAGCTTGATAATACTGAAAATGGCGAGAAAAACAAGTCAGCAAATGAGAGTAAGCTGTCCCAAAGTAACAAACAGCATCTTGATATTTCTATCGATGAAATTTGTACATTGTCCGAGCGATTGAACAGTGGAAAAAAGGAAGTTTTCCCAACCGGCCGTCATTTAAGCAGTACACCCTACAACGACGACTTGGAAACTCAACAAACCCAAAGAAAAATAAAACAAAGCAAGTGAAAAGAAATATCTACATGACATCCACTTCTTCTGATGTTATGAAGAAGTCGCGTTGTTCAAAAGTCACCGCCTCTAGTATCTGTACTAGAAAACAACAATATCGAAATGTGTTGCGACCAAAACTATTGGTTTTGTCCAATGATCTTATAACCATAGATGAAACAACAGTAACCAATTTTGTAGCCAAGATTGCTTATTGGCAAGACGTGGGGAGGGATTACGTTGCATTTACTATGAGGTCATTTGTTTCAAAGTTATATAAAAAAAAATATTCTTTCAAACGCTAAATTCCTTAAAACCTTAAAGATATGTTTAATTTGACCTACGAGACTACCATTATTTTTTCTTTTCTAATTTCATACGTAAAACCATTTCAAAACTTTTTCTTCTACCTTTTGCTTTTCTTTATTTACTTCACTTGATTATTGCTAAATTTATACTATTGCCACAAGCCATAGCGATATTATTAGGTTTAACTAGAGGAATATTATTGTCGCGTCACGTCTCGTCAGAAAAATAAACTTCAGTGTGATAGCAAATTAACATGTAAAGGTTTAGAGTAGGAAAAACGGGAGGTCTATGATGAGAAGTAAGAAAAAATAAAAACGAAATTATTTTCAGTATAGGATCTTGATCTTGATATCATACTTTGATTCATAAATATTCCAAATTATGGAGATGTTGAAGTTAGTTAAGGTGGAAGATATAATTTGACTGCATTATTTGGGACATTTGGACAAGGCTTCACACTACTATCAAAATCCAGATATTTAACATGAAAAAATTCTATAAAACCACCCAGAATACTAAACACAATTTTGTAGCATTTAAAAGTCGGGATTTGAGAGATTTGACCTGGTTGACCAGTGAATGAGTTGTTGTTCCAAGACTGCGGTTTGTGTTTGGAGGCCGAGGCTTAAGGCTTCACACTACTATCAAAATCCAGATATTTAACATGAAAAAATTCTATAAAACCCAGAATACTAAACACAATTTTGTAGCATTTAAAAGTCGGGATTTGAGAGATTTGACCTGGTTGACCAGTGAATGAGTTGTTGTTCCAAGACTGCGGTTTGTGTTTGGAGGCCGAGGCTTGGTTGACTAATGCCCAGGCTGAGGTAGATCATGGCTCTAGTTTACCCGCGGTTTATTTTTGATTATGTTGTCACCATTTTTCAACGTTTGAGGAACTTAACGAACATTTTTAGCATAATGCCCATTTTCCAATATTAATGCTTCCTTATTAATTAACATGGTTCTTTGTAAATTACGGTTAAAAAATCATGCAGTCGCCTAATTTGCATTATGACTACCACACAGATGTCCAACTAATTTATAAATTATGTAACATGTACGTGGACATTGTGATCAACATTTTCATTTTTATAATGCGCTTATCTAAGTAAATTATTATCCGATATGGTTTAACTACGACCTGTCAACAACATTGGGATGAAACTATTAAAACGCCAGCGTTATTAGCTATTATATATAGAAAAGTAAAGTCCTTGTGTAGGAACTAATCCCGTGTGTCATCTCTCTGTCCAAAGAGCTGCATTATGAGTTGCGGGTATTGTACGTCCTGACGTGACAAATCCTTTGGGAGTCTCCCGCCTACGGCTTATATTCTTCCTTGTCACATTCGCGTATATACGTTCTTGGATTATTTTTTTATATGGCTCTTTTGGAAAAACTTTTTGTACTGACGAAATACAGTACAGTTTGCTTGCCGCCTTATTGGATTCTTTATTCAATACAAGTAGAGTTATATAGAAAATGTAGCAAGAAAAGTATGTTTTTAGTTTAAGATGACACAATGGAACGTTTAAATCGTTAGTTCATTTAAAACTGTACACTATTATTTTTTTACTACTTCGATTGAGTTATGTTAGAGCTTTATCTAGATTTCTGTTCCGACAACAGAAATTGTACACTTTTCACGAGTTTGGAGGTATTTTTATACAACTAACTTAATTGTACAGGTCGTATGAATACATTTATAATAATGGAACTCTCTAATTGAGGTGCAATATTAGCTTCATTATGATTTTAGAGAGGGACATTCCATATACATATTTAAAGTACCCATCCACTTCTCCGTAGTTTGTTGCATCACAACTTTCGTTCTTTTTGGTAATTCATATCCACGATTCAGTGTCGTATCAATTTTTTGCCAATATTCCTTTCTCTATAGACATATCAGTTAATTATTTCACATCCACTGTCTGAACACCTTTTATCTAGTTATTGGCTTATAAGTACATCACGTTATCATAATTCCTTGATATAGTTTCTATGGTGAAGTAAAAATATAATATTATTTGAAATATGCTCATGTCATTTATTATACAAAATCAACGGTGACATTTCTTTCGTTTCATTTCATGGCTAATATTATATCAACAACAATTGTTGAATATTTGCCAAGTCTAGTATTTATTTATCGTACAATGTATCTCAAATTGTTATTCACATCTGGTTGAGGTACATACAAAACATTCATTTGTACATATAAATATCACTTTGTAGGGGAGAATTGGGTACCTCGGGACAACGGGTAGCACGGGACAATACACTATTTCACGTTTTAGGGGCTGATAGTACAACCTGTGCTTAACGGAATGCGCGCTTACAAGTCAAACAGTTGGTGAGGCAAGCTAATACGACACTAGTCAAAATATTAAAATTTTTTACCCAAATTTGATTGTTCGGTGTAAATTTTTGAGGTGTGTCAGTAGCAGGACAGGTAAGCTGATTTGTTTCTGCTATATTCGGATTATAATTTAGGGATTATAGAATCGGCCAGTATTAGACATCCGCGAAAAAAGAGAGTTTTTGAAGCTGCTTCTGACCCAATGAATTTTTGCAATTCGAGTAACCCGGAACATATTAAATTCAGGTATACTGGGACAATGGACATCAATGTTTTATATTTTTGTTACAAGATGTCAAAGTTCGGACGGGGTCGAACCGAACGTTATTACCGGTTTTCGAAAAGGGTCATTTCCGAGTTGCATCTCATTCAATTTAAATGTATCTGATGCCCCAACTCGTGTTATCTTCCGCGTTTGCGATGGTTTTGGCCCCCTTATTATTTCTTGTTCAAAGTACCCCATTGTATAAGATATTCCGAAGGGTGCATCATAGGACGGGACAAATTCGTTCATACCTAGATTTTGATTCTAGTTTAAATGGCCTAAAACCATTTTGGAATTCAATAATCAATTACAATTAAATTATAATGTTAGAATTTATTATTTCTTTAACATTTAGTTTCACAATCTACCTGTCAATAACTCGAGAAAACTCGACCCTTTCCGGAGACAACTCGACCTTAATAAAAATCTACCTTCCGGTCTTCGGAGAGAACTCGACCCTACCGCAAAGTTTAAGGGAGGACGACTAATCGGGTGCATGTTAGTTGCAGACTAGGTTTATGATCTAAAAAGGGTTTTATGAGGGTACCTAATCCTGTGGGTGAACTGCAGACTGGCGGTCAGGGGTCTTAGAATAACAAAATGTACGCAGAAATATTATTATGGCTATCAGTTTAAAATTTATTTCAACAGTGACGACACATTTGTTAAGTACGATATACAAAAAACTGAAGATGGAAGTGAAAGATATGATAGGTGAACGTGGAATTGTTATTGAAAATTTTTAATTTTATAAACATCGTGAATTAAAAAATGGTGAGACTTGTTGGTGCTGTGTGAAAAGGACATGTAAAGCTAAAATATATACAATGGGCGTTGAAAAAGTGATGTCTAAAATATTAAATACTCATAGTCATGAACAGGAAAGTGACAGTGCAATCAACAGGCAAATATTAAGTAATAAATTAAAAAGAAAAGCAGACGATATGATCGCTAAAAGGCAATCTAAAATAATTCGTAGTTAACTTAAATTAAATTCTAATACTTTATCAACTTTGGCAGAAAAAGATATACAATATATTAAACGCAATATTTACAGACACAGAAATAAATAATTTCCAAAATTGCCTAAAAACGTTTCCGATGTGCACGATTTTTTGGAATTTGTTCAAGTTATGGCCGTTAAAGAAGAAGAATTTTTGATAATAAATGACAGGATTAAAAATATGATAGTATTTTCGTGCACTGAAAATCCAAGTGTAATGTGTTCTAGTTCAACAATATATGTATGGATGGAACGTTTTATTACTGTGTAAAACACTTCTTACATATGTTTAGTATTCATGCTCTTGTAAACAACATATCTGGGCAGAAAATGCAGCATCACTCATACGAACTACAAATTGTTGCGAATCATTCCACTCAAAATTTAATAATTTGAATACATATAATTCAGTCTTTGGATGTGTTAATAGATATATTGTCAATAAATTTTAAAATTAACTATGAATTCAATATTCACACCAAAATTGCAGGGAAGGATATTTATAGCGCCACCTGGATTTGTCATTGCGGTCGCCAGCTTGGCTAGGGCTGTTTCAATAAGCCACAAGTTAATATGTTTTTCGAGAAACTAGAAATTCTTATGGATACTCACAATTTCCCTTTATCTCGTATATTCAATGCAGATGAGACCTGTGTCTAATATGTCCATAAAAATAAAAAAAGAAAAAGACAATTCGGAAAACGAGATCAGCTGAAAGAAGACGGAATGTTTCCGTTGTGGCTTGTGTGAACGTCACAGGTATCTTCAACCATCCATTATTTATATTTAAGAGGCAACGGATGAATGCTAGGATGTTCAACGGATCAAATGAAGCAGAAATCAATGATTGGATGGACAGTTACGTATTTATAACATGGCTTAAACGTTTTGTACGACATACCCACCCGACTAAATCTAACCCCATTCATCTAATTTTAGACGGACATGGCAGTCATAATAATTTTTTATGCTCGAGAAAATTATATCAAACACAAAATTCAGCCACTGCATAAAACATTCATGAAACTTTTTAACTTATCCTACAATTCTACAATGAAGCTTATTATATGTGAATAAGGTCTCATCCTGGTGCAAGAATTGGACAATATGACAAAACAAGGTTAATTGCACTAGCTTTTTCCCAGAATGCTTGATTTGATATGGCACTAAAGGACTTCCAATGTAGTAGAATATATCCTATTACTAAAAACATACTAACCAACTTAGGCTTTCTTCCATATCCAACGGATGCTCCAAATACTACCGAAACTATCGAAAAAGAAGACATTCTCAATGCAGCAAATCATCATACTGATGATGCTTCTATGCAGGAGGAAGAGGTGCACACACAGCATAAACACACATAATCTGCGATTAATGAACAAAATACCTAAGTTCACACCATACCATCACCAGCTAATCAAAGCGCCAATCATATAACAGGGGAAACTTCTATGGAATTGGAGGAAATGGAAACGATTGACTCCCATCAGACATTAAATTTCTATGAAAAATAAACAAATTAAGACCATTCCAGCCGAACGTTTGAAAATGTGTTGGAAGAGAAACAGAGACGAGCTAAAGAAACCGAAATCAAAGGAGTAACTAAAAAAGTAAAATTGGATGGGATTAAAACTAAAAATAACAAAAGTGAAGAAAGAATATAATATCAAGAACAGCAATGACAGTGGTAATATAGATTATGTCTGCTTAGCCTACCAAGAAAATTTCGAAGATGATTGGATACAATGTCAGAGCTGTAAAGAATGGGCACATGAAAACTGAACAGACCTCGATGTCTCCCTTTTATACATGCGACTTTTGTAAAAAACAATTGAACTGAATTAGTTGTTTAAATACAGTTATTTAACAATTTTTCCTATTTGATCACCTGTCCCATGTCTCCTCCACAATTAAGTGTCGCAAAAAATGTGTTGCTTTTTTATTGGTTGAAAACTGGATTGCAGTTATTCATTTCAGTTTCAATTTACAATTTGTTTTTTTAGAAAAAAAAGAACTTAGGTGTCCCGTGCTACCCGACTTTCCCCTGATTGTAAAATCGCAGGAATTCAAAATCATTTCCAATAATATGTTTTTATTAATTTTAATATGAGTACGCGATACATTCAACTTTGTTTAGTTTGTGTGTTAGTTGTACGTATGTGCACGTACATTGATATTTAGTGTACTGTTATTCAAATTATTGTATGTAGTTAAATGAAAATATTATTCGGACACAATTACTATATTTAAACAGAATAATTACACCTTTTACACTTATTATTAATTGAACGTTTCCCTACGCTTGCGAAAATTTGGTACTGAATAATTACTCGTTTACTAATCGAGATATACTGAGAAAGAGAAACATAAGAATATAAGTTACTAGAGTTACTTCGATAAACTACTGAGACACAACTTGATCTTGACTTAAGCTGGAGTTTGAGCCGATTCACTTGAAGACATTCACCATTGAGGATTAGAATTGCAATCTTCTAGCAAGAAACATCGTATGTCATCAATAAAACACGTGCAAATCTTATAGCAGGAAGAGATTTGCCTCAATAAGCATAAGATAGCTATCATTACAACTTGTTATACAGTCTTTTATGGGAGGTAATAGGGCAGTATATTTTGAACAAGGCCAATCAACATTGAAGATTATAATAGGGACCTACAAGGGATTACAGTGGTTCACGCCGCGCGGACAATAGTTTTAGAAATACAAAAGGCGGTTGTGAATCCTGAAGGCACAAGAATCACTAAATAATCTTTATTCTTGTGACAACGGGTTGTAAATTCGATACAACAGTTGATTCATCAGAGAGAAAAATTAATTTTCGAACAGTAATTCAAGAAATCGATTCCACCATTTTAAGTTAGTGTTTCATTATCGCAATCGTATTGATTGCTTTGAGTTTTTTGCTATATTTGGCTCGTTATCGTAACCTGATGTGAATAGGGACAAACAAATCAATAATCATATGAATATATGTAAACATAATGTAAATAAAGTTGATGAAATCTGGTTTGTAGCAATTTTTCTACATGTAGGTGTCAATAAAATTAGGCGGCATTTGGTAACACTGCCTGTCAGTTGTCATTTTCTTCAAAAATATCATAACCTCCAAACTGTTGACTGAATGAAATAGGTGGTTGTGATTATCAGTTTGATAATATAATTGTTGATGACATTGTATTTGGTAAGTGATTTGTCATTTTGGACTTTAAGATTAAGACATGGCTAAATTGGGGTGAATGGGGATATGGCAAAGAATACGTTTGAAACGTTCGGTGCCAATGTTTATGGTGTTATTTGATAATACATATACCATTTTGAATAAATAACTCGTTTTTTTAAATCAGGCGGTGTTCAAAAATAGGCAGAACGTACAAAAAATACACCAATGCTGGAACATTTGCTTCTGACGATCCAGAGTGCATTCGGAATGCAGTTCTGGATGTAAGAAGAGTGATGGCGCTGAGAAGAGCAGCAGCTAAATGAAATATTTCAATGTCTTCTCTGCAACGATATTGTTCTAAACCCAACCTGTAAATTGGAAAGAATGTTGGACAAACAGCATTATCCACAGCTTTAGAAATAAAGCTTGTTGAATGAGTTATGTATTTGGCCACCCTGACTAAATGTCAGCATTTTCTAACTAGTGTGGTAACTCTGCAGAGAAGTCAGACAGCCACTGATAGGTATTTTGTATCTTATAAGTTCCAGTAAATACCTTTTAGATTATAATTACATCTCACTTCAGAACCTAAGGTGTTTCATTTAGTACGCATAAACATAACAGAATGTTTAAAAAAGGACGCTGAATGAGGCTATCCACTCAGCGTTTTTGATATTCGTTGTTACGTAAAATATCATTTAGAGCGAGAGGAGAAAGTCGTATCAAAGTTCAAGGACAATCTCCCGGGGTCCGATTGGGCACTCAGCTTTATCAAAAGGCATCAAAATTAGCTTCTATAATGAATATGCCAAAATATTAAGACAAGTGGGACCGCTGTAGGTCCTGAAAGCATCAACACCTATTTTGAAGAGCTTGGTGCCACCTTGGAAGATGTACAGGGTTTTTCATTATATATGGACCCTTCTATATCTCACTTATTATTTGATGCAGATAACAATGTTACAAATAACAGTTAAAGGGTTAATAATGTAGTTTTTAAAAGTCAACAAAAATATTATACAGAATGTCCCAGAAAAGAGGGTCAGAGCCAAAGTGTCCTTTCTTAAATGGGACACCCTATATATTTTTATATTTTTAAACTGTTCACTTCAATCCGAATTCAGCAATATATAATTGTTATAGTCCAACCGTAACAGTTCAGAAAATATATTCATTTAAAAATCGTTTTCTGTGGGATGAAAACCAGCTATAAACAACGGGCAATGAAAGCATTTTCATATTTGACAAGTAGTTATTTACACCATTATAAAACATTGTATTTGATAGTTTGGAAAATGCGGTATACAGATGATGAAAAGATAGAAATATTTTCTCTATTTGTAAAAAATAATAATAACAAATTAGATGCAAGGAGAGAATTTATGGAATTATATCCAAATCGGCATGCGCCTAGCAAAAATACGTTCAACAGAATATACCAGCATGTAACGGCAACTAAGAACTTTTCTAGGAAAAAACGAACGTGTGTAATTAATGAGGAGGATGATTTAGATACACTTCTGCATTTTGAAGGTAAAAAAATATATATTTCTTTGGATGTTATGGTAGTTGAATAAGAAGGAATAATTTTTACTTGAATGAAACTCCAGATATCCTTCATACAATCTGTTGGACAGATGAATCCAGTTTTTCTACAGCTGGCGTGTTTAATAGAAAAAATAGACGTTCATGGGAAAATAAAAATCATAGACAGCGGAAAGTGCAACAAATAAAGAAATCTCGACGGAAATCAATTGTTTGGTGTGTAATATTCCAGAATAAAGTGGTTGGGCCAATATTTTTCAATTATAAGTTAACAGGAAGAACTTATCTAAACCTCATAATACCCAAAATAAGTGAAATACTAGAAAATGAATTTACAGCTGACCAATTAAATACTATGACCTGGCACTAAGATGGGGCATCACCCCATAATGTATTAGAGGTGAGAGAACACCTCAACAATCAGTTTCCAGGGTGGATCAGAAATAATGGGACAATTCTATGGCCTCCTAATAGCCCCGACCTAACTCCCTTAGATTCTTTTTTGTGGGGGATGCTGAAAGATATAGTTAGCTTTGGCGAATATAACAATCTTGAGATAATTCAGGAAAAGATTCAAGGCGAAATTAATAACTTAAATAATCATGCTGATATTATTTCTAAATGTTTAGAGAATCTACGCCAAAGATACCAACTATGCATTGACTATATGGAGGGTCATTTTGAAGAATATTTATAGTTTCATTTGGGCTTACTTAGTTTGAGAATTTTGTAAACAAATTTACTGAATTCCAATCGATAGAGTACTACATCTTACTGTGTCGTATAAATTTTCTGAACTGTTAAGGTTACACTATAACAATTATATAATGTTGAATTCGGATTGAAGTGAACAATTTAAAAATATAAAAATACATAGGGTGTCCCATTTAAGAAAGAACACTTTGGCTCTGACCCTTTTTTCTGGGACATCCTGTATAATATTTTTGTTGAATTTTAAAAACTACATTAATAACCCTTTAACTCTTATTTGAAACATTGTTATCTGCATCAAATAATAAGTGAGATATATAAGGATCCATATATAATGAAAAACCCTGTACCGCCTTATCTCTTAATAAATTAAGATGAATCTGCTCTATCGGATGATCCTGGACGACGTAAGCTAATTTTTAAAGAGGGATGCACATATCCCGAACCTATCCTGAACCAGACTAAACCCGAGGTCACAGTAAAGTTCGCCGCAACTGAATCGGGTGAACTCCTTCCACCTTATTTTATATACAAGGCGGTACATGTATATGACCTTTGGATCCAAGGTGGTCCCGAATGGACAAAATATAATAGAAGCAAATCAGAATCGTTTGATGGACATCACTTGCTTGACTAGCTTCAAAAGATTGTGTTGTCATATGTCAGACATTTTGAAGGGAGAAAAGTCCTGATTTGAGTTCACACTTGTCTCCGGCTGTAGTTAATATGTGCGTGGAGAAGAGTATCTAATTTTCTTCTTTTTCCAGTAAAACTCAAACTCAGCGATAAAACGTTGCTGTTTTTAAGTTCCTAAAAACCCACTGGAAAGCAGTTTTAGAACAAATGAAGATCAAAGCGAAGAATACCAATCAGTCATTTGACAAAACATTTTTTCCTGGATTCTTAAATCAGAAATTAAATAGAATGAGGAAAGGGGATGGTCTCAAAAACGCCATGTTATCAGATTTTGATAAGTCAGGCTTGTTTCCTTTAAACAGACACGGGGTTCTTGAAAGATTTCCTGCTTTTTTACCGAGAGAAAATCCGGTAAATGACAGTCTCACTACATTTTTGCAAGAATAGCGCTATGGAAATGAAGAATCCAAAAAAGCTAGAAAAAAAAACTTCTAGTAGCGCCAGGTCGAAGCATTGGTGCTACGACTTCAAAACGCTGACGGAAGTAGTCATGATTATCATAAAAGTGGTCTGGCAGGAGACAGGGGAAGAATCTAGTGAAAATTAGTGCGAACTAATTGAAGATGTAGTGTAGGTGGCCAAGAAGAAAATGAAAAGGAGCTCAACATAGGGGACTCGGTTATCGTAAAATTTAAATATAACAATGGGATTGAAAAAGTATTTTACGGCAAAGTGCTACAGACAGCAGGAAACAAATTTCTTGGGACTCTCATAAAAAAGACGTAATTCACATTTATCAACAGTATGGCCACACAAAACAGTATCTGTGTGTTTGATGGAGGATGGTATGTAACCGAGTGTAAATTTATTTATTCAGATTAATACATTGATATATTTAAAAAATCAACTCACTCTTTAAGAATGAAATGATTTGATGTACGTACTTAAAATACTAATGACGCTTGAAGAAAGTGAATAGCTGAAAGACAATTTTATGACCTCACTTAATGAAATGCAGTTTCTCGTCTTTCACAGAATTCCTAATTATAAATTGGGAACGGGGAACGTAATGATTGATTTCATCATTGTTCACGAGAATAGGATAATCTTGAAAACAATAAAATTTCTTTTTTATGTCCGTTGAATCATCGACGTATTTATGAGTAAATTTATTCAAAACTATTTATAAACATTAGTACAACCAATACAAACATTGCACGATTCGAATTTGACGCCGTTACAGAAACATTATAATGGAGTTCGTGTGGCTTAAACTGGATGGTATGGATCGATATGAGATTTCTGCCACACCGCGCACGAAATAATCGATTTATTGGAGCAATGAGTTTTAGACCGAATCATCTCCCTACATTCCCATGTCAACTAACCGCCGGGATCGCGCGATTGAAGGCCGTGCGATTTCTTCCTTCGCGATTTTAGAAATCTCAAGTCTATGTAAATATACCACAAATAGTTGCTGATCTCAAGGCTAGATCTAAAGCGTCAGTGGTGAGACAGAGCCACATCTTTGTAAAAATGTTATCGATATTTTCATAACAAGAGCAAAGAACTGTGTTCAGAGTCGCTGGGGCTATATGCCGGATATTTTATTCCAAACATAATCGTTATACGAGGTCTTATCAAAAAATAACCGCTATTTTCAATGTTTTCAAAAAATGTTTATTTATTCATCAATAACTATCTTGTCCCCTTTAAAGTAATCCCCTCAGATATAATACACTTAAGCCAGCGTTTTTTCCAATCCTCGAAACACTTCTGAAACGCGCTTTTTGATATCGCCAACAGCTCCTGTTTCGAGTTTTCTTTTATCTCCTCAATCGTAGCAAAACGCTTTCCTTTCATCGGTGTCTTCAGTTTTGGGAAGAGGAAAAAGTCAGCGGGGGCCAAGTAAGGTGAATACGGTGTTTGAGGCATGATAACGGTTTTGTTTTTGGCCAAAAACTCACGCACAAGCATCGATGTGTGAGCTGGTGCGTTATCATGGTGCAAAATCGATGATTGCTTTTTGCACAATTCTGTGCGTTTCTGACGAACTGCTTCGGCAAACGACGTAGAACTTCAAGGTAGTATTCCTTATTGACCGTACGACCTTGTGGCAAGAATTCATGATGCACCATGCCATTGCAGTCGAAAAAAACAATGAGCAAAACCTTCACATTTGACCGAACTTGACTTGCTTTTTTCGGTCTTGGCTCTTCTGGACGCTTCCATAATTGAACTTGTGTTCTGCTCATAGTTGACTCGCCAAGCGCCACAGTCAACATTTCAAATGTCCTAGCGCATTTAATTTCATTTTTTACACAAAACTTAATACAGTTTCTTTGATCCATTTTTTCGAATAGTAAAAAATCGAAGAGTAGACCAAAACACGACTAACCTTTTTATCTGCCAAAAACAAACTGACAATCCAAAATGGCTGATATTGCCAACATATATAACAGACATGTGTACCAACATAACAGAATAAAAATACGAAAATTGAACATACGTAACTCACGAAATTTGGAAATAACGGTTATTTTTTTATCAGACCTGGTATATCTACTTTACCATACAATAAAAATAACCATCACTCGCTTAAAAAATGTTTTAGAGGTCTGTCACACGGTCAAATTAGCAGCAAACTGAATTTGATCAAACCATCAAACTGGTGACGTCATTGCGAATTTGATGCCCGACTCTATATTCATCAGTTTGACTGTTACTGTCACTTTTGAGGTTAAAAATGTATTGATTTTCGAGTTTGTTTGATTTGTTTATACAATGAAACTGGAAGGTAAAGAGAAAGTTGTGTTTTCATTATCAATAGCAGCTTTAGGCATAGTGTTATACCGAAAAATAATCAAAGCTAAACAAGATAGTAAAAAAAGCAGAAGAGAATATGGTCTAGGGGATGGATCAAGAAAAGAAACCAACTAACCAATGCTGCTGGTGGAGCTAATAACATTATTGATTTGATAAAATATGAACTTGCCACAGAAAACCCTCATGATATTAACAATTATATGCGAATGGATACAGCAACATTTAATCTCCTACTTAGTTTATTAGAACCGTCAATTGTCAAAGAAGACACTGTAATGAGGCAGGCAATTCCTGCAACAGATCGGTAAGCTTAATATTGAAACATACTTTTGCTGAAAATAATGTTGCTATTTTATTTTCTGGGATTGTTTCAGCCTAATTGCTACTTTACGGTACCTTGCTACAGGGGAAACTCTGAAAACATTGGCCTTGTCTACAAGAATTCCACATAATACATTAAGTGTAATTATAAAAGAAGTTCTGATGGTTATAGTTGAGGTTCTACAAGAAACATACTTAAAGGTGGGTAGAAAAACAAGAAATAAGTTAAAGTAAAATATATATTTGAAAAGTAATTGAATCTAATTATGTATGTTATGAATATTCGTCATCTATTTCTTGGTTCTCCAACAATATTCTGAGCATCGCTCTCTTGCACTTCTTCTTTTGCTGCTCATTGTTGAATGCATCCAACTCTTCTGTTAAAAGAATTAAGTTATAAATAACATTTTAGTGAAAAAAAAATATTGTAACTTACCAGCCAAAAAATTAGCAAATGTTTGGGAAGTGCTAGGAGTGGAGAACCCTCATCATTACCAGCAATTTTTTGTAAAGTTTCCCCAATTAAGTTGAGAGTCTCACTTTCATTATTCATGGCCTTTTCTTTCTTCTTCACTCTCTTCTTGGCCGGCTCTTCTGACGAGGAAGAGTTAGTTGCCCTTGGCCTTGACCCAAGTAAATGGGTCGAAGATTTTACACAAACTTGTGTAGACTCTATAAAATCTGGTTCCTGTTCCTATAACAAGGAAATACACTTAAAAAAAGCTAATTTTATGTGGTTACTTTCAGGTACCAAATACTCCTGAAGAATGGACTACCATAGCAGGCGATTATGAAAAATTGTGGCATTTCCCCCACTGCATTGGGGCAATGGATGGGAAGCACATTACTTTCCGTCCATTCAGAAGGGACGGTTCATTTTATAGGAACTATAAAAATACAGACAGCATAGTTCTGATGGCTGTAGTAGATGCCAATTATAAATTCGTTATGGTGGACATTGGAACAAACGGTAGGATTAGCGATGGTGGTGTTTTTGCAAGAAGTCCAATTTGCACAGCATTTGAACACAATACTTTGAATTTGCCCACAGCAGTGCCTCTTCCTGGCAGAGAAATGAATGTGCCATATGTTTTAGTTGCAGACGATGCATTTCCTCTTAAGGATTATATAATGAAACCCTATCGTTTTCGTGGTTTAACTAATGAACAAAAAATATATAATTATAGGGTGAGCCGTGCAAGGCGAATAGTAGAAAGTACTTTTGGAATTTTGTCTAACAGATTCCAGATATTTTTGAAGCCTATGAATGTGTCTGTTGAGAAGGTGCAATTAATAACCCATTCTTCCGTTATTTTGCACAATTTCTTAGCGACAACATGTAATAAGTATGCTGATGGATCTGACATAGATTTGGAATTAAATTTAACAAGTATTCCCAGACAAACTTATGGAAACCGAAACACTGCAAGAACACGGGCTATTCGAGAAGAATTCCAAGTTTATTTCAACACAAATGGAGCTGTTGAATGGCAACAAGAAAGTGTGAATAGACACAATTTGTGAATATGTTTATTTGGTAATGCATAATATTTGCTCAAGATTATATTTTTTTAACGTTATTTTAATTTGTGTAGTATAATTACTGCTCTTAGTTATAGGATCTGTTTGTTTTCATGTATATATATTTTTTAATTTTTAAATATATTCCTAAAGTACAGTTTTAAATCAGCCACTTTTTCACATACACATTCATCCCTATCTGATATCCCCATTCATATTTATATACTGGACTTACTCAATGGTAGTTTCTCATTCTGCAAATAGTGCCAATGATATGGAACATCTTTTGCCAAAGTTGGTAAATCACGAGTTAAAAGAAAATATGACTATAACATGTTTTTCTGATTACCCTGCATTTTCATACTAAAAATAAATAAAACATACCGAAACTTCAATTAATTGAGAATCCTCCAGAATAATGTTTTCATACGAGGTTGCTGTTGCACTTTCTCCCACATTTGAAACTCCCTTTCGACTTTCAAAGTGGTCTTGGAGGAACAACAGCTGTGTAAAAAATGACATTTTTGGCACATATTCATTATATCCAGATCCACTAGCCGTATTCTTGAGGTCGCGCAGTTCCTTGCTAAACTGCGTTCGCAGGCTATTTATTTTGGTAGTGACCTCTTTCACTGTAAATAATTATATATAAAAAACATGTAATTGACTATCAAATTTGCTTTAAAAAATAATTACCAGTTGTGTCGGGACGAACCACTTGTATGTCCTTTACAATTGCCTCCAAAGCAGTTGCCCTTGCCGACTTCTTGTGGTACAAAGGATCGCTAACATTATATAGTACTTCAAAGGACCGATATAAATCTATTAATAATGAGGTAGCACTAGTTGTCCAGGCCATATTGTCCACTACAAAAACTAAACACTAAAATATACCTATCACGAATAAAACTAAGAACGAAAAAGTCCGCAATCGTCACTACGTGGTCAAAGAGTTTGCAAGTAAATAAAATGTTTTTTATAGGTTAGATTGTTTGAATTTCCGAACAGTTGTAGATTATTTGGACGCATTTTTTGGAGGGAATTTGCAGTGGCCAATGAAAATGCTAGTTTCATCAGTCTGGTTTGATACGAATAGGAGAGCTCCTAAATACATCAAACTAGCAACTTCAAATTGATGACGTAATTTTATAGTTTGATCAAACTAGTTGAGTGCCAAACTGAAGCAAATTTGATCGTGTGACAGTCTACATTTTGCCCATCAAATTGGTGACGTCATTCTACAGTTTTATCAAACTAGTTGACAGCCAAACTGAAGCTAATTTGATGCTAATTTGATCGTGTGACACTGGCGTTACAGTTGAAATTATTTATGTTATAATTTGAACAAATTACATAAACAGTAGATATTCAATTTCTTTCAAATTAGCATTCTATTATTACAAAACTTCATAATTAATTAATAAAACTCTATTTGCAACTATGGTCAATATTACGAGTTACATTAAATTATTCAAAAACATAGTAAATGGAATGAAATGAGAACAAGTAAGAAAGTTAGTAAATTAAAAATGGGAAACTGCAGATTAAAAAAAGTAGAATCATTCAAATATTTGGGTGTTTCATTGAATAGGTCGAACGATCGTTGATATTAAAAGCTTCTATTTACTAGATAAACCAAACATGAAAATCAAAACGTAAATATCAGTGGCATTTGTCAACTTTCCCTATTGTCAACACAAGAAACTCTGGCGAGGCTTTTTTGTAATCATGTGAATTTGAACCAAAGTTGAAGTGTTGAGGTGAATACGAAAAGATTTGAATTTTTAAACGATTCCCGTCTTTTATGTCATGTGTTATAAAACCTTAACATCACAAAGACGTAAAACAAGTCAAACAGAGTATGGCTGAATAATTTACTTTTAATATTCCTTTTGTGGTGAAGGAAAAAAGTAAGGAAAATAAAAAGAAACATCGCCAAGGTTACAATTTTCATCAGTTTAATATAGTCGAGTCGCTTTTTTTCGTGATATCTTAAAGGAGGAACAGTAAGGAAATTTTATCTACAGTACAAGCGAAAAGTATGATTATAACATACTTTGTCGGATTATTGATGGGAAGTTTTAATTAATAGTTCGATAAATGATATTACCCGACACCCACAGCGGGTACAAATGGGTTTATGATTATTTATATTTATATATATATATATATATATATATATATATATATTGTTTATTGAAATTAACTGTATCGACCCTTACTTCGTGGAATCTGCTCATATTATTGTTTTAAATGAAACTCACGGTTTCTAGTTAATTCCACAATATAATAATAGTTATTAAAAATTATTATTATATTGTGGAATTAACTAGAAACCGTGAGTTTCATTTAAAACACTAAATTTTGTTTATTCTAAGAATAGAAAAAAAAAATAAATACGACTCAAAGTTTGCAATAAAAGATATTTGTAGTTGAAGAAAAAAAACTGCATAATATTGGTAATGAAAGTTTTGACACGTAGATTTACATTCTATCTAAAAAATTTTCAAATAAATATGAAGTTGCTTACAGCAACCATCAGGAACGTAATGATTCTAAAGATGAATATATAGAAATTAATGGACTGGATAGAGAAAACGGGAATGGTGATAATGAGACGAAGATGAAAGTGCAAATGAGAACAGCGACGAAGGAGTAGACAGAGACGAAGAAGAAACCGACGACTTCTACATAGCTGAACAAAAGAAACGGGAAACGGTTCTGCTAAAAATGTTCAAGGGGTTCTGGATACTTGGCTCTGCTTAGTGGACGATTTTATACTAAATACAACTGTTCAGTTTACAAATCAATATATTTCAATAATGACAACTAATTTCTTCAGAGAAAGGAATGCTCCACGGACAGATGCAATAGAAATAAAAGCATTTTTTGGATTGGTTTATTTAGCGGTAATTTTTAAGGCTAGTAAATTGAACCTGAAAGAACTATGGGCGGAGGGAACCGGAATTGAAAAATTTAGATTAACAATGAGAATCAATAGGTTTAGGTTCCTCCAAAAACGTCTGAGATTCGACGATAGTGGAACACGAAAAGAGAGAAAAGCACAAGATGAACTAGCCGCTGTCAGAGACATTCTTGAGCACTTTGTACAGAAATGCCAGGAAAATTATATTGTCGGTGAAAATGTCACTATCGACGAAAAACTAGAAGCCTTTAGAGGTAGGTGCTCACTCACTATCCCAAATAAAACATTAAAATACGGTAAAAAAATGTATGGACCAAACTAAATAAGCAACAAACCAGTTGACGTCGTAAAGAGGTTGGCACACCCTTTACGTGGATCTGGTAGGAACATAACATGTGACAACTGGTTCACGGATTATATTCTTTTGTCAGAAATGAAAAATATGAAACTGTCAATTGTTGACACACTAAAGAAAAATAAACCCCAAATTCCAGCAGTTTTCAAAGAAACCAAATTTCGAAATGAGTTCTCTTCCTTATTCGGTTTTTAAAATGACACGGAGCTTTGGTATCATATATACCAAAAAACAAAAATAAAAAAAATGTAACACTGCTATCAAGTCTACATTTTGATCACAAGATAGATGAGTCAAGTGAAGACAAGAAAAAGCCCGAGATCGTTATATTTTATAATACTTAAGCTGGGTTGGATGCAGTCGATCAAATGTGTTCCCACTATAATGTGGCTAGGATTACTAAAAGGTGGCTAATGGTTGTTTTCTTCAGTATTTTGAGTACAGCCGGTATAAATAGTCAAATAATTTATACTGGAGATAAAATAAATTTCAAAGCCGTCGAGCTTTTTTGCATACTTTTTCCAATGAGTTATTATCTGAACACCTTCAACGCAGACAGAGACTCAAGAAAATTCTGCGACCATTGCAAAACAATCAAAAAGAAAAGGCTCAAGAAATTTTCCTGTCATTTCTGTCGTAAAAGATTGTGTTTATAACATTCTAATACTATTTCTCAAACTAATTGCCATAATAGTTATTTGTATACTAAGGCCGCAAAATGCTTTTTCGCGTTCCGACAGAGAGATTATCGCCGAGGCCGCTCCGGCCGAGGCAAGATAATCTCGAGGTCGCGAAAACATTTCGCGGCCATAGTATACACAATATTTTTCGTGCAACCGTGAAAATTACATAATTTCAATAAACATTATGTCTCTTTAGAAAAGTCAGCGTTTCAACGCGAATAGAGAAAATTACACGTCAATATCACAATGTTTCTATGGAGATGGAATATTTAGCAATACAAATCAATTTGACATTTCTCGTGAAGTCGTGAAGATGTCCGATAGCGATAGTGATATTTCAGTTACTTGCACTCCTCCTGAGGTAATTTAAATGTTCATACTGCTTAGAAGTATTCGTATATGTTACACTGTGGCGTTCCCAACTTGTTTTGAAAATGACTTGGCGTGTCGTGTAACGTTCAATGTAGAATATTTTATGAAACAATTTTACCATTTTAACTCTATAATTTTAACAAATCTTAATTTGCATGTGGTCTGATTAGCTACATTTTTTGTTTTTTTACAATGGGTAATTTGGGATCCTCAGTCTTCTGTATTGACAAGTATGTATTTTTTATAGTTAATTTTCCAGATTTTTATATTAAAATATTTATAGTGATCACACTAATGATGGCATGTAGCCGAACGCGCTCTGCAAATATGATCTGCACAAGTAGACCAAAATATTTTCATCTTGATTTTTTGACGCGTTATTTCTTTGAAAATATTCAAATTTTTCGGCTGTGTTTTTGATTGATTTTACGACACGTATATATAGTGTGGAAATAAAAAATTGGAATAAGAAAATGGATATCCGAAAAGCAAAAGGGACAACAATAATCAATGAAGATTATCCATAAGATATACTACAGCAGGGAGAGAATTTGATCAAATACATCAAAGAGGCAAGAGAGAGCGGACAAAGAGGGAAACTGGTTAACAACAGATTGTATATGAATGGGAAAGAGTATGAATTTGTAACCCTCTGTAAGGGGGTGGTTACGGATTGCCGGGTAGGGTTGTATAGTCAGAGACAGGATTCCAAAATAAAATAAGTTTATTCTTATAAAAATATTTACAGACGCTATTTACATATGTACAACAAGATCAATACCTGGCCTAAAATTAAATATTTATTATATCGGTCCGTATAAGAGGAGGGTGCAATAGAGAAGAAAAGCTACACATTTCACTGTTCAGGAGAAAAACAACAAGGACGAAATGAAACAGGATTTTTAGTAGTTCAAAGCCTTAGAGTTGAAATAATAGAATTTAAAGCAGTCAATGGAAGACAATCACTCATAAGAATTAAACATGAACAAGCTAACATAACTATTATCAATGCATACGCACCCACGGAAAATGAAGAAGAAAACAAAAAAAACATATCTACGAACTGTTAGAATAAATCGCTTTTGAAGTACCAGCAAATGATATACTGATGCTAATTGGAGACTTCAACGCAAAGATCGGGAAGGAGGAATATATAAAGGAAGTAGCTGGAAAAGAAAATATTCATGAATTCACTAATAATAACAGAGGTAGACTCTGTGGATTGGCAGCAACAACTTATACTTTCACTGTAAGCACGAGACATAAACACAAGAGAGAACATAAAATAACCAGAAACGACAGAAGGAAACCAAATAGACCATGCTTTGATATCCAAAAAATGGAACAAAATAAAACAAGATGTCAGGTCGCACAGGGGAGCCAATGCAGATTCAGACCATATTTTAGTAATAGCCAAATTGAAATTGAAAATAATAAAGACAGGCCATACACACAACCCCAAAAAACGATGGAACATAGAATAATTGAAGTCACAAACCCGTAAGGCACAATATGTGCAGACAATAAATGAAAAGTTAGGAACTGACAATAGAAATAATATCGAAGTACTATGGAAAAACATAAACGAAAGCATTACTAGTACCGCAGATCAATCAATAGGGTCATTTACATTAAAAGCAAGTAAGGAATGGTATGGGTATGGTGAGAAATGCAATAATAAAGTTAGGACAAAGAATCATGCAAGATTGAACCGACTAAAAATAAAAGAAGAAGATCTATAAACATATAAGAAATTAAAGAGGGAAGCAAATAAATGCTGTATAAACAAAAAACGACAATTGATAGACATGCAAATGGAAGATCTGGAGAGGAATTGCAGGAACAGTGGAAGACTATTCGGATACATAAAATCACCAAACAAAAGAAATGAAGTACCGGCAAAAATAGACAAAAAAGATTTGGACACTTTACTTCAAAGAGGAGTTCAAAAACAGGGAAGAAAATATAGAGGACACAAACTAGAGCCGCGAGGGAAAAGTAGAAGAACCGCCAACATATGAAGAATTCAAGGAAATAATCAATCAACTGAAACAAAAAACAGCCCCAGGTCATGATCAGATCGTGAACGAATTTATGAAGACTGGTGGAGAAAAATTACTAAAAACAACATACAAATTAATATTCGTGAATATGGGAAGAAGAAGATATGCCTGTGGAATGGATAGAAGGGTGAATGAAACCAATACTAAAGAAAGGAGACCCAACACAATGCCAAAGCTATAGATGAATATTACCGCTTAATGCAACTTACAAAATATTTACAACACTTATACGACGAAAGTTAACAAGACATTCTGAAAGAACAATTGGACAATACCAACATAGCTTTCGGGAAAATAGGTCGAACACAGATGCAATACACAGGCTATTGAAAAATGCTACGAACATGATATAGACTTACATGTAATATGTATAGATTTCAAACAGGCATTTGACAGTGTCTCTCGAAATAAACTATTACAGGATATGAAAGAGTTGGCAATACCATCAAAGTTGATCAGATTAACAAAAATGTCTATGGAACAATCAAAGGCAAGAGTAATACCAAGTGAAGGAGTCACGGAAGAAATTTCTATTGAAACAGGAGTAAGACAACGCCCTATCCACCACACTCTTCAACATTGCCTTGGATGTAGAAGTAAGGCAGACTGAAATAAATCGTACAATTGTAGAAGCTTCAATGCAGGTAGTAGCATATGCTGACGATATAGCGATAATGGCAACAGACAAGAGAAGCATGGAAAACGCATTGTTATCTCTCATTAGAGAGGCAGGAAAGAGAGGATTACAAATTAAACAAGAGAAGACAAAATGCCTCATATGCTCAAGAAGAGAAAAACCGAACATTAAAGAGATAAAAATAGGGGAAAATTGTTTTGAAAAATTGTCACTCTTTAAATACCCAGGGGTAATAAATTATTACAAGCAAAAATAATCGATGCGAGGAAATAACCTAGCGAATATTATCTGGCAATAAGATATTTTCGAAGTACAAAAAAATACTGAAAGATAAAAATTTGAGCAAACAAACAAGGCTGAAAGTATATAAAGTAGCAATACATTCAATTGTAACATATGCAGCGGAAGCAATGTGCCTCACAGCCAAGGACACGGAAAAATTAAAAATATTCGAAAGAAAAATCGTACGAAAAATTAACGATCCCAAAAGAATAAATAACGATTAGTACAGGAGCCTAAGCACTAATGAGATTGAAGATATTCTAGAAGAAGAAAATATCGTCAATGTAGCCCAAAGACTACGGTGGTGAGGACACATTCATCGCAAACAACCAGAGGCGCTGATAATAAAAATCACTGCACGGACCCCACAAACAACAACACCAAGGGGAAGGCCAAAAGAAAAATGGAGGAATCAAATAATTGAGGATGTTAAAACTCTTGAAATTAGAAACTGGAATAAACTGTGCCAGGACAGGAAAAGGTGGAGATAAATTGTAGACAAAGCAAAAAAAGCACAGAAAACTATGAAGAAAAAGAGAGACCAGATAACAAGGTGGAGTGATTCACCGCAATAAAGGAATCCTAGAGCCCAAGAAGGAACGCCAATCATTCCATCATAAATGCACAGGCATATATATATATATATATATATATATATATAGAATTAAATAGGTAAATCACGCAAAATAGGTTACAGAGAATGAGTGGTAACCGTGGACATTCATGTTTCTAGCTCATTAGCCGATGACGAAAAGAATATATTAAAATTGAACTGTTAAATTGTAACTTCTGCGTATCTCTGGTGAGTCTCCACCTCTAGAATTTAGTAAACTACATTCCGTCCACAAATCTTCAAACTTTTAAGTGAGAATATTGAAAATCAACCCAACCTAGCATATCCTTTATCTATGGTGAGAATAAGACACTAACCACAATCTTTTCACAAAGAGTTTCGTTTTCAAGTTTATTTAAGATTGTATGTGATGAATTTAAATAATTAGTTTATAATCAAAATCATTATTAGATGCTGTATAAAAAAAACACAATCGAAATACACATGATGGTCATACTTGAGATTTTTGAAATGGAGATTATTCAGGTTAGTAAATATCAAACAAATACTTCTTCTGTCTTGAATCGCACCTCTTTTTCAGATTTTGTTATACTTGGGACATTCACTAGGTTTTTACTTTGGAGAAATATTTCATTTGGAACACACAATCGATAAAAAATTTGCTATTGATAAGAATAAATACCTCAGAACCAGGACGTTGAACTTATCAGCCTTGCATTAATTATTCTTCTACCATACACTGGGCACTGGTATAGAATAAAATAATATTGCCCCTCTGTTGGAATGCTCTCACTTTCCAAGATTAATGTTGGAACTTAAAAATATCACTTTATGTATTGTAATAGTAGAGAATTACTTCTGGTAAGTAGATATACTTTTTTCTTATAATGGACAGGCTTTTTCCACCAATTTTGTTAAATATTTCCTGTGGAAATTTTGGTTGACGTTTACCCTCATTTTAAAAATCAACAACCTTCTTTTTTCATCATCCTGCCTTCTTATTAGCCGAAACCCAATTATCTCCTAGGCAACTGTCAGTAACTTGATTGTTTAAAAATTTCCAAAATTATTTTATTAGAACTTTTTCTAACATACTTATTCTTCGAAACTAATGTTCTCATTATAAAATTTCCATTCCAAAAATGTCTTATTTGTCCAGTTTTGTACTAAAATAAGGTAGGTTAGAATAGAGCACAATGTCTCTTCCTCTTGTCTCTCTTCTGAACCCCTTTGTGCAGCCCTAGACCCAGATATTTGCGTCGCAGTCTGATATATAATGATACCACTTTCAAATGAGACCATTGGAAATATTTAAAACAGCTTTAAAGTTACTGAAATCAAATCATGATTTTGTGACGTTTAACTCTCCGATAATTACTTGTATTTCTGATGACATCAATTTCTAGCCAATTCATATAGTATAATTATACAAAATGTGTGAATATTTATATCATTGTAGGTTAAATTTCTGAATTGAATAATTATATAGGTATTTGTAATACTGTGTTAGCAAAATTTTCAAAATAATAAATCTATATCGAAATCTTTATTATTGGTTTAATGTTAACAATATTGCTGTATGAGATAAACTATTTTTATGTACTCGTATATTAACAATTTTATTGTTACAAGTAATTCCCATTGTGAAAGATTTAGACAATAACAGAATAACCATTATTCATGAATATAAAAATTGAAAGAAAGAAATTGACTTTTATCGATGATCCACCGTATGTATAAAAAAACTTATAGACTACATGTATAAGGTTAGCAAAAATATCATAGTTATAATAAAATGGATATACTGTGGACCAAATTAGTAAGATAAATTATGTTATTTTTATATGTTCTTATAAAATTACATGAATATATATATATATATATATATATATATATATATATATATATATATATAGTGTAGTTTAAATAACTCAATCTTATATTATTTTATTACGTAATTTCTGATTATCAATTTCTTTTACTCCTTCCTTTAGTATAGGAACAAAACTAGAACCATCAAAAACAACCCATCGAAATCCCTCTCTACGAATTTCCCTTTCATCTCATAATTCCTTTTATTTGTATGTTCCCGTTACTAAATGCATTGATATCTGATGAATTCTCATATAGCACTAAAAAGCGATAATCAGATATTCTGATAATATTGTACAAAGCTACCGAAATAATACGCATTAAAATCACAGTCGGATTACGAGCATAACCTCTTTGAACGCGTTACGCCTGAGAAAACACACAGAGGGCGTTGGAAACAACTGTTAAGGGTTCGCGTCGTGTTACTCTATTGTTTGAATACACTCAATTAATGAAAAGCATAAGTTTTATGACGAATAACGAACCGACCCTAGACTCCTGTGATTTGATTTGTTCAGTGTTTGACTCGCCCAAACATATGTCGAATAGAATGGCAAATTAGCAAAATTGATAGGTTACGTTCATTAGTTTTGGTTTTTTTGACGGTAGAGAGGGTGAACCTCAAAAAATTATCATAGTATTTATCACAGTGTAGTTGAACTGTGAAGAAAATAACTTTACTACTATCACAAACAATATCAAACTACTATCACAGGGGCCGATACTGCATTAGATCATCATCCACTGCGGGCCAATATTAAACTACGACTTGCTAAATGAAAGAGATGAAATAAACATTCGACCCAAAACTACTTAAAGATGAACCAATGATTAAATCCTATCTTAATAAAGAACTAGAAAATATTGATAACACAGACGATACTGAGAAATATTGGCTTGAAATTGAGCAAGCTTTTAATCATGCAAATGAAAAGTACCTCACCAAAAATAAAACAGAAAATGTGGAAGTCAAAATAATCACAACGGCTACAGATAATTTCATAAAAGGATGCAAAATGAAATTAGAATGGCAAAGGAAATATGGCTAAACGAAGGGTGCATAGAGGCAGAACACCTGAGTCGTCTTGGAGATAGTTTTAACCTCCACAAAAAGGTCAAAGAAATCGCTGGGCTATACAACGAAAGATCCATGAATTTCGTCAGAGATGAACACAATAATAGAAACTGACTAAATATTAGAAACCTGGCAGAAATATACAGCTAATCTATTTACCGATGATAGATCAGAAAGCCCTCAATTGGAAGTAAATGACTCTCCATCAGGACCAATCATACCAGACAGTGAAATACTATACGCCATAAGACTCATGAAAAACAACAGAGCTCCAGGACCTGACAATATGTACTCAGAATCATTTGACCTAATCAGTCAAAGACACATAAAAAGAATAACAAAACTTTTTAGTAACATATATGACAGTGGGAATTTCCCTGACGACTGGTTTCGCTCTACTTTTATCACAATAGCGAAAACTTGTAAGGTTTATCGCCTCATTAGCATAATGAATCATTTCATAACACTCTTTCTTCGTGTTCTACAAACAAGTCTGTATGAAAAAAGTGAACGACACCAATCAATTCGGTTCCAAAAGCGGGTTCAAAACCAGAGAGGATATATTTACTTTGCAAACATTGGTACAGAACTGCCATGACCAGAGAAAGGATGTCTTTATATGCTACATCGACTACGAAAAAGCATTTGAAAATGTAAACATGACCTCCTAATATCATATCTTAATGATCTTGGGCTGGATGGAAAAGACGTACAACTAATAAGTAAACTATACTGGAACCAAAAAGCAGAGATTTGACTCAGTAATTCGGGAATACCACAAGAGTTTGAAATAAAGAAAGGCGTCAGATAGAGATGCATCTTGTCTCCAATGCTGTTTAACATATACGTAGAGAGAGTATTTAATACGGAATTCCCTTCAACAACATCCGGTATAAATATGGCACCGCTATAATTACATATAATGCAGGTTATCTCCAGAGCCAACTGAATTGGGTTATCGAAGCAAGTAGAAGTTTAGGCCTAAAAATTAACAGTCGAAAAACCAATTTTATGATGATTAGTAAGAACAAAATTGCAAACACTCGGATACACATACATGAAAAAAATATCGAACGAATCAAACAGTTTAGATATTTGAGGTGCAGGGTTAATAAAACATGGAACTCAGACCAAGAAATAAAATGCAGGATTGAACAAACACCAATAACTTTTCTTTTCTAAGACTCAAAAAATTTATTACAGACGGGAACTGAAACTTCAGAATCGGATACAGAATGGTAAGATGTTATGCCTGGCCAGTGCTGTGGTATGGAATGGAGGCGTAGACATTGAAAACAAACACAATTAATAAAATTGAAGCGCTCGAAACGTAGATCCTACGATGAATACTCAAAATACCCTGGGTTGACCACGTAATAAATAAAGAAGTTCTCCGAAGAACTGAACTAACAGATCGACAACTCTTCGATACAATCAAAAAAAGAAAAATTGCATATAATACGTGGGAAACGTTATCACCTTCAACGTCTTGTTTTACAAAGAAAAATTGAAGGGGAAAAAAGTATAGGAAGGAAGAAACTATCCTGGCTTAGGAATATTTGCCAGTGGACAGGGCTGAAGGACCTAAGAGAAATACGAAATGCAGCTGTGATTGGAGAGATTTGATAAGAGGACGATGAATGCCAACGCACTAATCTGTATGGCACTCTAAAGGCCCATGTACACTTTGATTAGTTCGAGTGTTAGTGCTTAGGGCAGGTGTTTAGTGATTAGTACTAAACACGTGTGGACCGCAATCGTTTAGTGCGAGTGATTAGTAATCAAGTGTGAGTGTTTACTAAACAGTGAATAGAAGTAGTACTATTATTCTGTTTAGTAGCGTCGACTAAACATGCTGGGACTTGCAGCTCATCATCATCATCAGTGGCTTCACAACCCTGGGTGGGTTTTTGCCGACTCAACCACACGTCTCCATCTTTTTCTATCTAGCATCCGATCGGGTCCATCTTCGATATTCATGGCTTTTAGGTCCTTTGTAATATTATCTCTCCACCTGAGGCAGGGTCGACCTAATGGGCGTTTTCCCCCCGGGACCTCCTCCCACACCAGTTTTACTATGCTATCATCTGGCATTCTTTTAACGTGTCCTGCCCACTGTAGTCTCCTGGGCTTTATTTCGTTTATTATGTTGGTATCAGTGTAGAGTTCTTTGAGTTCTTGGTTGGTTTTTATTCTATATTGTCCTTGCAGCTCGCCTCCTACTAAACTCATTGCGACATGACTGTTTAGTTGTTTAGTTCAGTCACTGTTTAGCGCGTGCTCGGGACGGTCGGGCAGTCGCTTGTGAAATTTAACATAGCAATGTGGACCGAGGATTTGATATACAAAATTTGTACAAGAATACTTAAAGTATGAGTGCCTCTATATCTGTATAGACCCGAAATTTAAAAATAAAGTTGCCCGGGATGCCGCTCTTAAAGAATTAAGTGAGGCGATGGACATCCCGGGGTTCGAAAGCGAAGAAGCTTATTCTAAATTGAGATCCCTGAGGTCAACCTATTCACAAAAGTTAAAGAATGTTAAACACAGCATAAAATCAGGAGCAAGAGCGGATGAAGTATACACCCCTCATGTGAAATGGTTCAAAGTATGAGATGATGTTTTAAATTCAATAAATGTGCAGGGACTCACAGAGTAATATGGTAAGTAAAACAAAATATATTAATTTTTTTTATTAAATGATTACAAAACAACACATTATCTGCAAAATGCATTTTAATTCAATGTACCATTCGTGACTGCCAGGAGAGGGCGCCTTATCCTACAAAATAATCAGCATAATTGTTGCGTATGTTTGGTGCCCTTTGAGATGATCTATTCTGCTTTCTCGTATGAAGTAGTAGGAATCCATCAGAAGGCACTTCTCTCCAGGACCCAGGAATTACATGTCCATTCTCTATATCCTCCATATCAACTGTGCAGACCTGTGCGGGGATTTTCGTTTATTTCGCCCAGTTATGTATGGCGCAACAAGCTTTTACGATTTTTTCTACTTTGTTGGGAAGAAATGGTAGAGACTACTCGAAAATCCTAAATCGACTTACTAGAATACTAACAGCATTTTCTATAATTCTTCTTGCTCGGAATAATCTATAATTGAAATCTTTCTGTTTAAACGTCAATAGCTTTCCACCATACGGTTTCATCATAAAGGACATGCATTATCAGCCACTAGAACATGACTTTGGGGCAGTAAATTATTTTCCAAAGCTTGTCTAAGTCACAATGAGAGAAAACACCACCATCCGATACACGGCCATTACAGCCAACATCAATGTATGTAAAACAGTAGTCATCGTCCGCTACTGCCATAACAACAATGCTATTCGTTTTATAGTTTATAGTTGTAGTTATAACTTCCTGCATGTGGTGGAGCTTTAATGGCGACATGTTTTCCATCTATAGCGCCTGAGCAACCAGGCAAATTCCAAGAATTTCGGAAACCTCGTTCAATGCTTTTCCATTCGGTTTCGTCAGGAATTTGAAAGAAACAAAATTATCAATCTTAATTTTTTTACATTGTGAGCTAACATTAAAATTATTATTGTTAAACGTGTTCTTAATTATTGTGTTTCTTTCTTCTTTTTTTGCAGCTCAATTCTCAGGATGAAGTAAACTTTATGAGAAAGAACAAAGGAAATCGCCAATTCCTCGTAACAGAACTATACGGGACCTCAGTCTTTTGGTCAATAAAGTGCAGACTGCTATCAAGACAATTAACACACCCACACAAGCAGAAACTGAGTTTGATATATTTGGGAGAAGTATAGCTGCCCTGCTTAAAGTATGCCGCTTCAACTTGAAGAAAACAATGAAAATGCTATTCTCCATATTCAGGTGACAATGAATCACAAACTAAAATTGTACCAGGAGAAAACAATGATATATTGGTTCTGGCAATGGAAAGTCCTAATAATTTATAACCTTGAATGTTTTAAGATTTTGAAAATAAACCTACATTAATAATATATATATATATATATATACAAAAGGACAAATATATATATATATATATATATATATATATATATATATATATATATATAACTGCAAACAATCTAGAAGGGTTGCGGTCAATATAGGGCTGATCAAAAGAAAACTATTTTTTGACTAGTTGAGCTTTTGGAAATTGTTTATTTCCTTCATCAGAACATCTACAATGGACAAAAAAAATTTTCAAATTAATAAAGCTGAACAAATATTTGGAAAAAACACAATTGACTCACCAAAATAAGTTTTGAAGATTATCCATCAAGAACATCACAAGAGTTTTAACAGGAGCATGAAATTAATTAACAAAAATCGAGATAAAAACAATTTTCTGACAGTCTAAACATTTAAAATGATCATATCTACAATATCATGTAGAAATGTAAAAACTATGAACTAACTCAACAATTAAAATACAGTCAGAATGAATATTGAAAACGATATACCAAGGGAGAAAGGTATCTATTTCAAAGTTAGTAATTATTGGTTTTTGTCACAGTTATTTTAAACAAAAAGTCTGATCTTGATGGACTCAGCAAAATCTATACCTATCTATTAACTTTGTAGAATAACTAAGTTATTTCATGTCTTGACTTCAACATTTATATATCACCCTGTATATTATTTTACAACACCAATTCATATCATCACTGTATGAATATATTCGATATCTAATCTGCTGATAATATCATTAGAAGAATTGGTCTTCTTTTTGTTTCGTGACAAAAACCAATAATTACTAACTTTGAAATAGATACCTTTCTCCCTTGGTATATCGTTTTCAATATTCATTCTGACTGTATTTTAATTGTTGTGTTAGTTCAAAGTTTTTACATTTCTACATGATATTGTAGATATGATCATTTTAAATGTTTAGACTGTCAGAAAATTGTTTTTATCTCGATTTTTGTTAATTAATTTCATGCTCCTGTTAAAACTCTTGTTATGTTCTTGATGGATAATTTTCAAAACTTATTTTGGTGAGTCAATTGTGTTTTTTTCAAATATTTGTTCAGCTTTATTAATTTGAAAATTTTTTTTGTCCATTGTAGATGTTCTGATGAAGGAAATAAACAATTTCCGAAAGCTCAACTAGTCAAAAAATAGTTTTCTTTTGATCAGCCCTATATTGACCGCATCCATACTAGATTGTTTGCAGTTTTGTGTTCAACGGTCACTACCCTTCAGCTTTCGTTTATATATATATATATATATATATATATATATATATTAAGCAACGAATAGATTAGTGGGTATTGCACGCAAATAGAAGAAGGGGCTACTGAAAAGATGACGGCTAATGAGCTAGAAACATGCATGTCTGCGGTTACCACTCTTTTCAGTAGCCCCTTCTTCTATTTGCGTGCAATACCCACTAATCTATTCGTTGCTTATTGTTCATATGTCATGCACTATTCGTACATCTTGTTATATATATATATATATATATATATATATATATATATATATATATATATATTATTTCATATTACATTTATGTAATCTCTGAGTGCGTTGTAAATAGCATCACATACTTCGGAAATAAATTTACAAGCGGTTGTCTTTGGCACCCTAAAGAGGTGTTGTAAGCAGCATAAACTAATTGCATTCGCCAACAGGTATAAAATAGCGTGTAATTTCAATTTTGCTGATAAAGCAGGTCTCATATATGTATCTGATTTCTGTATGACTGGTGCGACGAGATTTAGTAATGTATTAAATGACTCTTCAGTCATCCTGATGGCATATAATATTCCATGGTATCTTCAGAGGCCAATTCCATAAGGAGTTGGTAGCTCGCGCAATGAATGGGTGTTCTACTTATCCACTTTCGTTTCTATAGCCTTCTTAGTCTTGACTGTTCTGGTTCCACGAATTCTTCACATTCAGACACCACCGCATATAAAATTTCCTTAAGAATTACTTGCAACTGCAAACTGACCTCAACAAGTTTTTGAAGCTGTTCGACCATACTTGCTGTCGACGCTCAACAACTGAACTAAACAGTCGACGTACTAAACAGTGGACGCTAAACAGTACAGTGGACACTACTCGCACTAAACACTGAACACTAAGCACTAATCAATCACAGTAAACACTTATCACTTGCACTCGCACTAATCAAAGTGTAAATGGGCTTTACGAAGAAGAAGTTGAGCATATTTATGCGTTCAACGAAGGATTGTAAAATAAACTATTAATATTATTACATAAATGGTAAAATTTGGGATTCTAAAAACATTTTTTTCCATGTGTTAATATAGGTACAGGGAAAATAATGAAAGCTAATAAATAATCGTCTGATAACCCCTTATAAATGTGCAATTAGTTATTTTTCGTACTTCCGGGCCTAAAGTGACAACTTCACTCCCTTGTGACAGGTACTAAAGTGTCACATTTAATCCCTCCGGGATTAAATATTGACGAAACTCCCGGAACGATTAAATCACAAACAAACGAATTTAAGGGATATTTTATTGAAAAATATAATTAATTAGAATGGTAATTAACGTTAATATTCAAATTTACAATGACACTAGTAATGACAATGTTTCTAAATTATAACTGTCACAACGCAATGTTACTATGGTAACTTATTTTAAAGACAGTTTATTAAATGAGTTGAAGAGAGAAAAAACTGATTGAAATTATTGAAATAATTAATAAAATCATACCGGAAGTACGAAAAGTATCGTATATACCTTGCGACTGAAGTACATTTAATCCTTCAGGTAAATTATGGCCCTCCCTGCGGTCGGGCCATAAACTTTACCTTCAGGATTAAATGTACTACTTCAGTCCCGCGGTATATAATATACTATTACATAATAAATTATAATGTAAAATAATTTCAAACGAAAATTCACTTTTATTTTTTTAATGTCTTTCTAAATTTTCAACAGTCTAGTATTTATTTTTTATACACAGTTTTAGACAACAGCATCGTACTAATTCTAGAAGTGCTTCGAGAATTCTTTACATTCAAGATAATCGTTTATAATGGCACTTTGTCTGTCTTGTTTGATGAAATCTCGATGAAAATACAGTCATTCTCAACTTATAACATTGAGAATGGAATTTGTAAATATTTACTAAAACACCAGAAACATACATTCGTATTTATATTGGTTATATCAAGGGGATTTGGAAAAACTTGTGATTCATACGATTGTGAGATAATAAAAAAAATCGAACTGCATTTAGAAACCGTAAGAATATAATTCTGACTATGTGTTTTATGCGATTGTGTAGGATAAATATTTTGAAAAATGAAGTGCATATAGCAATGCATTAAATGATACATTCCACTTCGAATCTCAACAATTACTTTTGTTAATATTGTTTGTTTAAAAGGATAATTTCGAGTTGTATAATATATCATTTTTTCTATCGAAAATGATGGCGATATATGCATAAAACTGCAATTAGTAATAATAATAATACACTTGTGCATGGATGAGCAATTTCGTCCTGAGGATTTCCTAAGACCGTGTTTAATAATTTCTCAATATATCGATATTATTTTTTTTATTTATACATTAGTACTTTGAAATAATTTAACAGTAGAATCGTAACTTCAAATTATGAAGATTCAACCCAAAACATCTAAATAAAATGTATTTGCTTAATGAGTTACAGGGTGTTTTGTTTAAAAATTTAAAAACGATTTGTGCTCAGTACTATAATAGCTATTTGTGTATTAAGAGCGGAAAGTGATACTTTGCCGCTTGAGGCAGAGAGGGCGATCTGCCGAAAGCGGCAACGCACTTTCTGCTCGAATTGCACACAAGATTTTTTCTCCGATCACCTTATTTTTAAACAAATAATTAAAAAAAAACACGAAAAATCCTTTTACTGCGTCCCAAAGCTCTTCGTGTTCTAAATAAATCTGTACCGCGCATTTCCACGTACCATAGTTCTCGTGCCCTTTTAGATGCTCGATCAGCGGAAGCTGGCTCATGATATCACTTATTAACACAAAAATTCAACAAATTACAAACTCCAGCAGCTTCAATGGTGTCTCACGCGTGTCCTTTGTCCATAACCTCTTGCAATTTGATGTTTTGAGTCAAGGTTTCGAGAAGAAAATTAACCTAATCTATCAAAAACGGCGTAAAAGCAACTAATGACAATTTAAAACTTACAAAAGTCGTAAACGACATTAAGATGACATTTACAAGGTTAAACAAATTGAGGTTCGGAAAATATTGGAAGTAATTAGTTATACACTTTGAATATTTTTAAATATTAACTACAACTATAAACATAGGTGTTTTGGATGGTTTATAAGATAGAAAATAATAATTGAAGTGACGTCTGAATCGGTCTAATCTGTAAGGTCTTATAACACTGCGCCGTCGCGCTCGAAAAATCGCGCGTGTTTGAAAGACCAGTTATCCACGAATACTTTACGCTATTTTTTTATTGGCGCACTTTGACTTACTACAAAAAAATTGAAGTCCGTCCTCGATGCCCAGCCAAGCTTCATTCCATAAAAGTCCGTCCTCGATGCCCAGCCATGTTTCATTTCATAAAAGTGCATCCTCGATGACCAGCCATCCTAAGTAGTATTCATTTTTATTAAAAATGTATATGGATTGATTCCCTCGGGGATTAAATGGGTCCCATCCGCGGGATTAAATGGGTCACTTTAGTCGCTTAGTGTATAATGTACTATTAATATACCTATTATTCACTAACTTTCTTTAGTTTATTGTAAATGAAAACATGCGAGCGGAAAAGTACGCTCTAGAGCGGAAATAATGTCAAATTATGACATATCACGGAAAACATCAACTTTGCGGTTAGATTTGAGTGTGCAAAAGCCTACTTTGGGTAGTGATCGTAGGAAAACGTATTTATCGTATCCATTTCATATTTGGCAGGAAATGTAGACCCTGTACACCCTACTAAATTATGTTAAACAAACGTTTCTGACTACTATCAGAGACGTACAACAGGGGCAAGGGACTGGTTAATCATTCCCAAATTCTGCGCCACTAGCGGAATAGAAATTTTATCACAATTGTCCTATAGTTATTTATAAATAATGTATTCTTTCCTCAAAACGATAAAGTCAATATTTCTCGAGATATTTTAAGTTAAACATGAAGCTGCACAATGTATCATTATTAGTCAGTGACTTTGACAGAGCAGCCATTTTGCCGGTAGGGCAAACAACGGTGGGTTTGCTATTAGGTTCTCATTGTTATCTGCAGGTTTGTGGTGTATTGCATATTCTATTAACTTTAACTACAATATGGATTGGAGTGAGTACCACTTATCTCTTAAAGGAAACGTGAAATCGTGTCACGATTCAAAACTTTGAATTATAGACAATATTGATCCCCATTCTCTTGGTGCAAGTGAACTGACCAACAATTTAAGTTTTTTGCCAACTGCGAACATTATGGCCATGGTGAATTACCTCATGATTCCTGACATTTGTATATACTTACTATACAAATAAATTAAATGTTTTTAGGTTACTGTAATATTTCCTTGTTATGATAAAAATCAATTAATCATTCAACGTAGTACTGTTGACTACTTTTTAGAAATCTTATGTACAGGGTGCTTTTTAATTCTGGTCGTGTTACAATCCAGTTTTTTTATTTAAAATTTTGCATATCGAAGCATTTGACATTATGAAATTTTGGTACACCAATATGTGCATCAATTACACCTATCCTAGCGACCTACGTCATGGACGATGTGCTGGATACTGTCATTACGGTGTTGCCTTTTACACCTTTTTTTGTTAAGAAGTATGTTGATGATATCGTATTAGCTTCACCTAGAGAAGGATTGAGTGAAGTTCTGAATACCTTCAATAGCTATGATCCATATATCCAGTTCACAATTGAAAAGGAGGACATCGATAATTTCGTACCATTTCTCGATACTAAGTTTATTCGTACGACGGATAATACGATAGTCATATATTGGTATAGGAAGCCATGTAGTTCAGGAAGATCTGAATTTTCACTCTTATCACAAACCCTCCATAGAGGTGAATCTGGTCAAACAGGTGAAAAATAGAGTACTTAGAATTTCACACTCAAACATAATAAAAACTTCTTACGAACCTTACTCATGGATAATTCTTATCCCAGACCGTTATTATTCTGGGGGGGGGGTCTGTGGTAAGCTTGATGGACCTAAGTGTAACCGTCTTCTATTCTTTTGAGCAATCTTCTCAATTACCTGTGAAAAGCATACGTCGGTTCATCACTTGTCCTTTGATAAAAATCAAGAAAGATGAACGCCAAAGTCCTTTCCTACTCTCCTCCCTAACGTTTGCAATAAAAACATATCACTTTATGCTGCTTTTCTTCTAGGTGTTGTTCAGTTAAGATATTTTCCATTTTGTGAACTCTTTGAGCTGAATCTCTTACGGAGTTTATTACCTCTTTAACAGCTCCACATGAATTTTTGATGCTTGGTTTCAAGCAAGCATGGCTAAAAACTAAATTAAGTTGGTGTGTTGCACAATGTATGTACAAAGAAAGATGACTCTACTGTTTAATTATCGCTGGAACACTTTGAATATGACCTGCCATGTTTGCGCCCTCATCATACGCTTAGCCTATTAAATTAAAAATATCGAGCCCCAGTTCTTGAAGTATTCCTAGTTGACAGATTTTCTCCAGTGAGTTCATCTTTGGCTTCACTAAAACCAACAAACATTTCCTTAATTTGACTGAAATCAATATCTAAGGTATACAGTATTCTGCTCAGTAGAGTTTGCATCTCTAGTTTCTTCATCAGTCAACCAAAAAAACTGCGATTTGTTTATTTTTTTTGTACAATTTGTTCCACAATAATATCCCCACAGCATTCTATAAGCCTGGTTTTCCTGACAAAAGTTGCATTTTTAAATATCCAGCATCAATCGAAAATCAAAATAAGGCTCTGAATTTGCCTTCATACTAACCTTTTTCTTGTAAATCCAGAGCACAATCATCACGCAAAGCAATATTTTCAGTTCCACACAAAATAATGGCCTTAACAATTGGAACCAGGTATTTTAAATTTTCATTGATTTTGTAGTCTTATGTAAAATAATTTTGCAAGGCGTTCCTATTATAATTTAACATGATAGAATCTAATAAAATAAATGTTTTGCTTCAAATTTACATTCTTACAGAAATGTTTTTGAAAGCTTTCGGGGGGATTGCAGCCCGAAAGTCGCCCCCCCCCGTATGACCCAAAAAATCGACATAGTTATTACGCATCAAAATTTAAAAAATTGTTCTGCTTTATGTTTAACCTAGAATATTTCAAGAAATATTGTCTTGATCGTTATGAGGAAAGAGTACGTTATTTACGTTAAAATTGTTTTAGGAACGAAAAATTATTCTAAAATTTCTATCCTGCCAGTGGCGTAGAATATGTGAGCAATTAACCAGTCAGTTTCCGCTGTCGTACGCCTATGTAGTAGCCAGAAACGTTTGTTCAACATAAATTGGTAGGGTGTACAGTGTCAACACTTTTTGACAAATATGAAATGGATACGTAAAACAGTTTTAAAATACTAAGTACAGATCCTTTTTAAAATTTTAAATGAAACAACCTGTAACTCAGTAAGCAGTTACATTTTATTTAGGTGTTTTGGACTAAATCTCCATAATTTGAAGACATGATTCTACTGTTAAATTATTTCTAATTAGTAATTAATCACACTGAATATATCTAGTAGATATTTTATTCATTCATAGTTGTAATAACATCTCACGTGTCTTAAAATGATATAATATTTTCCTAATTTTTCATTTATTTTGCATTTTATAATAATAACGGTACAAAAAAACCATTTATCAATGCTTCGTAGTTAATAAATTTGAAGAAAACAACCTCCTATAACATTTTACAAGGCACATGGCATTTGGTTTTTTTAGTATTTCATAATCAAGACGATTTTCAGGTGTCTCTTTATCCAAACCGTGTTCTAGGAATGGACAAACGCACAGTATCAGCTTAGGTACACCTGTTAATTATTTAATCAAGATTAAAAATCTCACAAGTATTAAGAAATACATCGTAAAGAGCTTTGTTAACTTCGAAAATGAGATAGAAAGAATGTCAGCGAACGGTATCTTATTTAGTCTGATGTTATGAAAATATCTTTTATAACATGAAGAGTGTTAAAATATGTTAAAACAGAATCTCAAATTTATTAACGGAGAAAATGAGACTGAATTAAGTTAAAAATAGTTGTAGTATTTCAAGAATAATTAGTGTTATCAAAATAGCGGTTGTGTTTATCTGATTTGACGGGACGAATTTATAAACAGTCTTAAGAAGTTTTTTCCACACAATTAATACGTGCAGTATACCATTTAAAATATTATAACTGCCGAAACATATGTTAATAGCAACAAATTCATAATTAGCGAGAGACCGCACACGTTGAATGTGACAGCAGAACCAGTAGTTGCGTGTTTCAAAAATATCCAAATATTTCCTTTTTATTATTATCTGCATCATCCTACTATCAGAAACAATTTTCTAATGTTTAACAAGAGGTCAAAATTAATAAAGTTCTTAGTTGAAATATCAGCAGACATAGTCCTTCGACATTTTAGAAAAATGAGCATGAATTGAGCGTCATTATTTTTTAATTTAATTTTGGTGTTCAACCAGGTTTATTAATGTTTGTTTGTTTATAGAACGATTTGGTTTTCGTCTATTTATACTTATACAGTAGAACCTGAGTAAGCGCGAATTCAAGGGACCGGAATATTATTCTCGAACATAGTGGTTTCTTACTAAGAAGGTTTGTCACATACAAAGATTTGCTAGTGGTTACTCTCATTTATAGATGTTGATAAATATCGCGAAACGTGGGGCTAGAACGTTAAGAAATATGTAATAAGCATACACTAGTCATTAAGAAAATTTTTTATTTGAAGAAGTCTGTTAGTTTTTTTCTGAGTATCCTTTTTAAAATTCTGTTGTTTTTCCCTGGAACATTCTCGTTTCAACATTTTGAGTAAATACCGTCAAACGTTTACTTACTGCAACGATCGTTACAATTGGAACAAACTCACATGTGCACTGCAGATGTATTGCATGTAATTCTATCGAAACTCCATCAAAAACAATAATGCTTTGGCTTTCTTTGTTTACAAACAATAACATGGTTTGGCTTTAAGTCGCCCCGACTCGTTTCTATTGAAAAATTATCACTGTTATGGTCTAAATTAAGAAACTGTCCTCTTGTCACTCAGAGATTTCAAGGGAAAAATATTTTTGTCGCCTATAGAATTTTCTCTTTAATTCAAGTTCGACTGTACTACAGCTTGGCAAACGTAGGAAGATCACTAAAATTTTGATGCGCCGTAAACAAGCTTGTCCCACTACCTAGTAAATGCTCATTTTAAAATTGTACTCTTCACTTCTTATCGTCGGTATAGTCACGGACAAAAGTTAATATTTTTGTTTGCATATTACTCAAAAGTGATTTTGCCTAACAAAATGCCGTTTAAGATTAAGGTGAAAAATAAAGTTTTAACTGGTCAAAGTCGTGAAATTATAACAATATATTAAAGTTTTTTAACCATGACACAGGAGCTGGAAATTCCATAATAAACATCTCTACGGTATGTTCAATTTTTGAAATAGTTCTAAACCTTTTATTAATCGTAATGCTTCACTTCTTCTTAATATTTCAAACAATTGAAGCCTTTGGTGCAAAAAGGTAGTAACTCAAAATTTCTAGTGAAAAATGTGTTTAACTATTGGATTAGGGTTAGGTTGTTTAACTTATTTTGAACACAATATTTTTTATAATGAATTCCAATCTGTAACAAATTCAAAATAGCATGTCTTTATTCTTCTTGAAATACAACTGCAGCCACTGGTGGTCTTAAAACGATTAAAGGATTTAAAATTGAAGGCAACAAGGTTGATAGTGGTGAAATACCGATGTTTTCAACACCCAATAAAAAGAGGAACTCGAGAAAATTGACAGTTGCGTTTGATGAAAATGATCGTGCTCTTTTACGCGAACAATCTTGAATTTTCATCTTACAGAAAAGTGCGTATAGTTTGCGTAAAAGATATAGTGTAGAGATATAATCGTAAATCCCGTTTAAGTTATGTTGCGGAGCTAAACTCTGAAAGGTATTAATATTTTGTTCAAATACAAATTTGTTACATAATTGTTGAAAGGGCGTTCGGGTTAATCCGGATACCAGACGTGAACTGAGCCCTTTTTGTATCCCATTCGATTTTTTATGGACCAAACTAAAATCTATGAAATAATAATAAAAAAAGAAAATTTATAACAATGAATAAAACAATTCTTTCAAAATTAATATTATGTCTAACTCCTATTTGTCACTACTATGTAACATGGAAAATATATTAAACTTAATTAATTTTCTTCTTCCAAAAATTCTATTAATTCTTGTCCCATATCATCTGCTTCCCTATCACTATCGTCTTGTAAATCAATAATAAATTTATTTCCCCCATTAATATGGACCCCAATTTTCTTATACTCATCTTCAATTTTGATTACTTTTTTATTCTCTGTTTTAATAGTGCCCAAATTAACTAGATGGGATGGATAATACAAAAATAAGGAGCAAGTCTCACTATAGAGTGTCCTTGTTTTTCAGCAATACTCTCTAGGGCGTATAATTTCTTGAATTTCTTTGTCAATCAGTTGTTGTTTTGAATAAGAACTTTCAAAGTACAAATTATTATCCATTAAAAAATTTCATAGTTCGGTCTTCTTGTAGCTTTTATTTGGTATTTTATTGAGCTGTCGTGAATGATAAGAACTACAACACTATTTGATACAGGAAGTTAAAGTTTGCTTTTATGTGCTTATTACTTTTTTATTTTATTTAAAATGTTTTTTTATTTTATATTTTTTTGAATATTATCAGGACTTCTATCATCCACAGCCTTACGTAAAATACTCTATGTCCACGGATGGGATGCCCAAAAGGAAAAACTGCTTTAATTATAATGTCATTTTTGATGAAAATTTTGCTTGTTCCAAAACCCCATAAAATGAAATTAAATTCTAGTTTTTTTTGCACTACTTTGAAATTTGGACACTGTGTATATAAAAACTACATATTTGGAAAAAAATTCTTTCTCATGAAACTAAAATTGAAATCAAGCAGAAGCAAATGAAATTGCTCTTCAAACCACCAATCAGAATTTTTACTATTTTTGTTTAAGAAATAAATGTATCGCTATGGAGGGTTAAATATTATTTACATTTACAGGTCTCTGGTACTATATAAAGAAAAAATTGGACCTTTCATTACCGAGGTTTATAATTAATTTGTTGGCAATAAGCGGATACGACAACAATATTAGTTTGTTAGATATGACGAAAGAAGGCATACGCTGTATAAAAGAATTGGCCAGAAGTGGATTACCGCACGTTATCGATATGGAAAGCGAAAAAGAAAGGAAGAAATATTATGGATTCTTCGCAAATAATTACAAACATTCCAGTATTTTTGCGGGATATAGAAAAACGTTACTGGGCTTAAAACGTTGGTTGAAAACTTCAATATCTACTCAAATTTGCGAAAATTCCAGTTTCTCCAGTCGATCTTTCACTTCATTTTATTCGAATTCGATCAAGAAGAAAAAAACGACAATTCAAATTAGAGGATCGGTAGACGATAAAAAAAAGGATAGCGAAAGGAAACCGAACGTTTCGATTGTATTTTATTTTGATAGCATTTGTAAATTGTCCGAAATAATTTTTATAATAAAATGCAAAAAATTGGAGATAAAACTTATGTTTTAATTGAATTATCTTTTAAAAAAAGCGTGTTCATGATTATTTTGACCTAAAACCCCATTGTAATGATGCCTTAGACTTTGCATTCATCAGACTTAATCCTCTACGACTTTTTGCTGTTCTCGAAATTAAAAGTACCCAGGAAAGACAATCTTTTATCATGATTAACGAGATGAAAGACACATCGCCGAACGAGCTCAAGTTTGGGATCAATGTGAATTCAGACCATGTTCTTATGATAGTCAACGCTGCAATCTTCCATTTTTAAGCCATTTGGAACCCATCCTTCATTTCCACCGCAATGCACAATAATAAGTCTGGATCCTTTGTTTGCAGGCATTGTTGGCATACAAATGTTTGACCGGTCCATACTTTCTTAACCGTGTCGTGTGTATCATACCAAGTGTCGACCAAATAGACAATTCGCCGGTTTTTTCTCTATACTTAGTTACTTGGTCCATGATGTATTCTACATATTCACTATTCTGCTGCTTTCCATGACTGTTTGACGTTTATTAATCGTTTTGAATTTGAATTCCAATTTTTGAATCCAGTTTTCAATAGTTTTCTTACAGCCATTTACACTACGGCCGGCATTTGTCAATTTATTTCGTATTATTTCAATTGTAGGTTACTCATTACTTTTGTAACAGTCATATATGGTGGTTTTTGATACTGTTATTATAGACACATCTAAAGGTTTGACTAATCCCTTATTACATCGCTTCTTGCAGTTTATAATGCCCATTCTTGTCTACTTTACGTATAGTTAACAGTGGAACTTTTGTTAAATCAGATACTACTTGCATTAATTCTGTTTCTTCATCGAAACCAAACTTTTCCGTACATTTTTATACACATTGAAACATATTTTCTGTGCTTCCAATTTTAAATTTCGTCTAATCTTGTTTTCACTTCCATCCCCATTATTTAAATTTTCGTCGTTGTAATACACAATATTTTGGACCGAATTCGATATTTCCCAAGGACGCCACATTGTAAATATTTAATTTTTATCTAAAAATATAATTGCTATACTGACCCAAAGTTCTCAGAAAATACTACACTCATTTTTGATATCAGACTACCAACTAAAAAGTGAACACCTGTGCTCGTGTAATAAACGCATTCTCAACACGATTAGTAATAGTTATGTTAAAAATAATAAGTTATTTAAAATTTATACTGTTGATTCTTCTTAATAAAACGAGATATAAGGTAGTATTAATTTTCTGGTGTTATGTTTAAGATGTTTTTAAATATAAATAGGTTAATATTGTTTAAAGTAATGTATTTTGTTCTATACATTAACGATACGTATCTTAAAAAGTAGGATGGCGCTCCATAATTGCGGGTTAAATATAATCGTTAGACAGTACAGTATTTAATAATTATAAAATTATTATATAAATTTTAATATATAATATTAAATGAATGTGTCGTCAACTAAGCATTTTAAATTATAATATTGACTGGACTATGACGATATCCTCGTCTTCCAGTCAAACGAGAAGCCGACTGCTTAAAGTTCGCACTAAATCTTTTACGCCAACTATACCAACTTTAAAGTCAATTCATAAAAAATATTTCGAAAAAATGGACTATCAGGAAAGTAAAAAGACATTAAGGAATGATATCCATAAGACAGAGTTTCGTTGGCTTAAAATGAAAAATAATCGTCCAATCTCATTGGAAAGGCAATCCTTTCGACATTTAAGAATACAATATCAAGACGAATGCAGTTATATAGAGAAGAAAAGCGTCCTATTGTTTACATGAACGAAACTTACTTCATTCACATTATTATGAAAAACTTTCCGATGAAAATGAACCATCTACAAGTGAAGGAAAAACTTATACAAATTCGAGATTTCGTTGAATTTGTAAAGTTTGATTTTATCACCTGTGGCTTCTGATAGTAAATCAAACTTATCAATATTTTAAAATTAGCAAGCAATTCATAATTATTGTAAACAATTTTAAATAAGTTTTATTATTAATTCCATTCAATTACTCTTTTTTGTCTAATAATACTTCCATATTTTTTGAGTTTTTCTCATTCTCCTCAAATTTTTAGAAATTTTCTCCACTTTAAAATAATATAATTTGAGAAGAAATGGCTTATTTTTAATTCCATATTTTTTAATCAATTTACTTTTTTTTAATTGGTATCAAAAAAATATTCAACTTTTTGTTTCTTCGAAGTATAAAACTTTATATATCGTCAAGAAAAAAGAATGTTTAATTAAAAACTTTTTGTTTAAAAAAACGACTAATTTGTTTTTTAGAAATGAAAATATTTCTGCTTTTTACAAAATGATCAAAATAGAATTAAAAATAAATGTCAGATAAAATGAAAATATTGGAATCAGTTATTATTTTTAAGATGGTTTTAGTATTGGTTCTGTGCCCTACTGACACTTTTTTGTTAATTTTATATTACAGAACGATAGTTTACCTAACCACTATATCAGCAACAAAAAATCATAAACATACTTTCAAAATAATGAAACTGGTAATAAAATTTAGAATATCAACGAGATCTGCCTGATTACCTCAGCAATAGTTCCTAACTTGTTTCACCGACTGTACTTTCCCAAAATAGTGAGTTATTGTTATGCTTTACAAAGCTGAGTTCTCTTTTTATTTTCTGCGCATTTCAGGGGTCTTCCTTCGTTTGCTAAGCAGTATATGTTTTTGGAAACATCCGTCCTTATTACCTAGTTTTGAAGTAGGATGGAGATACCAGCGACATAAAACTCAAATTGTCTTTGTTATTAAAACATACAATTGAAATATATTTTTGGTTGTAAATCAAATGAAAACCACGGAAGATAGAAATGATTATTCATTTAAATTACTTCCTGAATCAAATTATCTCTATTTCCTCTCAAATCGCGATCAAATGACATTTCCAATACGTATGTCTAGTCACCATGGTTATTAATTTTACGCCAAAATCATCCCACGCAACTCAGCACACGCCACTTGATTCGTAATATCCCGCAAAACCAACGTATTAAGTACACTATTATAGCTGTACAACAAATAACCGACAACCCCTCGAAAGTCGCTTAAAGGGGTATTAGTTTGTATTGTTCACGTGCGGAGTTGTTTGCGACACGTGTCACCGTCGCTGCGACACCGCTGATTACCAATTATGATGTTCAATTGCTTTGCCAACCCGCATTTGAGGTTAGAAATTCAACAAAATAAGTTTTGATTCCCCGGAGACTATAAGGGAAAGCGAAACAAAACCTCTTCTTTTCTTTTTCGGATTTCGTGTTATTACTGTTTGGAAAGGGCTAGATTCAGATTTGTTTTTATATTACTTTATCTGTATTGGTTATAAGGGATATGGAATACAAATCATTATGAGGAGCTTTGATAAAAAGCAGAAAAGTATACATAATGTTTAGACTAATCAATAAAACAATAAGTAATCTTGAGTATTAATTTTGAAAAACTGGAAATTATTGTTAATTGTTTAAAAATAAAAGGTTTTAAAGATTGAAACTAACTTTTCCGCATATGTAACATGCCCTGAACAATATCCTACCATAAAATTGGTCACTTTTATACACTTCGGAGGCTATAAGCTAAAAAACCGAAATTTTTCCAATAATGTTGTACTTAAGTAACATAGCACCCGTTGTATTGGCTCTGGTAAGCTGAAAATCAATAGGGTTTATCTGTGAGATGTCCTGAACAATATTCAATCATAAAATTTGAGACTTGTTGCACTCCGGAGGCTGTATCGTGCTAACAAGACATATTACCAAAAGTGGCCGACGACGACAACAACAACAACGACGACATACACACAGGATTTTTTTTCTAAAAACCGGTTTTTTGTGTTCTTCTTGCTGAAAAACGAAAAAATAGCTCAAAATTTGTTTTCAAAATTCCAACCTTCTTTGGGGCAAATCAATACTTTTGGCGGAAAAGTAATAAGATACTATTGATTTTATTTTTGGCGTAATTATTTACAGACGCTTCTTTTGGTACTAAAAATCGTACAGCAGATATTTCCAGTATCATTTAGAAGTGATGGTGCTTGAAGCAAACATAAATCGGAGATAAACTCATATCTTCTTCTCAAAGTACCATCTTGTTCGGCAAATCATTCCCTTGTGCAATTCTGAGAACTTAGGTCAGATTAGTCTCCCACATTCTTCAGCCATGAACATTGTCTCCTACTTGGACCTCTTCTACCCTCGACCTTGCTCTCCATCATTTAGGATCTCTGTACATTTGTCCCAAATAGCTTTCCATAATATTTTAAGTATTCTACTGATTACGCTCTTCTCAAAGGATTCCAACATGCGCATCGAACGAGTTTCCAATGTCCAGGCTTCAGTTGCATGTGAAAGGATTGAATTTATGTAGGTTTTCAGAAATCTGTATCTGATATGTAATGCCACTGCGGCATTTGTCTATACGACAACTTATTCCGCTTTTAGGATCCAGGTCTTTTGTTATCCACCATCCTAGATATTTGAATTTGTCCAAGACGTCATGAATATTACTAGTTTGTTTCATGTAAATATGGAACTTCCTTTTGTAGACGATAATGCTTAACCACCATCGTGCCGCAACTCTCGGCAATTCTGTAGATCTAGATAGCATTGTTACTATAAACCATCTACTGTGCAGATACTACAAAAGTCCAGGTTCCTTATGACAGAATTTGGGAGAGTATTGAACAATTATACACAGATTTTTGACAAAATGACATTGTAATGAACCTACCACATAGAATAAAATTTAGGTTTAACGTGATTTTGAAAGAGGAGAACAAATAGAGGGCTCACAGAGTAGTGAACGTGTTGCTTTCATATATGAATACTAAATAATCAAAAACTAAAAAAAAACAATATAAACTTCTTTTACTTTTGTGAAGGAGTGTCATAGTTGCTCCGACAACTTCTCGTCAATAAAGTTTGCATTATGATTATAATGGAAATTGCATTTTATCAGTATTTGCTACAGAAGAGTTATGTCATATCAAGGCGACAGGATTTTAATATATCACAAAAGTGTATTAGTGATAGCAAATATTTTCGTTTCAATGTACCATGAAAAGAAATAATATAGTTACAAAGCTATGATTGATAAATAAAAGTTTACCTGATGAATCACATTCTTCAATTGTTTGTCCTACTATAGCAATACATGTTACTCTCATGTTGTTTAAATACAGAAGATTTTTGAGAATTTCTTACCTGAAACAAATGAACACAAGTTATTATTACGCAAATATAAAGAGCATGTTATGAAATGATGTTAAATAGGGAAATTTAAATACTATTATTCAAATAGTCTACTATTATTTTTATTAGATGGGGCGTGAACCAACAGGTATTATAACTAACAATCTACTACAAAAAATAAAGTAATAAGTAAATTATTTGTTATATATAGTAGGCATGAGTCATGTACCGCCCACTGACGGTTCTCTGGGTTTACAAGTCTTCTGGCCAGATTCTTTTCAATCTTCTATCCTCAAATGGTGGGTTGAATAGGACAATGATTATTTCGTTGTCCTGATCTGTACATCTATTTCTATATTTATTTGAATGGGTTCTGATGACATCGGCGATATATGGAATTCTTAGATCGTTATGAATAGTTTGATTTTATACATACCATGGTGCATTTAGAATCATTCGAAGAGTTTTGGATTGGAAGGACTGTTAAATTTTAGTATTCGATGGCTTGCTTCGCCCCCACAGTTCAATGCCTTATGTCCAAATTGGCGTTAATATAGTTTTATAAATTAAAATGTTATGTTCTAGTGACAGCTGCGATTTTTTATTAATTAGCCAATACAAATTTTTGACATTTAAAACCAATTGTTTTCTTTTGGTTCTAATGTGTGTGCACCACGTCAATTTCTGATCCAGGTGAAGACCAAGATATTGGATTTTATTCTTCATAGGTATGGGAGCATTTTTAATGTTTACTTGAGGACAGAGACTTCTTTTTGTAGTGAAAGTAATTTGGCAGGATTTATTTGCTTGTATTTTCCACTTTTTCGTCAGGACTACAGAAGGTTTTGCAACTTGCTAGAAGCTCTTACAGGATCAGTGTCACATGATAATATTGCTGTATCATCAGCGAAAGTTGCTAGGTCTGTCTCTTGAGTTATTGGTATATCAGCTGTAAATAGCAAAAATAAGAAGGGTCTCAGGACACTACCTTGAGATATTTCAGATTTGATTTGATGGCAAGTTGAGAGTATACCTTCATAGTTTATTTGAAAGTGCCTGTCTTCTAAATAGGATTTTGAAGTGAGGTATAGTTGAGCAGGGAGATTTTGCTTGATTTTGTAGAGGAGACCTTTGTGCTATACCCCATTGAAGGCTTGTTGAGCGTCGAGGACCATTGCAGTGCAGTACACATTTTCTTAGGTTCAAAGCTTTTATTAATTTTATCTACTATTCTGTGGCACTGCTGAATTGTTGAGTGTTCTTTTCTAAACCGAAATTTATAGTAAGGAATAAGGTCTACAATAGGTATTACAGCTTCAATACTGTTTAAGATAAGCCGTTCATAAAATGTGGACATTATGGGAAGAAGACTTATTGGCCGGTATGCACTTGCTTCAGTTTTGGGTTCTCCAGGCTTATTAATCAGTAGTATGTATGTGCGTTTCCACTGACCAGGCATAATCTCAACATACTATTAAATATTGTAGTCAACAGCACAACTGCTTTTCTTGGCAGCTTTTTTAAGACTTCTGCAACTATGAGATCGAATCCGGGAGCTTTGTGTGAGTTAAGGTATTTTATTTCTTTGTGTACTTGAGCAGAGGAAAATATTCCCAAAACTGAAATGGAAGAAACTTTTTACGACTTTCAAGAAAAGCAAGCAGTCGTGATACAGCTAACATAAGCGTTGATTTGAGTTAAATTGTTAAATGAATCGTATTTTTAATGAATATTGTATTTATAACATATTATCCATGCCTGTTTCATTCCACAACTAACGTGATTTTTTTATATGTCTGTCAACTGTCAAGTAATTATACACGTTTTTTACAATATTGGTAAAATAACGATGGATCATTTTTATATAAAATTGTGACAGTTCCATTGTTTCTTGTATTGTAGTTGTGGCTTACTTTATCAAAGAGATTAAAAAAATTTTAAGTGTAAATTATAATCTGATACAAATACAATAACCTTAAGTCCATTAGGCCAATTTCTAAGAAAATATTTTCGAAGAGTATGTACCTAGTTTTCCTGCTGTTTTATAGTTCTTTTTTGTAATTACATCGAGTGGCCTCAAATGAGAACATAGGGCACCACCTCACCCAATAAATCATATATTAATTGTAATTCAATTAATAAATAGTGTAGTGTTTTTAGGTATTGCAGATCTAAAACGATATAACACTAATCTCAAGATCCTTGTAATATTATTAATGTGTGCAGCCCACTTGTGAGTTTGCATTGCTGCTCTCACTTTTATTGTTAAGTGATTTGGCTTGAGTAGTCCGCTGGTGTTATGTGAGAATGCCATGCAACAGATTTAATTATAGTTGATTGTGAACAAACTGTCAAATATTTTCCGTACGTCATTCTACGCAGTAATTTTCAACTTCTCCCAATTAGTATCTGCATATAAAATAGCGGTATCATCCGCAAAGCTCAATAAATTACCAGAGAACTGTGAGGTTAAGATTTTATTAAGGTATATTGTAAACAATAATGGACCCAACATATTTCCCTGTGGCAAACCATAGCATTACTGTCTTCCAAATGGTACTGCGTATTTTAATGTATCTTTCAAATATGATCATTTCTTTCATTATAAAATTGACTGTCTCGACCCTTACTTCGTGGAATATGCTCATATTAGTGTTTTTAAATGAAACTCACGGTCTCTAGTTAATTCCACAATATAATACAAGTTATTGAAAATTCTAAAAAATTGACAATTGTTTCGATAAATCAATATCATCGTCAGAATGACAGAAGTTACATTTCATTTTATGCCTACCTGATGTTTAGTAGTTATTTTTGGCTAGACCAAGAAGTAACCTAACTTGTGATTGGCTTAATATATGTTTATAGAAAAAAGAAGAAGATGTGATATTAACTAGAGACCGTGAGTTTCATTTAAAAACACTAATATGAGCATATTCCACGAAGTAAGGGTCGAGACAGTCAATTTCATTAAAAAATCTTCGAGAGAAGATTTGACCCGACTGTGCCAGAAGTTACTACAAAAACAAAGCATCACAAAACATTTGGTTTAACCAAGAATGCCTTAGAAAAAAGGTAATACCAAATTATGTGAATATAAAATGTCACACTAAAACACCACAAGCACAAAAAGCTATGAAATGTGCTCAACGAGTTTGGATAAAATGAGAATGTAAGAAATGGTTCAAAGTTAGAGACTCCTTAGACAACTACATAAAAGTTGTACATTCAGAACTAACATTCCAATTACATCCAGTAGAATTTGACTGTTTGGATGACAAAATTAGAGAAAATGTCAGCACGATGAAGCATATGAAATTTAAGAAACAAGAAAAGAAGCTACAGAATCTTGAACATACACAACATAAAATTCAATACTCAAAACATCATGAAACTGTAAGTACCTACATACCAACACCCTTTGCACCACGATTTGAAAACCTTTCAGACACTAATTTTACAAATAGTGAAATAGAATTTTTAAATAAAGGTTTAAAGTACAGCATACCACCTAAATTTAAGAATAATATTAAACAAATTATAGCTACAGAGTCAGAAATAGCTTTAAAATCTAATTCAAATAATTTTCTTTATGAGAAATTAAAAATTGCCAATTTAATCAAAAATATTGAACCTTCAAAAGTTAAACGTCAAACAAAAAATGACATTACAGTTTTAAATGCAATAAAAAAGAAGATAGAGAATAATAACCTAACAGTTACAAAATCTGATAAGGGGAACGCTACTGTCATTTTGACGACTGAAAATTACACTTCCAAAGTATATAACTTTATAGAATCCAGCGATGTAAAAGTTCTTAAAGCAGACCCAACAAAGAAGTTTTCTAATAATGTAAGGGATATTGTTAATAATTCAAATTATCTTTTAAATGATTACGAAATGAGGTCTATCATACATAAGAATCCTCATTGTCCACAATTATATGGAACAGTTAAATTACATAAAATAACGAAACCAATTAGACCTGTAGTCTCTTATGTTAATGCTCCTAATCATATATTGGCAAAGAAGCTCAACAATATACTCAATACTTACGGATATGAATCTCAGTACTCAATTAGAAATTCAATGGAACTAATCAAAAAGTTGAAAGCAATCCACTTGCAAGATAACTATAAACTCATTTCGTTCGATGTAACTAATATGTTTACTAAAATTCCTCCTAAAGAATGTCTAGTACTTGTAAGAAAATTACTAGAAGATAAAAATATTAATCCAGGAATAATATCAGATATACTTAATTTATTTGATGTATGCATTAATCAGAATTATTTCACTTTTGACAATAAGATATATATTCAAAATGAAGATTTACCAATGGGAAGCCCTATATCACCTATTTTAGCAAACATTTTTATGGACAATTTAGAAAGAAAGATCTTTGAAAGTAATATTTCGAAAAATATTTTATTTTGGTATAGATATGTAGATGACATATTAGCTTGTTTTATGGGTAGTAAACGACAATTAGATGTATTTTTCAACCACATCAATAATTTAAACCCGAAAATTAAATTTACATTAGAAATTGAAGAAAATAGCTCAATCAATTTTCTTGATTTAAAAATTCAAAGAGTTAATAATGTACTTGATTATTCAATTTACCGGAAACCAACACAGACTGATGTGACAATTCCATTCAATTCTAACCACCCTGTGTCACACAGACTAGCAGCATATAATTCAATGATACATAGAGCTTTTTCAGTTCCTATGAACAAATGTAATTTTGATAGAGAGATAAATACAATTAGACAAATAGCAATATCTAACGGTTATCCATTAGATATGATAAATAAGCTAATTAGTAAAAAAGAGGAAAAAGTGGCATTACAACTAATATATCCTAAACAAGCTGATGAAATTAAAACTTATTAAACCATCACATATGCAGGAAATATTTCTAATAATATTTCAAAGATAATATCTTCAGCAACGAATACAACAATTTCTTTTAAAACAGAAAGTAACGTTAGTACAATATTGTTAAATGTAAAAACAAAAATACCACTAGTAAAGAAGTTAGGTATATATAAACTCAAATGTCCAGAATGTAATGCTGTCTATTTGGGTCAGACCCTCAGGAATTTTGAAATACGATACAGTGAGCACTTACGAGCATACAGATTAAAACAACCAGATAAATCCCACTACGCAAAACATCTACTTGACACCAATCATTCACTGACACCTAACACAGAACTAGAAGTGCTGCATATTTGTGAAAAGAAACAAGAACTGGATTTCCTTGAAGAACTGGAAATTAGAAGACATTTAAGAAACCCACAATATGAAGTTGTCAATGAACAGTTAAATCTAGGGAATTCTCCACTAATAAACTGTCTTCTTAAGTGATAATTGTAAAGACCAGCAGATATAGTTTTCCTGGTTTTCTATATCATTGCACAGTTATACTGATCTTAATTGGAAAAATGATATCCGGGATATCACCATAGGGCTTATAATATCTAAGCTTCAATATTTGTAATATCACATCTTCTTCTTTTTTCTATAAACATATATTAAGCCAATCACAAGTTAGGTTACTTCTTGGTCTAGCCAAAAATATAACTACTAAACATAAGGTAGGCATAAAATGAAATGTAACTTCTGTCATTCTGACGATGATATTGATTTATCGAAACAATTGTCAATTTTTTAGAATTTTCAATAACTTGTATCATATTGTGGAATTAACTAGAGACCGTGAGCTTCATTTAAAAACACTAATCTTTCATTATAACTTTCGAAATTGTTTAAGAGAGAGAAATTTCTATTTTTCACCAACCTCGTATACGGCTGGAAAAAATTTGATATATGATTATTGTATGTTAGTTAGTAGTAAGTAACTTACGTCATTTAGAAGTTTTATAAAGAATAATTTTTTTTCATAAAATGAATAATGAAAAAAATTAGTATATCAGAGTTCTAATTATAAAATCTGATACATGAATGGAATAAACCAGCTGTTCGAAGTTTAAAATATTGTTGACAATATGTCACTTCTCTATAGACGTTAAAATAAGTGTTCTTGTTAATCTTAATAAGCCAATTTTATTCTTTTCAAAATAAAAACGAAGTCTAAGCATCTTTACGACTCTTTTTCTTTTTTACTAACACTGCGGAAACCAGGCTAATGAACAACAGGAGAGTAAAACCGTAAGAAAATATATATGTTCTCTGGTTCCTACAGAGAATGTATTGACAAGGTGCGATAATTGGTCGTAAAAAAACAAAAGTTTACGTTACAGTAAAGATGAAGGTGGAAAAGTGGTGTGAATAAACCAGTCGAATATATTTTCTTAAGTTAACGAGTTTACAAAAATATCTTTGAAAACTACAAAAACTAGTGTTTGCCGCTTTTCTCCGAAACCTACTTACTTATTGATAATATAGGTTAAAAAAATAACTAATACTTAACTCAAAAGGAGTATAGTTATTCAAGGTATTAAAACTAGTAATATTTAATGATAAATTAACACTCTCAGTTTATTATGGTAATAGGATAGTTATTTTTTTAAATGAAACTAACTGTTTCTAAATAAATATAATAATTCTTTAGAAACGAGTAAGTTTCATTTAAAAAACAAAATGGAGTAGATTCCACAGAGTGAGGGTCGAAACAATAAAAGTAAATAGGCTAGTTATCTACATCACATCGACCAACAACACAATTTGTTTAAAACTACTGTACACACCAAACACTGAAAATCTGAACACATATAATGAAATTTGTAACACCATACAAACGTTGAGAAATAAAACAGCGCCTGGAAGGGATGCCGTTTCTAACATTCTATTAAAAAATCTTCATAAGAAAGCTCTTGTACAACTATACCAACATACATCAAAGCCAACAAACAACCATGTTATGTAGATAGCTACAGACCTATTTCCTTATTGAACAACGTAGCAATGGTCATAGACAAAATAATTTTTAAAATAATACAAAATTTAACAGACAAAAACCACATTTTACCCCCAAGCACAACGGTTTCAGGGAAGGGCACAGTACTATTGAACAAATCATTAGAGCATTTAACCACGTCAGAGAGGGATTTCAAAAAAATAATAAATCAGTTATGGTCATAAATGATGTACAAAAAGCATTTGAATCAAAATAAATTTACCTAAATACTTAATTATTATAGTGCACTCATATGTTACTAACCGTAAGTTTTATGTCTGCATCAATAGAGGCTCGGCTGGACCTTTCCTTATAATAGCCCGAGTTCCTCAAGGCTCAGTTCTATCACCTTTGTCATATTCAATATTTACCCACCATTTATTAACCACAACACAAGTTTTGACAACCATGTACGCAGATGACACCTGCTTTGTAGCATCAGCAAAAATCACGCACACCGCTCTACACAACGTACAGTCACACATAAACACACAAATCACACCATACCTGAGAGAGAATAAGCTAACTATCAACGCATTCAAGACAGAGTACTTGTCAATCAGAAGAATTGCAAGGAAAAACAGCTCATTGCAATATCAGCTATGCATTGACGTACAACACATTTTATCCAGTAACACTTTAAGTTATCAAGGTAACACTAACGCTAATGCTCATATAACATAACAAGTTCAAAAAGCTAAAATTGTAAAGAGCAGATTATATCCCATCATATGCAAAAATAGCTGCCTCTCAACGGCAGATAAAGGAATCATATATAAACAAATCATCCGTCCAATACTAACATACGCCGCTTCAGTGTCTTTTACTGGCACAATACACTACTTCCATACCCTGTAGGTGGTATAGAACAAGTGTCTCCGCATGGAATCAAATACACAACATGCTACCCCGAACTCCCACAACCGTCATAGTAACACGAACAAGCCGACATACCAACATATCAAACATTTCATTTAACTTTTACAATCAGTGTCTCTAAAAAAATCTTCGTGAAAAACTCAAAGCCGCGAATCGCCCAGAAGACATCCGCGACTGTGGGCGTAGGCTTCTGCAGGGGTCGCTTTACACATAACTGATTGTTATCTCCAACAACGAACTGCTTCAACTTAGGAGTTAACCTAGTTACTCCTAAAAACAAGTTCACGTCAGAAATTAACAAAAACAAATTTGCATCATAACCAAGTTCAGTCTCACATAACCTAAGCCAACGATCGATATTCAAACTCTGTTTTTCAGCTGCTTTCCAGGGACGTACCAGTTGAAAAAAAACTAGGAGGTCATACTTCTATTCCAGGGACAAAGTAACTTACCCACCCAGAAACAATTGGATAATGCGGCAAGAGCAAAAAGCCAACTCATACCATCAGACACAAATGGTTCGGAAATGACCAGAACATCGGAATTACTTACTTATTGTTTCATAAAACAAGTAGAACTTTCGAGCTTTCTCAGTAAGTTTATGATAAGTAACAGATTTCATTGAACGTTTTCAGAAATTTTAACTCAACTCAACTCAAAATTGCCGCATTTAGGGTCCAGAGATCCCACATGTGATTTTCGAAAACAAGTGCATCGATTGGTGTTGATTTTACATTTTTAAAAATGAAGCTGGTCAGGTAGTGTACATAACTGTTGCTCGATATTGCAACATGATCACACACTTATTTCTTGAAGATAATAATGTAGACCTCATTAGTTTTCAACAAGCCGATTGCAATGTGGCATAGCTCGAGAATCTATTCAATGACTGATAATTGGCTTCCTAGATGTTATAATTTTGCATCATTGGATTTTTACGGGGTTATTTGATAAAAAACTCTATACCAACAATCCCAAAACCCAAGGTGTATTGTAGGAGAAAGATCAATGCTGTACCAACGAAGCTCAGCCACTTTTATTCAAAATGGGAATGGAAAATTTCGAATGAAGAATGTGTATAGACCAGCAAAGCGTTTTGGGAGCCATTTGAACTATGTTTTTCCTTATATAAGGAAATTACGATTCAATAAAGAATTAACAAATGAGTCAAACAGCTGACTCACAAATAATGTATTGAGTTATATTTTATCCCCTATTTTAGGGATTCATTCATTGTACAATGGGTTGTGTGTGCTCTTTATTATTATTTTAATTAAATAGTGACTGTGTTACAAGCACTATATTTTAATTCATTTTATGTATCTTCTAATTTGTGAGGATTTGGAGTACACCCTGACCATGGGGCACTGATGATGGTTTATCATTGAACCGAAAGCGCTCTGCTTATAATAAATTCTTGTACCAAAATACAAAATTTGGTTTCTTTTCGATAAAGAATTGACAATCTAAATAGAAAATTTATAAACATGCAAGATTCAAATATACTTTGTTTCATTAATAGTAAAGTAACATTTATATGCACAATATCAGTCAACCATTTCTACTGAACACTTGTTCTTAAGTACATCATTTGTGAGCGCCAAATAACTAAAATTAAATTCTTCTCTTTTATGTCGTAGATTTGAATAATACAACCTGTACAATAGTCTAACGAAGGTCCGAGCATTGATTTTTTTTCTAGCATTCTTGAGTGAAACATAAAAAGAGGAGAAACCATGATTAAGATGCGATATTTCTCCCAATTAAAATTTGTGGTTGCCTCCGCTCCGTCTATTCTGGCCTTTTAATAACTTTCAATAATAATAAAACAGTCAAGTGGTCGGTACGGCATGAAAGGCCATATTGTTTTGAATAAACAAGCGACTGCTCTTATGAAATAATGCGCACTTGCCTTTATAATGCGTTTCGCCAGGCATGTGATTTGATCCACTCGGAGTTCGCGTAATTGTGTTCGGATTATTCATTTTTTTCCTTTGCTGTTGCCAGAAGTTTTAATAGAGCTCTATTCAGAGTAGTCGAATGCGCCTTTTTTATTAAGAGTGATTTGTCAGTTTTTTATTTACCATCAATTTTTATTATTTCAACTTCCTTTTCTATGTTTATATTATATTTTTTGATACAATATAACAATTTATTTAATTTCAAGAGCATTGAAGCCCTTAAGTAGGCATAATTAAAATGAAACAGTTTTTTTCTATTATTATCTATTAACAGTTGTAATAAATATAAGACTTCAGTGAACTTTACACAAACATAATTTTTATTCAAAATCTACTCTTCCCTACCAGTAACTATCCATACAAATCAACGAAAACAAAATATAATTTGTTCACGAGCGGGTCTCAGCAAATCAGAATTGGACAGAATATCTAGGGTACACGTGCAAGGGAGCACCAACGCAAATGCACATATTACAAAAACAAAAACCAAAGATTGGCATGGGCAGATTATACCTCCCTCATTTGCAAACATAGCAACCTCACAACACAAAACCAAATACTCATGTACGAGCAAATTATCTGACCATATTAACACACGCAGATCTAGTCTACTACACAGGAGCAAAACATAAATTTCACTCCGTGCAAGTGGTACAAAACAAATGCCTAAGGATGACGATCAAACATTCCTGTTATCCTAAACTCCCCAGAAGCTCATGGCTACATGATAAAGCCGACATACCTACTATCAAAGACTTCATAACTGAAATATCAACAAACTTTTATGATTATTATCTGCCAAAAGTTTTTGAGAAAACTAAACGCCGCTAGTCCCGCGGAAGATATCCATGATAGTGGGTGTAAGCATGGATCACATAGCTTAGTTGTTTAAGATATATGTAGAATTGTTTTAAATAGAGAAACATAAAATTCAATATATTGACACTTTTAATAATAAAGCTCAATCGACGACTACAACTTTTAGAGAGTCAAAGAATTCAGGCATCTTCCAAGTGCACATAGTGAGGAAATAATGGATCACAATAAATAAAGGAATGGATACATGCTGGAAACTATATAAAACAGTTATAAGACCAGTAGTTATTTACGGTTGCAAGACATGGGCGATAATAAGGGCAAACGAATAGCGACTGTGAGTATGGGAAAGGAAAGTCCTAAGGAAAATTTTTGAGCCGACGCTTTAAGAGACGATAGGACACTATAGAATAAAGACCAACAAAGAGTTGGAAGACTTATCCAGGGATACCAATCTAGTGAAAGAAATAAAATAAACAAGGATAAATGAATTTGTAAAGAAGTGTGTAATATTTTACTAAATTCAGCCAAGCGCTTTCGACATTACGTCATCATCAGGGCTCTAAAATAAATTACATACACTACAAACTACTGTCCCATCAAACTAACATAACAGTAAATGTAACTTACTTCGTCAGTCGGTCCAGAGACATATTAAAATTGTCCACATTTTTGCTTTCGCCAGTTTAACATGGTAAACACACAACAAATTACAAACATTTAAACATATCAAATTAAAAACGACGCCACACAAACCATATCCACAGTAGCCTTTCCGACCCGAACTTTCAAATTATGTCGACCAACTAATGAAATTTTTAATCAAGTTGTTGAAATAAAGAAAAGAAAAAGTAACATTATTGTTGACTCAAAAACCCAATCTTAAAACGAGGATTATTATTATAATGAAAAATGGTAGTGTCTAAAGTTACAAAGTTAACAAATATATTGGAAATTACTGAGTGAAAGTTAATAAAATTAAAAATAAAAATAAAATTAAATTGACTGATACAATTTAATCCTTCAAATATTATTGAGAACACTTTTAGTAAAATAAAACGAAAAGACATCAGACAACTGGCTTATCAAACCGTCGAGGTTAGTGATCTTCGATTTTGCTCGGTCCCATTCATAGGGAAGATTTCATATGAAATGAGCAACATTTTTAGAACCTGTCAAGATAACATTAGGGTTTCTTGTTCATCTCAAAATACCATAAAATCACTTCTTTCTAAGACCAAAGATAAGTTACCCAAACTCAAACAGAGCGGTATACACAAACTTCAGTGTGGTGATTGTGAGGCTGCGTACATTGGTAGAACCATAAGACCTCTTATTATACGTATCAACGAACATTTGAATAGGACAGAACAATCTGGCTTTGGTCATCACCTCACATTTAATAATCATAGTTTCTCACCCGGTGATTATAGCAGAATTTTGCACAAATGTTTTTCACGGAATTTCCACAAACTTAACCTTCTGGAAGATCTAGAGATATACAGAGAGTGCAGAAGAAACGATTATTGTATCAACACTCAGATTGATATTAATTCAACCTTCACACCTCTTTTCAAGTTGTTCGGGGCGTGCCTTCTGGATTAGTCCGTGCGATTTGTTTCGTATAATTTGTATCCGTGTTTGTGTGGTGAGCTCAATTTTAAATTGTATCAGTCAATTCAATTTTAATTTTATTTTAATTTTTAATTTTATTAGGTTAGGTTAGGTTTATAGTGAGTGGGTCAATAAGGCCCTCCACTGCGACTCGCGAGAGTCTATTGTGGCTCATACCTATTCAAATTTCACCAAACAAATTCAGCTTCTTAACGAAGCCAATTAATTTGTTCAGTGAATGATATTTCGGGTCCGAGGGCAGGAGAGTGGCCCTGCCAAACATCAGATACCTGACTCGAGCCGCGGTGGGGCAGGCACAAATTATATGCTCTGCTGTTTCATCATCTTCCAAACAAAGACGGCAAATCGGATCGTCCGATAGTCCAAGTTTCAGCATATGATGATTCAAACGACAGTGGCCTGTTAGGCACCGTAGATCGTGTCTATTATAGCCCAACAATTGTTTGGATACATTATTCGAAGGATGTATGAAGGCCTAATTTTATTAACTTTCACTCAGTAATTTCCAATATATTTATGAACTTTGTAACTTTAGACACTACCATTTTTCATCATAATAATAATCCTCGTTTTAAGATCGGGTTTTTGAGTCAACAAAAAAGTTACTTTTTCTTTTCTTCGTTTCAACAACTTGAAAAATTCCATAAGTTGGTCGACATAATTTAAAAGATCGGGTCGGAAAGGCCACTGTGTATATGGTTTGTGTGGTGCCGTTTTCAATTTGATATGTTTAGATGTTTGTAATTTGTTGTTTCTTTACAATATTAAACTGACAAAAGCAATAATGTGGACAATTTTAATATGTCTCTGGACCGACTAACGAAGTAAGTTACATTTACTGTTATGTTAGTTTGATAGGACAGTAGTTTGTAGTGTATGTAATTTATTTTAGTGCCCTGATGATGACGTAATGTTGAAAGGGCATGGCTGAATTTAATAAAATATTACACACTTCTTTACAAATTCATTTTTCCTTGTTAAAACAAGAGTGTGTACACTTCATAATTGGGATTTTCAAATAAAATAAAGACTCCAGTGGGCAGGCCACTTCAGAAGACTCCCTGGCGACAGAACAACAAGACTCATATGGGAAGAAACCCCAACTGGGAGCAGATCACTTGAACGATCTCGACTGCGGTGGTGAGACACTATAGCAAAAGATCTCAAAGCTGTAGGTATCGAGGTTTGGATGGAGGTTGAGAGACCTATACGGGGGCTGTAACGACATACTAATAAAGTATTCAAATTAGGGTGGGGAGGATTAGCCTGCTTATTTTAAAATTCCATTAAGGAAAAAGTAATTCAGATGTACATTTTATTCTGTGAGCAATACTAAGTAAAACGTGTGAAGTTTATAATCACGTACAGCTTTACGATATCAGGCACCTTGCGTCCATTATTACCAATACACTGTGTACACCTTGTCGTGCTGGGACGGCTCAGTAACCTTCAATGTTTGGGGAGCGATGTCAGCAGTAGGATAGCTACAGGTAGGGACTGCTTTGCCGGGGAAGGTCTCGGTGTGACGAAGCCAAGAAAGTCCACAACCCGTAGCTCCGTCAAGCTGCCCCCCCCCCAGTTAGATTTTTGTTACCAAAATACTAGCACACATGAAGGGCACCTAGCACAACCTAGCATAACAATTTTTATAGCTAGCACACCAACAGCTCACAATAAAAATGCTTCGGGTGGGAACAGGTTAACGCTAGGCCCCTCCGGTTGGAATTTTTTCGCCAAAATGCTAGCACGAAGAAAAGACACCTAGCATAACCTAGCAAAAAAATTTTAATAGCTAGTACATCAACAATGCTTTTGAATTCAGGGGGTGGGGGGCGTCTGCAAAATAATGCTATGGTTACACGAATGAATGAAAATGTTGGATGTATTTGTCCCTAAACATCATTTTCTTATAAAAAAAGGCCCCTAAACAGATGTTGCCAGATTGTGCGTGATATCTATATTTTCTCATCTAGCAGGGTATTTGATTAATTAATAATTAACTATTATTTAATTAATAATTATCCATGTATTTTCAATTAATGCTAGAAAACGAAAGAATACAAAAAACCTTCACTTTTAAAAATAATTTTGTTAAAATAATAGTAATTTCAATAAAACAAAATAATTAAATTCAACCATTTGGTCACGGAATCAGAAACAATCCGTGCACGAATAAGTTGCAAATTACGTCACACTATAAAAAAGGCAACGACAAACGTTTACGTACAGACATGTTGGATAAATAAATGTACAAAAAAGCGAAGCCGTGTTGGATATGTCATTTGGACAAAGTTGTGCAATCTGAGAAGGGGCGGCTGAGGTCCCTAAAAATGTTCCAATATATTGAGAATACATGTTTTAGACTGATCGTGGTGCACTATAGTCCTTATCTGAAAGAAACACTCAAACTTTATATTTAAATTTGCCAGAATATTTATTGCCCAAGTTGATAGTTAATTAACCATTGTAATGATAACATAAATTTTGGATTTCACTATCAGTTTTTTTTTAAATTCCCAAGTTAACTTAGAACGTGCAGCTTTTAATTCTTAGAGCCGGTTAATCAGAGCTTCAAATATTTCTGTGGCATATCATAAGACACCAACACTACTATGTATTTTTCAAAGTTTTAAGTATGTAACTGGCAATGTATGTTTGTTCGGTTGCAATCTTGCAACTCAGTTTTGAAGCAGATATCTACAACCGATTGATTTGAAATTCTGTATATACGTCTAGTTTGCATGCCAATCCATGATTATGTATGTGACGTCATTCTAAATTCAACATCGCGGATCACCAAAGTTGGCGGACTAAAGAAAGTGGACTAATTTTTTTGCTTTCTTACAATATGGGTATTAAATGGATGGCAGCAAAATTGATGACATAGGTATTTTTATTTTTATAAAAACTAGGTATAATCCATCTGAAGTTCTCATCGGACTTTTCAGAAGGGTCGCTAAACGAAGTCTATCATTAAAATTTGAATCATTTTTATAATGCCTTTTTTTATGGATCTTAAGAGTAAATAAAATTCTTGTAGGTACATCCAAACTGGCCGTTAAGAAAGGGTTTCCCCGAAGGGCTGATGGTTGTAATAATATGTATTCTTTCTAAAAATATTACAAGCAACATGAACTATATAAGTTAAAGTAATGATCTAACTATTTTCATGAGTGTAATTTGATAGCATATTTCTCGATTAGACGACATAAAACTGTATTAATGCGAAATTTATATTATTTAAACAACATTACATGGTATTTAATTACCCTTTTTGGTTCATTTTCAATCACTTATTTTTGGATTAAACTTGAAGAATCGTTTTCAAACCGTGACTTTTTTATGATATTTTAAATTAAAATTATGATAATAAGAACAATTGTTACTTAGACGTTACTTAGATACGAATTTAAAAGGGAAATTATCCTGCTTCATTTGGAATTTTTACCATATGAGTGGAATATTCCGAAAATGTTTCGTAACTACAGTAAGATACAATTAAACCAGCCGTTTTACATATATATTCAACCTATTCATTTATCCATTTATTTATTCATCGAGAAGCGTTATTTCACTGACCTCCGTCCCACTCCTCAGAATTAAAAGTGTAGTTGCTGTGCTGGCTATAAGAAATGGTGTGCTAGATTGTGATAGGTGTCCTTCGTTTGTGCTAGCATTTTGGCGAAAAAATTCCGACCGGAGGTAGCTAGCGTTAACCTGGCCCCACCCGCATTCCAAAGCATTTTTATTGTAAGCTGTTGGTATGCTAGCTATAAAAAATGGTGTGCTAGGTTGTGCTAGGTGTCCTTCATCTGTGCTAGCATTTTGGCGACAAACTTCCAACCGGGGGGGGGGGGGCTAGCGTTTACCTGGCCACACCCGAATTCGAAAGCATTTTTATTGTGAGCAGTTGGTGTGCTAGCTATAAAAATTGTTGTGCTAGGTTGTACTAGGTGCTCTTTATGTGTGCTGGAATTTTGGTAGAAAAAATCTAACCAGGGGGGGCAGCTTGACGTACCTGCATCTGTCCGAGATTGAGTGGCTACAAACGATGTCTGTCTCCAGAGGATCGGCCGAGGAAGTACTCGCCAATACGCAGGGCAAGCGAGGCGTTTCAATTGCCAAAACCTTCCAAGTGAACCCCAGGTGAGTACAGTATAAAATTCAGAATTCCGGGGGAGGGTCAATTGTTCGAATTTGGCAAATACAGATCTAATCATTGCTACATATATACGAACAATGAGAGCTGCGGAGCAATTAGAAGAGTTACAGAGAGTATTAACAAATTAAATTGGATATAATCGGACAGTCAGAGATACGTCTACCTGGTGAAAATACAATCGATTTAAAAATTGGTAGTGTACTGTACCATAAGAACTCTGACACAAATGATAATATTGTGGGCGCAGGGTTTATAATCGATAGACGAATAAACAATAACATCATTAAACACCAGTCTATTTCGGATTGTCATATATGCCGTAATAAAATTGAACAACCGATACCCCATTCATGTCATAAATGTATATGCACCAACTAGTGCCGCAGAATGTGAAGTTGTAGAATAAATCTATGAAGATTTCAAAACAGCCAGACAGAGACAAAAAAACAATTTCTTTTCGTAATAGAAGATTTTAATGCCAAGATAGAACAAAGGATGACACTAAATATATTGGAAAATGTGGATTGGGTGAGAGAAATAGCAGAGGCGAAATGCTTGTGAATTTTTTAAACTTTGAAGAACTATAACGTTTAAATATTATCTATAAAAAACCGGCTCACAGGAAATGAACCTGGAGAAGTCCAGACTTTATAATCGCAACAATAGGAAGCGACCATCGTTTGGTCAATGTAGTCAATACCAGACTACATTGAAATGAACTCGTGAGACAAAACCGATGTTCAACCAACAAAGAAATAATAAAATATAATACGTAGTACCAAAAGGAACTTAATGATAGACTTGACAGAAAATAAATCCAAAACATGACCATAAACCAATTAAATTAGAAAGTCATAAATAGTATTCAAACATAAGTGACAAAAATATGTGTAAAGAAACGCCGTCCTACAGATTAAAGAATAAGCGCGAAAACATTCCAACTAATGGAGGAAAGAAGAACAATAAAACGAGGAACAGACGATTATGTGCCAAAGAACAAAGAAGTAAAGAAAGAGATCCGCAAATATATTAGGAGGTACAGAACAAACATAATTTTGAACGCAATAGAAAAAAATCAAACATGAACTAAACCATCTAAAGGCAAACAATTATTTAGTAAACTAAAAAAGAAATACAATATAGAAGTTACAAGTACAGAATAGATTGCTGCTGTCATTGAGAATTTCTGTACCAAATTGTATACATCTGATACGACAATCAACACCTTCAACATAATGAATGTACGTTCTGAAGAGATCCCAGAGATAACTATTGAGGAATTTACAGACGTTTTGAGAAAGATGAAGAATGGAAAATATCGTCCAAACACGGAGGCAGCACACTAGAAAAGGTTTTACAATCACTTTTCAAAAAGTGCTTACACAAGGGCAAGATACCGGAGAAATGGTACAAATCATAAGTGGTGATCCTTTTTAAAAAGAGAGATATGGTGGGCATGAGTAACTATCGTCCAATAAATCTGTTCTATACAAACTTTATACGAATATCCTCACAAACCGCCTAAATAATAAATGTGACTTCTACCAACCTGTGGAACAATCGGGCTATCGGAATGGCTATAGTACCATCAATCACCTACAAACCCTACGCATTCTAATTGAAAAAACGGCAGAATACAACATCCCAATTCACCTGGCCTTCATAGAGTTCAACAAGGCTTTCGACTCCATTGAAACACAATGTATTTTTGAAGCCATAAACAATAATCAGAATATATAGTAGATATACAGCCGTCATCAGAGTTTTTCATGTCAATGATAATAGGAGAACAAATAATATGAAGATCGGACGAGGAGTGAGGTGGGGTGACACCATTTCTACAAAACTATTTACACTAGTCCTGGAGGATGTGTTCAAGAAATTACCATGGCAAAAAGGGTATCAAAATAGACGGTTCATTCCTTAGTCACCCTGCGCTTCGCTGACGATATCGTTCTCATTTCAAGTGACCCGAATGAACCGGCTGACATGCTTATCGAACCAAATCAGGCATCGGAAAAAGGCTGGAATGAAAATAAATATCCAGAAATCTAAAATAATGAACCACGACAACATCGTTGTTACAATAGACAACATACAGTTAGAAACCGTCACTCCCTATATCTATCAGTGACACAGCATCACCTTGGGAAAAGAAAACCAAAAGGCCACAGTGACGAGAAGAATAGCGCTGACCTGGTCCACCTTTGGAGAGCTGGCACATATTTAGAAGTCCCTATAAATATAAAGATGAAGACGTATCACTCTTGCATTCTACCTGTTGCCACTTATGGGATGGAAACAATGTTTTCAAGTATACATAGCGCGAATAAGTTGGAAGTAGCACAAAAAGCGATGGAACGTGCAATGTTCAACATCTCCTTGAGAGATAAGATTCTAAATGAGAAGATGAGGAGAGGAACTGCATTGAAGGACGTAATTGAGGAGGTAGCTAGTTTTCAATGGAGAGGGCAGGCTATTTAGCCAGACAGAACCCAAATAGTTGGACAGTACAGATACTTCAATGGAGACCACAAGAAATAAAAAGAAGTTGAGGTAGACCACAACGCAGATGGGTGGACGATATGAGAAAAACGGCGGGTAGAAACTGGGAACAACAAGCCAGAGACATACCAAAATGGAAAACATCCAGGAGTGGATGGTGGAAAGCTGAGTAAGAAGAAGAAAAAACTGTGTTAATCTACTTCTGCAGTTTCGTTCAACTCTTTTTCAGCATATCTACGGGTATATTGGCTAATGGCTATAGCTTCACGAATTTTATTCTTAGCGAGCAGAAAACTCAACAGCAACAGCTTATTTTCGGGGGAAGGATCGCAAAACAGACTGTATTACTGTTCGTAGATGTTCAGGTTCATGCACGTTGTGTGGCTATGATTAAAATACGCTTCGAGCACTCGCGTTGCACTTTCGTCCACACGATGATGCTAACTGAAACAAGTAGCATAAAATTTTACGACCAACTCTTTCGACTATGTCTACTCGTTCACATAGAAGATGTCGCTCTAAGGTGCCTAATTCAAATGAGCATGTTTCTTCGACTCATTCTGTATTAGTAATTATTATTTACAATTTTCTTCTTTCGATTTTATTCAAGTTAGGATATTTCCTGCAGCTTTAATGAACTATTATGGTTTCTAATCACGTTTATCTTCAATATAAATCCTTTTTCACCTGGTATAAATTAAATGTCTATTCTATATAGAGTCCAATTTGCATTTTCGAATACACCTGTAGATACTATAAATTATATTTCTTAATTGCCAAAATAAAATTTTAAAATATTGCCACATCAACTTTATATATTCACAGAACAGCTTTTATATGATCCGTTCGATCGGATAGCCAGTATAAAAAAATTGTGACAATATACATGCAAATAAGATAGTTAAAAAGTCTATTGAAGCAACTAGTGTATGAAGCAATTCATTAATTTGAAAATGTTAACGAACTAGTGTGGTTTAAAATCAAAACAGGTTCTACGATCATATCACCTTCTGAGAAAATAGCCAATACCTTGGAATATTATTTAATTTAGTTATTCTGCATTTAAATTATCTGAAAAGTGCAGCTTGATGACTGAAATTATCAGATGCATAGGCGGTTGATTTAGGTTTATTATGTATATAGAGTTTGTTTAATTTTACAATGCTTGGTAATAATAATGGATAGATGTTGAAACTTTATATCTTCCAAAAAGGCTCAAATTTTTTTTATTTAATATACATTCATCATTTTCCATTCCTTGATTGTGCATATTGCGATGTCCCGCCTCCTCTTTTTCTTCTGTCATACTCTCTAGGTGAAACAAATGCATTCGTTTATAAAAATGGGAGGGGTGACTATAGGGAGAGGAAGGAGGAGTTTAGTTACTGTGAGTAGGTACATATGAGCAAAAAGAGGTCCAGAGATGCAGATGGTTGTGGTCAGAATATCAAAAACTCTAAGGATATAAGATATCTAGGAATTATGTTAGACAGGAAATTAACTTTTGGTCCCACATATGCAAGGCAGTGGTGCTAGTGGAAAAGTTGAAAGTCTTTATGGTCAATAAAGATGGCACTTCTGATAACGAAGGGAAGCCATTGTGGATTGAGTCAAAATGTTGACGAAAAAAAATATGAAGCAATAAAAAATAAGCGGTTTTGGAGATTAAAACTAATTTTTCCGCACTTGTACACTTCGGAAGCTGTATAGTGCTAGCAAACTAACATTTTTCCAAAAATGTAGTATATCTGGATTTATAGGACCCGTTGTACTGGTTCTGGTGAGTTGAATCAATAGGGTTCCTCTGTGAGACGCCCTGGACATCCAAACATAAAATTGGTCACTTGTATACACTCCGGAGGCTGTATCGTGGTAACAACCCGAAATTTCTCGAAAAAAACAAAAACAAAAAAAGTGGTACTTCAAGTACTATGCCACCCGTTCTATTAGTGAGCTGAAAATCTATAGGGTTTCTCATTGAGATGTCCTGAACAATACTCAATCATAAAATTGGTGACTGAGGCTGCATCGTACTAATAAGACACGTTACACAAAGTGGCCTACGACAACGTCGACGATAAAAACATACACCAGATTACCTACATGTTCTGTCGTCCTTTTTAGTAAGACAGTTCATAAGTAACGTACCTAGAAGTGCATTACTAAATTGTTTCTTAAAGGAAAAATTTATTATTTATGTAAATTGCTAAAAATTTTAGGTCTCCTAATGCAATAGACGCCACACCAACCAGACGTCGGAAGGGCATTTAGCCCACAGGTGAATATGAAACTCCTAGTAATCTAAGTCAGGAAACGTTTAACTGGAGAGGCAAATCCCTCCGACAGTCCGCTGTCGGTGTTTTCACTCCCTAATTCATTCTTTCTCCTTATCAAATCCCACAAATATGTTTTCCAGACGCACCCGCATCAGCAAAATTGTAGCCAAACCCACCTCAGTCGACCACTATTTTCCTCCCCTACGATCCTTAAGCTCCAATTACAATCTTGATGGCCCTGAATTCCAAGCAGCCTTATACCACATCAGCTGAAGCCAGAGAAATTTGACAACAAGCACATGCCAATACATCACAATCTCCCACTCCCTCAATAGCCCGACAACCCCCATTCCCAACGAAGATTTCACTCTCGTTGAGAAAACCAACTTCTGACCAACTTAAACCTCAACACCTATCAAGAATCCTATCCCAATCCAAACTCTAAACCTCAGTAACTTTTCCCCACAATATTCCACCTAGAAATTACTATTCTCCCTATTAAATTTCAACAGAACCGCCCTCCTAAAAACCTCATCCCCAACCTTCTACGCTCCTCAAAAAATCCCAAATTCCACCGGCGACCCCAACATAACCTTAAACATTCTCAACTGTACCCAACGGCCTCCCCGTCCTGCCAAAATACTCACACCTTCATTTTCCCTTGTCTGCAGGGATGCAGACGCTTGTATCTCCCTTATAGAATTTGAAGACATTCTTCAAAATCAAAACTTCCCGATTCTAAAAATTTGGCGAATCATCGCCACGTCCAAAAACGAACAAACTTCCATGCTCCGTATAATTACGGCTTCCGAAATACATTATCACTACGCCCTATCTTCTGGCATAAAATGTCAGGGCCTCCCACATCAGTGTGAGCCTTCCAGTACAAATCCACTGCCCCCAAGAAACCGCACCAGTTATACTGGAAAACCCCAAGTCCCTTACAACCTCTCCATCGACACCAAAATCATAATAGAAATCCTAACCATCACTATTATTAATGCCGTTCCCAGTTTCCGAGAAATCATAGCCGAAACTCTCCGACATCTAATACCTTCCTTTTACTGACACAACTGCATTATAACAGAATTAATATAAGCAGACGTGCGCATTTCGTTTTCACTCCCAACTAATCCAGCGATCAATCAGCCACACGTCAGTGTTAATTATTAGTTGAATTCAATAAAATCACCAAACCTCTTAACCACACAACTACAATCTCGCTTCTCCTCGATGCACTCAATGCACCTTCCGCCACCTACTTTTCCTTCTTAATTTCCACAAAATCTCTACACAACTGCATTTCCAGTCACCTTTTCATAATCAATTCCAGTCACTGTTAAATCACCCCATTTTAGACAGTTTTTAACACAGCTTCCTAGTCACCTTTATAACTACACTCTGCACCTTCCTCCTAGTCACTTTTTAAAAAACTTTTTTCTAATCACTTACTCAACCCTCCACATGAGCGCCACACTAAACGGGAAAAACACCCAACCCTTGTCCTGCAGAGGAATTTATCCTATATCTGGGCCGTTTTCTGTACCCAAACCCTCACAAAAATCAAACAAATCCAATTACAAAATTTTTTCGAACATCTCACTCTCTGAAAACCCAAAAAAATCCTAAATTTGTCTTTTTTGGAGATAAACCAATAGTCTCGATATTATATAGGGTTGGGTGGAGAGTAAAATAAATTAACTGTCAATTAACACGAAAAATTTCAAGGTTGAATTAAAATTATTGCTGGAAGAATGATGAGGTGGTAAAGAAAAATATAAAAACATAATAGAAATAGAATAAGGTAGAAAGATTAAAGTGGAATATAACAACGCTCCGAATGATAGATAATTTCATTACGTTCAACGTATACTTTATTGTCACGACAGTTACTTCAACAAAAGAACGTCTTAAGAGGGAGTAAATATTGGTTGTATGACTACCGAAAGGGGACGGAAGATTTCTTGGAAACAACATCTCAGGAAATAAGTCAATTACAGTTTCAATATACCTTTTAATTATAAGGTCATTGAATCATTTAATACTGCGCGATTCAGCAGAAACTGCATCTTGAAATCAGCGCTACAGTCCTTGTAGGCCTTTGGCTGCTATGTTCCCTACAATCTGTTTCCAGTATTTTCTGTTCGTTGCACTATTCTTTCAATCCTTTATATTTATCTCGATTACATAATTTTGTTCTTCTTATAGCCATTTTTTCTGGGTCATTCTCGTTTCTTTTTAATGCTTTCTGCAGTGAATAGGATCTTCCTGGTGCATCAACAACATTTTCTCGTTCTGATATATCAAGACCCATGTTTCACATGCATACAGTGTTATTGGAGGTAAGGTTGTTGCGTATATTCTAACTTTTGACCGTATTGAGACTTCTTTTGCATCTAAGACCTCCTTAAGAGGCCTGAATACCACCGCCATATTGGAAAATAGTGAATTACGATTCCTGACTTTAATAAATGAAATTAGTTCTAGTCCTTCTAGTGGATAGACTAATTTATAATTCTACGTGTAGAAACTTCAAACATATGTAGCTAGCTAGTATGCCATAATGACATATTTTTTAAAATGGATTATTATGAAATAATTTTGAAGTTCCTGCACAAAAAAACAAAATATGCTTCATTTTTTACTGTTTACTTTTTTCAAAATGTCTAGATTTCTCTAAAATCCAAACCGCAAATATAATTTTACTTCATTGGTAAGTGCTGTCATCTATTTTAGATTACCACATCTGGCAACGGTGTAAATATTTCGTGCTAAACAACCCTGACCATGGTCTGAAGAGAGGGTAGAATGTGGCACAATTTAAATTCGGAAACTAGGCGTCTGTTTAAATTTTTTTAACAACATTTTCACTTTTGAAAGCATAATTTTATTACTATTTTTGTTAAGAAAACTCAACTTGTTTCTCAAGAAATAAATTGAATCGATTTTAAAATGTTTTAAATAGATAGTTGAATTCGACTTGGGTTCTTTTTTATAATTATTAAAATATTTCAGAAGTAAACATGTATAGGATCGTTTTTCCCTTTTGAACAAAGGCGTAGCTTATTGCGCTTTAATAAGAAATTCTAAGAATAAAATATGAGTTTATAAAAACTTGATTTTGTTCATCTTATGTAAATTCAGGTGAAACAATTAATTTAAATTTTTTCATAAACAAAAATAGAACGGTTGAAGTTCTAGACGTCAAAACATATAAAGTATTAAGTTTTGTAAAATGTGCAAGTTGATTTTAAAACTACCTGTCATTAATAAAAGAAACATTAAAAGTATTCTTAAGAAAATAATTTTTCCAAGAAAGTAGGAAAAAGTAGAAAATAAAAAAACTGAATGGGAGTTAATTTAATTTTTTTAAATTTTTAAAATTTATGAGTATATGGAACTTTATTCATACAGTTATCATGTTTATTAATTTCGATCATTTCTTGAAAAGTCCTTTTATGTAGGTTCTCTTCCCCACTAAAGACACTAGCATTATCATAGTCTATAATGTGATCATTTACTATCACATGTTCTGTTAATGAACAGGATTTTTCAAAATTTTTGCAATCAGATTTATTTTCATCTTCAATTTATGAATATAGAGAGAATAACTTCCGGCAGCGTATATTACTAAAAGAAATTCTATTTTTCATGCTTATTACCAGAATTGGTAGATCCGCAATATGTAAAGGGATTGCCAATTAGAGATATAATAATTAATTAAAATACGTATTTATTCGCTTTAGATATTTTTTTCTAACCCACTAATTCACTTATAAAACAAGAGGAAGCCATTTTTATGTTGGATTTTACAGAAAAATGTTGAAGGAATAAATATTTTTACCTGATTTCAAATGATCAAATTTGTAATTAGAATGACAAAACTGTCCTTTTATTTATAATTACAAAATTTTTAGATTTATTTAAATCGCAATATTAAAAAAATAAATAGGCTAGAAACAATAATGTTTAAAACTATTCTATGAATTCGCCACCCCTTTAAGCACACAATTCGACTCTAAGCCGCAGTTCCTTGCAACTGTTGCGAATTTCTGCAAGTGTCAAGGACAGTTTTTTGATACTATCACATTGTTAGGAAAGTTTTCGAATTGTTGATTGTGCCAGGCAGCAACAATGCACGATCGGTGGGCTGGACAACCATCCTGTTGAAAATACATCCTCTGCAAGTGGAAGTTCACTTAAACCATCCCAGAAAAAATTGCTCAATATTTCCAAATAATTGTGCTGATTTATATTAGCATCATCACACGTTTACCTTTACAACATATTGACGTTTTGATGCAATACTAAAGTGATGAATAGTATCACTTCAATAACGAACATTTTGTGACGCAACAGTACCATTGCTAGAAAAAGTTGCTTCATTGGAAACTACAATGCTGTTGTGAAAATTTCGGTTTTCTATTATTGTATCTCCCATCCCGCAAAAATGAAGACGCTTTTCGCCATATCATATTTACGTTCCATCAAAACTCTTCGAATATGGAATTTGCTCATATTCAGTTATCATCCACCGAATCCTAAACTGAAACTGTAGAAGCATCATCTTCATCACGTACAAGTTCTTTAAATTTTAATTCAGATAATTTTCTTCAAAAATTACATAGTTACAGTTTGAAGTTAATTTTGACAAATAAATTAGTGTGTGAAGTTTTCAAGTCACAGCCATCTACATCAAAAAATAATAGATGTAGTGCGATGAGAAAATGAGAAGAATTGAATTTAAAATCAAACAAAAAAATTTATTCCTCTAACATTTTCTTGTAAATTCAAAAATAAAAATGTTTTCCCTATTTCCATATCGCTGGGCGGATTTTAACAAGCGAGGGAAGGACTAATCAATGCTGCGTTGCCAGCACTTCTCCGTCAAATCAAGTGATCTGGGGATATACCAGATTTTGAGTTTGACAGTTCCTCGTGACGTCGACATGTACTCAGGCCTCTTAAACATTTATTTTGTTTATTGTTCTACGCCGTATATTTTATTCAAGTTGTGTTATATTCTAATTAGTTAGATTGCTTATGTTTAAAGTCTTTCTTAAATCGACGAACATAAAATTCGAGTGAGGCGATAACAACCAGTCGTAATTTGTTGTAGAATAAATAGAAAAAGCTTTACTGAAGTATTTTTAGCCACGCCCATTTTGGAAAGGAACACTGTAATGAACAACAATTAACAGAATAGATTATTACAGTTGGTTTCGACTGCCCATCCATTTTTATAACAATATGTCAACAAAACCAATCAAAGCACTGGAAATTAAATTTAATTACGAAGAGCGAACTGATCAAAGTTAATTGTGGATCTTTCTATGACGAAATCATTGGAGAGGAAATATTTCAAGCAACGAGTGAATTTAATTACAATGTTTTGTTTCATAAAACAAACAAAATCAACAGTTATTTGAAACACAATCAAAAGTTTATAAACTATTGAGAGACGTGGAAATGATTAACCTGAAATAACTCAGAACTTATAGGGTGTACCAACAAAAATTTATTCCTCCAGAAACTTCATCATCATACATACTTCTTCGAAGATGAACAGACGGAAGATAAGTACGTTAGTTATTATGACAAAATCAATTTGTATACTAGTTCAAAAGGCTGTTGTTGGCAAAAATATTAGGCCATATCAAAGATATGACTGAAAAAAGTTAGGTTAGAGTAACCAAACTATAGGATATACATCATGAAAACTGATACACGTCATCAATAACGTATTCGATTTCAAACTTGATAGCAACAATACCGCTTCAATAGGTTAATCTCCAAGAGATCGTTTTCAGTTTTTTTGTTATATCAATGTCTTCATATTTTCTATTTTATTTTCTACAATATAAAAAAATTATAGATATTTTCATGGATATTTCTTCAAGTATTATACACAGTTCAAGTTTAATTATGTATTAATACCTTGGAGATCTATGAGCGTCAGCTGGCAGCTGACTGTTAGATTCATGAGTTGCTAATTTTTTATACGTTCATAAGACGTTGTCCTATTGGTGTTGTTCATAATTGCGAGTTTCCGCTCCATTTTGCAGATTATTACTATAAAACTATTCTTTTAAGAACAAATAGTTGCTAATATACCCAATAATTAAGTGCAAAGATGCAAAAACAACTGTGAAGAACTCGTTGCATTATTAATTCACTATTTTGAGCAAGAAGGTGAAAATAAAACTTTATAAGCTTGTTATTTGTTGATAAATTGAAAAAAGACACAACTCAAAGCTTTACACGCTACTCAAAGCATCATATGAAATGTGTTCATAAAATACTCGTTTTAAGAAAGGATGCTATTTATCAGATCCCTTACTTCTGAATATATATTTCGAAGGGTAGCTATAACATTTGAAAAAAAATGAATCAATAAGTATATAAAATAAATTCTTAAAAGTACACTGTAGAAAAATAAAATTAATTTTGAGTCATATGTTATTGTTAATACACGTGTAAATGAATGATTGTTTTTCAATTACGCGAATTTTTATTGGCCTGTGAAATTTAACGTTTAGAAATTGGTTATCGTTGGTATAACATTTTATTGGAAACAACGGGGAGTTGATTTAACTTGTATTTTATTATCAACAAAAGCCATGTAAACTTACTCAACATGTTTAGCTAAATTGAAAGATGTAGGCAGAACTTAATTGTCTTTCCTTAAAGTTACTACACTGAAATACTTTTAGATTAGGTTTAATTATGTTTAAATATAATTCAGCAACGAATGTAAATAAATTACAAATACAATATAAAAACTCGCTGCATATTAATGGTATTTCAGCTACATTTTGTAGATTAGAAAAACAACTAATAAAGAAGTTGAGAGATTCAAATACAGTCTGATATTTTATTCACATTTGAAACATTTTTTTGAGTGTAGTTCGGTCAATTATGTCTGTGTGTTGTGTCATTTCTACACTGTTGTCCCAAAAAGGTTGCTTCAATTTACATTCCTATATTTTCTGCTTTGTCCGTCTATTTCGTTGAGTCACAATAAGTGTTAGTAGTATAGGAAGATTGAGAACTTTTTTGGCGAGGTGTTTCTTGTTTGCTGCCTCGTTGTTTCTAGTTTTTATTGTAGTTATGAGCTTGTCAAGAACTGCGACTTTTGGGGTCGTTCTTTACAATCGCACCATCTAGTTATGGATAAACGTGTTCTGAGAACCAGAAGTAATGGATTTTAAACTCCAATAAAAGAAACTCCCGGGAATACACGGAGGAATTTATCATAGTCAAGTCGAGAATTTGACAAAAACGGATGTTGGTAGCTACAAATTAGCAGATCAACTGAATAAAATAAATACTGTTACGAAATTGCACACTGTGCCGACCCTGTCTAATAAGATAACTAAAAGTAAAAATTGTGGCGGGAGCGTACTGATTTTTGGAAATTACTATTTTCTGTGATTGTTTTTATAGAGAAATGTTCCAGAAAAACGTTTTAATATATAAGCACCTACTTGCGAATCGTGAGTTTTAGTTTAAAATTTGATCTCGTAGCGAATACAGTCAACATTAATGGGTAGTGAAAAGTCTATTTAAATAGTGGATTGTTAATATAAATTAGAATTAAGTGTGTACATAAGTTAAGTATAAGTGTATAAATCAATTACGTAAGCAGATATACCATGTGTATAAATTTATACCGCCCGTTGTGTTAAAAACTTATCTCATAAATAAGAGAAACATTACATTCGTGTCAGGTATGGCGTAAAATAAATAAATAAATCTTTACGTAAAAATGGCCAAGATACTAAGTGAGAAGATGTCAACTATGAAGAACGATATGTCTGCTAATATAGACGAGAATATTTCAACAAAGAAGAACGATATTTCTGCCGATATCTTATCAATGGAAAACGACATTGCCGCTGGCTTCGAAAATAAAATTTCGTCTTTAAAATCGAATATTGAGAATAAACTGACAACGATGGAAAATCAGACAAGAGAATCAAGGAACTAAAAAGAAAGATTGCAGATTTAATAAAACAAGACACGCCAACAGAAGAGAAGAAGATTGAACAAATAGTCTAAGATCCTAATTAGAAACGCGCTTCACCCATCTGTTTAATGGATTAATAGTTATTTGTGCAAAAAGTTGGGAAAAGCCCAATTTTTCGTAACGAAGAATATATAAATACTGCAATGTCCGATTCAGAGAACGACGTACCGAACGACATTGAAGAAGCGGTTCAATCTGCGTTATCTACAATTATTCCTAAGAAGTCGAAGAGCAAGTATGATTTGTCCCATGCAAATTTAATTTATGGTGTGAACAGTAAAGGATTACCCATTTGAACGAAAAAGTTTTGCTAGCCTATTTTCAAGAAAAAAAAGGAACTGAAGAATTCAACCTTGTAGAGTTTATATTCGATGTTAAGAACTTAACAAGTCATTCTGAAGGTTACTAGCCAAAAACGTCACAAGTTTTTAGTAAAGAAAACATTGCCCATTTTCTGCAAGAAGCTTCCGACAGGCAATATTTAATGAACAAGGTAGCATTAATCGTTGAAGTTGCTGGAGCTTGCCGAAAAAGTGAATTAACTTTTCTTCATGTAGAAAATGTAGAATTTCAGGAGGAGTTTGCTAAAATGACCATTCCCAACACAAAGACGAAAGTATGTCGAGAATTTGTTATAACCACTGGAGCTTTTGATGCTATAAATTGTATCGAAATTATCAGAAAGTACGTTATGATAAGCCCGTCAAATATTAAGTATGACAGATATTTTGTCAAATATTTAAATGGGAAATGAGGAGTACAGCCTGTAGGCATTAATACATTTGTAAATTTGTCGAAAATAATCGCCCAGTTTCAAAAATTGCCAAACCTCTGTTTGTATACCAGTTACTTTTTTCGGCGGACCTCGACTACACTTTTTGTGGATTCAGATGCTGATTTGCTTAGAATAGAACAGCATGAGGGATGGACATCCAATACGGTCGCCGAGAGTTATGTGGAGAATTCAATCATTAATAAACAGAAGATTAGCACGAACATACTCGGAGAAAATTACATAGAAAATACATCACAAATTAATGCTTATGAGGGAACTATGTTGTCAGCTGGGGTCAACATTAGTAACTGTTCTAATTGTGTCAGTAATATTTATAAATAGTTTTTTATTCATGTGTTAAAATTGAATATATTTATAAAACTTTCTTGATATTATGTTAGTACACCATATTTAATGATAATAAAGAGGTAGTTCAAGTAATTTATTCTTACAATTATTCTGTACTTTTCGCAATTAGTGGCGAAATTTACTTTTTCTACGACCACATAGGAAAGTAGCACATATCGCAATCTCTACTCCCATGGAAAGTGACCTTTATTTTCACACGTACTTTTTATGTTGCCACTTAAGAAAATGCGTTTTTCCGATCACTTTTTAACTCGGAAAGTGCGTCGTTACGGGTCTAGATCAGAAAATTGTCTTAACTGCTCGGTAAAGTGACAGAACTGCTCGGGAAAGTGCCTACTTATGTCAAAGCTCTTGCTTATGCTCTTAGGTCAAAATGTTCATTAAACACAAAATACCAGATATGCATCGAGAATGAACTTTCATTGAAAGTGGCTGGGCATCGAGTATGGACTTTTATGAAACTTGGCTAGGCATCGAGGACGAGCATTTATAAAACCTGGGTAGGCAATCAATATTTTATTCCTAAATTATTGTCAAATTATTGGTCACTGCACAAAAAATATTGTACGCGCCACACTCGGAAAGTGTATTTACATGGCTCGCATGCTTTCAGGGCTCCGCCTTCAGCGTCGCCCTGAAACTTGCATGCTCACCCTGTAAAGTATATAATTCAATTTGTTCCCCAGTTATATCTAATAAGTACTTACTTATTGTCATTTTTTCAAATAAACATTAATTACCTCTATTTCTATAATTCACTATGAAAGTAATTGTAAATACATGTGCACATTTTATAGAAACAATATTCAATCTGTCAAAAATAAAACGTAAGATTAGTCAGGCAACTAAATATACACGATCTGATATTTACATATTGTTTAATAAAATAGGTGGTCGTAGGAAAAATTTTGTACATTACTTGTGCGAAAATGTCTTTTCACTCTCGTGAGATTGTCGCGTCGTGTTACAATATTTCCCACTCGTGTGAAAACTGTCACATTCCACACTCGTAATGTAATATACTATTCCATCACCAGTTAGGAAATATTTCTCTTTCCGTAACTAGTTACGAAAAGTAAGACGTTTCATAACGTCAACAAGTTTCATAAAGTGTCACTTTATATATTAAAATTTTGTCTCCGATCGTGGGAAAAGTGACACTATTTTGACCTGTTTTCTATGCGCAAAGCTCAACATCCAGAATAGTGGGCAGTTGCTAAGCAATTAGAAAATAACAGTGCGGTAATATTCTTACCGCACTGCTGTAGCGTGCGGTTATGTTACAAATGGATTATTACAATAAAATGAAACAAAGTATGGTTTTAATTTTTATTGGTATTGATGAAGTTGTTCTAAAAGAATTAAAGGAAACATCTAATTTATAACGATATTCTTGAACACAAATGAATTGTTGTTAATATTTACATTTATTGTACAGTCTGTACAATTTGTAAATTGTACTGGAGGGCAACGAGATTTTATTAACGTTGAAGCTGCATGGCTAATTGTTTGGTTTAACTCGTTTCGATCATTTTCATTTGAAGTCAAGAATATTTTATCAGCCACTTCTACTTTATTATTAAGTGGTTCGTCAATATATTCTTCCGCCACATTGGAAGATTTCCATCCTCCGTGGCGCTTTAAAGAAAGAATATCAGCTCCAGCATCTACCAAATGTTTTGCCGATGATTTCCATGGTTACCACTTCTATATCTCAATATGAACATAGAGAAACCTATCTAAACTTACTTGATTACATCTTGAATTAAATATTTTTTAATTAATTTTTTAAATGTAGATCAACGATTGAAGAAAAAATAGTATGTATAATTCGTGGGAAAAGCATATTCCCAACCTCCTGTGTTACTAGACTCCTCGCTGCGCTCCTCGTCTGGTAATTATCACAGTCGTTTGGAAATATTATGCTTTTCCCACTAATTATACAATATACTATTATATCAAATTTAATATGTTAAAAATCATATTGCGAGTAGGTTGACTAAAAGATTCCTGACCAGACTATGATTAATTGAAAATGAAAAATGACTTATTATTAAACATTGCAACTCACGAGTTTAACAAATAAATTTAATACCAACCGAAAGAATGAAACCTATAGAATATACAAACGTTGGATTGTCTATTTTTTTCCTGGCGTAACTACTAGGTTGGCAGGTATGAACAGGTATGTTGATACTAGTTATTTTCACCCACTTGTTTAATAAAAACAATTTATATCAAAATAAGTGCTAATTTACTGCAGACATGATGATATAGGGTTATCTGCAAAAAATCTGGTTTTAATGACTGTTGATGATTTTTAAAAATTGAAAATTTTATGCGAATGGAAACTTGCGACAAAGAGGTCCGAGCTGAATATCCCGTGCGATAAAAGACGACGCCGCATTACAGCTACGAGCGCCGAGCTGCGTGCGATACGACTGCCGGATGAAAGAGAGAGTGCAAGATATTTGTATATTTGTTCATTCAAAAGAGGAGGATAGCGATACACTACTAAATATTGAGAAATATTTTTGAGTTTTAATAACCTATAATATCAACATAAACATGTGCTACTACGTATCGTTGTGATAAAAAATTATTGAAAAGTGTTTCCATTCGCATAAAATTTTCAAAACATTTAAAACCACAGTCATTCAAACCAGTTTTTTTGCAGACAACCCAATATCATCGTGTTCACAATAAAAGCGAGGTTGGACATGCGATATGGACACGAACATCTAGAACACTTGTACCAATTCCAGCTGAAGAACCGAAGGCAGAAACATGACGAAACCATTCAAGAGTAGGAACTGGATATTGCCCGACTAGTTCGATTTGCTTATTCATCTGCACCAGAAAATATAATTGAATGTTTGGACATCCAGACCTTTATTGACGGCTTATGTGACTACGATATGGAGAGTACGCTTCGATTAGCCCATCTAAAAATCATGGTAGATGTATTGACCGCGGCTCTTGAAAATGAAGCAGCCACGAAGGCTTCGGGATACAATAAAGGTAGGTCCATGGAAGAAGAAGGTGATGAAAACAGACTGAACCAGATCGTCAACTTGATTAAGAGTATGGTAGACAAGAAGCCGAAGAAGATCAGATGTCGGAAGTGTAGCGAGCTAGAGCATGTACGCAGTTCGTCTAAGCGTCCTAGGATTGCTGCAACCCAAGACTCCAGGCACAGAGAAAATTAGTAGATCATGTCCAGCAGGCTATTCTCACTGCAACAAGGCGGAATCTAAGAATGTTGCAATTTCAAGAATTACGGTAGTCAACGAAGAATGGTCACCGACCAGGATCAGAGAAGATCAGGAGAATGATCCTCGCATAGAGATTACTCGGCAATGGAAAGGAGGAAATCGGCGACCTACCTGGCAAGAAGTGTCCATATTTTCACCAACACTCAAAGGCAAATTGCACTCGGTGGAGTCCCTTGTTTTGGAAGAAGGCTTGTTGAAAAGAATCCTTGAAAACGGGGTTCCGCGAAGAGAAGACAGCTAGTTATCCCAAGAACAAGATTAGATGAGGAAGTTACACGAAAGTACAACCGGCGGTCATCTGGGAGTGAATAAAAGTCTTGAACGAGTCCGTGAAAGGTTTTTTTTCATACTGCACTGTAAAGTGGATTTTACAGTACTAATTTGAGTCCGGAAAATGGCACTTTACGGTATCCTTGTACTTTACAGTACTTTTAAATTCTCCCAATCCCATTTGAAATAATTAGAAATAGAAAATCAATTACCATTAATAACTAAACTTTCATTCTAATTATTGAATGTTAACAGTGATGGTGCAACTACTGTTACCAGAAACATTTATTGTAGGAATTACTGGATGTACTTCTTTATTTACAATAATGCTATTACTTTTCCGCCCAACCTATCTAATATGCGAGAAAAGTATTGGTTTACCCCTAAAAAAGTTGGAAGTTAGAAATTTTTTTTGAGTTATTTTTACGTTTTCCATCAACATCCCAAAAATACGGTTTTTAGAAAAAAAATCCTGTGTGTATGTCGTCGTCGTCGTTGTCGTCGGCCACTATTCGATACATGTCTTGTTAGCACGATACAGTCTCCGGAGTGCAACAAGTCACCAATTTTATGATTAAATATTGTTCAGGACATGTCACAGATGAACCCTATTGATTTTCAGCTCACAATAGCCAGTACAACTGATGCTATGGTACTTGAAGTACGACATTTTAGCCATTTTTTGACGAATTTCAGTTTGTTAGCACGATACAGCCTCCGGAGTGCAAAAAGTCACCAATTTTATGATCGAATATTGCTAAGGACATGTCACAGATGAACCCTATTGATTTTCAGCTCACCATAGCCAGCACAACGGGTGCTATGGTATTAGAAGTAGGACATTTTAGTAATTTTTTGAGAAATTTCAGTTTGTTAGCACGATACAGCCTCCGAAGTTCAACAAGTCACCAATTTTATGATTGAATATTATTCAAAATACTTCACAGATGAACTCTATTGATTTTCAACTCACCAGAGCCAGTACAACAGGTGCTATAGTACTTTAAGTACGATATTTTTGGAGAAAATTAAGTTTGTTAGCACGATACAGCCTCCGGAATATATACAAGTGACCAATTTTATGATTGGATATTATTCAGAGCGTCTCAAAGATGAACCATATTGATATTCAGCTCACTAAAGCCAGTACTTGTAGTACCAAATTTTTGTCATTTTTGGAGTATTTTTAGTTTGTTAGCAAAATACAGTCTCCAGAGTGTATACAAGTGACCAATTTTATGATTGAATATTGTTCAAGGTGTCTCATAGATGTATTCTATTAATTTTCAGCTAACTAGAGCGAGTATAGCGGGTCCTATAAATCCAGATATATTACATTTTTAGTTACTTTTGGAGAAATTTCGGTTTGTTAACACGATACATCCCCCGAAGTGTAAACAAGTGACAATTTTATGATAGTATTATTCAGGGCTATAGATGCGGAACAGTTAGTTTTAATCTTTAAAACCGTTTATTTTTTATTCTTCAGTAAAATTGTCAAATACGACATTTTATATTTTAATATAACTTTGCTTTTCATTTAACAGCTGAAATAGTATGAAAAAAAAACATATTACGATATACGTCCGTGAAGTTATTATTACGGTACTCGATTAGATATTCTTGACTCAGCTCCTTTGTCACCTCGTCCATAAACACCTATCTCGTGCCGTAAAAAATCACTTCCCGGACTTATAACGTGAATAACTATTCTTGGATTAACAGCTCCGACGATGTGAAGGACGGTGTAAGAAATGTACGACTTATGCTACGAGTAATGAACCACATCGCAAGGAAGTCCATAGCGATCAAGGAAGAAATTTCGAGTGCCAGTTATTCCAGGAAATTTGTGACAAGCTGGGAATCAAGAAGACCAGGACAACAGCATTGCATACACCATTATACCATTGGAAAATACATGTCCAAAGTAGTTTCTAGCCACCACAGAGATTGGGACCTTCCCCTATTTCCGTTGGCTTATCGATCTGCGACAAATGAGTCCACCGGTTAAACACAAGCCAAAAACCCTGTTTGGTCTTTGTGACCTGGAACTTGGCTGTCTGTCTGGCGAAGATCTAGCAGGAGAATATTACGTGATCCAATTGAGAAGGAGGATGGACGATGTCCACGTAATGATTCGAATGAATCAAGTTGCCAGCGACAGAATGAAAGAAACTGTACGACCGCCAGGCCACAGAAAGCAGTTTCAAAGAAGGAGATGAGGTACAATTGCACAACCCAACGAGGGGAAAAGGGTTTTCTCCAATATTACAGAAATCTTGGGAAGATCCGTACTTAATCAAGAAAAAGATGAATGACTTCTTCTATCGCATAATTAAGATCCCCAGTGGAAAACCGCAAGTATTCCTCCAAAACTGACTAGTGCCATTCGAAGGAGACCAAGACATAGAGGAAGGAGTGAACCATATCCGAGAATAGCCTGGTCCTGCCTAGGAAGAATTTATGGGCGCATATGCAGGTACCAGGAAAGCTAAATATGGAGTCACTACAGAATAAAGACAAGATTTGTTCACGATCCCACAAGATGGCATACAACATCCCCACCAGTATCAAAAACGTATGAGGGTTACAACCGTCTTTCGAAAGAAGTTTAGGCAAATAGAAAAACTTGAAGATCAGATTCCAGCCCCTGGCAAGACACTGAAGGCTCCTCTACACGTCGACAGATGCATCTGTCAATGTGTAGACGATGGTATTTGATCGTATGTGGGAGGTGTCTAACATCGGCAGATGCGTCTGCCAGAAATCCGTTAGCTGTCGGTTTTTTGGCACACAGCAAAGGGTTTTCGCTCCAACGTACGTCGTCCGATCACACGTCAGCCGACGCATTAGTGTTGGCGCAGCTGGGAATAACAATGCACGCATTCTTCATGTAATTTTTTTCAGGTTCTTTGAAATAGCTACTATGACAATGAGGAAAAATGTGAATTCAATAAATATCTGCGGCTGCTACACTCTCAATTTCCTTTTTTTTTAAATATCTCGTGCGAGTAGCATCTGTTGTGTATTGACATAGACTGACTACGGACGGACGTGTGGATGTATCTAACGACGTCCGCTGATGCATATGTCCACGTGTAGAGGACACATGAGACTCAAACACAATATGCTCAAGATCGATCCACCGACCAGGATGTGTGGGAAGCGCTACGAAGCCTTTGAGATCATGTGCTGGAATCCAACGTGAAGAAACTGGCTATGCCTAGGATATAGAGCAACCAGTTGGATTGGCGAGACATGAGGAACATGGTAGAGGTGATCTTCCAAGATATCGGTGTCCACAATTTAATTGGCAGTTATATCCCCCCATTATCAGTACCCGATGGCGTAGATGCCTTGTTATTTCCAAACGACCGGAAAGTGCAGAAATGAGTACAGTTGCCGACTTAAACATCCGGTCCCGGCTACACAGAAGTCCAAGGACGAACTTCCTTTTAAGGAGGTAGTAATGTTACGAATATGTCTAATAAAAGTTGAAACTTTGGCGAGATTTTTGGGAATGACTATTTTTGTGATTGGTTTTATAGAGGTATTTCTAAGGTCAATTGTTTGTTTGTATTAATATATAAGCAACTACCTGCGAACTGTGAGTTTAGTTTAGCATCTGATTTCGTAGCGAACACAGTGAACAGTGTCCATTACTGGATAGTGAAAAGTGTATTTAATATAAATTAGAATTGTGTGTACTTCAATTAAGTACAAGTGAATAGTTAAATGTACCTATAAATCAATTACGTAAGTAGATATACCGTGTGTAAAAATTTATCCCACCCGTTGTATTTAAATAAATAAGAAAATCATTACAATAAGTGAAGTTAAGGTTGAATTACCAGGAATTACATTTATAAGTATGTGTATTGGAACCGGTGGCTTCTATAAGAGGAACAAAAATAGAGTCCAAGTTTAAACACTCAACTCTCAAGCTCCAGTAATCAAACATAAATTTCTCTTTAGTCTAGGGCCGTTCGATTTTCCAATATTGAGGATAATAATCCACCAAATAGTGCTTGAAAACTACTGAAAAGGAATCTCACAAGGAGTACACGGGAACATAATTCTTTTGATTTCATTGCCTCAAGAACATAGTGGACAGAGTACAAAAATAAAAATACCTGGGCTGCTGGGTGAATGAAAAAAGGAATGAATAAACAAAGGGAAGTATTTAATATCATAAAATGATGAAAGCTGGAGTATTTTGCCCACGTAATGAGAAATCCGAAATATGAATTGCCCCACATTATACTATAAAAATAGAGGGAGAGCGTGGTCCTGGTCGCCGATGAAAATCTTAGCTCAAGAATCTCCGCCAATGTAAACACCACGAAACTGTTTAGGTCGGCTGTGGAGAAAGTGAAGATCATGCGACTAATCGCCAATGTTCTAGGCGAACACGACACCTAAAGAAGAAGAACATTCACAAGAAACAGTGCTAATCAGAATAATTTAAATTTTTTATATAAAACTCGGATTTTAAATGCTTCTGACATGGATAATTTTGATCGATGATTGAATTAAAAAAGTTTTGGACTGCTTGGGAGTACTAGGTAGTTTTGTAAAGTGCTTGAAGCAAGAAGCACCGGTTGTAAGAACAGTTATTTATGCTTGTTATGTCAAAAAATGCTTAAAACTCACAGACTTACTTTTAAATGATCTACAAAAATAGAAATTTATTATTAGGAAAAAAAACATTAAGTGCTGACAACATCACGTCTATTAACTATTTTCTTTTTGTGTGTGTACGTTAGAATTCTTCTTAAGTGTAGAAAGCTTTATGTTAATCCACCGTTATATCTCATAAAAATGAATTTTAATAAGAGCAGCTGTTATGGAGATATTTCAAAACTCTAAACTCTAATGCAATACCTATATTAATTTTAGAATAAACTGAACGTACGTTTAACGTCAGTCGAGCTTTTATTTTTGATAATAACACTCTATATATACCCTAGCCATCTATTAAAATACTACAAGATTCTATTTAAATGTAAAGAATCTCGCTTGCCTTGCCAATCAGTGACGTTCTTTTCTTGTTTACACTCCCGTTGTTTTATATTTACGATTCGGTTATTACAAATTATTGGAATATTTCGGAAAATATATTGGAAGGGAATACATAAAAGTTTCTATTTGGAGGTAGACCATCTGCATCAGAAATGGGCTACATAACGTATTACCTAATTTCATACACCCGATACTGTATACGGATATCTAAAAGTCTTATAAACAACTAGTATGCGGAGTACGGTTTCAAAATTTTGTAATTTGTGTTGTTAACCTTCGAGCGGGCGCAAGATGAATTTATTTTATACGGCAAATTTGCAATTTTTTCTATTGAAGCCGTGATCTAAAGCTTTCTTAGATTCTATTATGGATATATTTGGCAACATGAATACGATATAGTGACGGATTTCTCTGCGATGTGTTATCAGAGATCTAACAGTTAATCTGTGAGGTCTTGTTGTGCGGTATTCCGTATTCCAGGCATAGAAACCTAACAACCGATAATCATTATACCAGCTATCCGCTAGCTCTATATCTACTAGAGCATGTTATTATACTCACTGGAGCTCTCAAGAAAAATAAATGTGATAATCATAATACAACAAAGTGCGGCGTCGACGTGTAGATCAGAAATGCGCTGCTTATTCGACACAGCGAATAACAACCGATATGGACTACATTATATTGTTTAATGTTCAAGTAAGAATTAATAACACATATCACACAATTCTTTCTGTATATTGTACAGTCTTCGTGTAACGAACGCTGATACTGAGCGCACTTTATCCAGTTAACAACTTTTTCAGTTTATCTATATTTATGACGATATCCAGTACAGTAGTCATTATCGTCTTCTTCAACGTCATCATCCAGACGTAGTAGATAATAAATGCGCTGCATATTTGACGAAACGAATAACAAGGATAATTGAAGACTACAAATATGAAAGGTGCTATGTGCCGAAAAATTTAAAATTGATATTTTAGGATGAAAAGTTGCTATGTGTGATGCAGAATGATGTATGAAATGTGCTAAGTACCAACTGACGCAACTGGTAACGACCAATCCGGTAGATTCGTAGTTTATAAAGGTGTTTGCGACAAATTGAATTGAAATCGTGACTGTGATCATAGATTCATTATTATTTTGAATAATAATTTTGAGACCATAAGTACAGTTAACTTTTGGTTTTGTTACTGCAATATAATCGATACCTATATCATAAACGGTAAACAGTATAGAACAGGTTTATGAAGTGAGAAAGAAGAGAAGGCATTGGAACGTTTTCTGCAGAACAACAGAGGTAAATACCGGCGGGAAAAGCGTACGCAACTTATCAAAATCAAGAGAAACCACAAAAAGACTTGATGCAATAGTACGTACCTACTCAATATCTCGTTAGGCAATGTACAGATTTATATACAACGCATTTTATTTTAGGCAACTTGTAAGTGCTTTAATGCAAGATTATTTCGTCACCAAATAGGACTACAATATCCAAGGTACGTTTCTCATGGGTTTGATTCAGATAACTAATGTTAGACGTGGTAGACATGGATTAAATAAAACACAGGAGCAGAGTCACAGACAGTGTACCGTCTCGTTTGCTGTATCGGATGGGAAAGGTAATATTGTTGCAGTATGTAAAAATATATTCATGGATATTTTTGTTGTAACACGTAAGCGTCTTGAACTTCTTATCCGAAAGAAGAAACTAGTCCAAACCTAACCAAAATATGAATGGCGGAGACAAGCTTCCAGCAAATTTGGACAAGCTGATAGATATCTAGTAAGAAGTCATGTGATTCAATTCCAAGAGACGTAGGTCATTATTCAAGAAGCAAACCAACAAGGGAATACTTAAGCTCGGACCTGAATATCAGTCGAATATACAAAGCTTTTAAGGAAAAAATTCTGCCAGTTCAGTCACACAGAGTTTTAACCGAAACGTGTTGATGAAATATTTTCTAAATCTTCCATTCAAGGATTCAAGCGAGATACTAGTCAATCCATAATGTAGATGTAGGATAAAAGTATTGCCAACCGCGGAGACAATGAAATTATTTGTTGTTTGTTAAAAATGTTCAATCGGGCATTACTGACAAAAAAATATGTAGTGATATGGAGTGACAACTGCTGCGGGCAAAATAAGAACCACATGATGGTTTTTACATTTCTGTTTTCCTAGTATCTTTAGGATGAATTGAAACGATCGAGCAAATGTTTCTGGTCAACGGACAGAGCACAGCTTAAGATCGTGTTTTTTGCTCAAATAGAATAAAGGAAGAGTGTAATGAAGGCATTTGTACCTACCCAAAAACTTGATGAAAGTTTGTTAAGTCTGCGAAAGTTAAAACTTCCTTCCAGTGTGTTGAAATGTACCAGCATGAGTTTCCCCATATCCAAGCTGCTGCTGATCAGTTAATCAATATACTCAAGCTGAACATTAGCAAGTTAGTTAGTATACGATATGAATAAAAAAATTCAACAGTGGTTAAAATGAAATAAATATATTCTGAAAATTCTTGGCGAACATTGAATGTTCTGAAAAAGGAAAAAACATTTCGTGACCTTAGATCACAATCCTGGGGCCTGTACAACAAGCCCATAACATAAGAAAATAAACAAAACCTGCATGCATTAACATTTTACCCAATGAGGAACATAAACATTACTATTTACAAATATGTAATTAAAAATTGGCACATTGCACTTTTCAGAAAATTTGATTGATTTTTTTGAATTCGGAATATTATACAAAGTATGTCGGTGAATATTACATTATATATTTTTAAGATTTAATCATCTGTTAAAAAATACTTAAACTAAACAGACTTTTTAGAATAAATTGACTATCGTTTTTTGGCACATAAGATTTCTCATATCTACGGTCTTCAACTTACGATTTCCATTGATGAAGGATCATATGGAAGAACAGGCCTAGCTCTCAATGCTTTCAAATGATATCCAATTGTGCCTCTCAAAATATAAGACTGAGGTTCTCCTCAGAACCGATGAGGAGCGAATTCAACCATGTCACCTTTATGGATCACGTAAAAATAATAATACCACCACATAGAGTAGAACCTCTTGAAGTCGAACCTCGATAAGTTTAAACCCTCCCAAAGTCGGAAAATATTGTTTTCCCTTCCCCCCAAGCCCCAAAACCTCCATTGCATGAAATCTAACCCCTATATAAGTCGAAATAATTAGTGAATCCCTACCAGTAAATTCAGTACATATTTTAACCCAAAAAAATACATTTGGCCTCTACATCTCGAACATAGCAATGTTTGATTTTACAACCTCCACAATTCGATTATTTGAAACGAATTACCTCTATAGCTCGAAGAAAAAATTAAGATACATGCCGACTATAAGAATATGCCGATAATGTACCTAATATAACTGATTAATAAAAAAGAGGAAAAAGTGGCATTACAACTAATATTTCATAAACAAACTAAAGAAATGAAAACTTATGAAACCATTACATATGCAGGAAATATTTCTAATAATATTTCAAAGATAATACCTTTAGCAACAAATACAACGATTTTTTTTAAAATAGAAAGTAACAGAAGAACTAAACTGTTAAATGTAAAAACAAAAATATCACCATTAAAGAAATCTGGTATATATGAACTTAAATGTCCAGAATGTAATGCTGTCTATTTGGGTCAGACCCTTAGAAATACGATACAGTGAACACTCACGAGCATACAGATTAAAATAACCAGATAAATCCCACTACGCCAGACATCTACTTGACACCAATCATTCATTGACACCTAACACAGAACTAGAAATAAAAGTTATTAGCGATTTTGTGATTGGATTTTCGTTTACCACATTGTAAAGAGTGTCCCTTGAAACCCCTAAATCCAAATTTTGAGTAATGTCACTTCACCGGTGTCTGAGATGTAAGTCGTCAAAAATTGTTTTTTTGATTTTTCAACGGCCCTGTATACACGGTAGTCGACGTTTTATGAACTCCACATTTTGGTATTCAGTGAAAAACAATTAGTTGAATGGTTGCTTTTTTCAATATTTGGTTTTTTGTCAGTAGCGTACGTCTAAAGGGGACTTCAAAAATTCGTGTTTAAAAAAATCCCGTAGGACCAAATACATTTATTTAGGATTAAATAAATAAACAAAATTTTTATGAAATTTCAGCTATACCAATTTTAAAATAACCGAATACTAAATAAACAAATACGTCGAGCTTGTGCAGAAATCACACCCCAACAGAAAAGGAATACAGTGCAGAACACAAGGAAACGATATGACAAATGTATTGAACTTAATGGAGGTTTGGTACAAGCCACCTCTATTTAAGTTAATTTTTGTTTATCTAGTGTTTGGTTATTTTTAAATTGGTGTAGTTGAAATTTCATAAAAGTTTTGTTTATTTAGTTAATCCTAAATAAATGTATTTGATCCTACAGGATTTTTTTAAACACGATATTTCAAGTCCCCTATAGACGTAGATACGCTACTGACATAAAATCAAATATTGATACGGGCAACCACTTAACTAATTGTTTTTTTCTGAACATCAAAATGTGGAGTTCATAAAACGTCGACTACCGTGTATGCAAGGCCGTTCAAAAATAAAAATAAATTTTTTTTGACGACTTACATCTCAGACACCGGTGAAGTGACAATACTCAAAATTTGGATTTAGGGGTTTCAAGCGATACTCTTTACAGTGTGGTAACCGAAAATCCAATAAAAAAATCGCTAATAACTTTTTTTGAAAACTCGACGTTTTGAAGCCCCCTAAAAATGTACGCTACTGATATTAATAAAATGTTAATAAGTAAAAATAGCTAGTGGGTCACAATGTATATTAAGTCAATCACATACACTTCTTGGACTAGCCAAAAATAATTAAACATCAGGTAGACATCAACTTAAATTTAACTTCTGTCATTCTGACGATGATATTTGGGTAATAACGAAACAATTGTCAATTTTTTAGAATTTTTAACATTTTTTCAATATATTGTGGATTAACTAGAAACAGTAAGTTTCATTTAAAACACTAATATGATGATAACGGAATTTATGACTGACGTTATGACAAAAGTCGAATTCCTCCATAACTCGAATACTCTATAAATCGATTTTTTTGGCGTCGAGTATTGTAATAATTCGTGTCGAAAATTTTCATGTAAAAATATGTTACCTCTGATAGAGGTGAACTAAAGATGATCAATTAGGGTGGAATGAAGTTATAGGGCAAAATATTTTTTTTTGCCGTAAAACATTCTAATAGCATTCAAAACTTGCGTCTTTGTATCACAAACAACACTATAAATTTTAATTTTTTTATATCTATATCTTGAGGTGCCGCAATAGCCCTAAAAATAAGTTTTTTTGAAGGAAATCAAAATTTTCTAATAAATTGAAAAAAAATCTGCCCATTCTGTTCTTTTAATATATTTTTGAATAACAGTTTAAACAGTTTCCTTTGTAAGAAAAGTAAAGGCATAAGGATTAGTAGTGATATATTTATTATATTTGTAATTGCTATATTGATGATTTGTCCAAAAACGTCAAATAAATGAGAATTTAATATCATTAGAATTAAATTGACTGTCTCGACCCTTACTTCGTGGAATATGCTCATATTAGTGTTTTTAAATGAAACTCAAGGTCTCTAGTTAATTCCACAATATAATACAAGTTATTGAAAATTAGAAAACTCAATGATATCAATAACTTTACCTAAAAAATGGTGCTCAATAATAGCTTTTAAATTACAATATTTAAAACTAAATTATGGAGGAATACTAACTGTAACGTAATATATTTAAAATAATTGTAGTTTTTCAGCTTTTTAGGGATTTTAGACAAGGATAAGAAGCGCATGCTACAAAACATTTCATAAACTCTTCTATATTTTATGGAAAGATAAATAAAAATTGATGTTAAGATAAAATTCATTAAAGGAAATTAGACAGGAGATAGATCAAATTACTTTCATTTTATTTCAGTACTTTTAACTTTCTTCTGTTATAAACTTCTTCAATTCTTCACAACCAAGAACTGGTTTTTGGTCTCAAAGTTAGGCATCATCTTCTGTGATTCAATTCTTGCTTTAACAAAGCCGTCTCTTGCTTCAGGACCGCAGACACTTAGTGATGACTCTGTTACAAGTTTTATTACTCTTTCCACGGCTTGAGCGTGGCAGGGAAAACGAGGAATGTCTATCGACTGAATTCGGCAAACCATGTTCTTTTGCCTCATTGATATACCCTTTTAAAGCCTCATCAGTTATGTGTTTGGTCATCGGAGGCTCTGTGATTGTTAAGTCCAACCAATCAAACATATCAATGAAGTCTTCAGCCTGAAAATTATATTGGGGGTCACAAATTTTCTTACACCATTTATGTTTTCTGATCTTGCCTTCAGAAGTCTGCGAAGACCTAACTCTCTTACGTGTTTCCTTTCATCAGATAACATAAAGAGAAGCACATTTTCAGGATGAGCATAGTAACCATTTCTTTGAATGACAGGATCAATTATATTTCGATGCTGTTCACAAAGGTAACGAGAGAATTTGATCAGTCTCCATAAATGTTTGGAACCATTTACACATGATGGTCCGAGTTTAATATGAAACCAGATTGGGGCATACACCTTCACGACATACTCTGTTAAGGTTTTAAGGTTGTCAAAGGGATTCTCGGTTCCAACATATAACCGAAGTATGCGACTTGCTAACGTGAGCCATCGTGAATGGGCCAATTTTCCTGGTTTTCTTAAGGAGAGGTCTTGAGAACATTCACAACTTGAGATCGCAATGCACATTTCAAGTGAATATTTTTGGTCTGTGCTCAAATCTTTTTTTATTTCAAGATCAGGAAGGTTGTGATGTATTGGAGAAAAATTAACCACTGGAAGCTCTTGACATTTTTCAAGCTGCTTTCCTATTAAACCTGCAAATTCACTAGGACCTGTTGTTTTCCCATCTAATCCACAAAAAAGATGGCGCAAAAGCAACTCATTACCATGAAACAAACAAATCAGCCACTGTAGTGGTCTATTTAGAGTTTTTTCCATCAAAGCAATTACACCATTATTAACTCCTGTGTTTGTTGCCGTTCCATCACATCCGATAGCAGTTAAGCTGGATAAATCCAAACTATTGTTACCATCATATACATATAAACAAAATATACTGCGCCTAGCGGTACGGGAAGCGTATTTCCATAGTATACTACTACACAGAGCAGGCCGCTGTCTGTACCGTAGTAGGATTTGGTCCGCCTTTTTAAGCGCATGCTGCATACAATCTGTACTGCGATGCAGACATCGCTCTGCTCTGAAACGTAGTATATTATGAAATCGCAAATGGCGCATTTGTATACTACAAACTCTACTCGATTCCAGAAATGTGAAATTATTCGTTATAGGTAGATACCTAATTACTTGAAACTAGCAGCACTTATTTTATAACAGTTGAGTTAGTTCTGTGCAGTTGAGGGATGTTTTCATCGAAATCTTTTAATCTCGAATATTTTGTTTCAATTCCTGAGGACACAATTATTATTTATATATTATTTACAGAAAGGTATTGCAAATGAACTTCAATGGTACCTATATAAGTTTCGAATAAAAAATCTATTGATTTAGGCAGACTTAGTTTTTTTTATCAAAAACGTCCATTAAAGTTTATTTTGATCAAACCTCTATTGTTAAAAAAATATATTCCAATATATAGGTGTATTATTGTGCCCTTCAGATTGACCACAAATTTCTAGAAAAGGTGAATTCTGAGAAGTTCAGAAAATTGGTGTTCAATCTAAATGGAACAATATAATGAATATATCGTAATATTTTTTTTTCAAATGGAGGGTAGAGTGAACTAAACTTTATCGGATGTTTTTGATAAAGTTTACATAAATCTTAAACTTACCGTTGTAACAACATTTAACCCTTTCTTTAGAAGAGGGTCGTTTTTTAAAGTATTTCGATTATTCTTCTTAAATAAAATAATTATAGTGGCATTACAATTCTTATTTCGTATACGGCTATCGCTGTGTTTATTTTGTTTTACTTTATTAAAGTCGTTATGTTGGCACTTAAACACTTTTTTAAACTCAAATTTTTGAGCGTTGGGATAAGTATATCGAACAATCCAATTCGTGAATGCAGCTTCACTGAATGATTTTATGAATTCATCACAAAACTCACTAGCTGTTTTATCACTTCTGTTTTTCAATCTTAAAACCACGTTATAATTATTTGAATCTATAAAATTCCAGCCAAGAAGCTGACCATCTTCATGGCAAACGTTTTTTAAGATGTGAAACATTTTGTTCTCACAGTCCATTGCTAACAAAATGTCAACAACAAACTCCACAGCAATGTAAACTAAACGCTTGTTGCATGCTGTAATTGGGTAGAGTTTGTAATATACAAATACGTTGTTGGCGATTACATAATATACTAGCTTTCAGAGCAGAGCGATGTCTGCATCGCAGTACAGATTGTAATGCTGCGTGCGCTAAAAGACAATACATAGTCTACTACGGTACAGAAACAGCCTGCTCTGCACGATAGTATACTGTGGAAATACGCGTACGGGAAGCGTGGCGATCAACAGAGTGCCGACATATATATGTCTGCACCGTCGGTGGCCAAGATCAATACGCGCATGCGAGTCACGAGACGTTGCACTGTTTAATATCATTGGCTGTATCATTCCCGCTTTGACGCTTTTAGACCTTCAGAGGGGTGGCAAAGGTTGTTAGCATAGACAAATAATATATTTTATTTTCTCTATAGTTGTTTGTTTGGACACAGCATAGTAAAATTAGGATGTGGTTTGGATGTTTAGTGATTTTGTTATTTGTTTTATCATTGTGTTGTGATTTTTACATGTTTCTTTTATTTAGATTTTTATTAAAAACTATGTTTCCACAACGGTGCTTTTTATGTAATGAGATTGGTCCTAATTTAAATTTTCATAGGTCTACAGGTACATAAAAATAAATTCCGTTTGAAAACCAATCATCCCATGGGGTACTTCATCGTCATTTAATTTGTGAATATGTATGGCTATATTAGTGTGTAGATATCGAAGAAATGATTTATAAAAATAATAACTCTAATTGGTTATGTGCTCACTATATATTTCATGTTTATCTACTCCATTTCTATTCCTTTTGAAGTAACCTAGACAACTATAATAGACGTTATTTCAGATTTATGTTAGAAGTGAAAAAAAATGTAATTACATAATTGCACTTTATTTGGTCAAATCAAAAATCAGACACGAAGTTTTTGTTGACTCAAATATCTTCGTTTAGAAATATTACAGGCGCAAATACTGCACTTGCGCATAACTAACATGGCCACACAGAGTGTAGTCGGACCTCTCACTCTTAATGGAACGCATTTCGCTTATTGGAGATATAGGTAGTTAGCAGTATATTTTATAGACTACGTATATGGTTACCATTAAAATACTCTATGATGCTATTTTTTATGGCTTCGCCTGTTCCAGAAGCTGGAGTTACATGCCCGAGAAAAAATGAACCTGGCTCTCCTACTAATGAGATATGATCTTCGACAATAGTTCTCTTGTAAAATTTGTTTCCTTTTTTTTCTTGCAAAATTGTTTCATCTTTTCTACCATCAAAAACTAATCCTCTGTTTTCATTAATTTGATTAAAACTATTTACAATAGCTTTTTTTCGATTCTTGGGCCTCGCTCTTCGAATTTTCATTCTATCAATTACTTTACTTTTATCAACATCTGTAACCATTCCAACATCTTTAAGAACTGCACTTGCAATAGCAGCAGCAACCCTATCTGTTACAGATAGACGCAACTGTTAGTAATTCCACACGCATTTGATCGCATGTGGTTGACGCCTGAACGGAAGTGGAGGGATGGTCTGGGTTGTTAGTTGGTTCTTCATCAGAACCTGGGTCAGTATCAGACTTTTCGCTAATATCTGCAGCATCGCTATGAAACGCCTTACCAGCTGATTGTTGATTATACTGTAACTGTTGCTGCATTGATCTATGCTTTCTTTCTTCTCTTTTATTTAAACCTTTTGAGACAGCCTTATCAACACTACTTATCATCTTTCTCGTAGTTCTCTGGTCGGTTAAAAACGTTTGCTCGATTTTCGGTACCCTTTTTTCTTTTTGACGTTAACAATATGAAAAGATTTTGCACTTACAAGCGCTACGTCAAAAAGGCGATTACTTTCATTTAAAAAAGATGTTACGATAGAGTCATATCTTTCTGTACCTTTTCGGCCCTTGGATCTTAATATATTTCTATATTTGTCGTGGTATGTTTTCCCCATTTGTAACATGCTGGTTTTCGAAACTACAGGTATTGAAGCCTTTAACCAAATAGTTTCTACTTCTATTCATAACAATGTCTAATATTTCACTTACAGTTGGTTCCTTTGAAGTTGCCTCTGGTTTTAGTTCATATCGTACAAATAGGTAATATTTCATCACATCACAATAAGTTGGCAAACTTAACTCACTTAATTCTTTGGGATGTCTGAATATTGGACATTCTAACTTAAATCTAGTCTTAATTGGTTTTGACAATGCCATCGCACTAGTGATAATCAAAATAAATTTATATAAAAAAATAGACTTTTACGTTACACTTATAACATTAAAAAACTGACAGTTCGACACTTTAACCACGCAAGATAACCGCACTTGCTACTCACTCAATCACTTCAGCAGTCAGCACTGTACTGAATGACAGGGGCTCCCCCGCCACTCTGGTTTCCCCATCGTGTACTCCTGCCTAATACTGTCACCATTGTGTTTATTTGTTATATATTTTAACAAAACACAACATTATTTTAATAGGTCGGTTTCTTTAAGAATACCTAAGAAGTAAACTTTGTTACTGTTGCTTAATCATATTAAGAGGATTATATCTAAAAATATATATTATTTGTAGTGTTATTTAACCTATATCAGTTTCTTTTACTTATAAATTGTTTAAACTGAACAGTATTAAAAGACAATGCATTATTATAAAGTTAAAATATTTTTTAAGCTATAAGAAAAAAATGTTCAAATATGGTTAAATTTGCCTAAAAATACATATTTTCTACAGCTTTGCGGCACCTCAAAATATATTATTAATCCAACCACATTTTAACTGGGTCTCTTAAAAGGCATTATTTAACTTTTTAACACTATTACATTTAATAATTACGACGAAAATAATTTTTCGGTATATAAAAAAAATCTTCAAAAATATAAAAATTTTCATATATTTAACTGATTTGCGGCACCTCAAAAAATATTCATATTAAAACCAAATTTTAACAGTTTCTTTACAAAGGCAATAGGCAACTTTTTATCATTATCATATTTCAAAATTCAAAAATATCATTTTCCATTTTACCCTAATGATCATCCCTAATAAATACTCTTCTTATTTCTAGTTTGTTGAACTGTTGGCTATTATCAACAAATTCTTTTTTGCTTTATTGTCTTAATTAAATAATTAAATCTTAACACAGAGAGTTGTCTTTGTTTTTTTATTGTGTATATTGTAATGTTAATAAACTTGGTGTGGCATTAAGTTGTGAGCAACTGCCTGTAATTCCATTTAAGTGATTACAGATAGTTCGAAAAGGCTGAGTTATTGATTGATTTCAATACGCAGGATTTACAACAATAACACTAAATTTTTTCTACATTCAGAAAAAACATATTTTTAAGTGAGTGATCAAAGATGAATATATTGTTCGTATACATTTTTAAATAATGCAATTAATATTCTCGCAAATTAATGACTGGTTAAGAACTAGTTACGAAATCCGACTGATAAGACAGTGGATAACTGCCTATGAACTAACAACTTTCAAGACTGATAAATTTTGGGTATACATTCATACATATTACAAAGGAAAAGATTTTTATCATCTGATCGCTAGTTTTGAAGATTTGCTAAGAATATTTCCGACTTTTATTAACAATAGAAAGTAGAAAAAAGCAATAAAATAGGGGTTAGGTACTGTGAGTTTAAATTGCAGTATTATCATAAAAAATGTCGGGTGGTCGTCGGGGTCTGACGTTTTACAAAATATTAATTAGTAATAAAATACGTCAAAGAAGCTGTCTCAAACAAGAATGAAATGGTCACGGAAGGTTCCATTGAACATGTCAATGTTTTTCAAAAAATAATAATTTTTGCATTGAGTTTGTTCCCCTTTTTATAGATATTATTTTCTCATTCTCTAGATATCGATGAAATGAATAAATAAAATTTGACAATACGGGAACAATAAAAGTATGACAAAGAAGCGGTTCCTCAAACTATGATAACGTAGACCATCATAAAATAACTTTAAACATAGTAAATTCATTATACTGAAAAGTGCATTAGCTACAAACACCCGCTTGGTGGTTTTTTTTCAGTCATATACGTATTCATTTGTAATAATTTGAAAGATATCTTTTTCCCGAAATTTTTATTCTTATAAACAAACGTACTGGATGTCTGATTAAGAGAGGTAACCCGCTGTATATCAGAAACTATTTATCGTACAGCTTAGAGAAAAAAATATGAATTACAAACTTGCATACGAGAAACTGCTGGAAGTTATTTGTTTGTTAAATTCATAAAGAGGAACAAAAGTTTACAGTTTTATTGAGTCAACTTTCCCATTTCCCCTAACAGTTATTTTACAAGATGAAGGAAAAAGTAGTGCAGCAAACTCACATAAGATGATCGAATGATTACGGATATTTAAATTTTGTGGTGCTATAATGGTACATTTATTATAGAAAAATTATATTTTTGTGTTATTATTGTGATCTACAATGGGTCCCATAAATCCAGATATTCTACATTTTTGATAATTTCTGGAGAAATTTCGGTTTGTTAACACCACGATACAGCCTCTGGAGTGTATAAGTGCGGAAATGTTAGTTTTAATATTTAAAACAGTTTATTGTTTGTTTTATACATTAATGTCCGCATTTTTTAAGAAAGTGTCAAGACAGTCCTGTTTTCGACAAATCGCTCGAATTTATCATAAAGTTTCCGAAAGTAATCTAACTGTTGAGATATTTTTTGACATTTCCAGAAAGACCTACAAAGTTACAAGGCTTTCAATATATTGCCAAAAATTATTGGCTTGTGGCTGTAGGTACATCTAGAGAAAAGATTTTCAACTCTTTGTAACTTTTTCTGATATCACTACTTTTAGTTGAAATCAAATACAGATTCCCATCACTTTATAAAACAATATATGTTAATGTGAATCTTACATGGCATTTCAATTTTTGGTATTTCAAGTTTGTTAAAAATTGTTATCATACATTCCAACTTATCCAACAGTTCTAATTATTCAAATTAATAGGTAAAACATAATCAAACAAAAATAATTAATCATTCTTATTCTGGTAGCCGACGAGTACACATTACGTATCGGTGCTTCAATAGTACGAGTTTGTGTATCGTGAAAAAGTAATAAGATAACAGTGAAATTATTATTAGTGCATATATAGAGGTGACCATCTGTAAGTTGCGTTTTCGCAAATTAAAACAAATTAAACAAACAATTAGCTTAGTCAAATAGACAAAATCAATTTTTTACTGATTTATATATCCAAAATATTCAAGCAGACAGATCCGTCCTTAGAACGTATGAAATCTCCCACAGAAAATGTATTAATTGAAACATGAATACAACCTCTGACGGGGTTTCTGACTACAGGGGCCCCTCTCAAAGTACAGTTATAAATCACCCACAGTCTCAAAGTACATCTTATGCATCCGCTCTCACTCAACAAACATTTCCCAGCAAGGAACAAGCGATTGTGTTTCCAACAATTGATGGATTGTTCCTCCAGGATTATATATACGCACTAGGGTCTCTGATTGGTCCAAAATCTATTATATTTTACTCAAGAATCTCCAGTGATAGAATATGTATATACCTAATAAACAAACAAGCAGTGGACACTTTTATGAATAAACATAAATCTATTAAAATCGGTAACTCTATACTTGATGGTCGTAGACTCATTACTCCATCTCAACGATTGGTCTTATCAAATGAATGTCCATCTATACGCCATGATGTCTTGGTAAATGAACTAAAACAGTTAGATCTCACTCTACTCTCACCTATAACCTTCTTAAAAGTGAATGTGTCGAACCCTGAGTATAGTCATATTCTAATTTTTCGCCGACAAGTGTACATAAAATCTATCTCAACTCCTACAGATATACCTTCCTACATTACTTTATCATTTGACGTCACATCTTATCGTACATACATATCACAAGACGGTCTTTCCTGTTACAAATGCAAAAAAGATGGTCATATCGCCTCCCAGTGCCCCGATTTCTCACCAGCTGTTACTCAAAGTACAATGACAAATCAAAATTCGGAATCAAATATTCAAAATACAAATAATGACATTGAAACACAACCTCTCAGAGAAAATACAGATCAATTACAAAAGATTCAAGCTGCAAAACCTCCACCAATACCTGCACCACAACTAGCCCCAATCGACATAAATACCGCGCATAATGGAAGTAAAAGACGCATAGAACAGATTATGTCTACGCCAGATACACCCAGAGAAAATAAGGACTCAAAACACTACTTAAACCCAAACAAAAAAAGAAGCACCCAAAAACTGATGAATCCAAAAGCTGCAGAGAGTCACTACTACCAGCACAAACATTTATAAACAGTCAAAACCCTTTCAGCTCACTCGATTTTCATCAACTGGTGCTCTTGCCCGATAATACAATGGGAGACCCTGACCCTGTAAAAACCATTCTGGAATTCACCGATAATCTTGACAACTTGGCTTTGCAACTTTACCAAATCCGACCTTATCTCAAATAAAGAAGCATTAAATCTCGTTGTACACGACTCAGGACAAGAATCATGAAGCACATTGGCACTCGATCTACGAATATAGAAAGTGACGCATCATCATCACAGGAATTGTACTAATAGACAAACTTATGAATATATCTACTACATCAACCTACATTCTTCAGTGGAACCTGAACGGGTTTCACTCGCAATTACCTATGGTACAACATTTAATAAGTCAATATAACCCATTCAATGTAGGACTACAGGAAACAAATTTCACTGAAAAGAAAATAACTAGATTGAAAAAATTATTCAGCTTTCTATAAAAACAGGGTAAACGCAGAGATAGCTAGTGGAGTGGTTGCAATTTACATAAAAAAGACGCTGATGTCAACGAAATATCTCTAAAAACAAATTTAGAAACTGTTGCAGTCTCTATCAACGTAGAACTGAAAAAAAATCTATTTGCAATATGTACATACCCCCCAATAAAGAAATTTCAAGTCACGAACTAACAGATCTCTTCTGTCAAATAACATCTCCACGTATCATTATTGGAGATTTCAACTGCCACAACACCGAGTAGGGATGCAAAACGAGTTCCAACAAAGGCAAACTGCTATTATCAACTACAGATCTCTGCGGTCTTTGCCTACTGAACAGTGGGGAAGGCACAAGGCTCAACCCCTGGAGTAGCCCAAATTTACTAACCGTACTAACTTGGGAAATTTTACCTTTCATTTATAATAGTGATCATGCTCCAATAATTATTAATAACTCCAATCACAGGAATATAACCAATACAAACATTAGTACAAAATGGCAATATGAAAACGCAAATTGGGCACTACATCAGCTAACAATCGAAGAAAATATAACAAACTTTGCAATAAGATCGGAAATAGACGAAACGGTTGATAATTTTGCAAATACCAGGTTAGAAGCAGCAAAAGAATCAGTAAAAAAAACATCACTGATTAAAAATCGTCAACCCGTACCAATGTGGAGCAAAAACTGCCAAGAAGCGGTTAGAGGAAGTAAACATGCTTACAATGTATGGAAAAAGCACAAAAATCAAGAAAACCTGATGGAATTGAAAAAACAAAAAGCAAGATGTAAAGACAGAATGAAAAAGGCAAACGCAAAAAAGAATCGTGGCATGAATTCGTAGCCAGCAATAATGACAACACTCCACCCACAGAAATTTGGAACAAAATTCGACGAGTATCAGGGAAACGCTCCCTCGCAGGAATACGAGCTCTTCAATATCAGAACAAGCTCACATCTGAAAATAAACTAATAGCCAATGTTGTAGCTGAAACTTACAGAAAACACTCTAGCAACTGAAATTTTTGTGCACAATTTCTCGACTTGACGCAACAACAAGAAAAAGACTTGCTCCAAATAAGGATTCTTCATTAAATGCTAAAATCTCTGAAACTGAACTTGAAGAAACATTACAAAAAATGAAAAACACAACTCCAGGACCAGACGAAATCCCTGCAATATTTATCGAAAATTTGCCTAGCTGTGCCAAAAAAATTTTATTGGACATCTACAATGTTACTTGGACTGAGAATAAATTCCCGAAAAAATAGAGCCAAGCTACAATCATACCTATAATAAAACAAAACAAAAACAAAACTGATCCAGAATCTTATCGGCAAATATCTCTAACATGCGTGATGTGTAAATTATTGGAAAAAATTATAAACCAGCGGTTGATGTGGTATCTAGAGTATCACAACTATATAGCAATGCAACAATGTGGCTTCAGGCAACAAAGATCTGCGCAAGACAACATAATCGAACTAGAATCGGAAGTACATGAAGCTTTTGTCACCAATGAATTAAGCGTCACAATATTTTTTGACATCCAACGTTCATTTGATGCTGTCGGGCCCTACAAAATATTAAAACAAATAACAGAGTGGAGGATACGAGGCGATATGCTTCCATTTATTTCCAGTTTTTTGAAAAACAGATCCTCCCGAATCAGTCCCGAAGTTAATGTAGAACTCACAACAAGCTTCTTCCATGACAATGGTTTTCCTCAAGGATCAGTAATTAGTACTACACCTTTCCTCACAGCTATTAATAACATCGTCAATACAGCTACAGCGCCTGTCAAGTACAGATTATACGCAGACGACTAAGTACTTATTGCCAAAGGAAGGAACTTAGAATCAATTTTGAGAATAATTCAAAATCAATTAAATTCCATAGAAAACTGGTCAAAAGAAACTGGATTTATGTTCTCAACAGAAAAAACGAAATCTCTTATTTTTTCAAAACACAACAATAATTATCAACCTTGTCTCACACTATACAATAAAAATCTCAGTTTCGTACAAACTTACAAATTTCTAGGAGTAATATTTGATTCTAAATTAAATTGGAAACACCATATTCTAGAACTCGTGAGGACCTGCAAAAACAACTTAAATATAATTAAAAAGTTGAGCAACACAAGTTGGGGATCTGACTCAAGTACTCTTCAGAGAATCTATAGAGCAATCATTAAATCTAAAATTGATTATGGAGCAATTGCCTATGGCTCGGCCACAAACACCACTCTCAAACAATTGAATACCGTTCATAATACTGCCATTCGTTTAGCCATTGGAGCATTTTGTACCAGTCCTACTTCAAGTGTACTATGTGAAGCAGGTGAACTACCTTTACACCATAGAAGACAACTCCTCAGCAAGTCTTATGCTACTAATGTTGCAGCAAATCCACAACATCCAACATACGTCAACACCTTTAAAAATCATTATAGAAATTTGTATCAAAACAAAAAAAGTGTAGCTCCAGCATTTTATGAAAGGGTTGCCAATTATTATAACGATTTAGCTATCACCACACCAGTTATATTCTTAGCTAACAACAAACCCAGCACTCCATCCTGGACTATTGCTAGTCCGAAATGCCACTTTGGTCTTCAATAAACAAAACACACATCCAGCCCTTATTAAGTCCAAATTCCAAAACATTCTTAATATTTACCCCTCCCACTTGCAAATTTATACGGATGCATCGAAAACAAAGAAACAACGAAAAGCATAACCTTTGCTAAAGAACCTGTAAGATGTAAGCTGGAAGTCCAGTGAAAAATCATCGAGCAAGTCTCACAATTCAAATATCTGGGTATGGATCTGTCGAGTTATCACGACCCAGTGAAGGACCTAGGAAGACAGAATAACAAAGCGACTGCCATATCGGGCTGCTTAAAGCAAACAATATGGGCAAACGAATACATGCGAAAGGATAGCAAGGTTAGGAGCTATAAGACTTGTATCAGGCCAATCATGACATACGGAATAGAAATCAGAGAAGAAACCAACAAAACGAAAAGCAGGCTTAGAGTAGCCGAAATGAAAACGCTCAGGACTATAGTGGGAAAAACAAGAAGGGACCGAATTAGAAACAATGACATCAGGGAACAATGTGGAGTGCAAGACATCGTAAGATGGGGGAGACAAAGAAAAAGACATTGGTACGCTCATGTGAGAAGAATGGAGTGGAGCAGACTGCCACGCATCGCACTTGAAGGAAAACCAACAGGGAAAAGAGCACCCGGTAGACCACCTAAGAGATGGAAGGACAGTTGGCAGTCCACCTCCCAGGAAATGATAAAGAGGAACATTCAAAACTAACAGATTGCAAGATCTTAAATACGAATAAGAAGAAGAAGCATCGAAAACATCGCAAGGAGTAGGAATAGCAGTGAAAGTCCAACACGATACTCGAATGTACCAATTACCCAAACTATCATCTGTATCCTCTGCAGAGTTATTTGCAATACTTCAAGCCCTTATACTCATTCAAGGGAGGCCAGAACAAGGGTACTTAATCATTTCCGACTATCTAACCTCGCTGAAAACTCTCAAAAATATATTTAGCCATTGCCCCCTCTTAAAGATGATCAAGCAACAATTCCACTCAATTTGTCATGGCGGAAAAGAGGTTGTATTCATATGGGTACTCTCGCACATAGGAATTCTCGGAAACGAAGAAGCAGACAGGGCAGCACAAGAAGCAATTACAAGTGATAGTGCAGTGCGCGAAAACAGAGTGCTTGCGTCAGACTACAAATGTCACATAAAAAAATTAATTTATAACAAGTGACAGGCCGAGTGGGATCATTCTAAAGATAAACTGAGACCAATTAAACCAACCATCAAAACCTAAAATTAACAACGCAATGAATAGAAAATGTCAAACTGTGTTAACACGCCTCATAATTCGTCACACTCGGTTTACTCACCAACATTTAATCACAAAATCTGATCCGCCAGTGTGTCATTTATGTAGAGTTAACTGTTGAACACTGTCTTGTAGAATGCCCAAAGTATAATCAAAATCGTCAAGCGCACGGCCTACCGACCGATTCCAAAAGTATGTTGAATAACACCTTGTTGAATGTAATTCACTCCTTAAAGGAGATCAATCTTTACAATCTAATTTAAATTGCAAACATTTCTATAAATAACAGTACCGTTAGAGCGCTAATAACCCTAGCAGTTGATGCGCTTAAAAAAATAATAATTAATGCTTTGAAACTCGTCAAAAAAATTTAATAACCTTCGAATTGTATGTCCTCCAATTCCATTTTTTGTATTACAAAAACTCGGGTAGGTATAATGAAATATTATGTTAAACGATTTCAAATTCATAGCTACGGTACTGTAAATCTTAAAAATTAGAGATGGTATATCAATTTCACGACATAACTGATGGTTATTTGTAGTTTTCAGTAAACCCGATAACACTGTTACATATTTTGACACGAAAAATGTACTTAATGTCAGCATTCCAAATATAAATTAGTGCGGAGTTATTTTTTTTTGTTTCCATTTTCATGAATGACAGATGATTTAAGACGTGTCGAAAGGAATAAATAGTACAGAAGGATATTTCGTAAATTACACATTTTGTAGAAAAATAAAGTTTTACTGGAACTTGTATAGATGATTTTTAATCAAGACATATTATTAAAACATATCCTATTTTTATATAAAAACAATAGATAAAATCATTTTCGAAAAAGTATTTTGAAAATTCCATTCTTATATTTATTACTAAAACTTACAGTTTTCAAGAGAGTAAGTTCTTGCAATGTTATTGAAAGTATGAATGCAGAAAAATTTATTAATAATACTGTAGAACATTATTCCAACTAATTTTCCTGCGCTGTTAACCCATTGAATTATGTTTCTTTCTTGAAGTCTGTGATCAATAAAGTTTATAGTGAGTACTTCCTCTTAAACAAAGTAGCAAATTACTTTTTCAATTTGAAAGCGTCAATAATTATTGTATACTTCCACGTGCTAGTTGCTGACTATGATTCTTCGTAAGATCAAAATCTTCTCGTACAATTGAGTCTAAAATCGGCTTAACGCGCAACAAAGTTCTGACAAAGCTGTAATGTTAGTATTGGAGATGCTTACGGTTTTTTTGTGCATTAGCTGAATGGCCCAACTGGATCGTTTGGACAAGTCAATTCTGAAGGAACAGCCTCATAAGCAAAGAGGAAAGTGATCTTCGACCAAGACAATGAACCGTATCACAAGTATTTGGCTAGAATGAAGAAATTGTACGATTTATACTTTGAATTACTTCCACACCCACGTTATTTTCAAGATTTTGCCCCAGCCCACATTCTTAAAAACATTCTCGCTGAAAAAAGAATTGACTCGAAAGAGGACGTAATCGCTGAAACAATCAAACATTCATTTTGTGACCCAATATGATTCGTTCTTCAAGGAAGACATCTACATATATGCAATTTACAAAAATAATGCGTCATATCAGAGGAGAGAATGTTTGATGTATTGATATAATCCATGACTCTATTAATTATAAACCATAAATATGACATGATATCCAGACCGTCAAATCTATACCGGGGCAGCTTCAAAGATATTTCCTGCAGAGATAAGAAGATCATGATAGAAGGATACTGATATTCAAACCAATTTCAAATATTATATAAACATATTTATTATGGAAAAATTGTGCATATTTTTCAAAATTTCTTGCATAAGACATGTCTCGTTTATGAGGTGGTCCTTGAGCCCATCTGTTGGCATTCTGCGATGAAATATTTTATGTCACATATCAAAAATTAAATGTTTGACTTGAAATAAAATTGATGAACTCGCGGAACACATAGTGGTCATTTTGTTAGTTATGTGGGAGGCGCTAACGTCATTTGAGACAAACTTTTAATTATTTATAGAACGAAAATGTTATTTTGGGCTTTTTGTTTTATTTTAGTAAAAAGATATTTAACTACGCTATTTAGATTATTAATTACGTATTTCTGAGGGGTATTTTTAAATATATAATTATTTGTATTGTGTGAAGTGAGGGGAAACACATAAGCGAAGTTTTGATTAAAATTCATTTGATTCATTATCTAAATGACACGTATGTGATATAAATTCTAGTTGAAGCCATGCCATTTTCCTTGCTCAATATACAAGCTTTTCGCTCGAAAATTTCTCTTATAATAGTATATAAGTATGGTATTAAAATAAGCATTTTTAGTCTATTGGTCATTTTATTTAAGGTCAAAAAATTTCATTCATATATATATATATATATATATATATATATATATATATATATTTATTTACGAGAAACTGTTTATTTAGAAATATATATCAATGAACAATGTTAAGTTTTAATCAGAAGAAAATCGTGAAAAAAAATTAATGCTAAATGTTATGATATTTACATCATATTTAAATACTAAATGGAGGACAATTACAAGTGTTTTGATTAAAATTAGAGCACAGTTAGTAACAAGTATTCCCCCTCGAGCTCTAATTAATGCTTCCATTCTTCTCGGCATGTTACTAAGGAGATTCTGGATAAATTGTTGAGGAATTGCATTCCACTCTTCTTGTGCAGCAATCCGAAACTGGTCTATTGTATTTGGAACAGGGTTTCTTCGTCGTATACGGCGTTTAAGATAATCCCATGTATGTTCTATTGGATTTAGATCGGGGCTATATGGTGGCCAATCTAATCTTTGAATTTGCAACGCATCAAGGTAATTAGTCACTATGTCAGCTGCATGCGGTCGAGCATTATCGTGCATTAATATGAATCCTTTATATCCAATATAAGGCAAAACATGATCTTGCAGGATGTTCTCAATATACAAGTCACTTGTCATTAGTCCAATAATTTCTTCCACGAGTTCGGTGCGTCCTTCCTAAGAAATACCGCCCTAGTGCATTATACCGCCACCGCCAAAACTAACGGTTTCTATGAGATTGCTGACAGCATATCGTTCTCCAACTCTTCTGTAGACCTGGTTTAGTCCATCTGGATTCCATAACTGAATTCTAATCTCATCCGTAAAGAGAACATTTTTCCAATTCTCCATATCCCACTGAATATGTCTTCTAGCAAATTCTAATCGTCGGGCTTTGTGATTTTGGAGAAGACGTGGAACATTGGCGGGCCGTTTTGGCTCTAAACCTGCTTCTTTTAATCTTCGCCTGTTTTTAAACTTACATTGATATGTCTTACATTTAGTAAGTTATTTTTGAGATGCGTAGATATCAATGTGCGATTTCGTGTAGAATTAAGTATCAAAAATCGATCATCAATTGCCGTTGTACACCTCTTGCGCCCTTGACCAGGTCTACGTACGAAATTCAGTCTCTTCATACCTTTTTAGAATATTCCATACTGTAGATTGACCTCTCCTGAGACGTCGTGCGCTATCCTTTTGTTTATATCCTTCTTTATACCTCTTTATATAGAGTTACAAATTGAACCGCTTCAACTTCATTGCAGTGTATAACTGGTGGCATACTGATGTTTTCAATAGCAACAAACACAAACACTATTTGCTATTACTTAGTTAATTACACTACAGTAACATAATTCCAAGCTTAATTAACTACAATTCATAAAATATGTAATTAATTGTTTTCGATAAAATGCACAATAATATGCGCCATTAATACCAATTAAACGCCAAAATATGTTAAATCAAGTGAGTAATCAGCCTACCAGATAACTAATAACAGCACATGTGAGGTTAATACGATTAATTAAATTAATTTTGAAATAATGATGATTACAAAAAATATTCGTCAATTTTGTCCATGAGTGTATATATAGATTCTTGGGATTAGGTCCTTGTTATAAATCTAACATCATTTTAGTTTGAGAAACATATTTATTGACGTTTCGGATATAACAGCCTTTATCAAAATACTACAAAAAGACAAATCAGCAGTGTTAATATTTGTAAGAAAATATCTTTTAAATTAAAATAGCCATAAAACGATATATATATATATATATATATATATATATATATATATATATATATATATATATATAGTTTGGTTTTTTTTGGTTCTTGGTCTTTTCTTTTTCAATTATATATTGTTCATTTTGGATTCTTAGGTTTAAGGGCCATTTGTGAAAACATTTAACTTGTAGTTAATACATTTATATTTAACGTTTCGGTATTATTATAACCTTCATCAGAAATAAAATTTGTTAAAACTTCAACAGAACATTCACTTGATTTTTTAACATACTTTATAGATATTTACTACGTATCACATAATATAATAAAACATACATCCAAACAAAACAAGCATTTTAAAAATATAACAGATATCGATGGAAATTTTGGATTCAAATATTTGAAATCTGAGGAAAGTCATTATTTTTCCGAAACATTTATTAAAAACAACACATTATGAATTACCACATTCACAAACAGATAATAGACATTTATAACTTAAGGTGAGAATAAAAAGACAAGTTTTGGTTTGAGTTCTTGTTTTTTTTTGTGTTTTGTTTTTGGGTTGAACTTAATTATGTTTATAAAATATATATACAAATTTACACTGAAAAATGTATTAAAGTACAGCACACTGAGAAATGTTGTTAATTTATTAGGTTGTAATACATTTTGCTTAGATTATTTCTATCAGTCTTAGGTATTTTTGTGTTTTCAAAATCAAAATAATGGTTTTTTTTTCTTTTATGTGATTGCTTGAAGCAATTTTATTTTTTGTCACATTTGTGACCATTGATTCTATTTTCTAGATATTGACTGGTTTGACCAATGTATACTCAATTGCAATTGTTACAGGGTATTTCGTGTGCCACATGTGTTTTTTGATTTTTGGGGATGCTAGTTTTTAGTTTACAGAAATTACTTTTCAATAGAATATGACTCACAGTGACTTTTTTCATTTTTAAATATATTTTGTATTTTTTCCGATAGATTAGGCACATAGGGTAATGTTAGAAAATTAGTATTTGTTTGTTCCTGTTTTAGTTTTTGGTTTTGCGAGTTATACTTTTTATGTATATTTCTCTTAAATATGTTGTCTACTAGATTCAGTGGATAGTTGTTGAGTTGCCAAACATCTTTAGCTTTCTTAATTGAAAATTTTCGATATTTTGGATCTGATATGTCTTATTACTACTGATTTTTTTGTGCGAAGGGATGTTGCCAATTAAAATTGAGCTATCTACCTGACCAAGTATGTTTTGTGTGCCATTCCGTTCCAATTTTGTCGTTGTTATGATGTAATGTTAGATCTAAAAATACAATTTGGTAATTTTTTCCAGTTTCAATCGTAAATTTAAGTTTCTCGTGGTAATTTTATTAAATTGTCAGCTTTATTATAAGGGATTGCTAATAAACAATCGTCAACGTAGATACCTATAAAAGAATGGGAGATTAATATTCAGATTACCTATTAAAGTTTTTTCTAGATCTTCTAATACTAGTTGAGCAAGTACGCTTGAAATGGATGCGCCCATTGCACATCCTTCAATTTGTTTATAGTATTATTTATTATTATAGAGAAAGTAAGTAGAATTCAAAGTAAGGTTAATTGCATTTAAAAATGGGATTTCAGTGTTATTTTTTATTAAGTCCCATATCCTACTTATTAATGTTAGAGTTAAGTCCAATGGAACATTTGTGTATAGTGATACGACGTCTAAGGAAATTAAAATATAATTATTAGGTAGTTTAACGTTATTGATTTTATCCCATAAGTCTTTAATGTAATACTTATTATTATTAACTACATTACTTAAAACATTTTTCAGATATTTTGATAAGTTTTCGAATGCAGTCTGAATATTTCTTCCATTGAGTTTTATTAATATACAAGGTGCATCGATAAAATAACGGAAACTTTAGAATCCATGTATCACCTAAGAGTTATTCTTAAAAGTGCATTCTCGTTAAAATGGAACCAAAATATCCGTGAAAAGGTTTTTTTCGGAGGAATTGATAAACTGGATCAACAAAAGTTTGATAGAATAAAATTTTATCGCTCATCAAATTGATGATCGATTTGAAATTGAGTTGTTTCTGATGCTTACACGCGCATTTTATGATTCAATAATGAAAAAATGGGCATTAAGTGTTCTGAAAGTGTTTTTTCAAATGTTTGGAACTTAATCGCAGATATAATTTGGATTCACCGGGAGGAAAATATAGGAACAAGGATGTCAGGGAAAATGTATTGAAGTGTATTGTGAAAGAAATAGGTATTACTGAGCTTATTACAGCTAAAATACAAAATACATGATTACTACAAAAGAATCATCGGGTTTGACAAAACTATATTTCAGATAATATTACAACTAGAATGGTTAACTATATGATGGTAGACAGAGAAAATATCAAAGTTTTAGCGCATTACAAATGGTCAATGTGGGTCCTTGAGTCACACGACAGATGTCCAAATGATAATCCAGTTCAGCCCATACACGCTGCAATGTATTTAGGTCGCTACTGTTAACAGCATCGGTAATGCGTCTTCTGAGATCAGCCAGTGTTATAGGTAGTGGTAGTACTAAAACCGTGTCTTTAATTTAACCCCAAAAATAAAAACCGCACGGTGTAATATCAGGAGAATTGAGAGGCCACGCAAACAATGTCAAATCGTCTGCTGCACAACGGCGTATCCAATGATGAGGGAGTTCCTTGTAGAGATACCGACGCACTTCATGATGCCAGTGTGGTGGGACTCCATCTTGTTGTTATATGAAGTTGTTGGAATCAGCCGCGTTGCATAAATAACCACAGTTGCAACATATCGAGGTACGACATACCGGTCACAGTTTTTTCATGGAAGAAAAATGTTCCATACACTTTTGTGCTGGATACGGCACAAAAACATTCAATTTGTGAGAATCTCTTTCATGTTGGACAATTTCATGAGGATTATCCGTACCCTATATCCGAATATTGTGACGGATCACCTTGCCACTTAAATGAAATGTCGCTTCGTCATCGAATAACAGACGGTTAGCAAATCCGTTGTCCTCCATTGCCTCCTGCATGTTATTACAAAACTAGGTTCGCTTGACACAGTCGTCTTGTTGTAACTTTAGCACCATCTGTATACGGTACGGTTTGAGTCGCAATCGCTTCCGCAAAAGTTTCCACGTAGTTTGCTGCGAAATACCAAGTGCACGGCCTGCTTGACAGGTAGGTTGTTGTGGCAAACGCACAAAATATTGTCTAACCGCATCCGCTGTTGCGTCTGACACTCGTGGTTTTCCAGTGCTTTTACGTTTAGCAAGTACACCTGTGGTCTTGAATTGTCGATACCATCGTAGAATGCTCTGATGACCTGGAGGATCAATTTCGTATTCCCGTCGGAATGCACGTTGCACTGTAACAACCGAAAAACATCGCGCGTATTCTAAGACACAAAATGTTTTCTGCTGCATAGTCGCCATTTTGATTACTGCGGACGTAACTTGAACGTACTCATGACAAGCTACCTCGGCAGGAGCGCGTTTTAAACGTAGAGGTTGTCGCTGGCCATAGACATATCCTCTATTGCTGTATCTGTCATACTTTCCCAATTATAGCTTTCTCAAATACAATGATTCTTTTGTAGTAACCCTGTAAAATCATGACAATCAGGACAATATACAAATAAACGGTTTTAAAGATTGAAACTAAGTATTCCGCATCTGTGGCCCTGAACAATATTCTATCATAAAATTGTTACTTGTATACCCTTTGGGGCATGTATCGTGATAACAAACCAAAATTTCTCCAAAAATAATCAAAAATTCAGTATATCTGGATTTATAGGACCCGCTGTACTCGCTGTAATCAGTAGGGTACATCTGTGAGACATCTTGAACAATATTCTATCATAAAATTGATGAATCGTATACTCTCTGGAGGCTGTATCGTGCTAACAAACTGAAAATTCTCCAAACATGACAAAAATTTTGTACTTCAAGTACCATAGCACCTGTGGTACCGGCTTTAGTGAGCTGAATATCAATAGGGTTCATCTTTAAGACGCTCTGAATAATATCGAATCATAAAACTGGACACTTGTATATACTCCGGAGGCTGTATCTTGCTAACCAACTGAAATTTCTCCAAAAATGACAAGAATATCTTACTTAAAGTACTGTAGCACCTGGTGTATTATCGCTGGTGAGCTGAAAATCAATAGAGTTCGTCAGTGAGATGTCTTGAATAATAATCAATCATAAAATTGGTGACTTGTTGAACTCCGAAGGCTGTATCATGCTAACAAACTGAACTTTCTCAAAAAATGACAAAATGTCGTACTTCAAGTACCATAGCACCCGTTGTACTGGCTCTGGTGAGATGAAAATCAATAGGGTTCATCTGTGACATGTCCTTAATAATATTCAATCATAATATTGGTGACTTATTGCAGTCCGGACGATATATCGTGCTAACAAGACATGTACAAACCGTTTTTTCGTGTTGTTGTTGATGGAAAGGGTGAAAATTCGAACTTTTTTTGGGTTAAACCAATACTTTTCTCGATAGATAGGTTGGGCGGAAAAGTAAAGAGAACATACAAGTTTTGTAAATCATAGAGAAGTGAAATGGGAACTGAGTAAGTTTATATGTCAAAGCTCATATTGTATGGGCAGGGACGGATTTAGATGAAAGGAGGCCCTACGCTTTCCTTTCCATATGTGATTTCTGCCCATCTTTTTGTGGAACACGGACAAAAGATATAAACGTCGTTCACAGCACCGAAAAAACTAAAAAACAGCATCAAGGCAACAATCAACAACTGAACGACCTACTAAATTTAAAGAGTGACCAGCGCATGGAACAAATCTTGCAAACTTGTAGTTTTTTGCTGCATACCATTGAATGTACCAGCCATACTGGCTGTATTATCATAAGGCATTTTCTTAAATAAATCTTAAGTTCATTAGTGATATAGTTAAATAATAAATCCGCTATGCTTTCCCCTGAATGATCTTTTAGCTCAAGGAAAGTTAAAATATCTCAGTCGATAAAACTGCCTTGAACAATGTGGTACTTCAAGTTCCATAGCACTCGTCGTGCTGGCTTTAGTGAGCTGAAAATCAAAAGGGTTCATCTGTGATATATCCTGATCAATATTGAATCATAAAATTGGTAATTTGTTGCACTCCGGAGGCTGTATCGTGCTAACATGACATTTTACAAAAAGTGGGCAACCACAACGGCGACGACATACACACAGGATTTTTTTTAAAACCTATTTCTCTTGTTTTTCTCGCTGAAAAACGAAAAAATAACTTAAAAAAATCCAAAATTCCAACTTCTCTCGCATATTAGATAGGGTTGGACGGAAAAGAAAAAGTTGATTTACTTCGAGGTTCCGCAAAATTTTTATTTATAAAAAAATTAGTAGTTTTCAAAAAAACCTAGAAAACTATTCAAAAATCATTATGACAATAAAATCAATTGAAAACAATTCAGTAATTGTTGAGTTAGAGCTTTTTGTTCATCAACTGGCGGGTCAAAATTTACGTTTCCGTGTTCGTTGACTTCTGCAACTATTAGAGTGAGAGACTTCTGGTTTTCTGCGGTCTCTTTCTTCTTTTTTTCCACATATTAATGTTTATTTGTCCCGATTACTAATCGATAATTGTTTGGATATTTCATTTTACATTTAATTTTATAATAAAGAACCATTTTGCGGCATATCCAAATAAATCAACCTTTTTATACATATTTTTCTGAATCCATAGCAAAGATATCTTTTGCATAATCCCCCGATTTTTCCCCATTAAATCCGGAAAAGCTAATTTTCAGAGTTGGCAACTCTAATTGTGTCATGAGTAATTATAAGTCTTTAATTTTCGAAAAAAAGCCCAACATCTAAAATACTTAAATGCTCTTCGCCTTTTTTTCTGATGCTATTTCAAGCTTCGTTTCCAACTTAATATGTTTATGCACTGCGATTTGTCCGTCAGCGCGTTTTTAGTCTTTCCAATGATTTTTCAAGACTTTTACCCTTTCACAGACATAACATCCTTTTTCAGTAGCGTATTTTTTTCTATCACTCAACAGCCGGTTTTAATAAAATTAAAGACATATGTTGATAGTGGTTTAAGAAAGAAAAGAAAAACAGTGTTTGAAACGTAGACGTGCGAAAGGTGAGAATGGTTTGTTATTAAAAAAAGAAAAAAAAAAGAAAAAATTAACAGGCCGGATGTTGAGTAATCTTTAAAATTTATTACGAGACACGCAGCAATACGTTGGGGTAGACAAACATTTTTTAAGTATCCGAGAAGTAACCGGTTGAGGTTTTGTTTTGATAGATTTGTTTTATGATTTATGAGGTAATTTATATTTCGAAATATCTTCAGACGGGAACGGAATGAGCAAAAATACATGAAATATCAACTAAAAATAAATTGAGAGGCGAGAAAAACGTTTATGTTACGTTGAGAAAAATGTTATTGCGTAGAATTGATGGGGAAATGGAAAACTAATGTAACATTTATGGATATTTTAATGGAAAGCTCCACACGAGAATTCGCATTCGGGTGCCAAAAAAGTGGGCTTCAAGCGCATTACATCTAGAGAAGTAGTAGAAGAACGATATTTATTGCTTAAATCGTTTATGACAGACCAGTTTTGTTTGGTTGCAATTTTGCTCTCTAAATACGGAAGTTATAATGCATTTATTTAGCAGAATCAAAGACTTTATCATGTACTAATTTATATTTTGTTATACAGTGCTATTCAAAAGTCCCCACCTCCCCTCGTATCTTTTGAACGGCTACACTTACATTAATAGAATTTGGAGGGTGGAAATAAAGTGTTGTAAACTTCTCTACGAATGGTAACAGGTGACGTAATAGTAATAGATGATGTCACAGTGCCACTCTTGCCAATATCTTTAAATAGGACCTTATGGCTAGTGATATTTCGTTTGAAAGGCATTGACATTGGCTACATAGCCATATTAATTTTGTTTGGGTTTAAATTAATTTTGACGGATAAATTAAATAAACACCAAAATTATTGAAATTATTTTTTTAAATTTAATTTATCAAATATCAACAATGGATTCTTATAGCAAGTGTTCGAAATGTGCTCCGTCTACTTCCTGACAGTAATACATCGGCCGGCGAGGTCCTATAGAATGGCCACCTCGGTCACCATATCTGACACCATTAGATTTTTTTCTATGGGGGTACTTGAAATCCAAGGTTTATCCTACGGCACCAGATAGCATTGGCGTTTTGAAAGAAATAATTACTGAAGAATGCAATGCTATTTCAGTTGACACATTCGAACGAGTACGACAAGAGTTTACTTATAGGATGTATTACTGTCAGGAAGTAGACGGAGCACATTTCGTACACTTGCTATAAGAATCCATTATTGATATTTTATTAATTAAATTTAAAAAAATAATTTCAATAATTTTGGTATTTATTTCATTTATCCCTCAAAATTAATTTAAACCCAAACAAAATTATTATGGCTATGTAGCTAATGTCAATGCCTTTCTAACGAGATATCACTTGCCATAAGGTCCTATTTAGAATTATTGGCCAGAGTGGCACTGTGACGTCATCTATTACTATTACGTCACCTGTTACCATTCGTAGAGAAGTTTACAACACTTTATTTTCACCCTCCAAATGTTATTAATGCAAGTGTAGCCGTTCAAAAGATACGAGGGGGGAGGGGACTATTGAATAGCACTGTATAGTAAAACATAGGTCGTCTATGAATTTTTCCAAGTTTCAATGAGATCGCATGTTTTGTTTAATTACAGCGTATGCCTTTTGTAATCCATATCTTATGGTACTGAATATTTTAACGCCCGAAGACGATGAGTGTCTATATTATAGAGTCAAAGCTGGTCCTGGACTGCTTGACAATGCGCAGAAACTGGCTGACTCTCACCTGGATGCCGTAACATGGGGATATTGAAGGCAATGAAGATGCAGATGAGCTCGCGAGGGAGGTCGGTATTCTTTGTAGGACCTGAGTCAATACCTCCTAAATTGTATACAGGGGGCGTTGCCTGATCCCTTTTGCTAAGTGGGTAAGGGCAACTTGCAGGAAGGCAGAGTTTTTATGGAAGTACAAAATGTTTGCATCCATTTAGTACAATGGCGACTGAAGTCCTTATCTTCGTCGTTCGCTAGTTAACGCAACACCGCTTTATAATTTTCGTTACAATTATATTCTGTTATATCCACAATGACTGCGTCACCAACTACACTTTTACGGTTTTGATAACCACTATTATGGTACTACACAAACCGATCTCACTAACTACTAAATTTTACGTTAAAGCAACCCAATTCGAATGTCGTATGGCGCCTTGTATGTTTTTGATGATGGTGTTCAGTTGAAGTATGTTTTCGCTAACGGCGCCTTTTACGCACAGGCGCACTGTAGCCGTTTAAGTGTTCTACGGAGGTGTTTTGCGTGAGTATATTTTCGCCTAGCCAATGAAACGACACGCTATGGTGTCTAGCGTTATGGTTAAGTATGTACCCCTGTTAGGATATTTGCAAAACAAGAGTCGATAATGACAAAAATAAGGAAGAAGCAACTAAATTGGTTTGGACGTGTTATTAGTATAGAGACAGATAGGATTGCAGAATAAATATAATGGAGGACTCAAATGAAAAATGAGTAGGGAGGCCCAGAAGGATAGAGATATACCAAATAAGAGAAATATGTTCAATAGAGGGAAATAGATTGCAAGACATAGAGTGGACTGTAAAAAATGGACGCAAAAAGAACCAACCCATGAAAAGGCAGAAGGAAAAGAGAAGAGGAAGGATATTTGCCTATTAACAGCTCAAGGAAGTGGCCGTGGGAGATTTTTAAAGTGTTCTAAAAAACTCAAGCTTGAGGACATGTGAATTGGTAAAATGATGTTTTACAAAATATCTTTCAGATCCCAACAACAGAATAATGAGAAGAATTTTAAACAATTAGTGAACGTTTGTTAATGTAGTTAGCTACTACGTTAGCTACTACATATGAAATATTTCTAATAATAAATTTATTCATGAATTGATCTGCTTTTCGTATTATTACCAATGTTCTACATCCTGTATAAATACAGTAATGACTGCCATTTTTTAGAAAATGTGAAATTGACAGATTCGATTAGAGATTTCAGTTTTCATCCAATAAAAGAACGTATCTCTTATGAAATTATAATTAAAATATTTGTCGATGTAACTCATTCTCAGTCCAATTTTTAAAGCTTGCAACAAAAAAGCGTAATCTGTTTTTGCGATTAGTAATTACGATCTCACCCGCGTTTGATTTTATTACGTTCAAATACAGGGGTAAGCAACTACATTGAAACTCGCAAAGACTTTGAGAAGTATAAGCTCAATTTGTACAAGAAGTAATTGAACATAACCTCGTTATCATTAGCTGATTTTCAACTGACTCTTATCAAAGGATCATAGCCGTCAACAGCCCCTTCGTCCCCATTCCTGACTTGCGATTCTGGCATCATGTTCCCATGTAATTAAGTAATGGAAATCAGAGTTTGACCTTCTGATGGAGTTTTATTTGTTCAAGAGTTACAACTAAATGCGAGAGGCGATAGACTGTTTGTTATTTCAGAATTTGAATTTAAGTTACTTGACGTTTGGCCTCTAACTAATACAAAATCTAAAGAGATATAGAATAGAATCGTTATACAAAAAGCTTGTGGCTATTACCCTTTAAAAGAGTTATATTTTCTAATCAATCTTTCATGTTTTTTGAAGATATAATGATCTTTGTTATTTCAAATGTATCTATCGCTCTGCATATTTTTCAAATTTTTATCCAAAATCACTATATTATTATGAGTTCAAAATTCAAATAGTTGGCGCTCTTTTAATGTGATATATAAAACTTAAGTGTTTTATAAGTCATAAAACACGCCAGAAATTTACAGAAAAATTCACGCTAATATACAAATCATTGTTATTCTAAAATTGCTTTCTAATACAGTTTCGTTGATCCATTTTTTCGAATAGTAAAAAATCGAAAAGCACACCAAAACACGACTAACTTTTTTATCTGTCAAAAACAAACTGACCATCCAAAATGGCTGATATTGCCAACATATATAACAGACATGTGTATCAACATAACAGAAAATAAAATACATACGTAACTCACGAAATTTGAATCAGACCTCGAATATATACCAGAATTCGTTAATGGGGATATTTTTGGATTCAACAATTTTGTACTCACATTACTTTCTGTTTTAAAAGAAATTGTTGTATTTGTAGCTAAAGATATTATCTTTGAAATATTATTAGACATATTACCTGCATATGTGATGGTTTTATAATTCTTTATTTCGTTAGTTTGTTCAAAAAATATTTGTTGTAATACTAATTTTTTCTCTTTTCTATTCATTAATTTATTTATCATATGTAATTGGTAACCGTTGGATGTTGCTATTTGTTTAATTGTATTAATTTCTCCATTAAAATTACATTTGTTCATAGGAACTGAAAGAGCTCTATGTATCATTGAATTATATGCTGCTAATTTATGTGACATGGGATGACTGGAATTATATAGACTTGTTACATCAGTTGCTACGGTGGGTATCAGTTAGAGTACTTCACCACTATTACTAGGAAAACATAAAAGGTTTTAACAAATTAATTCATAGGTTTCACTAGCTCGAAATTATATGGTTGTTCTATTCGGACCGGTAGAGTGGGTCGTGGAGGAGCCAAAAATAAAAGAAATAGATTTCTAGGGTTCTTTATAATCCTCACACTGAACAGCTTAGTTACCCAACTTGTCTAGTTGCTTATTTACAGGTAATATGGCCCCATGTAGTACTACACGGTGTACATAGTGCTATATATATATATATATATATATATATATATATATATATATATATATATATATAGATATATAAGGTGCTTCTAAATAATATTTATCTTGAAAGCAAAACTAATGGACTAAATAATTTATAACTCTAACAACTAATTGACCAGACAATATTTCTGGTACGGGAGCAGGACCCAGCCACAATATGCAGAACTAAGAATAGAATTGAAATCTCTTACTTCCTACTCCAGGTGGTGCAACTCTACCTTTGCAGCAGGCTGTACGTTGGTATAATTTGTGACCGTGTTAGATGCTACTGGAACTAATGTAATGGACAGGTTGCTGGTAAATAGTTCGCAGCTAATTATTTAACTGGACATTCCAGTATTGGCCTGAAATTGCGAATATTTATGATTAGATGAGCATCTCCGGAAATGAAGGTATCTTACCGAATATGGGCAGCGGCCGTGTAAAGAAAGGTACGTAAATCCACAGAATGTGTGCATCAACTGATGTCAATCGTACTCTCTCTTTGATGTCACTTTCTTTGTACTAGGGCTACTTAGATCCGAAATAGAATTCGATTTTAATTAAACCACATGGTCTACATTTGGCCCAGAAAAAAAGAAAAGACAGAAGGAAGAGAGATAGACAACCTGAACATTTCCTTAGCTAGGCAATTTTTGGTGACAATCAATTCCATAGTACTCACAGAACTAGAGTAAGATTTATATTTTGTATTAAAGAAGAATTTTAGTTCAAGGTCAATCGACATTAAACAATGTAAACAATGACTACAGGTTATTTCAATAGATAATTAGCTGATCTTTTTTTTGAATTTATAATAAATTGTAAGTATTATTTAATTAAATCCCTATTCAGTCAAAAAAATATAATGAACCCGTAACACAGTGTGCATTCGTTTCCTGTAAATTGAATAATCAAGTACATTTTCAACTTCTTAAATCGAGAAAACTGATTGAGTTATTTTCTTCAACTTCTAATGTAAATTTAAACGCGTTAATGTTACTACCATTAGTTGAATCTTATTCACCAACCGATTTGATAAAATTTTGGGAAAGACATAGAAAAGTTAATGAAATCAAGCATATAAATAGTATACAGGGTGAGCCAAAGGTTACTAATGATTATTCCGATTATTTATCAATGTTATTGGATTTTCAAAGGAGTGAAGTGGAATCTGAGAAAAGGATCAACGTAGCACAGAGAGGATTTGGAAATGAGGCAAACCATCAGGAGAGTAACAATCTCAGAACACTGAAACAAGGTGAGAGTAGCAACTATTGTATAATTACTTTTCTCTTATCTATAGGATCAACTTTATTTTTCCTTACATATATTACATTTTTAAGTGTTTTCCTTGAATCCATATTTAATAACACGTGTAACATTTGACACCGCACATGTTACATTTGACACCAGTGGTGTCATTAGTAACATATGTTCTATCCACACGAATGTTCTTTTATGAAATTTTGACACATTTTGCAAATTATTAATATGCCATCATCATCCCCACATTCAAGAGAATACCCAGGTATTTTTTCAAAAGATTTGCGTTCTGATAGGAATGGAAACAATGATTCAATTTTTATTACAATTGATACCGGTCTCTCCTACATTAAGCTTTTTTGGATATGGAGTGAGGGATTCCACATCTCAGTGTGATCAATAGATACCGCTATGCCCATTAATGTTTAGATTCAGAAGAAAAGTTGCCTCATCGGAAAACATAATATTACTTAAATCATTTAAATCGTAGCATTTTCTCTTAATTATGTTTGCAAACTACTTACGACCATCATTGGGGGTAAGTCCTAAATCCACCTCACTATGTATTATGAGACATTAATTATTTTTACTTGTCTACGACTTTAAGTATATTATAATATGAGAGAGCATTCACAAAATACGGTATAAAACAACAAGAAAAGTCCTTCTGAAAGTCAATTTTGCCAGCAATTAAATTAATCAAGATTGCAGATTAAATAAATATGGTACAAGCTTTCCGATTTTTGTGGAGAATACCTTAAAGCGATCTCTGCTTTAAGTGACTATTAAGATTCAATTACTGCGTAATATTCTAGAGACACGAGTACGTGTAACCGATATTAGCATGGCAGACGTGAACGAGTGTGTGACTTACTGGCTCTTTGGCGCGCGAACCTTGTCGCCTTATATTACCGGCGACAGTGACTTGCACTTATAATTGTGTTAAATTACCCGCACTTTCCGATAAGGATAGTCAATTTAATAATGCAGGTAGATCCGGTGAAGTGACTAGTCGCGTGGGGAGTGCCCGGCTTCTTAGTTTCACAGAACCGTTTTAAGCCTATTTTGAACACTAACAATAAATATTATAAATCGAAAATTAATCACAAAGTATGACGATTGAACCTTACAAAAATATTGCAGGTTTACGAATTATAGGGTGTTTGAAGTTTAGATTTTGTTTTTGAATTTCGCAATTATCTTTAAATATTTTAGTAGTTTCTATTTGAATCGTCTTAAAAATAGTAGAATAGTGACTGCTGAAGGGTAAGTTTTGATTTGCAACAACTACGAGAATATTCCAATCTGCACAATTTTCTGCAACTCTTGTTGGTTCCGCTCCCGGAACTTGAAAATTTGGGCTCTCCAGCGGCATTCGTCTTTTCTGATCTGTCGGTATACAGAATATAATTCTGATGCTCCATCTGTCATTGCTTCTTACGACAAGGTATCCCATTCCAATCTAATTTCTTGATTCTAGAAATGGCATCAGTAGCTTTGGTCTGCTCTCTAATCCATGTGTTTCGCTTTGTATCTGTAAAAGTGAGTCCATGCTTCTATTGGTTCCTTGCGGATAATACGCTTGTTATTGTTCAAGTTTCTGAAGCGGGAAACAAAACACACCAATCAAAAACACTTTTCAGTAAATTGCTAGGCGAGTTTTAAATGTCAGAATACACACAAAGCAAGTTAATTTATTTCATGATCCTTCAATTAATTGTATGTATTGAAAGAACAAAGAACTCTTGAGATTTGCAGATGTACTGTGTAACTTGCTTTATCATTTGATGAATTGCGTGAAAAGCTTCGAGAATTGAATGAAGAAAGAAAACGGAAATTCTGTTATTTCACCTCAGAAGGTCACTATTGATGTGGATGAATTACAAACAGGGTACAGTTATACCATTCTCGATAAAAATCAACCTCCATATCACGAGTTGAATAAAATTTGATCTTTCATGGAATTCTTCACCCTGAAGCAAACTAAACGCTCTTGAATTGTTGCAAGTCTACAACTTCTCATGATATTGAAAATATTAAATATCGTTGTTAGAGACAAGAGAATAAAGTTTGGAATGTCCTGTTTACATCAGTCACTGCATTGAAAGTTAAGTTGAATTATTGATCTTATTCTGTAACATTTACTGTCCACTAGAGGTGTGCTGTACAGTTCATTTCAATGAATTAGATCATGTGAAATAGTTCACCAAAATGAACTAGTTCGCTGAACTAGTTCGATTGAACTATAAACACCAGAAACCGAATTACTATTACAATACAATAATTCTTATTTGGTTTTTCGTTTTTTTTCTAGTTCAATTTCTCTAACCGTTCCATTACCAAAAAATGGGATGTTGTTATAGTTTACACCCGTAAGTCCTGTAACACCTTCTTCGCACGTATGAAATTAGATGGTTTTGAACGATCTCGCACCGCGCTATTGGTTCTGTGAGTTATGTCGTTCAGTCCACGTTCAGTCATGTCATAGTAGTAATAGTAGTTTATTTTTATAGGTTCTGTCATTTAGTCTACATTCAGTCATATTAGTAGTTCATTTTGAACTAGTTCATTTTAGCAAAGTGAACTAGTTCATTTTCCTTGTTGACTGAACTAGTTCCTTTTTCTAGTTCGTCCGCGAACTAACCATCTCTACGTCCACGATGATTGAAAAAGAAGAAATTCCAAAATAATCGCGTAATTTAAGGTATTTTCGATAAAAGAACGAGAAAGAAGAATTTGGCGTGTCGAAGGAAGGGAGTGTAGTGACATAAGTGAATTATTAATACAGTAATAATAATAGTTGTTATTGAAGTTGAAATCGTGGTAAAAGAGGTTATGTTGTGTAAATTCTAATAATTATCAGTTTGGCGTTGTATTTTTGTCAAGAGTCATTAATAAAGTAACTTTATTATTTGGAGTAATATTCATAATAATACTATGAATTAATTAGTAATGCATAATCATTTAGTGTCTTGTTCTATTAATGGAAAATTACGCAATATTTCATACACTGAAAAAACTTTTTACTGCTTGTTGATTTGAGAAAAATAATAGTTTTCAATTAATTAGCTTCTTCAAAACTTTTGAAGATACCTTGATGATAATTAATAATCGATAATATTTACGGTCCAATCAGAAACAAATTAACGTTTTATAACTACACAGAATCAAAGCAATCATAAGAATCTATTATTAAACTGCTGCCATTGCCCATTGGACACCGCCTCTGTATTAATTTTAGCTCCTTTACAGTTATATCATCGATAATTGATCGCTCTAGTGGTTTTTGTGTTGACGATCCTTTTACGGCGTAATTATTGTAGAGTTGAATGGCAAGTGTTATGATGGACGAGCGGCTGCTGGAGGAAAAAATCTATATACACGCTGAACAGGTTTATCCAAATTGCATAATCAGAAGTGTACATCCACTACACGGACTATGCAGGTTGTAAATCCAATTCAGTGCAAACTTGTTTCCTTTTTTTATTTTGGAAACAGATGTTATTGTCTTATTAGAAATTATTGCCGATGTAAGTGTCGTCAACGGAAGCTCTGCATCTGCAGTATAATCCTGTAAAGCTTAGTACGTTAACCTCAGAATTTGCATCTGAAGATATATCTGTTAAATAGATTTATGAATTAATATTATAAGAATGAGATTGGAAAAACTTGTTGATTATATAGTGAAGTAGATTTAAAAGAATACATTCAAATGCAAGGTAACTTTATAATTAATCACAAAAAATAACAATAATATGATCTCCAGTTGGTCAATGTTGCCAGTTCTTGCTTGGCATATTATTAGCAGTGCTGTAACTTCAACAATAAAAGTATATTTTCAACTATATTCTTACTATTAGTATTTATTAATTTCCTTATTTTTGTAAAATACACTTTAGGTTACAATATTACAATATAATATTTTGTTGCTTTTATGGCTTTTAGTATGCTGGACTTCCTATCGAAAAATATGCCCCGTAAAAGTTGTAGACATTTGAAAAATCTAAATCTAAAAATCTTTATGACGTATATAGCAAATAACTCTGTACAGGATACAGATGATAGTTTGTGCAATTGGTATCTACTCCTTCCGATGTTTTGGATGCATCCATATAGATTTGTACGTATCAGGTGTAAATATTAACAATGCTATGAAAGTTTCACTTAATAAGGGCTGGTTGTGTGCTTTTTTATTGAAGCTGCAAAGATCGATTAGAAGTAGTCCAAGGTGGAGTTCTGAGTTTATTGTTAGCTATGAACATAATTGGTATGGTGATAACTAAATCGTAATAATTATCAAACCTTTCGTAAAATGCTGCAGCTGCTCTTCTTTTCTTTTGGTACGGACAACTATAATGATTTTTAAAGGTGTTGGATTATGTGGATTTGCCGCAGTATTAGTAGCATAAGACATGCTGAATAGTTGTCTTCCATGATGTAAAGACAGTTAACCTGCTTTACATAGTACACTAGAAGTAGGACTTGTACTGATGTTTCAAATGGCTAAACGAATGGCAGTATTACGGATGTTATTTGATTGTTTGAGAGTGGTATTCTCTGAAGAGTACATCAGTCAGATCCCCAACTTGTGCATTTTGATTATATTTAAGTTGTTTTTACAAGTCATCACGAGTTCTAGAATATGCTCTTTCCAATTTAATTTAGAACAAACGATTACTCCTAGAAATTTGTATGTTTGTGCGAAGCTGAGACTTTCATTGTATAGTGTGAGACAAGGATGATACCGTAAAACGGGGCGACTTGATACCATATTTGCAATATTCGATACCCTACCGCCGTTTATTTACCGTTCTAATTCAAATAAAAATTATTTTAGATTACTTTGAGGTGGTGGCTATTGGACACAACGCTTAAAAAAGTTGTCCACTCCCTAAGAAAAAAATATGGAAGGTCTTTTTTCAAGTCATGTTGCGGTAACTTGAAATTTGCCTTTATTTTACATTGTAGTAGCTAGTAGAAACGCAATTGGGGCGACATGAAAATCGCAATAACTGATTTTGTAGGTCCAACATAAAACAAATAATTTTTTTCATATTTCTGCATTATTTTACACACACAAAAACATTTTTTTCAAAATTGGTTTTATTGTCATCACATATTTATTATAAAAATAAAAAACAATATTCTACATTAATAAAATAACCCAAAATAAACCTTCTTTGGTATAGTAGAGATTACAAAAAAATAAATAAAAGCAAATTCGTTTGACAATTTACAATCAAATTAATAATTAAGATCACATATTTTTAAATTTTAGCTGCCCTCGTCGTAATGTTTCATATTCTAAAAGCTTTTGCTTAATTTCTTATTGCTCGACAAATCCGATGTCTTCTGCCGGGGGAAAACATATGCATTAGGTATTTTATTACTTAATCTTAAGAATGAGCATAGATAAGAACCATTTTTTTCGCAATTTATTATTTTTGCCACATATTGCTTATTGGTACCAGCTTCAGTTTTCATGCCAATGTGAATGAAATCACCTTGTTTAAAATCTGACGAGACGGAAGAATCTTGTATAGGTGACATGTTATCATCAATTTTATTGGTGTCTGTGTCGGAAAACGGTTCTGTGTCCAGATCTTCGTCGCTGTCGACGGTTAAATCTTCTTCATCCACGTCACTTTCGGAAGAAGATGATAACCTTGGGCGTAATTTTTTATTCGTGCTTTTATTTTTATTTGGATTGAATGGCGCTGATGTTGATGGTAGCTATAGGTCTTCCTGTGAATTGCTTTTACCTGCATCAACAAACAATTCTTTCTCCATACCAACAGAGATTGGTGCTCCAAACCTAGATTTTCAAACACTTCTTTTAGTAAATCGACAATTGCATCTTGTTCTTGCTTTCTTTGCTTGTCTGTTTTTGGTAGCTAGCATAAAATTTCATTTCTATTCAGTGGTAATAGACCGGTCGCTTCAAAGCCTGATTGAATATTTTTTTCCATACTCTCTGAAAGTCTATTTAATGCCTATGTTAATAAGCGTGGGAATACTTCTTTTCTTACAGTTTCTTTATTATGTTTTTCCATTCTTGAAGTATCTTCCTCCAAGCGATCTTAATTGGACGAAAACGCTAACATCTAATGGCTGCCTAAGGTACATACTGTTAGGAGGCAAAAGCACAAAACGAATGTCATTCTCCGTACATTTCGAAATAACATTGGCCGAAATGTGGCTTGCCAAATTATCTCCAATAAGAATTTTAGGACCCGGTGGCAAAGATCGAAAACATGTTATTAAACCAATCATCAAAATATTAATATTAAACCATCCAGAACGAGAGCGATTATCTCTGGCTCCAGTTGGTCCAAATTCCGTCCAACTGGTCTGCCTTATAGACTATGTAGACTGGAAGCATAAATCCTGAAGCTGCACAAGCAAACATGACGGAAGTAGCTGTTTTAGATGTATCCATTACCTTCTCCGCTTTTTTAGAAGTCCTACGAACGATGACTTTCACGCGGCCAGGATCGTCCGTAAAATTAGTCTCATCGTAATTTACTATTGCGTTGGGTGAAACATTCTTTTAGACAGCTCCTCCTTATGTCGCTTTGAAAATTTTTGCAGCCAGGTTTCACCAGGTCTGTTGTCTCGGAATTGTGGCAATTTTTTTCCACTTCTGTCCAAGTAAGATTTTACTATCTCTTTAATATCGTTTGAATCACAGGGATAACCCCAGTCCGCTGCGATAGATATAGACCGAACCAGATAGTTTTTCTCTTCGATCGACATTGCAGTTTGACCTCCAATTGATTTTGTGTGTAGTCCTTTACCTTTTCTATATAAACTTATAAAATGAATTTCATATTCTTCACTTAAATCTTCTAATTTTGTAACTTGTTTGTGTAGCTGTAGTACTCACTGGAGCGTGTCTCCGCTATAATCCCGATATATCCGGCTTCCCGGCTTCCTTTTGTTTATACGCACCATTTTTCAAGTCGCCCCTGAAATTACATAAAAAAATAAAATGATACACCACTGGCAAGTAAGAAGGAAAGTAAGCCTTTTAGGTTAGAAAACGATTGCCTGATATATAACTACTCTTGAAAAAAATACGGCGATATCCCAGTTTTTTCGGGGATCTCTGTACCATAGGAAGTTTGCAGGTTAAAAAAAATCAAGCTTCTTACCTTTTTTTGGAGATGCGCAACACAATAACAGTGAGTAAATAACCAGTACCACAACATAAACTCAACTAAGAAGCATGGTAGGCATAGATGCACACTCAATTTGAGATTAAAGTTTCGACCGCCAGAGAGCAGCATCGGTTTTAACTGGAAAAAGCAAATTTTTTCAAGTCACCCCGGTGTTTTCAAGTCTCCCCATTTCACGGTAGTTATTATTGTGTAAAATATAATATAGTGTTATTCAGTCTTCAGTTAGACATAACAATTTTCCTCTAACTCTCGGTGAAGCCTCAGACGACTAAATCACAGCATGTGGATACTTTTGAGAAGAGCCTAAAGAAGGATATAACAGAAATATTTTGTTCGTTTTTGTCAGCTGCCCGTTTTGTATTGTAATAAAGTCAAATTAAAGCACATCTAGATGGAAAGTGTTTCCCACCATACAATTCATAATTATATTGTTGCTAAGTCTTCTGAATGAAAAAATAAGTCGTCAATTTAAAATTCACGATGTTCTCCCTTTTTATAAATTGTGACATACATTAGAATATTGTGGTGGAATCGATCCAACACATTTGAAAAAATCTTGGTGACCATAATTAGTACGAAGCAGATCAAAACTCACAGACAGAAAATAAGAAGAGACCTTATATGAAAATAAGAAGAAGCGAATAGGAGAAAAATTGCTTTTATATGTATTATTTTATGTTTTATCTAAAAATATCAAATTGGGTAACTGTACTTGAATACTAATCAATATAAAACCTCCAGGAGAGCAGAAATATTTAAATAACTCAATTATATACAATAAATCGGAGAAGTGACCGTCAAATTCTAGTTTTACATAACACATAATATAACCATTAGACTTCTTAATAATACTGATGGCGGGAAAATCTAATAACTTATATAGCAATTCTTGCATTTTCCAAGAACATATCACTTTTAAGATACTTTGTCAAATATTTCTCTTCAAATTAGAGTGAAAGAATCATTTATAAAATACCTTGAAGTTCAATAATTATCACTTCAAGTTAGGTATTGAATAAATTAAGTTGCTCCACAAATCAGCTCCCCATCAAAAGGTGGTGAGATATCGTTTCAAAACCCCCATTCCTTGTTACTTTTCACACGGATCTTCATGATAAATATTGTTGAAACTTGAAATTTTCTCTCTTACTAGTACTAGATGGCAAACTTTCTATACACATTGAAAGAATAGCATATATCTACCTACCTTTCTTAAAATTTACAGTGATACTGTATCACGTCTTATTTTCATAGTGAAATTATTTAACAAACCTCATATTAATGTTTTTTATTGGATTCAAATAACAAATGCGTTGTCTCAATTCGAATTAGCATATCCAGTAATTTCCTGAAGAAACCAAGATGGAAAATGGGTACCTCGTTTTGTTTTGTGTAAACTATAGAATGATTATACTCCAGTGGTGAAAAGAAGATAAATAGACACGCCATTTTATTTAGCAATGTTAACGAGAGAACCTAGTAATGATGTTACGGGTACTTTTTTAGTGATTCTAACCACTATATTGATTAATTAGACTAATAATTGAATGATATGACATATTTTAACATCTGTTAAGATTTGAAGAAGAGCTATCCGGTTCCTACTTTTATATATTAAAACAAAAGTTTTTGTCCAGGAGCAGCAGCAACAATTTTCAGAATTATTCAAAAGAGAAAGATAATATTGTTGGAGATGTTGATGCTATGGATCAAAACTATAATAAAATCACACTCCAGTGAATTTTTCATCATTTTTTTATAACTTCACCTAAATGAACAATGATTAGAAACTCTCTAGAACGATGTAAGCTAGTGTAATGAAGGGGTATATCAAAAGTTAATTGGCGTTGTGTGTTGCATGTATAAGAGTGTTAAATTGACAAATTTATAGAGTTGAATTTGATTTTTAATTTATTTACGCCGAAAAATTACAAATGTCATTATAGAAAGACTTCCAAAAATGCGAAAGAACGTTCCCAGCAAAGTATTTCTGTACGTTGAAGTCACATCAATTGAAATATAAATGAGTAACTATACTCTGTAACTCTCTAAAGGTGGGAAACCTCCATCGGACAAGCGATGGCAGATAATGATCTGAGAGAAGAAGATTGGAAGGGAACTGTGGAGAGAAAAAACGGCTAACTCATAATGGGAAAATGCCGAAGAAGATACTCTGTTCAGTGCTAGTAGCTTATTTTCAGAGCTTCCTATTTGTTGAATTTTCTTCTCTTCTATTTTTGTCGGTCTACATTGTTTTTAGTTTTAGAGCTAGCAGCTTATTTTCAGAGCTTCCTGGAGGATTATTTGTTGAATTTTCTTCTCTTCTATTTTTGTCGGACTACATTGTTTTTATCTTTATTAACAGAGAGTTTTATATATTGATTATTTCCAAAACCTTCTTTGATCTCGTTTACATGTTTGTTATCTGCGTACATACCCTTCTGCTCAATATCGAGTTTGATTACGTTTGTAGAGTAGTATATTTAAATGTTGGAATCAAACAAACCATTTCTCATTCATATTTGGCTTTCGGTTTCATATAATCAAAATCAGAGAATTCTCTGTGTTTGTTTTGTTATAATCCATATACGGATAAAACCAGAAGCTACGATAATAACTTCAAACGATTTGTTCCATACAATATGATCCCTAAGAAACATATGTTAGTTTTGTTAGAAAGGGGACAAATGAGCGTAGGGGCGTTATACAATAAAGAAACATTATATGATGATAAACATCAGGTTATTTCGTTCTTCGTTCACTGTAATGATAGTTCAAAAAGTTTTTGACAAAATGCTTAATTATTTCGTCTGAAATCAATGAACACTGATAAATATCAAAATATGATGCAATTCATATTTTGAATACAACTGAAACCTAGTTTTGATGTGAAAGTGAATAATTACAAAACTAGAGTAACAAATATATAAAACCCTAATCCTTTCTAGGACATGGTAGTGTAGTGTGTGTAGTACACACAATAGATTTGCAGCAAGTGGACATGATCATTCTGGTCTTATTATCTAGTCTCCAGTCTTCCGATGTTGGAAAGTCAGTGCATATTATGATTTGAACGCTGAGAGGAAAATTTTTAAAACCATTAGGTAATAGACAGTAAATAGAGATAACATAGAGAAAATTCCACGTATAATCTGGTGAAAGAATGTGGAAAGAACGAAATAAGACTAGCCTAAGTAAAAGTTATTACAGAAAGTAGAAAAGGATAAAGAAAAAGTCAATATAATAATTAGAGACTGCCTCAAGACAGTGACAAAAGGCCTACGAGTACTAGAGAGCAAATATAATAAACTACACACATTTTTTTCTTGATTTCCATATTTTCGATATTAAGGAAAAAATATGGTCTTGACAGAAATTTGTCATTACTTATTTCACAGACTACCGTAACTTAAATATTAAAGTTTTGAGAATAGATATAATAATATATTTTATACCAAGGTGGTGAGGACTGTTATTATTGACCGAATACCAAGATTGTTTTGCCCCGAGCGGAATAACGTGCCAGGCCTATAAATTACTTCACCACCTTGGTGTATAATATACAATTTATTCGACTACCAGCCAAATGTAAGAAAAAGACTGAAAATAATTTTTTTTAAATTAAGTAGCACAGAAATGCAAATTCCCCGCTTCACTAATAAAGTCTGCGTTGACATGAGTCAAGTGACTTGATTAACTCACTTGAATACAAGTGAATTGAACGCTTTTTGAACGTGTTAACCCCCAGTTCAACTGATTTGATTCATTTCACAGAATGGCCAGTTGAACAAACTTCAACTTTTTAACGGTAGTGCCGGCCATCAACAAATTCAAGATGGCCGGCACTAGGTGCACCGACGAAAAATCGTTGAAATTTTATTAGCGTATCAAAAATATCCATGTTTGTGCTACACAAAAATGTAGATGATAGATATATATTTGCGGGCAAGTGCGCTTATCAAAATTATTGAAGAAATGCGTGAAAACGGAGTTTTCATCACTACATTAGATGTATAAAAAGTATTCGACCAATCTACGCTGCAGAAGTGAGAAAAATAAAACAGAATGCAAAGAGCGGTTTTGGTACACATGATATATATATATATATATATATATATATATATATATATATATTATATATATATATATATATATATATATATATATATACATATATAGATATATATAATTTATTTTTTTCAATTTCTTGGGTGTCAGGTTGTGTAGTTAATTAAATCATTTTATTGTTACTGACGTTTCGTTCCTGGGTTAGGAACTTTCTCAAAGTTTATTATTGACTGAATCAAGTTTCATCGTTTACAGTTCAAAATTAAAAACACATATACAATAGGTAAAAAACATTCATAAAACAGACATCTAAAACAAGTACCATCGATACAAATTCTACGACATTATACAGGGGGAGTACGGAAAGACTTCAGATATATTATTTTATTAAATTATGATAAATCTGACTTAAGTTTTTTACATCTTGCTTATCGTTGACTGTATTTTCTTCCTTTTTAATGTGCACCATTTCTTTAATTGTTAATTTTTTGTAGTTTGAATCTTGAGCTAGAATTTTGGTGTTTTTAAAATCGAACTCATGGTTTTCATTGCTTTCATGTTTGTGGAGAGCCGTGGAAGCATTTTTGGTATATTTATGGCCATTTAATCTATTTTCTAAAGTCTGTGTGGTCATTCCTATGTATTTTTTTGGACAGTTTAGGCAGGGTATAGAATATATAACGTTTGACTTTTTTGTGGTTTTTATTTTACTTTTTAATTTAGTGAATAATGGTGATAGGGTGTTTTGAGCTTTGTGACATATAGATATATCATGTTTAGAAAATATGTGACTGAGTTTTTCTGAAAGCTGCTCTGTATATATATATATATATATATATACATATATAGATATATATATATATATAATTTATTTTTTTCAATTTCTTGGGTGTCAGGTTGTGTAGTTAATTAAATCATTTTATTGTTACTGACGTTTCGTTCCTGGGTTAGGAACTTTCTCAAAGTTTATTATTGACTGAATCAAGTTTCATCGTTTACAGTTCAAAATTAAAAACACATATACAATAGGTAAAAAACATTCATAAAACAGACATCTAAAACAAGTACCATCGATACAAATTCTACGACATTATACAGGGGGAGTACGGAAAGACTTCAGATATATTATTTTATTAAATTATGATAAATCTGACTTAAGTTTTTTACATCTTGCTTATCGTTGACTGTATTTTCTTCCTTTTTAATGTGCACCATTTCTTTAATTGTTAATTTTTTGTAGTTTGAATCTTGAGCTAGAATTTTGGTGTTTTTAAAATCGAACTCATGGTTTTCATTGCTTTCATGTTTGTGGAGAGCCGTGGAAGCATTTTTGGTATATTTATGGCCATTTAATCTATTTTCTAAAGTCTGTGTGGTCATTCCTATGTATTTTTTTGGACAGTTTAGGCAGGGTATAGAATATATAACGTTTGACTTTTTTGTGGTTTTTATTTTACTTTTTAATTTAGTGAATAATGGTGATAGGGTGTTTTGAGCTTTGTGACATATAGATATATCATGTTTAGAAAATATGTGACTGAGTTTTTCTGAAAGCTGCTCTGTATATGGCATTGCTACATATTTATTATTGTTTGACACTTTGTTTTTAGAGTATTTATTTGATGGGTTGTTATATATTTTATAGACTCTTTGTTTGCAAATACGGTTTATGGTATGTATTGGATAATGATTGCTTATTAAAGTCGTTCTAACTTGTTTTATAACATCTGGTCTGTATTCTGGAGAAGTTAATTTAATGGCTCTGTCAACTAATCCAGTAATTACGCTGTTTTTATGTGACATTGGATGGTTGGAATTGTGGTTAAGGTATCGGCCTGATGAGGTTACTTTATTATACAGTTTAGTTTTGATAGTATTATGGTTAGTTCTTATCAATGTCATATCTAAAACATTTATTGTGTTATTTTCTTCTGTTTCTACAGTGAATTTGATTTTTTCATGAAAATTGTTGAAAGCGGACAGTACGTAATTAATACTATCATTGGGTACAGCTGCTAAACAGTTGTCTACATAACGTTTAAAAAACAGAATATTGTGATTCAAATCTTTCAATACTACTTCTTCTAGATATTCCATTACTAACTGAGCAAGTGTAGAAGATATAGGAGAGCCCATGGTGCATCCATTAAGTTGTTGGAAAAATTCATTATTATATTGAAAGTAATTATTGTTTTGAATTAATAAGATGGCTTCAATGAATTCAGTGTATTTAAGTGAAGTGTGTTCTTTCATAATATCCCATTTCGTTTGTACAGTCTTAATTATTAATTCGTTAGGTATATTAGTATACATTGATATTACATCCAATGATATTATTTTATAACTAACTGGTATATTAACAGAGTCAATAAATTTTTTGAACGAAAATGAATCTTTTAAATAACTGTCATTTTGACCAACTACATTTGAAAGGCAATTGGCTAGATATTTAGACAAATTATAAAATGGTGATTGTATGTAGGATACTATAGGTCTTAATGGTATGTCTGGTTTGTGTAATTTTGGTAAACCGTATATTCGAGGTGGGATCGCGTTATGTATTAGTAGTTTTTTTGCTTCGTTTTGTGTGATCGAACTATTATTCAATAATTTTTTTATTAGTTTATTGTTTTTTTCTTGAAAAGATTTGGTTTGGTCTGATTTAATTTTCTTGTATAATGTTCGATCACTCAAAATATCGTTCATTTTATTTTGATAATCGCTGGAGTTCATAATTACGGTTTTATTGCTTTTGTCAGGCTGCAGTATGATTATTTGTGGATTATTTTTAATAAATTGTTTGGTTTTATTCATTGTTTTTTTTATTTGTTTTTGGAGCTTATTAGTTTTATTTTTTCTATGGCGAAGTTTAATTTTATGGTTGGTAATTACATTTACTGCATCCGCTCTCATGTTATTTTTTATGTAGTCAGGTTTATCACTAATTGCAGATTCTATACAAGAGATGTATTCTGTGTAAGGTATTTCTGTTTCATTATCAATATCAACAGCAAAATTCTTTCCCAATGCTAAAACTTCAGCAATATCTTGTGGTATATTCGTATCAGATATATTTTCAAGCCACTGTGTAGTATTTATATAATTAGTTTGTGGTATTTCTGATATTAGTGCATTAAATTTTTTTGTGTTTCTTATTTTGATTTTATTAAAGAGGTTTTCATATTTATTGTTTTCAAAAGTTAAAAATGTGTTTAGTTGATTATTTGGTAGTAAGTATTTTAATTTAGAAATTTCACTCTTTATTGATGCATTTAATTTGTTGATATGCTTTGAACTGTAAACGATGAAACTTGATTCAGTCAATAATAAACTTTGAAAAAGTTCCTAACCCAGGAACGAAACGTCAGTAACAATAAAATGATTTAATTAACTACACAACCTGACACCCAAGAAATTGAAAAAAATAAATTATTTAAGAAGGTTGAAGAAAAAATAATACTTTCATTATATATATATATATATATATATATATATATATATATATATATATATATATATTAATAGCAGAGTTGGTCACTGATACAAACCAACTCATAGTCGACTTCACCGGCAACATGGACGCCGCCAACTACAAACCCACGTGTTCTGTCGAATTTTTCAGTTCGACAAATCATTGTAATCACTTGAAAGTGTTACAACTGTTTCTTTCGAAACAATTTTATTTATGAAATCTTACTGTTTCTTTCGAAACAATTTTATTTATGAAATCCTGAAGAAACCCGCAACAATACAACATAATACCACACCAGCCGTGAGAAGGATACTTAACTGAGGTAAATATAAAACACCCGCAAAGCTAATAAGTCAGGACTTCTTTAACTAGGGAGGCAACTCCCTCCGGCAGTCCGGAGTCCGCTGTTGGTATTAGCTTTCACAGCCAATTGCACACCTATTCCCAACATAAAAACACCCAAAATATCCCCCACACGCTCCCATAGATTCGAAAACACGACGAACTGAAAAAACAAATTGAATTCCACTGCTCCAGACTAGAATCCTCTAATCCATCCACCCGAAACCCTCAAAACTCCTCAACGTCAACATCCACCCCAAACCCTCAAAACTCCTCCACGTCAACCCCAAAACACATTTCCATCGTATCCCCCACCAGGTCTTACTCTTCCTCTGTAAGATCCGTAACACCCACTCCCTCAATCGTTCGACAACCACCCAGTCCCGGCGAGGATGATTTCACCCTCGTCGGAAGAACAAAACTCCGATCTACCCCAGCTCCTACCCCCCTTAACAATCCAACATCAACCACCGCCAACAACACAACATTCACCCAAACACTTAATCTCAGAAACCTCCCACCCCAATATTCAACACAAAAATCTCTTTTTACCCTCTTAAACACCCTCAAACTTCTCAACGGACACATCCTTTATCTGAAAGCAAATTTCAATAGAACAGCCCTTCTCAAAACCTCTTCCACGATGTCAGTTTCAACACTCCACCGGTGATCCCAACATTACCATAAACATCTTAAGCTCCACGCAACGTCCACCCCAACCAGCTAAAACTCTAACACATTCTTACTCATTCGTCTGCAGGAATGTAGATCCAACGATCCAGAATTCGAAGAAATTCTTCACAATCAACAATTCCTTTTCGTCAAAACTTCCGATATGACCTTCTTGCGGCCAGACTGGCCACCGCACCGAAAATTGAAAGTCCGGTTCTCCCACCGGCACCAATTGCGGCGGACCTCACGCCGCCTTCCACCCTCGCTGCCCCTATAGGTTAGCCGCACAAAATACCCTCCAAGAAACTACCCCAGTCACTCTCGAAAAGCCACCAGCTCCCTTCGAACTCTCAACTGACACCAAAATCATATTAGAAATCCTGTCTCCCTAATGAACGCCATTCCCAACTCGAGGGACATCGTAGCCGACACTGTTCGTCACCTAATTCCATCCATATATCGACACCACTGCTCTATCACAAACATAGGTAGGCCTGCTCACTTCCATCAGGAGTCAAAGTACTTCCACTTGAATTCGCAATCCCAATCTAAAGATACTCAACCCCGCCCTGCAGAGGAACCGCATCCTATATCAGGGCCTTATCTCGAATATCTCCATATATCTAACTCAAAAACCAACAAACCCAAACAAAAAACTCTCTCTCTCTCCCTCTCACTCTTCTTCTTCTTCTTTTTCTTCTTCTTCTTCTTCTTCTTCTATCAGTTCTTGAATGAGCCTTGCCAATGCCCCTAGCGCACTTCTCCACTTAATCCATTCTCTATACCCGAATCTTGTTTTGCGTAGAATAGTTTTATTGACAATATTTTTTTATTTCATTTGCAATACCTAGAACTGCTTGTAAAATAACACAATGAATTTTTCTCGGCGTCATTTTTTTTACAGAAATGCCTTCATATCAAATGAAACGTGTAATCCTTTTCAAGGTTTCAAGTCACTTGCGATCAAGTAAGATGACCAAGTCACTTGACCCGTATCAACGCAGCTTAAAACACAAATCAAGTAGTCTGATGCAGACTGTCATTTCCATTAGTAAAACATATTTTCAAACGACATTTGTAATTTTCGCTATGTTGTACTTACGGGATGACATCAGTCATTAATGGTTGAGCGCGAATTTTAAACTAATGGTATTTTTATTCAAACAATTCGATTGTGTTAGGTAATTTCCAGCAGCAAATACGTTAAAGACAATCTCCTGGGTATACAAAATTATATTGCACAAGCTTTTGTTAAACTACTAGCCCTGGATTATCAAAACATTCGAGTTTGTCCATTATTAACCTAGATTAATAATTGAAGAAGTTATTGCCCACCACTATAGACATCCTCAGATGGCTAGGAAACGCAATAATTGTCAACTTCATAGCTAGTAGTGGAAAAAAATATGATTTGCCCGGAGAAGCTCGTCCATTTACACTGATATGTTATTAAATACAAAGCATAGCTAAAAGGGTATGTTTCAGGTAGTTATTTCAATGAATAATACAGTGGTGTAATTTCTCAAATAACATTAGAGTTAGTTTACTATGTTTGTGTTTTGCTTCAGCTCTAAAACCCGATTGACGTAAAAGCTATTTGTAAGGGAATATATCCTTAAATATTATGGTATTATTTAATCGGTTTTATACACATGTCCCTAGGGATATTAAAACTATATAACGGGTTTAAATCATGTTCGTTGCAATGATGAGAAACGTATTAATAAAAAGTAGAACATATAACAAGTGGGAGAAATATAGTAACACTAGCTACCCGCCCCGACTTCACACGGGGTAATTTATAAAAAAAAGGTGAACATGTGCAGTTATTGTCTATCATTATTGGATGAGGGTAGCCAAAATCAAAATATTATCTGTGTTATCAGTATAAAAAATTATGAAATTCCGTTGTATGGTTTGGCAGAAGTTAGGGGAAAACAGACAATTGCAGAAAGTTGGTAGAGAATTTTCAGCTCTACAAATTATATAATAACTATTTTCGTGGTTAGGTGAACCTTTATCGAGATATTTAACAAAAACCACGTTAACACAATTTTCACACGCTGTAACTCAAAGAATCCATGCTTTTTCGAAAAAAAGACTTGAACAAAAACGGAGAATTTCATTCTCTATAAAAAATCCTAATCATTTCTATCGTTTCAGAGATATTCAAGAAAGAAAATCGCAAAAAAATTTGACCACAATTTCATCCAGCAACCTCCACAATCTCATTTTTCAAGTGTTTCTTAATTGAAATCATCAATAGCTAGGCATACAGGGAAGGGATTTTGGAACGACCTGTCCCTTCGTCCAGATCTGTCATTCCATCTTACAGGTCTCATCTGTCACGAACCAAAACCGTCATTATTCACTTACATAATAAACATCTAGTTTCACTTCGTACTGCCAGATCTCATGTGTGGGATGACGAATAGGTGAGTTAATGGTATAATCTCTCGGATTTCGAGAGGTCTGGACGGACGATTAGATATTTTATAGTTGTCTAAAATCCTGGCGGACGTAGGTACAAATCGTAACGACAGTGGCGTGAAAAATGTTGAAAATGTAGAAGAAGAAAAGAGTGGCCCTACTGGATTTGTGCATGGATGGGTGCAAAACAGAAATCAATCAATATTGACACATGTCGTTACTTCAAGAACTTCGCGAGCATGAAAGAGGAGATTTTATGAATTACTTGCTAATGAGTACTTCAAACTATGATGAATCACGGTTATTATGGATGTGGTCGACTCCATACTGTTACTCTAGGTATCGTACACAATAAAAAAATTAAAACAACTACCTAACCTAATACGCCACAAAGCACAAAGCCTTTCGTGTATGCCTAGTTAATCAGAATCCGGTCAACAGTTTTTGCATACGGAATGTCTCCTGGCGCCTGCACTAACTGTTACAAAACCTGGTAAAACAGACAAAAACAAAGTTGTTGATTATTTTGGAGATTCTAATCACATTGCAGATATACATTATCAGAATATTATGTAGTTAGTTGATCTTAATAAGTTTTTATTTTCAATCTCAGTCACAACTTCTAAATAAATTATGTCTCTTTTCGTTACAAAGCAAAATAATAGTTTAATTATCAGATGTCATATTTGGGGCGTTTAGCCGAAATCTGTCAAAGAAGAAAAAAAAATTTTGTCATTTAGATACCTCAAGGAGTATATATATATAAATTTTGCCGCGGAAAATGCGGAAATTTTTTGAATGAATAACGAAATGAGATACATGAAAAATTAATGTTATTTTATACTGTAGACTTATTTTTTAGAACCGATACGAATATGAAAATCCGCGGAAATGCGTTGTTTCACCACTATGCAGTGATCCTCTTCCCGACCTTCAACACAGATCAATGAATAATATCTATTCGTATCAACTTAATATCGCTATGGTTAATAAATGCGAAAATTTGAAAAAAATTGTCAATAAAGCATAAAAACGACAATCTTGATAATGCATAAAAGGTAGGTATGTATACATTGTACATATATGTGAATTTAATATTCTATATTCAGTTGAGTTAAATCATTTCGTTCATATTTGGATTAGATTAGATTTTAACGGGGTTACAGTGCACTGAAACCAAAGGTTTATTGTGCCCCCCCTATCAGAGCTGTTCTCGCTACTACTACAGCTCGCCTTCCAGTTCCAAGGTTCTAATGAACTCTAGTATTTGGGACGGCTTCAACGAGGTTAGGTCCTCACTTTTACAAGTTTCTTGTCCAAAGCATTTCTTGCATTAGCTGGCAATGGCGAGGCATTCCAGAACTAGGTGATCAGGAGTTTCATCCTCCTCCCCACAGAATCTACACTCGTCAATCTCTGCTAGACCTATTCACATTAAGTGCTTCCTAAGGCGGCAATGTCTTGTAAGAAAGCCCGTGAGGAGATGTAGCTTATCTTTACTGAGGTCCAAATATTTTTTGGATCTAGCAGTGTCAAAGTTCCCCAGGAACTTTTTGGAATGTTCCAACCCGGGAAGGCACCGCCAGAGTGCTTCTCTTTCGGTTTCGGTTTCCTCTTTCTTCCGAAACTCTTTCTTGTAGGAGCATTTTGCTACACCACAGAAAGGCTCCGGGCCAATAAAGGGCATTTGTACTCCTATGTTAATGACATGGGAGCTCAATGCTTTGATAGCTGCTTGACTATCAGAATGGATCGATATGTCACATTTCTGGTAGTTTATTTCTAGGTTCATTTCCACGCATCTTTCGATTGCAAGTATTTCTGCCTGAAAGACGCTCGGGAAGGAGCCTAACGATAATGAGTATCTGGTGCCAGGCCGAAATACTCCAGCGCCTGCTCCAATGGTCGATTTTGAACCATCCGTATACCATCTAATGGTGTTTTCTTTGAGAGTTTGGGGTGTATTCCCTTTCCCAGTCTCTCCTTGTATTCAGCATCGTGGTGAAATTATTTTCGATGCTTATTTTCCTGATCATTTCGACACTGAGAAGATTCGCTAATGAGGTATATATAATAATCTTGTCAGAGAGGACCAAGCTCCCTGATTTTTAATACTCTCATTGCCTGAACCTTCCTTAGATATTCTAAGAATTGCCTCTTGGGCAGATCTTTCTATCACCAGATGTAGAGGTGTGAGATCTGTAATGATCTCAAGTGCCCTAGTTGGACACGTTCTCATAGCTCAAGTGATGCACACACAGGCAAGCCTTTGAACTTTATCGAGGGTTTTCTTCGTGCTGTACTGACTTGCTTTTGGGTGCCAAACTATTGCCCCATACGTAATTGCTGGTCTCATAATCATGGCGTACATCCATCGCAGTATTTTTGGGTTACAGCCCCACCTCTTACCAGAGAGATTTCTGCACGCCATCAAAGCTCTTATTGCTTTACTAGCAGTTTTATCAACATGCTTATTCCACAGAATCTTACTGTCTAGGGTTATCCCTAGATATTTAACCTCTGATTTCCATTCTATGATTTCCCCGTTTAAGGATATGGGTTTCAAGGCTGGAAGTGTTCTTTTCCGGGTAAATGGAATTACTATGGCCTTGCCTGGGGTAATGTTTAGCCCCACTGACAAGCACCATTGCTCAACGATTCTGAGGCCCTTTTGTAATAAATCACACAAGGCGCTCTCGAACTTGCCTCTGACTATTAAAACAATGTCATCGGCGTAGCCCATACATTCGAAGCCAAGCTCCGTTAGTCTGTAGAGCAACTCATCTACTACGAGGCTCGTTCATATTTACGTTCATATGATTTACACAAACGTCGACTCAAGTTGTAGAAATGGCTCTCCCTCGTTCGCGACAAGAAGCTTATGAATTCGGTCTTTTACATGGTTTGTTGCCTAAACGCCCCTTATGTAAAACCAAATGTTAATGGCATGGTAACATACCTGATATTTTTTCCCATTATTACCATGGAGAAAAAAATCTAGGCATATACCGTTGTTCAAAATCAGCAAAGTGTCGTCCAGATGAAATTGTCGCAAAAAACACGTGGTTTGAACACATCCAGTTCCCGAAATCGAAATAAGTCATTTTTTTTTCTTCTTCAAAAAACTTGTAACAATATTATTGAATATTTTAGAGTCTTGTTTGGTTTTGCACACAACGGATACTATTTGGTACAACACGTCCAGATTCGAAAATGCATTTGTCGAAAGCAACGCTTGCAGCAAGACATAAATATTGCCGTGAAATGTTTACAAGTGCTTTCTGGTAAATGCAAACAAATCTGCCGAAAATTGGAGGTCCCAATATTATCGTGCAGGTAAAATCAATAATAAATATCTATCAATTTAACTAAATAATATCAATGAAACATTTTAGATTGATGAATCGAAATTCGGGTCTCGAAAGTATAGTAGAGAAAGAATAGTTGAAGGTCACTGGGTATTTGACATGATAGCAAACGGCTCAGAAGACCTCAGACTAGTGATCTGTCCTGGCAACAAACGCGATAAGGCAACCCTAATCTTATGATAAGCTATCCGAATATGGGTATCAGCATCACACTGTAAACCATAGTGAGGAAGGGGTCTATGATCAAAGAATTGAGTCATGTTAGTCTACTGCCAAAAACACATTCCACCAGATGAATTCGCAGATCGCTTTGCGAATATTTATGGCGACGCCGTTGCAAAAAAAGTAACTCGGATCCATTCATGGAGCTTATTCGTTGTATCAATTTAGAATATGGCAATTTCAAAAATACTCGGATCCATTCATGGAGCTTATTCGTTGTATCAATTTAGAATATTGCAATTTCAAAAATATATAATATTTCAAACGAAGTCTTTTTTTCTGTGAATTATAAGGCGCAGTAAGAAGGTCAAAATTCCCAATAAATGCAAAAAACCGCACATATGTAATATTGCCCACCCAGCACTTCACTTCCCTCCACGATCCCGAAAGTATGTAAAAAAGTTGAGATATAGAAAACTTCGAAATATTGAAGATTTTCTATTACACCACCCTTATGATAAATTTCCGCGGAAAAAGTTATACAGGGTGTCCCGGGACTAATGGGAAAAAAGTCAGGAGCGTATAATCTAAGCCAAAATAATGTTAGTACTTCATATAAACTTTATCTATGTAGGCCCTCGTTTTCGAGTTATAGGCCTCCAAAGTTTTAATTTTGAATTTGGTTTTTATTTTTATTTTTTTTACTAGTTATTTGATCTTTGTAAAATTTACGGTAAAGCTATAATGTACATGTATGTTTATTTTGGAAAGGTAAACAGATTTACAGTAGTGCCTTGAAGCCAGGGACGGACTACTCGCAATGGTTAGTGATCCATAAATTTGCAGGGATGGCACACCCTGTATGAAATTATCGAAATTGACTTCCCCACACGTTAAGCTATCGAAAAGGTACTCCTGCTGGAATTTGATAAAATGAGCCTTTTGGCTAATATTTACAGTTTTATTAATGCACTACGTACAAATTTACCTAACTAACTTATTAATACGATGTACTACAAAAAAATAATTTGAAGATAGCAGATGATAAAAACATTAAGAACTTATTTAATGGGAATTAAAAAGGTACGCAGACAACGTAATTAGTTGCTTTCAATCAAAATTACGAACACAACATTATTAAACCATTAAGAAAACCTCATAAAACACAAGTTATAAAACAATCGACTGAAACTAATTCCTAAACAACAAAAACTAACGTTTTTATAATAAATGTTCAATATGAGCTCCTCCCACTTCCACGCACATTCTAAGTCTACGACGGTTGTTTCTTTGCACTTCTAATAACATTGCAGTGTAACACATTTCTGTCTATTAAATATTGCCTTGTTTGCACAGGTGTTGCGTATACCTTACTTTTGAGATAACCCTAGAGGAAGAAATCCATAGGATTAACATCTCCTGATCGCGGTGGTCATTGAAAAGGGCCTCCACGACCAATCCATCTATTGGGAAACCTTGTGTGTAAATGCTATCGTACATCTAAACTGAAATGAGGAGGGGCCCCATCATGCATGAACCATAAATTCCTACGAGTTTGTAGTAGCACATCATCAAACAGGTTCCATAACTCATTTTGCAAAAACTCCAAATATCTCTGACCGGTCAAAGTATCGTCAATAAAGTATGGCCCTATCAAATGATTGCCAACTATTCCTGCCCAAACATTAACCATGAATCTATGCTGACTCCTAGTTTGACTAATGCCATGTGGATTCACATCATCCCATGAATGCATACTATGAGAATTTATGACTACATCTCTGTTGAAACCGGATTCGTTCGTAAAGAGAACGTTACTAATAAATGTATTGTCTGCTTGTTGTTGTCGCAGAAACCACTGGCTATACTCAAGTCATGAAGGATGATCAGCCACTGTCATACTGTGTACTTTTTTCATGTGAAAAGGATATAACAGCTGTTCTTTTAGAACGCGATGCACAACTGATTTCGAGACGTTATGTTCTCTTGATAATTTTCGTAAACTCGTTGATGGTTCATTATCAACTGCATTTAACAAGTCTTGTTCAACTGCCACAGTACGTACGCTTCGTACTGGACCTTCTCCACTTTTTTTGGCAAAAACGTCCTAAAATTTAAAACTTTGTTTTGTATACATGGAAAATTACATTTACTTATTCATACCTGTTTCTCGTAACCTGAGATCAATACGCTCAAACATTCGTCTCTCTGGCAATGCTCTGTTTGCAAAATGTTCTGCATAAAGCCTTCTGGCCTCTAAACAGTTTCGAGAAACCAGTCCATACATTAAATTCATATCTGCGTACTCAATAAAAGTGAATTCTGCCATTGTAACTGTTGAATTAAGGACTTATGAATTATTGACAAGTACTGACTACGAACTATTCTACACAATGTTTGACAACTAATCCTATGGTTACTTGATAAACGGTAAAAACACTTTTAAAAAGTTTTTACCAACTTTCCAATTAATAAGTCGTTAATGTTTTTTATCTTCTGCTATCGTTAAATTATTTTTTTGTAGTACTGAAGGTAAATCTTGGACATCGTATTAATAAGTTAGTTTTACCTCGTTGTGTAGTACTTATAAAAATGGTGAATGTACGTAGTCCATAAAACTGTCAATATTAGCCGAACGGCTTATTTGATCGAATTCTAACAAGAGTACCTTTTCGTTAGCTTAATGTGTGGGGATGTGAATTTCGATAATTTCATACAGGGTGTGCCATCCCTGCAAATTTTTTGGATCACTAACCATTGCGAGTAGTCCGTCCCTAGCTTCAAGACACTACTCTAAATCTGTTTACCTTACCAAAATAAACATACACGTACATTATAGCTTTGCCGTGAATTTTATAAAGATCAAATAACTAGTACAAAAAATAAAAATAAAAACTAAATTCAAAATTAAAACTTTGGAGGCCTATAACTCGAAAACGAGGGCCTGAATAGAAAAAGTTTATATGAAGTACTAACATTATTTTGACTCAGATTATACGCTCCTGACTTTTTTCCCATTAGTCCCGGGACACCCTGTATAGAAAAGTTATAGCAAATTATTAATCAAACAACAATATGTAGTTTTTATCTTCCTGTCACCTTTTGGCACTTCTAAAGTCGGAAAAATGAATATATATTATTGTAATAAAAATACATTTTCGAATAAAAATGAGTTCACATCGTTATAGTGGATGTTTTTACGCCATTCTACATATAACAAAAAAAACTATTAATAACACCGTAAAGTTTCGAATTTTAGTTAATAGTAGAAAAATTAAAAATTCAAGTTATCTCAAATTATGTAGTGCTAGCTTTCTTGTGTAGAATCATCCTATAAACCGATATTCCATGTAACTGATTTCGGCTAAACGAAACTTCAGCCTCATATTTAATAGAAGTCAAGTATTTGATAATAAATTTGCTTGTTCTGAAATTTAAAAGTGGTACAAAGCTCGCGATTTAGTAGAAAAATGCGAAATGATTGTTATTTATGATGAAGCCTGCCACAACTACCATAAGGCGGTAAGAATTTTTATTGATAGCTTTTTCGATCTTCCATAGATACTCGTAGACAATATTTTAAATATATTATTGGTATAAAAATAATAAATGGGCGTTGTCCAAAATAAGAAACAATCTGGCAGAAACCATCTATCGGAAGATAAGCAGGTTTCCCTTTTAAGTGAGTCGTTAATCCATCTTCTTCAACTAGAACTGTAGATCAAAATTGTGAAGTAGATAATAAGACAGTTTTAAAGGTACAAAATAAATATAAGTTCCATCCTCAATCCTCATAAAATAAACTCGTACAAGATGACGCATGGAATATTCTGAACTAATAACAAATAATATTGCACAGAATCCTATCTCCGACATTTCGTTTTAGTGACGGAGCGACATTTTTTTGAATGGCTATGTTGATCTGCAAAATGGTAGATAATGGTGCGGTGAAAACCCTAGACTTTTTCGAAAAGGTCATACACATTTGCCGGAAAAAGTCGATGGTTCGGTAAAACTTACTATGTAACTATATTGTCGGCCCAATATTCATTCACGGAAATTTAAATGGTGAAACTCACTTAAAAATTTGAAGACGCAGATAACGGTAGCAATAAATGATATTATTTCAAATAACTCCCAAGAATTCCCAGAACAAGTAATATTTCAGCAAGGCGGAGCTCTTCTTCATTATGCTGCTAGAGTGCGACATTATTAAACACTGTTTCCCGGCAAGAAGGATTGACGGACGAGGACATAGAGTGGCCACCTAGATCACTTGACTTAACCCCATTAGATTTTTTTCTATGGGGTTACTTAAAATCAAAGGAGTATAAATCGCAGCCCATAATAATCAATCAACTTCGCGAAAGAATTATCGCCGAATGTCAAGGTATTCATCAAGAGATCTTGCAAAAAGAGAAGAAACAAAAAAAAAATTTGTATTACTTCCAAGTAAATGGGAAGCATTTTGAACATTTTCAACATTAATTTTTTCCGAGTTCCAATACATACTTAGCAGTTAATTGTAATTCACTTCCTTAAGTCAATAAATTTGGGTATAACAATTGTTTCACTTGAGCCTGGCTAAATCAATTTGGGACAATTTGGAACATTTTGCCATGGCCTTATTAAAAAACTGTTTAACTCGGGATTTGGGGTACCCTGTATAATTATCAATTTCTTAACCATACGTGAAAAATGAGCTTTCTCAGAATCCGTAATCAAACATTGGTTTAAAAAAATTGTCATATCTACTACAAGTATCACCGTATATATTTAATTTTATTTTGGAAAAATCGCAAAAATATATACAAAAATCGAACTGTCTGAACATGTCGCAAATTATATAAAAATAATGAAGTTAAGAGGGGGTCACTTATTTCAATGCACTGTACTTTCAATCTTTGAAAAATAACATGACTTCGTCCTTAAAAGTAAGTACAATAATTTGGTTATTTAATTATCGTACATCATCACAGGCTAATAAAGCTGGATAAAATCAAAAATGCATTATTGGGCGACATAGTTAAAAAGAGGTAAAAGCAATCAATATACGAGCAAGAGAATCAGTGCTATACAACGCTCTTTGTCTCAAAAACGGAGGGTATAATTGTGAAACTCAACCAATCCTGATAATTAGGGGAGTATTTGTACGGATGCACGAAATGATGTACTTAATAATTTAATCGCCCACAAAGCCCTTTGTCAAATATTGATATGGGCGTATAGTACAAAGCCAGCTTGCGCATCACTGATGACATGTTTGCAAATGTGAACGTATGTATGTACAATAACAACTAATTTCCATGATTTCTATTGATGTTAAAACACGCACTCACATATATACATACCCACACAAATACGTACATTGATACAAACATACATCGACAAAATATGTCTTTTTCAATGGAACACTAATCATCATACGTTTTCCCAGGAAGAGATGCACGGGTATGGAGAACTGTTTGCTTAGATGCATTTGCAATTAAACAGGTAGTTTATAGTATTTGTAGATTAAATGGTTAAAAAGAAAAGTAGCGGAGTGAAGAAAACATTGTGTGATCAGTTTCATTTCAAGAAACGAGTGGTTTACAAAGATTCGTACCAAATTTCTTTTTTAATAATAGCGAACTCTACAAAGACAAGAGAACACTGCAGGATTAAAACAAGCGCAACCGAAAATTTCATGTAAATGTACTCGTTATCCCCGACAGTTGTTGGAAATATGTGATTCAACGTAGAATTTGATAACTTTTTCCGATCAATTTTCAAGTCCATAGAATAGATTTTTGTCTTAATAATACAGATACACTAAATAGCGGTCATGTACGAGTCAGTTAATATAGCCGTGTCGAGTAAGCCTTAAATAAATAAGTAGTAGATCCTAATTGTTGGAAATGGTGTTAAGTACAGAGGAGAATCACCGTAGTTCATCCAAAATCGGCAATAAGTACACACAATCTTCCTCGAGCCATTTCCATATTTGTTGAATCATTTAGAAATAACGGTATTGTATCTTCTCCAAAAAAATGGAACTAGTGACGTCCCAGAACAGTTGATATGGACAATAATTGTGTAGTCAGTCAACGAAAAACGTTTCTACTTCGAGCCATCTCATCAAAACAATATTTACCCTTTGAAAATATTGCTTCACTAAATTTTTTCAAAAACTTCCTACAAACACAACTGATTCATTATTCAGTTACTTCTGTCATTATTCACATTCTCCAAACTCATCTTCAGATGCGAATATTTGGAGCATAATCGTCTCCAAAGGTCAAGACTTAAATTTTTGAGGAATCAAAGAATGTCACGCCTACCTTCTTTGCTGAAGACTAACTTAGAACTTCGTTATCAAATCTGTTTTGAACAATAACATAGATCAAGATAATCTAGTCATATACAGTGAGAACGTAAAGGTTGGAGCAAATTCGTTAAAAGCTTGATTTGTCCCTTGGGGAAAAAGCTCAGAGATGTCGATTTGATTTTTCACTTTGCGCACTCTGGTGTACTGATATTTTTGATGACGTCATTACTGTTCGAGTTATGACGCCCTTATCAATATTTTTAAATAGGAATACCCTACTTTGATAGTACCATCAAAAAGAACGTATTTTTCTGTGTACGGACGTCATATTTTTTATGTTACATAACCGTATGTTAGACAAATAAGATATTTCTAAATACACTAAATAAACCTACGTAAGCATTAAATTAGATGCTCAAATGGCAAACTATTTGTTTCTGTACTGTAATGTTTTTCTTATTTATTTAAACAATAAACAGGTGGGATAAATTTCAAACACTCGGTATGGCTACTTACTAATTTATTTAAACACTAACTCACTAATCACTAACACTTAATTTATATATACAGTATATTCACTTAAACTAATTTATATAAACAGTTCACTAATTTACATTCACTAATTTATTTGTTTATCTAAAGATGTCAAATTATCAACTAACTAACTCTTCCTGATCAGTCAGTCCCCTTATATACTAGTGCCTTTTGTACTAGACAATTCCGGCCTGCGGCTTATACACACAAATAATTTTTCTGGCCTTTTCTAGATAACTCTGGTCACAAAAACCAGTTCTAGATAAGATAGTCTCAATCGTAAACAGTTTTTTATAACTACGTATCCGCCATAATTTTAACTATTATACCTGGCTTAGACAGGGTCGGTTTTAGGGACTATACCAGTGTGCTGTTTCGTAACAGTACCATATGCAAAGTAATATTGAAACCCTTGCAAAACTTTATTAAGGGTATCAGCATTAATTGAATTAATTATCTCTTTTCGTCCATCAATATTATTAGGTATGTTGACATTTCACTTAAGGTACTCCCACGCAAATATCAAATGCGGATAGAGCAGGAGATCTAGCTGGCCACTCTAAAAAACCTCATCTGCCAATCCCTCTATTGGGAAAAATATTATTTAGGTATTCACGTCGTGCGTAATGAGGTGGTGCTCCATCTGAGAACTTTACCAGGCGAACTGTAATTAATAGACACGGTACGTTTTGAGCCATCAGTTCGCTTTATAGGATACGCTCGCTGGGACTCTTTGTGTCAGCAGTACATCGGTAGAGGTGGAAAGGGCAACATGAGATAAGGTGGCGGAAGCGGGTAGGGGAACAAAAACCATTAAGATGATAGGGATAGACCCGTGGATGGAAGATGAAAAGGTGAGGAAGGAAATAGAGAAGTTGATTGGGAAAGGGACAAAGGTGATACAGATGGTAAGGGAGAGGAACGGGATGAAAATGGTGGTGGTAAGGGCGGAATGGGAAAAAGCAGAAGCCTTGCTGAGGTAAAGGGAGATTAGATTGGGGTGTAATAGAGTAACAATTATAGAGGGTAGAGAGGGATGTGGAGAAAAGGGACACAAGGTGGCAGGATGTAAGGTGAAGGGAGGTAAGAAGAGTAAGTGCTGGTTATGTGAGAGCGAGGGTCACATGGCCAGACATTGTTGGCAAGCTTTCCTTTGTAGCGTATGTGGGGAAAGGGGATACAAGCCAGGGGATATAGAGTGTAATATGGGAAGGAAGAGAGTAGAGGAAGATGATGGAAAAGAGGAGGGAAGAAATGGGACGGACTCGTCCACTCTGAACTCTTCAGAGGGGTCGAGTGTAGCCAAAATGTAGGAGAGGGATGGAAGTTGATACAGATAAATTTAGGGAAATGCAGGACAGCGCATGATACTTTAGATCAAGTGATTTTTAGGAGGAAAGTGGATGTGGTGTGTGGATCTGAGGTGAATGCTACTTATGTGGAAAAGCAAGGATGGATTATGGACGATACAGGAGAGGAAGGAACAAGAGTGGTGGGAGAGGGGCTGAAAGCGGATGCAGTGAGGAAGGGAAATTGATGGGTGGCAGTGCGAATGGGAGACATGGTAGAGGAATACGAGAGAAGCATGATAGGACTGGAAAACGACCTGAGGGTGTCAAAAGGAAAAAGGCGGATCATGAGGAGAATTGTGACAGGGGATTTCAATGCTAAAAACACTGCTTGGGGGGGGGGGGTTAAGAAAACGGGCAGGAGAGGGGAGACACTGGAGGAAGTGTTGGCATCCAACGAGTTAGTGGTGCTGAATGATGGACTCCTGCCCACCTTCGTGAGGGGTAACGGGGGTTCGTCATATATTGATATAATAGCATGTGATGAATGGCTGGGAGAAAGAGTGAGGAGTTCGAGGTTACTGGAGGATGAGGAAAGCTTGAGTTTACATAGATATGTGTAGACGGATATAAGGAAACTCAGAAAGGAATTATGGGAAGAGAGGGGATGGAGGAGGACGAAGACCGAGGTAGAGAGGTTGAGCAATAAAGTGAGAGAGGAGATAAAAAGGGGTCTTGGAGGTAGATGAATTATACGAGGTGATACAGGGCTGTGAAAGAGAGGGAAAGAGGGTTAATATGCGAGAGAGGAGGGCTAATTACTGGTGGAATAAGGAAATAGAGGAGATGTGGAGGAAGTGTAAGAAAGAACGAAGACGGATGCTGATCGGAAGAGGGTGGATAAAGGGAAAGGTGGTTACAAGGAGAAGAAGAAGGAGATGTAGCGTAGGGTGAAGAGGGTAAAAAGAGGGAAATGGGAAGAGTTACTGGGGGGATTGGAAAACAATCCATGGGGAAAGGCGTATGAGATAGCGGTGAAAAGGATGGAGGGAAATAGGAACGAGGTGCTGGAGGAAGATTATGAAGAGGAGAGTATAGTGAAGCTGTTCACAGGGGTAGAAGGGGGAGTGGAGGGAAGGATTTGGGATGTCGAGGAAACTAGAGAGTTAAAGAAAGGGAGGAGGACTGGGTCGGTACAGAAATGGGAAGTAGAAGAGGGTGGGAGAAACATTAAAGTGAGGAAAGCACTAGGGATAGACGGCCTGAATGGTGAAGTGGTGAAGGGGCTGTTGAATGACAATGGAGAATATTTCTGGGAATTATTTAACAGGGTGCTGAAGGAGGAAGAATTCCCGGAAAGATGGAAGGTGGCCAGGGTGGTACTGGTGAGGAAGGCGGGTAAAGAGGGGTAGCGGGCGAAGGATTACAGGCCTATCAGCCTGCTGAGTGGTATGGGTAAATTGATGGAGGCGATAATAAGGGATAGGATTGAGGAGGAGGTAGGAATAGCGGTTTCCGGGAAAACCAGCACGGGTTTATGAAGGGGAAATCATGTATGTGTGATGGGTTTGGTGGAAAGGGATAGGGAAGGCAGCTGGAGGAAGAAAAAAAGGCCCTACTCGTGTTCTTCGACATCGGGAACGTTCCCTTGCATATTATCAAGAGGAAAATAATTTTGGCTCTGAAGAACTCACCTAAATCTCCAAATGATTTCTTGAAATCACACGGTTCTGCAGCTCTTATATAATATGCCCAAATTTGATAATTATGATGAAATACCAGAAATATTTATTGTTTGGGAGTATGAATCAATTTCACTAGAAGCTAAAAATATTTGACTTATTTACTGACAAATTAAGAAGGCTGTTTTATTCTAGAAATTTCATCCTAGATCTATAACACTGTTTGTAAACAACAAATCTTGTGAGAGGATTACTGAACTGTGGACTTGGAATGGAAAAAATTGGATTAGAAAGCAGACTAGACAGTCTATGAAACATTGCAAATTAGCCGGTAATTTGTGGTCATAGTCAGTAATTATTTTTCTAATGACAAAATATTTTTTTGTAATTTTGATTGTGAAATACTATTTTATAATGCGTAAAATAAAATCATAACAAATTTATCGATGAGCACTCACATTATGTAATGTATGCAACATGAATATGTAGGTAAGAACAATAACAATTAAGTGTGTTGTCCACTCCTATATGCGTCTACACATTTTCTTAAATTATATTCACTGCATCTTATTTACAACATTTTAATAGGTAAAACATGACTTGACCGGTAAATAAAGGTGTGGATTCAATATATTTATGAGTATTACTGTTGCTGGTTATGTTGAGTCAAATAGATCTTAGATTAAAACTATAAACAAAATGAAATCGGATAGTCGTAAATTAATTATTGTTGTTAATGAGTATATAACACAAATTTGTAATGCGTAATGAGTTCGTGAATAAGATGCAGTGGTCTCACAAGAGTAACCACAATTAGACCAAGTAAAGGTGAATAAAAAGTATGTATATGACCATTTCGACTTCCGAACACCTAATGTCAGAAGTTGGAGTATTGTAATGGCGCGAAAGAAAAGTCAGGATTTTTGCGGAAATATCCGTTTCATGACTATTTAATACGACTGACCAAGTTTGAGCATGATGTCTGTGCGTTCGTATGTCATCAATTTTTGGTCGCGTCACATGTCTACCTTTAGGAGTTGAGATATCATTTTTAAATTACATTTGGTTAAAATCCATCAATGAGAAATGGTAGTTTACTTGAAGCGTTAAACACTTTTTCTTAATTTCAGGCATCCAAATTATAGAATCATGGAAAAATTTTCCAATAAAACTTGTAGATCATTAAATTTTGAACAACTTTTGTTTGGAACATATTTTCAAATAATGTATAGTTTTCTTTTGCTTCATGGCTGGACCCATGTAGCTATAAACTCGGTGCGTGAGGCCAGCCCTAAAGCAAAAAATAATTCTTAAATATAAGGCGCTAAGAACCAGAGCGGACCATCCCACAAAATTCTAAATATTGGTCCAAGTCCTGTTTCCGATACTTTATAATACATTTTTCAAAGCCACCTTGGACCATCTGAGCTGCAAACATCATTTAACAGGTAGCTCCACTAAATAGGATGGTCCAGCCAGTGGATCTTAATGATAAATCGATGCCATACTGAACTATGTGGCTTGGTCCGCTTTGGTATCTGTGATAGAGATTGTTTACTGTGGGTTAATCCAGTGAATTAACGCAGCGTATCCTGAACATTTAATATTTGAAGAGGCATTTATTAGAGTTTATTTTAAAAAAGAAAAAATGGACAAACTTGCGAAAAATAGGTCGATTTCTGAAATTGTTGATACTAATCCAAGAATCTTTGTTAGAGGAAAGTGTGGAACAAAAATCAAGAAAGCGAATGAGAAACGAGATTGAATGGAAAGAAAAAAACAAATTGTCCAAGATAAACCGATTGTACCTACAGACAATTGCTACAAATTGGAATGTTGTAAGTTAATAAGTCCAAAAGTTCAAACGGAAATCCATAATAAATTTTATGGACTTGCCAATTTTGAGTTACAGACTGGATACATATTCTCACAAATTAAAATTAAGCCAGTTGCTCGTCATTACGCCACAGTTAATGCTACTTCTACCAATAAATCCAAATATATGACGAGATAATATTATTTACCTAATAATCAAGGAAGTAATATAAAAATTTGTAAAAACCTCTTTAAAAAAATTCTAATGGTATCAGACGGTAAACTTGATAGAACTCTTAAGAAAAAATCAAAATTATTGATACCGCAGGATTAACGAGGTCGACATACTCCTGCAAAAAATCCCATGTTGAAAATATTGATGGTGTTTGTAACTTCATAAGAACCTTCTCAACATATATCTCATATTACTCAAGGCAAAGACGGAGAGAAATTACCTTGGCCCCGACCTGAACATTCGAATTCTCTACAATTAGTATAAAAAAAACAGCTAATCCTATGTCAGAATTTGAATCTTCATTTCCATCCATCCATTATAGACTCCTGCAAGACCTGTGACCCTTTACAAAATAAATTGAAATATGAAATAGATTAAGCTGAAAAAAGAGAACTAAATTTTCAACTAGAACGTCACCAACGCAAAGCCTATCAACAACGCGATGCCATGAATCTTGATGCCAAAATTTCACAGGACGATGTTACAGTTATAGCTTTCGATCTGATGAAAACATTTCCAACGCCTGTTATCTCCACCGGTATAACTTATCATAAAAGGCAATTATGGGCATACTGTCTAGGGGTCCATAATGTAAAAACAACAAAAGATATAATGTATTCTGACGGTTGTGGAGGTCAGAATAGAATCATTAAAAAGGCTTTAATTTGCCAGTACGTTGTTCAATCACAGGAATTTACGATAGAAGAAATTCATCATAACTTTTTGGTTAGCGGCCATTCGTTTTTAGTATGCGACAGAGACTAATAGAAAACAATAAAAAATTCTTTCCACATATTTAGGTTCCAAATGATTGGGTGAATGTCATTACCAATGCAAAGAAAAAAATTTCTTTTTTATAATTTTCATAAAAGAGACTTCAATATAACATTGTTTACAATGACACAATGAAGTCACTTTGAACACTTTTCTAGTAATTTTTAGTGTCACACAGTTGGTTATTGTATGTAGTATATATTTTTAGTTGACATTTGACTTTAACCTTGAAATAAATTATAAGGTGGTTTAACATTGTTCTAGCTAACAAATTATTATATTTAATGGTCCTAAAGGTAAATTTGAATATATTATAAATTAAAAATATCAAAAAATAAAGTACGCTAGCGTTCATTCATCAATCATTTGTCAATTGTTTATTTTTATATTGTATAGGATCAATATATAGGTATACATAACGTTCGATTTTTGGGATAAATAACCGATATCTATGTGAAGATGTGTTCATGATATAATATAAATAGATCGCAAGCATGTACAAAGAAGCTCTTTTTAAAACAAATAATTATCCTCTGTTTGCTTAAATGAAAGTTTGTTTACAATTTATACAATTATTCAGTCATAATATGTTAAAAGTCAAAAGTGCTGAATAAAACCAACTGTGATCTGATCAATGAGGAATCTACAGAATTGCCAACTTAAATTCAAACCAATACTCCTATATGGTTCATACACAGGGTTTATATATAATACTATTTTATTTAAAAAATTAAATAAATGCGATTTATAAAAAATATTGTGTGAAACTTGTGTCACAATGACTTTCTGTAGTACTCGTGATTTGCGCGCGCAAACTTCACTCGTACTACAAAACGAGTCATTGTGACTTTTGTTTTACAAATAACTATTAAAGTTATTGAATTGGAAAAAGAAAACTTTTATTCTACAGTCGATTTAAACAAAAATAATTACAAACAGAAAAATAAGTTTAGATTCAGCAAAAGTTGAATGGTTGAAAATGCACTGAGTAATAATAAAAAAAGAATATCCATTTTTAATTTATTTTAAGACTGGGATACGCAAAATTCAACCCTTACAAAAATTTGATGTTTAAAAAAGAAACATTTCAAACGATAGCATCCAGGGACCTCTGTTTTTATTATATCATACAGGAAATTGTGTAATGTGGCCAAAAAGAAAGATCTTTTAGAGTTAATTGAGTTTAATGCGGCAATTTACCACAATTTTTTTCATTCTTTCAAGTGTTTGTCAGCAGCACAGGATCAAATTCCCATAATGGATAAGAGTGATGCATAGTTTTTATTTCTTCACTTCTTTTATGAATATTTTTTTTGTAGGAAATTGTGTTTCCTTTTTCGCATTATTTACTTGTTTATTTTTGGATAAAAATATATGAAAATTTGTATACTTTGCATTATTTTGGTTACAGCCCTTTATAGAAAATAATTTAACTTACATAAAACCAAAGCGGACCAACCCACATTATTTTTTGTTTTTTTGAATAAAGAGTATTTTTTTAGCTACATTAAAAAGTATATTATTTTTAGTATTATATCACAAATTGAATTCGAATAAATCCTTTTAGAAGTATAAAAAAAATAATGAAAAAATGGATATTTTTTAAACTATTGTTTTGTCATTAAGTCAGTCAGTGGATGGTCCGCTATGGTTCTCAACGCCTCATATGTCGTGCAGTGAGATTTATTGAACAATTTCAAAACAAACCAATATTTAGTGTGAAAGGAAGCCTAGTGCCGGCCGTAACGCATTTTTTGAATTGAGTATCCAACGCGAAATAATTTGAAGAGATCCGATTTGGAAGCGTTAGTCCCTTGGAAAATATCCAGATGACTTTATAGTGTGCATGTTTTGAAAAATGCACTTTTTATTTGGGTAACCTTAAGCAGGATTCAAGGATGAAGGTTTATTTGTCTTGGGGGAATGAGGAGGTGATACCTGATGTTTGACCTAAATAAATAAATGAAATTATGTGCTCCGCCATTTGACTGTGAGACCGATCATAGTGAATGAAGTTATACCAAAAGGAGAGATGAACATAAACCTCACTGTATTCAGAAAATTTGTTTCAGATTTGCTATTTATTGTTCTCCTAATAAATTAACTAGGATTTTGATAGTCATTCTATTTTTTTTTTCACGTTTTTCCATTAAAGTTACGATGAGATTACCTGAAATTTGTTGCTTCACATCATACAGAGTCACACTTAAACTTAGGAATTGTTATTTTTTGAGTATATAAGTACAGCTGAATAAAAACTTTTAAATTTTAAAACTGTCTGTGGATATGGTGTACACACTAGATGTAAATTGAGTGAATGAAAACGACGAATACTCAGTGTGTATTTGTTTATTAATCTCCAGCTAAGCGCTTTCGGCTATTAAGCCATTATCAAAGCAGTCCTATGAAAATTACAAAGTTTGTGAAATTTTGGAAAAACAATTTGGAAAAGTTGAACTTACGTCATTAAAAAAGTAGGTGTCAAAACCATCCAGTTGATTAAGAACAATGTTCAAAGTTGAATAATTGTTGTGACTAAGTCATTGAATTAAAAACATTAAAATAACCCTATTGGAAGGGTGTAAAATAATAATTTACATGATGTAAATTCATTCAGAAATAAAAACTGAATGAAAACCGGTGACAAGTTTGACGTTAAAATTACGGTGGCTAATAAGCCAACGTGCCGTAAAAACAAGTGTATGACAATACAACATATTTATATGACGAACATTGAATCAAAAGCATGATTGAAAAGATGAAAAAATTCATATAGTGAACTGAAAATTGTAGGGAACCCTGAATATTACATTTATTTTTAAATTTGAAAATGAAGTTAAAGATGTGATAAAAGCAAAAAATTGAAAAAACTCTATTCAAATTCAACTTCCAACATTCATCTAATTTAGATGAATAGCAAAATCCCCTTCATCCCTTAGTTGTATACTGAAATTGAATTAAGAGGTTAGATCCATTCCCCAGCCAGTCAGGAACAAGCGTAGTAACCTAAACATGTGAAATGCTAGATAACATAAATTAAATGCATCCATGGAGGAGTTTACATAATCTATTGACGAAAGTGGAAGAAATACGCTGGCAAGGTGAACCGAACAACTGACGGCCTCACATATGAATTAGATGTATAGGTATAGTGATTGTGACCTAATGACCCAAACTATGTCCCATTCATAGCCCGACGTCAAGAACACAATGTGATTAATGAATTTAAGTTAGTTGTTACAAACCTAGACCCATACTAGGCATGTACAAGAAAACAAGAAATCATAGGAGTATGTTAAGAGTGAAAGGGGTAGTACAGATTTTGATAAGAGCTGCAAGATAAAGAAGTTGATGAACCCAACTATGACCCATACATAGCTAGGTAACACGTTAACAATGTGGTTAAGAATTTGGTAAGTATGACAAACCTAGATCCATACTAGGAATGTGCAGGAGGAAACGGGGTGGGGTGTAAGGAGAAGACAGAGAATGCGTGTAGTTATAACAAACCTAGATCCATACTAGGCATGTATAGAAGAGAAGAAACAAAGTTTATAAAGAGAAGAAAGGATGGCAGTCATGCCATGGCTGTGACAAACCTAGATCCATACTAAGACCGTCAAGAACCAGGCATGCGCAAGAGAAGAAGAAAATAAGGAAAAGTGAAAAGGAGGATGATTAATAAGATAGCTTATATGCTTAACCAAACTATGACTCCTACATAGCCTGGTGTCTGATGTACACTGTGGTAATCTGGAACCAGTTCCAAGAACAACCCCAGATAATACTAGGCATGTCTCAAATAAGATCCATGGAGGGGAGGGGGAGTTTGTATTCATATTATTATAAATTTGGTCATTTAATAGTGCGACAAACTATGACTCATACATAGCTTGTCGACTAGCCACCAAAGTGTTTAAGAGATGGTGTAGAACTACCCCATAGAATAAACCTAGAACCGTACTAGGCATATCCATGCATAGTTCTAGGAGTGGAAAGAAAATTGTTGTTAAGAAGATACTATGAATTTGTTGTTGGATGAAGAGTGGAAGTTCCTAGATGTCTGAGACACAGTGTATAATGCAGTGATAGATGTGGTGAAAATGTGAGAAGTGAATAAGGTTGAGCAAACTTAAAATAGAAGAAAGAAGATATAGAGGTATATAATTAATAGAAGATAGGAAATACTCTTTCATTCGCCTTTTACGAATCAGCAGAGTGCTGGGCGAAATATTCTTGAACCGGATCGCCACGGTGAGAATGTAAGTCGAACGCCGTAGAGGACCACAAGGTTTTGAACAGAGGCTGAAATTTACAATTAAGATGTACCTGTGTGTTGAGGCAGTTTTCTGAGTTAACATTCATTTCCCTGAGTATTTCTAGATCCTCAAGCAAGCCCATCTTTCTAAAGTTGTTCCTGGGAATGTTATGTAGGATTTTTGAGTTACGTGATTTTGTTCTAGAATAATGTATATTGTTTTGAGAATATGAAGTTTGTTTGTACTTTTTGTCTGTCGTGCCATTGTTCATTGTTTTCTCGTTCTTTGTACGTAATAGAATATTCTTCCTTTTGTTCCAAATAATTACTGCCTGTAAATTTTCATCTGGTATTACCTTTTCTTTCATTTATTTCTTTATCTATTACTCTTTTTCGTGTTTTATTATGAAGCATTTTAGCAAAAACTTATAGTGAATGTGCCAGTTACACCACAATTTTACCAACTTAGTTGGGAAAGGGCAATTCATTTTCATTTGAAAAAAGTTCCATAACAAAAAAATTACTTTTAGAATCTTATACACATCCAATTGAATTTTGAAACGTCAACATTTGTATCTAAAGTTGGTAAATCCGAGATTTTGTTTCGACTATAGTCTATTTCAGAAAGCTAAAGAGTAATAAAACCTCTTTAGGTATACAAAGGGACTACAGAGTGATCCAACGAGTATTTAAGCCCCTTTCATAGTTTGGCATTGATTTAATTGTAAAATATTTTCTTTTTATCAAGTGCAGGTAGTACACCCGGGTTTGAGTAAATTTAGGGGTTGGGTCTAGTATTATCCGTTCATAAACACTGAAAATGATGTGCCAAAGGCGTCCCGGTGGGATACTCGTAAAAAGGAAAGAATTTTATTCTAACAGAATAAAAATTAGGCATTATGTACATAGTATCAGGTACACTTATTTTTTATTAAACACTATACAAAAAATATATTATATAGAAATTAAATTATAAAAAAATCATTCGCAATTTGAGGAACTATCATCCCCTCTTGATGTTATAATTAACGGGTCGACGGTCCGATCGACCAAGTAGTCAAGATCCAGCATTTTCTCCTCTTCTTTAATGACATGAACAACAGCTTTTTGCCAGTTCTCTGGTGTCACTTCCTCAATAGATTGATCAAAGAGTGGCTTAACGTCTTTAATTTTGAATGTCGTATTGTGTCTTGCTACAAATCCTTTCACTTGCGCCCATATAAGTTCAATAGAATTTAGTTTACTATGATATGGCGATGTGCACACCACAGTTACACTATATTTTCCTGTTATATATTCCACGGAATATTTCACAAAACATTGTATGTGTAAATTTGCTATAGCTAATAATTCCTTTTTTTATCAATTTATCTTGAAATTCAATACCTTTGGGGGTTAACTTATCAATAATTTCTTGTTTTCTCCAAAACGAAATTGGGGTCTTCTCTATGCGTCGAGAATGATAGCTTGTGTTATCCATAACTACTACTGAATCAGCCGGAGTTTATTTTATCATTTCACCAAAATAGTCTTCAAACATCCGAATTCATGTCCTCGTGGAACTATATAACTTTCATTAATCTACGTCTCATCAAGATAAAATATTTTCTACTGCTCTGTTCTGTACTGATTTATACTTCTCTTAAGTATTTTCGTCGCCAGCAAACAATTTCATCGCTTTCAAGCAAAAGTGCTTTACGGTTATGCTTTTCCCCGGCAAACTCCATATTTTTTCATATCTCGCAGAATTTTCCACAATGTATCTCTTACAATTGTTCTCTTATCTCTTCAATAGTTTATCTTCTCTCAATGTACACAAAATGTTATCTGAAGTCGAATTAATGTACTCACTTATAAATTGCTCAAATATAAAATTCACAATTATTGAGATTTTTATAATCACAAGCAGGTACGCCCTTGGAATGGTCATTTTACAATGGTTTATTACTCTCTACCTTTTTGAAATAGAGTATAACACCATTGAATCATTATTTTTTATCCTAGTATTTTCTATACCTACGAATTAAGTCTTTAAGACTTATTAAGACTTTAAAATCACGGGTAAAGCTGTTGAATCTCAAAATAGAAAAGTTATTATGACTAGCAAGCTACTAAAAAAGTACGAACTTGTTACCTAAAAAGAAACAGACGCTATTAAGTGTGGCTTGAATAATTGAATGTGTTGAATTTTGTTTCATGTCTGCTGCAGTTGAAGACCTGACAAATTGTCACAATTTTTTCGGATGCAATGAAAGGCTTTGTTTGTTTCTACTGAAGATAAAAATAATATAACAATTAGTTATTTTGGTAAAATATTTTTGAATCTATAATGAGAATTGAACGTTATTTTTATCATTATATTAACAAATATATTAATACTCTTTCAAAGCCATTCAAATATTCTACTGATACAAAGTTTCAACATAATTGTCATCTGTAAAAAAAGATCTGAGAATTAAAGGACGTAGTGGTCAGTATCTTGAAGATGAAAATTTACTTCGTATTACTTTTTCAAATGGAACTAACTGTTTCTAGATAATTCCACATAATTGTCAATTTCTTAGCATTTTTAACATTTTTTCAATATATTATGGAATTATTTAGAAACAGTTAGTTTCATTTAAAAAAGTGAGATGAGTAGAATCCACAGAGTAAGGGTCGAAACAGTAAATTTGATTAATCTCGTATAGATCTTCAATCAATGTTGGAGATATAAAAGAAATAAAAATTTGTGTATAACACACAGAATAAGAAAAAAGACAACTGAAAAAAAGAGAAATAAGGAGACATCATAATAAAAGAGAACACATTCGAATACAAATAAATTGAACGACAAGCATGAAACAACAAACTCATGTCGCAGATAAGTATCTAATGATATCAATCTTTCTGGAAAGCTACAAAGATAAATGAAAGGTCGATAGCTCCTCTAGAAAATCAAATGGAGGTTGGGCTAGAAATAATCAAGAAACAACTCTGCATATGGCTGAGCACTTGAAAAATACATAGAGCACGAAAAGATGTACTGGAAGAAATTAAAATGAATTTAAATCCCAAAAAGACCTGGATGTGACTTGAAATAAGCAATGGTCAAATATTAATAAATCTGATCAGTGCATCAGTCTAAAAGATGTTTCAAGATATTAGAAGGTAACAGAAGATATTAATTCTAAACTTGAAGCATCAATTAAATAATTATCTTTATATAAATCCATATCAATCGTTACTGAAAGGCCTTTCTAATCATATGTGAGAAACAATATTTAGAATAATTGAAATCAATACGTGCTGGAGTACTACAGAGCAAAGTACTAGATCCACAGCTGTAGGGGAGAGTTGTTCCCTTGAATCGGGCATTTTTATTGGAATGGTTCTAGCAGCTAAGCCTTTCATCATTTAATTGAAATCTTTATACCAACACCTGTCAGATAATCAGGCATTATATTTCTATTCTCAGAAGTTATAAAAAGATAAGTCAAGTTGTTTCAATTTTATTTTTTTATTGTTTAAAAGTGTCCGATTCATGAACAGGATTCTACGAAAAGTGCGGCTGTTTCCATGGAATGTACACTAGACGATTTTTATAAGGTTTTAATAATATTCTCATTACAATATACAGTAGGATATTTAAAAAATAATTATGACATAAAAAACGCAACATTCCCATAACTCCATAAGAGTTGTGAGTTCATTTCGTGCAAAGTTTACACTGGAGCCACTCTTCTTTACTGTCTTTATATACATCTTGACAGATTGGACAAACTGAATTTTCTTTTTCACGTTTTCCATCACATGAATCACCTTTATTCTCTTGCACCATTTCGTCGTAAAATTCTTCCAGGTTAGCCGTTGTGGAAGACTGATCGTGTAGTGATATTTCCGAGGATATATGAGTGTCAGAATCATAATATTTTCTAGGAACTTTTGATGACTTTATGTTTTCTTTGCCGATACTTTTGCTTTTCGAGCGCCTTTATTTGTTTTGCGTTTTTTCTCCTTTTCCTCATATGCTTTCATAAGATCATATTTTTGAGGAGTGTCAGTTTAACAACACTTTTTCCTTTTTTTTTCCTATTTACTTGGACCCATTTCCGCGGCATTGCTTTTGGATAGAGTCTAAGCTCGATCTTGTACTGTAATTGATTTATTTAAGGTCTCCACACTTTTAGAACAGTAAGGTCTAGAAAGGTCAGAGCTAGTTGAGGGGCTAGGTCCCTAAGAGGTGCTGTTAAAATTGGTGATCTGTTTACAGGAATTTGAAGGTTTACTTTCAGTGCTCAAATTAGCAGAGGAAGTTGAGTGATAAACTATGTTCAATTCAATAATCGCACTTCGTGTCTTGAATGTCTTGTTCTTGGGTTCCTTTGTTGCAAAGATTTGGCCTGTCGGATACAGATGATGCCAGCAAGTCGTTTTCACTAAATACTGACGAATTAAATGAATATTTTCAGAAAGCTCTTAATTAACATTAACAGATCCTGCAATTTCGTATATACTAACGGTTTCACCAGGATTTGAGACAAGCTAATTATTCAATACCACCCTGTACCTTGGCTTAAAAGGGCCGTATACCACATAAAGTGGTTGCGTACGATGACTACAGTAGGCAGGGAGTATTAAAATGATTATATTATTTTTCTTTGCAAAATCAATTACTTGTATATTTAGATGAGTAATATGGTTATCCAAGATAATCAAAGCTTTATCTTGACTCGTGGGTTTAACATAGTTAACAAAATGCTCTAGGAACTCTATAAATATGTCTTCAGTAATCCACCCAGATGGATTTGTAAACTCTTTAGACCCTGTCGGTGCGACTTTAAGCAGAATGTTTCTAAAATAGACTTGAGGAAACACGAATACAGGTGGCAATGATCCGCCGGCAGCATCTTTAAAAAAACTGTGGTGACCAGCGTTCTTCTTTCGGCAGATGCAATTTGACCAACCTATTTGGAACCCTTTACCGATATAACTTTTGGGGATTTTGTAACAGTCATACAACTGGTTTTATCTACGTTCCAAATCATGTTGGCTGGAAGCTTATATTTTATGTACAAACTTTATAATTTAGAAAAAAGGGTGCCTACGTTTGATTTACTAAAACGAGATGCTCTGCTTAGATACGTGTTTTCTGGCTGACGGAGCAACAACTTCCTATTGCGTTTCATAAATGCAAGAAGCTCGTGAGTTCCAGCTTTAGAATTTATTCCATTGTGGTGGAATAGATATATATGTTGTGGTATGCAAGCTGTCTTGTGTGCGAGGGGGTTAAGTCACGACACATTATCGATATTGTTTTAATGTAAGAAGCTGATATTAGTTTTGTTCTAATGAAAAAGTTGTGTTTCCAACATTGCGATTCTAAACAAATTCATTGTCAGGCGCACTTTTCGCTTTTTTACAAACACAGCTAATAAATCCACCATGATTTACAACGGTATCCACAGCTTCACGAATTTCTTCGTCAGTCTTTCTTGTTCGTTTCGACATAATAAGCCAAGACTAAAAGAAAAAAGATTTATGGGGTGTTCTTTCGTACCTTTTTATATAATCCCGTTCCATTCAATTAGATGGTTGGTGTTCAAATCATGGATTTGTTTACTTTAAAGTGAACATTCATTTTGATTTTTATGGTTTAGGTTTATAATATCAAGGAGATCAACATAAGTACTAAGTTTAATCTAGTCCTAGTCCTACACAAAATCTTTAGGATATCTTCGAAGATAGCCAGTTTAGATAAATTCTTAAAAAACACAAGTATTTACTTTGCTTGCCACAAATATTGCATGCACTGAGTGTAACAATACCAAACGATACCGCCCCTACCGTCTCTGTTTCAATGGTTTTCCACTTCAAGGGAACTCTCCTCTACTTATTATACTCCGACGATATACTACATATCTAACCAAAAAAAGAAGTTAATCATGATCTAATAATATACAAATGATATCTGAAGATGTTGCTGGACTAGTGCAGAGACCTGGGAGATGAAATGGTTGCTGACGAAGATAAGCTCTGGCCCATAGTCATGTCAAAATTCAAAATATATTCGATCAACGTGGAAGAAGCCCTTTCCCTTTGAGTTAGTTTAGTAAGTACAAAAGCCAAGTATTGCGTGAATGAGCAGAGTGAAACTGAAAAGAACCTTGACAGAATGATCTGAGGATACCAATAGTAACCTTAGTACCCAAGACTTCTCTCGTCCACTTCAAAATAGAACTACACAATTTCAACTCGATATGTATAGATTTGTTTGATATGTAAACTTCGATGATCAATCAAAGAATAAAACTAACCGTGAATATTATTAATAAATATCTGTCAGGAGATCCAAAATAAGATTATCTACCTCTAGGATGAATTACAGAGAAAATAGAGATTGCGTTAAATTCTAGATAAAGCAGATACAAATCATTGAATGTACAAAATGTTCTTGTCCATTAACACCTACGTAACTGACCAATATTTAAATAACGACGTTATTAAGTTAGAAATAATTAAATTCGCTATTATCGTCACCAAATAACTAAATAAATTAGTTCGCTACCAGTTCGATATTAACATAAAATACATTTTAGTAGCTGTACAAGTGGAACACGAACAGGTTGGGCGATCTTCTGCAATATTTTTCGCGAAAAAATCCGATAATTATTGTGCGATTAATGTGCGCGAGAATGAAGCACCCGCTGTGCTGTCGATACCAACTTGTAATTTCTAGTTTTATTGCTGTCGTTTATAATTTTAATAGTAGAGTTTGGTTCAGTGTTGTGCATGTTTCGCCCATTCGTAGTTGTACGTTATATATATATTCCAAGTACTCGCCATAGAAGAAGACAAAGACTCGCTACGAGAGGTACAGTTGCTCTCAAGGGATATCCGATTTAACAATTTAAATATTTCAAGAATTGTGTGACATATTTTGATGAACATTACTTTTCTATGAATAGAGCATCTGTCGAAATCAATGCTCCCGGTAAAAAGTTTATGGTAGTTGGGTTCCTATTATTTTATCTAGATGTCTTCCTTTTTCTTTAACTCTTTTAATTATTTCAACCATCACCAAAATATATGGTAATGGGCTTAAGCTGTCTCCTTGTTTTATGTCTTTTTTCATTAGAAAGTCTTCTGATCATCTTCCTCCAATCTGTGTATTACTGTTCCGTATATGCTTTTTTTATTACTATTACCAGCGGTAGTGTAACCACCCAAATTGATCACTAGCTTCCACTAGTATTAACCCTATGTGCTACAGGTAACTCCAGCTGTCCCCGGTGACAACCATTCGGCTCACTTAGCCCGTGAGTGTGAGTATTATAAAATATCACTGAATGTAATTGTTTCTTTCTCACACTTTGTCGATTATGAACCGTGTTAATTTGCATGTGACCAAACAATATTCCTAGTACTGTATACTAATGATTGAATACCCTATGTAATTTGGTAAAACTGCATATTGTAAGAACGAGGATTATGGGAGAAATCTAAATATGAGGTAATGTACAGGGTGTCTCATTTACAAAACATTGTCATGCAGTTTTGTGCCACCCTGTAACTATCGACATATTGTGCAGATAAGGAGCATGCCGTTACTATACTTTCTGTCGATAACTTTTTTGGATAATTTCCATAATAACGAAGTTATCGATCCGTGTCACTAATAATTCGCCCTATATGTATAAAAATCAACCCACTTCCAGATTTTTCAATTCTGTTCAAAAGTACGTTGAAAAATGCATTTATCTGTTACTGTAGGACCTGATTGTATTTAAATAAAAATTGTTGTTTATTTTATATTCTTCGATGAAAGAAGTCTTTTCGAATCCTGGCTCAATGCGTAACTATAAAATTCATAAATAAATTCACTGATGATTATCTTACGCGGTATTTATGTTGTGGGGACCACAGAATTTCAAGTATGTCTGGAAATTTTTTGTATTGTTTATTCCCATAACAATTAACGACACCGAATACTTGAGGCAATTACCGTAAATCTTTTTAAATTAATTGTTTATCATGTTGCGCCATGGGAAGCCTTTAACTGGTTATAAGTATCATTTCGATATTTTGTTTTTGATTGTGTTAAATCGTCAACGAAGGTATACAAAAAGATGTTCTAACGTTTAGATGATTAGCAGAATTTTAAGTTTTAAGTCCTTGACACTTTAAATATTGTGTTACATAAAAAAAAATAAGGGTTTACTCTAACACGGAAAGTAATGCTGTAAAATTTCAATGTGAAGGTGACAAAAATCTAAATGTGCCTGTCGTAGATTTTTGATAAATGATTGTGTATCGACCATATTCATTTATTTAAGAATCATTTTGTGGAGTTTATTGTTAAAATAAATTGCAAGAATAATTGTTGGATTGCCCCCCGGTTTCTAAATCATCTCAGTAATATGATATCGAAACCCAAACATTTATAAAAGATCATTTATAAAAGATTTTAAACATTATTTGGCACAACTCTCCGCTGAATATTGTGATTTTAATATATTCGCCGGTGATTTTAATATTAATAGTATGGAAGATAGTGACGATGCAATTGACTACTTGAATGACGTGTATGAGAACGGTTTCCATTCGTATATAAACACGGATACGAGATCTGACAGTGGTACATGTTTGGATCATATTTTGCTTCGCAAAAAATTGGAAAGAAACGATTACAGCCGTAATTAAAACAAGAATCACTGATCACTACATGACAGTTATCGCTGTGGGAATGGGAGAAACAAATACCAACACCCAAAATAAAACAATCCTTAAGAAAGTTCATAATTATACAAACATAAAAAACGAACTAAAATATGATGATTGATCAGAACTTCAATGCATAAACAGTGCTGATGAATGTTTTGAGTATTTCCTCAGCAAGTTCATTGAAATTGTAAATAAAAATACTCTCACAATCAAATTAAATCATAAAAAACGGTTTCAAAGATTAAAACTAACACTTCCGCATCTGTGAGATGCCGAGAACAATATTCTATCATAAAATTTGTCACTTGTATACACTTCGGGGAATGAATCGTGCTAAGAAACCGAAATTTCTCCAAAAATGTAGTATATCTGGATTTATAGGACCCGCTGTACTCGCTTTTGTCAGCTGAAAATCAATAAGGTTCATCCATACGACGCCCTGAACAATATTCAATCATAAAATTGGTCACTAGTATACACTCTGGAGGCTGTATCGTGCTAGCAAACTGAAAATTCTCCAAAAATGACAAAAATTTGGTACTTCAAGTACCATAGCACCCGTTGTACTGGCTTTACTGAGTTGAATATCAATAGAGTTCATCTTTGAGACGCTTTAAATAATATCCAATCATAAAATTGGTCACTTCAATATACTCCGGAGGCTGTATCGTGCTAACAAACTTAATTTTCTCCAAAAATAATAAAATGCTCAGTTAACGATAAATTCATTTAATATTATAATTTCAACTAATAATCGTAAAAATGTATTTAATAGTTTTATAACTATTATTAAATACATTTATCGACTGTTTAACGATTATTTTTTACCAGCAATTATGGAGCTCCATCCTACTTTTTAAGATACTTAAAGTTGGTGTATAAAACAAAATACATTGCTTTAAATAATATTAACCTATTTATATTTAAAAACATAAATCCAGACAATTAACACTACTTTATACTTCGTTTTATTAAGAAGAATTAGAAATAAAAATTTCAAATAACTGATTATTTTTCACATTATTGACTGAATTATAACTAATATTTTTGAGAATGCGTTTTTTATACAAGCATAGGTGTTCACTAAAAGTTGATAGTCTGACATCAAGAAGAAGTAGTATTTTCTGAGGATGTTGGGTAAGTATAGCAATTATAATTCTAGTTAAAAATTGAATATTTACAATGTGGCGTCCTTGGGAAATATCGAGTTCGGTCCAAAATATTGTGTGTTTCAACGACGAAAATTTAAATAATGGTGATGGAAGTGAAAACATGATTCGACGACATTTAAAATTGGAAGCCCAGGAAATATGTTTCAATGTGTATAAGAATCTACGGGAATAGTTTGGTTTCGATGAAGGAACAGAATTAATGCAAGCAGTATTTGATTTAACAAAAGTTCCTATGTCAACTATACGTAAAATACCCAAGAATGGGCCTTATGAAAGCAAGAAGTTATGTGATAAGGGATTGATCAAACCTTTTAGATGTGTCTGTAATAAAATTATTAAAAACCAACATGTAAGACTGTTACAAAAGTAGTGAGTAACCTAAGATTGTAATGATAAGAAATAAATTGACAAATGCCGGCCGTAATGTAAATGGTTGTAAGAAAACGATTGAACAGTGGATTAAAAAATTGGGATTCAAATTCAAAACGATTAATAAACGTCAAACAATCATCGAAAGCAGAAGAATAGTGGATATGCGGTATACATAATTGGAACAAGGTACTAAGAGAAGAAAATCGGCCAATTGTCTCTTCGGACAAAACTTGGTGTGATACACACGACACAGTTAAGAAAAGATGAACTGATGGGTCAAAGATTTGTATGCCAACAATGACTGCAAACAAAGGATCCATACTTGTTATTGTGCATTGCGGTGCAAATGAAGGATGGGTTCTAAATGCCTCAAAAATATATGGAAAAAAAGGGAAGATTGCAACGTTCACTATCATAAGAACATTTAAACGTTTGAATTGATCCCAAACTTAGTGCCAAATAGTGTTGTAGTTCTTGACAACGCTTCTTATCATTGACGTCCATAAAAAATCGATTGGGATACAAAAAGAGCTCAATTCACGTCTGGTATCCCGATTAAACCGAACGCCCTTTCAACAATTACGTAGCAAATTGGTAAGTGAACAAAATATGAGTTCCGCTCCGTAACATAACTTAAAGGGGATATACGATTACATTGCTACACTATATGTTTTACGCCAACTATACCATTGTGTATTTGATGTACCCAATATTCTCGGCTTCTTTTCCTAATCATTTTCCTCCTACACGATTTCATAATGAAATCATTAATAGGAGCTCTTCTCGACTGTTCAATCACCACCAATCTGACAGTTTTGTTGCAGTAGTGCGATGCGATAATTTGGTCTGTAGTGTGCGCCCACCTTAAGGTAAGTGCTCTCAACACCTAACAATTAGTCCACATTTCATTTTTTTCTCTTTGGAGTGTTTAAGTAAGTAATAATTCAATATTTTATTTTTCATAGAGAATGACCTTAAGGCTCTTCTTTAACATTATGTTAATTTGCAACTAACGGATATTATTTATCGACTGTTGTCAGTAAAAAAATAATAAAATTCATCGAAACAATAAATCTGTCTAATATGAATTAAAAATACCGTTATTTGAAAATATTGTCATATAAAGTCTCGAGTTGTTGTGGAATAAATACTTTGCTTCAAAATTTACGACCGGCTTTTATTCGAGCTATCAATGTAAAATTTATACAAAAGAGAATACTTGTCATTTCATTACATCGAATATGCATTCATTAGAAATGTTACAGAGGAAATAAAAGATGCATAAAAATGAGTCAAGAGCCGCTTAGAATGTTTTCCTTTTTGTGATGTTCGTTCCATTTTTCTCTTTCCTTACTTAATGCATATTATTTTAATAAAAAAAGTAAGTAATAAAAACTATTATTTCATAAATACAAGGTAAGTTTTTAGAAACAAAAAGTACGACAAATGTTATCAGGACAAATACCCAGAACGGCGAAAATTATAGCATGTGTATTTTATCTAGGAGAGACAAATATGGAAATTGTCATGTTCAGTGGCCCGACAAAAAAGTATTGCTGAATCCTCCCAAATTTCTTACGGATTTCCCATATCTGACTATATATCCCTTAACATTTTATCCCATCTACTAATAGACTTGTCATTAACACATTCAATGGCACAAAAACCGAAAACATCTATAAAAATTTAGGATCAGGTAATTAAAAGTATATAATTTAAAATGAAAGAACTGCACTATTGCTAGCGATGAGATGTTCCGGAAAAATTTTTAAGTGAATTTTTTTTTAGTTTTTTTGCAATAATTATTGAAATAATAATTTTAGGAAAAATATTTCAAACAAAACTTCCTGAGATATCATTCATTTTCTCTACGCCCTATCTTTGAAGTACCTTGTTTTTCACCGGTTTGAACCGTTTAAATCAGGGTTCTGTAAAAACATTTCACATCCTCAGCCTACATTGGTTTTAAACCCATCTGTGAAGATGCGGATTGCGCCTACTTCCAATGGGTCTTGTGCGTTATTTTTGAAGATTACCTTGTACGGTTAGATGCTCGAGATGCTATGAGTGATAACGACCTTTGATTTTGTTGATAACAAAAATTAATTAGAAAACCAGAAATTTCATCAGTAAATGTGGATGTAAAAATTTTTCTTTAACTACATATTGTCATTTGAATTGTTAAACATGGAATGCTCTCTATTATATTCATAAATGTTAGTTTTGTAGGTTGATATAATCCAAAATACAATTAATAAAAATAAGTGAGGGTGAACATGGAAATCCGGTGAAATTTTTACTCAGGGTCAAAATATTAAATTAATATCAACATCATATAAATACATTAAAGCAAAACAATTTGAAAATATTTAACCTACTTATATCGGTTTTTTTTAAAGATACCTACAATACAAAATGAACACTCCAAATTTTAATAATTGAAAAGAAGATTCCGGAAAATTGCGTATATATCGAAAACAGAGATATAATAATATTTTTCAGATAAAGTATTATCATTAAACTATCACCTGCCAAATGTCACTTATTATTTTCATGAAATTTGTGGTTATCGTTCAAACTTCCGTAAAAAATAGATCTTGCTCGACCGGAAAATGTGGAAAATCGGCATAATTTTCACCAAGGGTTAAGATATCAACGTGAACAGATATGAATCATCAATACAATTTTTATTTAAATATTTTTTCTGTATCGTATTTTCAATAAACTACAAATCAACAATGGAGGCTTCAAATTGTAATAATTAGAAAGAGGTTTAGGAAAACACTATATACCTCAGTAGCAATTGCAGTTATAAAAACTATTCAGACAAAATTTAGAAAGAAAAGAAAATATGAAGGTCCGCCAGCTGAAAAAGTTGTGCTATTTGCAGGTAAAATCATAAACTGCAAAAAAACGCAAAAATCGCTCATTTTTTCCGATATTTCTTAATATAACTCTTTAAATATGCAAGATAGAGAAAAAAAGTATACTTACGAATTTGTCCTTTATGAAATTGGTTTAAAATCGATATATTCAATTTTTTCGTTGAGAAATGGCGATAAATGCAAAAAAAGTAGCTAAAAAACGTTATTTCAAAACATTTGTTTCGCAGATAAGAAATCATCCTATCACGCTATAAATTGGGATTTAAAAAACTCATTATAGTATACAACAATATGCCAAAGGCCGATTAAATTGGGCTGCGAAAAAGTTAACGTCATTTTTGCGTTCATGCCAGGCTTGCATTTTTGAGTTGTAATAGGTGCCGATTTTTTTACAACTACTTAGACCTCTAAACTATAATACACAATAGTTATAAAGAACCATTTTGAAGTTTTTATCATTTTTTACGCGATTTTGAAAAGTTGAAATCGACGCTTCAAATCGAGCGCGGCGCAAATAGTTGCTGTATCTCGGCTTCTATTGGACCGATTTTGATGATTTTTTTTTAAATCGATATAGCAAAATAAAAGAAACTCATTTTTCAGAATGGCGTCTACCAATTATGACAATTTAAGCATCTACAGTAACTACTTATAATTTGGCATTTTTTTATGTTGATAATAATCAATGATTATAATTATGTCCATGCTAGGATTGTGTTGTTCATTGCAAATTCGTATAGTTAAAATAAAATAATATATTTATGTAAAAAAGTAGAATACAATAATGTTGTAGCAAAAAAGCGAAATATCAATATTTATTGTATGTAGATCTTATATTGAAATAAAATATAACATTAATATACATAACACTTAATTGTACTACCTGTAAATTTTGATTACTAATTATTTTCCCTATACGAATTTGCCATGAACAACACAATCCTAGCATGGACATAATTATCATCAATAATTATTATCAACATAAAAAATGACAAATTATAAGTAGAAGCTTAAATTGTCATAATTGGTAGACGCCATTCTGAAAAATGAGTTTCTTTCATTTTGCTACATCGATTTAATAAAAAAAATCATTAAAATCGGCCCAATAGAAGCCGAGATACAGCAACTTTCCGCACCGCGCTCGATTTGAAGCGTCGTTTTCAACTTTTCAAAATCGCGTAAGAAAATGATAAAAACTTAATAATTGTTCATTATAACTATTGTGTATTATAGTTTAGAGGTCTAAGTAGTTGTAAAAAATCGGCGCCTATTACAACTCAAAATTTAAGCCTGACATGAACGCAAAAATGACGTTAATTTTTTCGCGGAAATTAGTTAACAATTACTTAATTCATATAAAAACGATCATGCCAATTTAATCGGCCTTTGGCATATTGTTTTATACTATAATAAGGTTCTTAAATCCCAGTTTATAGCGTGATTTCTTATCTGCAAAACAAATGCTTTAAAATAACCTCGTTTTTTAGCTACTTTTTTTGCATTTATCGCCATTTCTCAACGAAAAAATTGAATATATCGATTTTAAACCAATCCTGTCTTGTAGAGAATTTCATAAAGAACAAATTCGTGAGGATACTTTTTTCTCTATCTTGCATATTTAAAGAGTTATATTAAGAAATATCGGAAAAAATGAGCGGAATGCGTTTTTTTGCAGTTTATGATTTTACCTGCAAATAGCACAACTTTTTCAGCTGGCGGACCTTCATATTTTCTTTTCTTACATAATTTCCGAGCAATTCCAACGAATATCTAATCTACGTCACGATACAGCAGCTTGGTCAAGTCAGCAGAGCTAAAATAGCAAACACGAATAAGAACTAATAGAAATTTAAGTGCTCTTTACGTGCTAATTACAGCCTTTAATTAAAAATTTCTTGCTCTTTTAGTTTTTCTAATAATTGTTGTTAAAATGTTGCCCGCTAGCTTGAACGAAAGTTAGCAGAGCACTATCAATAATTGGTAAGTAATTGAAAAAACTGTTGCACACAAATTAAGTACTCTTTAAGCGCTTGCGTTGTTTTAAATTAAAAACTCATGTAGCAATAAATAATAAAATGTTGTAAATGAAAATATTGAAAAATGTTTACAAACGATGCGTCTTTTCACGAGTTTGTTCAAAAAAAGTTACAAAATCCCGTCATGGGCTCGTGATGTTGTAAACTTAGAACATTATCAGCAATAAATAATAAAATGTTGTAAACACTATTTATTTGTTTTTTGTAAATCTAAATGTTTTTTCCATTTATAAAAAAATTGAAATGTGTGTTTTTCGTATCGATGCGGTACCAAGGACAAAATATGTTCTGGTAAATTTAAGAGTTGCGTACACGTGGTCGTATATAGTTTTTTTTAATGTCTTCGTAATTTCTCCGTATTAAAAAATGCCAAAGAACATTAGTTCCAAAGGTACATGGGTATAATGTGGTACCAAAGACAAAATATGATCTGGTAAATTTAAGAGTTGCGTACACGTGGTCATATATGGTGTTTTTTAAAAATGTCTTGTTAATTTCTTCGTATTAAAAAATGTCAAATAACCTTAGTTCCAAAGATATTTTGATAGAAACAAGTTGTATGTTTTGAAATAAAGAATTATTTTATTTGATAAACATTTATTTGAAAACTTTTGGTAAAAGTTAAGTATATAAAAACTGAAGATAAAAAAAAACAAAAAACTGTCATATATTACGTTCCACTGATTATGTTGAAAGAAAGTACATTAAAAAGATATCCTGTTCTATTTAACTGTATTTATAACTTCCAGTCACTTTTTACATAACGTCTATTTCTTGTTAGACTTGATATCCTGATGGTTTATTTATCCATCAATTTTTGATTCTCTCGCGTGCCAAAATTCAATAAAAAATATTATTTTTCCGAAATATTCTGAATACTGAATGTTTTTTTACCGATTTGTTTAATAATAATAGTATCACACTTTTAACTGAATTTTCGGCCTTAATTCACATATTTTCTCGAAAAATGAAATTACTTTTTTTTTATTTATTTCCTTATTCATTATCGTGTTGGAAATACCAATATACACATTTTGACGTTTATGTTATGTCAAGTTTAAAAGTTGTGACCGTGCAAAAACATTTTCAATATTACAAAAATATTAAAACAATAATGAATAAACCATCCAAAATTCAAGTTAGCAGATATATGTTTATAGAAAAACTAAAACAGCACAAAATTTATGTTTGAAAGATATAATTAGCACTTAAAGAGCACTTAATTTTTGTGCAACAGTTTTTTCAATTACTTACCAATTATAGATAGTGCTCTGCTAACTTTCGTTCAAGCTAGCGGGCAACATTTAAACAACAATTATTAGAAAAACTAAAAGAGCATTAAATTTTTAAATAAAGGCAATAATTAGCACTTAAAGAGCACTTAATTTGTATGCAAAAGTTTTTTTAATTACTTACCAATTATTGATAGTGCTCTGTTAACTTTTGTTAAGCTAGCGGGCCACATTTAAACAACAATTATTAGAGAAACTAAAAAAGCACGAAATTTTTAATTAAAGGCTATAATTAGCACATAAAGAGCACTTAAATTTCTATTAGTTCTTATTCGTGTTTGCTATTTAAGCTCTGCTGACTTGACCAATCTCGATACAGCCATATTTCATAGGTCTGGGGTCTAATTCTCCTGGACTATAAACTTACTGTATGAAATCACTTAGGAAAAGTGGAATCGAGGCCATAAAATCACTAAGCTATCAAATAGAGCAAGTTTGAGTTACATTCTTGGTGGTAACGAATACACAGACATAGATATTAAGGTACGAGTTTGCTGAATACAATACTCAGTTTCTGATATTAAATTACTTACAAATACCAATATTCGATTGAAAACTAACGTCCAGATAAGTATTATACACAAGTTCCTGAAGAAGCCTCTGATATTGATAGCGACTCTAAAATGTGCCTAAATCAATCTTTCAGTCTCGATAAAACTATAAAATCGAAGTATTTATCCACATAATAGATACAGCTCCTTAGAATTGAGGTTTTCGCAGGTTATTGAAAATGTGTTCTTTGTATTCCTTAAGTTGGGTCTATTTTAACCAGGTGAACTCATGTGATATAAATGTTTTACTTTCAGAGGAGTTGTAATTTCTTTTTATGTTTTAAATAGTTAATTTTTCTCCCAAAGACATTTTAAAATTTGTAGCCTGGATCAAGATTTGGTGCAAATATCAGTTTTGCGCTCAGGATTCTTTTTACTTCAACTGTAATAGTTGCAAGTAGTGATAGATGTATTTCTATATTATGTACGGAAAAACCTAGCATATACTGAAGTTGATGAGGAAAATGGATTAGAAAATATTGCCCAAGAAAGTAATATTCCCAGAAATATAAGGTGAGTTTTTAGAAGTAAAACAGTCGATTACTATGTAGGTAATTGTAAAGAACAGAATATATTTTTCTTCAAATGGAAAGGTTACTAAAGTTGTATCCTTTCGAATGTAACATCTCTATCAATATAGATCAGAATTCGTGCTTTTTTGCGTTTGCCACTGCATATCGCTATAATATCGGTTCATCAGTTTGTTGTGAACCGAGAGGTTTGGTTAAATGCATACAAAAATTACATTTTTCGTTCTTCCATTACGCAAGTAATGCAATTTTCTTTTATTAGCTTCAACTGGTGACAGCTTTGAAAAGAAACTAACTTTCGTTTGAGGATACCCTCGATACATGCAAATTTAATTTTGATGAAATCAAAACCGACGTAAGGAAAATGCAAACAACAAAACACAAAAGTCGACAAAGAGCTTTCCGACAATCGAATGCAACAGTGGCGTTACTCAACTTCATCGTATTGCGAGAACTAGAAAAGTATTTCAAAGTTCATCAATTGATAAAAATTATATTGGTACTACCTGTATAATGTCCTAACATAAAACGAACTCTAAATTCATTAATTTTTTTTTATCGTCCCTGATAAAAAATTATCTGTGATATATTTGATATCTTTTCTCAGTGTAAAATTAGAGAGTTTCCCGTTATCGGCAACTCCGAAATTTTTACTCTCTTACATCAAGCTACGAGATAGGTGCTTAAACAGGGAGTCGTGGTTTCTCAGAATAAAGCGAACAGTTTTATCCCCTGTATCTTGACATACATTGTAACCTTCCTTAATTGCCATTATATAATCACTTCTGCTCTGGTGATTATTTTGCGTTTAGGAATAGTATCTGTTTTGTTAAGTCAAATTATTATCTTAACTTTTGAAATTCTTGCACGATAATTAAGAAATGTCTTAAAATTTGGTTTCTAAGAAGAAATGATTTGTTAAAATTATAGTGTAAGTGCAAACATTTGAAATCTTCGTGGAAAACCATTATTGGCGTTCCTATCACTACGCCTCTGATTTTCGTGTTGCATATTTTACAGGGGTCTCAGATCTGCATTCAGGTCAACTCCTTGCTCTTTTGATGCCCATGTCGTCCAGAGGAGAACAGAGAGTGGAAAGTATATGTAGAATACGAGGTCCCCTATTGAATAAACTATAGACGCCCTCTGGACAACTTAAATTAGATGAATGAATTTGTCGATGCGAAGGGTACATTGAAAACTGATTTTGTGTTGGTGGTTGCCGAAATGGAACAGAATGACCTTCTATCAAAGTTTACATAATTTAGAAATATCTGGATTTAATTGGCTTATTTTAGTTCTGTCAATGGGTATATTTTAAAAATATATGTCAAATTGTTGGTTACAAATTCATTCCTGTCCATAGAGGAGCTTAAAAGATCATTCTAGAGCTTATAAAATAGGAAAAACAAGGTTTAGTATATTACATGAGCTGATTTTGACATACAATTGATGCTCAAAAAAGTTGAATGTAGACAATAATGATAATATGCATATTTAAATCTGCTTTGCTTAATCTCATGCTTAAAAAATAAAGATTAACAACTTGCCACATAAAGTTTGTGATAAAATGAAAGATTGTAGCAATAAACAGGCATGTAAAGATATGAAACTAAAATAAAGGAAAACTAAATTACAGATTTAAACAGATACCAAACAAAAATAAGTTGTGAGATAACCAATGAATGTTTGCAGACTTGCAATGCTAAGTTTCATCCAATTGAGAGAGTTTCTGTTGTTTGAATAATTTTAAAACACAAAGGTAGTAGAGTCAAGTGGGGTATTATTTTCATGTGTTAAACCTCCTCAAAGAAATCGATAAAAAAATTATGGGAGGTTAATGATGATGAGAAAACTGTCGAAAACTTAAAAGTGATTAAAAATAAGAAGTGTGTATTACATTTAACCTAGAAAAAGTGTAAAAATGATACATGCCTGGTTAAATATGTATTAACAGTCGTGCCGTCCTCTAAATCAATAATGAAACAGTGAGGGTAAAATTGAGCATAATAAAATATTACAAAAATATTTATTGATGGAATTTAACCTACAAAAAATAATACAGGTACAGTAAAATGATACTATCTTAGCAAACAAGTGATAATGAATAATAGTCCTACTTAAAAATGTTTATAACGTAAAAAGGGAACTCATTAATGCACAGGAAGCCGTTAGCGAAATGAATATCTAGCGAAATCTATTGGGAAGACAAGAATAACTGCAGCTCTAGAACTTATTGCAAGCGGAGCCGATGGTGGTATTATTACCACGTTATTGATTTCCGGAACTGCTGGATAACAAATCTTTTTCTCCTGGCGTCTTAAAATGGAAACACAAAATCCATCATTAGGTAACAAATCTTTCACAATAGCCACGTACTGCACGTTTTTATTTTTGGTTTTAAATTTAACCAAGACGCAACCGCCAAATGTTATTTTTCCTTCCTCTGCTAGTGCCATATTTTTTACTTATGTTCATCATTTCCAATTTCTTCCTCTTCAGTTTCATTTCTTACTAAATCTGCTAATGCCATGTTTTCGATATAGCTTGCAATAAGTTTTGCATATTCCTGACTAGTAAGTATTTGACTGCCGCTGAGTACTTTACGATGTTTCCGTACAGTAAGGTGGTGGAGCCAAATATGACCCACCTTAATATAATTTTTTTCCATGGAAACAGAATATTTTTCGGAATATTTTTTTCAACCACTTGATATGTATGTATGTGGCCGACATACCTATGTCATTTAACCTAATCAGAAATTATTCGTAATGAATTTATATATAGAAATCCTTTGCAATGCCCTAGGGGCATATTACCAATCTGGTCGGATTATATGGCACAGAGTAAAAAATCTTTGAACTTAGGGAGATTGAGGCGGTTTTATTTTTTTAAAGGTAATTTTACAAAATTAAAAACCAAATTTTGTTTTTAAACAAATATTAGAACATTTCTTCATGAACACAGCCAAAAAATTAGAAAATTTCTAGTAACAAAGTAACAAAACTAACTTAGAATGTGAAAATGAAAACAAGAAGTCAACAGCACTCAATTTCTCCTTCTTCGTCCGACTCGAGGCCAATGCATACCTTATGGTACCAAGTAAGACATTTTGTACATATTCGCATGTCAAGTTGGTCTTCTATATCACAAGCTGCACATAACCATGATTCCTGCGTAGTTTGCTTAGATGTAGACGGGGGATAAAACTATTCTGTTTGGATGTTGATGTAACTGGATGTTTCGGATCTGAAGACTTCATAGCTGATTCGCCATGTCTCTCAGAGAAAAGGTCTTTTGTCACTGGCTGAGCTTTGTCATTCAAAGCTTTACGCCTAATTCTTTTCACTTCATTATTTTTTCCTCGTTGAATTTTTAGAAGAAACATTGATTAACAGTGCAATATGGTAGTTATATCCCCATTTTTGTAATTATCCAGCGAATCAGAAAAGAATGAAGTACAAATGGTACAAAAGAATTCTTTATCAACCACACTGACTGCTTAGGAAAGTGACGTAGAAAGAAATTCTTCGTACCTCCAAAATATTACAGATCCATCATGTTGTACCACAAAATCATTAAATCTCAAGAAAGTTATTAAAAAGTGATTGTTGTTCATAGAGTAGCATTTCATTAAGAAAGTTATAGGTGCAATTTTTTTCATTTGTATTATTCTGGTTTAGAAAGAGAGGCTAAATAGGTGATATGGAAAATTCTGATTTTTCCACACTGAAAAAAAAAGGAAAAATTTGAAAATAATCAGGGCCAAGGTTGCAAGAGATAAAAATAGAAGTTTTTCGTGAAAAGACTTTATTCAATCTATTTGGAGGTTCTTGAGAAACTGGATTAATTATTCTAGCTGCCAGTGGAACATCATCATCAAACGAAATCTCACCGATTGACCTTTCGGAGTTTCTACTATTATCTACACTTATTTCATGAGGCATGGCTCGCTCTGTTACTAAAGAACGTGCAAAAACTGCATCGGGTATTGCAACAGGATTTAAAGGAAACAATCCTGTACCTCTAAATTCGCTTATAATATTTTCTGGTGTCATACATTTGGGCCAAACACGGGACAAAATTATGTTGAATCTGGCACTGTTTAGGGTTCTTTGAGGGTAGGTATCCCAACATCTCAAAAGCTCCTGGTCCCAATTAGCTTCAAAACAGCGGCATACTGCCTTGTCTAGTGGTTGGAGCTCATGAGTGGTGTTGGACGGCAAACAAAGTAATGCGATACCAAGAGACTTAGCTGTTTCAGCAATTGTGTAATCTAAATGGCTGGAAGCTCTATTAAATACAAGAAGTGTAGGTCCGTTTGATTTATACTGAGCCTGTGCAAGTTGGTCTTGAGACCATCGTTTGCGTGAATTCTTGCATACTTTTCCCATCTCAACACTAAAAAAAAGATAAAGCTTTTTTTAATTAAGTAGGGTTTTGTTCTGTCGGGTTATGTGGCCCAGTGCCATACAACCCACTACGTCTGTGGGCCATATTAACCGAAAAGATATCGAGACAACATAGTAAGTGAAAAAAAAACTAGCGAATAAATATTCCTTGCAAAGATACTTAAAAACATGTATTTACCTCTTTTAATTTTTGCAATCCGTTCCCATTGGTTCTTAGCCTGAAAGTGCGGTCAATAAATCAGCAGAAAAATTATAACAACACATGCATAACCCGGCAGTCAGAAACCAACTGCCTGCTACGTGCAAAACTGTGACGGCAAGCGGTCGCTCAAACTGTCCTTAGTAGTGATGGTTACAGGCAGTTATGTGATGTTGGCAGAAAAATTATAACAACACATGCATAACCCGGCAGTCAGAAACCAACTGCCTGCTACGTGCAAAACTGTGACGGCAAGCGGTCGCTCAAACTGTCCTTAGTAGTGATGGTTACAGGCAGTTATGTGATGTTGGCAGAAAAATTATAACAACACATGCATAACCCGGCAGTCAGAAACCAACTGCCTGCTACGTGCAAAACTGTGACGGCAAGCGGTCGCTCAAACTGTCCTTAGTAGTGATGGTTACAGGCAGTTATGTGATGTTGGCAGAAAAATTATAACAACACATGCATAACCCGGCAGTCAGAAACCAACTGCCTGCTACGTGCAAAACTGTGACGGCAAGCGGTCGCTTAAACTGTCCTTAGTAGTGATGGTTACAGGCAGTTATGTGATGTTGGCAGAAAAATTATAACAACACATGCATAACCCGGCAGTCAGAAACCAACTGCCTGCTACGTGCAAAACTGTGACGGCAAGCGGTCGCTCAAACTGTCCTTAGTAGTGATGGTTACAGGCAGTTATGTGATGTTGGCAGAAAAATTATAACAACACATGCATAACCCGGCAGTCAGAAACCAACTGCCTGCTACGTGCAAAACTGTGACGGCAAGCGGTCGCTCAAACTGTCCTTAGTAGTGATGGTTACAGGCAGTTATGTGATGTTGGCAGAAAAATTATAACAACACATGCATAACCCGGCAGTCAGAAACCAACTGCCTGCTACGTGCAAAACTGTGACGGCAAGCGGTCGCTCAAACTGTCCTTAGTAGTGATGGTTACAGGCAGTTATGTGATGTTGGCAGAAAAATTATAACAACACATGCATAACCCGGCAGTCAGAAACCAACTGCCTGCTACGTGCAAAACTGTGACGGCAAGCGGTCGCTCAAACTGTCCTTAGTAGTGATGGTTACAGGCAGTTATGTGATGTTGGCAGAAAAATTATAACAACACATGCATAACCCGGCAGTCAGAAACCAACTGCCTGCTACGTGCAAAACTGTGACGGCAAGCGGTCGCTCAAACTGTCCTTAGTAGTGATGGTTACAGGCAGTTATGTGATGTTGGCAGAAAAATTATAACAACACATGCATAACCCGGCAGTCAGAAACCAACTGCCTGCTACGTGCAAAACTGTGACGGCAAGCGGTCGCTCAAACTGTCCTTAGTAGTGATGGTTACAGGCAGTTATGTGATGTTGGCAGAAAAATTATAACAACACATGCATAACCCGGCAGTCAGAAACCAACTGCCTGCTACGTGCAAAACTGTGACGGCAAGCGGTCGCTCAAACTGTCCTTAGTAGTGATGGTTACAGGCAGTTATGTGATGTTGGCAGAAAAATTATAACAACACATGCATAACCCGGCAGTCAGAAACCAACTGCCTGCTACGTGCAAAACTGTGACGGCAAGCGGTCGCTCAAACTGTCCTTAGTAGTGATGGTTACAGGCAGTTATGTGATGTTGGCAGAAAAATTATAACAACACATGCATAACCCGGCAGTCAGAAACCAACTGCCTGCTACGTGCAAAACTGTGACGGCAAGCGGTCGCTCAAACTGTCCTTAGTAGTGATGGTTACAGGCAGTTATGTGATGTTGGCAGAAAAATTATAACAACACATGCATAACCCGGCAGTCAGAAACCAACTGCCTGCTACGTGCAAAACTGTGACGGCAAGCGGTCGCTCAAACTGTCCTTAGTAGTGATGGTTACAGGCAGTTATGTGATGTTGGCAGAAAAATTATAACAACACATGCATAACCCGGCAGTCAGAAACCAACTGCCTGCTACGTGCAAAACTGTGACGGCAAGCGGTCGCTCAAACTGTCCTTAGTAGTGATGGTTACAGGCAGTTATGTGATGTTGGCAGAAAAATTATAACAACACATGCATAACCCGGCAGTCAGAAACCAACTGCCTGCTACGTGCAAAACTGTGACGGCAAGCGGTCGCTCAAACTGTCCTTAGTAGTGATGGTTACAGGCAGTTATGTGATGTTGGCAGAAAAATTATAACAACACATGCATAACCCGGCAGTCAGAAACCAACTGCCTGCTACGTGCAAAACTGTGACGGCAAGCGGTCGCTCAAACTGTCCTTAGTAGTGATGGTTACAGGCAGTTATGTGATGTTGGCAGAAAAATTATAACAACACATGCATAACCCGGCAGTCAGAAACCAACTGCCTGCTACGTGCAAAACTGTGACGGCAAGCGGTCGCTCAAACTGTCCTTAGTAGTGATGGTTACAGGCAGTTATGTGATGTTGGCAGAAAAATTATAACAACACATGCATAACCCGGCAGTCAGAAACCAACTGCCTGCTACGTGCAAAACTGTGACGGCAAGCGGTCGCTCAAACTGTCCTTAGTAGTGATGGTTACAGGCAGTTATGTGATGTTGGCAGAAAAATTATAACAACACATGCATAACCCGGCAGTCAGAAACCAACTGCCTGCTACGTGCAAAACTGTGACGGCAAGCGGTCGCTCAAACTGTCCTTAGTAGTGATGGTTACAGGCAGTTATGTGATGTTGGCAGAAAAATTATAACAACACATGCATAACCCGGCAGTCAGAAACCAACTGCCTGCTACGTGCAAAACTGTGACGGCAAGCGGTCGCTCAAACTGTCCTTAGTAGTGATGGTTACAGGCAGTTATGTGATGTTGGCAGAAAAATTATAACAACACATGCATAACCCGGCAGTCAGAAACCAACTGCCTGCTACGTGCAAAACTGTGACGGCAAGCGGTCGCTCAAACTGTCCTTAGTAGTGATGGTTACAGGCAGTTATGTGATGTTGGCCGAAAAATTATAACAACACATGCATAACCCGGCAGTCAGAAACCAACTGCCTGCTACGTGCAAAACTGTGACGGCAAGCGGTCGCTTAAACTGTCCTTAGTAGTGATGGTTACAGGCAGTTATGTGATGTTGGCAGAAAAATTATAACAACACATGCATAACCCGGCAGTCAGAAACCAACTGCCTGCTACGTGCAAAACTGTGACGGCAAGCGGTCGCTCAAACTGTCCTTAGTAGTGATGGTTACAGGCAGTTATGTGATGTTGGCCGAAAAATTATAACAACACATGCATAACCCGGCAGTCAGAAACCAACTGCCTGCTACGTGCAAAACTGTGACGGCAAGCGGTCGCTTAAACTGTCCTTAGTAGTGATGGTTACAGGCAGTTATGTGATGTTGGCAGAAAAATTATAACAACACATGCATAACCCGGCAGTCAGAAACCAACTGCCTGCTACGTGCAAAACTGTGACGGCAAGCGGTCGCTCAAACTGTCCTTAGTAGTGATGGTTACAGGCAGTTATGTGATGTTGGCAGAAAAATTATAACAACACATGCATAACCCGGCAGTCAGAAACCAACTGCCTGCTACGTGCAAAACTGTGACGGCAAGCGGTCGCTCAAACTGTCCTTAGTAGTGATGGTTACAGGCAGTTATGTGATGTTGGCAGAAAAATTATAACAACACATGCATAACCCGGCAGTCAGAAACCAACTGCCTGCTACGTGCAAAACTGTGACGGCAAGCGGTCGCTCAAACTGTCCTTAGTAGTGATGGTTACAGGCAGTTATGTGATGTTGGCCGAAAAATTATAACAACACATGCATAACCCGGCAGTCAGAAACCAACTGCCTGCTACGTGCAAAACTGTGACGGCAAGCGGTCGCTTAAACTGTCCTTAGTAGTGATGGTTACAGGCAGTTATGTGATGTTGGCAGAAAAATTATAACAACACATGCATAACCCGGCAGTCAGAAACCAACTGCCTGCTACGTGCAAAACTGTGACGGCAAGCGGTCGCTCAAACTGTCCTTAGTAGTGATGGTTACAGGCAGTTATGTGATGTTGGCAGAAAAATTATAACAACACATGCATAACCCGGCAGTCAGAAACCAACTGCCTGCTACGTGCAAAACTGTGACGGCAAGCGGTCGCTCAAACTGTCCTTAGTAGTGATGGTTACAGGCAGTTATGTGATGTTGGCAGAAAAATTATAACAACACATGCATAACCCGGCAGTCAGAAACCAACTGCCTGCTACGTGCAAAACTGTGACGGCAAGCGGTCGCTCAAACTGTCCTTAGTAGTGATGGTTACAGGCAGTTATGTGATGTTGGCAGAAAAATTATAACAACACATGCATAACCCGGCAGTCAGAAACCAACTGCCTGCTACGTGCAAAACTGTGACGGCAAGCGGTCGCTCAAACTGTCCTTAGTAGTGATGGTTACAGGCAGTTATGTGATGTTGGCAGAAAAATTATAACAACACATGCATAACCCGGCAGTCAGAAACCAACTGCCTGCTACGTGCAAAACTGTGACGGCAAGCGGTCGCTCAAACTGTCCTTAGTAGTGATGGTTACAGGCAGTTATGTGATGTTGGCAGAAAAATTATAACAACACATGCATAACCCGGCAGTCAGAAACCAACTGCCTGCTACGTGCAAAACTGTGACGGCAAGCGGTCGCTCAAACTGTCCTTAGTAGTGATGGTTACAGGCAGTTATGTGATGTTGGCAGAAAAATTATAACAACACATGCATAACCCGGCAGTCAGAAACCAACTGCCTGCTACGTGCAAAACTGTGACGGCAAGCGGTCGCTCAAACTGTCCTTAGTAGTGATGGTTACAGGCAGTTATGTGATGTTGGCAGAAAAATTATAACAACACATGCATAACCCGGCAGTCAGAAACCAACTGCCTGCTACGTGCAAAACTGTGACGGCAAGCGGTCGCTCAAACTGTCCTTAGTAGTGATGGTTACAGGCAGTTATGTGATGTTGCGAGATTGTTAATACATATTTCAGATTTGCGCTAGGGATTTTGGGCCATATGACCCGCTGGGCCATATTTGCCTCCACTACCTTAGAGGGCGTTTTATTGATTTTCTTTAAAAGAATAGATTCATAAGAAGAACTTCTGTCTCTTGGTTCACGTGAAGGTGGCGTAGTACTTAGATTGTTATTGGAGACCAAACTTGTACTGGACTCATCAGAATCTTCTAAGCCTGTTAGATCATTGACAATTTGGTCTTGGCGTTCATAAATTCCCAATTTTTCAGACTGTATATCTAACGGATCCTTATTTTCTAGCCGTAGAGCTTCATGTCTCTCTAGTTTTGTAGGGTCTAGCCTTGCAGTAGGATATTTCTCCATTGAAAATGGAAATATCCCTGTTGACTCAAAATGAAAAACTATATTCATTTTTGAAATTCCTTCTTTCCAAATAGAACAAAGCAAAACTTAAAATTCACTTTTAGTCAACTTTCTTTGATTCTGGCACTGCGAATCGATTAATTTTTCGTTCCATTTTAGTTTTAAGGGACCAAAGCAACCTCAATACAATGGTTGAATAAGTCAGTAGAATGTGCAGGTAGTTTTAGTAAGGTCTCACATTTTCTCTAATGGCGAGTTCTATGGTATATCTATACCTACTAATGTGTCAAATGTTCATCTAAGAGATTCAAAAATCAAAAATGGTCTATCCATTATCATTTTGCAAAATTTGGTAAACCATTCATTAAAAATAGGGGTTGTCATCCAGCCTTTCTCGGAAACACCATACATTGTATTTTCTAAGTCATTATTTCCTTTCCAGGAACTCCACAGATTTCGACCTTGAAATATTATTAATGAAAGTAAGGAACGCCCGCTTGTTGATATATACGCCATTACAGCCAAGTTCTCCTTTGCCGATCCTTCAATTTTCCTATGTACCTTTTGTTCTGCGGCGGCATTACCTTTTCAACTAGTAGGATACACGGCAGAAGAAGTTTCGTTGATATTCCAAATTTGTGATGATGTAATATTTAGGTCGTTTGAGCATCTTACTTTTCCGCCCAACCAATCTAATATGCGAGAGAAGTATTGGTTTACCCCAAAGAAAGTTGGAATTTTCAAAAAAAATTGTTTGTTATAGCACGATACAGCCTCCGAAGTGCAATAAGTCACCAATTTTATGATTGAATATTATTAAGGACATCTCACACATGAACCCTATTGATTTTCAGCTCACCAGAGCCAATACAACAGGTACTACAGTACTTTAAGAACGATATTCAGCTCACTAAAGCCAGTACAACGGGTGCTATGGTACTTGAAGTACCAATTTTTTGTCATTTTTGAAGAATTTCCAGTTTTTTAGCACGATACAGCCTCCAGCGAGTATACGACTGATCAATTTTATGATTGAATATTGTTCAAGGTGTTTCACTGATGTACCCTATTAATTTTCAGTCGACTAGAGTGAGTACAGCGCCTCAGGGCCACAGATGCGGAAAAGTTAGTTTTAATCTTTAAAACCGTTTATTTTAATCATTTTAGAAAACGAATAAATGATAAATTGATCCCTAGTAGCTATACGTCGAGACAATTCAAGATGGTCCATTTTATTTCTGGCTAAGACGATTTCTTGTGCAAAAATCTCTAAGCCAGTCATCGTCTGGACGGCCATCTTGAAAAGCCGTTTTTAAGTTATGCACTATGAATGCAGAGCGTTTTTAACTTCCTGCTTAGTTAGTGGAAACCCCCATTGGGCCATTGTTATTAACTATGTGGCTAAATCTTGCTCGACCTCTAATGATTATGATGTTTTCTGCCCATGTTTTGCTGAATTCTTCTCATTTATATACTGCCTTAGTTTCGACATGTCGATATGGAAGGCATTGGCTGCAGCTCTTGCAGAAAATACTTTAGTTCCCACTAAATTTGCGGCGTTATCGAGATCATCCTTCGTATGTTTCTTTGGCTTGGGTATATGTTTCTAGCATATTGAATATGAACTGAAAAGCTACAAGATAATTAAAATCATTGTCTCATATTTAGACCTGTAGTGTCTCATATTTACCTTCGAGCATGTCTCAAATTTACCCGTTCAATAAAAACGTGGCACTCAAATACTGATCAATTTGAACTAAAATGAATTTTCAAATTTTGACACATTGTACGGTAATAGGATCTTAGCACGCCGCGACTTTAAGCAAGACTCACGAAACCTTCCGACAAAAGTTCAAGTGCCGGCTTTAAAAATTTTTATAGCAAATGATGCCATAGATTTTGTAATTTTTATTTAGACGTGATTTGATACCCAAAATAATATATATATATATATATATATATATATATATATATTTATATATATAATATATATATATTTGTATATATATAAATATATATATATATATATATATATATTCATAAGAAACCTATCGGAATTAAGTTATTAGAATTTGATTTGAGTCTTTAATTTTTCACTTGAATATTGCGTATCTCAGTTTGACCCTACTTAAAATGAGATATATTTACGAAAAAAGCAAAAAGCATATGATTTCATTGCCTTCTTCTTCTTCGTGTGCCTATTCGTTACGTTCAATAGTTGTGGTAGTTATTGAGAACCATATCCTCAAGTTTTCAAGCCATGATATTCTTCTTTTTCCTGGTCCACCGATTTTAAAAGACGGTATTTGATCTCGTTTCTCATAAGGTAATCTAGTTTATTCAATGCCTGATAGCAATATTTATCAAGTTAATGTATTTTCCCAATATGCTACTATTAATGAAATTAACTGTCTCGACCCTTACTTCGTGGAATCTGTTCATATTAGTGTTTTAAATGAAACTCACGGTTTCTAGTTAATTCCACAATATAATAAAAGTTATTGAAAATTCTAAAAAATTGACAATTGTTTCGATAAATATTGTCAATTTTTTAGAATTTTCAATAACTTTTATTATATTGTGGAATTAACTAGAAACCGTGAGTTTCATTTAAAACACTGCTACTATTAAACCCTATTCCTTTTTGACTCGCATAATATATAGTTAATCAAATTTCCGTAGATATATACCGCTGTTTTTCTGAAACTTTTTCATAACCCTGTACATAAAATAATAGCATCAGCTGGCAGAAGTTAGATCCATGAGTTGGCAACCTTACTTTGGTTTTTAAATGAAATAATTAAAGCACAAACTGCATAGAAATATTAAAGATTACAGGAGAAAAGGGTGAAGCCATAGGCACATCCAATGAATCCATTCCTTTCTTCTGTTCACACGAAAACCTGATCGTAAGGTTACTACTCTGTCTACAAAAAGACCACTTATCTATACTGACAGGAATCTGTAAATCACTCCTTATCATCATCTGGCTCAATCGGAATATTTCCACTTCTGAGTCTGAAAACCTTCAATATTAATTACAATTTGTCTTCATATAATGGATACCAAAAAGTGACATACAAAATAGCATGGACAAACTTTAACACCCTACACTGCAAATAACTTCCCTCTCCTCAAAATATTTCTGTCTACCGTCCGCTGAGTGACAGACTAAATCAATTAACACATTCAAAAGAAAAACACCGTTTTAGACAATATTTGCATTCAGCTACTCCGCTTATCTTCCTGTGGTGTCTACAAAATTCCATGTCTCCTGGACAAGTATACGTGGAGGAAACTGGACGCTCAGTTCAAATTAGATTCAAGAAATTTGGGAGGTATATGTGAACAGACCTCAGCTCCTAATCAGCATTGTCAGAGCAACAAATGGAAACAATACACCGGATCTGCTTCGACAAAACTGAGGATTTGGCCAAGGTTCCATATAATAACTACCAGAAGATTGAAGAATGAATGGAAATCTTGAATTATCCTGCTGTTTTCATTCACGAAGATATTTGCAATACAGTTCCTGCAGCAGTTAATCAGGTTGGCAACACTACAACTTCTATATAAACTCTGTGACAATTCAGACTAAGTTTAACAGCTCTGATGGTGCCCGAGTTTAGATTGGTGGTTTCTAACTCAGAATGACGCGCTTTTAATTTGAAAGTTTCACTTCTTAAATTGACGTACACCACGAAAGCCTTCCCCTGTATATTTAATTATTGTATGAAATTAGTTTGGAATTGAAAAAGAGACGATCTCTCTCTCATTATATTTTCATTCTTAATTTAATTTTCAATTAATTCACTCCGGTTCTGATAGATGTAACGACAATAAATTCAGTTTTTGATAGTCAACACCGATGGGTTAAATTCATTTTAGACTCTTTATGGATATAGTTTAGCTATAGAAAGTTGATTTTATTATTTAGAGCGGATTGGTCGGCACTTTGAAGAATTTTTCATTTGCACAAATGTCAATACTTATTTCATACTAACGGTATATTTAACGTAGACAGTAATTTGCAGAAAATCTTTTTAACCTAATGGTATTCCTGCAGTTCATTTTTGAACCGCAAAATGAAATCAAAATGACACTGACAACGTCATATTTTTCTCGAAGAATAAAAAACAGAAGATAAGAATAGTATATTCTATACTATCAAAACTTCTATCTACGGATATCAGTAAAACTTTGCGCCATGTACACGTCTCTAGTGACTCAAGAAAGAATAAAATTACATCTAATAAACAATTAAAAAAGCTTATTAAATTTAAACCACAAAAATTTTTGAAATCATGTGAAATACCATGTCGTATATTAAATTTATCCACCTTTTTCTATTTTCAATCGATACTTACAAAGAAACATTCTTCCAAATAATTCTCAATTTATTTTCTGAAATTTATTCAGATAAGATTTTTATATATGCATAGTTATTTTCCAACTAATTTTAAGCTGATCCAAGAAATCATTTGGCAAGAAAAAAAATGTATAAGACTTGGCCCAATTTTTGTAGCCTTATACCAAAAATTGGGCCAAGTCTTATAAATTTTTTTTCTTGCCAAATGATTTTTTAGATCAGCTTAAAATTAGTTGGAAAATAACTATGTACGAGTATATATAAAAATTATATCTGAATAAATGTCAGTCAATAAATTTAGAATTATTTGGAAGAATGTTTCTTGTAAGTATCAATTGAAAATAGAAAAAGGTAATATACGACATGGTATTTTACATGATTTCAAAAATTTTTGTGATTTAAATTTAATAAGCTTTTTTAATTGTTCGTTAAATGGGATTTTATTCTTTCTAGAGTCACTTGAGACGTGTACATGGCACAAAGTTTAATGGTATCCGTAGATAGCAGTTTTGGTAGTATTTCAATTATTTTTGTAGTTTAATCTTTTAATACGTTCTATTGTTCATTTAGTTACATTTCTTCAACGTGTGACAAGATTATAGTTAAAACCAAAAATATTTTTTTCTAAGACTAGACTATCTACATTTTCTTCACTTGTTAAAATATTGTTTAATCCAACTAGATAAAGTGTGGCCACCCTTTTTTTCTAGCAAATTTGAACTGTATTTTTCAGATTTTTGTATGAACATTTTAGTGTGGCCTCCTCCACCCCTTTAATCCACCACAGTCCTCACGAGCAATTTTTAGTTTGCTAACATGGAGTCATTATTTTCTTGAATTACTGACCGCCATCCAGCAAACTGATCGTTGTCTTTTTCTTTTATTCACATGAATCTACATCGTCTACTAAAACTCAGTTATTGATAATCTAGCAAGTATAAACTTTTTTTACTGCTGTATATCGATCCTTCATGAATGTTAATTTCAAGATAAATTAATGTGTTAATGAATGTACAATATAATCAATTTTAAATAAAAATGATTTTTATGAATATTTATTCTACAGCACCATGGGAAATATATATTTTATAATAAATGAAACATACAAATTAACTATTCAAGTAGAGAGAAAAATCTTTAGTAAAAATGTAAAAATGTCTTTCAACGAAAAATGGTACATTTTCATCTTTATCTGAATACTTCCTATCATATTAGTAAAATCGAGTATATTGATTTTTTCTTCAGGACTTATCAGAAACATTTCTTCACACGAACTATAGAATCGGAAGATGAAAGTTATTCAGTTAGCATTGCTTATTCGAATTTTTTTGTATTTGGCGCCACTTAAAACTGATTTGACAGGATTACACCGTCTTTCATTTCAGGGCAAATAATATTGAACTGAGAGCGCACTCCGACAGTGCCGCTTGTAAATGACACATGAAACTGAAGGAGGCCAACTCTGACAACAATAATCGAACACAACTTTTGAACTGAGTGCGCAATCATCACTGCTATCAGTATCAAACATTAAAAAGGAATGAAGGCATGTAATAGCTATGATTTAAACAAAATTATATAAGTTTTCTTCCTTTTTATAAAGTAATAATCAATTTTAATTTGAAATTAAAAAATAGATAATTAAACAACTTTGACAATCGACATTTTTGACAGTTGACAATTGTTGCTAAATAGCGTTTTCTATATTCTCCTTAAATTTTGCCACAAAATACACTTATGCTGAACTTGGCTCGAGCAATTAATACTCAACGACCATATTAGTAATTTTACGTTCACTTTAAAGGATTTTTTATGCATTTTGATATTTCTGCACTATTTCTACTATGCGTAGTGCAGCTGGTGTAGAAATTGCAACAAGCCTCTTTTCTCTTTCTGTCAAATGAACCGTCACATTTAGAGGGCGCCACAAGTATTCATTCCATACCAAAAGCGAGAATGAATATTCTTGCCTAGCTATTCTATAATCAAAAACTGCTTCGGAATATAGTAATTCTATAATAGTTTTCATTTTATCTCTTATCCTCGATCGCAACATGAAACAAAAATCAGATCCATCATACCTACTGTTCCCAAAACAGTTGTTAGAAGACTAGGAAGGGCTATAATAACCTTACTTCATCACACAGTTTTGATAATATACTTGGTAAAATATTGATTCCTTACAATTCTTTATTATATCATATCATAAGATATACATTTCTAACGAAGTCATTGCTGTTTCCTTCTTTCCAGTACTATCTCAGGCTCTTGCTAAGTTTTGTTCATTTCTACAAACTCTCTTCATTTCCTTTTGATTTTAATTGCATTTCTTCGATTGCCATTGTATTATTTTATGTACAGGGTTATGAAAAAGTTTCAGAAAAACAGCGGTATATATCTACGGAAATTTGATTAACTATATATTATGCGAGTCAAAAAGGAATAGGGTTTAATAGTAGCAGTGTTTTAAATGAAACTCACGGTTTCTAGTTAGTTCCACAATATAATAAAAGTTATTGAAAATTCTAAAAAATTGACAATTGTTTCGATAAATATTCGCATAGTTTCAATCCTCTTAAATACAAACTAGAATTTTTTCTCTCATAGTTGATTAAATAAATTAACTATTTTGCAATAATTTCAAATACGATCCTGTCGTTATGATTCTATGTATACTTTCTCAGAAGATAATTTAGGAAGTCCGCGGGACATAAAAGTGGATTAAACTTTTACATTACAATGTATACGGGTTGACTAGATCATAAACTTAAGCGGAATATCAGCAAATCTGGGATTTAATTGTAAATGGTAGCCATAAAAATTCTTCTCATATTTATGGAAACTTTCTATGTATAGAAAGGCATAAAGTGTACAAATCATTCGATTCTAATTTCCGTCGTTTACTTCATGTTATAAGCTTACCGATATGCCAACTACTTATAAGAAAGATTAGTTAGCTCCCAACTCATAAATTTGGTTTACAATGTTATTAATAATGATAGAATAACTTAGGTCATTGGTGAGCATGAGGAAGAGAAGTAAATAGAAGCAATATCTAATGTAGGATGAAATTCAGATATATACAGTGCGACCAATAACCGATAAATCTGCTAAATAATCAGTACGATGAAAGAATAGGGTGAATAACCTTTGCGTGAAGACTTCAGCAACAGTTTTTTTAGATGAAACACTTCCCTTTTTTAATTTTCGGATTATCCTTATGAACCGGTTTAAAAAAGTGTCTCAAAAGTTGATTCAAAATGGTACAGGGTGGACAAAAAAGGATGCATTGAAACCATAGATGGTACATCTCCAGCAGCATCGGCGAGTCAGACAGATATAGACAATTGGACTAAAGAGGATGTAAAGCACAATCAATCACAGTGTCAGGTATCTCAGCTATGCATCTAGATATTATTAAAGTAAGCACAAGTGCAAAACAAAAGAACAGATCGAGGCGTTAAGAGCTGTATTTGTAAGAACAACATCGTTAACTAATTTTGAAAAATTAGGAAATTGATACAACTGGAAGATGTATTCTTGAGATTTGATACAATAATAAAAGAGAAGCATGAAGGAGATAAAATATGGTACTTACTTTTATCACTACCGTCCAAATATGGCCATGTAGTAACCGCTTTAGAAACTATAGAAAATATCAAGCTACATTTTGTAAAGCCTATATTATTGGACGGAGAACTCAGACTTTCTCCAAAATTTGACAACAGTGAATCTCGTTTTAAAGCTTCAGGTGATTGTTACCAATGTGGGAGTTAACATTGGTTTGCAGCATGCCCTAAAAGGGGTAGATATGGCTACAATAGACGTGCAAGAGGGAGAAGAAGATATAGACAAGGCTCGAGAGAAATTGAACGAGGTAGTCGACAAAGCTCGGGTCAAGCCCATGTGACAGAAGATAATAACAACGAGATACAGGTATAGGCAGTCAACTTATATTGATGGAAAAATATGATTAGTTCTTGATTCAGGTGCGAGCAATCATTTTTTGAAAGAAGAATTGGAAAAATACATGGTGAATATTAGAAAATTAGAAACATCAGTAATAATAAACATTGCAAATGGTGAGACATTACAAGTTAATAGAATAGGAACACTGAAAACAAAATGTCAAGGACAAAATATTTCAATAGAAGCATTGATAGTTAAGAATTTTAAGTATAACTTACTGACATCGAAAAGACTCAAAATCATTATAGAAAAAGTCAAAACAACCATAACTGGTAAGAACTTCTCATTACCATGTGAGTTTAATATAGGACTACATCAACTAATCATATATAAGACAGACAGTAAAGAAAAACTTGAAACAGTGCAATGTTATAGTAGAAGAAATGTTAACAACTAGGCTATCCTGGAAATCATAGTTTGGTACAGTTACAGTTGCCCATAGAAAAGAAAATCAGCTCAACATGCATGGAAGACCAAGGCGTAAGAGGTTGTTCTAAGAATTGTGAAAAGAAAACCACAAATTGGAGATGGAGCTTTTGATGGGTCGAGATACTTCCAAACAATACTTAATGATTATTCACATCTCGTAGTGGTAAAAATAATGAAAACCAAGAATGGAACAGATCAGAATTTAATACATTATATTGAAGAAGCGGAAACACATAAATAGGAAAAGTTAATTAAAAAAGACTAGATATAGAATTTAATACATTATATTGAAGAAGCGGAAACACATAAATAGGAAAAGTTAATTAAAAAAGACTAGATAATGGTGGTGAATTTATAACAAGTGCTTTTAAATCATATTGTAAAAAAAGGGGATAATATTAGAATATAGCATGCCATATACTCCTCAAGAAAACAGTACTGCTGAAAGAATGAATGAGACATTAGTTGATAAGATCGGAACAAAAAAGTGTTTACTTATTTAAAGGAAAGTACAAATCGTGGCTAATGGACGTCTACAACGACAGACGAAATTTAACAAAAGAGGGATTTGTTTTAACCTCCCTTAACGATCTGGATATTGTGCATTTAGCGACAGAAGAATCAATTTTTATATTTACCACGAATGAAATTACCAGTTGTAGTAATAATTTTTTTGCGAAGATAGAACATCTTAAACTACTAACAGATGATTGGAAAAACCCAGAAAATTTCCCCCACAACCAAGATGAAGTAGAGCAAGCATCCACCCTTGGCATGCAAGAAATAAAAGGCAAGGTTATTCCAAGAAATGGATTACAGAGATAAGATTCGTTATATTTTGCAGTTCCATAATCTAAATGGCATGTATGTTTCGAATTATTGGTTAGAAAGACAAATAAAAGAGTCAATTGTAGATTTAAACTATAAATTCAATGTTAAGTTAGACAAGATAAATACTACGCCAAGTAAGTACAAATAAAGAGTTGTTGTCTGTGTATGTAATTAAAAATTAATGTTCTAATAATTTTCTTTTTAGTTTGTTACTCACCCTCCACCAAAACTATTCTTTAGTGGAGATGAAGCTATTTAATGTACCTTGGAATGGTAGCCGAAACACACTCTAGGTAGTGTTATTCATAGAATATTCGATTTTATAATTATTACCGTTATTTAGCACTGTTTAACGAAAGCACATTACATTTAGATTCAACCTAATGGAGCATTATACATACCTTCTCTGTAGTTATATTAAACAAATATATTCAAAAACATGTTGGCGGCCTATCATCTCATATAGGTAAGAAAACCACATTAAAACTTTCGGCGACCCCCCCCCTTATCGCACGCCTTTCTGCGATAGCACAACTACGGGAAGTACCATTTTTAACGCTTAGTATTCGATTTTCGCTGGAACTGTTTGTTGGGGAAATGTCCCAGACAAAGAAAAAAATATAACATATTTTATAGCAAATAAAATTAAGTACGGCACTGTCTTTCGAATTTCTTACAATGTATTAACGTCAAACATATGCAATCAATCGTACAACTTGCAGTTCATCCTAGTTAGCTGATACGTCAAATCAATAAATTTGATTGGTCAAACAAGGAAAATGATAGCTGTCAGTTTTTCGTCACTTCCGCCTTCTTCTTGATCTGAGACTCGTAGCGACACATCGGTTTCTCAGGAGATATAGGAATCAATCAAGGCACAGCCCTTTTTTTAATACCAGGCAGTGGGCCCAATGGTATTTTTTTAGTCCACATCGACATATTTATAGAACTATTTGGGTGTTAGTTCAATGAGAGCTAAAGTTTACTGGACTCAAGGATGTTTTTGTTGCATAAACAGTGTAAGTTTTTAAGGTGGTTGATTCACTTTACTTTACTAGACCTTTCATGTTCAAGAAAAGCGCACAGCCGCACGTCTTTGGCTTTAAGTAGTCAATTAAAAGTACTGTAGAAGCAGTTACACATAAATTTGAGGAAGTTAAAGTGTTGCAAAAGAATCGGGTGGTACCTGGAAACGGTGGAATAAGGTTCTCAATTGCATGACGGCTCAAATATTTGTGGTGTAAAGCATTAAAATGTTCTGTTCATGTATTAAATCGCTTACCAACAAGAGCTTTACAAAGAGGAATGACACCATCTCAGATTTGGCATGGTAGAAATTTGGTTGTCGTTCATGGTACACAGTATTGCCAAAAGGTAATAAATTAGATGCTAGAAAGCAGTGTTGGTTTATTATTGTGGTGGAGGATGGAGGTAATGGTTATCTCAGGAGCAAACACTTGTAAGATCAAAAGATGTAAAGTTTGACGAATCGATCATGGAATTCAAAGGAAAAAACAAGGCTAAAGAAGAAACAATTTTAACATTGTATCTATCCACTTTCATAAGTAATCGTAGCCACTGGACTAAACATGACAAGTTTCAAAGTATTTTTGCCATTTGTTTTTTATTTGACGTTAAAAACTCTAATAAATATATACAGGTACAACTCCATATTGTTAATCGAATTACCATATATCCGAATTTACGAAACTGTTTTGTTAATATGCCTTTAACTGAAAGTGAGAGAATTGAAATTTTAATGATAATTGGGGTTGGCGATAGGATGAGAACTCAACCAGAAGTGTTCATATTATTTCATGAAATGCAGCCAAACCATGAACGTATCTCTCAATGGACGTTGAGCAGATTAGAAAAGGCATACAGAGGACACACATAATACACAAAAATCTACACAATGTAATTCTCTCGGCAGTAAACGAATCCGACTATACCTACAGTTATCTAGTGATTTGGATATTGGAAAAGTCTTCAGTATCAAATATTTAAAAAAAAGAAAAGTACCATCCTTACCAGGGCGTAACTGGCACTGTTAATATTTTGACACTACTGTACCATACCCATGAAAATATTGCTTAGCCTTAGATTAGTATCAGTACGAGTCTGACCGCCGAAGCAGTTATAGAATGAAATTGTGGTTGTTGTAACACTACTGCAGATCAATTTGGAGTACTAAGAGCAACTTTGCAGCGTAGGATCAATAAATATAGGCAAACTTGGAATATCCAGTTTCTTTCGCTGAAGGGAATGGGACACTACAAAACCGTTTTCTCATATGTGCAAGAGCTGGAATTGATGAAATACACTCAGGATGTGGAAGCCCGTCTTTTTGGCTTGTTCGCTGCAGACATTCAAAAACTAGCATATCAACTGGCTCAACGCAACAATCTTCCTAATAATTTTAACGCTGGTACTGAAATGGCAGGAGAAGATTGGTTTGCTGGTTCCCTTAAAAGCAATGTCAATGTATCGCTACGAAAACCAGAAGCTACTTCAGCAACACTGGTCATGGAATTCGATCGAATTTCTGTTAACAAGCTTTTTGACCAGATTTCCGGTGTAATAACTAAACATGACATATAACAATCAAGGTTGTTTAATATGGAAGAAATAGGCATCTCTATGGTAGCTGAAAGCCTCAATAAAATAATTGAAACTAAAGGAAAGAAGCAGGTAGGTTCATTATCATCAGACTTACGTGGAAAAATGATAAGAATAGGAACCTGTCCTTTATGCTTCCTTTGTTTATTTTCCCCAGGAGGAGAATGAAATCTAAACTATTAGACAAGCGCACCTCCAGAGTCCTGGGTACAGTGAGCTCTTTCTAAAACAGTTCAGGAAATTTGTAATATGGTCTAACGATAGTCCAATCCTTCAACTACTAGATGGTTACATAACGCACACTCAAAATATAGACTTAATTGATGAGGTTAGAAAGAGGGGTGGTGTTCTGATAAGCTTCCCTTCACATTGTAGGTACACACCACTTACAACCTTTGGACGTTCATCTCATGGAACCACTTAGCTCCTATTACGTCGATGAAATTAAAAAGTGGTTACGGGTAAACCCACAACGCCTCGTGACACACTGTGTCTGGTACGGTTCAGCGCCGCCGGTCCATCACCACCGTTTCAGCACCGGGCTGTTTCTATACCGCCAATAGATCAACCTGTGATATATTAATATTTTGATTTCCGAGAACCGAGAATGGGAATCCCCGGTGCTCAACATCTACAGGCGACGAACTAGCCGGTAGTAAACTTGCCTGGTGTTGAAACGGCAATGGTGAAACGGCGGTGGTGAGCTCATGGCGCTGAAACGTTCCATTCCGTGACGCACTACCAAGTGGCTAATATTTTTAAGAAAGCTTCAGGTATTTGGCCTTGCGATTCTACTGTTTTTACAGATAACTGCAGCTACAACTGATATTTATAAAACAAATGTATTACTTACTGAAAACTTGAAATATTTCTATAGAAATCCGGAAATCCGAAATACGGAAAACCAAAGGCGTCATGAAGCACAGGCATGAGTCTAACGCACCTAACACATTACAATTTGGAAGTATAAAAGAAGGAACAAGAAGTTCGTCGCCAAAACAGATTTCACTTACAACTGTTGAGAAGGAATCAAAATCACTCCAGCCAGGACTTTCACATCAGAGACCTCCAAATTTCAACATTTAAATTACAAACCCCCGATAGATATAATGCTAGTGCCAAGGACCATGCAGAAAAAAATAAAGGTGAGGAAAAGAAACAAAACTTCAATTTTCACCGAATCACCCTACAAAAATGAACTGTTAGAGGTGATTAAAGCGGCAGAAACACAAAAACTAAAAGCAAAAGCCACAAAGCGAAAAATTATATCAAGCGAAATCAAAATAAGCCAAATGGCAAACGTAAACAAAATAAATGCACGAAATCAGATGAAGAAAATAGTGAAATTTACTGTTTCGACCGTGGAATCTAATATTACTTTTTTTGATGAAACTAACTGTTCCTAAATTATTCCACAATAAATATTTAAAAATTTTAATAAATTGACAATTGTACCTAATATCGAAACAATTGTCAATTTTTTAGAATGTTTACCATATTGTGGAACTATTAAGAAACAGTTTCATTTAAAAAAGTAATGAAGAAGGCAGTCAAGATGGTTCTGATGTGGAATGTTTGTATTGCTGGTATTTATATTCCCAATCCACTAAAGGATGGGTAACTTCTTGTAGATCATCCAGAAGATGGACCCGTTGTTCGTTTGCTGGGGAGGATGATAATGATGAAGAGTGTAATCATATTTGTGAATGTTATAAAAAATAGCATCAACTGTTTTTACACGGAAAAGTTATGTTTAAATATTGAATATTTGTCGTAAAACTGTGTATTTCTAAAATAAATAAACGTTGAATGCATTTTTTCATTCAGATCCTCTTTAATTCATTATAAACTTTGACAAAAATTTTAGAAGCTGACGAATGGTACCTACCTACTTTACACATTTATTTTGGAAAATTATGATAATACTTTTTGTAGCTTGTTACGTAGTTAATTAACTTGTATACTCTTTTCCTATAGTATACTAATAAGGCTATATTAAACAACTTGCTTAAAGTGCTCTTTATGCCCCGACCTCACCGACCCGATGTTGGTCTGATAAAAATCCTAATTAGATGCAAGAATGCCATACGCAAAGACCACACAAAATCAATGTATGGGTTGGTATCTTGAGAAATACATCTATTGGTCCATATTTTAAAAAAAAATTCATAGAATTGTATATGGATTTGTGCCAATTTCAAATAACTCATGATACATTTTAGGAATTACCACAGCAAAAGTAATTCGTAAAATGAAAAAGGGGCGTTTTATTAAAAAAAAAAACTGTTGTGTAGTCATGACTCAAATGTTATTTATGATGTACCTATCATATATTATGTATTGTCTTGAATAAATGAAGTTTGGTCTATTTGAATCGAAAGAAAGACATGGCAAAAGAAATGAAGTATGTTTTACGTTTTGGCTGAATTGTGGACCTTTTTCAAAATTTAGTTATACATATTTTCTAAAGGCAAAAGTTATAAAAAATGCATAAATATTACCTTCTTGTCATATGTCTGTATGGTGTCCAATTGAGCAACTTATTACGAATGAAATCATCTTACCTACTCACATAAATCAATCGAGTATCTGTATGGTCACACAAAAAATCAAATTCACCTAACAGCCTCCACTTGGCACCGATTAATGTTTTAGACCTATCCTTTTCCGGCTGGAGAAAGTAATAAAAATATTTTTGATAAAATTATTTTGATGGTTTTTTCTTTACCATACACAGTTTTGTGAAAGAGTAGGTATATTTTTTTCAAAAGAGAATGCGGAAACGGGGCAAGCTCTGAAGTAAATGTACAACTTCTAGATTTTAGAAAGACAAAGTTTTCTTTTAAATTCTTCTTCCGTATAACGGATTGTCTTATATAAAATTTATTTATGTGAAATAATCTGAGAACTTTCTCCACGAACCTCGTAGATTAATTTAGCTACATTTATATATAAATATAGTAAGTTTGGCAATGAACAGACATATTTTCGTTTCGCCATTGTTCCGGAACACGGCAAACGAAGCATCAAACAACAATGTTATTATCCCACCTGTCAGCGAGAGGGCAGACAACAAAACCGAGTCATCCGTCACAATTGGAATGACCAATGGACGGGGGACCGGGGTTTGGCGTTGGCCAATGGCGTGTGGTTTGCGCGTGGGAGACGTCACACTTCCGCGACAATCACTCTTGAAACAATGCCCATTTTCAGATAGAGAGAACGTGCCGCTTACAAGCGACGTATAGCGATAACGATAGCGGTATACCCCGCCCGGGTTTGCTATTGTTTGCTTTCAGTCAATAAAGGTAATTTACCAGATGAACCTGCCACTATTCGTAACAGAAACGGAATTATCTTGTGAAGTTAATAAATAAATAAAAGTTTTATGAATGTATGTTCAATAAAATTCGTTTTAATTAATAATAAATTCAGTCTACTCAAATGAATCATCTTACTAGGTAGTTTTCGCCTCTATTTGTTTGAAAATAATTATTTTCAAACCCAGATTTTGTCCGTTTTCTTGAGAAAAAAACAACTACTTTCCGGGCTATACGCCGCGATAAACATTGAGTTATATTTGCCCCGAAAAATAGTTACTTTCAGCATGTTGAGGTGTAAGTGGAGTTCCATATATATGGATGACATTTTGGTAAGATCAGACATAATGAAATTCATTTAAAAACTTACCTTAACGGGTTCCTGTTGCTGCTGAAGTAGTTGCTCCCGAACCATCTGTAGTTGAAAAATTAGTTCAGACAATTTTCTATCCTTTTCCATAAGATTATCCCCAGAAAGGGCTTGCTGAATGGCCGCAGAATGCTCAACATCTCTGTAACAAACAGCAATATGTTTACAAATATATTTATTCACTTTAGTTTTATTGAGAGTAAAACTTGATCGCACAACTTCCAACTGATTTGATATTTAGACCGTGTTTCTAACCAAAAATTTGTCTAAGTACTTTCAATCCTTCAATGGTATTATAGGAGGGAAAGGAAGAAGAAATTGTAGTCCTACAAACTGCAAAAAGACAGAACTAGAATAAGTACTTATAAAAGAGGAGATGAAAACAAATTAACGAAATTGCATGGAAAGTATTGGAAAAATTGAGCAAATTCTCGAAAGGTAGGTACTTCGAGAAGAACAACATAGAAAACTCGAATTTAAATTGCAATTAGTGGCCTAAAACATCAAATGTCTACAGCGCAGAGTTATTGTAAGAAGAAATTGATATTTGAACAGCTCAAGTTATAATAATACTATTAGATTAATTTCGTTGTTGCTGGCTGAATATTTGCTATAAAAAGTTAAATTTCCTCTATACAGGGTGTTTCCTAAGTAATTTAAAATATTGTAGTGTGCGCTTCGTTACTTCATTTTAAGACAAAAATTTATTGTATTCATATCGCGTTTAACGTGTTCAGCAGTCACCTACTGACTATCCGCCACTGTGTGTCTGTTTTGGTTTGCTTTATTATGTGGTCCATGAAAATATTGAAGTTGGGCTTAGAGCTCCACCTTGCTTTAATCCCTGTTTTGTCTCAAATGTTTCAGATGCTCAGTTATTTTTGATAATATAGTTTATGTTTTTTCTGTAAATACTTTTTATTACTCCTATTAGTTTTTTATCAACTTTTCTTACTTCTAGTATGTCCCATATTTTCTTCCTACCAACTCTGTCAAAAGCTTTCTCTAAATCTATAAATGCTAAGTATGCCTTTGTTTTGCTATTTTGTGTTTTTTTTTCTACTTATGATTTGCTTAATTGTGAATATGTGGTCGTTTACACTTCTTCCTACCCGGAACCCACTTTGTGGTTCATCCAGTGTTTTGGTTCTATATGAATTTTTAATTTCTTATCTATAATTTTTTCATATACCTTCAGGGCTGAACTCAACAACATTATCCCCCTGTAATTGCTGCACTCTCTCACATCTTCTATTTTATGAATTGGTCAAAGTATTCCTGTCGGCCAATCTTCTGGTATTTTTTCTTCAGACCATGATTTATTACAAACATCTAGAAGCAGTTCTGTTCCTTTTTCTCCCATTTCTCCCAAATTTTTCATCATTGCTGTAGTTATTTTATCGTGACCTGCAGTTTTTCCATTTTTTAATCTCTGTACCGCTTCTGTGATGTCCTTCAACGTCATAGCATCGCTCGTTCTTTGATCCTTATTTACAGTTTCCGTGTTTTATATTGGTTCCTCATCAGTAGTGGTATCTAATCGTTTCTTAAAATCCCCTTCCATATGTCCGTTATTTCAATGTTATGTGTTAATATTTCTCCTTTTTAGTCTTTAACTGTCGATGCGCTTAATATTTTATTACCTCTCATTTTTTTTATCATTCTGTAGAACAGTTTTTGGTTGTCCTTCCTGTTTTCTTCCAATTTTCTACCAAAAATTTCCAGCTCTTCTGTTTTTCTTCTTTTACTACATGTTTGACGGTTTACATTTGTTTTTCACAATCCTGGTAGTTTTGTTCCGTTTTGTTCTCAATTTATTCCATTTTTGTTTTTTAAATTTAATTTCCTGACTAATTTCTTGATTCCGCGATGACGTTTGCCTTTTGAGTTTATTAGACCTGAATATTCCGCTAACTTGTTTTGCCGATTCTAAAATGTTGCTTTTAAAGTATTTCCATGTTTCTTCTACGCTTTTGTTTATTGCATTTTCATTTGAATTGTTTCTTCTGTGATTTCTGTATATTTTCTAGCTACCTCATCTTCTCTTAACTTGCATGCTTTTATTGTGTCGTATATTGTTCCTTTTTCTTTATGTTCTTTATCACTTCTGTTACAGTTGTTTTTCTTTTCAATTTTTGCTACCACCATGTAATGGTCAGTATTTATTTCCGGTCCTCGCATTATTCTTACATCTTCTAATAAATTCATATTATCTTTTTCTACAAGAACGTAATCGATTATAGATTTTTCTGTGTTGTTTATCCTTTGTCTTGTATATTTGTGGATGTTTTTTATGTTAGAAGGATGTATTAGCGACTATAAGTTATTTATTATATTATTCTTGATCCATTATTATTTATTTTGTATTCTCCATGTTTTCCAGTTTCACCACAATTTATTTGATTTTTACATACTCTTCCATTTAAGTCTCCTATCACATATATATTTCCTTTGGCTGCCTCGATTACTTCATTAATCATTTTCCAAAATTTATCTTTTTCTTCCGCTTTCTCGTCATCATTAGGCCCATATGCTATTATGATTGTTGTTATTACACCATCGATATTTATTTCTATTGTGAGTATTATTTCTGAATGTTTTTCCCACTTTCTCAATCCTTTTGCAAAACTCCCATGTATGATACACGCCACTCCCGCTGCTGCTCTTTTTTCTTTCTCTACTCTTGAAAACACAAATATGTGTCCCTCTTCTAGTACGATTTCCCCGTATTCTTTTTTCTTTGTTTCTGTCAATGCTAAAGTATCAATGTTTGCCTTGTTGAATTCGTACATTAGTTCGTTTTCTTGAGTGGATTGTAGATGATTATTTTCCACACTTGCACAGATTAAAATATATCTTCTTTTTCGAGTTGGATTTGACAATTTTGTGTACGCGGCCCATGTTTTGTTGAAGTGTCACATCCATGTTCTTCAAAAAATTTTATAACCGTTCTCACTTGTTTCTTGCTAATTGGTTGGGTATTTTCGAATGCTACAATAAACACATTTTGTGCCGTTTCTCGAAATGAATTACCCTGGTTATGCAATTTTCCAATTTGCACTTTTTGGTGTATCTGCATGCTAATTTTATAAAATTTACAAAGATCGTTCATCATTCGAAAACAAACAGGTAGTGACGTACAGTTAAACGTGTGAACTATAGCCGGTAAGAAGATGCGCACGAGTGATTCGTATATTCTAGTATCCTTATTTTAACTGTAATTATCTACGCTGACTTTAGATTGTTTATCTCACAATGCCTCTCTCTAACACACTGGCAATGCCATGTGCCTTTTACATTTTCTCGTTGACTATGAGGCGATTATTGTTTTGCTCTAGAATTAAATGAGGAATTATTTATGTCATTCTTAAAAAATAATATTCTACGGGCACCTATACTTCCAACGTGTAGATTGAAAATGAAGAGAGTGGATATATAAAAATAGAAGAATTACGGCTGTAGACGAGATCGTTTTATCAGCAGCGTAGCAATTACAGCGTTCACAATTGAATATTTGCCATTTTAAAAATGAACAGTATTTTATTATTGAGTTACAATAATAAATTATTTCAAAAAGTAGCCTATTCAATGTCAATATTGTCGATTTATTGTTTTTCATATTATATCTATTGAAATTATGAAAACCTATTTTTATATTCTTTATAATGATTGGGGTGATATTCGAAAAACAATTTAACAGTTTGTGCAACGATACTTCTTTGGCATGTTATGATACCCTGTTAACGAAAATAGGTGATACTTGTTTCTTTCTAACTCATTATCGCTTATGGACTCTGTATTAAAACTCTATGTTACTAGATAATATTCCTAGCACTGTATATTATTGATGCAAGCTGTTGTTACCCAGTACGAGTAAGACACGATCTCCTTTCAATTGCTTCATTTAATGAAAAAAATTGTCAATAAATTTTAGAGTCATCATTCCTGATTTGTTTCCAGGAAAATTAATGTATCGTCTGAGAGTACAGAACGTTACTAGCGCGACGTTGCCAAGCCATATAGTTTAGGAGATATCCTCAATGTGTCAATATACCCCATGTTTCAACTAACACCAGTCTCCTTTAATTAAGATAACAACATATTATTTAATAGTTAAGTCAATTAATTAATGTACTATTATTAAGTATAACCGAATATTTCAGGTGTAAATTTTGATGTCTTTCACGATAATTTGTGAGATTATAAATGTAAAATTTCCTTTATAGTGAAATAACAATTTGAAATAGACGAGAGATTCCTACCATAACACTTTCTTACAGTTCAACTCTCAAGAATCGCTTGCTTGTATGAAAATGTCAGACAGGTTATCCAACAATAACAAAACGGCATCTGTATATCTTAAGAAACCTTAGATTAAAGTTCTTTCTCATACTGAGTTATCTAAAATAAAATCCCATGAAAGCTCCGCATTCTTTTCAACAATGTAATTTCTTCTTTTGATCGTTGTGTGACAATTTAAAAAAACCCGTCTCCACGTTTTCGTTTCCTTTGATCTTTCTGACACTCATACACCAATGACACTGCGTTTAATTTTCTTGTACAATTTAGATATATAGATAACAAACATTTTTTTGCATGTTAGAAACGGTTTTCCTGTTTGAGTAGAGAATTCAAATACAAAGTTCATTTCAAAGGTTTTTGATGAAAATTTTTCTTAAAATGTCTACTTCGTATAATGGATGAAAGATAATTGAAAAATTATAACAGATGCAGTTAGACTATTTTAAAAATAGGGAAATTCATTTCAAAATATATTTTATTTGTTAAAATCAATTCAAAATATCCACACTTTCTATTTTGAAGTAGTATAGGGATATGAGGTACTTTTCTTAAAAATACTACATAATATTGTTGAAAACGTATCTAATAAAGGATAAATTTCGATAAACCTTGTAAACTTTTATACCACGAAAGTGTGTAGTACATTTATCTGATGATACTGTTGCGAAACAGCACACTGGTATAGTCCCTAAATCCGACTCTGTCTAAGCCAGGTATGAAAGTTAAAATTAAGGCAGACGCGCAAGGTTTCTTATAATTGTTTACGATTGTGACTATCTTATCTAGACATTGTTTTTGTGACTAGTCTTATCTATATAATGCCAGAAAGCCAATTATTTTTGAGTAAGCCGCCATCTACAATTATCTAGTGAAAAAGGCACTAATATATAAGGGGCCGACCAGAAAGAATTAGTTTAATTGATAAAGTCATCTCGACAAATAAACAAGAATACACTGAAATAGCAAACAGTAAATAAGTGAATATAAATTAGTTAAGTGTTTATATAAATTAGTTTAAGTGAATATACTGTGTATATAATTAGTGAACAGTTAAGTGTACTTAAATTAAGTGTTAGTGAGTAAGTAGTTTACTGTTTAAATAAATTCGTAAGTGGCCATACCGTGTGTTTAAAGTTTATCCCACCCTTTTACTGTTTAAATAAATTAGAAAAACATTACATAGGTGTCAGGTGTGGGGTAATACAAATAAATTGCTACGTAAGAATGGCCAAGAGACTATGTGATCTAAAAGTGGCGGAATTAAGAGCAGAATTGGAATATCATGAGCTGGAAACGTCCGGTGAGAAAAGTGAATTAGTAGAAAGACTTAAAGTGGCACTGGAAAATGACGGCTTTGATCCAAAAACAGTTTAATTCAATGACGAGGCTCTCACCTTAATCTCATCAATTTCTGATAATATTTCTACTAACATGGACGAGAAGATTTCTGCCATGGATGAGAAGATTTCTGCTATGAAGAACGATATTTCTGTTAATATGGACGAGAAGATTTCTACTTTGAAGAACGATATATCTGCCGATATCTTATTAATGAAAAACGACATTGCCGCTGCCGTTGAAAACGAAATTTCGTCTCTAAAATCTGAAATCGAGAATAAGATGTTCACGATGGACGAGAAAATCGAGGATAACATTACAACGATGGACGAGAAGATTGAGAATAAGATTACAACGATGGACTAGAAAATCAAGGAGTTAGAAAAATAGATGACAGATATAAGACCGCAAGACACGCCACCGTAGGGAAAAAGAAGACCGAGCAAACGAAACCTTGCAAGACAGAAACACACCCTAAGTTAGAAGACATTGGCAGTTTTACCCGAGTCAAGGTCCCAACGTACGATGGAAAAATGTCTTGGACCAATTATCTGAAACAGTTTGAAGCAGCCGCTAGAGTAAATAATTGCTCCGATAAGGAGAAAGCAGTGAATCTAACTATAGTGCTTCAGGGAGATGCCTTAGATGTACTTCAGACGATACCGCTTGAAGAAACGGATTACTTCGAGCAGCTGAAGAAGAGGTTAGACAAGCGATACGATCACGAACATTTGGAAGATTTGTACAGATTCCAGCTGAAGAAATGGAAACGTGACGAAACCCTTCAAGAGTATGAACTGGATGTTGCCCGACTAGTTCGATTTGCTTATCCATCAGCGCCAGATAACATGATGGAAAGTTTAGGCACCCAGGCCTTTATTGATAACTTACGTGACCCCGATATGCAGAGGACGCTTCGTTTAGCCAATCCGAAAACATTAGTCGACGCATTGACTGCTGCTCTTCAATATGAAGCAGCCACGATGACTTCAGGATACAACAAAGGTAGGACCATACAGGAAGAAGGTGACGATGACAGACTTCACCAGATCGTCAACTTGTTGAAAGGTATGGTAGACAAGAAGCCGAAGAAAATCAGATGCTGTGATTCTGGCGAGCTAGAGCATGCACGCAGTTCATGTAAGCGTCCTACGACTCCTGCAAACCAAGAACCTCTTAAATGCAAAGCAGCCACGGAGGGCTCGCGGTACAACAAAGGTAGGACCATGCAGGAAGAAGATGACGATGACAAACTTGACCAGATCATCAACTTGTTGAAAGGTATGGCAGAGAAGAAGCCAAAGTAGATCAAATGCCGGAAGTGTGGCGAGCTAGAGCACGTACGCAGTCCGTCTAAGCGACCCAAGACCCCTGCAACCCAAGAACTCCAGTCATAGGGGAAATCAGACAGGGGTGAACATCGAGCTGATGTGAATCACCGCCTAGACGGTCGTGCCCTGTAGACTATTATCAATGCAACAAGTCGAAATCCAAGGAAGTTGCAGTTTTAAGAACTACTGTAGTCAACGAGGAATGGTCAACCTCCAGGATCAGAGAAGATCAGGAGAATGATCCTCGCCTGAAGATGATCCGGCAATGGAATGAAGAAAGTCGGCGATCTACCTGGCAAGAAGTGTCAAGATTTTCACCGAAACTCAAGGCGTGTTGGGCTCATTGGGACTCCCTTGTCCTGGAAGAAGGGCTGTTGAGAAGAGTCCTTGAAAACGATGAAGGTTCCGAGACCACATCGCAAGATAAAAGCACCCATGAAACAGTACAATATTGGAAGCCCTTTCGAAAGGATTGCTTAAGATATCGCTGAACCATTTCCGATGACCGAAAATGATGGCAAATACATACTGGTTGTAATGAATTATTTCACAAAGTGGGTGGAAATTTACGCTATCCCGAACCAAGAGGCCACAACTATTGCGGATGTACTGGTGAAAGAATTTATCAGCCGATATGGATGCCCTTGGAAGTCCACAGGGACCAGGGAAGAAATTTTGAAAGCCAGCTATTCCAGGAGATTTGCGAGAAGCTGGGAATAGAGAAGACCAGAACAACAGCATTACATCCACAGTCAGATGGAATGGACGCGAGAATGAAGAGGACTATTGGAAAATACCTGGCCAAAGTAGTATCCAGCCATCAGAGAGATTGGGACCAGTATCTTTCCCTATTCGCATTGGCTTATCGATCTGCCGTCAATGAGTCCACGGGTGAAACACCGGCGAAAATCCTGTTTGGACGTGAAATGAGGCTTCCTTGTGACCTGAAATTTGGCTGTAGGCCTGGAGAAGATCTAGCAGGCGAAGACTACGTGATCCAATTAAGGAAAAGGCTGGAGGATATTCATGAATTAGTTCAAACAAATCTTCAAGTTGCCAGGGACAGAATGAAAGGCCGGTACGACACGCAGGCCACAGAAGGCGGTTTTAAAGAAGGGGACAAAGTATTGTTACACAACCCGACGAGGAGAAAAGGATTTTATCCAAAATTACAAAAATCCTAGGAAGGTGCATACTTAATCAAGAAAAGGATCAATTATGTCATATATCGTATAAGCAAGATCCCCAACGGAAAACCAAAAGTAGTTCACCAAAACCGACTAGCGCCATTCGAAGGAGACCATGACCTAGAGAAAGTAGTTAACCATATTCGAAATGTCTGACCCTACCTTCGATGAATTTATGGGCGCGTATGGAGGTACCGGGAAAGCTAGATATGGAGTTACTTCAGAACAACGACAAGATTTGTTCACTCTCCCGGAAGATTATTCACTGGCATACAACATCCCCGCCCGTCTCAAGAACGCACGAGGGTTGGCATCCGTCTTTCGAAAGAAGTTCGGGCAATTAGAAAAACTTGAAGACCAGCTTCCAGCCCCTGGCAAGACACTGAAACTGAAAAATAATTCGCGGTACGTCTTCTACGTGGTAACTAAAAATGAATTTCAAGATCGATCTACCTACCGTGATTTGTGGGAAGCACTTCAAAACCTACGAGACCATGTGTTGGAATCCATCGTGAAGAAACTGGCTATGCCTAAGATAGTGAGTAACCAGTTGGTTTGGCGAATCATCAGGAACATGGTAGAAATTATCTTTCAAGATACCGGTGTCCAGATATTAATTTGCAGCTACAACCCCCGTTATCAGTATCCGATGAAGACGGTTCCCTGCTATTTCCATAAGATCGGAAAGTGTAGAAATGGGGCCAGTTGCCGATTCAAACATCCAGTCTCGGCTACACAAAAGTTCCAGGAGGAACTTTCATTTAAGGAGGGGATAATGTTATGAAACAGCACATTGATATAGTCCCTGAATCCGACTCCGTCTAAGCCATGTATGAAAGTTAAAATTTAAGGCGGACGCGCAGAGATTCTTAGAACTGTTTACGATTGTGACTATCTTATCTAGACATTGTTTTTGTGACTAGTCTTATCTATAAACTGCCAGAAAGCCAATTGTTTTTGAGTAAGCCGCAATCTAGAATTATCTAGTGAAAAAGGCACTAATATATAAGGGACCGACCAGAAAAAGTTAGTTTAGTTGATAAAGTGAACTCAACAAATAAACACTGAAATAACAAACAGTAAATAAGTGAATATAAATTAGTCATGTGTTTATATAAGTTAGTTTAAGTGAATATACTGTGTATATAATTAGTGAATAGTTAGGTGTATATAAATAAATTCGTAAGTAGTCATACCGTGTGTTTAAAGTTTATCCCATCCGTTTACTGTTCAAATAAATTAGAAAAACATTACAATACAGTCAATAGAGTGCCGGGAATTGATTGTTTGAAAGCCCGCTTGCAGGAATTGTCAAAATTACATTTGTTGCTAAGTTGATAAGCTATACGCTATCCTCACATGAAGTTTGACCGTTATCTGTCATTAAGTTCAGTTCCAGTGCTCATATCAAGTATATTTCGCGATTTTTACATTGAATCGAACCGATAATCTGCCCAAAATTCTGTCTTCTTTTCTATTTGAAGCCATACAGACATCGTTGTTATTGAGGTATACTGCTTCTTAATCTATGTCTATATCATTGTATTCTTTTAACATTCATCATTATGACGACACTTCCATCTTTCAGAATTTCTTCTAATTTTTTATTCATCAGTAGTCATATTTCTCCGTTGTTCCCGTTCTATGCTTCCTATGATTATTCTTTCGAATTCCAATAATTGTTTATCTTTTTGTTCCCCATTAAGTTAGCTTCCTATGTGCTAAATCTTATTGTTTTTGAGAAAATCTTCATTTTTATTTTTAGGATTCCTTGTCTTTGAGTATCTTCTTACTTGTTGTTATACATCTTCGAATTTGTAGGTCCTCATTCTCTCATTTCTTTTTTCTTCTGATAAGTTGTTAAATCTGACTTACTCACTTTAGGCGGCTACTTCTTAGGTTGAATTGTTATTTATTTTGTCCCTATGCAGTCTACCGTGGTGATGGAAAGGAATGCGGTTAGAAAGTCTCCTTGCCTCAAGCCTGATACTTTTCATATTCCGTATAGATATCGTTTTTATTGGTTTCATAATAATTTTAATATGTTGAAACCATACATTCATTCTTCAACTTTTCTCTATCGATCGATCAATGCTTGTTAATGCAAAAGTACAATTTCTAAGTTGTTTGTCGCATCATGTGGTTTCTGAACCCAAACTTAAAATCTCGAATTATTTTTCATGTAAGCTTCATTTCTTCAAGCTTTGTTATGTTTAAGGTTTAATTCTTTCACTTTACCAAGAGTTAGCGCCTTCTGTCTCACCTTCTATTCTTGTATTACTTCTTTTTACCTTCATTATTAGTACCGACAATATGTGGTTTAAATAATGAACTACCTTTTTGTTACACCCGGTATGGTATATCGTAGTATCTAAATACCTCAACGTATTGTTAATTGAGAAATATATGATAGTATTTCAATTGAACAAGGTAATAAATTATAGAGCACACCTTTACAGTATAGTTAGTACGTAGCAACAGAGCAGTCAATTATTGATACAAAATATTCTTTTAGAAATGACCACTGTCACCTACAGTTTATTATCAACGATCTGAATCGTTATTAGGATGCAGTAGAATCTAATTTGTATTAATATCATTAGAATATTCAAGTTTTTACAACGCTCTAGTTCCATGTCTGGTAAATTAAATTTCTTTGATCTCCATCTTTAATGCTAATATGTACGCTTCAATATAATAATTTCACCGGTGTTTCATACATTTTCAACATGTAAATTTTTTCGATCTACATAAAATTATTGGGTATATGTAGGTACTATGGAAACTTAACGTATAAGGCGATAAGGTGTCCGATCACTTTTTTCGTGAAGTTATCAAGTCGTGAGAAGTAGTTTTTAATTATATAGTTTAGCTAAACGAATCTGACACCCACTTTAAAAAAATTTCATTATTCTTCTTATTTATAGAAAGGAATATCTGTCTTATTGATCAATAAAATATAACTAGTTAACATCTTATTTTTAGGTTATGGTGGGTAAAAAAGTATAATCTTCGGCAGGATTAGAAGTTCTTATAATAATTCTGACATAAACAATAGAAAATGCTGCATAATTTAACTTCCTATACCAATATTTTTATCGAATTTAAAGGGAAAACACTTTTGAATATGAACTTTCACTCCAAATTTTCAAAGGATTTAAGTACGTGAGTCGCCTCTGTACGACTATACAGATTTTTTGTGAAAACGCTAACTATGCATTCGAAAGAGAATGCTTCACTTTAACTCTTCAAGGGTTCCTGGTACCAAAACTGTACCCAGAAACAAATATCTTTATTGGGGCAGTTGTACAAAATGTGTACCTCTCATTCAAAAATTGTTAACGATCGGGCAGAGTTATGACGTCATTAATAATTCTGTCGGTTATGTTATCAGATATTAATGACCCACAGGTAAAAATCCAATAATTCAACAGTACATGCAGGGACTCGTTGGAAATGGCGCTGTGTGAGTTTTGCCCGTACTCTTTATTTTACATTAAGTTGTTGTAGGGAAACGTTGTAAAAAGTGAGTGCGAGGCTAATTATTATTAATAGTAAGTAAAATCATTTCGAAGATATATTTTAAAATATAACAAATTTCACTATGAACATCATGACTTTGATGCAGTATTAGTCCGGTACATATAACCTTGACCAGGTCTAAAATCCCTTAAAGCTAATAATTGCTGGAGCAGTAGGTCTTGGGGTGCTATTTAGCTTACTAGAAGTCCCCGGCCTTGCTGAATTTGAAGATAAACTCGTTTAAAATGGTAGGCAGCAGCTTCAGATGTTGGAGGTAAGCAAGCAAGTTCCAAGTTTTTATTCAGTCCTTGTCTCGCAGTTGTGCTCGTATATTTAAGATATGGCAGGTTATCTAGACTTTTGCATTTTTTGTTAGCACAATAGGAAGCTGGTAAAAGCTCTTCTCCGGCCTCTATAATTAAATCTGTATTTGCATCTGGTTCTAAAAAAATTTCTGATCTTTGCTGCAGATCCTCCCTTTTTCTCTAATAGTTTGAAATAGGTCAGCTTCCCTATCCTAAATAAAGCGGAAGTAGCGTCAGATCCAGATATAGCTTGACAGAACAATATGTGTTACGCTATTGGGACTAGATTTTCCTGAAGTTTATCGGGTTTTGTAGAACTACCCTTCTGCATGGAGTACTGATATACCGAATTTTTGTAGATGCTTACTAAGTTGTAATATAAAGCGTTGTTTTTTGTGTCTGTTGGAAAAAAGAGTTGATTTAGATATAGTTGTTGTAGTTGATTCCGAGAAGTGTAGATCTGGACAAGTCTCACAGATGCACCCTACTGATTTTCAGCTCACCAGAGACAGTGCAACTGGACTTATAAATCCAGATATACTACATTTTGGTTATTTTGGAGAAATTACGGATTGTTAGCACGATACAGCCTCCAGAGTGCATACAAGTGACCGATTTTATAATTGGATATTGTTCAGGGTGTCTCACAGCTGAATTCTATTGATTTTCAGCTCACCAGGGCCAGTACAATGGGTCACATAAATCCAGATATTCTATAAATTTGGTAATTTTTGATAATTTTGGGTAATTCTTGGTATTTCATGGTAATTTTTGGTAACTTTTGGTAATTTTTGGTACTTTTTGGTACTTCATGGTAATTTTTGGTAACTTTTGGTAATTTTTGGTACTTTTTGGTACTTTTTGGTAATTTTTGGTAATTTTTGGTAATTTTTGGGTAAATTTTGGTAATTTTTGGTAATTTTTGGTAATTTTGGTTATTTTTGGTAATTTTTGGTAAATTTTGGTAATTTTTGGTAATTTTTGGTGATTTTTGGTAATTGTTGGTAATTTTTGTGGATTTTTGGAAATTATTGGTATTTTCTGGTGGTTTTTGTTACTTTTTATTTATTTTCGTTAATTTTTGTTGATTTTGGTTAATTTATGTTAGTTTTTGTTAATTTTTGTTGGTTTTTGTTAACTTTTGTAAATTTTTGTTAAATTTTGTTAATTTTTGTTAATTTCTGTTAATTTTTGTTAATTTTTGTTAATTTTTGTTAATTTTTGTTAATTTTTGTTAATTTTTGTTAATTTTTGTTAATTTTTGTTAATTTTTGTTAATTTTTGTTAATTTTTGGAAATTTTTGTTAGTTTTTGTTGTTTTTTGTTAATTTTTGTGAATTTTTGTTATTTTTGTTAAATGATGATACTTTTTGTTAATTTTTGGTAAGCACGATATAGCCTCTGGAGTGTATACTTATGGGTGGAAAAGTTAGTTTTAATCTTTATAACCGTTTATTTTATTTTGATTGATGTGTTGTGGTTCAAAAAGTGTACCATTGCCCGTTTGGTATTTTGTTTTGTTTTTACTATAGGTACCAAAAGAATGGATTACGTACCATTTAGATTTTGACGATGAAGGAGACGTAGAACATGCAGAAAACAATATAGTTATAGTTGATTATGGAAGCGATTTAGATGACATTTTGCTACCAAAAGATGTTTACTAAATCCATCAGAAAATATTATGTGTTGCTGTACCGAATTTAATCCAACCTCACCATTCTAACGATTGTTTAGAATTTGTTGTACCGATTTCATAGCAGAATCAGGTATTACAAATATTGTCAAAAGTATGGTGGTTCTCACACATTGCAAACTTTTTTAGTTATTTTTCATTGATGATTTGCTAAATGAAGTTGTATTCAACACCAATGTATATGCTCAGCAATCATTTTGTAAACAAAAACCACAAATTTGGTAGACTTAAAAACCGTTTTAGGTAAAATTTGTTGATGGGAATCAAGCGTCTTCCTAGTTACAGAGACTATTGGAGTACTGCACCCGATTTGAACGATTCATATAAATAGTTCTTTCATGTCTGTGAAAGTATTTAGCTGGTTGTTATCAAACCTTCACCCAAATGATAACACGTTAATGGGCAAAAAGGTGAACCAAATTATGATCAACTCTATGAAGTTACACCATTGTTAACATATTTGAGTGATAGTTTTGAAAAGTGTATGATACCCACTAGACAACTTTCAGTTGATGAATCGAAGTTTAAAGGTAGGAGTAGTCTAATACAATATCAACCAAAAAGACCGATTAAAAGATAATACAAAGTATGGATCCTGGAAAACCAAAAAGTATACTGTCAAAACTTTGACATCTACACGTGAGGAGAGAGGATGTTGAAAAAGAGTTGGGAACTAGGGTTGTAAAAAATGTGGTAAAGAATTTGGAAAAAAGTACATCACGTAGTTCATTTTGACAACAATTTTAATAGTATTGAACTTCAAGAACATCTAAAGAAAGTTAACATTCACGCATGCGGTACTGTAAATCCAAAACTTTACCGACATTTACAACACACAACTTAAACGGAGACAATTTGAAGCTTTTACAAATAAGTCTGCCGTTGTAGCTTGTAAGTGGAAAGATAAGCGAAGGGTTCATCTTTTGTCAAATTTTCATGAATCACTTGACCACTCTGAGGTCAAAAGAAAGGAAAAAAATGATAGCATCAGGAAAGTTTGCTGCCCAAAAGCAATATGAATTTTGTTCATTAATTCGACCAAAATTTAAATTTGTGCAAGTTAAACAAAAAATCACACAAAGCGTGGCACAGGATATTTTTTTACTTTCTTGATGTTGCTGTTGTAAATGCCTCTGTGCTATATAAGGAACTTAATGTGCATAAAATGTCTATGAAAGACTTTAGGAAAAGCCTTAGTTTAAAGTCAAATTGTAAAAAATAAAAGAATAATTGTAGGCAGCCACACTATTGCTAAAAATCGATTCCATTTGTGCCCCAGGAAATAAGACCAGCAGAAAGTGCTCATCAACCACAACTAGTTCGAAACACCGATGTGCAAGATGGAGTACTTTATAAAAACAAATTCGTACCAGTGGGAATTGCTCAGTTTGCAAAGTTCTTCTTTGTTCGGAAATAAACAAAAGATGCTAGCAGGACTTCCACCAATCAAAATAATCTTGATAGGGTCAATGGTACTAAAAGTGTACCACCGTCTGACGTCACAGTTTTTAAGAAAAAAAAATTTGATTTGTCAATTTCAGGTAGTTTTATCCTTTATTACTTTTCCGTCCAACCTATATAATATGCGAGAAAATTTGGAATTTTGAAATTTTTTTACGAGTTATTTTAACGTTTTTCATCAGGAACAACACAACAAAACGGTTTTTAGAAAAAAAATCCTGTGTGTATGTGGTCGTCGTCGTTGTCGTCGGCCACTTTTCGTTATATGTCGTGTTAGCAGGATACAGTCTCCGGAGTGCAACAAGTCACAAATTTTATGATTGAATATTGTTCAGAACATCTCACAGATAAACCCTATTAATTTTCCGAGCCAGTATAACGGGTGCTATGGTACTTGATGTACGATATTTTTGTAATTTTTTGAGAAATATCAGTTCGTTAGTACGATACAGCCTCCGGAGTATATACAAGTGACCAATTTTATGATTGGATATTATTCAAGGCGTCTCAAAGATGAACCGTATTTAAATTCAGTGCACTAAAGCCAGTTCAACGGGTGCTATGGTACTTGAAGTACCAAATTTTTGTCATTTCTGGAGAATTTTCAGTTTGTTAGCACGATGCAGCCTCCAGAGCGTATACAAGTGGCCAATTTTATGATTGAATATTGTTCAGGATGTCTTATAGATGAATCTTATTGATTTTGAGCTCATCAGAGCTAGTACAACGGGTGCTATGGTACCTGATGTGTCACATTTTCGGTCCTTTTTGAAGAAATTTCGGGTTACAGCCTCCAGAGTGTATACAATTACCAATTTTATAATTGGATATTTTTTAAGATGTTTCACAATTGTACCCTATTGATTTTCAGCTGACTAAAGCGAGTACAGTGGGTCACATAAATCCAGATATACTACATTTTTGATCAATTTAGGAGAAATTTCGGTTTGTTAGCACGATACATCCCCCGAAGTGTATACGAGTGACAATTTTATGATAGAATATTGTTCAGGGCATCTCATAGATGCAGAAAAGTTAGTTTTAATCTTTAAAACCGTTTATTGTATTTTTTATTCTGGTTTTGTCAAAATATAAAACAATAGTCCTGTCCCTCTTGGGTTCTTATTTGTCAATTTTCCCTGTCTTTCAAAGAGTTAAACAGTTGTCCTATGCTGAATTTTTGGTTTATTCTCACTACTATAGCAGAACCAGTTTCGTTATTTACTAGACACACCGCGTACAGGTCTACAATTGCCAATTTTCATTAAAAAAATTAATGAAGAGCAGATTTTAGTTATGCACACCATGTATACTACAATAAGAATTGAAATTTAATAAACTCAGATAACATTTGAATAATATTACTAAAGATATAACAAACAATTGACCGAATCTAATACACGTGTTACAAAACATTCACAATGTCATTAAGAAAATATTATAACATTAGATTAGCTCCTTTTCGCCTTGACCTTTCGAAGATACAGCGACTGAAGATAAGCCATATAACCTATTTTATTTTCCGTTTTATGGTATTCTATAATTTTATCAACAGATTCATTAACGTTGCATACTCTAATTGAGAATAACAATAAATTAATGAATATTATCGTAATTTTATTTTATTGAAAATTGATTGGTTACGTAACCTCTTTAGACATAATAAAACGACATGTTGTCTGTCACAGATTATTTCGTCACGTATTCTCATTGGAATATAGGATTTTATTAATACTGAAACATAGAGTAAAGGAACGAAACACTAGAAAATGGCCATTCGCTAAGATTTAAAAAAAATTACCCAAAAACTAGAATATTTTGAGCAGTCACAACTCAAATTATCTTAATATCATGCTATAGTGTGGAAAAAATTCAGAATATCAGTTTTCTCACAAAAAATTCGATCGGTGCGATATCAAGGGAATACGGTGGTTGATCAATAAACTTTTCTCAAAATTTGGTATTTTTCTACAAATTTGCCATTTCAAATATAGTGTAGCTGTCAATAATAATCTTCATTTACCTATTACCCATCTTCAAGCGCAACAACACAACGGAAAATAAACGGGTTTGAAGATTAAAACTAACTTTTCTGCATCTGTGAGATGCTCTGAACAATATTCTATCATAAAATTGTTACTTGTATACATTTCGGGGGACGTATCGTGCTAACAAACCGAGATTTCTCCAAAGATTACCAAAAATGTAGTATATCTGGATTTATAGGACCCTCTGTACTCGCTCTAGTGAGCTGAAAATCAATATTGTAGATCTGTAAGACACCTTGAAAAATATCCAATTATAAAATTGGTCACTTGTATACACTCTGGAGCCTGTATCATGCTAACAACCCGAAATTTCTCCATGAAGGACCAAAAATGTGGCACTTCAGGTATCGTATCACCCGGTGTACTAGCTCTGGTGAGTTAAAAATCAATAAGGTTCATCTATAAGACGCCTTGAATAATATTCAATCCCAAAATTGGTCACTTGTATACACTCTGGAGGCTATATCGTGCTAACAAACTGAAAATTCTCCAAAAATGACAATAAATTGGTACTTCAAGTACCATAGCAGTGGTTGTACTGACTTTAGTGATCTGAATAGCAATAGGGTTCATCTTTGAGACGCCTTAAATAATATCCAATCATAAAATTGGACACTTGTATATACTCCGGAGGCTGTATCGTGCTAACAAACTGAAATTTCTCAAAATATGAGAATAATGTCGTACTATAGCACCTGTTTTATTGGCTCTAGTGAGCTGAAAATCAATAGAGTTTATCTGTGGGATATCCTAAATAATGTTCAATCATAAAATTGGTGGCTTGTTGCACTTCGGAAGCTGTATCATCTTAACAAACTGAAATTTCTCAAAAAATGGCAAAAATGTCGTACGTCAAGTACCATAGCACCCGTTAATCTAGCTCTGGTGAGCTGAAAATCAAAAAGGTTCATCTGTGAGGTGTTCTAAACAATATTCAATCATAAAATTGGTGACTTGTTGCACTCCGGAGGTAGTATCGTGCTAACAAGACTTGTAACGAAAAGTGGCCGACGACAACGACAACGACACCGACGACGACGATGACGACGACATACACACAGGATTTTTTTTAAAATTTCAACTTTTTTGGTGTAAACCAATACTTTTCTCGCATATTAGATAGGCATCATCACCTTCACTTTTAATCAACTTTGACGTTCTTCGTTGGGATTCATTTCAATTGGAAAGCATTCTTCCAACATGTTGGAAATGAGAAGGTCCTTCATAAAAATCAGTTGAACTATCTTTTAGTTTTTTGATTTTCAATATTATTGACATTGATGATTATTAAAAAAAGTCGTATTTGTATAATAAGTATATTTCATTTCACCCGTTTGAAGTAACTGAGATTTCTCCGGGTAGGTGATCTTTTCATTACATTATTTTTGTCGACCGTGACAGGACATCAAATGGAGAAGACACAACAAGTTTTGACGATCCATCGAGTTGCTATCGAGCGAGTCTATCATGCCATTCTTAAAGAATTAGAATCCCCTGAACCTGATTTCGCTGGTATAAAAGGAAACCTTCGCCTTGATGATCAAATGGAAGAAATTCGTATTGTGGATATGCTGATCCTTGATTTATTATTAGATGTAAATGGATGTGATGAAGATATCGACTATGATTTATTGAAATCAGATGAATTCATTAACAAATATAATAATCTGAACTATAGAGTTGAACAGACTTGTCAATGAGTCAACAGAAAACTGTATCTTCCCTAAATAGAATCTAAAACATTTGGTGGTGATATCAAGGACTGGATACAATTATGAAGCCAGTTCGAGAGAATTGACGGTGACAAAAATATTGAAAAATGAAGTTTCAATACCTGATTCAAGCAACAATTAAAAAATCCCGTTCCCGACAATTAGTTGAAAACTTTCCTCCTAGTGCGAAAAACGATATTTAGGTGATTGAGAGTTTGAAATCGAGGTTTGAAAATAAAGAGTTACTAGTAGAACTCTATGTTCGAGAGCTTTTAACACTAGTATTGAGCAACCTAAAAGTCAAATTTAGTATAGGAGTACTTCATGACAAACGGGAATGTCAATTGCAGTCTTCGGAAACTCTGGGAATAACTAACGAAAAGTGTGCAGCAATGCTGTTTCTACTAGCCGAATGATGTTTAACTGAAGATATTTTGAGAATAAGCCAGCTGAGTACTGAATCAATACAAACCCCTAGAATAAAAAAAATTCGTTTGAAGAAGTGGAAGGGGTAGGGAAAATTTGTTAGACCTCATTGGATTTTCGTGCCCAGTTTCCTTTTATGCCAAAATATTATTGCTTAAGATGTGGATTCTCAAACTTGGATGGAACACAGGGGTGCCACAATATATCAAGACAACTTTTTTGGGTTATGTTAAAGAACTGAATAGTTTGGTTAACCTCTGAGTTCTTCGATGCCACTCAAAATCATCTGATTTTAAGCCGGAATCGACATATGTTCTTTGATGCAAATCAGGATGCGTACTCGGCAGTTTTATTCTGGAAAACTGAAGATACTGATGGAACACCTACTGGGCAGCTGATTCAAGCTAAAACGAAAGTTTCGCCAATCAAAAAGTTATCCATCCCTCGATTAGAATGATTAGCTGCAAATTTTGGTGTGACTTCTCTAGTCAGTATTACCAACTTTCGAGAGCAATATTCCGGTATATTGTTGGACATACTCGACTACAGTATAAGCCTGGATTCAGCGTGAAAATCAATGGAAGACGATTGTGTGGAACAGAGTTCAAGAAATTCAACGTCTAACAATAAAAGAAAACTGGAAGCCAATTCCAGGTCATCTAAATCCTGTCAAAGCAGTTACTGGAGTCTAAATGCTGTGAGGGTCCTTCTTGGTTAATACGGAAGATAAGTCAATGGCCTAGGGAACAATTTATTCCTGCTTGTTCCATTGCTATGAAAGAGGCAAGAAACACGATATATTGTTACCTCAATATCGAAAAGGATTACTCTTAATACTGATTACTTTTCTAAATAACAGAAAATTGTGAAATTGGTTGGTTGGGATCGAAGATTTGCAAATAATCGCCGCAAATATGGTAATCAAGTTGGATTACTAGTTTTCAAAAAGGTTATGTTAGTTGCAAATAAACTTGCCTGCATTTTTTCAATCAACAAAATTAATATTGGAACAACTATTCCTGTTTAATAATCTACTATTTAATCAGTTGAAACATTAGAAATGTTATTCTTGCTTTATAATTATTAGGGTTTTTATTCGTCCGTCAAACTTCTTTGATATTTCAATCTCGATTCAACTGACTCCAATCGATTTCTTGTACCCATAAATATATTACAGACGTAAAAAATTCTGGTACGTTAAAAAGGATTTCAGAAAAATCTGTTCCGTGTAGATAAGAGATGGAACAATTTAAAAATAAACCGTTTTAAAGATTAAAACTAACTTTTACACACTCCGGATGCTGTATCGTGTTAACACACCAAAATTTGTGAGGCGCCCTGGATAGTATCCAATAATAAAATTGGTTACTTGTTTACACTCCGAAGGCTATGTCGTGCTAACAAACTGAAATTTCTTCAAAAATGACAAAATTGTGGTACTTCAAGTATCATGGGACCTATCGCACTGGCTCTAGTGAGCTTAAAATCAGTAGGGTTCATATGTGAGATGCCTTGTACAATATCTAATCATAACATTGGTCATAAAATACACTCCGGAGGCTGACTCGTGCTACAAACTGAAATTTCTCTAAACATGACCAAAAATGTTGTACTTTAGGTACCATTGCACTCATTGTACTGGCTTTGGTGAGCTGAAAATCAATAGGCTTCATCTGTGGACAATATCCAATCATAAAATTGGCGACTTTTTGCACTACGGAGGTTGTATGGTGCTAACAAGATATGTTACAAAAAGTGGCCGACGACAAAAACAAAGGATTTTTATTATAAAACCTATTCTCAGCGAAAAACGTAAAAGAAACTAAAAAAATTTTTTTTTGGGATTAACCAATACTTTTCACGCATCTTAGACATGGTTGGCGGAAAAGTATAAGGTCTTTATATCAAGTGAAATGAAGATGGGACTGATGGAACTTATGGCTTGTTTGCTAATATTGTGGACTTTTTCAGTGTGAATGCTTTTGATTGTTAGTGTTTTAAATGAAACTCACGGTTTCTAGTTAATTAATTAATACGCGACAATAAAGGTGAATACAGAATACTCTGACGTGACGTGGGAACACGTGGACCCACATCATACTGTACTTACGTTTATATTGGACTACGTGGAAACCGGTTGATGATACAATCTGACTTCACATGATTTTTGACGCGAAGGAAGAATATCAAAAGTTCTAGATTTTCTGTCAGAAAAGCATGTAGTTTCTCGTATATCCTTTCCAGTGATTTTGTTCAATTCGGTCTCATATTAACTAAATAATTTAAAAGTTTTCTAAATTGAACGAAACAAATTGGCGGGAAATGAAATGTGTACCAAGTTGTCTTATTTGCTATACGTCAGGCTAACGTGTACACCACTTCACGTCTGACGGTGCCTTAAGGTAGGATTTGCGTGACCGAGGACCGAAACAAGAGACCGCGACCGGTACTTTGAAGGGCTGCAGTTCGGGCGTGCGACCGAGACATATACGCGAGACCGTAGACAAGTGTCGAGTACGTGTTTTTATTGTTAAAAATGACTACTTTCTTTGACGACGGTTGTGAAAAGATGATCTCCAACTAAATACTTTGGTAATTTCATATATTGAGATTTTTTGGTACTGGAAAATGAAATTCAATTTTCATGATTTTCTTTCCCATTTGAGACTTTTGGAATATTCCTCTATTTGTTTGTTTGCCATAAACACCAACGTCTACTTCCATGCACTTGTAATTATGATCAACAACAGCAGTTCCCAAACTGGGGGTTGCGACCCCTAGGGGGGTCGCGGGCCAATCGGAAAGGGGTCGCGAGATGTACAGTGGAACCTTGATATAACGAACTTTGATACAACAAATTCCTTGATATAACTATTTTTTTAAATCCCTTTAAATCTACTGTATACAAATAATGGTGAACTATGTACTTAAACTTAGACGGCCATTATGAGTTTTAAATTAAATAACTTTGTTAATTTACAAAATATCATTATATTTTACAGATTTTGTCAAAACAAAACAAAACATTCAACCTAATTTTCATATCTAATGGTTAATACATTTTTAAGGATAAAAAGACTTCTTTAGTGAGAAACATGGGCCTGTTTTTTGTCAACAAGTATCATAAAATTTGGCTTAGTTTTAGAAACATATACAATAAGATCGTCTTCTACATCCAGTCGACTTCTTGCCTTGGTTTAATGTTGACCAATGTAGAAAATCCGAGTTTTGAAGAGGTAGGATGTTGCAAAGAGCATGATGATTCTCAGAGTAGCTGACGTTAAGCTTGGATATTCAGCTTTTCTTTATAGCCAGAATTTGTCAACATCTTGGGTGCTGAAGGACAGTTGCAAAGTCTTGTCACAGGATAGCTCGATGAGTTTGTCATGAAGCAGTGGGTTTAAGTCCGCCTCTTTCACAGCCTGCTCCAACCGATGTGTTGATACTCGGGAATGTAGCTAAGGATCTGCTCTCGTAGACCTTGCAAGTGAGTAGTAACCAGTTTGGACAGGTTGTCAATATCGGGATAATTTTCATCGCTTTGATCAAGGGATGTAATGAGCTCATTTGTGAGTTCAAAGTTTTCAAATATATTCTTCTCAACCCTGGTTAACCAAGTGGATAATTTCCTTAAAAGCGAGTTCACTTTGTCTTGTGCAAAAAGTATGGTTATGTCTCTTTCCTACAAGGGAACGTTGAGATCCTCCAGCTGATGAAATATGTCCGCTAAATAAGCAAGGCGAAGCCGGCGAAGTCTTTGTTTGCAACTTGGAAGCTCAGAGCGCAAAGCAAACACTCGAGAAAACACATTTCCTCGTGACAGCCACCTTGTCTCTGTGTGGAGCAAGAGGCATTTGTATTGTGCCTCCATTTCTTCACATAACTGTGATAACACTTGAGACTGTAATGGCCGGCTTTTTACAAAATTAACCAACTTAACAGTTTCTTTCAACACTGTTTTTAGCTCAGTGGGCATGATCTTGGTAGCTAATGCCTGGCGATGCAGAAAACAATGAACCCAAGTGGCATTAGGCATGACATGTTTCATCCGTCTCACGAAACCGCTGTCTTTCCCAGTCATTGCTTTGGCACCATCACTGCAGATTGAAATACACTTTTGAAAGTCAATTTGAAGCGAATGGGTTGCAGACATTAACATTTCAAACATTTCCTCATCAAAGTTTTGCAAAATAAAATGTCTTCTTCCACACTACCGTCACTCTCAATGCGAACAAAGCACATAAACTGCGCCAAACTCGATACGTCCGTAGATTCGTCAACTTGAATGGAAAAGTACTCACTTTTCTGCAACTTTGTTTTCAACTGATCCTTTATGTCTTGAGCCATCTCGGTATTGCGCCTCCCCACCGAATTGTTCGACAGAGGAATGGTGGAAAGCTTCTTAGCTTAGATAGAATTAGCTCTTCAGCGATCGTGTGTGGTTTACCTTTCTTTGCTATTCGTAAAGCCACTTGATACGATGCTAGCAAAGCACGTTTGCTCATATTATTTCCACTTAACTGAACTACTGAATTTTTCTGGTAATCTAAAGCAGTTAACTTACGTTCAAAAAAATCGACTGGCTTATTTTTAAAACTGGGATGTTTACTTTTTGAATGGCGAATCATCTTGGAAGGTTTCATACTCTCGGCCGATAACAACTCACTGCAAATAACACACTGTGGCCGATTTCCGAGCACCGTAAATCCATACTTAATATAACTGCCAATATACTTTCTCGCCTATCCATAGTTAGAACAAAATCAAACAATACACGAGCGAACAAAACACAAGACACGTACGTGGCCACTGCTCAACTCGAACTGGATGCTTCCCACCCCTCCGCCTACTGCCTCTGCCACTTCCATAGCTAGCCCCTCCAACTCTGTCCGCCTCAGTTTTGGACGAATTTCTCCCATCCCCCCTCTCAGCCAGATGCTCTTTCTCAATCCCTCGTTGCTCACGCCGCTTCAAGTTATTTTTAGGGGGTCGCGGCTAAAACGTATGGGCTAAAATGGGTCGCGGAAAGAAAAAGTTTGGGAGCCGCTGGTCTACAATATCTAAATAATAACAGTACAACACGTGGTCTCGTTACAAGAATAAATAACATAATAATATTCTTGTGGTTTCGTCCTCGTTGCGGTCGCGACGTGAATCGCACATTTACTTGTCACTGTCTCCACGTCACTGTCTCCACTTAAAGAAGTATGTTTTTTCGTTAGGACGTTATTTGTCATAAAAATTTCGTACTGTACAGGATTATTTGAGTGAACTTTCTACATATCATCCAATAAGCAAAATTTGGATACATATATCTCGACTCACATAAAGATTTGAGACCAAAGAAAAGATAACGCAAAACTAAACTAAGTTGAAGGCTATTCCTGCATCAGAGTAATTATAATTATGCAGATTGAGATTTATTGTTGCGATCAATGTAAATATTTTTAGAATCAATTAGTTATCTATACGTTATTATATATGAAAGCAATTAGTATAAATTGAATGTATGGTATGAGATTTTCTTGTATTATACTTGTTTAACAGATTCTACCAATAAAGGTGCAACGCCTACGAAGCCACTACAAATGTCACACTCACAACGTTTTACTACTTTGTAACCATGTTTTTCATTTACAGTGCCGTGGGAAGAAAATTACAGCTTGGAAAAACGATTGATTTGAGGGTTCATTATTCAATAGACGAATAATCTGTATTTGTAAAGAGAAATAAAATTAAATTTGAAACTTTTAATTTTATACTAAGAATCCATTCTACCAAAAAATGTTCGTTCAAAGAAAATCTGTGTTTTTTTTCGAAGATGCAGAATTGCTTATTTACTAGTCCGGTAATCAAATAATTAGAATATTTTCTTATTTATATCTACTGATTTGGTAGCTCAATCAATAACTTGTTTATATTGGAATTCAATCAGACATAAAGTAATACCCATGTACATTTTATTTTGTGATCAATATCAACATTGTACATTAAAAGAAAATCTATAACCACTTTTACTGGGATATTGAAATCGACGTACGACCGAGTCAACGCTTTCGGATTTCATTTTAATAATCTTGTCATGGTTGCCATTATGTTCAGCGCAGATATTTTCAAGGCCGTAACCTACGAAAAAATCCACTAACTGTACAGTACGTACAGTTCATGTTCACGCAGCTTCAAATGCAATATCAGGACGATGGCGTCAGATTTGGCCAATATACTGCAATTAAGGCCTGCCGCATATTGAACCCAGTCCACGCACAACTCACACACGCGCAACCCACGTCCACGTTTCTCTTATCTACCGCATATTGAACCCACGCCATACCCAACCCAGACCCAGTTTCACACTGAGTGCGAACAATCAACGTACACTTATTGACATGGATTCGAAGGAGTGCGAAGGAACAAATTTGACCTTAAACCTTCTACTTAAGGTTAAAAGTATTCGTGGCATCGCATTTTTGCCTTTAATCTCTATAACTCTTTTCCGAAAACGTAATGTAATGTTTTTCTTATTTATTTAAACAGTAAACGGGTGGGATAAACTTTGAACACACGGTATGGCTACTTACGAATTTATTTAAACACTAAACTACTCAGCAAATTGCTTCCATTCAGCAATGGCCGCAACCAACCGACAAACATCAAATTATGAGTTTCCTTGGACTTTGCACGTATTATTGAAGATTTATCAGGAAGTTTGGAGATATTGCCAAGCCTCTAACTCAACTTAGAGTAGAAGCAACAGCTTTCCAATGGGACGAAGATTGTCAAACGGCTTTTGATACCTTGAAGAAGCATTTAACCACGGCGCCGATATTAGGAAACCCATTACCAGAGGAAGACTTTATTCTTGACACTGACGCAAGCAACGTAGGAATTAGTGGAGTGCTCTCACAGATCCAAGGAGGGCAAGAAAGAGTGCTGGGATATTTCAGTAAAGTCCTCTCCAAACCAGAACGGAACTACTGCGTCATAAGAAGAGAACTTTTGGCGGTAGTGAAGTCCGTGGAACACTTTTACCAGTATCTCTATGGTAGGAAGTTTCTAATCCGGACTGATCCTGCAGCACTCAAGTGGCTGATGCAGTTCAAGAATCCCGAGGACCAGATCGCTAGATGGATTGAACGACTTCAAGAGTACGATTTCAACATCGAGCATCGAGCTGGTGTGAGTCACCGAAATGTCGACTCCCTGTCCAGACGTCCCTGTCCAACAGACTGATCCCACTTCTGACACCAATGTAATGTTTTTCTCATTTCTTTAAACAGTAAACGGGTGGGTTGAACTTTAAACACACGATATGGCTACTTACGAATTTATTTAAACACTAAACTACTCACTAACACTTAACTTATATACACTTAACTATTCACTTAAATTTAATGTATATACACACAACCTAAATTATTAATTTATATCAACACTTTACTGTTCGCTATTTCACTGTATTCTTGTTTATTCGTCGAGATCACTTTATAAACTAAACTAACTCTCCCTGCTCGGTCCTTTATATATGAGTGCATTTTTTACTAGAGAACTCTAGATTGCGGCTTACACAAAAACAATTGAGTCTCGCATTTTCTAGATAAGATTGGTCACCAAAACAATGTCTAGATAAGATAGTCACAACCGTAAACAATTCTAAGAAATCCCTGCGCATCCGCCATAATTTTAACTTTCATACATGGCTTAGGCAGAGTCGGATTCAGGGACTATACCAGTGTGCTGTTTCGTAACAGTAATGTTCTTGTTTTATTTCGCCAGTCGGATTGGAATGGGACACCCTATATAATACTTTATCTCGAAACAAAACATTTTTATACGTAACATAAGATACCTCTTAAATGGTTCTCTTTATACATACTTATTTGTAAATACCTACTTACAATAAATGACATAAACCTACCGTCTTTATAATTCTCCTCTCTCCTTTTGGCAATCTGTGCCCACAACTTATCCTTAAATTTAGATCTTATATAATCTTCATGACTGGTGTCATAAAGAGCTTGAAAACTTCGAACTAACTCTATTAACTTCTCCATTTTCAATAAATCGAGCTGTACACACGACCGACGAAAACTGTGCGACACATTCAAACCGACCCAAGCGACGTGGGTTGGGCATTTGCTCGGCGTGGGTTAGGATCAATGTGCGGTACCCTACTTTAAACCACTACAGAATAACACACGCGTGGCTTGTTCGTGGGCGGTGCGTGTGCTGAGTTCAATATGCGGTGGGCCTTACTCTTTCTAGCATGTGGACAGGTATGTTTTACGAACGTTGTTCTTGAAGTGATTCAGGGTTACACTCTTAAGTCAGCTTTATTATTGAGAAAAAAAATAAGAACGTCATCAGGCATTGCATGAAGCGCTTTACATGAATTCTCTATCATGTGGATAAAGATCCAGCACTACAGCTAATTTGTGCGGATGAAATGTCAATTATATTCGGCTTCGGTTCATATATAAAAAATATGTAGTACCTCAGTCACTGGCTAATACATCCACAAACTTAAAAGCTACGTAACAAAAAATACCCACCCTCTCGTATCCTTGCCCAAACTACGGTGGATATAATAAATCTTTGTTTTTGTATTGATACATACGTATCGCATAGTGAGTCATCGAAATTCGGTAGTGAATATTGTAATTAATTTTTAATATCATGCCCTAACATACACGAAAAAGAAAAAGTCTTAGGCGGTCAGGGGAAATGTTGGATATTCATAGAATATTCTAAAAACTGGAGAAAAGACTTAATCTGGAAGAAACAAAGGGACGCAATCGTCGTAAAATTCGTATCATAAGCGATAATGAAAGTGAGACGGAAGATTCCTGGTCCCGTTCATCTTCTAGAGAGAGGCAGGATGTTTATTCTCCGTCAACTGCTTCGTCGGCGAGGACATACATGGAGAGAGAGAGAGCGAGAGACTGTTTCGTCGGGCGAGGACATAAATGGAAAGAGAGAGAGAGAGAGAGAGAGAGATAACGAGATACCCGTCAACTAATGGTAACGTTGATGTCATCGTGACAGATAACAGAAACACGACTAGTAAGTATAATAAAACGTACTATTATTTCACTGTTCACTGGTCAAGGTGAGAGGTCTTCATACCTGTTTGTGATAGAGGTGATCTATTTGTTTGTGACGACAGATAGTGTTATTGCCGGAATATTAATTTACTTCTCAATTTCCTGTTGGTGATAACATGCAGCCTATCCATTTGTGGTAATGGATAGTGCTTTCGGAATTTCACAATGTTTCATATTATTATTATTGTTTTATCTGTTTGTGATAACGGTTATATCTTATACCTCAATTACTAAATAGGCAAATATTTCTTCCAGACGATCCGGAAAAACCTACAAGTTTAAAGAAAGGCATTCTGTCAATTTTGGGAGAATGTATTACTAAGAGTATATTTGCGAAACAAATTCAGGCAGATGTAACATCTCGTAGGGACAGTATTTTGACTCGTGATTTGAATGAAGAAACGAAAGACGTGTTGATAAATAAGTACTCGTATTTTCCTCCTGAAAATTGTCAGGGTATAAACCCTCCAATTTATATATCGAGCGTCATTCGTAGGGATATCCGATTAATGCAGACACAACAGCAAATTGCGTCAAGTTTATTGATTATAGGGTTAGCCTTGACAACAATGTTCGATAAAGAGGAGGGGAATGTACTGAATTACTAAGTAATGCTGGCAAGTTATTGGCAAATCTTCATTTTTCAGAGTCAAAATCTCGAAGGGCTCTTTGCCCTAAATTTAAATAAAGAGCTTGAAGACACCCTGGTGTGTACACCAATTTCTGAGATACTGTTTGAAAATATGCTAGAGGATAGAATTAAAACTACAGAGTTCATTCCCCCATAAGTTAATGCCTCCAAACTGTTTACAGGCGCCATTCAAAAGGAGAATGCTTGACATCGAGTTCCTGCATTAAACCTTCGATAAAATGTGGAAAACGCACCATTCTTTTTCTAATAATTGTAATTTTCGTTTCTTTGGCAAGTAAGTTCCTCTCCGTAAGATGGGAACCAAGAAGTTCTAACTGTTGCTTTGACAACCCCAAATCACGTACTAAATCATTCAACTCTTTTTGAATAATCAAATATGGCTCTCCGAAACTGGAACCAGGCGTGAATGTGGGGTAATTACACTGTTCCTCGGAGCATCTTGAAGAACCGTTAGGAGCTCCATTATTAACCAAAAAAATATATTGCCAATCCAAAGGCGCCGACGGTACTGGTAAGTCTACATTGTGAGGAACAGGTCTTATGGCAGATTGCGAATTTGGATATTCGATCTAACGCTTTTCTTTTTTGGAATAACCTTCAGTTTTTGTCAACAGTAAAAACACAAGAGCTTTTTTTTTATCGGATAAATTTCTCTTTGCAACGAAACAGTTTTGCCAATCACTAATTTTACGAGAAAAACTGACATGATAAAATCGCGACACCGAAGGTGGAGCGATTTTATCTAATGTCAGTTTTTCGAGCAAATTTAGTGATTGGCAAAACTTTGAGTCAAAGAGGAATTTATCTAATAAAAGAAAAGCTCGAGTGTTTTTTGGCAAGATAAATTAACGACAGAATATATGGATGAACAACAACAATAATTGCGACTCATTGTCATTGTGTAAAAGTGACGTCCGCTTACTAGATATTGAGGAAGAGAAGTTTTTATCGCGATAAAAAAGGATGCACCTTTTTTATCGATGGCAAAGTGACAATAACATTTCCAGGTATATGACATTTTAACATTGGAGTTAATTTATCATACAAAAATAGCAATCATCAAAATGGTTGGTGAGATCTCGCCATACCATCGAAACTACAAAAGGCATGCTTTTTCTCTTCCTTCTCATCCACTGAAGCAATCACACGCTACAGCTGACACAGCACACATGGGGAGCCCAATGTTTGTCTTGATCTCCGATTACAGGACCAAAATACATGAATCAAGCCTTTTTCACATTTTCATGAAATGGCCTGGCTTGTAACTTCACCATAAATTCTCCACAAATATAATAAAATTTATCAACAGTAAAAACACAAGAGCTTTTTTTTTATCGGATAAATTTCTCTTTGCAACGAAACAGTTTTGCCAATCACTAATTTTACGAGAAAAACTGACATGATAAAATCGCTACACCGAAGGTGGAGCGATTTTATCTAATGTCAGTTTTTCGAGCAAATTTAGTGATTGGCAAAACTTTGAGTCAAAGAGGAATTTATCTAATAAAAGAAAAGCTCGAGTGTTTTTTGGCAAGATAAATTAACGACAGAATATATGGATGAACAACAACAATAATTGCGACTCATTGTCATTGTGTAAAAGTGACGTCCGCTTACTAGATATTGAGGAAGAGAAGTTTTTATCGCGATAAAAAAGGATGCACCTTTTTTATCGATGGCAAAGTGACAATAACATTTCCAGGTATATGACATTTTAACATTGGAGTTAATTTATCAACAGTAAAAACACAAGAGCTTTTTTTTTATCGGATAAATTTCTCTTTGCAACGAAACAGTTTTGCCAATCACTAATTTTACGAGAAAAACTGACATGATAAAATCGCGACACCGAAGGTGGAGCGATTTTATCTAATGTCAGTTTTTCGAGCAAATTTAGTGATTGGCAAAACTTTGAGTCAAAGAGGAATTTATCTAATAAAAGAAAAGCTCGAGTGTTTTTTGGCAAGATAAATTAACGACAGAATATATGGATGAACAACAACAATAATTGCGACTCATTGTCATTGTGTAAAAGTGACGTCCGCTTACTAGATATTGAGGAAGAGAAGTTTTTATCGCGATAAAAAAGGATGCACCTTTTTTATCGATGGCAAAGTGACAATAACATTTCCAGGTATATGACATTTTAACATTGGAGTTAATTTATCAGGAGAAATTTTGCAACTGCGGCGTGTATGACTTGCCATTTTTGTTGTTAAAAATTTTTCTTGACTACACAGAACCGTTCATTTTAAAACTCATATGTAAACTAAATAAAAGAATAAACAACTCGTTTTATGAAATCTTTCTGTTTATAAATACTGGCCAATTTAATAACCCCTCATAAAATTTACTACCTGCGAATAAAAAAGTATCTAAAGAATAAACGGTTTTAAAGATGGAAACTAACTTTACCGCATCTGTGAGACCCCCTAAACAATATCTTATCATAAAATTGTCACTTGTATTATAGTTCGGAAGCTGTATCGTGCTAACAAACCGAAATTTCTCTAAGAGCGCCAAAAATGTAGTATATCTGGATATATAGGACTCGATCTAGTGAGCTGAAAATCAATACGGTTCTTCTGTGAAACACACTGAAAAATATCCAATTATAATATTGGTCACTTGTATACACTCCGGAGGCTGTATCGTGCTAGCAACCCGAAATTTCTCCAAACATGACTAAAAATGTGGCACTTTCAGTGCCATAGCATCCGTTGTACTAGCTCCAGTGAGCTGAAAATCAATAAGGTTCATCTATATGATGCCCTGAACAATATACAATCATAAAATTTGTCACTTGTGGACACTCCAGAGGCTGTATCTTGCTAACAAACTGAAAATTCTACAAAAATGACAAAAAATTGGTACTTCAAGTAACATGTACCCGTTGTGCTGGCTCTAGTGTGCTGCAAATCAATAGTGTTCATCTGTGAGATATCCTGAACAATATTCAATTATAAAATTGGTTACTAGTCATTTTTGGAGAAATTTGAGTTTGTTAGTACGATACAGCCTCCGGAGTGTACACAAATGACCAATTTTATGATTGGATATTGTTCAGGGCATCTCACAGATAAACTATACTGATGTTCAGTTCACTAGATCTAGTACAACGGGTGATATGGTACTAGACGTACGACATTTTTGTCATTTTAGGTGAAATTTAATTTTGTTAGCACGATATAACCTCCGGAGTGCAACAAGTCACCGATTTTATAATTGAATATCATTCAGGACATTTCATAGATGAACTCTATTGATTTTCAGCTCACGAGAGCTAGTAAAACGGGTGCTATGGTACTTGAAGTACCAATTTTTTGTCATTTTTAGAGAAATTAACTGTCTCGACCCTTACTCCGTGGAATCTACTCATATTAGTGTTTTAAATGAAACTCAATGTTCCTAGCTAATTGCACAATATAATGAAAATTTTATATTGTGGAATTAGCTAGAAACATTGAGTTTCATTTAAAACACTCATTTTTAGAGAATTTTCAGTTTGTTAGCACGATACAGTCTCTGGAGTATCTACAAGTGGCCAATTTTATGATTGGATATTGTTCAGGGCGTCATAAAGATGAACCTAATTGACTTTAAGCTCAATGGAGCTAGTACAACGAGGGCTATGACACTAGAAATGCAACATTTTCGGTTATTTTTGGAGACATTTCGGATTGTTAGCACGATACAGCCTCCGGAGTGTATACAAGTGACGAATTTTATGATTGGATATTGTTCAGGGTATCGCATAGATGAACTCTCTTGATTTTCACCTTACCAGAGCCAGTACAACGGGTCCTATAAATCCAGATATACTACATTTTTCATTATTTTTGGAGAAATTCGGTTTGTTAGCACGATACAACCTCCGAAGTGTATACTAGTGATACTTTTATGATAGTATATTGTTCAGGGTGTCTTGCAAATGCGGAAAAGTTAATTTTGATCTTTAAAACCGTTAATTTATTCATGAGATGAGGCCGAATATAATCATAAGATCAAACGAACTTACCAAATGACGTTCGATCGTGATTATATGAAGGTATCGTTGAAATCAATAAAGTCTCACCCCAACCCAGTTTTTACAGCATCCCTTTGTGGTTGCAACAACAGCTTTAAAATATACTGATTATATCGACCTTAGTTTGGGCATGGATTCAAGAGGGTAGGTATTTTTTGTTACATAGTATCAAGTTTGTGGATGTATTTGCCAGAGGCGGAGCTACTACATATTATTTATTTATTTTGATGAAGCATTCATATAATCAAGATCGAACATCACTTGGTAAGTTTGTTTGATCGTGTGATTATTCATGGATGCTACGCATCACATAACGAACATACAATGCAACATCAACAGCATGTTTTCATGAAGAGCGCCTAGGGGATCGCAAAACAAAAGCATTGTCTTGTGAAGTCCTTATTATTCGTGTCCACGTCCAGGTTCCTAATTTTTCACATCACTAGTACTCTTGTAGTTGTTAACCATGAAATACTCAATTTCTGACCTAAAACACAGTCACGTGGCGCAATAATGAAATGGTCACGTTGTGTGGCGACCATTACTAAAATATACCTTGACAGCAAACGCGTTCCACACCATAATACTAACTGAAACAAGCGGCATAACATTTTACGACCATCTACTTCATCTGAGCATTATCTCTCTTCCAGTGCCTATTTTACCAAAAGACACATAAGGCCCGGGCCATGGCACCGGTATAAACTGGAGTCCGGAAAAGGGCCTTGAAAAAATTATAAACCATTTACGTAAATTGAATATAAACATCAAAAGAAAACCGTATCTTATAAAGAAAATTAGGTTTATATTGGTATATATAAGGATATTCCTGTTATATATGTATAATTTTAACTAGATTTAAAAACATAAAATATCGGCAATCGGCACTCTTTTAGAGCGTTTTTGTTTATGCCGCTATAACCAAAAAAGCTTTATCTTTTGCCGAAGAGACGACGAAATTACGTAAAAAACTGTTTGTTGCCTTCTATGGTATTTAGATTTTTGTTCTGTTCTCAGTTTCCAAGTGATATTGGCAAGCTATCAATATCAGTCGAACTCCAATGTCTCATTTTAAATTGTAATAATTTCTATTTACCATCATCCGAACCTTGAAATTTAACTTAAGGTAAGTTTTAAGTTATAATTATTAATTAATATATTATTTTTGCATATTTACTGTAGCAATTTTACGGGAAAAAAATTAGGGCAAAATTTTAATACCTTTGTGTTTTGAAAATTCATCATTTTAGTTCTTTCAAAATATCTCAAATACCAACAGTGGTAAAATCGCAAAGTAAACGGCATTCAATGGAAAACTTAATTATTGTCTTTCTTTTACTATCTCAACAGTTTTCGAAGTCGTAATATTATGTTCGCTACCATTTCCAAACACACTGTATTAATGGACACTATTATTGCATTACCCAAAAATTTGAATTAGTCCAACATTAATGAGTTTTTAATTTTAAAAGGGTAGAAGAAAGAAGAATATGAGTTACAAACATCAAAGTGGTAGTGAGAAGCGTAAAAAGGCATTACTAAGGGTAAATGAAAGAGAAAAAAAACGCAATGTCGGCATTCCTCAGAAAAGAACTAGAAAATCGACAAGATCTTCCTGAACCGCCATTAAAAGATGAGGAAATAAATGCTTCAACCAGCAATATTAATAATACCATCGAGTTACAAGAACACAAAATCGCGGACGATTAACGTCTTCGTAATTGATTTATTGGAAATTGACAAAGAAACTTCTCCACTATTTCGTTGTGATCTAGCAGACTGGCCTCAAAATATAACCTCAAAATTTCAAGAATATTTTCTTACAAACAGACCTGAAGAGAATATTGACAAAATAAGTGGGTGTTTAAAGCAATTGGATGGTAAAAAATCTAGAAGTTTACAAAGTTCAACATTCTATGAATTTAAAGAAAATGGCGAAAAAGTCCTTCGTGAGTGGTTAGTTTACAGTCCCAAATCGGGCAGTGTTTGTTGTTATATTTGCAAACTTTTTTCGAAAAAAGATATCAAGCTAAGTGCCGATGGTTACACTGACTGGAAAAATGCGACTCGGTACTTCAGATCTTCTGAACACGTTACCTCCGTCGGCACAATGATTAATCTAAGTCGAATAGAGGGAAGGATAGATACAGAAATCAGAAAAAGCTGTTTTCAGGAACAATACTACTGGAAAAATGTTTTATTAAGAGTGCTTGCTACCATTAAGTTTATATCAAAAAGTGTTTTACCATTTTATGGTTCCACGACTAAACTTTTCACAAAAGGGAATGGTAACTATTTAGGCTCGTTGGAATTTCTTAGTAAGTTTGACCCGTTTTTAGCCGGACACCTCCAGAAATATAGTGACATTGGAAGTGGGCATGTTAATTATCTTTCTTCGGCAATTTGCAACGAATTTATTCACGTTCTTTCAAATGAGGTAAAAAGTGTTATTATCACAGAATTGCAAGTGGCAAAATATTTTTCAATTATCGTCGATTCAACGCCTGATATTTCACATATCGATCAATTAACTGTGATTATAAGATATATTTTACCAAATGGTCAACCAGTAGAAAGGTTTTTAGGTTTTGTGGAAATATTTTCTCATACTGCAGAAAGTCTATCGAATGTTTTACAAACCAAATTAAGTGACCTTAATATCAATATCAATTACTGCAGAGGCCAAAGTTATGACAAGGTATCCAATGTGTCCGGAAAATATAACAGATTGCAGGCAAAAATTAAAGACAAATAATGCACATTTTGTACCATGTTCCAGTCATTCTTTAAACTTGATCGGTAATAGTGCTGCCGAAAGTTGTTCGGAAGCTTCTTTTGAAAATGTTCAATGTTTATATAATGTTTTTTTGGTTTCGTCGCACAGATGGAAAGTGCTTCAAAAATGTCTATCTATTCCAAAAACTAAATTACCATTGGTTAAGAAAATATGTGACACAAGATGGTCAGCACGAGCTGATGCCATTAAATCTATTGCGCTTGTTTTTAGAGAAATAAAAAAACGCTACCAGAACACAAGCTGGAGATTTACTTCACAAAATGAATACATTTGAATTTGCCTTGATGACAGTGATTTGGATAAGGATCCTAGAGAGAATAAACTCCACCAGTAAATCTCTACAAAATAATCAAGCCAATTTAATTACGGCTTGTACACTATACAGTGGTTTGATCTAATTTGTCAATAGTTTTAGAGAACAGTTTGATGAAGTTGAAGAGAAATTCAAAAAAATTCAGCCAAATAATAATGTTCACAAAAATGAGATTTTAAGGGTTCATAAGAGGAAACACTGCTTTGATGAAGGCCCTGCACAAGATATTACTTTAAGAGGTGCTGAGAACTTTAAAATAAATACTTTTTCCCTATATGTGACAAATTGATTTTTGAATTGAGAATGAGAATGCAAGCATATGATTGTGTAAATGAAATATTTCGTGTATTTTTTAATGAAAAATTTAATGTAAGTATAAAAAATATGAAAAAATATTACAATATGGATGTGGATGCTACTGAAGATTTAGTAGATGAAATTGTACAGTTTAAAGCGCTTTGTAAATCAAATGATATTTCCTCTAATGATCCATATGAAATGTTAAAATTTTCAATTGTTTACAATATTTTGTCAAGCTTCTCTAACGTTGAAGTATTGTTGCGTATATATTTAACTATTCCTATTAGTAACGCATTCGGCGAGAGAACATTTTCTACGTTAAAACGGGTGAAATCATATTCGATAAACTCATTAAATGAAGAAAATGTTTCATCGTTGGCTATTCTAAATGTAGAAAGCGATATTCTCGATAAATTGAAAATAAATTATAGGTATAATAGATAAGTTTTCAGAAATGAAAATACGTAAGAAAAAAATTAATTAGTTGTTTATTTTTATTAATTATTATTTATTTTGTTCGTTGTTCCATAGAAGGGTAGTTTTTTTTATTTTTGTTGTGTTGTTGATTTTTAGTTAGAAATTTTGTTAAAGTAGTTTTCTTTACTAAATAATATGTTTTTGCCAAATAAATCTTTTTATTTATTTATTTGGAAATATTATTATTTATTTATTATTTATCCAACATTTTTTTATCATTACTGGAGGTGACAAAAGTAAGCATAAAAATTCTTATTGAAAAGTCATATAGGATATTGGGGGCTCGAAATTTTGCTTGAGCCTTGGGCCCCACCTAACTTAAAAATAGCTCCCTTCTACGAACAACCGTCGCTCCAGAGTGCCAAAAGTAAATAAGCATTATAGTTTGTATTATTTATGTTGTGTATACAGTATACAGGGGGTAATGAGAAAGATAGGTAAGTATCACCTACATATTTATATACGTTTTAATTAAATTGTTATCGTGGGACTATTAGCTAAACATATTGATTTTGAAAAGTTTTAGTTTCTTATTTTATTATGGAAGATTATTATTTACAATAAAGTACTTACGAATTATTAACAGAATTCGGCGTTGAACTAGGAGTTGGCCGTTTTTCTTCCCTAATAGTGCTATGATTAATTTTCGACGTGAGCCTCTTCAGAACGTCATCCATAGTTCGTTTCAACGGATGCGAGGAACTATTATTATTAACTAAACTATTGTTATTATTGTTATTATTATAACTGTTTGTTTTAAATTCGGCACTAGGACTACTACACTCCGAGGAATTCCGTCGTCTTTCGTGTTCCGTATGCAACGATAACGCTTGGATGCTACTAGAAACGAATATATGGGGCTCTCCCATTCTTTGAGTTTTGCTAGGAGGAGTTCTGTCTTCTTCCATGTCTTCACCTTCGCTTGGTGATACGCTGCCCGGTGAAGATGATTCCGATAATTTGTAGAAATTATTGGAATTGTGAACCATTGTATTACTGTCTTCTTCGCAAATGTCGCTGAGATTGTTGCTGCTCGTTTCGTCAAGATCGGTCAGGCCTCCTCCCTCACTACCGCTGCCTGTATGTCCTGGGGTCGTTAGATCTGTTGAGTTTGTGCCTTCGTGTAATTTTGTTGGAGGAGATTTTCGCTTTGATGACATGTTTCTGTAACAACGAACATGAAATTATAATCTATTTTGAGGGACGTTTGAAAAATGTTTTGTTTAGTGGATTCTTTTAGCAATGTGCTATAATATCTACTAATATTTAATAAAATTTCATAATTAAATCCTTATATTATACAGGTTTATAACTGTAACCAGCAAATCACAAATACAGACAAAATTATAGGAAAACGCAATAACAATTGAATTTTTCACATAGCCTAAAGAGTCAACGGTGAAATTTGGCATTAGCTAGCTTTACTTTCATTATTTTACTATTCTTCAGAAACTTGTTAAAACTGTATCATAACATGGCGTTAACTTTAAAGAAGAATAACTGTTGTGTCCCAGGATGTACAGGTATGAGCAGTAGCTTTTCAAACCCAAAAAAATCAATTGAGTATGTTTCATGAACTTTTGAGAGTCGTCAAAATTGAAAAATGTATGCGTATCGCCACAGAAAATGCACAAAAATTTTCATGTGTGTTCAATACACTTTAGACAAGACGATATAGGCGAAGTTACTCAAGCGAACAGCCATTTCAGTTTAATTTTTGCAAGGTAAGTGAGGTAAGGTGGTGTAAGTGTGTATTCAGGGTAAGTGTGTAGAGGCGTCATAAATTATATTCGGTGGTTTATTGTGGCTCCATCTATGAGCAGGGTGCACAACAACATGTTATGACATGATGTAATGCAGAATTCTTGAGTTCAAATAATTCTTAGACAAGCAGAACTAATCAAATAAAATACATGATAGTGTGGGGATTGAACAAATTTCTTAGTTTTGTATAATATTTTTTTAACCTCAAAATTTGTATTACTAAACAAGTTGCCCCGCGGGAACTTTATGTGTGTGCAAGTGTGTAATAAACGACACACTTGCCCCCTGGCAAATAAATGGAACAATAATGCGCTTCTATTGTGTTCTAGGAAATCATGGTACGGTGTTACAAAAAAAAATCTAACAAACGTTCAACCTACGATTAGACCACCCTTCAGAGAGCATTGGCGGAAATCCGTAGGGGGGTGATTACCCAATACGGTGCTCATAAGAAATACGGTATCCCCCAGATGACGCTTAGTTACCATGGGCGAGGAATTAGAGGCAAGAAAAGTTCATCTATAGGGAGATAAACGGCAATTCCCATCAATGAAGAAGCTAAACTCACCGTTTGATCACGATGGAAAAATAGGGGGGGGGGGTTAACACGACGTGACGTTTTTGATACTGTTGAGCAATATGTTACTAGAAATAACCTCAAAACATCATTTAAGAATGGACGACCGGGTGAAGATTGGTTTTGGGTTTCTCCAAGAGACATAATTTGTCAATAAAAAAATCCCAATCGGGGGAATACGTAAGAAAAAAGTGTTTGGATCCTTTTGTTATAAATAACCATTTTGACCTCTTGAAGAAACAGTTAGACGACCTTAGCTTACACGATAAACATCGTCAAATTGGGAATCTAGATGAAACGAGCTTCTTTCTGGATTCCTCTAAGACTTAAATAGTTGATAAACCAAGAGCTTCTTCATCGCGTACAACTGATGGATCTGTAACGGAAAATACCACTGTATTGATGGCTATTAGCGCTGATTGATTTAAAGCTCCCTCAATGATCGTTTTCAAAGCCAAAAAAATGTGGGATGACTGGATTGCTCCTCGTGCAGACGAATTCCCAGGGACTTCATATGCCGTGACTGCCAATGGGTGGATAGAATCCCAACTGTTCCTTAATTACTTCGAAAAAACCTTATTAGAAGTAGTAGGGCCTGATCGACCTGTCTTACCTATATATAACGGTCACGTGTCTCATGTCGATGACAGACTTATGCTCGCGATAATAGAGTAACAATCCTGAAACTTCCGCCCCATTCATCTCATATATTACATCTCCTAGATTTAAGCGTTTTGAAATGAAGTGGGATCAAACACTTGTCCAATGGCAAAGACATAATGAGGGGAGAAAGCTACCCATAAAGAAGTTTAGTTCATTAGTAGCTCAAATTTGGAAATAAATAGAACCTGAGATAATTCGCAACGGTTTTAAAAAAGGTGGCATTCACCCATTTGACTCTAACGTAATTACCAAAGAGAAATATGATCCTGCAGCGTACAAGAGATGGGAGGACCAACAACGTAATCCTGATCAGGACTTGAATAACCATCAAAGTCACTCTCCATAGCCAGGTTCATCTGGCGTAAACGTAGAAAACCAAGTTGAAAAACCTGTAGACTTCCAAGAATTACTATTGGCGACGGTTAAGCAATCTAATCCCACTGATAAGGTAAAAAAACGAAGGGTGACTAAACGTGCGGAGGTCATAACAAGTGATACAGTTCAAAGTCTCATGGAAGGGAACAAAAGTAAGCATTTTGAAGAGGAGGAAAATCATAAGAAAAATGGAAAAAGCTCAAATGAAAATATTGTATTTGATGACAGTGACGACGATATAGAAGAGGAGATCAGAGAGATATAAGAACTTGATGCATGCATGACGGAAATGGATAAACCTGTGACAGATATAGAGAAAAATGACTGGGTGTTAGTGACTTTATCAGGAAAAAAATCAAAGAAATGTTATGTTGGTCAAGTTATTTCGGCAAAGAAAGGTGAAGAGAAACTGGAAATAAAATTTACCAAGAAAGTACCTTCCTTAGATCCCTTAACCTGTTCAACTTTTGTATGGAAATGCCCGGATGAATGTGCTCTCATTGCCAGAGAGGATATAACATTAACCCTTCCTAAACCCACTTTTACTAAACGAGGTGTGATACGATTTTAACTGAATTTTTCATTCAATAAAATTACAATATATCATCTAACCTCAATGTAACTTGTAACTAATGAAAATCTTGGACAAGTTCGTTAATAAGCCAAATTGGCCCAATAAAAACAAAATGGCGGCCTATCAAAGTTGAAAAAAAAATCGTATTTTCTTTGTTTTTCATTTGACGCAAAAAAGTTACTGAGCTTTTTCATAAACCTTAACACGTTCTACAACTTATGTATTTAACATTTTTCTCTAAATCGTACATTAAAACATTTATTTAAGAAAATTCACAAATTTACCAGACATTTTTTTGTTTTGTTTTTGATTTGATGCCAAAATGTTACATTGTTTTTTTGTACATCTAAAAACACTCTATTACTTTTGTATCTAATTTTTTATTTTGGGTTTCATGCAAATATGTTACTGAAATAAGCCTGTCCAATTGGTCCTGTGCCATTGGGATTTTTTTATAGCGACTTCTTTAAACATATAAATATGCAAAATATACATTAACAACACACTTACCCCACTTAATGAGGCAAATGTGTAGTACATGCCTTGTTTTAAAAAAAATGCACAAAATGAAAAGTTTTAACATTTCAATGATCTTGCTACTACGGCATATTAGGAAGACCACAAGTAAGGTACTGATGTCCGGAAATTTAATTATTTCTTTTGTTGAATTTTTACGAGTACATATATGTGAACTTAACTCTACCCCAACTCACCTTAAGTAAATATATACTTGAGGTCAATATGTACACACTTTAAGATTAATATGTTGTGACCCATTTAATTATTCTTGTATCTTTATTTCAATTATACCTGCTCCAAATGCATACCATCTATTTATTCAACTATTTTTCTTTCAGTGGCACTAACACCGACTAACGGAATTTCCAAGAAAAAAGTATTCGAACTTTGTTGATATTGGAAATAATAATAATAAAATGAAACTAAGTTGATCTGTATTAAAAAAATATATTTATTCACAGATATAAACAAGCCATCCACATATAAAAGTTGAAGTTTGGTTGAGTGTAATTTGGATGATACTGAAAAGGATGATAGCTCTGTTAATGTGGAAGTACATAGGGATGTGGAAAATGAGTCCGACATCAGTCAAACTGCTTACAGAACACCTCGAAAGACACTCATTAGGGTTTCATCTGGAAGTAAGTAACATGTATCATTTATGTACACAACATAGTTTTTAATTTGTGAAATAAGTATTTATGTATACTATGTCTTTTGAAAGTTAATGGGATAGTTTTCAAGTAATGATTGTAATTTGTTTTTAGGCTCGCTAAGAAGACAGAACATTTTAAATATGGTGCTTGTCGAATATGAGGGCAATCCACAGTATTTTTAAATAATAAACCCTCTACTCCACATATGGGACAAATTCCATCACAAACTAAAGATGCAGAAGAAACATCAAGGTAATGGTAAACCAACTGTACTATCCTTAATGCACCTAAATGTCCAAGGTATAACAGCTAATAAAATTAATCACTTTGAAATAATACTGGACACTATTTCACCAGATATATTATGTCTTTCAGAACATTAGTTAATTTCGGAGAAGATATAAAACTTTAATTTGGTTGATTATAATTTAATAAATAGCTGTTCAATGAAGTTTTAGCTGCATGGGGAAATTTGTGTATTTCCGAAGAACGTTTCACCAGTTAAACCCATGACATTTAACAAAAGCATAGAAAAACACTTTGAAATCACAATTGCAACTTGTAGATAAACAAAGTAAGCTGTTATTATTACAGTATACAGAACCCTTAACAGAAACGTATATATTTTTTTAGATGAAATGTTTGATCTCATGTGTGACTTATATGGTGTTAAGCAAATCAATATTCAATAAAATTTACATCAGTGGAGAAATTCCACGAGACTAGCTCAAGTCGACCTTCATAACGATACTTACAAAACATAATCCGAAAAAATGTGAGGCGTACAGGATTATTAGCCTCATGAGCCAACTATTGAAAACATTTCTAAAAGTGATATATCAAAGAATTTATAACAAAGGTGGGTTCAGCTAAACCGTACCCAATTCGGATTCCGTGACGAAGCAGGTACAAGAGAGGCGTTATTACAAGTACTAATCCAACGATGTCGTGATGTCAGCTGTGATGTATACATGTGCTTTATTGAGTACAGGGAAGTCTTCGACAATGTCAAACACGATAAGCTATTCTCAATACTTTGATCCATTGGCCTTGATGATAAAGACATTCGAATAATACACCACCTGTACTACAACCAAACAGCAAATATAAGAGTAGGAAAAGAATTGACGGAAGTGGTGACCATACAACGTGGGGTAAGACAAGGCTGCATACCGTCCCCCCTACCTTTCAATCTCTACTCGGAGGAAATATTGAAGCTGGCCCTGGAAGACAGTGAAATTGGGATCCTTATAAATGGTGAATGACTGAACAACATTAGGTATGCGGATGACACAGTCATATTTTCAGATAGCTTAGAAGGCTTGCAGACATTCATTACACGCACAGGAGAGTGCAACCCGCAATATGGCCGCGAATTTAACGTGAGCAAGACGAAATACACGATAATTAGTAAAACTCATATCCCCTTCAGTCAGCTTACAGTAAACCAACAACAAATAGAAATAGTAAGCAACTATAGATACCTGGGAACAAATATAAACCATTATTGGGATCATACTGTGGAAATATAAATACGCATCGAGAAAGCCAGAGCCTCCTTCCTCCTAGAACAATCAGAGTCAGCGAAAGTGCAGTAAACAGGAGTGCGTACGGTTATGAGAAAGGGTGAAGAGTTTGTCTCATTATAACATATCGATCAAGAAATACATTCTTCTCTTGAACCAAAGGAAGGGTTTTTTATGCAAAATGAACCCGTAACAGCTGTCCCTCCAACTACCTTGCGATGATAGATCAATGTTTCGTCCTTCGATCCCTATCGACGAAAACAGCCTGTTTGCTTCGCCAAAAGAACTCCAAATCCAACCAGCGCTTGCGATCATCAATTCGTTTTTGCATTGACGACCTACTTCTACAACGTCTTTTTTAAAAAAAATGACCATGCAAAATAATGCCTAGACATCCCTTAGATATATTCAGACAACTGCAACTGTAGTTTATAGACTGCAAAATCGACTTTGTGGACTTTTGATATTTTTTCGTCTAAACATCTCTTTTGAGTAACGTGATTGTAGAGATTGGTTTGACCAGTCAATAAAGGAGGATTTCCCTAATGCAAAGAATAAATAACGTTTATCAAATCAATATTACGTTTTCATTGTGCTTTTTGCCTATTGAAATCAATGTGTTATCAAATCAATGCAAAAAGGCTTCTTCCCATTGTTTTGGAAATATTAGAAAAAGTGTTTGATGAATACTCTGTTCATTAGAATGACAACATTATTTTCAATTAAGAAGTTAGAACCACATAAAACTTGTGAAACATTTTTATGTTTTTGTATTTTGGTATAACCATCTGTTATGAGTAAATTGGTCGTGTCGCGTCATTTGAATTAAGATCAGCTAATAATGGAAGATTTCCCTAATGGGGTACATACTTATCAAACCAATGTTACGTTTTCACGGTGCTTTTTTCCCATTAAAACCAATGTTTTATCAACGCACAAATGTTTTTTCCTATAGTTTTGGAAATAAAAGAAAAGGGCTTTTTTTAATATTCTCTTCATTTTCATTACAATGACAGTTGTAGCAAGAGCATTCGTTAAAGTTGGAAGTTATAATCGCGTAGAAACACGTTAAACATTTTTTGCATTGATAAAATTTGTAAGAAACTATATATTTCATAATCCTTATTTGTATTTTTCGCAACAGAAAAGCCACTTTATTGTAAATACAGGGTACGGTAGGCGTTCTACAATCTATATCAATTACCTGTTAAATTATCTAGGAACAACGTTGCCAACTAACAATAGTACCTACCCACTTTTTCACATGTCTCGATTCACTTCAAAATTAACTACACCTGTTCACATCTCGACACATCTACCGACTAATGAACATTTCGACACACCTGTAGATCCTAACGTTTTCCTTATTCAAACCAATCGGGAATCTTGATCGAAAATTCACTGTGCGACCACCAACACCACAATCATCAGAAACTGTTTCGCATCATCTCGACAAACTATTTACTATTTCTACGATTTCCCATTTCCTGTTAATAAATATGTAGATGCAAATAGAATTAACGAAACTGTCCCAAGAGCAATCACATTTCTCGAATTTGAATACGAACTGATAATCAAAATCTAGAGATCAAGAGTGCAGGCTCGTTTTAGTGTTACATATTACGAATAGTAGGCTGCGGATGAGCTTATTCCAGTGGCGTCAGTTAGGCAATAATAGGGGTCAATCAATTGCAATATTTTTCTCATATATCATTTGTAAAGATATGAGATAAATCTAGGAAATTATTGATAAAATGCTACAGTGAGGACCAGAAGATGAGTCAAATTTGACTGTTAGAGTTTGTTATAACAGCTCAAATCGTGTTTTTAAGCTGAATTGAAAAATTAGGTTATTTTCCATAGATTCAATTTAAAGGAAGGATTTTGAAATAGCGTGGTGACTATAAAAAGCTTCAAATATTTGAAATTTTGCCACTGTTTATACCATTAAAAATACATTATAAAAGATATTCACTACGACAAGCCGTATAAGAAGTATATCAAGAAAATGGATACAAAAACAAGAAACAATTGACAGAAATGGAATACATAGATACCTCCATTTAAACAAAAATGTGTAAAAATATGAGACTTTTGATAACTAATAGAAAATGTTCAAATTTCTGAATGAGAAAATAGGTACATTACATTAGAATACACAAAAAGAGAAGAAATTGGATGGTTTGCCGTTTTTAAAATTGATTCGCATAAAAAATAAGCCATTGATTCATTTGGACAACATACAAAGATTATTAATGTTTTAAATGAAACTTACGAAGGCAGGATCATAACAACTAGCCATTTTGGCTGACCGAATACATTTTTCTGTTTACAAAAATGAGAATACTTGCTAACCATTCACGTAACATTCAAATAGGAATAAGATTGAAGAAAATAATCGTTGAAAGCTCAATGTACTATTGTTTAGCTGCTGGCCACTTTTGTGAATATATATACAAACCACGAAAACTCTCGGGAGCATCAACAGGACCCTTTGGGGTAGTCTTAAAAATATTTAATATGGACCTAAGAATTTTTTCTTCGTCCAAACAGAGAAGATGATGTCACTTTTCTAGTAAACACGGTAGCAGATGTATGAATATTGAAGAGAAATGAGGTAAATCCATATCAAATCGTTGACAGGTCACATTTATGTAGAATTAAAGCTGTCACAGAGGGCTATACAAAATCGGCCGGGATAACAACAACAAATATTATGGTGAAAAATTATACCTTCCACCACACTTTTCACATTGTAGATTTTCCAATACCTGCAGATGAAATAGTAGGCAGATATTTTTGGTCCAAATTTCGGAAATTTTGATAGCCCCTTCTATACCCTGAAAACATCTTCCAGGAAGCACCTGAGGAACGCAGCGTGGGTATTAGGGTAAACGGAGTGTGGGTAAACAACATACGATACGCAGACGACACAGTTCTAATTGCTGACAATATGAAAGACTTGCAGGACCTTCTTGATGCCGTGGACGATAGTAGCAAAAGCTACACAAAGAAGACAGAATTCATGATAGTTTCTCGCAAGCCGGAAGAACATGAAAATGCAAGCCTAGCACACAACAAATGCCCCATCGAAAGAGCATATAAATTTAAATAATTAGGCACGTGGCTATGTGACAGCTGGACATCCAAAACGGAAATCAAATGCCGAATCGAAATTGCCCGAAGCACATTTATGAATTTCATGAAATTTCTTACCAACACCGATTTCGACCTCGACCTAAGAATCAGATTTGTAAAATGTTACGTGTGGTCATTGTTACTGTACGGTATGGAGGGCTGGACGCTAAAAGTAAACACCATGAATAAACTTAAGCCTTCGAAATGTGGACCTACAGACGAATACTGAAAGTCCCATGGGCGGCCAGGAAAACGAATGAGGGGGTCCTAGGAACGATTAAAAGAGAACGCGAATTGCTGGAAACCATCAAGCGCCGAAAAACAGCATATCTAAGCCACATAACACGGAATGAAAGATACCAATTCCTACAATTAGTAATCGAGGGATAGATTGAGGGGAGGAGAGGAGCTGGCAGGAAGAAGATGTCATGGCTCCGAAGCGTGAGACAATGGACTGGGCTGAGAACAGTAGGAGACCTATTCAGCACCATCAGAAATAAAGAAGAGTGGGTACATGTGATCGCAAACATCCATTAATAGATAAGCAGTGGAAGAAGAAGAAGAATTTAATTGCTGCATAATTGGCTACTACAACCACAAATCTAATATTAGACAGACATACACGATATATAACATTCTATTTTTGATTTACGTAGATGATATGACTCCTTGTTATTAATATTAATGAAGTTTAAAACTAATATTAGTTGTAATTACGAAAGAGAAAAAATGGAAAATGTGAATAATTAGTACAACTGGATAGAACTTTTCATGATATCATCTATAATATTTAACAATAATTTTAGTGTTTTAAATGAAACTCACTGTTTCTAGCTAATTCCACAATATAATAAAAATTGTTGAAAATTCTAAAAAATTGACAATTGTTTCGATAAATCAATATCATCGTCAGAATGACAGAAGTTACATTTCATTTGATGCCTACCTGTGATTGACTTAATATATATTAATAGAAAAAAGAAGAAGATGTGATATTACGAATATTGAAGCTTAGATATTATTAGCCCTATGGTGATATCCTGGATATCATTTTTCCAATTAAGATCAGTATAACTGTGCAATTTTTATTATATTGTTGAATTAGCTAGAAACGGTGAGTTTCATTTAAAACACTAATATGAGTAGATTCAACGAAGTAAGGATTGAGACAGTTGACAATAATTTTCTTTCAATTGCGGGATAAAACAATGAAATTCAAATTTTGGTTAATGTTAGTCTTGTGGTTACACGACAATTATATTTTTAATATTAGTTGATGCCTCCCTTGCGTCTGAACGTCTATGTTCGTCCAAGAACAATCAAGGATCATTGGGGTCAAGCAGTCATTATCATTTTACAACTAAATGGTTTTGGTATCATAATCACGTTTTATGAAAAAAATAATAGAAGGATTCATGAGAGCCGGGCATGAATATTTTTTGGTAGACTTTTTTTTGATGTTTTTAATTATATTTTTTTAATTATCATAACTTTAAAAGAAGCTAAACAGAAGAGAGAAACTGTTACGAGCTTTCTAGTTGATGATTGTCATACTTCAAGGTCGTTATCACATTGGTTAGGAAATCGAGAGTTTTATGACTTAAATTAATATTTCGAATTAATTCTGGATGTGATTATATTATTTCAGATTGCTCATGCATTTTATTACGGTCTTGACTTCGGTCCTATATGTAAATTATAATATTTTTAGGAAACATTATTCTGTTTCGAATACTATTAGTTGGAAAATTATATTAAGGAAGAGATATTAGATAAGCTGTAGAAGAGTCCTAGTAAATCAGGATATTCCCTAGAATAATATGCAGTAAGTATAATCAATCTTTGAATTATTTCAAATGATATTTAAATATAGTACCCTTAACTACTATTGGAAACTCCTATTATTCAAAATCAACGCGGCACCTTGGAACAGTCTATCTCAATTTTATGGAACTAAGGTCTTGAGCTTCGAATAATTCTAGAGATTGGCCAAAAAGGCATAAATTAAGAGTTTCTTAATAAATAATGAGCAGTTATGCATTATAACCAATGTTGGATAATTGTGATCAGTGATATAAATTAAATGTTTGAATACAATTTCTGTGCTAATCATTACAGAAACGTGCAGAAAATAAGTCATAGTTGTTCCTAAAAATATGTAGTCATTTTTGTGCAGCATCCGAATTCGGCCTAAAAATTGTTCCATCAGGTCAAGTTTTTAAGTGAACGTGTATTTACTTTATTGGGAGTCTTGTCACATTTTTCCGCCAACCCGCTAAAAAAATCTTGTGTGTATGTCGTCTTTGTCGTCGGTCACTTTTTGTAACATGTCTCGTTAGCACGATACATCCTCTGGGGTGCATAAAGTTACCAATTTTATGATTTTGTATTGTTCAAGACATCTCACAGATGAACCCTATTGATTTTCAGCTCACTTGTGCCAGTACAACGGGTGCTTACGACATTTTTGTCATTTTTTGAGTAATTTCAGTTACCACGATACAGCCTGCGGAGTGCAACAAGTCACATGAATCCTACTGATTTTCAGCTCACAATAGTCAGTACAACGGGTGTTATGGTACCTAAAGTACGACAATTTCTGTAATTTTCAGAGAAATTTCGATTTGTTAGCACGATATAGCCTTCGAAGTGCATACAAGAGACCAATTTTATGATTGGAGATTGTTCAGCGCGTCTCACAGATGAAGTCTATTGATTTTCAGCTATCCAAAGTCCGTACAACGGGTTCGATAAATCCAGATATACTACATGTTTGAGGAAATTTCGCTTTGTTAGCAAAGCACAGCGTCCGAAGTGACCACTTTTATGATTGGATATTATTCGGGACGTCTCTCAGATGAACCCTATTGATTTTCAGCTCACCAGAGCCAGATATACTACGATTTCGATCATTTTTGGAGAAATTTTGGTTTGTTAGCATGATGCAGCCCCCGGAACGTATAAGTACGGAAAAGTTAGTTTTAATCTTTAAAACCGTTTATTTTTCAAAGTATCAGTTATGCCATCTGAAAGTAGCATTCTTATTCTTCAAAACCCTCTGGCCAAATTTTAATTTTTTTTTGTTAAGATATTGTAATGTTTCTGTTATTTATTTAAACAATAAACGGGTGAGATAAATTTTAAACACACGGTAGGTTCACTTACTTAATTTATTTAAACACTAAACTAATCACTAACACTTAATTTATATATACTCAGTATATTCACTTAAACTAATTTATATAAACACTGATTTGTATTCACTTATTCACTTGCTTATCTCACGATGTCAAATTATCAACTCCACCCCTCCGTTGATCAGTCCTTCATTTATATTAATGCCTTTTTTGCTAGAAAATTCCGGACTGCGGCTTACACACACAAAAACAATTGGTTCTAGATAAGTCTGGTGACAAAATCAATGTTTAGATAAAATAGTCGTAAACAGTTATATAAAAAACAGTGCGTATCCGCCATAATTTTAACTTTTATACCTGGCTTAGACAGAGTCGGATTAAGGGACTATACCAGTGTGGTGTTTCGTAACAATATTGTTACTTCATGCTTAGTATTTTAGATATTTGGTTGCGGCTTTTAAATAAACATATCGCGGGGTCTTTGTTAGATATTGTCTGGGTCTTCGATGTTGCCTTAGGTGTGAGGTCTGAGGTTTACTTTAAAACATTACTGCTGCAAAATAGTTTTATCTACGAGATAAACGATAATATCTCTTGACTACTTATAGAAACAAGCATAACTTCTCATTAGAATAAAGACAAAATATAAGCAAATTATGTTCTTAAACAATAAATGGATATTTCTCAAAGGAAAGGCAAGAGCTTGACTTAACAAGAGTTTTTATACATATTCTAATATTTTAGTATAATCATAAGGAAATTGGAATTTGTAGGGCTATCAATACCATATATTAGCAAATAATTTATCTTCTTTAGGTTCCGTCTTCACTTTAGTGAAGGTTCGCAACAATCTCGGCGAACTGGGTTCGGTTTTGAGCAGCTCGGAATAAGGAATGTGAGTCTAGTCCGGTCCAGTCTCTTATGTTTTTCAACCACGAATGTTGGCGTCTTCCTATACCTCGTCTGCCTTCTATTTTGCCTTCCATTATTATTTTCAGCAGCCTCATTCTATCACTCCTGATTACATGTCCCAAGTATGCGGTTTTTCTCTTCTTTATGTCGACAACTATGTCTCTGTCCTTATTTAATCTTCTCAGAACTTCTTCATTACTGATGTGGTCTGTCCAGGGTATTTTTAAGAGCCTTCTATACACCCACATTTCGAAAGCTTCTAGCCGCCTTAGTGTTTCGGCCTTTAGGGTCCAGACTTTGGATCCGTACAGCAAGACGGAATAGATGTAACAATTGACAAATCTAAGGCGTAATTTCAAATTCAGTGATCGGTTACAAAGCACTGGTCGCATTTTATTGAATACTGATCTGGCCTGTTCTATGCGCGATCTGATTTCTGTACTAGGACTCAGATCAGATGTTATCCAGGTACCTAAATACTTGAACTTGGTTACGTTTTCGATGGGTAGTCCTTTGATATATATATATATATATATATATATATATATATATATATATATCTGGTGATGGATTAGTTCTTCTAGTGATGGCCATTACTTTTGTCTTCTTTATATTAATTTTAAAGCCCAGGGTCTCTCCTACTCTGTCGATTCGATTTAAAAGTTGTTGGAGTCCTTCCAAGCCATCGGCTATGATGGCGGTATCATCTGCAAAGCGTAAGTTGTTAATCAGATGCCCGTTTATTCTAATGCCGTGTTCCATACCCTGTGGAGCTTCATCGAATATGTAGCCAGAATATATATTAAATAGTAAGGGCGATAAGACACATCCCTGTCGCACTCCCCTATGAATGGGTACATCATCTGTTTTGTTTCCTTCGACCCTGATGGCTGCTGTTTGGTCCCAGTATAAATTTTTCAGGAACTGGATGTCGTTATTATCGAGACCCTTTTCTTTCAGGATGTTAAACAGCGCTGTGTGTTCTACTCTGTCGAACGCCTTCTCATAGTCGATAAAACAGATGAAAGCCTCTTTTTGTTGATCTCGACATTTCTGTAACAATACAGATAGGCTGAACAGTGCTTCCCTCGTGCCCATTCCTTCTCTAAAACCGAACTGTGCGTCATCTAGATCTATTTCGCATTTTTTGAATATCCGTTTGTGTATGATTTTTAAAAGAAGTTTTAATGCATGACTCATTAGGCTAATTAGTCTGAAATCTTCACATGTATGTGCATTTGCTTTCTTCGGTATGGGAATGAAGTCGGACATCAACCAGTCGCGTGGGATGTTTCCGCTCTTGTAGATTTGATTTAGAAGCTTAGTCAAAACCTTTCTATTCTGCTCGTTCAAGAGTTTGAAAGTCTCAATGTGGATTCCATCTGGCCCAGCAGCCTTTCCTGTTTTGCAGGTTTTGAGTGCTCTTTCAATCTCCTATGTCAGAATATCTGGTGCCTCTTCTGAATCTTCTTTATTGTTAAAGTGACGTGGATCTTTAGTAGAGAATAGTTATCGAATATAATTTATCCAATGGTCTTTCAGTTCTTTTTCGTCTAATATGGGTTTATTGTTGTGTCCAACTATTCTGTTTGGGATGTTCTTTCTTCCCTGGACTACCATTTCTTTAACTTTCTTATGAATTGCGGATTGATCGTGCTTTTGTTGTAACTCTTCAATCTCACAACATTTCTGGGCCATCCAGTATTCTTTTGCTTCCTTTATTTTCTTTTCTATTTGTTTGTTAAGTGTTTTGTACAAAGTCGTATATCTATTCTTGTATGTTCTGCGTTTATCCATCATATTTAATATTTCTTCAGTCATCCATCCTTTTTTCTTGTTTGTACGTGTTGGACCAATTACTTCCTTCTCAATTCTATGTATTTTATCCCTCATATTTGTCCAATCTTCCTCAATATTTTTTCCAAATTCTGGGTTGTTTATATTCGATATTTCATAGTTGACTTTCTCTCTCAATTCGTCTTTTTTAGATGGGTCGCGGAGGTTGTTGATGTCAACTAACTTGACGTGTTTCTTTGTTAGTTTTTTCAATTTTATATTAAGGTTGCCAACTACTGGGTTGTGGTCTGAGTTAATATCTGTGCCTGGGTATGTTCTTATGCCATGAATTCCATTTTTTAATCGTTCTTTTATTAAAATGAAGCCGATTTGGTTTCTGACAACGTTTGTTTCATTGTGTTGCGGGGATTGCCAAGTGTAAAGTCGTCGGGGAGGTAGTTTAAACCAAGTGTTAGCTATGACGAAGTTCTCTTCTTGACAGAATTGCACTAAGGTGTCACCGCGGTCGTTCCGCTCACCCAGTCCATATTCTCCGACAACATTATTCACTTTTCCTTTACCAACCTTTGCATTGAAATCTTCAAGAATAATGATGGGTTCGTTTTTTCGCGTGTATGCGAGAAGTTGCTTTAATTCCTTATAAAAATTAGTTATTTCGTTGTTGTGTTTGTCTGCAGTTGGAGCATAGCATTGGATAATATTGATGTTGAACTGGTTAGATTTAAGTTGCAATAGAAGTGTCCTCCTATCTGAGAATGGTACGAAGTTAATAACAGATTTGTTTAGTCTATTGTTTAATATGACGCCCACCGCATTTGGGTGATTTGGTAAGTCGTTTCCAGAATAATATTGTGGTATCTCCGTGTTGTTGTTTTCCTTTTCCTGGCCATCTCATCTCACTTATCCCGAGAATATTAGTTGATATTCTTTTCATTTCCTGAATGATGTTGTTCAGTTTTCCGGCCATAAACATACTACGAACGTTCCAAGTTCCTATTCGCAGTGCCGCTTGATATTTTTCCACATTCGGGTGGTTCCTCCTCGCAGTGATTCTTCGCACCCCCTGACCATTTAAGATCTGCCGCGGACTAGGGGCCGTTGTGTCATTACTCGCCATGGTTGTTGACTCTTGCCTTCTGCATTCCCATGCCGTTGACTTTTCCAGTTCATCCGCCTTTTGGAGCGATTTCTCACTCCAAGGGCAAGAGAGTGCCCTAACCTCAGAATTGAGGGGTTCGGCTTATACCGGCAGAAATTCGGTCGCTATTTCCTTGTCTGTTTTCTAGCAGGGTGCACCACGTGCAGGTGAGGTTGGCATTTGGGTTGGTGCTCATTCTGAACCATCACTCCTTACACCCTAGCAAAGAATTAACCAACTATTATTATATTTCAAGCAACTGTATACATTTTTCAAATGCTTTTATGTCGATCGTTTCTTATACTGCAGCAACATTTTAAATAATCAAAATTTCGACAAGGAATGTGAACTAGATATTAGAAATTGATTTGATCAAATCAATATTATATGTCGTTGAATTTATGATAAATATTGTACATATGTACCTTTGAAGATTATTTATAATTATTGTATAGTAAATTGTGAACAATATGTCAACTGTCTTATGGAAACAAATTTTTTCATCATACAAAGTGTATCGACGAGTTCTTCCACAAAACTTACAAGAGGTGGTGTCCTCTTAGCCGTCTTCGAAGTACTAACAAGTTATTCTGAGGATTCTTTGCGGTTCGAAGCAGAATGTATCGTTTGATAGGTGTATATAGATAGGGTGTGTACATACCTCCCAGAGACATGACTGTCTGTAATAAGCTTCTTATATTTACTTAATATTAACTATATTATTGACCAAATCATTCACTTATATGTACTTATAAATATGATAGTTATTTTAAAAAATATCCTCTTTGGTTTTCTTATTCTACAATTAAAGCAATTGAAGAAAAACTTAAATTTCACCGTCGATGGAAGGAATGCAACAATAATTTGGATTACTTAATATTGAAAATTATATAAATAAATAAAATAGATACCAAGATAATATACTAGTATTTTTTTGGCGCCGGAAGATAGAAAAACCGTCGTACAACGGCACGGTCTTAAAGTATTTATCAATGTGGGTGGTCGATTGAAATATGATTAATGACAAATTTATAATTAATGACAATTTTTTTACGCCCATGAATATTTTGAAGACACAATGTTTTGTAATAGATTTTGAGTTAGTATTTCCGTCACTAGGCATAATGGAACCATGCAAGTAAAAATAATTTCAGCGAAAGAGAAGTTAGGTGAATCGACTTTTATAAAAGGAAATATTGTATTGAAGCATTTTGGTAGCTAGACATTTTTCTAAGTCGAATGACATAATTGCAACATTTTTTGTATTAAGCCTTCGAGATTTATCAGTTTTCCCTTGTATGCTTGATTAGCCATGGTAAGGTGTTGTTAAAGTTGTCTTCATGAATTGCTTTTTCTTGCAAATCAGAAATGTTCTTAATAGATGACTCATACTTATGGCATTTGGCACAAGTATCATAGGAAGGATGGTGAAACGATAAGTTGAATCTTTCGACGAATATTTTTCTGTGAAAAGACTCATATGTTATACTATGAGAAATACAGTTCTCTTTGTATAACCGATACATAGTAGAAATGTTTAAATCTCAGGAAAAATGTTTTCAGTGTGCGATATTGAATAATGACTAACATACGAGGGGAATATTTATTTTTTACATTTTAAGTTATTTTTGCCTTAGGGGAGACTGGGGTATATTTGAACAAAAACTAATTTAGTCCAATTAAAATCAAATATAATTTTTTCCAAAGAGTTTTAAATATTTTAGCACAAAGTAGAACTCATTGGGGATACAAATTAACCAACTAATTTGGAAAGGCAAACATAATAACTTGTAAAATAAATTCTAACCTCTGCATTTGTTCAAGGCAAGGCAGATTTGAACAGTTGTGGGACAGTTTTGAACAAACCTCAAAAATCGCTTTGCGTAAACTAATATAACCTCTAAATACAAAAAAAACAACAAAGTAGTAGCTACATTACTTTATCCTCAAAACTAGAGAAGTCGACCTTAAATTATAGTAAAGCAGCTCTTTCAGTTCCCCCAGAAGTATCAAGTGCCGGCAGTTTCATTTCGATGTCTTCTCTCTCTACGACGACACTGATGTCCTCTTTTTCAGGGAAGTAAAATTTCCATGTAACCTCCTTTTTCTTCATAAATTTTATCCTGTACGAATTTTCTTCCACGATTTCTTAAATTTGTCCCACAAACAAGAAACTGGATTTTTTTGTATTAAATGATACAAGAATAAAATCATTCAACTTCAAGTATGGGTCATTAGCTTCTTTATGCTCGACCTCTAAATCACTGAAGGTTTCTAATTCATCAGAGGACTCGTCATGTAGGGATATATATTCATCTTCTGATTCAGAGGTTGATACTTCTAGTGATTTACAGATGTTTTTCTTAACCTGACGAATTTTTTCTGGTTTTGTTTTCGTAAGCTATATTTATTTGGACTCTCTCTTTCCAGTTGTTCATCTTCCAGTCTCGATTTTTCAGGGATTTCTGTTAAAATACGTGTTTTCACTTTTCTCCATCCTCTAAGCGAATTGGATCAAGGAGGGACCTTTGGATATAGGCGAACATGTTCTGGTGAAATCAGCACTAGTGTTTTATTGTGTGCGGGATTGATTTGGATGGTTTCGGAAACTTTGCTACATCCAGGTATGTGGCTCGGGTAGATGCTTGTAGTGGGCACATTTGGACATACATTTATATCTTTGCTGGGGATGGAGCAATTATCTGTATCAGACGATGCCGCCTGTTTTATGGGCTCGCGGACTGGTTCGTCTGAAATGGGTCTATCCATGACAGCAAAGCTCAAAAATCTTTGTCTGTAAATACCTGACGATTAAGTGGCCAAAGTCCAGGCTTCTTAAATGAAGAAACAATGTTTGCTCTTGTAAATGATGAATCAAATGCTCTAGTAACTATGGAGGACATATTGTGGATGGAAATAGTTATCCCAGGATGGTTGATTAATCAGTCCTTTTCTCCAACTTTTGTCTTCGCCTTAAAAGGTCCCAGCACACCAACATCTAGCGGCTGCAGCTTATGGGAACAATGGGGAGGGAAAGTTACTAAAGTCATGCCGTTTTCTCGAGCATAGTTGACGGCGTCAAGAGAACAGTGCCTCTCGTGATTATCCATGAGGATAAGAATTGGATTTTCAGAACTGGATTTCGTATGTTTCAGAACGTGTAAGAATAGAGCACGCGTCATCCAGTGGCTTCCTGGGCTGTTGGCTAACACAAACTACCGGGTGGACCGTCATCAACCATGGAATCATTTACTCTTGCTTGGGAATAACTAAATACTGGTGGTAAGGAATTACCAGATGCACATATAATCATACACAACGTAATCGATTGCCCTCTTTCGGCAGACACAGCTTCCCGACTTGTTTAGTACCTCTTGGAGCTAAGATATTCGGTGCCTGTATAACAGTTGCCACACCTGTTTCATCAAGGTTGAATATGTGGCATGCTGTAAAGTTCTTTAGCTTTAGGGCTCTCTCGTAGTTACCGAAAAACGCTTCTTCATTCGTCTTGTTAAAAGATGGAAATCTCGAAAGTGAGGTGTTTTCCGGCCTCCGAATACTAAGGTTACGATGTCGTCGCATGAAACCGTATAGCCAATCTTCTCCCGTTATCTGATTTGCGGACCAATCATTGGGCATTTCTAAGTCAAGTCTTGCAGCATAATCGTATGCAAGCACTCTCATTTGTTGGTACGTTAGACCGTAGCACATTTTGGATGAGTTAATAGCATTCTCAACCAGTGATAATTCTTGTTCCTTTGTATAATTCTGCCGGCTGGAGTATTTCGATTGGTAGTCATGTTTTACAGAAAAGGTAACCTGTAACCTGACCTTCATCATAAATCTTTAATTTCTTCAGGCGATAATGCAGGGCTGTGTGTGACATCCCGTAATGTGCAGCAGCTTCACGCATGGTCATTTGTTGATTACGTACAGCTCTGATAGCAGCTTGTATGTCCTCTTCATTATAAGCAGATTCTCCTTTTTTTCTTGTAATTTCGCACCATATTTCGTCTGAAAGAAAAAAAATACGCAATGTTAATTGTAGATAGAAAAAAAAGTAAAATGGGGTACATTTGAACACCGTTCAAATGTACCACATTTCCATAGTTCAAATGTACCCCAAACTAATTTTTTTTATTAACGAAGAATTTATTACACTATCAAAAAGCCCAAACCTAAAACTAATACATTGTTAACAAGCCAACAGTTACCTCTTTCAAATGTTGTATTTCGATCAGCACTAAACTAATAATTTTCAAAACCACAGCAGATTTATCACACTGTAAAAATTTGACTATGTACACAAACAACCACTTCTATTAAACTAGTGTGCCAAAATCGAGTCTGAAGTTAGCGCCTTTTACGGTTATACGTTACGTGACAGGGTTGCCAGATGTCGTGATAATTCTTTATTTTGAAAAGTTTGCACTACAGAAGAAAAATTGAATGTTCATATCTACCCCGTGTTCAAGTGTACCCCATTCCCCCATACTAATACATAGTAATATGTTTCGTTTAGTTTTAATTAAAAAATTATTATATCACCGATTTGTTTAAATGTCTTTTTATTGTAATAATGTTACAACTAAAAAATTTCTAGTTTACATTTTTTGCATCTAGTTCTCAGAATGTCGTTGTATTTGTGGTAATATACCTTAAAAGGACTATTTCAAGCCAAAAAGATAAACCTGAAAATGTATGAGTTTTTCGTAGGTAGCGGTATGAACAACCGTAAAATACTATTTAAATTACCCGCCGTGAATCAAATTCAAATTTGCCACCATTTTGTGACAAATGTCAAATTAAAAATTAAGCTTTACAGTCCCACAAGGCGCTAATTTGTTTATTACTCAACTTTTTATTATTGTAAGCTTCTTATTCATTATTTTATTGCTGATCATTATCGACTTTATTTGCGGAATAAGGGTTGCTGCCTGATTTTTTGTTGCAAACAAAATCTTTGTATGCTGACCAAATGATTTAAATACTGTTTTTCTGTGGCTAACTAAAATAACTGCTGAACACTGAATTATTTCTCTTTTTTTAATAAATATGATTTGATGGTATATAATTTCCGGATTGAAAATTTTATATTCATAATTTGAAAATTTATAATCCGGCATGTAAAATCACAATGTTTAACCGATTAGAGAACTTTCCTGTCTCTTCAAAAACAAAATCTGGAGTTATTCAATTAGGTAACTCACAAGAATCAAATTGGTTGCTCTCGTCAAAGGGAAGTTAAACAGAAGCGAATCAATTCTGATTGGTATTTTAAAGTCTTATATTTGTGTTTATTGTAGGGAAAATGTCATTATCGAATTGTAAAGATGAAAATAATAAGTATAAAGGCGTAGCGAGAAAAAGAAAAAGGCGACGTCTCTCTTCTTCGAACATCTCGAAATGAAAACAGAAATAATATAATGAAGTAAAAGAAAAACAGTGGCTGACATATAAATTTCCATTATAAGAATTACTTCGAAAAATATAAAATTTCATAGAAATGTATAGAGGAAAAGGTAGTAATATGGAACCCTGCTGGTAATATTATGGGACCTCGCCATAAATAACGATTTAGTAGCGCCATCTAGTATTTATCGCCAAAACCTAATCGTTACGTACCGAACAGACCACAGTAGGATTTCTACCGCCAAGTAATTAACTGTGGTTTATTAATTCGGGGTTATGTTTTGGCGTCAAAACCAAATGTTATTTGCCACCGCTTTTCTTTGCCATAAAGCGATTTGTTGATTTTGTTCATTAAATCTTGAAAGTGTTGTCTAATATCACGTTATGAAAGGTAACTTTTTATCTATCTAAATGTTCAAGAAAAAAATGAATTGATTATTATTCATGTGCTTTTTTAGAAAATGGAACGCCTTGGTTGCTATTAATATGGAACTCGGGTTCATATTATATACAGGGGTTCCATATTATATGCAGATTTTTTATAATAAAAATAACAGATAATTAATCTGGATGTATAAATTGGAATGGATTGTTGCAGATTGCACTATGCCCCGAAATTCATTATCCCCGAAAGCAATGGCCGAAGTTGTGGAAATGGTATGTTCCAAGAAAATGGACCTGACAAAGGCTGTAAAGTTATATAAGGTGCCAAAAACTACATTGCAAAGACTAGTTCACGACACCGGACATTCACCCCAACAAGTTGTCGAGAAAAAGATAGGTACAAAACCAGTCTATTGAGATTGAACAACAACTAGTCGATGATGGAAAGCAAACATTTTGGGCGTACCCGCAGAGACGCTAAAGTAATGAACTATCAGTTGGCTGTACGAAACAGAATGAAGCACCCGTTTGGAAATAAAAAAGGATCAGGTCGTGTTTGGCTGGACCATTCTTCAAATCTCCCTAAACAAAGACTGTCTATCCGAACACCAACCGGAACATCATATGCTAGGGCGAACGGTTTCAATAGATAATTTCTAGCTTTCTTTGATATCCTCGAGATGGAATACGAAAAAAATGATATACGGCTGACCGCGTTTTTAATATCGAGGAGACGGGATTATCTATAGTTCAGACCAAAATATCTAAGATAGTTGGGTCAATAGGGAAACGAGAGATCGGTGCGCTGACAGCTGCCGAGAGGGCTTTACTACACCATTTGTGCTATGAGTGCTTCCGGCATATTTATCCTCCCTATGTTGATTTCCCAAAGGAAAAATATGACTGAAACTCTGATAAGAGGCACACCCCTCGGAAGTATTGGAAAATGGCACCCATCTAGCTGGGTACAAAGTAATTTGTTCACTGACTGGTTTAAGCATTCCATCAAATACAAGAAACCGACAGTAGTCGACCCTTTTCTACTTATCTTGGACGGACATCATAGTCATACAAGAAACGTGGAAATATTAGAACTAGCTAGAGACAACTACATAACTTCATCCGCATTCCACGCACAAGTTGCAACCTTTGGATAATACTTTCATGGGAGCTCTAAAAACCCACTATACTGAAGATATTCGTATATGGTTGCGTCATAATGAACGCCCTTTGGGTCGTTATGATATTGCCGAATTTTTGGGAGGCACATTTAAAGTGCCAAACTGCAAGAATTGCTATAATTTTTTTTAAACTGGGTTATTTCCTTGCAATAGAGGAGTTTTCAGGGATAATGATTTTATAGCTGCTGAGTATGAATCCGTGCTGGCTAAAAGTACTACACCTATTCCCTTCCAATATAAATGAAACTGATCTGGCAGAAGCAGGTTGCAACTTTGGTTCCCGTGCAGTTATTTGGCCGATTCCAAAGCCAAAGAGAAAAATGTCGAATAGAGGGGGAAAGGCTAATTCAGCCGCAGTAATTGCACTCTATATATTGGAGATTGGGAGAAATCTCTGTCGTTAAAACCTGGTATACTCGATAGTCGAAATTCTGTAAAGTGACTCATCGCTCTTACTGTCCATAAAATCAGTTGCAGAAGCGAACTTCATGAGCGCATCATTTTTGAAGGGTTCCTAATAGTCCTAAATAAAAAATAAATAGAAAATGTTCTTGTACGCTCTGGCGTTTAAATTTGAGAGAACAGAAATACGAAATTATTATGGTAGGTATCATTATGTATATACAGGGTGTTACCAAGAATAATACACATTTTTAAGGATGGGCTATAATAAGATGTATATAAAAAAGTCGATAGTCGAAATTCTGTAAAGTGACGTCATCTCGGTTATCTACCGATTTAAAGTGAACTCCATGAGCGTATCATAGTTTAAGGGTGCGAATACTGAAATATCTGGAATTTCAATTTTTAACATTTGAAATAATAACTTATCACAAGTTGTTCATAAGTAAGTTAAAACAAAATAAAAAAATGTTTAAAAGTCAATTCCAACTTACTACTACTAAAACTAAAAAAAAGTTGTTTGTCAAGACCAAAATAAATTACCAATAAGTATAGGTATGTTGCGAGGTCACTTGTAAAATGTCTGACTAACTGGAAGCGGTATCACTCCCTGACGACTCCTCAGAATCATCGCTTTCTCCTCCTATATCGATAATGAGTGGTTCCGTCATTACTTCTACACGTATGTCTAAATCCCAAAACTTTATTTCTTCTTTTAATACGTGTTGAATACATTTACGCCAACTCTCAGCAGTAACGGTATGCAGCGCCTCGTCAAACAGTTTCTCAACGTCAGCCATTTTGAATGTACTGTTTTTTCTCGCAACATAATTTTTCACTTGGGCCCAAACCAGCTCGATGGTGTTTAACTCACAGTGGTAGGGAGGAAGTCTAACAACTGAGACGTTGAAATCTTTCGCCATTTCATCGACAACGTACTTAATATAACTGCTTTTATGTTTCCGTACGAGAGATAATAATTCAACTTTTAGCATTGCCTCGTTGTGCGGAATGCTTTTACTCTCTAACCAATCAATTATAACCCTCTTGCGGCTAGCTGAAGTAGGTATTTGCTCCAGTCGACGAGAGTGGTATGAAGCATTATCCATAACTATCACTGAACCAGGAGTTACCTTTGTTAAAATTGATCTAAACCATGTTTCAAACCGGTTACCATCCATCTCTTCATGGTAATCGACAGTTTTTTTGGACTGAAAACTTAGTAATCCACCTTCTACAAATCCTTCCTCGCTGCCAATGTGAGTGATAATCAGTCGACGTCCTTTCCCAGAGGGAGCTTTTAAACCGGAAGAGAAACCCTCCATAAAGGCTTGTCGATTGCTTCGTATATTCATGTCTTGCCACACTTTTGACACAGTGTGGCCTTCATTTAACCATGTTTCGTCAAGATAATATATGTGCCGTTCTTCGTTACGAAACTGTCGTATCTGTTTTAAATAATTTCTCCTCCATTCCACAATGTCATTTCGTTCAATTAAGGCACTGTTTCTACTTCTTGTTTGGTAACGAAAATTCATTAATTTTAAAGTTCGTCTCAAAACTTTATCACTGATGTTTGGTAAAGTATCATCAGCTTCTATTACCTTGCTCAATTTAGCTACCGAGGGGATTTCATTCCTAAAATAAAAAGAATGTATTTCCCTACGTATAGCATTCCGTGTTTTGTCGTCCAAAACAATTTTCTTTCTTCCCCTACTTTCCGGTTTACAGTTTTCACCTCGTTCTCTTGTCAAAGATCCGTCCCGCGATTTCTTTAGAATATTGTATATAGTACTCTCAGAAACTTTAGTTAAATAACTGCACTTAATCACAGCGTCACTAACACCCAACTGTTTGTCCATGGCACGCAGTCCTTCGTACACATTTAATATGAGGACTTTTACTTCCCGAATTAAATTGTTATGACGCCGTTTTTTATCGCCAACACCGCTACACTCCGCCATTATTGTCACTGAATATGCCGATATAAATATTACAATAAATACCAATAATAACCGATTTATCACACAAAACCACAACACAAATACTGATGTTACGCTCATGAAGAGAATAAACACCTCACATAACTGTTTACTATCACTGTCTCATTCGCGTAGCTCGATCTATCTATCTCGTTCTCAAAGCCGGAACATTGAAGCGACTCTCCAACATTGTCAAATCGGCGAGTTTTTCACAACAAACTTTGCGTTCAAGAAATATACATAAACACTTTATTTCACATTTCAAGTAAACTAATTATTATTAGTCTGCTTGAAATTTGAAATAAATATATTAAATTGGTATTGACTTAATTACATTGCATCTTTTGTACCTGAAATATTGACACAATGGATTTGAAGTGTATTTATAAAATACAGCATTTCTCTCTAGAATACATATGGCAACTGCGCTTTAACCAAAGTGTTGATTAGATAGCTCTGACTCACCTTACACAATTTCGACTATCGAGTATAGCACATAAAATATTTCGAGTCTTCAATCTCGCGGGTTCAGCAAGGATACTGGAAAGGCTAGTGGTAAGCGACCAACTGTAAAACAATCTGAGAAAATGGCACCTATCCTCAAAATTAGTCCAAAGAAAACTAAAAGAAAAAGAAAAATTTCGGAATCCTCTGATTCGGATGAGTCGGGTCACCATGGCACAGTTTCCTCAAGTGACATAGAAAGACCAGTTGATAACCTATCTCCCAAAACAGACGATGATGCTGAGTACATCTTCTGCTCATAACGAAGATAGAAAAAGAGAACAATGGATCAAATGCCTCATGTGTCAATTATGGGCACGCGTCCTGTGTTCTGGTTGTGAAAAAGACTTCTGGGTCTGTGATTTTTGTCAATAAAGTTTGTTTATTTGGATTCTTTTTTGTTAGTTTTGCATTTTTTTGAATATAATGAATAAATATTGTTATAATGTTATATAATTATGTCTGGTTTTCAGAGGGTTCCATATTATCAGCTACTTTTTACTGGTAGATAATTTGAACTTTTTCATATTATTAGTTAATTATGATAAAACTATCAGTTTTATTCAAATTTCAAATATAAATAATAATTCTAAATATATTAGGGATATGTTTGGAAAAAAATTGATGATAATTTTTCTAATTATCGAATATAAACAAACATAGGTACCATGTTATCACCCTTTCTTCGATATATATTTGTTGGACATATAACACATAATATAAGTAAACAAGAGTCTCATTTTGATTACCGATGTTTAACAAATTTTCATTCAATTAAGTTTAATATCAGCTTCAGGAGCTGAAATAAATTGAAAAATAGAGAAAACGATGAAACATCTATTTTATTATAACAACACCTTTATTAACATAAAAGAAATTACCCCACCAAGTTAAAAGTCTTTAAAGAGGAGATGAAGTATCTAAGAAGAGTATTTGGAGTCACAAGGATAGATAAAATGAGGCATAGGGCAAGCAAAAAGAATGAAGAATAAATGAAATAAAGCAAAGGACAGATGATAGCAGGAATACTGAGTAGGAAGGGAAGAAAGTTGAAGGAAGAATGGAAGGAATTCATGAAAAAATATATTTTGTTAAAATTATTAATAGTCTTCATTGAGATAATAAATACTGTTTGCTTCGTTTGTTCGAATTTTGGAAAATTCTTGGCAACACCAACCAGAACTTAATCGAATTTTAAGTAGTAGTAATAAAAGTATCGGACGGATATATCGTTTTACAATAAAAAATTTAAGTGGAAACCGTGTGACAAATCTGGACAATATATTTAGTGAAATTTAGCCTATCCCTTCCTCCCATTTAGGAATAATTTTTATTCTCTCCTAACTAACCTTGGGAAACAAGAAAATAAACCTAATATAGTCGTCTTAAATCGTTAAGTTGTGTTCAGTATTTCTTTGTTTTTAAAATTTCATATCTATTCATTTATTGGAAAGATTGCATATTAATCTAAAGCTAAAGTATTGAGTTACGAAGCGACATTTGGCCCTTCGAGCCGGATTCCAGTATTAGGTAATTTTATTTATTTGATTATGAGTAAATAATTTTATTTGGTTTTGCCGTGTTTAAAATTAAAAAAAAGGACGAGTTCGTTAGGTTTTTAATAAATTAATAAATTTCATTGTATTGTGGTTCCGTATCGGTCTGCGCAAAAAATTGTTTAAGGGGTTTTCAGGTTCACTAGGAGCGACGTGACTCTATGGCCAAGCGAGCGGACAAATGGCAGGTAAAATTTTCGAATCCATTCACACACCACGGCCAAATCATATATTAGGTAATGACAGTGGAGAAGATTAAAAAATATGTATCATGTATCATATCATAGGGAGCTGCGAAAAATGTAAGGCACTTACTCCAAATAAGATATACGAATCGGTTCGAGACAATGGTTGGTGTTTTAACTATTGATCGGCAAAACACGGAGTTAGGGACTGTCTGGTAGATAAGACATGCACGGAGTGCCATAAAAGACACCACCTATTGCTACATTCGGGTAAACCGGAATTCAGAAGAGGGACGCAGAATGATCCTACTTTCGCAGTTTGAACTGGAAATAAACCTAATTCTAAGGAAGATACTGAAGTGGTATTGTGTTCAACTCTAGAAAAAGACAATGTTGCCTTCTACGATAGTTGTTAGAATTATTAATAGTTCGGTTCAACATAGCACTGCGCGATTTATTTTAGATTCGGGAAGCCAATTTAATTTATTGACAGTCAGGTGTTGCAAACGGTTAGGGTTATGCTGGGTACAGACCAAGTTCTCGAGCTGTTCTCGAATAGTTTGCAAACTGTTCCGAGCTTGGTGTATATGCCTGTTCGCGAACAGTTCTAGAGCAGCTCGGCAGTTTGATTGGGGTTCCGAGTCGAGTCGGTACTTTCAAAGGGTTCGTTTGCGAACACGTGGCGAACTCAGTATGTGTGTGGACGTTGACTGTTCGGTATCATAATATACGCGATGTGCGCTGTTTTTAAAGATTTTAATATCGAAATATTATTATAGTAGTTTTTTAAGTAAACATGGACTGGTCAGAGGACGAAATTATGTGGTTGAAGAATATCGCCGGCATGAGAATTTGTGGAATCCCAGGCACAAAGATTATAAAAAGAGACATGTAGAAAAAGACGCAAACGAAGATATAGGCAGGATTTTGTGTAAACCAAAGGATGAGGTGGAAAGAAAATCAGTGTTATTTTAGCGCAATACCGAAGATCTCGTGAAAAGACTGAACGAATGAAAAAATCAGGAATGGGCACAGACGAGTTTAATAAAGAAGTGTGGTTTGGGTACAAACATATGGGTTTTACGAGTGACAGATATATGCCAAATGAAACACGGGATACGGTAAGTATTTTTCTATGTTTTTATATACAGCTTTTTTATTCACTCTGCCACTGTATTCTTCCAACGGTAGAAAAATATTCAGCGAAATTATCTCGAATTTGACAAGAATTCACAGTAGATTTCCTTGGAACGTTTCTAAAACTCTGTAAGGAGTGTAGGTAGAGACATGCAAGTACTACGGAGGTAGCCTTTGTTGGTTCCAATAAAAGTGGTTAACGTATAACACGAAACATGGATGATACTATCCCAAACGAATTTTCAACCATTCGTCGAGCTCTACATAATCTATAATTTAAGGCCCGCTGACGACTTCCCTTCAAACGCACTCCAGGGTACGATTTCATTATGTTTTCTTGTAGAGGAAATGCGTCGTCAGCAACAAAAACGAACGGTGTATTTAGTTCCTGTCCCAAAAGTTCCGTTGCTGCTGGTAGATATAAAGTTCCATTTTGAAGCTTTGAAGCCAGATCAGTGTTTTTAAAAACCCCTCCATCAGAAATCCTTCCCTGTCATCCTAAGTTGGCAAATAAAAATGAGTAATCTGCCTTAACTGCTGCCATAAGAACAATGCTGAAATACCCTTTATAATTGAAATATTCGCTTCCACTATTAAATGGTGCTTGCAGTGTGATGTGTTTACCATCGATAGCACCTATACAGTGTGGGAAGTTATATCTATTATTATATTCTTCGGCAACCGCGAGCCATTTTTCAGATGAATTTGGAATCTGAAAATAAAAATACCAGTACATTTAAACTGTCTAGCGCATAGTTAAGTGAAAATCAAATAAATTATTGTAAAATTAATTTTGTTTTAGGAGACTCAGGATGCATCTGCCAATGTGGGAACTTCTGCTGAAACAAATGTGGGAACTAATGACGGCGCCGTCGATGAAGCGAATACGACAAACAACTATAAACCGCAGGATAAAGAATTAAATGTAGATGACTTAACAGAAAATGCAAGAGGGAGTTTGGAGGAGTTAAGCAAGAAACGAAAAAGTGTGTTGACAACTAAGAAACACGTGTCAAAAAACATGAAGATTACAGAAAATAACGACCAAGCCGCAGAAGCTTTCGGTATTTTCAAAAATATATATGAAAAAAAGATTGCGCCACCTGATGCTTGCTCCTCATTTGCAAATCATATTGCTATGAAGTTAAGAGAATTTGATCCGTTAACCAGAGAACATGTCGATTTTCACATTAACAAAACAATTTATGACACCCAAATTAGCATTTTACAATCGCAATACACTCAACAATATCCACAGTCAACGCCTTATGGAAGAGTCACCTCACACCCAGGTCTATCAAACTTCAGTAAAGCCAGTTATTTGGTCTCGTAACCACAGTCAGGTTGTACCACTGTAATGACGTCACCCTTCTCAAACTATGACACCGATTCACAGTATTCTCAACAGCATTTCGGATCATCATTGTGTGATGAAAGTAACAACTCATCTCTTGTAGAAACTGCTTACTCCACAGATGCAGATTCTTAAGTACGACCAGGTTGTTGTAGTAGACCAGTGCTGTCTCCCCAAGAGGAAGAGCACTTGAGTGATTTTATTATTCCAAAAACTTATCAGAATTTAAATCAACGTAGGTAGGTATACCTACAACATTATTTTGTATGTTTTTTTTAAATAAATGAATACAAATGTAGAAGAAACTTGCTTACCGTTATTAAGTCACTTAGAACTGTACTTAAAGCTTCACACACATCTGGTACAATCGCAGAAATGCTTTGCTTGGAAATTTTGAATAAATACATCAGACTGGTATAGGAATCTCCTGTTGCCAAAAATTGCAAAGTCAAAGCCAATATTTCCCTGGATGAAACACACTTCCCATAATTTGTATCTGGTTTCGATATTATCGGTTCTAGTAGAACCAAGAGTTTTTCAAAATCTGCTACAGACATACGGCTAAAATTTCGAAATAACTTTGGTCCTCCATTTCTGAATCTCTTAGCAAAGGCACTCCACCATATCTTGAGCGATTTTTCAATAAACCTCTTTGCCACCACCGCCTAGTCTTACGTTTCTTATTTTTCGTTTTATTAAAAATATGCTGCACAAGCAATGATGAGATCGCTTTCTTCGTCGCTTTCCAACGATGACATTTTTCAAATTTAATTATTTCAATTTTTATGAAAGTGCAGTTCTAGTTCGAACTTTTCATCGAACTGGACCGAACTGAACACATAACTGTAACTCTTCTTGTGTGGACGATGTGTTTGGGAGCTGCTCGGGTTTAATTCGGGAGCTGTTCTCGAACAGCTCGCAAATTCTTTATTTCGGTCTGTACCCAACTTTAAGCATTTCAAAATATTTTCCCCCAGTTCAAGGGTTAGGCGACAATGCTCAAGTGGTTAAAGGTACGACTAAACTAACAATTGCATCACGGCATAATTTAGATAAAAAAATTTCGGTTAATGCAATTTTAATAGATAAAATTACGGATAGGTTGCCTGAATAAATATAAATGTAGTGAAATTTAAACGATTTGATTGTTATACCAAAAGAAAAGGCGTGTTGTTGAAGATTCTGAACAAATGTTAACATGAATCAACGAGTATATTTATTTCTCTGCAACTGGCAAATAGTAATGGAGGATTACATAGAATAACACCATTGTTCAGGAACTATTTACAGTAATACCGAATGGAATGCTAGTTATGATTAATAAGAGGTTTTGTATCTGCTTATATTAAAAACATGTGCAAATTCTTATTTCCTCGAACTTACAATAATTATTCTGGTGTTATTTGGAATAAATTATTGTCAATTTTTTTATACAGATAACTGATTGACAGTGAATGGGGAAGACGTTGGTTGTTCTAAAAAAACACTCATTTTATCGTTCTATTGATTAATTTAAATCATTTAAATATCTACTTTATGGACAAATATTTTTGATTTATCACATAAGATATACATATAGAGAAACACAAATGATAATTGAAAATTTACATTGATAAACAGAATATCCTAAATAACATTATAACATTTTTTTCCTGAAATGTTATGATTGAACGCCACTGAATGAAATATTTATTTGGGAAATTAGATTTGTTGTCGCTTTGTAGGAGTGCAAATTGCCCCGGCACTGCCAATCGATAGAGACGTTGAAGACAGCTACCATTTTCTATAGGTAGTCGACATTTTCGTAAAAATGTATCATTAAGCTCAGAAATAAATAAATACATTATCATTTCTTTGCCTCCCTGAAAGAGAATTTTAATTTTTATTTTCTTTTCACTACGGCTTCTCCATTATTCTTGCGATTTGAAAAACGTCTTTTATAATTTCGTTTCTGCTTTCTTTTCGTAATTAGGTTGCTGAAACACCCACGTTCATATTTGCTGTATTGTGTACTCAAGAAAATTCCAAATCACTTCAGTTATTGGAAAAATATTAAAAGAAAAATGCCACAAAGCATTTAAGCTTTCACTATATTCTTAATAACATTTTATCGACAAATAAATTTAATTTGGAAATTAATGTATAATCGCTATTATGTCTTGAAGCTTTCTATAGAATGATACTCCCAAAGTAACGTTAAAAATCAAAAACTAAATAAATTTCAAAAAACTTTAGTTTATTCTAAACAAAACCTTGTATTATTGTCGTTGGACGTAATTCGCGAAAGTGAAATGTACCAGCTGAAACTTTCCAAATAAATTCGCTATATTTATCAAAGTCTATTCTATCCGATGTTGAAAATGACATATTAATTACAACTCCAGTTTGAAGACACAAATCCAGTTTCTGAATGCACTCCGATATAATTAACCGTCGGCTAAAATTAGATGCAAAGCTCAAGACAATTAAAATAATGAGGATTTCACAATGATTCTCGTTCTATTATCTGTACTATGAATGAAAAATTAATCTGCCTTCCTTACAGAATTAGATTGTTAGCCAAAGACTATTTATACAATGAGGAGGTATGTCCTCTTTGTACTTAGTTGAAATAAGATCTTTTGTTGGTGCTCTTTTCAAACGTTTTGTGTAGAGGACAATATGAAGTCTATGGTTTTTTTTGTTGGCTTTGTTTAATTCTCCGGCAGGCCATATTTCGGTAATTCAGTAATTATATTGTGTTTTCTTAATATTGTGCAAAAATTACTTCACTGCTGTACCTAGAGGAGTAATAATAACCTTTGAGAATTTCCTTTATATTACAGGAGAAAAAAGCCACCTTTTGATCCGATTCAAAAATTTTAGCCCAAGCGTCAGATTCCAGTATTTTCACTATAATTGTATTTTTTGCAAGGAACATGATGTAATGTAGCGATTAATATACGAGCATGTTGTACGATACGAAACGAACTGAAGACGAGTTTCATATATAACATAGGAGTGTATTAATGACCAATGGAATTTTCAAATTTTCACGTACGTTTTGTGATTTTATAAGAAAAAACCGGTCTGAAAGGGTTAGTTCCAATTATTTGGATCGTTATCGTGAATAATATGTTTGCTTTTGGACTCACCGGAAGGAAAATGTAGTAAGAGAAATAGCAGGGAAAATGCATTGAAATGTATTGTAAAAGAAATGGGTATAACTGGGTTTACTACAGCTGACATCAAGAATAAAATCAAGACGATGAGAACAATGTACAATAAAAAACATTCACTGGTTTATAAACGTGTCTCTTCAGACGGTCCTTAACTTTTATACAATTTCCTTCTTCTCTTCATCCTCTAACGCTGGTTCCTTTAACAACCCTTCTGATGCTCCAAACTTCTCAATTTCCATTCTCTCACCCAACATCGACAGGTTTTCTGTCTTATGTCAAAAAAACATTTGTCAGGTTCGTTTTTAACACATTCACCAACTAAAGAATTCGACGCCATCATACTGCAACTGGTTTATCAATTTTAAATTTACTAGCAAACTTAAACCAATATTACCCGTGTGATATCGCCTTTACCCTTAATTATCTACTGTCTAAGGGATTTATACTCGTGACTTAACTTTCAGTGCATAAGTACCACTTTACGATAATCATAAGCTCTTTCTTTGATCGAAAAACTTCGATATGATATATTTAATTCCATTTTTTTATATTTGTGATATTCTCTAATAGAACATATATCGCAAAGTGCAAAAACTAACCACATGCGCGGTATTTCAAAATTCCATCTTAACAATTTTCTACATCTACCTTCTATATATGTGCGGATGTTATTCTTGTTTTTGATACGGAAGCAACGAAAGCACAAGAAAAATCTTGAAACTTCATATTACTTATCAAATCTATCCAGCAACGTTGTCAGTTGTAATAAGAAAAATGGAATTAATATTTCATAAACTAAGGTTTACTATGATATGTATATTTATATGTATTTCATTTAAAAGTAAATTACATATTACAGTTCATTCATTCAACTCATAATAGCTAATATGTCTGAATCAATTTGTTGTCCTTGTCAATGTGACTCTTTTAATTAAAAGAAAAGTACAACTTTGAATTTTTAAATACATTTTTGAATAGCTGCAACCTATAATTACTTAAATTTGTGGATAAATATGATGACAGATTAAAATATATAATCATGTAGATAAATTAGAGAAGAGATTATTTGAATTGTCTCAAACTTGAGCGGATTCGTATTAGTGAAATTGCAATAGTAAAAAAAAATCATTTTCCTCTCTACGGGAGTAGAAACCAATAATGATGATGATGAATGTGGAGTTTCACTCAGATTAGCGATTATTGTGCGATTTATGATGCTACTCCGGATGAGAACTATACTTTTTATCTGATACTAGAGCACTTGAAATGGGGATTCCTTTAAAGCCAGAATTGATGATCAATTCATGAGAAATAGTTAGGCTAATATTCTGAAACTTGGCTTAAAGAAATATTGGTTGGAACAATGTTGACATTTCGACATCTTTTTTCAATTGCTCGAATGACCTTGACCACAATGACTTTCCTATGAAATATATTTTTTTGGAATTATTCATTCTCTAGCCTATACATACAAGTATGTCGCAGGATACTAGTATAATCTATAATTTTTATTAGTCCATATTGGCAATGACATTGAGAACTGTAGCTGCTACTGCAAAGTCGCCTTACTATAATGTAAATGTAAAATATTATTTTGCTGAATTCTACTTGCAATTATGGCAAAGTATTTGGCTATCAGTAGAAACACAATTTTTTTCATTTCGCAGTAGCACAGAACTCTTATGTGATAAGTAAATTAATTCTATGAAGAAGTTTTGTTAGTAGTAGCAAAATCTGTTCGTATTGTTAAAGATTGATCGTAAGGCCGGGGACATATTATCCAGGCGATCGCTCGGTCCGGGTTTTGCCTGGATCAGGGAGAAATTTGGAGTGTTGAACACGCGACCCGGGTAAACGCCCGTATTGTGCTAGGCTCTAATTTTACATCAATAGTCTGTCAGTCTTTTTGTAAATATGAAATTATCAAGACGTAAGAAACTTGCTCTCCTTTGTTTACTTCCCAACCGATGGAAAGAAAACGCTTCAAAAGTATTTGGGTTCATCCAATTTTAGAAAAAAGATAACTTTATGGCGCAATCTATTCATTATTTTCAGAGTTGCGGGATGATAATCGTAACTTTTCAAATATTTTCGAATGTCTGTGGCGTCATTTGGCAAACATCTGCAGAAGATGAATATGCACATTCAAGGACAAGATACCAACATGAGAAACTACGTTCTACCGCAAGGTATGCTTACAGTAAGCTTAATGTAGGTTCGCTTTATCTTATATAATACTTTTTTTTCCACTACTAGCTATAAAGTAGACAAGTATTGCGTATTCTAGCCAACTGAGAAGTTGAGTTTTTCTATTCGTGGTCAATAATTTTCTCTATTGTTAACCTAGGTCAATAATGGGCAAATTCAAATGTTTGAGAATCCAAAGATAGTAGTTTAACAAAAACTTGTGCAACATAATTTTGTGTACCCAGGAGATTGTCTGCTTGAAATTTACTAACACGATAAAATTATTTGAATTAAAACGCAATTAGTTCCAAATTTGCGCTCAACCAATAATGACTGATGACATCCCGTAACTACAACATGGCAATTATTACAAACGTTGGGTGCGTTCGGAAAACACAACAGTTGCAAAACCTTTGGGTGAATGTTCTGTGAACGCACTTTGATCATTGAGCGATACTCAACATGTTTGGTTAGCACAACACGTTGCAGAATGTGATGTTTTTATATTAATCCGATAGATACAAAAGTATGAAACGTAACAATAAACGCTGGAATGATTTCTTCATGATTCCTGTTTATTTCACGAATACCATGTATTCTCACGTTATAATCGTGTGATAATGGTTCCTTCTATTGCATGGGCTATAATATTTCTGTTTATATCAATTAGATTGTATCTAGCCATAATTTCAATATTTATACTTTCCACAAAATTATCGTTCAAAAGACATACGTCAACCATTCGTTGCTCAGTGAGCGGTTGAGTGATAAGTTATATTTTCTGGACGCTTACGATGTTTGAAAATAAGTTTTACTAGTGGAAATGTCAATCTGCATCGGACTACTTTTTGTTTATTGTTTATTAGCGGAACGGCGAATTTGCATTCCTCTGTAACTAGATTTTTACAAGAAACATTTTAATTTTTGTCCTAAATTTGGCTAGTAGTGGAAAAAATCGTATATACACCACGGTGGTGAAGACATTTATGGGCCTCGCACCTTATTCTGCCCGGGGCAAAGCACCTCGCAAAATAATATTGGTACTCGGTCAATAATAACAGTCTTCACCACCTTGGTATGTAATATATACTATTGAGTGTAGGAATATATAACCTTTAACTTTATTATATACTTCTTCCTATCTAACAATACTCCTCAATATAACAGTCAACAACAGTATAGGACTAGTATGAAACAACTAAATTCAGTTTTAGTAATTTTTTTTCCATTTTATTTATATTAAAGGTCTATTCACACTGATCAGTCACGTCACCGTTCCGAATCAAAACCGTCCCCGGCCAGTTTCGGTCATAATGGCGGATATATTCACATCTACCAGTCAGGTTATTTTGACTGCATCCGGTCTTTTATTGTATCAAGTGCGCCGAGGGCCTTGAAGTGTACTTTTCTATATTTTTGGGATGCAGTTTTCGGGAAAGGACCTGGCTGTCATAGCATTAATGTTCACCAGGAATTATTAGTTCAGTTGAATAAGTTCAGTTAAGTAAGACTGTCTGTATCAGATTGAAACTGATGAAAGTAAAATTAGGCTGAGTTTTCTTGTTCTTTTTGGATATTATCATCCGAATTTTGTATTTCGGTTGGTGAAAATTGACTCGACATTGTAGACGAGGAAGTTGAAGTTGAAAAAAATTGACAATTTAGCATCCTGTTAGTTCCTTGTTGTCCCATAATTGTTCCATATTCGTATTTCTGAACAGTGTTAAATATTTCAGCTTTAGCTAAATGTAAGTGGTGTGGTACGGAGAAATTTTTAAAGTTGCAGCAATGCTAACTAAGAAAGTGTCAACTGGGTGTTGAGGTTGTACTATTTTGATTTTTTGAAATTATATATTCCATCAATTTGCTTGCAGCTGTTGGTTCATTATCTGGTTTTATAATTTTTCTTCTTGGAGTATGATTTGGTGGACGCATCATTGGACGTGAATCATCTTCGCCTTCTTGGATGGTTCTTGAAGTATGATTTCAACGCATCTTTGGACGTGAATCATTTTCTCCTTCTTGGAGGTGATGATGAGAATTATCAGTTTCTTCCCTTGTATGTGGTGTGACCTCCTCACTTTGCACTTTACTAATTGATTCCCTTTCCTCAAATGGACATTTTTTTTAAACATAACAGTTCTGGGTATTTATAATTTTCTATTTTTTTTGCGCTCTGACCACTCTTTGCAGCGTTTCTTTTAAGGGACTTCCTATAAGTATCTCTGATGTTGTTCCATCTCGATTTACATGCCACTTCTACAACATAATAAAACATCATTAGGTCTATTTTTATACTGTTCTAGGAACCTAGCAACAGGTTATTCACTGCGAACTATTTCATTCAGTTGCCGTTTGGGGCATAGCACAGTGTACTAAATTGTAATGGAGACTTGTAAAATAATTGGTGACGTCCTATTGAAGGAAATGATGCCAAAACCTACCTAAGAAATGTGGAAATCCATTTCCGATGATACATATACAATTTGGAACTTCCCTAACTGCATAGGAGCTTTGGATGGTGAACATATTACCATCCAAGCACCCCCAAACAGCGGGTCTATATTTTACAACCACATAAAAACATTTTTCTATAGTTTTATTGGCACTTGTTGATGCTCACTACATTTTTATTGCTGTGGATATTGGTGCCCATGGGAAAGATAGAGATGGTGGCATACTTGGAAAATTTAATCTTGGCAAGAGACTTGAACGGGACGCTCAATACCAGGAAAAACAGCGTTACCAAATACATCGGTTGAGCTTCCATACGTAATTGTAGGTAATGAAGCGTTCCCGTTAAAAAGTTATTTAATGAGACCATACTCGCGTCAAAATTTGAATAATTCAGAAGGAATTTTTAATTAACGCCTATCTCGTGTAAGAAGAGTTGTGGAGAATGCATTTGGCATTTTATCACAAAAATTCAGGATATATAAGGTCTGTTGCAACCAACACAAAAACCGTACAATTACGATACAAACCCAGTTGACCTGCTGATTAGTGAATATAATAAGTCTGTGTAATTTACATCAAATTGGCTGCGTTACTGAGTTTGTACGGTACTAGAACGGTATTTACTTCGGTTGGAACAAACATATAACAGGCGGATTCAGGCTACAGCTCAAAACGTCGACCATATAGTGCTTGCAACTTGTGTACTTCACAACTTTATAAAACAATATGATCGTAACACGTACAACTATGAAACAGAAACAACTGTTCCTTCTCATAGAACCACAAATATGGGAAATTCGCCCTTTCAAGGTGGGAGTGCATCACGGCAAGCTTTTCGAATAAGTGAAGACTTTAAAAACTTTTTCAGTTTCAGATGTTGGCAGTTTACCATAGCAACATGAAAAGATTATATAAATGTAGGTCATGTACTATATATGCGGTTTGTATTTTGTCTTCATATTCATAAATTGTTTTTTACTTACCATCTAAATATAATTATTCTCCAATTTCCTTCCATATCTCATTTTTAAACCCATTATCCGTATATTTATTATTTGATAAGTCATAAAGAACATGATATTTTCTAACACATTCGATTAACTTTTCATCATCGGCCATTTTTCCCATAATATAGATTACATTAGATTAACTTTCAACGGAGTTACAATGCACTGAAACCTAAGGTTTATTGTGCCCCCCCTATCAGAGCTGTTCTCGCTACTACTACAGCTCGCCTTCCAGTTCTAGGGTTCTAATGAACTCTAGTATTTGCAACGGCTTCAACGAGGTTATATCCTCACTTTTACAAGTTTCTTGTCCGAAGCATTTCTTGCGTTGGCTTTCAATGGGGAGGCATTCCAGAACAAGGTGATCCAGAGTTTCATCATCCTCCCCACAGAATCTACACTCATCAGTTTCTGCTAGACATATTCTCATTAGGTGCCTCCTAAGACGGCGGTGTCCTGTAGGAAATTACGCGAGGAGATGTAGCTTATTTCTACTGAGGTCCGAATATTTTTTGGATCTAGCAGTGTCAAAGTTCCGCAGGAACTTTTTGGAATAATCCAACCCGGGAAGGCACCCCCAGAGTGCTTCTCTTTCGGTTTCCTCTTTCTTCTGAAACTCTTTCTCATAGGAGCATTTTGCTACACCACAGAAAGGCTCCGGGCCAATAAAGGGCATTTGTGCTCCTTTCCTGGCAAGCGTATTGGCCTCTTCATTTCCCGTGATTTCCGAGTGGCCAGGAACCAAGACTAAAGAGACCCTGTTATTTTTGCCTAATTCATCAAAGTTTCTTCCGCACTCCCATGCCTACTTTGAGTCAATGACATGGGAGCTCAATGCTTTGCGATCTGCTCGACTTTCAGAATGGATCGATATGTCACATTTCTGATAGTTTCTTTCTAGGTTTATTTCCACGCATCTTTCTATCGCAAGTATTTCTGCCTAAAAGACGCTCGGGAAGGAGCCTAACATTCCATAATATAACGAATCAATGAAATACGAGTGAAATAAAAAGCGGCAGTCAAAATCAAAAATATCGTTGGAAAGAAGGTGTCTGTTGACGGTTCGGTGACGGCAGCGAGACTGACGGTACTGATTCGCGCCGGCTTAGTGTAAACAGCGGCACTTAACTTTCAAAAAAATATATTTTTGTCACTGATACTTCTTGGAACTGACTGAACGGAAACGTTACGTGACTGGTGTGTATGGATAGACCTTTATTCAGTAGGTTTAGGAAAGAATAGAACTAGATTATAATTTTTAAGTACTGTATAATGAGATTCGACACACAACAAATAAATAAAATGTTATATCTGAAAATGGAGAGTGGTAGACAGGTGCCGGGCGCTTGATCGTCCGGGTCGTATATTCACTTACATTTAATACAATGCCCCGCTACCTGTCTTCCGAGAAAAACACGCGAATACTTTTGTTTCCGGTTCGGGCATTTACCCGGCCGGATGTAATGTGCCATGTCCATATCCTTCAATGTACTTCTACTTTTCCCGAATCCGGGCAAAACCCGTACCAAGTGTTCGCCCGGATCGTGTGAAAAATTTTAATTAAAAATATACTTGCCAAGATATGGGATGCTAATCACGTCAGGTCTAGTACTGCTCCTACTAATATAAATACTATGTGCTACGATCGCCGTCTAGGTATTAGCAGCACTTCCACATTCTGTGTAAAATATTTAATTAGTAATATCTCAAGTCTAAAATTAACAAATAGCGAGTCAAGTTGGCAGCAAATTCAAACCGAATTTGCTTTTTTATTATTTATGACAAGGAAAGCTGGGAACACTTTGCATTAGACAAGGAAAAATTGGGAATTACGTTTTTTCTGACAGTTTTTACTTTTACGCCCAACCTTTCTATATGCGAGAAAGGTATTGGTTTACCCTAAAAAAAATGGGATTTTGATTTTTTTTTGAGTTATTTATACGTTTTCCATCAACAACACGAAAAAACGGTTTTTAGAAAAAAAATCCTGTGTGTATGTCGTCGTCGTCGTCGTCGTTGTCGTCGGCCACTTTCCCTTACATGTCTTGTTAGCACGATACAGTCTCCGGAGTGCAATAAGTCAGCAATTTTATGATTGAATATTGTTGAGGACATGTCACAGATGATCCCTATTGATTTTCAGTTCACCAGAGCCAGTACAACACCCGTTGTACTGTAGGTACTGAAGTACGACATTTTGTAATTTTTTGAGAAATTTCAGTTTGTTAGCACGGTACAGCCTCCGTAGTATATACAAGTGACCAATTTTATGATTGGATATTATTCAGAGCGTCTCAAAGATGAACCCTATTGATATTCAACTTAGTAAAGCCAGTACAACGAGTGCTATGGTACTTGAAATACCAAATTTTCATTATTTTTGGAGAATTTTCAGTTTGTTAGCAAGATACAGCCTCCAGAGAGTAGACGATTGATCAATTTTATGATTGAATATTGTTCAAGGTGTCTCACAGATGTGCCCTATAGATTTTCAGTTGACTAGAGCGAGTACAGCGGGTCCTATAAATCCAGATATACTGAAATTTTCGTTATTTTTGGAGCACGATACATCCCCCGAAGTGTATACAAGTAGCAATTTTATGATAGAATATTGTTCAGGGCCACAGATGCGGAAAAGTTAGTTTTAATCCTTAACACCGTTTATTTTCAATTTTTCTCCTCATAAAATCGTTTCGCAATTATACATTTAACGACTCATTTTTATTTATACTTATAGATTAAAGTCGAAAATAAAATCTGCGCTACTGTGCATATTTGATCAACGCGGCAACAGTGGTCGTGAACGATGCACTTCAAAATTGTCCATTGATTGAATAAAGCCTTAATGGCATCCAATCATTCATATTATCAGCAGCACCTAGATTATGCCCTTATACGTATACTGGTAGTTGCTTTGATAAACAGCCACGAATAAAATGCATTATAATTGGATTTCTTGTACATTTTATGCATTACTAACATTTTCCGCTTTAATGTTTGTAAATTGTTCAGTTATAAAAGACGGCGTACACTTTTGTTGTACTCGACTGGCTATAATTTATAAATTTTTTCACCGGTTGAACCAGATCCTACCGCGATATTGTGCTCAACGATTTATAATGTTCTTGCTTCAATTATTTATCTTGTGGTGATTACTCTTTTGGTACCACAACGATTACTTTTTCATTATTTAAGCAAACAATATCTAAACTTATTTTAATGGTACTAATTGAGTGATTTGATTATTTTCCTGTAATTAAACTTTTGTTTATTATATTTATTGTCTGCCATAAAAATACTCTACGAAGACTGCAAAGGAACGCAGTGGGGATCATTTGGACGATATTCATAACACTGAGGTTAATTTTATAAGCGTGAATATCTCATTGAGTACTAAGAGATCATTGAAGGAAGGCAAATGAAAAGAAATGTTAAATAAGTAGTGTAAAAGTCTGATTCGTGTGTCTCTTGAAAACGTGGAAAACTATTCACGAAGAAATATACAATGAAACGTAATTTCAGTAGCTGAAGAAGTCAATGTATTCAGTCAGCACACATCATGATATTTTAAAAAATACAAAAATCGCCAAAATTCTTGGTCCCCTATATTTTGTCAAAAATACGCAGTGCAATTTTGAATTATTTATTCATATCGTTAATGTGAAAAAAGAACAATTTACCACAACAATAAAGTGCACTAATCAGTATATCCTCCTCTATTCTCTAGTAATGCATTGACCCCCCTATGCATTGACACGAGAAGATTATTAATTATGTTTACCGGTATAATGTTCCTCAGTGTAGTGAACACATCGGTCGAAGAAAGTCACCTGCAAGAAGTAGCCCAACGGAAAACTTAGTCACTGATTCGAACCAAGTATTTCCAGAAGCCCTTGCCGCCGGAATCGACACAATAACTGAGATTTTTATCTCAACTTGTCCTTTATAGGACAATTGCGTTTATGAAAATAGTGCCTCACTATTTATGAAATACCGCTCTTGCTAGAGCGGATTTTATTTATGAAAATCGCGTAACCAACTAAGCGATAGCGAAGAACCAACTAGAAGTCAACCGACATTCAACTCACACAAGACGAAAGGATCAAGATTCAGCTGAATATAAAACACTAACAGGCAGGCAAAAAGGGTCAGGAAACCTTTAACCAGGGAAGAAACTCCCTCCGGCAGTGAGTCCGCTGCCGGCTTTTGTCCGCCAACCGTCACCACTAACAACTCCGCGCACAACGGAAGATTCATCATTTTGGCTCTTCCGCCATCATGTCTCCCAATCGCTCCATGAAAATCCGGAGCATGAAAACTCCGCCACCATCCATCTCTTCGAGAGAAGACTTTCCCGAACTCGTCAAGAGGTCACCCACCAAACCATCTATGAGCCAAGATGAGCGAATCGCCAACCTCGAACACCAACTCGAGATGGCATTCAAATAAATAACCCGTCTTAAAACGGACCCCGACGAAAAACGACAACAAGCCTCCCGTAGCTCATCGCCTACCTACTCGGCGAAAACCCACCAATCTCAAAAATCTCATCAATCCCTAGTTACCACCAACAACCAATCGGGAGACTACACTCGCTTAGGCACTATGCCTAACCAAGAACGTAGGATCCCCACGCCACCACCCCCAACCACCCAACAACAACAACCACCTAGACAACAACAGCAACGACAACTACCCCAACAAACCAGGCAACCCCGTCAAACCCAACAAATCCAACTTCAGACTCTCAACATTCGAAACCTTCCACAGAAATACACCTCCCAGAGAGAACTCTTCAACCTTCTCAACACTAACGAGCTGTTGAGAGGAGATATCGTACACCTGAAGGCGAACTCCAACAGAACCGCTCTTCTCAAAATACCCTCTCACATCCCCTACGAGTCTTTAGCAAAACGGCTACGTGACACCATCGGTGACGACGAAGTCACCATTATCCCCCTCAGCCCCACTCGCCAAGACCGTCAACGCTCTCGATCTCGCAAACCCCATTTTTCTCTCGTCTGTAGAAATGTAGACACCACCATTACCGACCAAGAATTTGAGGCCATCCTCAACGACCTTAACTTCACCGCCACCAGGTCCTGGCGCATAATGTCTCGCCGTCATGGCAAAATAACATCAATGTTTCGGATTCTGACTGAATCCGAAAGAGACTACCACCGGGCCCTCACCTACGGCATGGACTTCCACGGCCTCATACATCAATGTGAGGCTTCCAACCGTGCAAACCCGCTCCCCGCAGTACCGAAATTCTGCAACCGGTGCTCCAGCACAGGCCACCTTGCCGAATTCTGCAGGGCCAAACCGGTCTGTCCCTCCTGTGGAGCTCGCAAATTTCCCAACGCCCCATCTTGCAAAAATTGCGGCGGTCCACACCCCGCTTTCCACCCTCGGTGCTCCAAGCGGTTGGAGGCACCGAAATACGCACAAGAGATCGCACCTGTGACTCTTGAAAAGCCACCGACCCCATACGACCTGACCACCGACTCCAAGATCTTAATCGAGATCTTGGCAACTAGCATAATGAACGCCGTCCCGACTGCCCGTGGCCTAGTGGCCGACACATTAACGCCCCTCGTCCCCTCCTACTACGGATACAATTTTTCCGTAACAAATGGCGCTGGCAACCGCGTCCACTTCGCCTTCGCCCCCAAAAGACAAAATTAAGTCATGGACTTTCTTACCGGGACCGTGAATTGCCAAGGTCTACCCAGGAAGCGACATATTCTCAAACACCTTCTGCACTCCCAAAACATACGAGTACTATCTATCACAGACACTCTTTTAAAGAACCCTCCTCGCTTCGCTGGCTACACCACCTTCCATCTAGACAGGAACTTCTACTGTCACGGCAACGGACTTCTCGTCCGAAACGGACTCCCCGCGTCACCACACCCACTCCCTGCATCTCTGTCTCAATAGAACTTGGATTGCATAGCCATCGACATATAGTGGAATAATACCACGACGACATTCTTTTCCTACTACAAACATCCCAATCAACCACTATCAATCGATCTCCTCGAATATGCATCCTCTCTACCACGAGCCATAATAATGGGTGACTTAAACTCACACAACAATCTTTTCGGTGATACACACACCAACCTCAACGGCAAACTACTCGCCGACCAACTCGTCTCACTTCCCATCTCACGGATTAGAAATAATAATCCAACCCTAGTAAGTCACCTCGGATCCTCCATAGTCGATCATATAATCTGCACAGACAGAATAATCACCCTCATCGACGACGAATGCTTTATAGAGGACCCGATTACATCAGACCACGATCCACTTCTGGTCAAAACCGCGTTACACAATCCGATACCACCACCTTCAACAAATTTCACTTTTCGCGATTTTAAAAAAGCCGATTAGAATTCCTTTGCAAACCACGTCTCTACTAATTTACCACAACCCGTCATTCATCAGAGTACTGATGACATAGATAATCAAGCAGAAGAATTCCAATCCCTCTTAATCGATGCACAAGACATCGCCGTCCCCCTCACCACCGTATACACCAATTTTCATGCCCTTCCGCGAAGAATTCTGCAAAAAATTCGTCAGAAAAGACAGTTATACAGGTTATACGTCCGCACTCGAGACCCCGCCGTCAAAACACAATGGAACCGTCTCAACGCCCAGCTTCGGTACGAAATAAATGCTGAAAAGCAGAGAAGATGGAAGCCCGAAACAGCCGGACTGGACTTCAGACAAGGGCGCGTGCAAGGACATAAGATCTACACATCCGAAGACAAAGCCACCGCCTTCAAAAATAACCTACAAACTGTCTTTTCACCACTCGATAACCCCCGATTTCTCAGGGACTTTGCCGTCGAAAACGACATCATGACTCGAAATATTACTCGAAGCCCGTTCACATCCCACTAAATGAGAACTCTCCGCTTCTTACACCTTTCACAATCGAAGGAGTTCAGCTAGCGTGCCGAGCGGGGAGAAACAGTGCCCCAGGACACGACGGAATCTCGAGGCAGACACTTAAAAACCTGCCAGAAGAGGTCTTCCCTCCGCTCTGCGCCCTGCTGAACGCCTGCCTGGCATTCTCATACTTCCCTCGTTGTTGGAAATCAGCCAACGTAGTTCTCATCCCCAAACCCGGCAAAGACCCTTCAAAGCCTGAATCTTACCGCCCCATCTCATTAATCAGCGTTCTAGGTAAAGTCTTTGAACGCTTGTTGAAAGAACGAATCTGGGACTTCTGTACTGAAAATAATATAATTCCGGCATTTCAATTCGGATTCAGGCCGGGCCACTCTTGTCAGAACGCCACCACCAACCTTCAAACAATCGTCACCCGAGGTTTAAATCAACGACACTGTTCTGCTGCCATCCTCATGGACGTTCAGAAGGCTTTCGATTAAGTCTGGCACGCCGGACTAGTGAGAGCTACTGAGCATCCGATTGCCAAACCAAATCGTCAAATTATTATATTCTTACCTCACCGACCGATCGATCAGCGTCAAAGTTGGTTATAGCATATCCGACCCTTTTACACCCCAAACTGGCGTTCCGCAGGGATCGATACTCGCTCCTCTATTATACATAATTTATAATTTATACGTATGATACACCAATTCCACGACATCCCTGTGATAACATCCAGCTATATGCGGACGACACCGCACTAATCATTCCTGCCACAGGCATTCACTCTCTCAACATTCGATCCCAAAATCTACTGTCTCAATTTTCTAGTTGGTGCAGGAAATGGCAGGTGACTCTCACTCAAAAAACCCAAGCCATCGTTTTCCAACACACTGATACCAGGAGCGAACGACTTCTACCTACAAACTTCCGCCTCGTGCAACGATACATGGTTCGTCTTCAACATTTAAGCTCCAATCCTAGACACTTTTTGTCACACCATCTCTGCACACTTTTGAGCTTCACTGCTTCGAATCATCATCCCCCTATATACCCCAACACAAACAACCCTCCAGTTATTTTCTAGCGAAAAGCCCATCCAACTCTCTCTAAATTCCATACACTTTTTAAACAAATTTTCCTAGACACTTCTTGAATAAATTTTTACTGTACATCTTTTCTACCCCCAACTCAAGTTCTCGGTCAACGCGCACAAAACCACCCAACACACCCCCAACCCAGCCCTTAAGAGGAAACCAATCCTACACCAGGGCAACACAAGAAAAGTTCAACTTCTCCCAAGAATACTCCATTCAACAAAACTTACTCACGAACTTCTCTCTCTTTTCACGATGTTTCTGGACGGATTATTCCTGGAGGATTGTTTCTGTTGGAAATTGCTCGTTCAACATAATGCCACAGCTGCTGAATCAATCGGGTTCATGTCTGTCGAGTTCGCCGGCTAGTTCAATCTTAGGATATTACCTTCTTACAATACTGCTTGCACTCTTCTCTAACGGTGAGGTCTGGCATTGTCATCCTTAAAATTGGAATTGGATGGATAATGTTTGCCAAGGTTTGCCAAATAGGGATGACTTCCGTCACTCAGCAAACTGAATATTGTTTCCGAAAAAAGAAAGTTGCGCCATTGATGTAGTAGCCATTACCCGTGTTCCTGTGACCACTGTAAGCGACCATTTCTGTATCGAGGAAATAGCCTGGGTATTAGAAAAGGTTTTCTAGATCGCAAATCATGACCGTAATGTTTCGGTTCCGAGAACTAAAATTTGTTAAATATCGGTTCTCCTTTTCAATGATAGCATTTTGGTGATTTGTTCATATCATCTCTGATTAATGATGCAATTTCTAAAAATAGTAAGAGTACCATAAAAATACTAAGTGCTGTGATGATAGTTAAGATATCGAAGACACAAACACCAATCATAACAAAGAACGAGAAGCTAAGGTAAAGGCAACATCTACAACAGATATAGTGTTCATTTTGGACTTATACATAAAATGGATTGGAAGGAATATATGTTAAATGATCTATAATTATCCAAGTACTAGCAATGGAAGCTATCGATAAAGAGGCAGTTATCAATAAATTATGGAACTAACAGCTACACAAAAAAATGCTAGATGAAATGAGAAACAAAAGGAAGAGGCAATAGCAACAAGGGCGTACCCAGGTAGGGGTACGCCCCCTCCTAAAAGATAAAATAAACGTCAATTTTCCTGGCAAGTGGGAATTAAAAACGTGTTATCTACTTTGCGCAAAATGAAGTGTTGGAAACAAAATATCTTTTCAGTCAGATATTTAGATTTAATATTTTTTTATCTATAATTGAATATTCTACCACATTCGATATAGTATACTGTTAGCAAAACCGTCGCATCTCGTAGTTTGCGCTCCCGACAAGACAATCAGAGCCATCTAGGATCAAAGCCGAATACAATTTGGAGAAAACAACATCTAGCGCTATCTAGTTACGGACGACAGTACTTTTTTCAGTAAAGAGAAATATCATCAATTTATACGGTCAATAGCGACATCTTGTATTGAATATCAATACCACGAAGAACGTTCTAGCATGGACTATTCTCGAAAGGGAAGACAGTGATAGCAAGTATGAGACAAGGATAGAAATAGAGTCTATTATTTTCTACGTATTTCGGGGGCTCTTCTAATATTTGTATATATAAGCGGGATCGTGAGGCGGAGCAAGGCAATTCAGATCGAATACAATTCAATTCAGTTCGAAGTTTAAAACGAACGAATATTTCATGCGCCATAGTGTCTTATAGTTTAGTTGCGGCGACACGAGATTTACGTCTACTGCGCAACAACTGGAAATATTACTCCGTCAAATGGATATCAGGAAATTCTTTCAAAGAGGTGAGTCAAAACTAAACACATATGTACCTAATATGATTATTTGATTTGTTTAAGGGGGGCTCTCTTATAGGAAGTAAATGATATTTGAATGTGATGTTTTTATAGGTATCATGATCTTTATTTTCGTCCTATGCCTGAACACCGTAAGAGTTTTTAAGAATTTTGTGTATCCATTTTTTAGGGACAACACGCGAAAAAAGGAAAAAAGGTCGGGAAAGTAGCAGTGGAAGCGATGAAAATGACAACCATGATAAAACTACTCATGTAATGCCAAGATCATTGCATGCTAACATTGGACAAGCGTCACATTCTCCAGCAGACCATCCCAACAAACTTATGACGTCAACGTCGATCCTGAAATTATAGTGGACGATAACTATCATGAAAATGATCTGGGTCGTTATGTTGGGTTGGCTACCCAGCTATCGACGGAAAAGAAAAGGGAGTTGTTACAAAATCCATGGATCCCGCCCAGCAATTACGATTTTAAAAGTGATGCATTGAAAAGAAAATTCAATCAAGCTTGGTAGCATCAATATGCACCATGGCTAGTATATTCCAAGCGACTAAAAGGCGCTCTTTGTAAGCATTGTATTTTGTTCGTTCCGCCCATCAGCACTGTGAGAGGAATTTTGGGATAATTTATGGTCAGGCCATATATAAAGTTGAAAAATATGCATTAAGACTGCCGAAAGCATGAAACGACCAACCTTCACCTAACAGCGACAAATGCTGCAATAAATTTTCTTGAAAATGTTCCTGTAGACATCCAACTGCAAAGTGGACACCAAAAAGCAATCGATGGAAACAGACAAATATTGTCATCAATTATTTCATGTATAGTATTTTGCGGTACACATGATATGCCTCTTAGGGAAAAACAAGCAGATGAGGGTGATTTATTGGATTTATTGAAGTTGAGAATCAATTCAGGGGACGACAAATTAAAGAGTCACCTGGAAAAGTGCAGTCGCAATGCAGTTTACACAACGCCAAAAATACAAAACGAATTGATACATTTATGTGGCCAAGTTATTAAGGAGAATATAATAAGTGAGGTTCAGAAGACCATGGCTTACGCAGTCTGAGCTAATGAAACAGCAGACATAGCTGGGAAAGAACAGCTGTCAATAGGCGTCCGGTTCTACGACGAAAGCAAAAGGGAAATCAGAGAAGAATTTGTAGGGTTCGTTGAACTGAAAGCACGAAATGCTTCAGCAATTGCCGAAGTAATTGACAATTTCTTGTTTAGTTCTAACCTCCCAACCGAAGATTGAGTAAGGTTTGGATTCGATGGCTGTTCTACAATGGCATTTTGGGAGAAAAATATGCTCGTGCTTTATATTTTCATTGCTCAAGTCTCAAACTCAACCTTGTTGTGAATGATGCGAACGCAGTGCCAGAAATTAGAAATACTGTCGCCACTGTAAAGGATGTTATAATGTTTTTCAGAGAATCGACTACCCGTCGGAACTACGCTCCAAACCTATCACGATTGTGTGAGACGAGCTGGTCCGAAAAATATCAATCAATCAGAAAGTTTTCTCAACATTTCCCAGAGCTTGTGAAATCTCTAGAAATGTTAACCGTAGAGGAAAATTATGCCACCAGAAAATCTGCATATCAGTTGCATTCAGCCGTTACAAAACCAGTGTTTATTATTGCTCTACAAACAATAGCCAAATATTCAGCAGTTTTAGAACCAGTAGTTAACGCACTGCAAGCTAAATCGATCGACATCATCTCGGTGGGGGAACACATCAAACATATCAAGGACATTCTCAGAAATGACCGCGATTTTCCTGATAGAATAAGTGATGAAATGCTTCAAAAAGCGCGAGCTGTTGCAATGGGTTTGAACATAGAAATTTCGGTTCCACGTCTTGCGCACAAGCAAACGCATAGAAGTAATCCGCCATCAGACAATGATAACGAATATTGGCGGCGTTCCCTGATAATACCATACATTGAGATAACGAATATTGGCGGCGTTCCCTGATAATACCATACATTGATTCACTAATTTCATCGTTGAATATTCGATTCTCCCAAGAAAATACTCCGGCGTTTCCTTTAAGTAAGCTACATCCATTGTATATGACCAAAACCAGCATTACATACTTACACAAGAACGCAGAATCATTCTAAGAATTTTATAGCCTGGATATCACCGGAGAACTGGACCTTTGGCATAATTTATAGGTGAAGAAGGCTTTATCAGATGATCAATTAAGGGACATAGAAGTAGTTGATCTGTTCAACGAAGCCAACATTTTTTACCCTGCTGTCAGAAAGGCATTGATTATTTTAAGCACTATCCCATGCACTACGGCGATCGTAGAACGGTCCTTCAGTACGCTGCGAAGAGTTAAAACGTGGCTTAGAAGCACCACGGGTGAAGAAAGGCTTATAGGTTTATGTCTAATGAGCGTACATCGCAATTATTTAAAAGAAAACAGTGAGTTTATTGAAAAGACTGTCATAGACACATTTTCGGCAAATCCAAGAAGATTACTGTTAAATTAATATACATATATATATATATATATATATATATATATATATATATATAATGATTATTATATATATAATATTTTGTTTTGTGTCATAATCAATCTAATTAATAAAAGTCAATTTTCATGATTTTTTGTTTCAATATACCCGACCAACCATCTTCTCGAAACAGGTATGAGCTGCCCCCCTAGGTGAAATCCTGGGTACGCCCTTGAATAGCAGGAGAAGAAATTACCCTTTGGACTTAATATATGAGGAACAATTTCAAAAATGAGACTTGTAACAGTTAGCACAAGATTGATTTGGCTAAGGTTTCTATGTCTATTGATGGTAAACTAAAAAACAAAACTAATGACAGAAAAAATGTCTGAAAGATGTGATAAAAGGGACTGACAGGAGAATTTTTTTAAGTGAGTTAGAAAATATAGAAGATCACATTAAGAGTAGCTAGACTAGAATTACCATGAGACAGAAGAGCAATATACAATTTTGGGTTATATATGCGGGAGAATTTAAAAAGAAATTAGGACTACCATGGTAACACAAGATGGATAGTCACATCATGATCATAAAAAGGGCATTAGTATATTGAAAAAAAATATAGAATAAACAATATTTTGATTCATTGGTGATAACTAACCTTTCCCTATAATGGTTTTCCTAAACTATTTCTATAATTAGATGAATTACATTTATATTATGTATCAATATTATTTGTAATTAATCTTACGTTCTTGCGTTGGTATTTACCTACATATTAGGTAATACGCAATAAATTAGTATTTACTATTTAATTGATTAAGCGATTCATTACGGGATAAGCTGATAGGTTACATTTTACGTTCGGTTTAATTGCAATAAATAATTGAAAATAGTTAAGTCACTTTTTAGCGGATAAGATAGAAATAACGAAAAGCTGTTACTTTTATCGCCGGGTGCAGGCATAATTATTCAGACTTTCATTATTAGATTATCAAGATTATAACAAAAAAATAAGTACATACATAATATTATTCTTGATCTATTGTGATGAATTCGTAATAATTTTTTTAGATTATGAAATAATTGAATTTACTGTTTCGACCCAAGACATTGTGGAATCTACTCATATTACTGTTATGAATGAAACTTACGGTTCCTAAATAGTTCCACTACATATTGAAAAAATTATAGAAATTCTAATGAAACGGAATAATAATTGTCAATTTTTTTAGAATTTCGATAATTTTTACAATATATAGTGGAATTATTTAGAAACAGTAGGTTTCATTCATCAAACTTTTAGCAGTTAAAAACGGTTACTCAAAAACTCTAATTGACAATTTAGTTGATAGAAAGATGGATAAGCTTTTAATAAATGAGTCGTCATATGCATTAGACAAGAGGGAACAACCAAAATTTGTTAGCATTTCTTACTACGGTCCACTTTCCTATCAATTGGCCAACATTATTCAGAATAGAATAGGATATGAAGTAGCCTTTAAAACTCCACTAAACATAAAAACTATCTTTTTTCGAACCAAAGACCCAATTTCACAATTTGATAGAAGTGGGGTTTATAAATTGACTTGCAACAATTGTACCGCTAAATACATAGGGCAGTGTGGTAGGAGGTTTAAGTTGAGAATCCAGGAACACTTGACAAGGTATAGATCCGTTTTCTACAGACAATTGCAATTTAACAACCATTCTTTTGTGTTAGATGACAATTTTAAAATTTTACATGTTTGTGAACATGGAATTAGACTGAACGCTTTGGAGAAATTTTTAAATCAATTAATAGTGAAAATACTATATAATTAAATTTAAAATCAACTATTGAAGTTCCACCTCTGATTAGGATTTTAGATTATTAAAAATCATCTTCATTTTAGTGTGTTAACGATCAAATTATTTAAAACATTAGTTCTTCTAGTTCTGTTGTCTTGTCTTGTTTTTGCTGTTTATTTTAAATTCATGCTGTTATACGTCCCGTGTGAAGTTTTTTAATTGACTGATAAGTTACAGTTATTTGAATAGAATCCGAATTGCTATATTAAATTTACCATCACAATTGTTGCTTACCCTCCTCGAAGATGACTTTGTTAAGTCGGAACTAGTCGACATGTGGCAATAAAAACTTTGTACGAATTTAAGGATTTTAATACATTTACCTACACCTATTCTTCTTTTGTTATTTTTGTACTTCTGTATTTGTCAATGTTTGCGAAGGGTCTAGCTCATCTCCAAATAGCTTGGGTAATTTGAAAGTTGTGGATCATGTTTTTCATATACGCCTATGTTTCTGTGAGCTCTCGGACAATACCCTCCACCACTCTTGTCTTCGTCCTTAGTGTGAATTGTCTATGATTGTTTCGTATGATATTACTTAATTTACCAAATTCTGTCCCCATTAACCTTATTCGTCTATTAATATCTGCGTATTGCACGTATTTGTCTATTCTTATTGTTTGGCTCATATACGTAGTTATACTCGTTTTCAGTTTCTATTACTGTTTCGTTTAGAGTCAGTTGTTGTCTTTAGTACATTTTATGTATAATTTTTGTTTTGTACTGTGCTATCAACACCACATTATCGCCGTATCTGGTGAATTTCCTTCCTTCAACATTTATGTCTCTATCTCAATGAACTACTAATACACATGGAATGGCCCCTGAATATCTATTCAATGAACAGCTTATGCGGCCAACATTAGAGTAGAGGTTGGTTGTTATTTGTGTATGGTGAGATGTCCAAGAGTGAGAGATGGAGCTATTCGGGCAAAAAGATCGAAAATTACAATGTAGTTTAATGGGATAGTTAACCGTGAATTTTCAAACAACGAAATTTGGTAATCAAACACTAAAATACACAAATTCAACATGTTTCCAAACATCAATACTCCCTTTTTCTACCCGGAATAGCGCTATCTCACTATAGAATCAATCATATTAATAGTGCTTGGTTTTTCCTCCCATTGCATTTTCGTGAAAAGGTAGACTTGGGGCTACAACCACATACAAACACAATTTGCCTGTAATGTGTAGTTTTTGGTGCACAGTGAAATATAAAAACAAACACGTTCATCATATTAGTAAAATAGTTCTCAATAAGAAATGTTATTGAATAAATTCTACAATTGACTGATTTTATTACTGTTTCTCCTATTTCACTACGTAGTCAAAATTCCATTCAAAACTTTTATTCCAGGTATTTATTCGTGAATAAATCACTAAATTATACCATAGTTACAATTTAAAAATGCCAATCCATAAAGCTCTCGTTGAACGATTTTATCAAAATCATAAATGTTCAAAGCTCGCCGCTTCGTCACCCTCCGATAGTTTCCTGTCACGAAAAGTTATTATAGTAATGAAAATATTTTTCCGAAATCACCAGCACATGTATTATGTCTTTGACATCTTTGACGACCAACCATCATAATAAAGATTTGTAATGATATAATCGCTACAGATTTGTACGTCTGTCAGTGAAGCCATAATAATAGAGAACTTGCTATTGTCATCGCGCACTCTTAAACTGCCAGAGACGAATCAAGGTTTAAATTAAATTTCACTCTTGAAAGGTTTTACACAATAGAGAATTATATATCTAAAAATAAATAAATTCAAATTAATTGTTTCCATTCAGTCCATAGAACCGACCAACGAACAAGTTTTAAAACAGATATTGACATATAATTTGCAGTTAAGAGATTGAATAAAAAATGCAATAATAGAATCGGAAAAACGTTTCAAAAACAAATATTAAAAATAATGTGGGTATTGCGCAAAGAATATCTTCTAAATAAAATTAATACAGAGGTCCAAATTCTGTAGAAAATGTACACTTCCCAACTGAATTGCTTGCAGCCTTCTGGATTGTCCCGCACAAAAATTCCTTGTACCCTGGTGAATTCATTCACCAGCCAAATGGCCGATGATAGGGAACCATTCAGCCATAGCTGTACTCACTCTCTCTCCATTTAATATAATTGTTTATCCACTGCACCGAATTCACCACCAATATAATTTAGAAATCTAACTTCTCCGCGGTGCACTCAAACGAGCCACTTACTCACATCTCACACCGCATCACTTAAAAAGATCCAACCTCAACCCTGTAGAGGAAATAAATTTTACATCAGTGTCTACTTCTATCATCAAAAACACTAAAAACTAAAAAGCCCATTCTAAACAAAAATCACCTTCGAACATCTCTCTCACGCACATAAATTGATTTAAAAGAAGGTTAAGTTATTTTATTTCGAAATCTTGAACCCCCCAAATTGAACAACGGTGCACGTCTTCGGGTTAAACGTCGAAGAACTTTTACTATTGAGTGAATTCTGTCAGAATATGAAACTCGAACTGTGTTGATTCCCCGGATTCCATTTATAACCGGTATCTTCCAATCCACTATATGTGTCATATTGCAACATTGAATATCTGACATCTGTCAAACAATTCCAAATAAAAAATTGTTGACATTTTGGGGCATCATGGTCTTAGCTGTCCAAATAGCGCAGGTAGGTTTTCTCATTATCGGTTTTTAAACGACATTATACACTTGTAGCTAATAGCCCAAATATCTTAGAACCAGTAGGAATATGTAGAAGGGACGGAAAGCGTGATGCTGGTATGTCATATTTATATTTGCCATGGAGAGAAGGTAAACAGTTAGTTTGGGATGCTACTTTAGCTATGACTTATATTAACAAAACAAGTATTAGAGCTGGAGAAGCTACCCTTTCTGGCAAACAAAAAAAATATGTAACTACAACGAACATCTAAATAAATATGTTTTCATACCCTCTACTGTTGAGACCTTGGGACCATGGGGAGAAGACGCTTAAGCTACGGTTTACTAAGAAAGCAGAAACAGTATCATGCGGCCGTAAACTGCCATGATGCGACGTAAAAAGACAGTCTTGACGGTGGCTGTCGTTGTCAACTTAGAAATACAGTGGTTGTACACTTCGGTTGAGAATGGATGATTTAGATATAGTATTATTATAATGTTAAGAGATGATTGAAAAAAGTGCCACAGAGGGTGGATTTCAAATATTAGTGCATCGTCATCTGTACCGTAATGACGAAAAATTCAGGCAATACTTTCGTTTAACCTTATTGTTGTTTGAGCGTTAACCTGGCCCCACCCGAATTCAAAAGCATTTTTATTGTGAGCTGTTGGTGTGCTAGCTATAAAAAATGGTGTGCTAGGTGTCCTTTATCTATGCTATCATTTTGGCGAAAAAATTCCAACCGCAGGGGGGGCTAGCGTTAACCTGGCCCCACCCGAATTCAAAAGCATTTTTATTGTGAGCTGTTGGTGTGCTAGCTATAAAAAATGGTGTGCTAGGTGTCCTTTATCTGTGCTATCATTTTGGCGTAAAAATCTAACCGGGGGGGGGGGGCAGCTTGACGGACCTCGCGCAGGGACCTGTAATACTATTGCATATTGGCAACATATTTATAAGTGAAGCATATATCATAATTTACTAAAACGAACGTGCTACACAAATCTGTAAAAAATATAGTACGTGGTTCTCTCTCTGCTCTAGAGCATTGCGTATACTTAGCGCGCATTCCCTGTTTGACGTGTTCGAACGTGCCTGGAGCGTGGTTATAATGCGGCTCTAGTAGGATTCGGAGTTCTGTTTGACGCCTATTAGACCTAAGCAGTTCCATCGATAACTTAGTTATTGAAGACAGGAACTTCAGTTCTTAATGTTTTTTATAAATTACACCCGTACCAAACAGGATGGGTCTCTAGTTATTTTCAAAAATTTAGGTTGAAGCAAAAATTCTATTCAATTTTTCAGTATCTGTGGTAAATATACAAAATTGTTTGTTTATTATCTTCAAAGAATATATATAGTATTTTGGATAAGTTTTGCATACTCTTGAGACTATTTCTTAAAAATGTGTCACATATATCTTAGTTAAACTTAGAATAAATTGGATGATCTTAAAAGCAAAAATTAAATATCATCTACTTATTATTTTGACAAGCAATTCTGCAACAACAATCTTCAAACGGAACCAGGGTAACCCATAAAATGTATAAAACAAGATGAACAAATAAGAGATGAAAGAAACAAGGAAGATATAAACGAGCTAAGACAGATGAGAAATATTTAAAGAATGTATGACATAATATTCAAACAACGAACACCCCAGTATGAGATTTTTTAATTTGCTTTTGTCGATTCTTATTTTAGTGCAACAACATTTTTATTTCTATTCATTTTAACCATACCTATTTGTTTTTCTTTCTCCGTTATAACCGCATTTGATATTCTATCCCATATTTTACACCAAAGTTTTTTAATGCGTTTGTTTTAATTTTTTGATCTTACCTATATTTTCATATATTTCAATTTTGGAATTATTTCTATTGTATTGTCGAAGTCCTATCCTGCGTTCTAATAACAGAGGGCGCTCAATTGTTCCCTGACTATTACATGTACATGTCTCATTGAGTCCCCTCTTCCTAGAGGAGACACATAATAAAACTCCACGTTTACATAATGACTGTTACAATGCGTGTCATCAAGTCCGCTTGTTCATCGAGGAAGTCATTTTCCTCGGATATTGAGGATACACTTGACCCAATCGGGATTTATTGTTCTTCGCTAGACGTCATTACCGACCGAGAGAGAGAGAGAGAGAGAGAGAGAGAGAGAGAGAGAGAGAGAGAGAGAGAGAGAGAGAGAGGCTAGAAACGAGGCTCCTCGGTCGTTCTTTCATTCATGAAATAATACAAGAGTTCTTCTTTGTTCTATGAAAACAACGTTTCTTTTCTTTCGAGCAAGATTGTAAATACTTGCGATGAGGATGTTTACAACGTCTTTATGTCGTCAAGCTTCACTATTATCCTCAGAACGTTATTCAAATTTTACCATACGGTGTCAAAGAATTTTCACTGTAAATAACAAAAACGAGACGCAATTTATCTGTATATTGATTAATTCAATCGATCTAAAAACTGTTTCATTACCAGTGGTGTATAAAAAATTATAAATGACTGTCATTTACATACAACTAATATCACTTATCCATCACTAAAACTCAAAAATATTGAATTTTTTAACTTTTGATTAGCTATAATCACTTCTAATCAACCTTTCCACGTCAATTCAGTAAGATAAATAATAATATTCGCTACACTTGATTACAATTTAAATTAACTCATTGCATTTTATGTAAAAAAATATAAATATAAATACTGTAAAAATTCAAATCAATTCATAGTATTTTATGCAAGAAATATAAATACAATAAAGTTTTCTCATACTCTTTGTTTTATTTTGTAGTACATATTTTCTATCTTTATGTAGTACATAAAGATAGGAAGGAAAAGTCCTAAGTTAATTCTTCAAAGATCCAACGACTCGCCTCGTAATTTATTTATGGTCATCGTAAAGGCCAGAAGCATACGTTGCTTGAAATCGTGTGGAAAATCTCTGGGAATCATCGGTGTTCTCCCTCGTATTTGTTTTAGAGATATTCATTAGCTTTTTCACAGCTAGTATAGTTCCGTGGCATTGTCAAAATAATTAATGTAACGCAATTGAACGTACTTTTAATTGCAAACTGTGAGGTGGTAGTGAAGGAATTCCCAATATATTAAAAATTCTGTTGTATAGTTGACTACGACATTCCTTGTGGGGATAATTTTTGATCCTTCGCAACTTTAAGAGTCGTCGCTATTATCACAATTAACCAATTCGCATACATTATTCAATGTATTACTGTGGCAACAACGAGATTATCGAGTATTCGTAAAGTTACTAAGGGTTGATATTTGAGTCGAATGAAAGCAACTGCCCCAGAAGAAAATTCTGAATAGCCGTGATCATCATCATCATGTAGCCAATAATTTATTTTTGAATTGTTGCGCATGTTCGGAAAAACACCCTTTGATTCGGAGAAATTACAGGAATCTGTGGATAATGTTTGATGAATCCGGTTGAAGTTACTGCGACTTTCCAATTTCCAATGTCTAACAACTGTTTATATTTCGATCTTGTTGAAAAAGCCGCGCATCTTATCCGTCATTTGAATTGTCTTTACATGTCAAATAATTTTATCTTCTCCTTGTAAATAATAAAAGTAAATTAAGTGATCGAATGACAGTAAAATTTGTGATTAAATATAATGACAGATGACAAACCAAAATTAATAATCGTGAAGTGCATCTAATGCATCAAACAAAATCTGAACACTGCCACCAACACGATATATTAAAAGTAGCGCATGAAGGAATATTAGTTTTCCATAGAACGTTCGTTGGACGAGTTTAGCAAAATATATTTTTTCTACTTCCGTTACTCAAACCGCATTTTGAACACGGGTTTAACATGCACAAAGCGACTATTTAAACACTAGTGTTCAAAATGCGTAAAGTCACATCACGTTTATCTTTTGTTTTTTAAACGTCAAATCAAGTGTAAAGGTACGTTTACATTCACTTCCAATTTGAATTGCAATTGGAAATTTTTGACAGCTAATTGACTGACCATTTTCTTTAGGTTATGCTAGAATGAATTATGAAGAAAATAAAAATATAAGTATTCTTTAAGTTTTGTAAAAATGGATACTAGATACTAGAAAAGGCTCTATATAGTAAGCAATTAAAGATAGAAACCTTATGTGATTGGGGGTGGTTAGAATTAAAATCAAGACAGTGTCCGTCGTTGTGGGTTTTCGGTAAATCTGAAATTCCAGTCTCATGGTGACAACATTCCTAAGTGTCACATTTCTGCAATTGACAGCTTCCGTTATGATATGCCTGTTGTTCTCTATTATTACAAGTCACATGTTGTGAGTGAAGTGCCTTTCCGTCTGGTTTGATGTACCTTGATTGTAATGGACTATCTATTCAAGTATTATGGATACCTTGTGCTTCAGTTTCCTGTTAACAACATGGTGCTCATCTCTTATTTTTGTTTATAAGAATTTCTTATACAAAGAAGTACTTTCGTTCCAGAGGTTGTCACCTTTAATTTCTTCCCTCCAACTATATTACCAGCATGGACTCTTCCCTATGGGAATTGAGGTTGACTTGCCCAGACTCTTCCTTTTAGGCATCGATCCTGAACTGGTTGCACTCTTCCCTCTGAGAATTGACGATATCAACGGTCATATAGACAAGATTCTCCCTCTCACATACACAAATTTAAGCAGTTTAACTCTTACCCCCCATAAGATATTTTTCTTTTCATGGTTGATTGCTCCCTTGTAGCTCAACTCTATTACTTCACTCCAATTTCAATTATAATCAAATTTTTTCATTCATCACATCCTTTTTATAAGATATCATATTTATTAAGTGGTTTACACTTCAATTTATGACGAGAGATCGACTTTTTCAAGTTTTTCATATTTCAAAGATTTCAATCTTCCAATTTCACACTTTTCTCCTCTAACATTTATGGTTATCGACGTGTGTTACCCACGGAAGTAGAACAAATTTTTAGATCAGAACAAAATAATAATTTGTAGCCTGAAGATGGCCCGTATGTAGGCCGAAACTAGTAGCTGCACTGTTGTCAACTATTAAAAATGCTATGACATTGACTTTGAGTCTTATTCAGAAAAATTACTGTCAGTCACATTTGAGCCATGGATGATATTTTCCTTTTCCTATCATCTTATTTGTCACTGGATTTTTTTTAGGTTAGTTTTGGTTGTCATACCTTCTTCTTAATAATGGCATCTTTTCAAATGCATTTAATAGTATATTAAGTAACAAGTGTCAAAAAGGGTGCTTTAGTCACAAGTTTTATTAGCCACGAGTGGAGTGAAGCGGAATGAGTGCCTTGTGAAACTAGTGACTAAAGACGTCTTTAACACGAGGTGTTTACTATACTTTTTCTTCGCCCGCAAATATGAGAAAATTATATTATATTTTAATTATATTCATAACAGGACAGGGAATGGCTGACGGATGAATGACAAATCAAATGACACAGAACAACAAAATTATCACGGAACATGCAATTTAACATACAAAAGATACACTTTATGTAACGTTTAAAAGACAAAAGATAAACGAGATGTGACTTTTCGCATTTTAAACACTAGTGATTAAAGAATCATTTTGCGCATGTCAAACTCGTGCTTAAATGCGGTTTCAGTCACGGAAGTAGAAAAAGGCAGTTATTATGACCTCAGAATATTAAAAAGAGACAGCGTCAAAGAAAATTAATTGAATTATAGACGTAACGATTTATTTTGACCTCTTTTGACATTTTTAATCCTGTCACTGACATATTTAGCCAAAATTTGTGTTGTTGTTGTTTTGTTATTGTATTAATTATTAGACAATTCGATAATTTAATTGTTCATTAAACTGAAATTACTGTTTAAAAGAATTCTACTTCTTTCTTCCTCTCTTCCTTCTACTGTTTTTGTTGGTGTTTTGACATTATCTATGTCAAAGACAGCTACGAATACTTTGTATTAGAAATAGAAAAATGAGCTTTTTGTTCTGTTCTGAATAGAATGGAATGAATAATAAAAAGTTTAGCTTGATCCAAAATTCCATAAAATGATAAAAGTTTCTCACAATCTGTCTAATTGTAGATATAGTGAATTTTATGTGAAATCATATGGATTTTGCATTGGGATACAATATAATAAAAGCAAAGTAAAAATGTTAACGATGTATGCTCAACATCTGTCAACGTTCTTGAATAAATAATTATCGAATTGTTACTTATGTGCATGACAGCCAAATCTTAGTAAGTTGAAAATCACGACTAGAAATACTCGTCTTGTTAATATAATACCGAAACAGGTGTTTATATTATTAATACTAAGTCACGATCAAGCAAATAACTTTCTGAATTAACATATGGATAATCTAACTGAATTTGAATTTTTTTAATTGTTCTTTTATTAATTAAAATTGATATTATTTGGTGCAAAACAGATACACGTGAAAAATTGACTTTAACTGGCATCTTTTGAAATATACCCGCAATGTTGTCAATGCAAAACAGGTATAAGTGCCACTAGTACCCATTTTATTCATATAAAATTCAGAATTAGATATTATTCATTTACTTGTACACAGTGCGAGTATTGAGTAAATAGACCTTTTCATCACAGATTTTTTTTGTGCGCATGCGTGCAATTCAGCCATTTTTCTCGTACTGTTTTGTAAACAAGCATGTTAAAATACCTGTGTAAAAATAGTCAAAATCAACAAAGTTTAAACAAACAATACTTAAAAAGAAATTGAGAGAAAATTAAAATAAAAATGTCTTAATTAAAATAATAAATGTTTCATGTCGACTATAATTATATTAGCTACACGAAAAGGAAAAATAAAAAGTTGTTTTTCTAAGGTATGTAAAGAGTGATATACGGTATAAATAATTTGAAGCCAATTAAATAATGTATTGTTTTTATAAGCATACTTTATAAATTTTCCTAAACCTTTCTTGCAATATATGGTCGGTAGTAATTACGCGCAATCCTATGATTAAAAATGTAATATGTTTATAGCATCAGAAAAACGTTAATATTAATAATATTCATCATCAACCTAGATGTTAATTTTTGAGTTTCTACATATACCAACAATAAATGATCATTATTAATTAGAATTAAATAATCATTTACCTGATTTTATTTACATAATAGATTGTATTGACAGCTAAACTCACAACTAGCTCACTTATATTACCTTTTTGAGAACGCTCAAAACACTTTAAACATCTATTTAATTGTTGACAAGTATGCGCTTCAACTGTACTATCAACAACAAGTACTATTGTTGAATTTTTATAGTTTTTTCCCGTTATAGTAAGGATTTTTTAGTGATTCGATTTTTACGTGTTCCTCTTTATATTTTGATATGTGAATGATCTAGTAATATTCTGAAAAATGTTCAACATGCAGAAAAAATTAATGATGCAAAGGTAATTCAGGCACTTCATCACAAAAAGGTTGAAAAGGCACGAGCTTCATAGCAACATGATTCAAATCTACATAAATAATCAAAACATTGCTACTTATGTTATTTGTTTAGACCTCCAATAAGCTTTACCAACTTTGCTTATACAACGTCATAAGTTTTTTACGTGAGGCAACTCTTGACCTACAACTTTTTTGATCTTAACGTACATACGTAACATGAATGTCCGACATGTACGTTTGGGACAAAATAATCACTTTCCAAGGCTCAAAACATTATAAGTTATTGCCTATACAGATTCGTGTGGAGGGCAAAATAAAAATAAACGGTTTTAAGGATTAAAACCAACTTTTCCGCATTTGTGACCCTGAACAATATTCTATCATAAAATTGTTACTTGTATACACTTCGGGGGATGTATTGTACTAACAAACCGAAATTCCTCCAAAAATAACCAGAAATTTAGTATATCTGTATTTATAGGACCCGCTGTACTCCCTCCAGTCAACTGAAAATCAATAGGGTACATATGTGAGACACTTATAACAATAGTGTTTTTAAATGAAACTCAAGGTCTCTAGTTAATTCCACAATATTCAATCATGAAATTGATCAATCGTATACTCTCTGGAGACTGAAAATTCTCCAAAAATGACAAAAATCTGGTACTTCAAGTACCATAGCACCCGTTGTACTGGCTTTAGTGAGCTGAATATCAATAGGGTTCATCTTTGAGACGCTCTGATTAATATTCAATCATAAAATTGATCACTTGTATATACTCCGGAGGCAGTATCGTGCTAACAAACTGAAACTTCCTTAAAAATGATAAAAATATCGTACTTAAAGTACTGTAGCACCTGTTGTATTGGCTCTGGTGAGCTGAAAATCAATAGGGTTCATCAGTGAGATGTCCTTAATAATATTCAATCATAAAATTGGTGACTTGTTGAACTCCGGAGGCTGTATCGTGCTAACAAACTGAAATTTCTCAAAAAATGACAACATGTCGTACTTCAAGTACCATAGCACCCGTTGTACTGGCTCTGGTGAACTGAAAATCAATAGGGTTCATCTGTAACATGTCCTTAACAATACTCAATCATAAAATTGCTGACTTATTGCACTCCGGAGGCTGTATCGTGCTAACAAGAATTGTAAAGACAACGACAACGACGACATACACACAGGTTTTTTTTTCTAAAAACCGTTTTTTCGTGTTGTTGTGGATGAAAAACGTGAAAAAATTTCAAAATTCCAACTTTTTTTGGGGTAAGCCAATACTTTTCTCGCATATTGAAAGGCTGGGCGGAAAAGTAATACTGTTAAACTTTCCATGTACTTGGTCAAAGCTTCAAGAATACAAGTTTTTAGAACCAGACCATACTTTCATGGAATATGATCAACATTTTGGCATTATAGAAAAAGTAGAAAGAAAGATTCCCTAGGTAATTGTTCCAGAACATTGGAGGTGAATAATAAAAATTTCATGTGAAAATTTTCGGTTCACGAAATGCCCAAAGGAAAGTTCTGTTTTTCTAGGTAAGTGACACAGAAAAAACGTCTTATTAAATGGATGTTTTACAAAAGATTCGGAGTCAGTCTCCTTCCTTTATAAACGTACAGTGCACTCGGAATTTCTTTTGAACAAATGCGTATGTCTTACTAAAGTAATTCGACGGCCAAAGTTACCGTTAAAGGACACGTTTGTACAGTTGAACACAGGAAGTTTAAAAATAAACAAGCTAAAGTAGAAAAATCTTTTATCCCCCATTCCCCCAAATTATCATGACTACAAAACAAGAAAAATGGAAAAGAAAATACTAAATCCAACAATAAGGAAAGACAAAATTACGAAGCAGCTGTACTTGAAACTGAACCACAAGATTATGACAGAGAAGTAGAAGATAACGAAAACGATAATGTTGGCATCATTATGTATTCTGATTACGATTAATATTTATAATAAGTTTTTGCATTTCTTTAAAATAAATGTCTATTTGACTGAAGATTGTCTTTGTATTTTACAAATAAAGAAAGCTGGGATAAATAATATTTTATTTATACTGGTATCATAATGAAATTACTCATTTATTCAATTCATTTCAATTTATTAATAATGCTTTCAAGAATTTTCAAATTGTGTTTAACTTAAATGCAATTATCTCAAAATGCGATGAAATGCACTTATAACCCTAAATTTATATTTCAATACAAAACCGTTGTTATAAAGTATTGTTTCTTCTATTATTTTGCTACAAACTGGTCACATTGTTGAACACCTGTTAGCCGAATTATCATAATGCTTGACAATATGACACCAGTAACATGAATTTGATCAGGAAATCTCTGTTAAGAATTTTTATATTTGGTAGTAAGCTTATTTAAATTTTTATTAATTCGATTTTGATAGGTATATATTTTTAATCGGATTCAGAACTCATTTTATTTATTACGTGTGACATCATCTTGAATTATTGTTCTTTTCGCTCATAAAATGCCGTTTTTTCCAAGATATTGTTCGATAATTGCGACGTGTATGTCATTAATTACGAATTATTTTAGATACTTTGTATTTAATGCTAATAGATTGTATTTTTTCATATTAATTTTATACAAATTAATGAAATATAAAATTGTTGGTTAGATACTGGGTGTTTATAATTTAAATACATCAAGGACTTATATAACTGGTTTAGTTAAACTTTTATGTCTTGTACCTGAACCTAAAGTAATTTTGTGACGATTTTCTCCTTCAACTAAACCCCTTAAGTTTGGTTGAAAATTTTTGTGAGTGTTCAGTCTAATTCAGTAAAATCTAGCAAGTGTTGAATAAACAATTATCAGTACTTTTATTGCGGTTCAGTGTCTCATATCAAGTATAAATACTGAGCTTGATAATAGGAAAATAAAAAATTAAAAATAGAATACACACAACAAAAAAATTAGGGTAGGTATCACTAGAAACTATTATATCCAAAATAATTCACTGAAGATAGCGTTCATGACTGGACTGAAAATTGGAAAATCGAATTAAACGGTAGGAAATATATCACTAATAAGCACAAACAATATCCAAACCCTACTTTTTCTTCTATGCACTTCAAGGTGCTACTTGCTATTTTTCTGAAGTACACTAATTGTTTTGCATATGTCTGCAATTCTGTTCAAATGCATTCTGTCTACGCGCCCATTCCATTTTTTACTTTCTGACCTTACCGATGTTTAATCTACTCTCAGTCTGCTTTCTGTTGTCATGAATTTGTTTTTCCGTTTTCTCTCAAGCAGCCACACATTCTTGTCGCTTTATTTGTTTTTTTTTTTCGTACATAATCTTTCAAATTTCTATTACTGCTTACATCAACCCTTAAGTAGTCAATTACTTGTTCTGTGATCTTTCCCTATATTTCGACTTTACATCTTTGTGGCTCACTAATGACTACCAAATCGGTTTTTCTGCTGATATCTTCAGGTTATATACATTCGCAGTGATATTTAATGTATGTAGTTATATTTGCGAGTCATCTTCTTTGTCTACTATTAGTATTGCATCATCAGCATAGCATATAATTGTGGTCTTGTCTGCTTCCATTCTAAATCCTTCTCGTTTTTTCACTTCGTGCATTATTTCATTAATTATCATATTAAACAGAAGCTGGGGCAAGTTTCGTTTAGCCGAAATCTGTTAAGAAAGAAGAAAAACTATTTTTGTCATTTATATACCTCAGGGAGTATATTACTCAAGAAATTTTGCCGCGGAAAATGCGCGGTTGCCATTTTTTGAATGCGGTTTATAAGTAACAAAATGAGATACATAAAAAATTAGTGTTATTTTATATTGTAGACTTATTTTTAAGCACAGATACGAAAATGAAAATCCGCGGAAATGCGTTGTTTCGCCACTATACAGTGATCCTCTTCCCGACTTTTAACACAGATCAATGAATAATATCTATTCTTATCAACTTAATATCGCTATGGTCAATAAATGCGAAAATTTGAAAAACATTGTCAATAAAGCATAGAAACGACAATCCTGATAAAGCATAAGAGGTAGGTATGTATACATTGTACATATATGTGAATTTAATATTCTATATTCAGTTGAGTTAAATCATTTCGTTCATATTTACGTTCATATCATTTATAAAAATGTCGACACAAGTTGTAGAAATGGCTCTTCCTGGTTCGCGACAAGAAGGTTATGAATTCGGTCTTTTACATGGTTTGTTGCATAAACGCCCCTTATGTAAAACCAAATGTGAAGGGCATGGTAACAAACCTGATATTTTCTCCAATTATTACCATGGGGAAATAGATCTGAGCATATACTGTTGTTCAAAATCAGCTAAGTGTCGTCCAGACGAAACTGTCGCAAAAAACACGTAGTTTGAACACATCCATTTGTCTCCCGAAGTCGAAATAAGGTACGTTTTTTTGTTCTTTAAAAAACTCAACAATATTATTAAATATTTTAGAGTCTTGTTTGGTTTTGCACACAACGAGTCGTTCTAGCGAAATCTGTTTTTCTGTGAATTATAAGGCGCAGTAAGAACACCCCACTTCATTCCACGATCCCGAAAGTATGTAAAAAAGTTGAGAATACTATGGAAATATTGAAGATTTTCTATTACACCTCCCTTATGATAAATTTCCGCGGAAAAAGTTATATAGAAAAGTTATTGCGAATTATCAATCAAACAAAAATATGTAGCTTTTATCTTTCTATCACATTTCGGCACTTCTAAACCCGGAAAAATCAATAAAAATTATTGTGATAAAAATACATTTTCGAATAAAAATTAGTTCACATCGTTATATTGAATGTTTTTACGTCATTCTATAACAAAAAACTATTAAAAACACCGTAAAGTTTCGAATTTTAGTTAATAGTAGCAAAATTAAAAATTCGAGTTTTCTCAGAAACAGAATTTCCGCGACAAAAATCAAATTATGTAGTGCTAGCTTTCTTGTATAGAATCATCCCATAAACCGATATTCCATGTAACTGATTTCGGCTAAACGAAACTTGAGCCCAGAAGCTGGCTAAGATAATCTCCTTAACGTATATCCCCTTCCTATTGGCATATTGACTTTTTTTTATTGTATCTATTGATATCGTTGACTAGTTTAAATTATGTTATATTTTACCAGCTGTTTTTCTAATAGTTTCATAATATACTTTCGTTTTACCCTATCAAAGGCGCCTTTTAGGTCAACAAAGCACATAAACTCCTGTTTGTTGTATTCAGTTGCCAATAGGATCTGTGAAATATTTGGACATCAATTTAGATGCAAAACAACGCTGGAAGGTCCACTTTAAAAAATAATTGAATTGAAAAAGTATGCATATGCAATTACAGTCGACTTCCTCTAATTCGGATACCTCGGGAAACATGTTAAACAATCTCTAACAGTTTGTTTTGCTAGAACCTTGCCGCCAATAGGCCAATATCTGTACATAGTTCTAAATAAACAATAATTGACGGCAAGATTTTTTTTTCCAGTCCTAGCTCTGTAAAAAGTGTAAAAGGATATTCTAATTCTATAGTAAATATTTGCAAAAAACCCAAAAAATTACATATGAAATTAGAAATATCTACCGCAAAAAAGCTTTCAACATTTTATTTATATTATTAGTATACTTATTAGACCATCTCTAAATGCGATTTCCCCAATTCGTTTTTCAAATTTTATGTATAAACCCGAATTTTTACATTCTCTACTACATATTATTAAGAATAACAATTTTAAAAAGATTAACAGGTAGGTATGTCATTACCTATTACTACGAACAGATAGGAAAAATTGTTGGCCATTAATAAATTCAGAGAGAGAGAGAGTCAACAATCCTTATCATATTCAATGCTTTATCTACAAAATCTATCTGACTTACAATTTATATACAAATAAACATCAATGACGAATATTATGAAGGGACCACTTAAAAGATATTAATTTGAAGTAAATGTGAACGTTTATGTCTCTTGGAATCTATTTACTATTTATTATTTCCATCACATAAAATAATAAAGGGTAATTATAGAACGATGAAATAAAACAATATATTTTGTTTAAATCTTCATATATTTGAACTAATGTTCAATTTAAACTTGTTGACGCGTTTCACTAACACAGTAGCTTTGTCAGAACGAATGAAGGTAAAATATGAAAATGTCTTAATATATACAGTGCTAAATCTATTTACTAAGGTTAACAATGGTATTAAAAGATATTACCTGGAAATTCATTCACTACAAACATTCCTAAGCTATCTTCTAGGTAAACAGGGCAAGGACGAGTTGTCTCCCGTCTTGAGCAGGTAGTTTTTTTATAGGTCGAATTGTCTCCCATCATAGGTCGAGTTGTCTCCCAAGGTAATATACATAAAAAGGTATTAATTTTCACAAAGTACACCGTTGTTGCCAAATCAAATTTTTTATTTTTATAAGTACGTTGAACTATTGATACCTTTTTCTTTTTGTAAAATGTCTCTCAGGATATGAGAATCATTTAACTACCTTGAAATAGAAAAGTGAGAAAATAATCCTTACATTAAACATTAAAAGAATGTTAAGTTAATCCATCAACATTTTACAAATCCAAAAACAGGTAGGTACCATTAATTTCACATTATCGTTTGAAAGTACTTTCCCTCCTTCGCCTTATAAAGGGTGGTATTAAAAATAGTAAACCATATTTCACATATTCTTCACAAGTTTCAGAGGTTGTAAAGTTTGTTTACGAAGTTGTTGAATAGTTAAAAGTGGTACAGTGAAACTATACGTATAATGGAGGCTATAATAATTAAAAGTGAAAAAGGCAAAGATTTGTTAGTGATCGATGGGTTTAAATTTTCATTCCACAAGTTATTAGCAAGAGACACTCTAAAAAGATGGCTTTGTGCGTCCAGGAAAACGCAGTGCAAAGCTTTTGTTAAAACAAAATTGGACCGTCCAGAAGTGATCGAATCTTCTTTAAACCACAACCATGAGAAATTATCAGAAGAACTTCTAAATAGGCAGACTCTAAGCAATGCTGTAAAAATTAAAGCAATAGAAGATGTTTCGGCAAAACCAATGGTCCTAATTAGAAAGGAGGTAAGAGAATCCCATTGTGAAACTATTACTACTCATGACGTTGAAAGGATGAGAAAAAATATGTATACTGCTAGGTCCAAAATTGCATCAAAACTTCCAACTAATATAGTTGAATTTCATAGTTTATTAAATTCTGTTACTTTAAAAACTAATAGGGACGAATATTTTATTCTTAAAAATGATGAAATAAATAATATAGTCATGTTTTCATGTAAAACAAATATTATTGCTCTAAAAGAAATAAGTGAATTATATGTTGATGGCACTTTCGATTATTGCCCTAAATTTTTTTACAATTGTTTACCATTCATGGCTTTAAAAATAATCATTATATTCCTTTGGTTTTCTTTCTTCTAAAAAATAAAAATACAGTATCGTATAAATTAGCTTTACAATATTTAAAAGAAATATATCTATCTACAACAGGTCACGACTTTCTTCCAAAAACTATAACTTCAGATTTTGAATTAGCAATACACAAAGCAATTCGCGAAATTTTTCCAAAAACAGAAATTAAGGGATGTCTATTTCACCTAGGTCAAAGTTGGTATAGAAAAATTCAAAGTTTAGGACTTTCTACCGAGTATCAGTTAAAAGACAATTTAGAAACAGATATAACTAAATACCTTACTTATATTTTTGGTTTACCATTCCTTAAAGCAGAAGACGTTAGCGATTGCTTTGTTCTTGATCTCATTGCAATTCAACCAGATGATGAGAGGGTGATTAAATTTAATGACTATTTAGTTGAAACTTACATAGATGAAATTTCTACCTTTCCTCCTAACATTTGGGCTGAAAACTCTTCTTCTTTAAAAAGGACAACAAACGCATGCGAATCTTTTCATTCGCGTTATAATGCTTCATTTTATAATACACACCCAAATTTTAACCAGTTTATAAAAGTTCTTTCAAATAGATACCTATATTAAGCTTCAAAGTATTGATACCGTGGTCAAAGTATATGATCGAAAAGTATTAATGAAAAAAAAGCTTTTTTGCCAATATATTATTAGGAGCATTAACATAAGAGACTACAGGTCTAATTGGTTTCGTTATTTTATGTAATTTAACTGTTCCATATAATTGTGGACAATGAGGATTCTTATGTATGATACACCTCTTTTCGTAATCATATAATATATTGGCAAAAAAGCTCAACAATATACTCAATACTTACGGATATGAATCTCAGTACTCAATTAGAAATTCAATAGAACTAATCAAAAAGTTGAAATCAATCCACTTGCAAGATAACTATAAACTCATATCGTTCGATGTAACTAATATGTTTACTAAAATTCCTCCTAAAGAATGTCTAATACTTGTAAGAAAATTACTAGAAGATAAAAATATTAATCCAGGAATAATATCAGATATACTTAATTTATTTGATGTATGCATTAATCAGAATTATTTCACTTTTGACAATAAGATATATATTCAAAATGAAGGTTTACCAATGGGAAGCCCTATATCACCTATTTTAGCAAACATTTTTATGGACAATTTAGAAAGAAAGATCTTTGAAAGTAATATTTCGAAAAATATTTTATTTTGGTATAGATATGTGGATGACATATTAGCTTGTTTTATGGGTAGTGAGCGACAATTAGATGTGTTTTTCAACCACATCAATAATTTACACCCGAAAATTAAATTTACATTAGAAATTGAAGAAAATAGCTCAATCAATTTTCTTGATTTAAAAATTCAAAGAGTTAATAATGTACTTGATTATTCAATTTACCGAAAACCAACACAGACTGATGTGACAATTCCATTCAATTCTAACCACCCTGTCTCACACAGACTAGCAGCATATAATTCAATGATACATAGAGCTTTTTCAGTTCCTATGAACAAATGTAATTTTGATAGAGAGATTAATACAATTAGACAAATAGCAACATCTAACGGTTATCCATTAGATATGATAAATAAACTAATTAGTAAAAAAGAGAAAAAAGTGGCATTACAACTAATATATCCTAAACAAGCTGATGAAATTAAAACTTATAAAACCATCACATATGCAGGAAATATTTCTAATAATATTTCAAAGATAATATCTTCAGCAACGAATGCAACAATTTCTATTAAAACAGAAAGTAACGTTAGTACAAAATTGTTAAATGTAAAAACAAAAATACCACTATTAAAGAAGTCAGGTATATATAAACTCAAATGTCCAGAATGTAATGCTGTCTATTTGGGTCAGACCCTTAGGAATTTTGAAATACGATACAGTGAGCACCTTCGAGCTTACAGATTAAAACAACCAAATAAATCTCACTACGCAAAACATCTACTTGACACCAATCATTCATTGACACCTAACACAGAACTAGAAGTGCTGCATATTTGTGAAAAGAAACAAGAACTGGATTTCCTTGAAGAACTGGAAATTAGAAGACATTTAAGAAACCCACAATATGAAGTTGTCAATGAACAGTTAAATCTAGGGAATTCTCCACTAATAAACTGTCTTCTTAAGTGATAATTGTAAAGATCAGCAGATATGGTTTTCCTGGTTTTCTATATCATTGCACAGTTATACTGATCTTAATTGGAAAAATGATATCCAGGATATCACCATAGGGCTAATAATATCTAAGCTTCAATATTTGTAATATCACATCTTTTTCTTTTTTCTATAAACATATATTAAGCCAATCACAAGTTAGGTTACTTCTTGGTCTAGCCAAAAATATAACTACTAAACATCAGGTAGGCATAAAATGAAATGTTACTTCTGTCATTCTGACGATGATATTGATTTATCGAAACAATTGTCAATTTTTTAGAATTTTCAATAACTTGTATTATATTGTGGAATTAACTAGAGACCTTGAGTTTCATTTAAAAACACTAATATGAGCATATTCCACGAAGTAAGGGTCGAGACAGTCAATTTCAATAAAATTTCCATTTTATGTTAAAAAGAATCGGTATAATCCGAGTTTCAAAGAAAAGGAAGATGTTTAATAATAAGTTTTCTGGAATTTAATCTTCTTATATTTTATTAAAAATTTAGTTTGAAAATGTCTGTATCTATCCTCTCTTTCTGTAACAATAAATTTAGTACGCAATTTAAAATAACAACCATAATCGTAAGAAGAAAGAGAAAAAAATATAAACGAGCTAGGAGAGTAAACAAGGAAACTAAAAAAGTTTATGGTCTTGGAAAATTAATTTATACAATTACACAAATATAATTATCGAATGAGTCCGGTGCCGTTGAACCAACGTATTTGTAAGTGAATAGCACATGGGCGTTACCCACAATTAAATAAAAATATCTCTAGATATCTTCAACTCACATCAGTAAAAGAAATACCTTTTCGTTTTTATTGTCTTTTCAATTATTCTATACATTAAATTTAAAGGACCCAGAAATAATAAAACGGTACGAAAAAATTGTAAGGGAAAGGTATAGACACATTTCGAGAACAGTAATAAATAGAAATAGATGAAGAAGTACTCCCAATAAAACCTAAAGGGATAAAAAAGAAATAATGGTACCATTAAAGATGTGAGAGAATGGGGACATGTATTTTAGCCAAAAATAAATAATTTGAATAGATGATGTTACTTGATGAACGTCCATTCTGAACGATAAAATAAAACAATTTGATTTGTTTAAACCTTCATTGTATTTGAACTAATGTTCAATTTAAACTTGTGACACGTTTCGCTAGCACAGTAGCTTTATCAAATGAGTGAAGATATAATGAAATTGAATCTGAATGTATATCTAATCTTTCACGACACTCACCAGAATTATTTCTTCAATTATTAGTATTATATTAATCCTTCATAAATATATTATCATCAAATAACAAATATCTTGCTACAAATTGAATTAAAATATCTAGAAGAAAATATAAATACAGTTTGTGAAAAGTTTCTATTCAAAAAAAGAAGATCCATTGTAGATTATCAAAACCTTGTTTTCCGTTACGTCTAATAGTCCAACAAAATAATGCGATTTGTTTAGATACGCTCATGGAGTCAAGTCATTGTCTATATTTTACAATCTGGTCTTGTACGATTGAATAAAACAAGCTGAAGATCGACATCTCTTTGCGTTAGTTACCATGTTGCAAAGCAGCTTGTTTCCTTTAAATTAAAGTAACAGAAGTATTTTTCACAAAGATAGTAAGATCGACTAGTTTATTCATTAAACTTTTATATTTATTTAATGATGAAGTTTCGTTTTAAAGTTAGAGAATAAACTTTGTTGGAACTATTGGTTTTTATTCTTTTATAAGAGCTCGTCCGTCCAGATAACAAGTCCAATTAGATAGAACACGAATATTAAAAAAAGTTGTGTAGGATAGGGAATTTAGAAGACGGGAAATAATATGATAAATAATTGAAAAATATGGACGTCAATAAGAAATCAACAGAAGTTGTGGATGGATCTTATATACAAGGTTGTCCAAAAACAGAGGAAAAAGTAAAAATCTTTTACTGTTAAATGAAAACGCACTGGAAGAAAAATTATGAATAAAGATATATCTGAAACAAAAAGGTGTTTTTGTATCTTCTTGAATTAATATTGATATATTTTCGTTTACTACTGGGTGAAGCAAAACGATAAACGAAACTACATACAAAATATTTACATCTATTTGAAGCAACCAAATGCTAATTGAAATTTTCAAATATTTCGAGAGTTTTTTGACATATTCCATTCACATATGGTGCCACCACTAAAAAGTCATGTAGTTAGTCACATGATGTGCACTATGATCGACTATTCAGGTAAATAAAGAAATACGAGCGGCAATTTAGTTCGATTGTATAAAGGTGAATCCACACCAGCCGCGCCGCGTCGTTCAACGCTAAGCGGTACAAAGAATCTCTTTGTATGTGTCAACATGCTTTCAACAATGCTCGAGAAATGTCCAGATAGGCTGCTCCTCATCTGCATTCTCCCCCTTTAATTCACAAATTATACACATTTGTGAATAAGTAAGCCTTCATCTTCTTCATCAAACATTAGGACTAAGTCCCGTGTTTTCTTCAAGGATTCTCTAGGAACAGTTGGGATGATTCATACCCTCTTGGGTTTAACGCACACGACAGACTGTCGGCAAACGATAGAAAAGTTGCAGAAGGATTAATTTTTGGATCGACTCGATAGTCGGTGGGGCAAATAAAGATATAAGTTTTGTTTGTTTAAAAGCACACGCCATCAATTTTTACTTTAGTCGATGCTCGAAACATGCTGTGATACAAAGTAATTGACTCTTCTTGGAAGATGGAAATTGATATTGAGAAACTTATCTGCGAAATACAGAAAAGATATTTATAGTTTGTCGTCCAGGCGATCGAGGTGTGTTTGGTGGTTTCTCATTAGCAATTTTCACTAACCGGTCAATTGACATCCTGTCCACTCTCTTTTCCTATTTCTTGTCCACTACGTCCTCAATTTTATACATTTCTCTTATTCCTTCACTTCTCTTCCGATCGAATAAGGTATATCCTGTAATCGCTCTAAGTGTTCGCGTTTCTGTTGTTCTTCTTCTTATGGACGTTGGCGATAAGAAAAGCGATTTGAACATTACTGACTGCTGATGTTCTTAGGAGACGCTTTAATATGCCTTCGTTGTTTGGGCTTTACTTCCTTGTTTTGATTATTAGTGCCTGTTGTATTTGCCACTAGATATTAGAATCACATCACTTTTGTTCTACACTCTGATCATAGATCTCGAGTTTGCATCTTTTAGGCTCTCTAGATATTGTGAGAGATTTTGGTTTGCAAACAGTTTTACTGTTATCGGGAGCCTTCGCAAGTTAACTTCATCTTCAGGCATAATTACTGCATCGTTAGCAGTATAATTAACATAACATTTTGGGACCTCAATATAACATGATTGTTCATCAATTTTATCTTCGGCCTTCTCTTTACATTATGAAAGGTTAAATGTTTCACAATGATCTATATTTTCCATAATAAATAATCAAAGCATAATAATATACGATTCAAAACCAATAAGTAATCCGTTAGAGAAGTACCAATAAAACATTACATGAGTGAATTGTTAAAATGCTTCACTTTGATCGGAAAAGCGCGTCACACAAACAGGTAATAGAATTATTTTCAAACATCAAAATGATGAACAAACATTTCCACGATAGCAAAGGATAATTGAAATTGAAATGCTGGAGATATAAAACACAGTGCACAAACACAACAAGGACATTCCGATGGTCTTTGTAAATCTCCATTATACGGGACGTGATCCCTCAATGGCCATAATACTCTAATCCTTCGTTTTGCATAGCAAATCTGTTTCTCTTTCGATTACTGTCATTTCAGCGGTTTGTACGTACAACATAGAAAACCTACCAACAATTTCAATTTTGAAATGATCAATAGCGATGCTGACGACAAGGGATCGGGAAATAATATCCCTGGAAACAGTTCAATACGATTATGTAGTTATCAATAATTTATTTTCAAATATACAACAAAATTTAATCTTCATTTCAGTAATTAAATCTAATTCAAAAAAGTTTAGTGAATGAAATTCAAGAGAAAACAAAAATAAATAAATAAAAGAACATTTAACTGCCTCGACCCTTACTTCGTGCAATCTACTCATATTAGTGTTTTAAATGAAACTCACTGCTTCTAGCTAATTCCACAATATGTTGAAAATTCTAAAAAATTTTTAGAATTTTCAACAATTTTCATTATATTGTGGAATTAGCTAGAAGCAGTGAGTTTCATTTGAAACACTAAAAGAACATTTTCTTCACAGAATTACGTTACTGTGGATCTCTAGCAGAAACTACAGTTCTTCGGCATCAACTTCTATGGATAATAGAATCTTGTAGGATTTTTGATACTGTATCACCAACACCATTATGGAGCAACACTGTTAATTAGAACCAAACAGTGAATGATAGAGTGAGGAATCTCACCTGGGGTTAAATAATAGTCGAGGAAATCGAATTCGGATCTCACAATCCAATTCCAAATACCAAGAAATTTATTTAACAACTTAATAAAGCACATCCTAATAACACAAGAAATATGAGAAATTGTATAATTGTGTATACAGGGTGTCCCACGACGATTAAGAGAAGTAATATATCAAAATTGGGCAGTAGTAGATGATTATAATTTTGGGGGTGTAAATTAGAGCAAATGTTGCATCTTTTCTTGTTATTGTGTTACCCAATGAGGTATTTGTTTTTGGTCACGTGACGTCGCATTCAAAATTATTAATGGGACAACCTGTATATTTGTGCCTTTCCGTGTTCCTCCCTATAGAAAGATTCCAACTAACTAGCACACTTGGGGTCTAAAGTGATTAATTCAAGAGCTACAGGTACTTAAAGGATTGTAAGTTAAAACATTCATAATTGAATCCCCTGTAATTTTATATTCGTACGTAATGATTAAGACAAACCAATATTATAATTTTGATTAATAATTCAAATTAACTGTCACAAAAAAAACTTTCAATCTTAAAGGAGATGTTCAAATTGATGCCCACCTTCGCAAATGCATTTCTCAAATCTTGATAATATTTTTCGGCTACATGCTGCCCTAATCATTTCCGGTGTCACAAGCATCACGTATTTTTCTTTTCAAATCGTCTAGATCTGTAGACGGAGTTGCATAAACGATACCTCTAAGATATCCCCAAAGGAAGAAATCGAACGGTGTCAGGTCTGGCGATCTTGGAGGTCAGTAAATAGTACCGTTTCATCCAAACCAGCGTTCTGGAAATATTATGTCTAGATAATTTCTCACTCTACGATCATAATGTGTAGGTGCACCATCTTGCTGCCACCACATTGTATTTCATTCATTCAATGGAATGTCTTCAAGTAGGTCTGGAAGTATATTTTGTAAAAAATTTAGGTATCTCTCTTCCGTTAGTATGCCATCATAAAAGTACCGGCCAATCAAATGCCCATTGAATAGGCCACACCAAACGTTTACCCCCCAAATTCCCTGACATCGGGTTTCCATCACCCATTTTGGATTTTCTGCAGACCAGTAATGGCAATTATGTCGATTGACGATTCCTTTATTATGAAATCTCGATTCGTCGCACCACAGAATTTTATCCAAAAAAGATAACTCATCGTCTAACCGTAGATGCATTATCTGCAATAAATGTACATCGTAGATCAAAATCTTGAGGATTCAGACCTTGCACCAAATGTATCTTAAAGGGGTGATACTTATGACTTTTTAATATCCTGTGGATAGTTGATTTGCTGATACCAAGTTCAGATTCCAAATGTCGAATGGATGTATGAGGATATGCTTGTAAATATGCTAAAGTATTAATTACATTGTCTTCAGTTTGTACAGACTTTGTCCTAGATGTTTCTACTTTGGCTTTCCCAATGGGAAAATAACCATTACGTAATTTTTGTTCCACATACCTAAATGTATCTTTACCAGGTATTCGGCGATTGAGATAACGAGCTCTGTATAAATCTCTAGCTCTTCTACAATTTCTTTCACATTCACTATAAATAAGAATCATATCCACATATTCACTAGCCGTATAAGGAAAAAGCATGTTGACTTACCGTTTCACAACTTTAAAATAACTATTCTGACAGTTATTGGCATTTTTGTCATTATCATGGCAAACTTGACAATAGGCAGTCTTTTTTTATAAGATTTCCTATGCTACTTTTTAATCGATATTTAATAGGTAAACAAGTTTTTGTGAAAAAAAAACAATTCTATGTAATTTTACTCCAAGATATAAAAGTCGTTTCATTATTAACTATCAAGTATTATTAAAAATTATGATATTGGTTTGTCTTAATCATTACGTACGAATGTAAGAATGCCGAAAATTACAGGGGATTCAATTATGAATTTTTTAACTCACAATCCTTTAAGTACCTGTAGCTCTTGAATTAATCATTTTGGACCCCAAGTGTGCTAGTTAGTTGGAATTGTTTTATCGGGAGGAACACAAAAAGGCACAAATATACAGCTTGTCCCATTAATAATTTTGATTGCGACGTCACGTGACCAAAAAGAAATAGCTCATTGGGTAACACAATAACAAGAAAAGATGCAACATTTGCTCTAATTTACACCCCCAAAATTATAAGTATCTACTACTGCCCAATGCTGATATATTACTTGTCTTAATCGTCGTGGGACACCCTGTATATATATATATATATATATATATATATATATATATATTGTACTGTATTTTAATTTGAGTAACAGGTTGTATTTAAAAAAATTGCGATGATGATTATTTTAATTATTATGTTGTTATCAAGTTGCAATATTGTTGTGGAATTTTCTATTATTTGTTATGAATATTAAATTTGTTAATCATTGTATTTCCTTTTTTATTATGGGCGCCAGAACTCGCATGGTCTGCTTATTATAAACAGAGCGATTTCGTACCTAATGCAAGTTCAAATATTAATACCAAAAGCTTTATTCCTTTTTTTTTTAAGATCTCAGGGGTGTGTCCGGCACTAGCGTTGAACAATAACAGGAAACTGATAGGTTTTGAGAACACTTGAAGGAAAACAAGGAGGTTTGAATGTAGTTTTGTTTAATTAATCAAAAATTCTATGTATTTCTTAACATTTCTCCCTAAAAACTTACTGACGATATAGTCAGAACAAATTACATAATTATTTACAAACATCTATATATAATTCTCATAGTTAAATGTTTTAAGTGAAATTATTATGATAAAATAACAAAAAATAACTAATAAATACCGTGTAACCATGATATCATCGTTAACCCGCAATCAATTCCCACCTCTAGCATTTTAAACCAGAAGAATGATATTGGCGCTGTGAATCGTCGTCATGTGACCAGAGATATGGCTTGTGAATCGTAAATGGATGTTTGGAAGTAATAGTTTTCAAAGTTTATTAATATATTTAGTCCTTAATAATAAAATCAGTGAGTGATTTCGTCGTTGTTTGGGATTAAATTGAATTAGTAGGATAGTGGAAATTGATTATTCTTAAATAACTAGGTAAATTCAAAAAGATATGTTCATAATATTATACCTAACCTAAGAAATAATTCAAGAAACCAAATGTTTGTGAATATATACAGAAATTCATGAGCTTGAAGATAACAAAAGTCTTGTGTTTCCACTCATTTCAGTTCAATGAAACTTGTGATGATTAAAGTGTAATAACTTCTCTATTCGACAAAGAGTTAAAGTTTATTATATTCGGATTACTTTCAATATAAGTAATTTCTGCTACGAGGAAAATGTTACCATAGCCAGAAACAAATAAGGTAAAAATTAAATTATCTTACCAAATTCTAGTAGACGATTATTGAAAAGTTTTTTTTTTATTTGATATTCAGTTATTGGAAACTGGATCATTCCATTTATTGCCAATGACGTTGTCACAGTATTTAGTCAAAATTTTGTCCTTTAATTATGATTTTTTTAACTTAATTGTATTATTTTATTCTCGTTCTCGCATCATTCCATACCACCTTTTCAACCTAACAACCCTCTCTCGACGCTCAACAATCAACAACCTCCTTCTGTTTTTTTCGATCCTCTTTTGTTAACTTGTAAACAGTTATTGTTTTTAAAAAAACTATTTATCCGCGTCTTGTTCTTTTTCAATTATTCACTCCGTTCGAAAATACCTCCGCGATTGCACTAATGTCACTTTATTTACACTTAATCTAAATATTGATAAAGCTGTCACTTTATATATAATACTATTCATGTCTATCTGCTTTTTTAATCGTCGTCAAAAAAAATACTTTATCGTATACAGGGTTTGTCAAAAGTTATAGCAATCGGAAAAATACAATTATAGAAGTTGGTTTTTATTTTAAAATTTATGTTACGAATGAATAATATTTTTTATAATTGACTCACGTGTGTGCAACACACAACTATATGTTAATAGTTCCGTTTACCAATATTTTTTTTATCATGAATTTAAATATCATGTAACTATGAGCATTATAATTCTTTTTGGTTGCAAATGGGCATTTATATACAAAATTTTATTTGTTCATCCTCCTGTTATTAATATTTCACTTATATATATATATATATATATATATATATATATATATATATACATATATATATATATATATATATATATATATATATATATATATATATATATATATTATACTGGATTGGTACTCCTGTGATACCTTTATTATTTTTATTTTAGTTCAGTTGATATGAATAGACTTTCTCTATTTAATATACTTTCTCTAATTTGCCCTACGTTGGGCCGACAAATTATTGTGATTTATTAGGTGTGTAATTTTAATATGAATAGACTTTCTCTATTTGCCCTACGTTGGGCCGACAAATTATTGTGGATTGGTACTCCTGTGGTACCTTTATTATTTTTATTTTAGTTTAGTTGATTATATTGTCAATTGTTAGTTTTTGTTTGCCCGGTATATTATAAATATTTAAAATAGGTTATGAAATAATTATACCTTTGCATGAAAGACTCCCTGATCTCAAGTAGGGTTCAAATGTTAAAAATGAAACAATTTTAATTTCAAATATGAGCGCCAAAGTTAAATAAAATCCTTACATTTAAATAAAAAGTTTTAGTGAATAAAAAAAAATACTTGCTTTTTATTTCTTAATAAATTCTAGAGACGGTCCTGTATGTTTGATTTCGAACCCCTCCACGATTTAAGGACGTCGGTAAATACTGCCAACTGCTGAATATAGATGGAGCAATCACCAAGAAATGAAAAATCTCAACAATATAATTTCAAAAAGTTTTTCAAGTGAAAAACGTTATTTAATACTTTGAAAACAAATACATCATTCTTTTACAAAAACTTATGAAAACAAACTATCTATGATGATCATTCATTCAACAAACCATACTCTCGGATGAAATATTATTTTTATATGTGATTACAAAATAGGCAACATTATATACAAATTTGAAAACGAATTCCGTTACAAACCGTCCATGACACAAAATGGCGAAAACAATGCTGATAAAAATGTATGAAATATCAAAGTTCAATTCTTTGCACAAAACAAGTAAGTTTATTTGATATTTTTATATATAAGTGAAATAGTTTCAAATACCTGTTCACTGTTCCTGTTCTAATACACTTTATAACCTCCCCTTAACCTTAATACCTACCAAGGGGGAGTTATAAGTGAAAAAGTTAAGATTGTCCCAGTTGTCAATCTATGTCCGCGGCTAAACTTCAGAGGAGACGGGCGTGGTCCCAAAAATTACTGGGATATCAACTATAATTCGTTAGATTATCTACAAAACCTCTTATTATATTACCCAGGCGCCAGCTGATTTCTTTTGCCTAATACGCTCTATTTCCCACCTAAATCAGCAAATGGAAAAGAAGAATAAAAGTCCAACCTCACTTATGATCTTCTATTCACCAATCAGTTGCCAAAAATACTACAAGTTGTCTAACAGTGTGATTATATAAAAAACTATAAAGCATTTACTTACTTAAGAAGGTATTACAAATGCTTAAGTGATTTTCAGTTACCACCATATAAATATAATTTTAAATAAGTGTAACAGATAATTGAAAAACTTCAAGTTACAAAATATGACTCCGGTTATAACATTATGTCCCAAAATTCCCTTAAAATGCTTTCAAGCTAAATGTGAAATAGTAACTAGTAATAGTAAATAATAATAACAAATGAACGAGGTAAAGCCTGCTTAACAGGGTATCTACAACTAGAAATATTTAAATATTGACCAAGATTATCTTTGACCAAAGTATTTTACATTTCCAGGTCAAAAGGGTTTCTGCGTTACCTATATAGGAAGAAATTAATGATTCATACCACAAAATATTAATATGTACTGGTCATTAGCTTTGGTACCAAGGCGAAAGACAGGTGTACGATTGACAATTATATAAGGTCAATGCATAAGGCACTCCTTCATATGAATTTACTGTCAATTTCAACCCTTACAATAGTCATTGATTGACCAGCTCCAAGTCACTACTACACAATGAACCACTATGTATAATACATTGCACAGTAATCTTAAAATGAATATATTTAAAAAACGTAACGCCAGGGAAATAAAGTCACCGACACAGACTCTTAATTTATCAACTATAAGGGAGAAGTGAATCCTATACAAATTTTAAAGTTTGAAAGATAATCTGATTACATTCCTGTATAAATTGTTTGACTTCCTAGTGCCAGCGGTATTTACTACTACTTATTCATAATTGAAGATCATAAATATGTTTTGATTAAATGAAAAGACCCAACATAAAAGTTTCTTACTTAATCGCAGTAACGACGAATCAATTTAAAAGTCCATCGGACATATAATATCAAAAAAAAATAATAAAACTCAAACCAGGAGTGAGGTAATGGTTGTCCATCCCTCGCCTAGCTCCGGACGACAAAACATCTTTTCTAGGGTATTCCGCTTCCCAATCGTTCTGCTACCACCTCGCTTATGAGGGAAATTCCTCAGAGCGGCCCCTCTCAATGAATCTTCCGGGACATGGCTACCAATAATACTGGAGACATCACACCCATTCAAACAACCCTTAAATAAAATATTTCTCAATAACTATGTGTTGCGTTCACATCTATATTTAAAAATCCCCCAAAAGAATCATTTACTGCTTCTTCCTCTAACTTTGTTTTACTAGGTACTTTAATAAATCAATCTAAAGCTAATTGGATTAAATGGCCCATAAGATATGACTACATACAATATTTTACAGTAAAAAACTATTTTTCCAAAGAAAAACTACTCAAATGTCCTTATTACTGACATTATATTACTATACAAATGTATTACCCAATAAATCCCCTTCAACATTTGAAAATAATCAAAAATACCAGCTACGTCTAGCTATTTGAAATTGGTAAAATAAATTTACAGTTTAGTACCAGTATCACACTCGAAATTCTAGAAACCATGTGGTTTTTATTGTTCTACCGGTACTTTTTGTCCCACATAAAAACTAAGTATAAAAAAACTATGAAACTCACCTCCAATCCTGAAGGGTCATTAGCAAAGAATATGAAGAATATGAACCATAATGCCACCAACAGCAACAGGGTCTCAACCCCAGCCTCATTCAAATTAATCATACGCACAAGTTCAGCACACAGAGTGTAGATCCCAAAACAAAATGGTCACCGCTTTCTTCCACAACTCTTTCCAACTTCGGCTCAAACAAAATACGCCAACGAAGTTACTCTTGTCGGTGAATATGTCTAAGGGGTTAGACATAAATATCCCCAAACTGAGGGATGGCAAACGCCACGTTAAGGGTTTTTTTTTTAAACCAAATATCTCACCCCAAAACTGCTATGCTTCAAACTTGAAGAGAATGAAAACGTGTTCCCCTCCCTATTTTTCAAATCAGAAAAATACACTGTCAACAGTTAGTTCCTTTCATCCCTGCCAACCTATCTGATGACATCATCGTGCCACCTGAAGAGATTGTGAGCAATTTAATGTAACTCAAATAACCTTGGGCATGTGTAATTTAATATCTCACAAATGCCTCCATTGTATCCTAATTTTAAATAAATCCCTATACTCCTTAATTTTGATAACTATTTACTCTACACGCGCAAGTCGCCATAAAATCGATGGTTGACACCATCTACATCATCACTAAACAATGTGACGTTTGAAAAATTGCCTCGCCGTATATCGAGGTTATCTGTCAGTCTAAATATCTAATCATTAAATGTCATTTTTCAAAATCATAACATGAAAATGGATTTATAATATCTAATTAATTCTCCAGTCTCAATATTTGTCATCCCAATTTGAGTGCACGGTACTGAATAGTACAATCCGTAAAATAACCTTGAGTTAACCTGAACATGGGAAACTCAATTTTAAGAAGTTATGAAACCTTCCTTAAAACTATGGACTTACGGCATATCAGACAAACATACTCCTTTACTGGAATATTATACCACTCGTACAAGGTCTTGAAGTCAGAAACAATTAATATAACTAATGGAATACCATACTAAAACGGTTTATTTGGAGGAACTAGAATATGTCAATATTTACTCGAACAAAATATACCTACAAGTTATGTCTACCTCAGAGACTATCTTTGCCAACCTGTTTAAAACTATGAATGGTTAATATGAATTGAACTAAGGTAAGAAGTGACTTAATAACGTTATCAACAACCATATACAGGGTGTAATAATATATTTAACATCTACCACAGATTATGTGGTAGAATTCTTGGTCTACGTAATTCTGACAGACTACCTATTTCAATATACTAATGTTGATCAATAGGAATGTGTTATTAAGTAAGGGTAATAAATAACTGAATTAGGTATTTAAACTTGATTTACGGAGTGAAATCACAAGTTAACAATATAATAATCGAATACAGTTGGATATACCGCTTAGGCACACTAGTACAAAATAAAACTGTTACATTCCTCCATTGCTTCAAGAAAATTCACTCCAGTGAATTTTCATCAGCGCTAGCTGACTTCAAATCCTTCGCACTCCAAATGCCTTTAAAATTCCCCTTGTCGTCTCTAAGTTCATATGTCCATGGTGATATTCTCTTTTTAATATAAAAAGGTCCCACATAACGAGGTGCTAATTTAGCTGAATAATACCGCGCCTTATCCGATTGAGTATAATTTTTCCGCCATACCAACTGATTAGGTAAGAATTCCTTTGGACGCCTTCTTAAATCATACCTTGTCTTGTTCTTTTCGGCTGCCTCTTCTAATCTCCTTTTTACTTCCTTAAACAATTCTTGAAACGCTTTTGGACGGGATTCAACATTAGCAGGTTCCAATTCTTCGGGACCATCCTGCATGTATTCCTTTCCAGATAATTTCATCCGACGTCCAAAGTTCAAAAAGTACGGGGAGTGTCGAGTAGTTTCGTGAACAGCTGTTCGTAAGGCACAAGCAATCTTTGGCAAATTCACATCCCATAATCTATGATTATCTGAAACATACATGGCCAGCATGGATTTTAACGTCCTATTTACCCTCTCGGTAGGATTAGCTTGAGGATGGTAATTCGAATTAAACCTAATTGTTACTTGATACTCTCGAGCCAATTGTTGGAAGGCTCTCGAAATGAATTGGGGTCCATTATCACAAAGCAATAGTCTAGGTACGCCATACACTAGGAAAACCTCTTCTTCCAGCAGCTTCACAATGGCAGGAGTCTTTGCGTCCTTCAAAGAATATATCAATGAATACTTAGTAAAGTAATCAGTAACAACCAATATATACTGTTTTCCCTTCATCGACCTAGGTAATGGTCCCATCAAATCCATGGAAATCATTTCAAACGGTTGTTGCACTTTCGGTTGGGCTACCATAAATCCTGCGGGTTTCTTTAAATCAGGTTTACACGTATTACATTCTACACAATTCCTTACATACCTTGAGACATCACTTTTCATCTTCGGCCAAAAATACTTCTCGGCTAAACGATGGTAAGTTTTGTACACACCCATGTGTCCGGAAGTAGGATTATCATGTGATTCTTTTAGAAGAGCTTTCCGTTGGGCCTTAGGTATTACGATTTTCCAAGTATCTCCAGGGCTTCCCAGTCCTTTGTAAATTGGTTTAGTGTTCTTATACAGATGACCATTTGCTAACCGAAAATTCGAAAATTGTAACGGTCGCTTCTGTACCTTCTCTACTAATCGACCATACCACTTATCCGAACTTTGCAAATCCACTCCTTTGGTATCACAAACGTCCACTACTGGGACAGCTCTCGATAGCATATCAGGTACTATGTGATCTTTTCCTTTTCGGTGTACTATCTTGAAGTCATACATCTGTAGTTTTAAGGTCCACCGAGCTAATCTACCATTGACATCTTTAAAATTTTGCAACCATACTAGAGAGTAATGGTCTGTAACAACAGTAAACGGAATTCCTTCCAGATATGGACGCAATTTCTCCACTGCCCACAGAACTGCTAGACATTCTCGTTCAGTAGTACTAAAATTCCTCTCCTGTTTGGTGAGAGATCTACTAAGGAATCATATCACTCTGTCTTCATTATTCTTCCTTTGGATTAAAACAGCTCCTAAGCCGTAGCCTGACGCGTCAGTATGTAACTCAAATGGTAAGTCATAATCAGGACAATTCAAAACTGGTGCTGTAATTAAAAATTCCTTAATAGTTTGAAAAGCTTCGCTGCACTCAGCAGTCCATACAAACTTGCGGCCTTTCCTTAACAACGCCGTGATGGGTGCGATTATGGTAGAAAAATCTGGAATAAATCGTCGGTACCAAGAAAATACGCCAATTATTTTTCTGATATCCTTAACGTTGGTTGGTGCTGGCAATTTCAACATCGCGGACACTTTCTCTGGGTCACAATGTAAACCATTCCGATCTACCAGGAATCCCAAATATTTCATCTCTGGTCTACAGAACTGACATTTGCCCCAACTGATGGTTAACTTGGCTTCTCTCAATCTGCGGAAAACTTCCTCCAAAACGGATATATGCTTTTCAAAGGTTTGCGTCACGATGACAATGTCATCTAAATAGACAAATACGTGAGGTTCTAACTCAGGTCCTAAGATAGAGTCCACCAACCGTTGCCATGTGGCTGGAGCGTTATGTAAGCCGAAAGGCATGCGCTTCCACTGAAAAAGTCCTCTTCCAGGAACAGTGAATGCGGTGTATGGTCTAGATGACTCCGCCACTGGAACTTGATGATATGCTGACTTGATATCCAATGAAGAGAGGTAATGAGCATCTCGAAGTTTGTCTAGTGTATGTGAAACATATGGTATGGGATACCCATCTCTCTCAGTGACAGCATTCAGCTTCCGAAAGTCTACGCAAAAACGGTAACCTCCTTCCTTCTTCTTAACAAGTAGTATCGGAGATGACCATCCACTCGTGGATCGTTCCACTATGTCTTTAGCTAACAAGTCGTCCAATTCATTATTAATATGTTGTTGTATAACTGGAGAAACAGGATAGTATCGTTGTTTTATCGGAGGCGAATCTGTCTTAATGACATGTTCAGTCCTATCCGTACATCCTAATGCTTCTCCCATTAAAGCTTTATTTCGATCGATTACTGCCTTCAACCTGTTTTCTTCCATTGAGGTTAGCACAGTTTGGCTTCTGAGATGATCGACACTATCCAATAAAAATGGTTCCTTGGAAAAATACCATTCATTGTGACGAAGGTCCGGTACAATTCCCATTATCCTCCAAAAATCAGTACCTAAAATTAGTACATGAGGAATATCTGGAACAACTAACACTCTCACTAATTTCACCTTATTTCTAACACAAATTGGTAATTCACATTCGCCATTACTATAACACGTTTGACCATTAGCTACCTTGCACATAATTCTCTTTGAAGTGTCCAAAGAAATATTTAACCTTTGTACCAACGTCCAGCCTCTAGATCCCAAAATAGTGGTTGAAGCTCCGCTATCAAGCAATCCCAACAAAGTTAATCCTAAAACCTGTACTTTCAAATACGGTCTCTCATCATTATCTACATGATCTAAAATAAAGTCCAAAATCGGTAAAATTTTATCGGTCGAGGTGTACTCCCTCGTCGACCTCCCTCGACTACCTAGGTTCGACGTCTCTCGTTTCCCACCTTTGAACACTCAGGACAAGTTTTGGTGGTAAAACCATCCTTTTTACACCTATAGCATTTTAAAGGCTTAGGGAGAGCACAACCAATGGCTCTATGTCCAGGCTGCTTGCATCTGAAGCATACTACGCTACCTCTGGTCGAGGTTGACGATTGACTTGTAGAAGCTTTCTCACTAATATCACTTTCACTTCCAATATATGCTAAGTCTTTTTTCAGACACCCAACTTTCTTATTTGAAGGTTCGACATAATTCTTAATGAGATCTCTTCTATGCTCCATCGTCCTACACTCTTCTCTCAATTCAGCAGTACTAGTAGGTAGAGGTTCTCTCAATCGATCTAAATAGAATGGATGAAGATTCTTGGTGATTATCTTCATTTTAGCTTCCTCCGACATAGGACAGCACAATCGGTTAAAATAGCTAGTCATTACGGCTAAATAGACTCCAATTGATTCTGATGGGTGCTGGGTACGCTTCTGCACTTCTTCAAATAATGTGTCCAGATGATATGCAGATAAATATTCCGTCCTGAATTCTTCTACAAGTTGTTCCCAACTTGTAACTCTCGTCCTACACTCTTTATAAAATTGATAGGCTTTATCGGTAAAAAGATCCACTCCAGAATCTAACAACAAGGATCGTGGAACATTTCTTGCCACTCTTAGTTCTTCGACACGTTCCAGAAAAGCAGTTATAGATACTCCTTTTCCATCACCTGAAAATTTCCTTAAATCCCATTTATGAGGAGGAACTATCTTATGGCGTGGAACTACTGCAGCATCAGCGACCATTGAAGAATTCGCCACTGGAGTGAAAGTTTGTGCCACTAACCGTGCTTCCAAATGTGACAAGGATGCAGGTACAGGTCCAGTTGCTAATACGGGATCTCTATTTGACAATTTAGTCTGAAATGTCTCTATCAGTGATAAGACTGTAGCTACTAATTCAGACTTCTTAATTTTCTGACTACTATCTACAGGTATCATTCGATCAAGTCTATTTAGGGTATGAGCCACTTTAGTATTTATTTTGACCGCTTCACTTGAGCTTCGGTCTCCAGCAAAATCATCAACAAGTTTTGCGATATCCTCCAACTTCTTCTGAACAGCCGTCTCATCCTGTTCAAATGTATAAGGATATGGAGGGTAATTTAAACTGTCACCATTATTTTCCATCGAGATTGCTGCCGACAATCTAGGTCTCATCTCTTCACAAGTGCCAGTACTACATCCTCTTATTGTCAATTCATAGGCCAGTTCGTCCTTTTCTAGACGCTTAATAGTCATTCGTCGAGCCATCCTCACTTTAAATCACACACCACAAATAAAATGCAAAACTACTCTATTCCAAAAAAAAATAGCAAAAATCACCAATTCCTTGTAGAAACCACTAGTAAAATCACTGGTAATCTGTTTCAAACAACACTAGATCAATAAATATACCAGGTTACACTTTAATTATTGAAAATCACAAAAAAAATCCAAAAATCACAAAAAATTCCAAAAATCACAAACTGTTTTTATGTACTTGCGCATGACAAACCAGGGCCCCACGTTAAGGCGCCAAATTTTATAACCTCCCCTTAACCTTAATACCTACCAAGGGGGAGTTATAAGTGAAAAAGTTAAGATTGTCCCAGTTGTCAATCTATGTCCGCGGCTAAACTTCAGAGGAGACGGGCGTGGTCCCAAAAATTACTGGGATATCAACTATAATTCGTTAGATTATCTACAAAACCTCTTATTATATTACCCAGGCGCCAGCTGATTTCTTTTGCCTAATACGCTCTATTTCCCACCTAAATCAGCAAATGGAAAAGAAGAATAAAAGTCCAACCTCACTTATGATCTTCTATTCACCAATCAGTTGCCAAAAATACTACAAGTTGTCTAACAGTGTGATTATATAAAAAACTATAAAGCATTTACTTACTAAAGAAGGTATTACAAATGCTTAAGTGATTTTCAGTTACCACCATATAAATATAATTTTAAATAAGTGTAACAGATAATTGAAAAACTTCAAGTTACAAAATATGACTCCGGTTATAACATTATGTCCCAAAATTCCCTTAAAATGCTTTCAAGCTAAATGTGAAATAGTAACTAGTAATAGTAAATAATAATAACAAATGAACGAGGTAAAGCCTGCTTAACAGGGTATCTACAACTAGAAATATTTAAATGTTGACCAAGATTATCTTTGACCAAAGTATTGTACATTCCCAGGTCAAAAGGGTTTCTGCGTTACCTATATAGGAAGAAATTAATGATTCATACCACAAAATATTAATATGTACTGGTCATTAGCTTTGGTACCAAGGCGAAAGACAGGTGTACGATTGACAATTATATAAGGTCAATGCATAAGGCACTCCTTCATATGAATTTACTGTCAATTTCAACCCTTACAATAGTCATTGATTGACCAGCTCCAAGTCACTACTACACAATGAACCACTATGTATAATACATTGCACAGTAATCTTAAAATGAATATATTTAAAAAACGTAACGCCAGGGAAATAAAGTCACCGACACAGACTCTTAATTTATCAACTATAAGGGAGAAGTGAATCCTATACAAATTTTAAAGTTTGAAAGATAATCTGATTACATTCCTGTATAAATTGTTTGACTTCCTAGTGCCAGCGGTATTTACTACTACTTATTCATAATTGAAGATCATAAATATGTTTTGATTAAATGAAAAGACCCAACATAAAAGTTTCTTACTTAATCGCAGTAACGACGAATCAATTTAAAAGTCCATCGGACATATAATATCAAAAAAAAATAATAAAACTCAAACCAGGAGTGAGGTAATGGTTGTCCATCCCTCGCCTAGCTCCGGACGACAAAACATCTTTTCTAGGGTATTCCGCTTCCCAATCGTTCTGCTACCACCTCGCTTATGAGGGAAATTCCTCAGAGCGGCCCCTCTCAATGAATCTTCCGGGACATGGCTACCAATAATACTGGAGACATCACACCCATTCAAACAACCCTTAAATAAAATATTTCTCAATAACTATGTGTTGCGTTCACATCTATATTTAAAAATCCCCCAAAAGAATCATTTACTGCTTCTTCCTCTAACTTTGTTTTACTAGGTACTTTAATAAATCAATCTAAAGCTAATTGGATTAAATGGCCCATAAGATATGACTACATACAATATTTTACAGTAAAAAACTATTTTTCCAAAGAAAAACTACTCAAATGTCCTTATTACTGACATTATATTACTATACAAATGTATTACCCAATAAATCCCCTTCAACATTTGAAAATAATCAAAAATACCAGCTACGTCTAGCTATTTGAAATTGGTAAAATAAATTTACAGTTTAGTACCAGTATCACACTCGAAATTCTAGAAACCATGTGGTTTTTATTGTCCTACCGGTACTTTTTGTCCCACATAAAAACTAAGTATAAAAAAACTATGAAACTCACCTCCAATCCTGAAGGGTCATTAGCAAAGAATATGAAGAATATGAACCATAATGCCACCAACAGCAACAGGGTCTCAACCCCAGCCTCATTCAAATTAATCATACGCACAAGTTCAGCACACAGAGTGTAGATCCCAAAACAAAATGGTCACCGCTTTCTTCCACAACTCTTTCCAACTTCGACTCAAACAAAATACGCCAACGAAGTTACTCTTGTCGGTGAATATGTCTAAGGGGTTAGACATAAATATCCCCAAACTGAGGGATGGCAAACGCCACGTTAAGGGTTTTTTTTAAACCAAATATCTCACCCCAAAACTGCTATGCTTCAAACTTGAAGAGAATGAAAACGTGTTCCCCTTCCTATTTTTCAAATCAGAAAAATACACTGTCAACAGTTAGTTCCTTTCATCCCTGCCAACCTATCTGATGACATCATCGTGCCACCTGAAGAGATTGTGAGCAATTTAATGTAGGTAACTCAAATAACCTTGGGCATGTGTAATTTAATATCTCACAAATGCCTCCATTGTATCCTAATTTTAAATAAATCCCTATACTCCTTAATTTTGATAACTATTTACTCTACACGCGCAAGTCGCCATAAAATCGATGGTTGACACCATCTACATCATCACTAAACAATGTGACGTTTGAAAAATTGCCTCGCCGTATATCGAGGTTATCTGTCAGTCTAAATATCTAATCATTAAATGTCATTTTTCAAAATCATAACATGAAAATGGATTTATAATATCTAATTAATTCTCCAGTCTCAATATTTGTCATCCCAATTTGAGTGCACGGTACTGAATAGTACAATCCGTAAAATAACCTTGAGTTAACCTGAACATGGGAAACTCAATTTTAAGAAGATATGAAACCTTCCTTAAAACTATGGACTTACGGCATATCAGACAAACATACTCCTTTACTGGAATATTATACCACTCGTACAAGGTCTTGAAGTCAGAAACAATTAATATAACTAATGGAATACCATACTAAAACGGTTTATTTGGAGGAACTAGAATATGTCAATATTTACTCGAACAAAATATACCTACAAGTTATGTCTACCTCAGAGACTATCTTTGCCAACCTGTTTAAAACTATGAATGGTTAATATGAATTGAACTAAGGTAAGAAGTGACTTAATAACGTTATTAACAACCATATACAGGGTGTAATAATATATTTAACATCTACCACAGATTATGTGGTAGGATTCTTGGTCTACGTAATTCTGACAGACTACCTATTTCAATATACTAATGTTGATCAATAGGAATGTGTTATTAAGTAAGGGTAATAAATAACTGAATTAGGTATTTAAACTTGATTTACGGAGTGAAATCACATATTAACAATATAATAATCGAATACAGTTGGATATACCGCTTAGGCACACTAGTACAAAATAAAACTGTTACAACTTCAATGATTGGTTTTTTTATTTTGTTTTAGGTTACCTCCTGGAAAACCAAAAAATCCGTCCAGCTTGGGTAATATCAAAAATCGATGCTATACTTCGTCCACATCAATATATTTTAGACGAATTTCACAGTCCAGTCCTTTCTGAAATGTATTGTGGAGACACCATTTCCACAATACGATATTTTACTTGGTTATATTGATAAATTTTACGGTCAGTACTATATTATATTAACCAATTTTCTTGTTAGAATTATGTTTATCTACTTGATTAATCAAATTGCTGAGTTACTTTCAAGAATAATGCATTTCTTTTTATAATTACCATTCCAAATTGCTGCTTTTTAAAGAGTTTTAATCATTTTTTCTAAAATTTTGCTTCTCACCCATTCACTTCTACCAAAAAGAATTCTACCTAGTCAATAGTCTACATTATCAACAAATTGTTTTTTTCAATTTTTTCATTATTAATCTGCTTGTCGCTGATGAAAATATTTTAAATGTATTCCACCAATCAAAATTAGCTATAAAAATTCTTGTTGATAAGTTTCACCTAAAGTTATAAATTGTCCATCTATCCTCTAAAAGATTCTGTTTGAAGTCTTTAAATGATTAAAACCCATTATTACTCTCTTGAAATTGTATTCCAAAATATTTATAAATGACAGTTCTTTTTATTTCTATTATATCTATGCGGAATGACAATTCATTTCAGGAATGTCATGCTCTAAAAACTTAATGTTATTATTTGACTTTCTACCTTGACATATATTAAATAATTATACAATCTTATCAGAAAACTCCTTTCAATATCTTACTTATTAAGACAAATCATTATTACTTTTTAAGAAAAATCATAATGTTTTTATTTTTACAATGTGAGAAATAGATTGTTATAATTTATATGAAACAACGTTCAAAAATTCTCTCTCTCAAATGTTAAAATCATGTTATATATTTCACATATGTATTTACAAAGTGTATTTAAAATTTCCTCCATAATTCTACAGTTTCACTCTTGTCTTCTTTCTCTATTGAATAATGAATAATACAGATTGTCTCCATTTCAGACGATTTAAAAAAAATTCAAATTCTAAAATTTTGTATTTGCTTACAGTGTGTAGTCTTTCATTCCATATTTTATTATACAGAGTGTTGCATGTTTCTCTCTATGTTAATATATATATATATATATATATATATATATATATATATATATATATATATTATCTTGTATTTAAATATTGGAGTAATAACATTTACTTATTTATTAATGATCCTATATTGGGATGCTACTTTATTATGGATCTTATATTTATGAGTATTTATTTATAATTGATTTGACTTTAAATATATATTTTTTTTTAATGATTGTGGGCGCCAGAATTGGTTTAGCTAACCGCTAATTTCCAATTCAAAATTTTATTTAGTAACAAAATTATGAGTTATGTAACTTTATGATACTATACCTCAGGGATGAGATTCGGCACTTGGCGATCGGTAGTAACAAGAAACTGAAAGGTAAGATATCAAAGAAAAGAAAGGAAAAACATAGATAAATAGATTTTAATTGTGAATAGTTGTTTGAATCATGAACATTTTCTGAATCATAATTGTATAATCATATTAATTAAACCTTTGCGTAAGTACGTTTTTTTTTATTTTTTATGAATACTATTAAATATGAAACATATCAAATAAATTTCGCTTCCTATAACTTATCTCTATATGTTTTTGAAAGCTTCCACAAACCATTCAATCTCTACTCTAATAATTTGTTAATGTTGACGTGACGTTGAGTTATTCTATGGTAATGATAATTCAGTTATTAAATAAAGAATGAAAACCAAGTGTGTTTGTGAGGCAAACTGATGATTTATCGTAATGATTTGGTGAGTATTATTTCCTTTATTATTTCCTTTAATGTAAGTTCAATGTTCTATCCCGATCTAGTGGAGATTGAATATCTATATCTAATAATTTTACCAACGAATAAATTTTTACACAATATAACCTAACAAATGAAAATTATGGACGATGTTTTATGGGACAAATATGTTACACACGAAAAGAAAAGTCTATGCTTGGCATCTTCTTGTCTCTGGGATGAAACATTTGGAAGAAATACGATCGCCTATGATCATATATGCGAAATCTTGATATTAAAATGATGTGACGTGATTTATTTCGCCAGGAGCAACAATTTATTCACAGAAGATACGTGAATGAGCAAACGAAAAGCAGATTAATAAAGGTAAATTGTTCATCTTACCAATTCTCGGCGTTTCACTAATTTTATCACTTTTTATTATGTATTCGATAGAAAGTTTCTGTTATTTTATAGCATCATTGTTTTTAAATACTATGATTAATTCTTCAAACTTAAAATATATCAAAAATGTTTGAGATTTATAAAAATTTAGAGGAGAGTAATTTTAATGCGTCCTCACATTATTGAATCTACACCGCGTCTCCTCAAGCTCTCAATCAACAACTTTTAGTTGTTTTTAATTTTTGTTTTATTTTTCAATTGTTTATAAATAAACATCATTGTTTTCAAATCCAAATATCTGTTTTCTATGTTATTGTAGATAAGTTCACTTTGTTCTTATGCATTCCTAATGTCACTCCGAAATTACACCGTTCGAACTATTAACCGAACGTCATTTTACGATGACATTTTGACCTTGAAGTTTATACCAAAATAATCAATAATTTACATAACATACAGGGTTCCTGAAAAGTGTCTATAATATATAAAATTACAATTATGGAATTTTATTTTGAAATTCATGTAATATTATACCGTGATAATCATTGTTATGTACCAAATTAATGTTTACGTAATTTATTTGTTACGTCTGTGTTTTCTGTCATGAAATATAATTTGAAGAAAAAATAATTGCAAACTTAAATAGCAATTTTTTTATATGCAATATTAGTTGTATCTTGTTTGTAAGTGTTTCTTCACATATTTATACTCATATTTAAATTGTTGTCTTATGGACTATTATGCAATTTATTGGATTTATTGTCATCTATTACTAAGATTCACATTAACTTAGTGATATCTCTGTTTTAATTTATCTTGAAAGATAATTTTCAGTTTAACATTCCCTAAAATTCTATAGAATTATTCTTGGTTTGACAAGAATATTCTATAGAAGTTTACCTTGATTTTTTATATATGATTTCATAATCATGTACTACTTATTTAATTAATTCCCCATTTAAATCTCTCTCAATACTAAAGAAATCTTCTAGATTCTCATAATTAACTTATACTTAACCTACTAATGAATCTTAATTCCACTAATATTAATTCTCAATTAAGATTGACTAAATAAACTATTTTATACTTGATTAACTAAATAATATCTCTAATTCCAATGTTTCTCAATTTTTTAGTTACAACTGATGGTGTCAAATTGATGATTGGTTGATGTTAAATTGATGCAGCTGGTTGATATGGAAAATTCCACGTTCTCGATGAGTGTCAGGATGTATCAATTTATAGCTATTTATTCCATGACTGGTTTCGACTAAATAAGGACCTTCGTAAGGTAACTGTAGCTTAGAACATATTCCTTTTTTATGATTAGGTACTCTTAATGCTTTTATTATTACCAAGTCACCTTTTTTAAATGTTTTCCTATTTCTAAGTTTAGCTAGTTTTCTTTTAATATATTTGTCAGCTTGTCTTGCTTGTCTGTCTCTTGCTATTCTAATGAGTTTACTATAGTTGACTTCACTAATCCATGGTCTATCTGGTTCTGTTCCTGTAAATAAAGTAATGGGTGCTATTTCCGTAACGATGTTAGGTATGTTGTTTATAAAGTCTGTGGTCTCCTTTAGACGTTCTTCCCACATACGGTTTTCGTAATATGTAAGTATCCTCAGATGCTTTATCACCTCCTTAATTCCTCGCTCTGCAGGGTTGCTATTGGGATGTCTGATACGTGTGAAGACCTGTTGGATTTCCAGATCTCTCAACCATTTTACTATCCTTTTGTTCCGGAAGTATGTAGCATTGTCCATTATGCACTTCTTTGGCTTTCCATATTTCTTGAAATAGTTTCCTAGCGATGCTTTAATGGAGTTTTCATTTGTTTTACTACAAGGATAGGTACTAATAGACTAAAAAATGTCTACGATTACCAAAATGTGTTTGTTACCATTATAACTTGGTATAAGGTTTGAGATGAAGTCTATTGCTACTATATCTAATGGATTTTCTGCTATGATGGATTTCGGTACGTTTTCATGATGTATGTTCTTTTCCTTTGATAGTTGACATAGTTCACACTGTTTAATGAAATCCTTTATGATCGTGATATCGGTTTTTGATATATAATTTTCTCGAAATATCATATGAGTCTTCCTAATTCCTAAATGATTAAAATCTAAATGTATTTTTCTTACAATTAATTTTGTTAAATTTTCAGTATTACATACAATTCCTTGTCATTCATCAATTTATACAATATTCCATCCTTTTCAGAGCATCTTCTTTTGTATTTCTCTTCTAGTAATAAATGTTCCTGTTTTATTTGTTCCAAAGAAAACATGCCACTGTTCCGCTTCATGATGTTAATTCCCACTCTAGCTTCGTTCGTATCTCTTCTTCTCTCTCCGTCCATTCTACTGATCGAGTCTGGTACTACATTTTGAATTCCTGGAATATATTTTATCTCGAAGTCATATTCCTGTAGAAGTAATGCCCATCGATGGATTCTGGCATTATTCATCTTGTTGGTCAATATTGTCAACAAAGCCTGATTATCGGTTTCAATTATAAATTTTCCTCCCAGTAAGAAGTATCTGAGTTTATTTACACAGAATATGATGCTAGCAAGCTCCAATTCGCTTACTCCATAATTCTTCTCTGCTCTTTTCGTTATTCTAGAGACAAATGATACGGGTACATACATGTCATCATATTCCTGCATTAAAACTCCAGCTAGTCTGTTTCTGGATGCATCTGTCCTTAAAATGAAAATCTTCTCATAGTTCGGATGGTATAATTTTATGTTTCTAATGAACTGTTCCTTGATCTTATTGAAGGCGTCTTCTTGTTTACTGGTCCAATTCCATTTTACTCCCTTTCTCAGTAGCTCCATTAAAGGTAGTTCCAGATCAGTTAAATTTTCCAACATTCGTTTAAAATAGTTAAGCATACCAAGAAACCCCCGAAGTGTCTTCAGATTTTTCGGTCTTTTATACTCTCTAATGGTTCTTACTCTCTCTGAATCCATCTCGATTCCTGTCTCTGTGATCTTGTAGCCTAAATATATCACTTCTCTCTTCAAAAATTGGCATTTCTGTATGTTCAGTTTCAGTCCGTTTTCGTCAAGTTCTGTTATAATTGTCCGTAGGTGTTGTAAATGTTCTTCTACACTATTTGAAAAAACAAGTATATCATCCACATAGTGTATCGTAAATTGGTCATATTTATTTAAAATTTTGTTTAGTGCTTTTAATAGTGCTGCTGTAGCGCTCTGTATACCAAATGGCGTTACTCGGAATTGATATACTTCCCCATTAATTTTGAAACCTACAAACTTCCTGCTTTCCGGATGTAGTGGTATCAGCCAGAAGCTGTGTTTCAAGTCTAGCTTGGAAAAAACTTTTACTTTACTTATCTTTCCTAGTATCGATTCGATAGTTAAAGGTGATTCATACTCGGGCATTGTACATTTATTTAAATTTCGTGCATCAAGGCATATTCTTATATCTCCGTCTTTCTTCTTCACTATTACTACTGGATTGATATACGGGGTGGTACTATGTTCTATTATTTTATCTTCTAATAATTTATTTATAGATTTCTTCACATCTTCTTGATATTTGTAGGGTATCGGATAGCTTCTTTGTTGAAATTGTTGATCCTTTTTCATTTCAATCTTGTGTACATAATTTCTTGCAATTCGAGATTCTTCATTAATCAAACTTCCATGTTCTCTCAACATCTCCATTACTTCATTTTTCCACTCTATTTTTCCATCTATATCCAAATTCCATTCCGGCATATTATTATTATTCAAATTTATTTCTCCATTGCCATCCAACATCATATCTCCATTCATTTTTCCTTCCTGCCTATAATCATATCTCTGTTCCATATCATCTTCGATTTTCTTATTATAATTAATACATTTATCTACTTCTTCTATTAACTCTTCATCCCTTTTTGAATTATTATTTTTCTCTTCATAACTAAAAGCCACTTTTTCTTTATTAAAGATTATGTACATTCCTTCATAATTAATAATTGCTTTGTTTTCATACAAAATATCCGATCCTAGCAATAGTTCACATTCCATATCTTCCACTACTAGCAGTTGTACCATAGATTCCCATTCCTTGAATTTTAATGCGACGGTTATCGAAGTACTTGAAATAGTTAATTTCTTTTGATTTATTCCTATTAAGCTTACTTTTGGTACCTTGACGAAATTTTTCTTTGATGTATTTAATTGATTTACGAATTTGTTATTTATTAATGATATCTCTGACCCGGTATCGATCAATATTTTTATACTAATGCCTTCTATCGTTCCATATATATAAATGAAAGTTTCATTGTTTTGTTCTAGCTGGTCCTGTACCTTTAGAAATTCGCGTGGGTGAACATAGCTGCACCAACTCAACCTACCATATTCACCCTCTAGTGGAAAAACTGTTGTTCCGCACCAGAGGATGACACGGGAACTACAACATTATTATTACTATGATTATTGTTACTTAAATTAGTTTGATTAAAGTTTGTGTCACTATTAGTTGTATTCCTTTCTAAACTGTTCGTTCTGTCAGTTCTTGTGTCACGTCTTATGTTGTTCGTCCTTCTCATATCTCCATCAGAGTTTCTTCTCTCTCTCCTATTATAATTGTTTTGTTGTTGTCTCCTATCTGGATAATTGGTGTACCTGTTATTGTTGTTATTTGTCCTATCATTATTTCTGTCAAATCTCCTGTTGTTGTTAGTATTGTTTGTGTCATGATATTGATTGTTATAATTATTATGTCTGTAATTGTTATTTCTATAGTCGTCGTTGTCACGTCTATTATTGTTATGATGAACTGTTCTCTGTACTCTATTTAGGTAATCTAATAATGATTGGAAATTTGTTATGTTTTGTATGGCTATGCCTTGCGTTACGTTATCGTTAAAGTGTCGAGACAAGAATATTATTATTTCTTGCTCGGAAATAGTTGGCTCTAAATACTGTGCCTGTGAATATAATGATAGAGCATAACTACTCATATTGCTGTTCCTTCTGGTATCGAACTTACCAAAGTACAACTTTTCCCTAACACAATTTTGTTCAGTTTCCCCCCAATATTGTTTTAGGAAATTATTTTCAAAATCAGTGAAGTTATTAATGTTCACATCATTACATGTGAACCAAAGTAATGTCTGACCATGTAGATGAGATCTTATTATTTCCTTAAGATCCTCTATCTCTCTGATACCTTTTACTTTATTTTTAAGATATCTCAGGAAAATTTTCGGATGCATTTTCCTGGTATCCCCGTCAAATCTGAGGTTACTTTCCCCATGATTGTAGATATAATTTACCCCTTGAGTGCTACTGTTTGTATTCGTTTTGTTTTTTATATTTCCAAATTATTTTCCTAACTCCATCATCTTCTTCTTGAAATCTTCTTTGATTTCCTTTTCCAATTTTGTAAAGTCTCGTAAGTTTCCATCTTCCTTGATTTGTTTTAGTTTTGAATCCATTTCCCATATAAGTTCTTTTCGCGTTTTTAGGTTCATCTCCTCCGCAATCGACAAATTTAATTGAATGCCTTGTTCAACATCGTTTATTCTGGCGTGGGTTTTCATTATATTTTTCTCCACTCTGCCTATCTGTTCCTTTCCTTCTTCTCGCAGTTTATTTCCCATCTCTTCAATTTCTTGTTTCCTAATATTGCCTTCTTGTATTAGATGTCCATATAACTTATCCATTTTCTCTTCTTGTTCTTTCTTATGATCTTCAAACTGTTTTTTCATTTCCACCATATGTCCTGCAAATTTTTCTTCTTGTTGATCCAGTTTTTTATTGATTTCTTCCTTTGTACTTTTTATTTCATCTTTTGTGCTTTCCTGTTTTTTTTAATGTCCTCTTTTATTTCTTCTTTGGTCCTTTTGATGTCTTCCTTTGCGCTTTTGATATCTGCCATCATTATTTTCATCATGTCTAGTAGTTGTTGATTTTCATTTGGTGTCGGTTTTACGTAGTGGTGAACTTCTTTCACTATGCCATCTCCTTCTTCCAATCCTGCTGCTTCTTCAGCTTGAAGGGTCGCTGTCAAACGTTCTTTCAGTGTCTGCTTATTTCCTTTCACGTCCATGTTCCTAGTTTTTAAAAGTTCTTTTAAGTCTTCTACCGTCAGTTCGTCAACGTTTATTGTTTTGTCTGTCATTGTTTTTAAAAAAAAATTCCCTCAGATATCTCAAAAATAATAACCTGTTCCTGTTACTAGCGTTATTTCAATTGTTCAACAATCGCCATGCGTTGGGCTTGCCATTTTTATCTTGTATTTAAATATTGGAGTAATAACATTTACTTATTTATTAATGATCCTATATTGGGATGCTACTTTATTATGGATCTTATATTTATGAGTATTTATTTATAATTGATTTGACTTTAAATATATATTTTTTTTTAATGATTGTGGGCGCCAGAATTGGTTTAGCTAACCGCTAATTTCCAATTCAAAATTTTATTTAGTAACAAAATTATGAGTTATGTAACTTTATGATACTATACCTCAGGGATGAGATTCGGCACTTGGCGATCGGTAGTAACAAGAAACTGAAAGGTAAGATATCAAAGAAAAGAAAGGAAAAACATAGATAAATAGATTTTAATTGTGAATAGTTGTTTGAATCATGAACATTTTCTGAATCATAATTGTATAATCATATTAATTAAACCTTTGCGTAAGTACGTTTTTTTTTTATTTTTTATGAATACTATTAAATATGAAACATATCAAATAAATTTCGCTTCCTATAACTTATCTCTATATGTTTTTGAAAGCTTCCACAAACCATTCAATCTCTACTCTAATAATTTGTTAATGTTGACGTGACGTTGAGTTATTCTATGGTAATGATAATTCAGTTATTAAATAAAGAATGAAAACCAAGTGTGTTTGTGAGGCAAACTGATGATTTATCGTAATGATTTGGTGAGTATTATTTCCTTTATTATTTCCTTTAATGTAAGTTCAATGTTCTATCCCGATCTAGTGGAGATTGAATATCTATATCTAATAATTTTACCAACGAATAAATTTTTACACAATATAACCTAACAAATGAAAATTATGGACGATGTTTTATGGGACAAATATGTTACACACGAAAAGAAAAGTCTATGCTTGGCATCTTCTTGTCTCTGGGATGAAACATTTGGAAGAAATACGATCGCCTATGATCATATATGCGAAATCTTGATATTAAAATGATGTGACGTGATTTATTTCGCCAGGAGCAACAATTTATTCACAGAAGATACGTGAATGAGCAAACGAAAAGCAGATTAATAAAGGTAAATTGTTCATCTTACCAATTCTCGGCGTTTCACTAATTTTATCACTTTTTATTATGTATTCGATAGAAAGTTTCTGTTATTTTATAGCATCATTGTTTTTAAATACTATGATTAATTCTTTAAACTTAAAATATATCAAAAATGTTTGAGATTTATAAAAATTTAGAGGAGAGTAATTTTAATGCGTCCTCACATTATTGAATCTACACCGCGTCTCCTCAAGCTCTCAATCAACAACTTTTAGTTGTTTTTAATTTTTGTTTTATTTTTCAATTGTTTATAAATAAACATCATTGTTTTCAAATCCAAATATCTGTTTTCTATGTTATTGTAGATAAGTTCACTTTGTTCTTATGCATTCCTAATGTCACTCCGAAATTACACCGTTCGAACTATTAACCGAACGTCATTTTACGATGACATTTTGACCTTGAAGTTTATACCAAAATAATCAATAATTTACATAACATACAGGGTTTCTGAAAAGTGTCTATAATATATAAAATTACAATTATGGAATTTTATTTTGAAATTCATGTAATATTATACCGTGATAATCATTGTTATGTACCAAATTAATGTTTACGTAATTTATTTGTTACGTCTGTGTTTTCTGTCATGAAATATAATTTGAAGAGAAAATAATTGCAAACTTAAGTAGCAATTTTTTTATATGCAATATTAGTTGTATCTTGTTTGTAAGTGTTTCTTCACATATTTATACTCATATTTAAATTGTTGTCTTATGGACTATTATGCAATTTATTGGATTTATTGTCATCTATTACTAAGATTCACATTAACTTAGTGATATCTCTGTTTTAATTTATCTTGATAGATAATTTTCAGTTTAATATATATATATATATATATATATATATATATATATATATATATATATATATATATATTGCCACGTACATTTTCAACGCGTACTATCTGTTCAGGAAATAGGTATCATATGCCTAAGCTGATGTCTTTATTCACCTACTGCTATTTTATTTCTTAAGAGGGGCCTCCTCACAGGTATATAAACCTAAAAACCTACACAATACTAGTTGCTAATCTAGTAATTATTTGGTTCAAAATATTTACGATAGATGTCGATAGTAGTACTAAATCGGCTTTTACTTATTCAACATATTTTCTCTCTCTATCTTTCCACTCTTGACGGTTCAAAGAAACGAATGTCTGTTCGAATGTTTTGATTTCAAGAATTTCAACTGTTTGTGAGCACAGAAACCGTTTCTCTGTTTTTTATGTTGCATCCAAACCACAGCACAGGTGTGCATAGATAAGAGAGTATACACGGATCCAAACAATATTGGTTGACATAATTTCCATTTGATTGTAGATTTTTGATTATTTAAGAGTTTCATAAATATTTTTGGAAGTAATAAATTGTTAAAAAGTAAATAATCGTATCGACCCGATACCAAAAATTATAATTATGATAATGTAAATTATCCTGTAATCCGTATTTTTTAATTCTAAAAGCTATGTTCGAGGTTATGTTTACTGGATTATTTGATTATTGTGAAAATATGAGATGAATAATAATGATTGTTTGTTCTAGTATCATCAAACCGTCTTTCCACATTCTCTTGAGACCCTGTTTTAATGATAATATGGGTTTGTTAGCGAAAAGCGAAAAATGCTTAATTGAAGTGAAGTGACCTTTGAAGTATCTGAATGAAGAAAAATATAATTCATTTTAATGAAAATATAATAGTGATAATTGAAAAATAAAACTATTATCACCTGATACAAAGTGCATTACATATTGCATGAAAGGACATGTGTTATTTAATAATAGGTTGGTTACAACCACGGTTTTGGTATTTTTGTATCGTTCGAAAACCATATATTGCATCGTTTAATCAGCTTGTTTTGCGCAAACGCGTGTCCTGCACTGTTATTTGGTTGGAAATAAACGAATACAGTTGGAAGGGTTTGAGAATAATTTGGAAACCAATTTTAATCTCTATTGTATTATCATAACATAACCAAAGATTGCAAGAAGTTTGTGGATAATAAAAATAAGACTGGTAAATATTTAATACAAATTAATAAACCAATTAATAGATTTAGATGCACTAAAATTAGTAAAATGTTTGAATAAAATTATTTTGCTTTAGATAGAGGACGAAAGTATTTCGAGTATGGAAAAGAAATGGACGAGTTATTTGGAAAAAAGAAAAATGTATATCCAGAACTCATATTATCCAATTAAACAATGAATAATAATTTAGTTGACACATGTGATGAAGAATTATTAAATGAAAACAATGAGCCTGGTGTACCACCAACACAAACAAAAGTTAATTGAAAAAAAAACACGAGCTGTTAAAAAACAATCAACCCTGCAGTATTTAAGATCTGATAGAAAATTATATTATGAAGAAAAACTAAAAATTGACAGAAAAAAAAGAAACAGGCTAATTGAGGAGAAAAATTTAATACTTAGGGAACTTGTAAAAAAGAGTGTCATTGTAATTCAGATTCTCTCGTAATTTTTTATGTTCTATTATATTTATGTAGGTAGTAAATTTTTATTTTCACTCAACTTTTTATTTCTGTTTTACTGTTTACAAAGTTATTTTTAATTATATTTATGTAGTTATTTATTTTACAGTTAACATTTTATTTCTGTAGTACTTACTGTTTCCAAAGTTATTTTTAAGTATATTTAAATCAGTATTTATTCTACATTTTATTTCTGCTGTACTGTTTGTAGAGTTATTTTTAATTATATTTATGTAGGTATTTATTTTACAGTTAACATTTTATTTATGTGGTACTTACTGTTTCCAAAGTTATATTTAAATATATTTATATCAGTATTTATGTTACATTTTATTTCTGTTGTACTGTTTGTAAAGTTATTTTTAATTTTTGTTTATAACATAAGGGGAAATTTTTTTATTTACATATTTGTAATTTTATAATTTATTTAGTACTTGTTACCCACTGTAGTTTTCTAATTAATAAAAGATACTGTTAATGAATTTTATTGATATGTTATACAAATATCTTAATTAAAAGTGGTGAATGGTAAATTATTCCATAATGGTAATGCATACGCTATTATATCTCTAAATATGCCTAATTCAATATTTTCGTCATCTTCATCAACATATTGATCTTCATATGAGGAACGATATTATCGATATGAACTTGGACACTAGCAACAGCTAAAATCTTTGTGGATTATTTTATGTCTAGTCTTCACTAAACACAATCTGGAGTAAATATAAATAGCATTTACGAAGCACACATTTACTTAATTATAATCACTTACAAATACAATACACACTAAACTATAAATTTGGGATATTTTTCTGAACACAAAACATATGACAACAGCATTTGACCCATAGAGAAAGTTGTAATAATATTTGTCTATGAATTGACCGTCGTCTTCTGTCATTGAGTTCTATGCAGCGCCATGCATCAAGACGGTGGAGCCGTTGAACTAAAGTAAAAAGATGTTCGTTTGCAAGAATTTGCGCACAACAAATCTCAAAAAATACAATGATTTGAGATTTCATATTTTCAGAATCGAATTCTCTAAGCTTCCTTTCGGGGATCAGGTTTTGGTGTCCAGATTGGTGACCACAAATTGTCAAAACTGTCAAAATCACACCATCACTTAATAGCTTCTATCTTTTTTATAACACTATAAAACTCAACCAAAATACCTGATCCCCAAGACAAGGGTCCAAGTTATATTGTGTTAAAATTTCAACACTTAATTTCACTGCGTTCTTTAGATTTGTTGTGTACAAAATGACCTAAATTGGATCTGCCCAATTTTTGAGTTAAATTTTGATAGTTCTAAAAAACCACACGAGGAAGTTGCTTCGGTTTAGGGTTGCCTCTAGCTCTTTTTGATGTAACGTACGCAAGAAAAAGAGATGTTATTTTACATAAAGATTGTTCGATTTTGAATAAATTATAAAATCAGTGTTTTTGAATGAAACTTAAGGTCTCTAGTTAATTCCACAATATAATACAAGTTATTGAAAATTCTAAAAAATTGACAATTGTTTCGATGAATCAATATTCTGACGATGATATTGATTTATCGAAACAATTGTCAATTTTTTAGAATTTTCAATAACTTGTATTATATTGTGGAAACTAGAGACCTTGAGTTTCATTTAAAAACACTAATATGAGTATATTCCACGAAGTAAGGGTCGAGACAGTCAATTTAATTATAAAATCATTTATCGTCCCGATCTGGCGTCGTGAAAGTCCATGATTCTAGTATAACGTTCTGTAAGCAACGCCAGTGTCATACATTTGTTTTGAATTCGTTGTACTCCTAGAAACATCATTTCGAGAGACGAGCAGAACGCTTGATATCTAAAATTATGTCAGAATTGATCGAGTTGCTTGTTTATATAGTGATAATTTGTTTTCTTTTTCTAAACAACTATTTGTATTAGTAGATAATAGCACCGTTATCTTTTGAAGCTGAAGAATCTCAGAGAATGATTCGAATGCAGTTCAAAACATCTTTTAGAACAACTGATTTGATAAGTGCGAACTTTGGCCGTGGAAAGGCCAGTTGAAGAAGACTAAGAAGAAGCTTTTGTCCAAATGCAAACCAAGATATTGAATAGAAGATTTCGATGTAATAATGTTAATTCTTAGCATAGTGTTGTGTGTGTTTTTTGGACAAAATGATTTGTTCAATTCTCTGAGAATTTGGCACATTACACGTTTTGCCAGTTTCCGATAGTTTTATCAATTTTCGACGCAAACTCCACACAAGGCGTGTGCAGAGCCGCACTAACCGATCCTGAAGTGACCTCACAGCCACAGATATCAAGGAATATCTCGGTAACTATAAGACGAATATGTTTTTTCTTCAATTTTTAGTAAAGTGACAATCAAAAGCTAGTGAAATTATTTATTATTTTTGCCAATGCTAATGCTGTGAACTCAGAAATGTATCACTTAGATGAGATGTTCCAACTGGAGATACGGATTTTTGACTTAAACGCTTAAAGGATTTTTTTTTTGGAAGACGGAATTCTTATCGCCATTTATATTCTATATTCTATAGAATTTACACCAGACAAAAGTTTAATTTGTTTGAATAAAATCTGGTACCCCGTATAGTTACAACTGATGATAATCAAACAAAATTCGACGTGATAAAAACCCGTTTCGGTACCATTATCGAGTTGACGACCACTTTTGCACTACATTACACAATTGAAAAGAAGAAATGTGTAATATAACTTCGACCTCTTATTTATACATCTACATCTATTATTTCTGGTCAACTGCACCACAATGAACACCCGAACAAAAAACGATAATAATTCAGAGAATAAAGAATCACGTTTTATGTATTCTGATGTTGGCTCAGTTTCCTATATACGGCCATCAAAGCCTATTTATTTTCCGCAGAAGATCCGGTGATGTGTACAGGATCGTATCACTGATAATTCTGGGCCTCCAATTAAAAAGAAATACCCTCTTGAATATCTAAATCTAAACATGATTTTTTTTATTTTTCAATCATAGAAAAATGTAATAATAATGATTATTTTTTGACGTTTCTTAAAACCAATGAAATGCTTCTTTATTTGACACAAGGGTAAGTTTCAACCAATCATGTCATTATTATAGTGGGAATAAAGCTATTGTGATTATTCTCGGGAATAATCACTGTTACTTTTATTTGTCTAGCAAGTGTCAGATAGTTGTCAAAATAATTATCTAATTGTGTCAACGTTATATATAAAATGAGTGAACATCATCGGTTTAGTACCTTTTCTGATGAAGAAATAACGAATAAGATTATAGAAACTACTTCGAAAAATATTCTAATAAGTAATCAGTCTATATGGAGACAATTTAAGACCTTCACCAATTTGTGAATCAAAAAATAATCTAGTCAAATATAACTCGAGAGTTCCATAAATTAGAAAATAATTTGACTGATTTTGTTCAAACTTGTTGCCATTTGCCTGGCAACAAGTTTTCAAAAAATCTGTCAAATTATTTTCAATTTATTCTCATTCTCTTGTTATATTACTACTGAGAATTGGAAGCTATTTATAGTGAGAATTAAGGCTGAAGAGTAATATTCAGAAGTAATTGTGAACGGAAAATAATTTTAATTGTAACATTACCGCAAGAAAATACAACTCAATCATGTCGAAACAAATGACACAGTGCTTGATAATGTCAAGAGAGTCCAGATGTAAATTGGCAATAACAGAAGCGTAGAGAAGGTTATGTGATTGAAATACCTAGGCTCTAGGGACATTACAAGCAATGTGAACTTCAAACAAGAAGTAAAAGCACAAATAAAACACACATCATGTGATTGAACATGACGTTCAATCACAAGAAAAACGATGAAAGACAAGGCAAGAAGCAACAATATCATGACATGTGATGTTTCAGATATAAGATGAGCATGGAGAAATCAGGTCAGCAGTATGCACGATTATCGACTTGTAAAAATCGCAAAGAAAGAGGACCGAATACCAGTAGGCCTCGGGGAAGATGACCAAAGCGCTTGTACGAGAGTTTATCATCAGAATCGCAACTTAGGTTGTATCTTTGACTAAACAAGACATAGTCTTGCAATAAGAGGAGGAAGAAGATTATAGAATAACGAAGCTATAGAATGCTGTCAACACAAGATCAAACAAAGATCCAACTAACCAAGGGAAGAACGGAAAGGTTTTTTAAGCGTGAAAAAAGATTTTCAAAGTTTGGAAAACTTAAAAATTAACTCAAAACATTTTTTCAAAATTCCAACTTTTTTGGGGTAATCCAATACTTTTCTCGCATATTAGATAGGTTGGGCGGAAAAGCAAAAATAGGCATGACGATAGAGATTAGTGACGATGAATAAAATCCTGTGTGCTTTTATTGTGAAGTAGGTTTTCTAAGCAGCAAACCGGGTGACCAGTGGTACTGATCTCGTTTTAGATATATTTGTTCTATATATTCACACTAAAATTATGGAAATTACAAAACGAAGCAATTTCCTATACTACAAAAAAATACCCCGTAAGGAGCTGTGGACAATTGGCACAGCCTGTGATTTTGTATTAGCATTCTTTCTTGCTTTTTTGAAAAGTAGTGTAAATTTTTTTTGGAGGATATGGAATTGATGGCAGTCTATTAAATACAAAATCGCTAGAGACGGTTCTGTATTTGAACCATTTTACTAACGGATCATCTCACATGGGGTTGGAGGACAAAAGTGCGACTTGTTTAGGATTGTTCGGAAAAGACAAGGCGATATTTCACTGAAAGGCGGATGTTCGCTTCCTTAAAATAACACACATGATAGTTGTTTACAAACCAAAGATCGTTTATCATCTTCGTCAGATCGCGAATCCTATTTTATGGAAATAGATAAAAAGAAGTAGATGAAATATCGGAAAATTTCAGAAATCGAAGAAAGCTAAGAAAAGTCTTTCTATAGTGCAAAAATTGGTACTTGTATAAGTAGTTGTACGTACAGGGTGGCCAACTAAACAAGGTAACCGGCTGTATCTAGGAAACCGTTCACAGTAGAGATTCTGGAAAACATATTTTCAATAAATGCGGCTCAGAAAGATCAATGAAAAACAGGGTTGGGCAAAATTTGATTTTTACTAAAAAAATCAAAAACCACAGATTTTTAAAAAAAATCACGATTTATTTGATTTTTTAAATTTGAATATAAAATTTGAACATTTTGATTCTTGAAATTATTGTTAATTATTTTAATGTATAAGTCTGAAAATTATAATATATTCTGCGACTCAAAAACTTGTGACAACGCATTTGTAGCGCTTCTTGCAAGAAAATTCGGGTCGCGATTTGTTTTCCTTCTGTCCTATACACTCACTATACAGTGCCGAGTACTGCCGAGTGAGGCACGAACGCGTTTGTTGTGCCTTTTGCAAGAATATTCCTGCCGAGGTTTGTTTTCCTTCTCAACTTATAAATTGACGTTGCCCAACAATTTTACGCATTTCGCTAGTTAGGTTAGTTAAGTGAGTGAGAACATATAAATAAAGTAAAATTAGTGGAAGAAAAGAGGACCCAATATGGCAGTTCTATATTAAGACAACAAAGGTCTAGGTAATGAAAGGTGTGTCAAGAAAATACAGGAAACTAAAAGACAAGGAGGAATATCAAGGAGACGACCGAAAACTAGATGGTTGGATGGTGTAGAAGAAGATCTCAAATAAATTGGAATAAATGACTGGAAGAACAAACCAAAAGACCGGAAAGAATGGAAAAGAATAGTAGAAGAAGCGAAGGAGAGACTTCAGAGCAGGAAGTAAATCACCGAATTCCCAAACTCCCTACTGATTTAAAGCAGTAGGGTTGGCCAAGCGGCTGGCCACCGCTGCCGGAAAAATGAGGCTAGGAATCTCAATAGGGAGACTATGGACCTTAAGGTCTGAAAGTCAATGAGAAGAAGAAGATACATTTTTGAGATAATTTTAAAAAAATTTTGATAGATATTATTTTTAAAAAAGATAATATAATTTTTAAGTATTCATTTATAGATATTTTAGTATATAGATTTTAGGCATATAGGATTGTTTTTAAATGTTAGGTGAAATCTAACACGTGGCCTTTAATGTAACTTTTTTAACGCGACCTTTCCCAGGTTAATTAAAGATTATCTTTACTCTTCTATACTAACTTCAACTTAAAAAATAAATTTGCTTTTACATCTCTATTGAACATTTTCACTTTATTTTAAAATCAATAATTCAATACTATATGAATATATCATCAATTAATCGATTTCAATTTTCAATTATGTTCTTTCTCTTTCCAGAGAGTCGAATGTCGCCTGACAGTTTTGCTAGCACATCATCTGCCTCAAGTTGTAGTTCACTCATGACGGATAGTGCATATGTTAGAAAAACTCCACCGAAAATACCAACAAGTCCAACAACTTTTGAGCCAGTCCAAAAAAAGAAAGCAACCGAAACTCAGCCTACCATGAGTGGTTTTGTAATGCGGACTTCAACTGCTGAAACACATGAAATTGACAAACAAATAGCAAAGGCTATGTTTACTACTAATTCGAGCTTCAGATGTATTGAGAATTTAGAGGTGAAAAAGGCAATTCAGTTATTAAGGCTTGGTTATACACCGCGAGAAAACGGTAGCAACAAGTCTTTTTGACGAAATCTATGAAGAGGTAAAAGAAAAATGTTTCTCCTCCCTGTCAGGACAGTCCGTAAATATGTCAATTGTTGGGTGGTCAAACATGCACAACGAACCAGTGATATGTGCAACGATAACAACTCAAGATGGACAAGCGAAACTATAGACACATCAGGAAATCCACATACTTCAGAATATTTAACTCAAATAGTTCGTGACTTGATTTCTTCACGTGAATTAAAATACAAGTGTACCGTAAAATCTTTTGTGACATTGTCACAGACAATGCCGCAAATATGACACTTACGAGAATAACATTAGAAGAAAAAACGAATGCAAAAGTTATAACTTATGGCTGCTCTGCACATTTTTTTAATTTAGGTACTGTGCAAGGACTTTCTAGTTAAATACGTTAAAGGACATGTGGTCCAAATTGTAAATTATTTTCGAAATAACCATTTGGCTAGAGCTTAATTCAGTCAAGCCGGAGGCAGTGCTTTAGTCCTTCCATGCGATGTGCGATGGAATAGCCTTGGCGACTGCTTAGAGATGTATGTATTAAAAATCTGCGAATAACATAAAAAGGAGATTGATTCCACTATTTACCAAAAAGTTTCAAATATTGCGATTAAAAATGCAGCGCAAGATTATTTAAACATTTTAAAACCTAAACCAGTTGCTCTGGATACTGTGCAGAGGAAAAATACTACTATCGCAGATGCTGTAGAGCAGTGGAAAAATTCACAATATATCTTTGATGAATCTGTGGAATTACCATTACGAAAAACACAACAATTTATTAATCGATATTTCCAATAAAATCTTCCCGAGATATAGCATTTTTCCCAAATCAATGTTAGCTTTGCCCCCACCACTTTATTTGAAGAGCAAGATACAAAAGAGTGAAAACAAAAATGTTCATAATAAACATTATATTCAGTTGCGATCATTTTCAGTGCAGTTAATCTTGGCAAATTGTAGAGAAACCCCCCTTTTCTGAATTACTATTAGTGTTGTGCCCTCTAGCGGCCATATTACGAACTTGTGAATATTTTCCAGTGATTTCTCTTAGCCGCATTAACTGCCAATATGTTTTCCCAAATCTCTACGGTGAACGGTTTCCTAAATAGAGCAGCTTACCTCGCTTATTTGGCCACCCTGTACTGCATGTTAGTTTTTATTCGTTATATAACCTTGCTTCTTCATGATTGATGAAAAATAACTGTAATTAATATTCCTGAAATCATCATATTCTAGCAAATTATATTTTTTCGAAAAACTTAATTCTTGTTGGGAAGCGTGAGCAGGATATAGTGGAAAAGTGAAAACATACGCGAGAAAAAAAAATAATGAAAAATATTTGCAATAATAAATGATGGCCAATGATTATACATGATTTATATAGATATATACAGTTACCTTGCTGGAGAACTTGTTTATGTCCAATATTTGGTGTTTGATATAATATATATCGAATCCGGCAAATTCATGACAATAAAAAAAATATACTATTATAGTGATTTTATTCATCGCTGATATAGACAACAAATAACGAGTTTTACTGTTTAATAAAAAAAAATGCTGTAATAATTTATCATTTGTTGCAGATTTCAAGGATTCTATTTTACATTCATAACAACAAAATTAAAATAAAAAAAATGTATTCAATACTAAGCAAACACGCGAGTTTTTATCCTGTAAAGGTGCTTCCACAGCGACCGCGCCGTGCCGCAAAGCGTGTGTGTCAACATGTTTCGAACAATGCGCGAGAAAAGTCCAGATACACTGCTCCGCTCTGTAATAATAATTTGCTATTCATTGTTCCACTACGCGCGTTAAGATATATTGTTACGAAACAGCACACTGGTATAGTCCCTAAATCCGACTCTGTCTAAGCCAGGTATGATAGTTAAAATTATGGCGGACACGCAGGGTTTCCTAGAATTCTTAACGAATAGTGACTATCTTATCTACATTGTTTTTGTGACCAGTCTTATCTAGAAAATGCCAGGAAGCCAATAGTTTTTATCTAGAATTATCTAGTGAAAAAGTCATTAATATATAAGGGACCGATCAAGAAGAATTGAGGGCTGTTGATAATTTGACATCGTGAGATAAACTAGTAAATAAGTGAATATAAATTAGTTAAGTGTTTATATGAAATAGTTTGAGTGAATAAACTGTTGAAATAAATTAATAATTAAGTGATTAGTTAAGTATATATAAATTAAGTGTTAGTGACTAGTTTACAGTTTAAATAAATAAAAAAAGCATAACATTGGTGTCAGAAGTGGGATAGTATAAATAAATTGCTACGTAAAAATGGCCAAGAGACTATGTGATCTGAAAGTGACGGAATTAAGAGCAGAATTGGAAGAACGTGAATTGGAAACGTCCGGTAAGAAAAATGAATTAGTAGAAAGACTTAAAGTGGCACTGGAAAATGACGGCTTTGATCCAGAATTATTTCTATTCAATGACGAGGCTTCCACCTTAATCTCGTCAATTTCTGCCATGGAAGAAAAGATTTGAACTAATGTGAAAAATTATTTTTCTGCCATGGACGAGATGATTTCTGCTATGAAGAACGACATCTCTGATAATATGGACGAGAAGATTTCTGCTATGAAGACATCTCTGATAATATGAACGAGAAGATTTCTGCTATGAAGAACGATATTTTTGCTAACATCGACAAACTTTCTGCTGATATCCTATTAATGAATAATGACATTGCCGCTGACGTGGGAAATAAAATTTCGTCTCTTAAATCGGATATTGAGGATAAAATCACAACTATGGACGAAAACATCAAGGAGTTAGAGAGTAAGATAACAGATTTAAGAACACAAGACACGCCAGCAGAACAAAATAAGATCGAGATATGCAAGCCAGCAACACAACCCAAGACAGAAGATATTAGCAGTTTTACCCGAGTCAAGGCCCCAACGTTCGATGGAAAAATGTCGTGGATCAATTATGTGAAACAATTTGAAGCAGCCGCTAGAGTGAATAATTGGTCCGACAAGGAGAAAGCAGTGAACTTAACTATCGGGCTTCGGGGAGATGCCTTAGATGTACTTCAGACGATACCTTTGGAAGAAACGGATGACTTCGAGCAGCTGAAAAAGAAGCTGGACATGCGATACGGTCACGAACATTTGGAACATTTGTACAGATTCCAGCTGAAGAACCGAAGGCGGAAACGTGACGAAACCCTTCAAGAGTATGAAATGGATATTGCCCGACTAGTTCGATTTGCTTATCCATCAGCACCAGAGAATATGATGGAATGTTTAGGCATCCAGGCCTTTATTGACGGCTTATGTGACCACGATATGGAGAAGACGCTTAGATTAGCCCATCCTAAAACATTGGTCGATGCATTGACTGCTGCTCTTGAATATGAAGCAGTCACGATGGCTTCGGGATACAGCAAAGGTAGGACCATGCAGTAAAAAGGTGACGATGACAGACTTGACTAGATCGTCAACTTGTTGAAAGGTATGGTAGACGTGAAGCTGAAGAAGATCAGATGCTGGAAGTGTGGTGAGCTACGTACGCAGTCCGTCTAAGCGCCCCCAGACTCCTGTAACCCAAGAACTCCAGTCACAGGGGAAATCAGACAGGGGTGAGGATCCAGCTGATGTGAATCACCGATAAGCCAACTCTTCACCCAGACGGTCATGCCCTGTAGACTATTCACAATGCAACAAGTCGAAATCTAAGGAAGTTGCAGTTTCAAGAACTACAGTAGTCAACGAGGAATGGTCACCCACCAGGATCAAAGAAGATCAGGAGAATGATCCCCACCTGAAGATGATACGGCAAAGGAAGGAAGAAAAACGGCGACCTACCTGGCAAGAAGTGTCAAGATTTTCACCGAAACTCAAGGCGTGTTGGGCTCAGTGGGCTCCCTTGTCCTGGAAGAAGGGCTGTTGAAAAGAGTCCTTGAAAACGATGATGGTTCCGAGATGAGGAGACAGCTAGTTATCCCTAGAACGAGAGTAGCTGAGGTACTGAAGAAGTTCCACAACAGTCCTTCGGGAGGTCATCTGGGAGTGAAGAAAACCCTTCAGCGAGTCCGTGAAAGGTTTTATTGGATGAACAGCTCCGACGATGTGAAGGACTGGTGTAAGAAATGTACGACTTGTGCTACGAGTAATGGATCACATCGCAAGAGAAAGGCACTCATGAAACAGTATAATGTTGGAAGCCCTTTCGAAAGGATCGCTTTAGATATCGCTGTACCATTTCCGACGACAGAAAATGGTGGCAAATACATACTAGTTGTAATGGATTATTTCACAAAGTGGGTGGAAATTTACGCTATTCCGAACCAAGAGGCCACAACTGTTGCGGATGTATTGGTGAAATAATTTATCAGCCGATATGGAGTGCCATTGGAAGTCCACAACGACCAGGAAATAAATTTCGAAAGTCATCTATTCCAGAAGATTTGCGACAAGCTGGGAATGAAGAAGGCCAGGACAATAGCATTACATCCACAGTCAGATGGAATAGTCGAGAGAATGAACAGGACTATTGGAAAATACCTGTCCAAAATAGTTTCCAGCCATCAGAGAGATTGGGACCAGTATCTTTCCCTATTCGCATTGGCTTATCGATCTGCCGTCAATGAGTCCACGGGTAAAACACCGGCGAAAATCCTGTTTGGACGTAAAATGAGCCTTCCTTGTGACCTGGAATTTGGCTGCCAGCCTGGAGAAGATATGGCAGGCGAAGACTACGTGATCCAATTGAGAAGAAGGCTGGACGATATTCATGAATTAGTTCGAACAAATCTTCAAATTGCCAGCGACAGAATGAAAAGTCGGTACGACACGCAGGCCACAGAAGGCGGTTTTAAAGAAGGGGATAAAGCATGGTTACACAACCAGACGAGGAGAAATGGATTTTCTCCAAAAATTACAAAAATCCTGGGAATGTCCATACTTAATCAAGAAAAGGATCAATGATGTTATATATCGAATAAGCAAGATCCCCAAAGGAAAACCAAAAGTAGTTCACCAAAACCGACTAGCGCCATTTGAAGGAGACCATGACCTAGAAGAAGGAGTAAACCTTATTCGAGGTGTGCCCGACCCTACCTTCGATTAATTTATGGGTGCGAATGGAGGTACCGGGAAAGCTAGATATGGAGTCCCTTCGGAACAACAACAAGATATGTTCACTCTCGCGGAAGATTATTCACTGGCATACAATATCCCCGTCCGTATCAAGAACGCACGAGGGTTGGCAACCGTCTTTCGAAAGAAGTTCGGGCAATTAGAAAATCTTGGAGATCAGATTCCAGCCCCTGGCAAAGCACTTAAACCGAAACATAACTCGCGGTATGTCTTCTACGTAGCAACTAAAAATGAATTTCAAGATCGATCTACCTACCGCGATGTATGGGAAGCACTTCGAAACCTACGAGGCCATGTGTTGGAATCCAGCGTGAAGAAACTGGCTATGCCTAAGATAGCGAATCTTCAGGAACATGGTAGAGATTATCTTTCAAGATACCGGTGTCCAGATATTAATTTGCAGCTACAACCCCCGTTATAAGTATCCGATGAAGACGGTGCTCTGCTATTTCCATAAGATCGGAAAGTGTAGAAATGAGGCCAGTTGCCGATTCAAACATCCAGTCTCGGCTACACAAAAGTTCCAGGAGGAACTTCCATTTAAGGAGGAGGTAATGTTACGAAACAGCACACTGGTATAGTCCCTAAATCCGACTCTGTCTAAGCCAGGTATGATAGTTAAAAGTATGGCGGGCGCGCAGGGTTTCCTAGAATTCTTTACGAATAGTGCCTATTTTATCTACATTGTTTTTGTGACCAGTCTTATCTAGAAAATGCCAGGAAGCCAATAGTTTTTATCTAGAATTATCTAGTGAAAAAGTCATTGATATATAAGGGACCGATCAAGAAGAATTGAGAGCAGTTGATAATTTGACATCGTGAGATAAACTATTAAATAAGTGAATATAAATTAGTTAAGTGTTTATATGGAATAGTTTGAGTGAATAAACTGTTGATATAAATTAATAATTAAGTGATTAGTTGAGTATATATAAATTAAGTGTTAGTGACTAGTTTACAGTTTAAATAAATAACAAAAATATCACAATATTAATAAATGAGCAATACTGAAATTTCCATTGCTGCCACTGTATTTATTTTAATATGTGATGAAGCAGATCAAGTAGAGCAAAAGAGAAGACGTCGCTGATGGTCTGCAGGACTACTAAACAGTCGAAAAAACTATGTTGGTGGCAATGTTTTAAATGATTTATCCTCAGCTGCACCTAGGGAATTCAGAAGCTTCTGAAGATTTCGACTATCTTATTAATTTATTGGAGCCCAAAATACAAAAGCCCGACACGAACTACAGGGAGGCCATCCCAGTGAAAGAGAGATTGGTTACACTTTGCGGTTCCTTGCTACTGGAGATTCATATGTTAGTTTAAGGTATTTCTTTAAAATTTTGAAGCAAAGCATTTCAAACATAGGTCCTGAAGTATACGCTGCCCAATAACAGTATGGTGTACTACCACGTGTAGTACGTTCAAATTGAATCTCGAATTTCTTTTGATGAATCGACTGGTGGAACATCAATGAACACGCGCAGAGCAGATAGTTAAGCACACTTCCACGTCTACTCTAAATGCAACTGCAACGATAAAGAATGCTCTACGCCGCTTGGCGCGGAATGACGCGGCCTGTGTGGATCCACCTTAAGAAACGTTTCACAAAGGGAGTAAAAGTCTTGCAGTAATTATACAGCGATGCCTTTGCTCAACAAAACTCAAATTTATTTATTCATTTATATATTATATAACAACAAATCAACGTCTGCCATGTTGCTTTCTCGAAAACTACTACCCCGTATCAATTCGAAGCCCAGTTTTTCAGCTTAGGGACAAAGTAACACATCCAGAGACAACAAACGGGTAATGGTAGAAGCAAGGAGTCGTGAGTACACACCGGAAGGAAGAGTGGATAAGAAAATCTCCAGGACATCGGCTTTTACTTTTCCGCCCAACCTATGTAAAATGCGAGAAAAGTATTGATTTACCCCAAAAAAAGTTGGAATTTTGGAAATTTTTTTTAGTTATTTTCACGTTTTCCATCAACAACAACACGAAAAAACGTTTTTAGAAAAAAAATCCTGTGTGTATGTCGTCGTCGTCGTCGTTGTCGTAGTCCACTTTTTCTTACATGTCTTGTTAGCACGATACAGTCTCCGGAGTGCAATAAGTCACCAATTTTATGATTGAATATTGTTAGGGACGTGTCACAGATGAACCCTATTGATTTTCAGCTCACCAGAGCTAGTACAACGTGTGCTATGGTTCTTGAAGTACGACATATTGTCATTTTTTGAGAAATTTCAGTTTGTTAACACGATACAGCCACCGAAGTTCAACAACTCACCAATTTTATGATTGAATATTATTCAGGACATCGTAAAGATGAACCCTATTGATTTTCAGCTCTCCAGAGCCAATACAACAGGTGCTACAGTACTTTAAGTACGATATTTTTGTCATTTTTTGAGAAGTTTCAGTATTTTAGCACGATACAGCCTCCGGAGTATGTACAAGTGACCAATTTTATGATTGGATATTATTCAGAGCGCCTCAAAGATGAACCCTATTGATATTCAGTTCACAATTTTTTTTTCATTTTAGCAGAATTTTCGGTTTGTTAGCACGATACAGCCTCCAGAAAGTATACGAATGATCAATTTTATGATTGAATATTGTTCAAGGTGTCTCGCAGATGTACCCTATTGATTTTCAGTTCCTAGAGCGAGTACAGTGGGTCCTATAAATCCAGATATACTACATTTTTGGCTATTTTTGGAGAAATTTCGGTTTGTTAGCTCGATACATCCCTCGAAGTGTATACAAGTAAAAATTTTATGATAGAATATTGTTCAGGGCCACAGATGCGGAAAAGTTAGTTTTGAACTTTAAAACCGTTTATTTTTTAATGCTTCTAAGAAATGCAGTTCTTCTCCTTTTTGAGTATAATTGAAATACATAAATCATCTTAATACAACTTTTTCAGTTTTAAATGCCTTTTAGTTGAAAAATACTAAGAATTTTTTTATAAAAATCGACTTTTTACAATTTTTATAAAGATAACATATGCCTATGATGGCCCCTTGATTTTTTTTAAACTTTATGTCTTACTCCAAATGGGAAGTGAATACAAAAGTTTTTATTACGTACAAATAGAGATAACATATTATGATAACAAGATATCTAGCTAAATCTTTGTAACGTAAAATCAAACCCCGTGCACCTATGCACTTATCCCACTTACGTTAGCGACCTACTGAAGATAGATCGAACTTGTGGCCCCGAAATCAATTACTACTAATTTATCCAAGTTACCAGCAGATCGGATGGCCGATCTATGCCACAAGGTATTTTACCCGCTAGACTTCAGCCGAAGAAGGGAGGTTCGTATGCTGGTAACGAACGATCAAAATAAGCTATAAAACCCAAGGCGCCAGGTAAACCGTACCCGAGTAAATACCCCAGTTTACTTCCCTAATCGTAGTTTACCCCCAATTAGGAGAGGATTACCAAAATCAAACTCGTAACTCAACTCACAAGAGAAATGATTTATTGCGGTGGTGGTTTGGTTTGAGTACAGTTGTATGAAAATTGTGGAAGCAGTTATTCCCACAGTGGACACTTAAGGTCCATCAACCCTTACTATAAAAAAAATATAAACAGATCGATATGAAATCTCTCACGAACTGTGGACATTTACAAAAGTCCCTTATAGTTCAATATCTACAATAATACAATTATTTAAAATCCTATATACCCCTACCCCAAAATTGATAAATGAATGCTCAGAAGGATTTGAAACAGAGACCAGTTCTGAGTTAAGTTAGTTTCTGAAACTTGCAAAAAAAAATTACTATCATATAAAATGAAAACGGTGAGAACCTGAAGGGTTACCCATACCGTGGCTTATCTGCGCATATCAAATTGTAAACTTACCAAGAGCAAAAAAAAACAATATAAGTTATCATGCACGTTCCGTGTGAGCTCAGACGCAACTTACCTACTCTACCTAGAGTAATAAATGACCAAGAAAAAAAAATGAATTACAAGCCACTTGTATGTTCACAAATGGTGAATTATATATACGTACAAGTTATATATATGCTATAAAAAGAAATGATTATAAAAAAAAATTATTAAATGTTTAAAACTTGCGCGTCTTCCCCCGCTGGTGATAAATCCTGACGATCCACAAACTGTTTCTGGGGTAGCAATCACTAAGGTGAGGCTGTAAGCATCCCAGGAATGTTGTGGTACTACGAACCAACACCAAGGGGACTCCGGAACTAATCCAATACGGGAAATACGAATCACCAAAGATCCAACAATATCCCAGAATAAATGTTTAAAACCCAAAAAAAACAAAACCCTAGAAAAATAATACACTAATTAGTGTTGTCACTACACTCAATTGACATTGAACCACCCTGGGAATTCATCACATTTATCCCAGTGTGACTCCTAATATTATCCTACTCAAAACCATTTACTACCCGAGTGGGACGGCCCACTTTTTTGAAAAAAAAAACCCAAGGTAGACTTCAATTATACCATCTACTCGATAACGTAAGTATATTACCCCCTATAAAGTCTAAAAGTAACAAACCCGAGATAACCACCCCTTACTAACAAGTACTTTACCCCCAACATACTATACACAAGCTCTATCATGAACATATAATTAGGTGGTGTCATCTTATCCGCAACACTATGAGGAACAATTACTAGTTACAGAAAATGTTAAAACAAATAAATCTCACCTGTTTGGCTAAGACAGGGTTCTCCTGTGTGCTGCTAATATAGTAGTTAAAAGCCGTTATCTGAACTTAACCGCATGGCGATGTAGGTGACTGGGCTTACAAATCCATCTGCCTCTCACAGATGAGGTCTGGACGAAATATTAACTCCACCAACTTCTCCAACTCTCACTACTCCACCCAAACCAAACCACCCCCTCAAACTCATATTCCCCTGTGGGATGAATGTGGAATCTTCATGTGAATTTGTTTTTGGGGCTCCCAATAAGCACCTGCATACAACACCACGTTGATCAGAAAGAAAAAAAAGGAAACACGACACGGTTTCATTGACAGCCCACCTTTCCGTTCGAGACACTCTCACTCGAGCAGTTTGGAGCACATACGTTCTATGACCTCGGAGTGAAATTACTCTACTTGCACATCGCATATTAAAACCCCCCGTATAAATACAATAATTAACTAATCAAAAATAACCTATATTCGCAAATATACCACACCCCCCGACTGTATTTACAACATAAAACATCACTTATTATACCCTGATGTACAACCACAGTACACCGGTAGGCCACCTTCCGTACGAATCACAGATCTCTTAACGTTTGAAAAAGAAGAATAAACGAGGATATGACATATGGCGAATCAGCTGTTTGATTCGAGTAGTGACAAGTTTGTTTACATTCAATAGTACATCATATAACAAAATTTATTCTTTTTAAGTGTATATACAGATTACTGTAACTATTCTACTGAGTGTATTTATTTCCTTTAAACTATTAGTTGGTGCTAAACAAATTGACGACCAGGCTATTGACTCACTGCATTAATGATATTCCTAGAAATTGTCGACGTACGAAGCTAGTCTGACTTGATATTAAGGTAGGAATGTTTATTTATTATGACCAAAACTGCATGATTGATGTCTTTTTTTATGCGAATGATATATATTAACGAGAAAAACCGTAACAATTCCCCCCCCTTCTTGAAGAAGTTTACCCACGGGAAACTTCACAACTAACGTGCTGTCAATGGCCAGATGATCTATGAATTACTTCGGATTCATGGCCTTGTGTCCAATGTGGAATTTAAAACCTCGAACCTTAAGACTTCGATTGTCTTGAGACCCAACCAACCCATATCTGAGTCCTGATTGGACTCTCCCAAACGAAGTCCCCAACCCACAGAGATTGCATCACCGTGAAATGATGTGTATCCCAAACCAACGCAACGTTCCTTCCACACTTTTAAGGAGGCCACACTCCCTATTAACACATTAGCCTAGATATCTTAACTTAGCGAGCCCTTGGTCAAGTTACTTAGTATGATGTACCACGAAACATTCCAAGACACCGTGGTCTAATGTGACAAGAGTTTCTTTCCTACTAGCGAATAAGCGATAGAGACTCATCCGAGTCTGGACATGGTTTCAAATCCTTAACTTGCCAGATACCCTTCGACACTCCATTATCATCTCTCAATTCATAAGTCCACGGTGAAATCCTCTTCTTGATGTAAAATGGTCCTACATACTTCGGTGCTAATTTCTTAGAAAAATACTTAGTAGCATCAGACAGAACATAATTCTTGCGCCAAACCAATTGGTTGGGAAGATACTCGATGTGACGTCGACGTAGATTATACCTAGCACAACTCTTCTCTGCCGCCAACTCCAAACGTTCTTTAATATCCGAGAACAGCTGTCTAAAATGTACATTACGACTTAACATCCCATTCTGTGTACCATCTTCAACACCCACTAAATCCTTCTCTTCATAATCCTTCCCCGATAACAACATATTACGCCCAAAATTAATAAAATAAGGAGTTAAATTAGTACCTTCATGAGTGCTGGTCCGGAGTGCACTACCAATTTCTGATAATCTTTCATCCCAGGACCTGTGATTGTCCGACACATACATGGAAATCATATTTTTAATAACCCTATTAACCCGTTCCGTCGGGTTTGCCCTTGGATTATAAAGTGCGCTAAACTTAACGTTGACATTATATTTATTAACTAGGTTGTTAAAATCCTTACTACGATATTGTACCCCATTATCACAAATTATGGTGCGAGGTACACCAAATACTAAAAATATTTCTTGTTCTAACTTACGACAAATTGCCACACTTGTAGCCTTCTTAAGAGGCCACATTAACGTGAACTTACTCAAATAATCAGTGACTACCAAAATATGACAATTTCCCTGTTTTGATCTAGGGAGGGGTCCCATGAGGTCCGTACAGATCATTTCCCATGGACGTCCTACTTTAGGATGGGAGACAATCTTATCAACCGGCACGGTCTGTGGTACCTTGTGTTCGGCGCAGGTTCGACAGCGTCGAACGACTTTAGCAACGTCGCTCCTCATCTTAGGCCAATAGAACTTCTCGGCTACTCTACAGAATGTTTTAAAGACACCAGGGTGACCTGCCGTGGCTGGTTCATGAGCCTTTAAGATTGTAGCCTTTCGCTCGGCTTTGGGGACAACTAACTTCCAGGAGTCAGACGGAGGAGACAATTCTGGATACAATGGAACCACGTATTTCCACAGACGACCATTTGCCACCCGCCAATTACTGAGCTTCTTAGGATCTTTACTCACCCTATCCACCATCAGCTGATACCACCTGTCATCATCTGCCTTCCAAGTACTAGCTACATTTTCATCAGAGATAAGATCTATTGCAACATTATTGACATCATCAACTATAGGAACTGCCCTGGATAACATATCAGGTACGACATTCAATTTACCCTTACGATGAACCACCTTGAAATCGTACTGTTGAAGACGAACTGACCAACGACATAATCGTCCACTCAAATCCTTCAAATTCTGAAGCCACAATAAACTATAGTGATCAGTTACGACTGTAAACTGTACTCCTTCAATATAGGGTCTTAACTTCTCGACTGCCCACAAAACTGCCAAACACTCTCGTTCCGTAGTGGAATAATTTCGTTCTTGACGCGTCAATGACCTGCTTAAATATGCTATTACACGTTCTCCATCAGGATGAGGTTGGGAAAGTACGGCACCAATTCCATAACCTGAAGCATCGGTCTGTACAACAAATGGTAGTGAATAATCGGGACAACTGAGCACAGGTGCTGCTACTAACTTTTCCTTGATAACCCTAAACTCCTCTGCACATTCTACAGTCCATTGAAACTTGGAACCCTTACGAAGTAGACTCGTTATGGGAGCGATAATAGAAGAAAAATCAGGAATGAAACGTCTGTACCACGAAAATGTTCCTACTAAACGCCGAACTTCTGTAACACCTTTAGGTGTTGGTAACTCAAGCATAGCTCTTACCTTGTCGACATCGACATGGATACCATTACGGTCGACTACAAAACCTAAGTACTTCATCTCCGGTCTACAAAATTGACATTTCTCTGTATTGATGGTAATATTCGCTTCCCGAAGACGACGGAACACTTCCTCCAAAATCTGCAAATGTTGTTCGAAAGTCTGACTAACAATGACCACGTCATCAAGATATACAAAGACATGGGGTTCGAGGTCATGACCCAAAACATTGTCTATCAAGCGCTGCCACGTAGCAGGAGCGTTATGAAGACCAAAAGGAAGTCGTCGAAATTGAAATAACCCACGATTGGGTACTGTGAAGGCCGTATATTGTTTCGACTCTTCAGCCATTGGCACCTGCCAATAAGCACTTTTAACATCTAAGCAAAAAAAAAACTTAGCATCTCTCAGCTTATCTAACGTATCTGAAACTAATGGTAGAGGATAGCTATCTCTCACCGTTACTGAATTTAATTTCCTAAAATCCACACAAAATCTAAACTTGCCATCTTTCTTCTTCACGAGTAAAATCGGCGATGCCCAAGGACTATTACTAGGTTCAACAATACCCTGCCTCAACATTTCATCAAGTTCCCTATCAATCTGCTCCTGGACCACAGGATTCACTCGATAGTAACGTTGTTTGATTGGTGCACTATTGGTAATGATGACATGTTCTGCCCTATTAGTACACCCCAAGGTTTCCTCCATCGAAGTACTATTCCTATCTACAACTGCTTGTAGCCTAGATTTTTCTAAAGGTGACAAATGAGACTGGCCATTAATATGAACCACGGAATTCACAACCACTGGCTCGTTGGAAAATTTCCATTCATTATGTCGCAGATCTGGTATAATATCCATCAATTTCCAAAAATCTATCCCGAGTATCAACAAATGGGGAATCTCCGGCACTACTATAGCTTCAATCACCCGAAATCGACCCTTGAGAGTAATCGGCAACTCAACAACCCCAACAATACTGCACCGGTTCCCATTCCCAACTATACAAGACGACTGACGACTTACATCTATTTTTACACCTAACTCATGAATGAGGGATACACCCTTACCGCCTATCAGAGTCCGAGATGCTCCGGAACCAAGCAGTCCTAATAATGATTTACCTAAAATATTTACAGTGATATATGGTCTCTCATCTCCCGATGCATGCTCAATAACATAATCCAACAAAACCTTCACTCTATCGACCGAGAAGGAATGGTCGACATGCTTATCTCGATCATTTAGGCATGCCGTTCGTCGTTTCCCTGACTTCTACTACATCTTGGGCACGATTTAACGGTCACACCTTCCAACTTACACTTGAAACAGAATTTCTTAGGACAACCCCTAGCATAATGACCTGGCTGCTTACAATGATAACAATTGACCTGCTTCACCTCGTTCTTTGGAAATGCTGCCGAAGAGGTACTAGCTATAGCAAGATTTTCTACTTCATCTGCTACTTGGACATAAGCCAAATCCGGTTCTAAAACTTGCAACTTACGTGAAGGAGGAACGAAATTCTCGACTGCTTCCTTCCTAGCCTCAAGCTTCCTGCCTAATTCCCGCAAATGCGACACCGAGGTGACGTCCACCAAAGCTAACTGATTCTGGTAAAATGGAGCAATATTTCTGAGCAATATTTTAAGTTTAACCTCTTCAGAGACAGTACAAGTTAACCTATTAAAATACCCAATCATTACAGCTAAATAAAGTCCAATAGATTCATCTGGGCCTTGTGTTCGCCTACGGATCTCCTCAAAAAGTTTCTCGTTATAAGATGGAGACAGGTACTCCTCTCGCAGTAAAACGACCAGTTCATCCCATGATGACACTTCACCCCTATATGCAAGATAAAATTGATATGCTCTACCAGTAAACAAATCTATACCCGATTCCAACAAAGTTTCCTTACTAACATGGCGAGCAATACGCAATTCTTCTATGCGTTCTAAAAATGCACTTAAAGATAAACCTTTCTTGTCACCTGAAAATTTACAATCCCATTTATTTGGTAATATTGGTGTAACGTAGGTAGAGTTTCGAGGTGCGACAGTGTGTACATCACGACTTGGACTCAATGATGTGCTTGATGACCTCCTGTGGGGGTCAATGTTCGCGTTAAAGCTAGTTTGTTGAAGTAAACTAAGTTGTGGTGGAACATTCTCCGGCGCTTTGTAATCCGCTGCCTTCTGATGTAGATCATCCAACAATGTCAAAGCTCTCGACCGCAGTATCGGACGCTCTTCCCTATCTTCTGGAATATGATCCATCCTGTAAAGAACATGATGCAACTTCGTCTCATATTTCTTAAAGTTTCCACTAGAAATTGTATCCCTAAAATCGGCAACCAACGGTGTGAGTTCATCCAGCTTCGCTTGTACAGCTTCTATGTCCTCTTCCGGTTTATAAGGATAAACAGGGTATGTAAAACTTTCACCAGTCTTCTCTAGTCGTCGAGCCATGGCTAAACTCTTTCTCATTTCATCGACAGTACCTGTGGCTACACCTCTTACTCTTACCTCATAAGTCAATTCATCTTGATTAAGTCTATGTACATTCATATTATACGAAGCCATCTTGCGATAACCTAACAATTAAAATCAATGTCCCAAGCCGCCAATGTCTAGGTGTCTCAATCTCAAAATGTCTACTACCGCACGTCCCGTGAGTAGATTCTAAATAGGTCAAGAAATACAATATATACACGTATGGCGTTGTCTAAAATCAACCTTACCTGCCAGTTACTTACTAAACTCAAAATTAAATCGAAGTTTTATTACAACTACGATATAATATGCTATAGGACCTGAATAACTCAGTCTACCAACCCAATCTCAGAACATATACTGGTCAAATCCAACTAGCTGAGCTTAAGATTTAAATTTACAAAAATTTAACTTCACATAAAAAAAACGCAAAACTTACTTAAACCACCAAGAAAAATTGCTATGTAGTGAGATGCAAGGCAATGCAATGCCCCACGTTGGGCGCCACCTTATGTAACGTAAAATCAAACCCCGTGCACCTATGCACTTATCCCACTTACGTTAGCGACCTACTGAAGATAGATCGAACTTGTGGCCCCGAAATCAATTACTACTAATTTATCCAAGTTACCAGCAGATCGGATGGCCGATCTATGCCACAAGGTATTTTACCCGCTAGACTTCAGCCGAAGAAGGGAGGTTCGTATGCTGGTAACGAACGATCAAAATAAGGTATAAAACCCAAGGCGCCAGGTAAACCGTACCCGAGTAAATACCCCAGTTTACTTCCCTAATCGTAGTTTACCCCCAATTAGGAGAGGATTACCAAAATCAAACTCGTAACTCAACTCACAAGAGAAATGATTTATTGCGGTGGTGGTTTGGTTTGAGTACAGTTGTATGAAAATTGTGGAAGCAGTTATTCCCACAGTGGACACTTAAGGTCCATCAACCCTTACTATAAAAAAAAATATAAACAGATCGATATGAAATCTCTCACGAACTGTGGACATTTACAAAAGTCCCTTATAGTTCAATATCTACAATAATACAATTATTTAAAATCCTATATACCCCTACCCCAAAATTGATAAATGAATGCTCAGAAGGATTTGAAACAGAGACCAGTTCTGAGTTAAGTTAGTTTCTGAAACTTGCAAAAAAAAATTACAATCATATAAAATGAAAACGGTGAGAACCTGAAGGGTTACCCATACCGTGGCTTATCTGCGCATATCAAATTGTAAACTTACCAAGAGCAAAAAAAAACAATATAAGTTATCATGAACGTTCCGTGTGAGCTTAGACGCAACTTACCTACTCTACCTAGAGTAATAAATGACCAAGAAAAAAAATGAATTACAAGCCACTTGTATGTTCACAAATGGTGAATTATATATACGTACAAGTTATATATATGCTATAAAAAGAAATGATTATAAAAAAAGAATATTAAATGTTTAAAACTTGCGCGTCTTCCCCCGCTGGTGATAAATCCTGACGATCCACAAACTGTTTCTGAGGTAGCAATCACTAAGGTGAGGCTGTAAGCATCCCAGGAATGTTGTGGTACTACGAACCAACACCAAGGGGACTCCGGAACTAATCCAATACGGGAAATACGAATCACCAAAGATCCAACAATATCCCAGAATAAATGTTTAAAACCCAAAAAAAACAAAACCCTAGAAAAATACATTGAACCACCCTGGGAATTCATCACATTTATCCCAGTGTGACTCCTAATATTATCCTACTCAAAACCATTTACTACCCGAGTGGGACGGCCCACTTTTTTGAAAAAAAAAACCCAAGGTAGACTTCAATTATACCATCTACTCGATAACGTAAGTATATTACCCCCTATAAAGTCTAAAAGTAACAAACCCGAGATAACCACCCCTTACTAACAAGTACTTTACCCCCAACATACTATACACAAGCTCTATCATGAACATATAATTAGGTGGTGTCATCTTATCCGCAACACTATGAGGAACAATTACTAGTTACAGAAAATGTTAAAACAAATAAATCTCACCTGTTTGGCTAAGACAGGGTTCTCCTGTGTGCTGCTAATATAGTAGTTAAAAGCCGTTATCTGAACTTAACCGCATGGCGATGTAGGTGACTGGGCTTACAAATCCATCTGCCTCTCACAGATGAGGTCTGGACGAAATATTAACTCCACCATTTTCTCCAACTCTCACTACCCCACCCAAACCAAACCACCCCCTCAAACTCATATTCCCCTGTGGGATGAATGTGGAATCTTCATGTGAATTTGTTTTTGGGGCTCCCAATAAGCACCTGCATACAACACCACGTTGATCAGAAAGAAAAAAAAGGAAACACGACACGGTTTCATTGACAGCCCACCTTTCCGTTCGAGACACTCTCACTCGAGCAGTTTGGAGCACATACGTTCTATGACCTCGGAGTGAAATTACTCTACTTGCACATCGCATATTAAAACCCCCCGTATAAATACAATAATTAACTAATCAAAAATAACCTATATTCGCAAATATACCACACCCCCCGACTGTATTTACAACATAAAACATCACTTATTATACCCTGATGTACAACCACAGTACACCGGTAGGCCACCTTCCGTACGAATCACAGATCTCTTAACGTTTGAAAAAGAAGAATAAACGAGGATATGACATATGGCGAATCAGCTGTTTGATTCGAGTAGTGACAAGTTTGTTTACATTCAATAGTACATCATATAACAAAATTCATTCTTTTTAAGTGTATATACAGATTACTGTAACTATTCTACTGAGTGTATTTATTTCCTTTAAACTATTAGTTGGTGCTAAACAAATTGACGACCAGGCTATTGACTCACTGCATTAATGATATTCCTAGAAATTGTCGACGTACGAAGCTAGTCTGACTTGATATTAAGGTAGGAATGTTTATTTATTATGACCAAAACTGCATGATTGATGTCTTTTTTTATGCGAATGATATATATTAACGAGAAAAACCGTAACATCTTGTAATTATATCACAATTAGTTCTAAAGTTATAACAAAAAATAATAAGGGGGGCCATCACAGGTTACTTCCCCTAACATTTTTATTTTTGTAGTAGAATTTGTAATGCCCGAAAAATAGAATCGAAAAATTAAACCATTAATACATCATCAGATAAAAACGAAAATTACTTTAATAGATCTAAAATCGATTGTACTAAGTGTGAGGCTAAAATGAGATTATTTTTCTATCGGTTTATTCGATTATTTTAGTTTTCAGGGACTAATACTACGAACGATTTTAGATGTATTAAATTTTAGATGTATTAAAGTGGTTTTCGTTTTTATCCGATGATGTGTTAATGGTTTAATTTGACGATTTTATTTTTCAGGCGTTACAATTTTTAGAATATCGTACTAAGCCCGGGTTCATTTGTGATGCGCTCTAAACATTATCCTATCATAAAATTGGTTACTTGAATAAGCCTCCAAAAATGACCCAAATCGTAGTATACCTGGATTTATAGGGCCCGTTGTACTGGCTCTGATGAGCTGAAAATCAAGTGTTCATCTGTGAGGTGCCCTGGACAATACCCAATCATAAAATTGGAGCCTTGTATGCACTGTTCCTGCTAACAAGACATGTTACAAAAAATTGCCGACGACGACGACATAAACACAGGATTTTTTTCTAAAAACCAGTTTTTCCTGTTATTATCGCTGAAAAAAGGAAAAAATAACTCAAAAATCCCAACTTTTTTTGTGGTAAACCAATACTTTTTTGCATCTTAGATATGGTTGGGCGGAAAAGTAAAATTTTTAACCAGAAATGATATATTTGACATTGGTGTACTTTAATTGTATACGATGCCAACAGTTAAGATAAATATATACTGGTCACATTCTTGAGTCATTCATAAATGCTTATTGATATACTCCAGACGATAATATATATATATATATATATATATATATATATATATATATATATATATGAACTCGAAGTGATCAAGTTCTGAATTAATATAAGTATCCTCATCAGACTTTGACGACTATTTCATATATTAGCATAAAACTCAATATAAATTATAAGAGATGCTGTTATTAATATAATAAAGGAAAACGTTACAAATTGGTATCATGCATGTAACTAATGTTTTTAAGTCCGACTAGAATTCTTGATGGCAATTGCAGTAAGAATATTTATATGTAATTAACATATCTATTTTAAAATAAAAGAAGTAATACGGGTATCTCTATATTGCTTGAATATTATATCAATGCCATACGTTGGAGAAAAAACGAATTCTGCAATAAATAAATATGTTAATGAAGAGTGCGCATTTGTAATCTACTATAAGAAATTACTTGATCGAATCTTAATAGTGTGTTCTAATTTAATTAAAATTTGAAATTACGTTTATAGTGAAATCGGTATAATTACAGCTCAGTAGACATACGTGATGAAATTTCAAATTTCTATTTTAATGAACACGATTGAAAATTGTTTTACATTGAATGTATTTAATACTGAATTATATCTTAAATTCCATCATCAGCATCCTCAGGATTATGGTTAGTACTTAAATAGATTTTTTGTTATTGGCGATTTTACATTTCCACAGATCTACGTGGACACCTACTAATTGTCCAGCTAATTCCAACAATATTATTGAAAATATAGTTATTTGTTAATTTTCTACAGTTAAAAGATGGATGGGATATGGATATGGATTCAGCTGATTCTGCCATCATTTCAATAGCACGCGAAATTTCAACAACAGACCAATAAATTTTTGTTCTGGGAATTATTTCAACATATTTTCAGTGAAGTTACAAAATAGGCAAAATATTCTTGTTGTAATTGGTTACAACTACCCTAAATAAATTAGAGCGTTATTGAGAAAAAAAAAAAAAGAAGACGGCAGAAACTAGACCTCTATAATTATTATATAATATAATAATAATGATGTTTATTCATTCAATTATTCAAAGTACTAATCTAAACATTGGTGAATAAACAGGAAAATGCCGTAGAAATTGAATAAAATCAGTTTGTACACGGTAAGCATAACAAATTAATACAATAACTACACTAACTTACATACTAGAACGTGTGATAAAAATTTAAACTCAAAATCCAGGTAAAGTCGCAATCGTACGTCTAGTCCGGGGTAGGAGAAGTCTTAAATTGAGTAAAATTTTTTTAACCATTATTTAGCGAACGGCTAATTAGTGAAGTTCGAGATTCACTTTTTTTGGTATTTTCTTTATTTTCAATAGTTTATTCATAATGTTAAGCATTTATATATTATATTATGAATTATATACCGATCCGTCTCTAGGATCCAATTTTTAACTTTATTTCTATACATAATAAAAATTTTGATTTGTTTAAGTTCATTTGGCAAATATTTATATAATTTGGAGCTGATATAGTTACAACTATGCTAGCCTATTGATTTATCACATTTAGGAAGCTGCGTTTTATATTCTTTGTTTCTTGTTTCATACTCATGCTCTGTGTACCGCATTTCAATTTTTCCTTTATGAATATTAATTAGGATTTTATACGCAAATAATTGTCGCGCATCATATATTCCATTTTGTTGATATAAGTAGTTGCTTGTATATAAAATTGGTTTTTTAAAAATTACCCTTAATATCTACTTTTGTATAATATGTAATTTATTCATATGTATATCGGAACACTCTGCCCCATCCCAATATACCGTACTGAAGCAAACTTTGTACTAAAGCAAAATAAATAGTTTTTAAATGTTCTTTATCTAAAAAATCCCTTAATAATTTAAATTTGGATAAAAGGTCTCTGATTTTATTAGTTAGATTATGTATGTGCAAGTCCCAGCTTAGATGTTATTCAAAGATATGATTGAAACAACAAATTATAAACGAATCAATTTGATAGAAAGAGATATACAAAAGCACTTATTATGGTCTATGGAAGACTATTGAGAGACTGAAAAGATCTTTTGAGCTACGTTTTTCAAACAAACGGTGAAAGGGCAAACAAAAGCAACAGGGTTTGTAAACTACATGGAAAAAATATTCCAACCATTCGAAGAAAAAGATGAAAAACTGAAATTGGACAATCCTCAATTAACTATAATCTCGCATTTCGATCGCTATTTTTTCGTATCCTTCCTAGCTGGAATCTTATTTTTTCTCCTAATTCCTTTTATCCATTGTGTTGTCGATCTTCCACTTCTGTTCAGATGAATGTACCAAAATAGCTAGTGACGAGCACGATGCAGGGTAAATGTTATGTCTAGCGATAAACATAGATGATACAGTAACCAGCATGAAGAAGAATCAGATCTACATTCACACAATATTAATACTTGTGAATTGTTATTTCGGCAGACGGAACAACAACAAAAAGATATAAGAAGTAGGACACAACAAGGATCATAAAACTATAGTTACTTTGGTCTACCAAAATGAAAATCGAAACAATAATAATAATACAAACAACTATTGTAGAGCCTATTTTAACTAACGTATGAGAATGCTGACAATTTCAAGAGAAGGGGAAAAAGATGATAGAGATAGCGGATATACATTTCGTAAGGTGGTCATGTAATATTTCCTGATTGCAACATGTCAGGAGACGACATCACCAAAGAGGAATAGAAAGAATGTAGAATAGAGTCTATCAAAAATGTAGCTTTTAAAATAAAATAAAAGTTCCAATGTTGGACCTAAGCACTGAAGAAATACTTCAATAACATTGAATCATATATTTCAAGCCGGATTAAACAACGAATATCTTAATATGTTCTGGCTTCAATCCTATTATAACTGCTGAACATAAGCAACGTTCCTCATTTAGGGAAAATACTACTGCCTATTACTATTAGCTGACGATACTGCTATCCTAGCAGTAGATGTCAGTTTTACTTTTACGAAAAATAAAATAACTTGCGTATAGGAAAATGCATCGAATCATCGGAAGAGAATATTTTTTGTGTCTATATTAAAAGATTATGCTCTATAGACATTTAGCAGAAATGTCAGAACAATGCTAAGAGCAACGTGTACTAAACTCAAATGATAATATAACCTTGTATAATATTAGTTTGGTGATTGATTGCACTAATAAGACAATTATAATTACCAAACAGATCAGGAACAAAGATATTAATTGCGTTAATAAACAAAACTAATGAAGATTCAAGAGGTGCTCGGAATGACCTACCTTGTTATTCATGCATACAAATTAAAACAACCAGATAAATCCCACTACGCCAGACATCTACTTGACACCAATTATTCATTGGCACCTAACACATAACTAGAAGTACTACATATTTGTGATAAGAAACAAGAACTGAATTTCCTTGAAGAATTAGAAATTAGAAGATACTTAAGAAGCCCACAATATGAAATCGTCAAAGAACAGATAAATCTAGGAAGTTCTCCGCTATTAAACTGCCTTCTTAAGCGATAATTGTAAATAACAGCAGATATAGTTTTCCTGGTTTTCTATATCATTGCACAGTTATACTGATCTTAATTGGGAAAAATGATATCCAGGATATCCCCATAGGGCTACGAGTATTAATCTCTAAGCCAGTGGTCGCCAACCTCTCAATGTGTTGAGCTACTTTGTTAATTTTGGAATAAACAGCGAGCTACCCACACGGAAGCCACGTAACGCAACGTAAATGAAATAATCCACAGTTAATTTATCATTATATTTATTTATTTCACTATTTAACTGGTAAGACATAATACATAGGTACTAATAATAAACTTATAACAAAATAACTAATATTACTAGTACGTACTTGTTCATAGCTACATTCCTACCTACCAAACGAAGGTGTTTGAACAATAAACACAAACTTTCATCCAGCCACAACGGCATGTCACGTAAGATTTAAAAATAGTTAATAATAACAACAAAAAAGTAACGCACTATCATGAACATAAACTGTGACAAATAAAAAATACGTTCAATGAGAAGGCTGACACTCAGACTCATCGATAATTTTTTTAATGTTTGCAGTATAATTTGATACAGCGATTCGAATAGAATTATCCAAATGTTCATCTGTAAGTCGATTGCGATATTTGTTCTTTATAAACTTCATATTGGAAAAAGAAGATTCACACAAATAGGTTGAACTGAATAATGCTTTCGCTTTCAAGGCAACACGGCATAGAACTGAATATTTGTCTTTACTTCCAGTAGGCCAGATACATTTGGAACTTGAGACTAACGATTTTAAGGCTAAATCATTTTGAAACTCAATTATTTCCATTTCTGTTGCAGCGATGTCTTCGCCAAAGTTCTGCATAACGCAAGTTGCAAACTGTTGGATATCAATTTCCATAAAGGGTGATACAACAAACTGCGCTACTTAAGCCATTTAGTTGAAATCCTTAAAACGATTTTTGAAGTTATTCTTCATGGTAGAAACTATTTCTACATGATATTTGCTGTCATGGGGTCCTAATGGATTTTGAGATATTTGTTCTGAAAGAATAGGAAAATGCTTGGCATCGCTGTTAATTAGGTTTTATTCCCAAAAACTCTCTCCCCTGAAGCTTCAAATTAAGTTCGTTTAATTTCTCTGTAATGTTCACGAGAAAACCAAAATCTCTAAGCCAGATTTAATTTTCTAGTTACGGAGTCGGTTCAACGCGTTGTTTGAAAAATTGAACTATGCCAGATAGGACATCATTGAAACGTTTCAGCACCCGTCCTCTACTTAACCATCAGACTTCAGAGTGAAGGAGTAGGTCCCCGTATTGACAGTCAACTTCATCGGCCAAAGTTTTGAATAATCTTCTTTGTAACGCTTGAGCTCTAATATTGTTCACAATTTTTACCACCAGTTTCATAACGTTGTTTAGTTTCAGGAAATTTCAACACAATGCTTGCTGATGGATATTGCAGTGGTAACAGAGAAATTGCGGAAAAGTTTCATCTTTACGACATAACGCCACCAGACCCTTATCACAACCCTCCATAGCTGGAGCGCCATCGGTTGTCAAGCTTACCATTTTCGATATTGGAATTTCCTCGGAAGAAATAATATTTTTTAAATGAGAAAACAACTCCTGTCCAGTAGTGTGTCCTTTCAGTGGAATAAACTTCAAAAGATCTTTTTTAATCGTAAAATCACTTAAAACCATCCTGACGAACACGGCCATCTGGGCAGTGTCAACGACATCTGTTGATTTATCCTGTTGAAGTGAAAAATAAACACAGTTATCTAAGTCAGTTCTTAACTGTAAAAAAATATCATTGCTCATTATTTCTACACGTCTCATCACAGTGTTAGCGAAAAGTTGCGTAGATTTTATAACTGAAACTATCTCTTCTTTATTTCTAGAGTTGGCAAATAACGAATCAGCAGCTTCTAAAAACGCCTGTTTTATCATTTCCCCGTATTCATAAGGTTTCTTTTTTTGTTTAATTATCTGGGACACATGGTACGATGCTTCAGCTGCAGCCTTATTTTTGTAGACTGTTCTTAAAAATATTGATTGTTGTCCAAATAACTGCTTTTTTAACTGTTTCAGTTTCTCCTTTCTGGCGGCAGAATGTAGTGGGAATGATTTTTCAAAATTAGAATGTACAGTTTTATGATGTCTCTCAATATTTCCTTTTTTAGCAACGGAGACCGAAGTATTAGATAACAAACACACATTTTTATCTTTAACTTCTGTAAAAAAGTATTGTTCTTCCCATTCCGAATGAAAGTGGTATGTCTTTACCTTCTTACAACTGCTTGCCATAATATTTTTTTTTGTTGTTCTCTACTAACGCAACCGCTGGACGTTGGTTACGCGTTCAGTTTTAAACTAAGCGCAATGTCGCCGCGCCTTGCGTATTTATCCCGTTCAAAGCAATCCTGATCGTTCTCGAACACTAACGCGCTGGTCCGGCTGGTCGGTTCTAGCCGATTCTAGCTTGATGTCGTCAGCGGCAGATCGCTCACCGCATCGTTGCCGCTGTTTATGTTTAATATTATGACAATTAGATTTTTTTGTGGAATTTTCGGAAGCTTCTCTGATTTTTGCTGTTTGTATTTTTTAAATTAAAATCGTTGTGAGAGCTACCAGAATTGCCTCCGCGAGCTACCGGTAGCTCGCGATCGACAGGTTGGCGACCACTGCTGAGCTGTAATATTTGTAATATCATATCATCTTTTTTCTATTAACATGTATTACATCAATCACAAGATAGGTCACTTCTTGGACTACCCAAAAATAATTAAACATCAGGTAGGCATTAAATAAAATGTAACTTCTGTCATTCTGACAATGATATTTAGGTAATATCGAAACAATTGTCAATTTTTTAGAATTTTTAACATATCTAATAAACTGTGGAGTTAACTAGAAACAGTAAGTTTCATTTAAAACACTAATATAAGCTTCTAGGTAATAAATTAGCTCCATAGGCAGCTTCCAAGAATGATTTGAAAGATGTGAAAGAGCCTGCTTTATTGAACAACACCAATTAAAAATACAACACATGGGGGAGTTGCATCAAGAACAAATACGAATTATGAAAGCAGAATAATCTTTTAAACCAAAACTTATCCAGGACGAACACCATAAAAAAATGTTAAAATAGAAGTGTTTGATGATTTTGCGTCATATGTAATGTCCTACCTACTGATTAAATAATACCAAACTACTATTTAACTCTGCTAAAACAGCGATATTTGAAATGGATGTTGATTTTATAAAAATGGAGCAATTGACTAATTTATGAATGCAATTTTGTTGCTTCGAATAATCTTTTCCATTTTCAACAGCCATAAACACCATAGGTATATAAATTTATTTGTATGGTCGCCATATTCACATGGTCACGTCTTGTTTTCAGATTCAGCTCGACTTCAATTCACATAAGCGTACAGTAAACGTGTTCTCTCGAAGGCTTTACTAAGCTAAGGTTTAAATCAAGCTCAACTGAAAGCCTGCTTTGTACAACAGTCATCTGGCACTGAACCTGGGTTCACACTTGAACCTTCACCGACAATTATACAACTGGGCCTTAGGATGCTTTATTGCCGATCTAAAAGGGAAGTTGATAATTTAAAAGTTCTTGAACGGCTGCAATAAATAAAATATGACAATTTTCCACTTGAATTCTTGAGTAACTCCGATGTAATTGTTAATCTAATTCTCTTTGATTCTCCTGGTAATTTGAATACACAAAATGTTTGATGAATACATGGTGTCCAGGAACTTAATTTGGAAGCGAGTAGAAGAGGTGAAAATAATACAGAGACGAGATTTGTCCTAGTGGTTTACAATATATCTAATATAATATCTAAATTTCAGAAAAAAAAATTTCCAATCTATTTTCTAATGAAAACGTACCCTGGTTTGAAGTCTCTAAAATAAACGGTTTAGGAGAAATTTGAATTTTCAGTTCGAAATGTGTGGGGAGGAGCTGCTTCGTCATATTCTGTGAAAACAGTCATTAATTGGCACTTATTGAGCATCCTTTGAGATAGTATTAAAACACAATAAAACAACAACAATGCAGTTTTAAGTTTAGTTTAAGCCTTCAAAGTCTGACTAGCTCCAGTTTTCTCCAGAATGTCTGTTTTTACAAAATATAATTAAGATTATCCTCTACATACACTCCGATCTAAAAATTTAAATTTCGCCTAAACCAAGTACGTTTTCATTAATTATTGCAAAATTCATTTCTGGAGTGTAGATTTTATACAGATTGTCGCTGTTAAAATTACAGGTTGATAACAATTAGGCACAAGCCACCTCTGAATTTCTGTGCGTAATTTAGATTCATGTATTCCGGTAACCACTGGAATTTTATAGTATTCCGATGTATAGATTAGAAATTATGTTTAAACATAAGTTTTTATTTCGAAATTTTGAAGACCTATAATTCTCAAACTAACGCTCGTATGAAAAATTCATTTGAACTTTATTTTCACATCTTCTACTCGCTCCCGAATTTTTGACATTAAGTTCCTTGACACCCTGTATAAGTCGAATTTGAAATATAAACTCTGTATATAACCTAATTTATTTCTGAGGCCCACGCTGTAAGACGAGGCTGTTGTAGTTCCTGTGAATTGGATGCTTCACAACCATCAGTCAACATCCACTCTACTAAACCAGTAGAATCGTTCCCGTATCCCATTAAAAATCAAATGCTTTTTCAGAATGACCGAATATTCATAAATCAACACTGAGGCAAAATTTCGTCCGGCCAGAAAAAATGTAAAGTGATACCTTACCATATGGAATCTACAATAGATATGTGAGTATATGACTAGAAAAAGTCGTTCGGAATTTTGGTTGAAACAAAAGACAACGCACATCTGGTTACCATTTATAAACACCAGGTTTTAAATTTTTAAAAGTGGCCCACATCCGTTATACGCATAAAATTTATTAAAAACTCTCAACTCGCTTTCGATAGAGATACGTTGACAAAAATCTTTTGTAGAGCCACGATAATAAAATTCAAATTTATGGACAATTTTTTAATTTGAAACATACTCTATCGGTAGCCAAACTATTTATATTTTCTGAATAATTTGTTATTTTTATTTTGTTGAAAGTGGAATGTTTTTATAACAGTAGCATATTCATCAATTTTTGAAAGCTTTATCACTTTTCCAAGAAAATCCCGATTTACTTTTAGCATGGATGAATATTTGATTTAAAATATCTAACAATATTCTTTAAATAATATCATTAATCTTTATCACGGCGTTTAGAAATACATAATAAACAATTCTATATATTTTATAACCTTCTTGCGTTAGGATTTAGTTCTAACAATATTCCTCATTGTTGGGACGCCGACGTCCTACTTTCGTACCAGCGTTTTGGTGATCTTGCTGGGAGTTTCCCATTTGTGCTTTTTTCCACGTGATATCTCTACTGTCTACATCTTCTTGTTGCCCATTTCATTACGTCTTGTAACCCCCAGATCTCTCTAAATTCCTCATTTCAAGGAATAGCCTGTTATTGTTCTCTTTATTTATTTAATAGGATTGTTATGTGCCTATAGGTCTAACACACGTTTTGTTGATTCCGAAACTTTTAATCTATGTACAAAACCTAATGATACGGCACATGGTATATTGTATAGTTCATAAACTGGTATCTTCTCCTTCCTTCTTTAAGTGCCGTGTCCTCCTAGAACATTGGCGATCAATCGCATGATTATCACTTTGTCCACAGCCGACCTGAACAGTGTTGTGGTGTTTACTCCATACCATTGGCGGAGATTCTTGATAAGTTGTCGGCTATATTTTTGTTTTTGCTGACCGCTATCCATTTGGTCTTCTTTATATTTAATCATAGACCAGTTTGTTGAATATGGTCTGTAACCGCTGCTAAGACTGTCAGTAAATCATCTTTATCTGTTGCTAGTAAGACCGTGTCATCCACATATCTTAGATTTTACACGACTATTCAATTAGCAATTATATCTTCTGGTTTGTCTTTGACGTTTTCTTTAAAAAAATTGTTGGCATAAAAATTAAACGAAAGGGGGGAGGCACACAGCCTTGTCGGACTCATCTCATAATAGGCACTTCTTCAGATGTCTGGCCGTTAATTCTAATGTCAGGTGTCTGATTCCAATACAAGTTGTTGATTATCCTAATGTTTCGTCCGTCAAGGCCTATATCGTCCGGTATAGCTATTAACTTGTCGTGTTGAACAGTATCAAATGCCTTCTCATAATCTAAAAAGCAGGCATATACATCGACGTTTACATCTCGACATCGTTGTATTAGAACCTGGAGACTAAACGCCTCTCTTGTACCGAAGCCGCTTTTAAAACCATACTAAGACCTGCCAATATTTCTGGAACGATTTGCAAGAAAAACTTTAATACATGGCTCATTAAGCTGATCGTTCTGTGATATTTACAATACTTGCAGTTAGCCTTCTTTGGTGTGCCAACGAATATCGACCTGAGCCAGTCTTTAGAAATTACTCCGGTTTTGCATATGCAGTTGAGCAAGCTTAACAGAAGTGCAAGAGACCTGTCTTTTTCGAACATTTTTAAAACCTTCCAGTAGTGGCGCAAAAAGTTTGTGATCTATCAGTGGCGTCGGTGCCACAGACCGTAAACCTAAAAAGTGGTAGGGATTGTTTTTTTTTAAAGTTCACACTTATCTTAAAAGTAGTCCTTATAAAATATTACTACAATAAAATTTTAATAATGAAAAAGTTTTATTGAATTTTTTATACAGTTACATATACTACAGTGCTATTCAAAAGTCCCCTCCCCCCTCGTATCTTTTGAACGGCTACACTTACATTAATAAAATTTGGAGGGTGAAAATAAAGTGTTGTAAACTTCTCTACGAATGGTAACAGGTGACGTAATAGTAATAGATGACGTCACAGTGCCACTCCGACCAATAATTTTAAATAGGACCTTATGGCAAGTGATATCTCGTTTGAAAGGCATTGACATTGGCTACATAGCCATATTAATTTTCTTCGGGTTTTAATTAATTTTGACGGATAAATTAAATAAATACCAAAATTATTGAAACTATTTTTTTAAATTTAATTATTCAAATATCAACAATGGATTCTTATAGCAAGTGTTCGAAATGTGCTCCGTCTACTTCCTGACAGTGATACATCCTATTAGTAAACTCTTGTCGTACTCGTTGGAATGTGTCAGCTGAAATAAGCATCGCATTCTTCAGTAATTCTTTCTTTCAAAACGCCAATGCTATCTGGTGCCGTAGTATAAACCTTGGATTTCAAGCACCCCCATAGAAAAAAATCTAATGGTGTCAGATCTGGTGACCGAGGTGGCCATTCTACAGGACCTCGCCGGCCGATCCATCTACCTCGATATTCATCATCCAGGTAACGTCTTACTGCACCATAATAATGTGCAGGAGCACCATCTTGTTGAAATGTTATTTCCAGATGGCCGAATTCATCTTGATTATCTCCCAGAATGTCAAGAATTAACGGCTCAATTGCATTTTGTAACATCTCCGATACACTTCACCGCTTAAATTTGAATTTAGGAAAACAGGACTAACTATGTGGTTTCCCAAAATACCTGCCCAAACATTGGCTTTTTCTGGAAATTGGGTATGTTGTGCACGAAAGGTGTGAGCATTTGTGTCCCTCCAATACCTTACATTTTGTGTATTCACATTTCCATTGAGGCAAAAAGTACTTTCGTTACTAAAACACATTGTTTCTGTGTAATGTGGGTTTTGACTAATTTTATTTGTCATACATTCACAGAATTCGAGTCTTCTGTCGGGGTCGTCATCCGAAAAATGGTGCACCATTTTTAAATTGTATGGATGAAATTTATTTTTAGCCAACACTCTCTGTACTGCACTTTTACTTACTTCACAGATAGACGCAACTTTAGTTAAAGAGGTAGTAGGGTTTACTACCATTTCAGCAACTATATCAATTTTTTTATCATCACTAAATGTTGGTCGATAAGATCGTTTGGCATCTTGAACACTACCTGTTGCTTCAAACTTGTGAAGAAGCTCCCTCAAATGAGTTCTCGAAATATGGCGATCTGGGTATCTCTCATTAAATGAACGTTCCGCTTCATGGAGATTATTTCTAGATTCACCAATTATTAAGATAGCTGCTACTTTGTCGGCTTGAGTACGTACCATTTTGCCTATGTAAACTCTTAAACGTCTCGTTAAACAATAATAAAATTAAATATTTAAGCTATTTAGAAAAACTTTGCAAAGCAACAAATACTATTAAATTAAAAACGTTAATTTTTTTGATAACTTACCAGAGACGGACTGAAAAATCTTCAATATTTAAATGTGAAATAATGATTTTGGTATTTATTCAATTTATCCGTCAAAATTAATTTGAACCCAAACAAAATTATTATGGCTATGTAGCCAATGTCAATGCCTTTCAAACTAGATATCACTTTCCATAAGGTCCTATTTAAAATTATTGGCCAGAGTGGCTCTGTGACGTCATTTATTACTATTACGTCACCTGTTACCATTCGTAGAGAAGTTTACAACACTTTATTTTCACCCTCCAAATTTTATTACTGTAAGTGTAGTCGTTCAAAAGATACGAGGGGGGAAGGGACTTTTGAATAGCACTGTATATAAAGTATAAAAAAACAAAAAATGTGGTTAAAATGAAAAAAACTAATTTTAGTGCCCTATTTCGATAGAACTGAAGAAATGAAAAAATAAAAATGAACTACTAAAAAATTTCAACTTGACCAAAAGTTTGAGTCATATTTATTCCCTTTTATTTAGAGTTCAAGTTGGGCATATCGCAGTAATGTGTTCCAAACACAAAAATTTTCCACAGTTACAACAAGAAAATCATGTTTTGCGATTTTTTTTCGTTCCACAAAGAAAACACCTACATTTTTTTGGTTGAGGTTGATCTGTGGAATCATTTTGGATTTCACAAATCTACACTAATCTGGATTTTATATTTGTCGGAAGCCCAGGAATAAAAACTCGCTAATGTAACTGTGGAAAAATTAATTTGTTAGCCTTTCCTCGAAGAAAATTTCTTCTATGAAGGCGTATTTCAGGATTGACTCTTACAGGTACTATTAAACTATTTATATAAAATTAAGTGAAATATTACTGTTGGCCACCTATGGGTATTTCTAGAGCAATTGTAACTTGCACATAGTTTGTAAATTACGTCTACTCCCCCCTTCGTTTCATTATAGTCAGTGATAATAGCAGGTTTGTTTTCATCCCTGCTTTCTTTATCGACTTCATCATCGTGATGATAAGACGACAATGAAAGGACGTTTTTGCTTCTTCTAGCAAGATACGAAACTAGTATTGTGTCCTGCCTATAGCCAAACATGCTGGGATGTACTGGCCGTGGAGTTGGATTTGTAAATTGCAATGGCAAATTTGTTCTATTTTTTCTTACAGTTCTAATTGTAATAATAGCGTGATTTACACCCGATTTCTCGAAAAGGGAAAGTGATGTGAACCAATTATCGATAGTGAGGTTACGACCTGTGCCGAAAATGTGTTCCGAGAGTCTAAGAACTACAGCCTTCACTACTGTTGTAATTTTTTTAATCTCATCTTTACCAAGATATACACCTCCAAATTGCTCGTATACAACATTTTAGCATCACATAAATCGAACACTTTTATTCCGTATTTGTTTGTCTTTGGAGTTAAATATTGACGGAAACTACACCTTCCCCTAAAAGCTGGTAGCATCTCATCTACGATTACGTACTCTGAGACCTCTTCTCTATTTCTCAATAAAAGAAACAAAATAACTTCGGATTCGAGCTAATTTATCTTGTGCTCTTTGTTCTTCACGGGTATTTTTCAAATCAAACTTCAGGCATCGTAACAAGACCTTTGAAAACTTTGAAGAGACATCGTCAGGCGAAATATTTTCCACAAATCTTCTGTATTAAGTCGGTTTGCATGATACAGTTCAGCAGTATACATCAGCACGAATTTCACACGGATTAGTTAACAATGATATTTATCATATCGTCATATATGAATTCTATAGGCTTTTTATATTTTCCCCAACGAGTTGTCTTGTTTTTACCTACGAACGAAAACTTATTCAAATTATGACTCTGATGTTCTTCTTCTCCCGTATTTTCCTGCTCCTCGTTACTTTCCCCCTCATCGTTGCCCAACATCTGTTCCTCATGATCTGATTCTTCATTCACTTTCCACTTCTTGTCCCATATTCAGAAGTATGACTTGTTTCTTTTCGTATTGTGTGCAAATAAAAACCCACAATCAAAATTTTAAAACTTTAAAAGTGATGCAAAACACCACGGTAGGAGTTGCGTGGGATCACACACCGAAGCTGGTTGTAAACAACAACATGTTTTATCATTCATACAGTCAACTTACTACTGAATAACAATGACCGCTAGATAGGAAAATACGAGAAGCCGCAGCGAGCGAAATCCCACTCGAAATTACCTGAAGATTTCGGTGTTTGGGTCTCATAGACCAGTACGCCACGACTGGAAGGTTAAAACCTCTATTTGTGTTTCATCTGGTTCTGGTGCCTTTCCGTTTTTTGCACTTAATATAGCATTTAAGAGTTCTGCCTTAGTGATATCTAACCCGTCATCCACAGTAATAATATGCGAAGAAATCCTACCATCCACAAAGAGATTTAAAATATATTTTTTCCATTCCCGTAGTTGTTTTTCGGTAGTATACTTTTTATATACCTCGGGTTTAGGATTTTCGATACGATTGACTAGTAAAATAATTAAATAGTCAAACTTAAACTTTGTTTTATTAAGACATTTTGAATAGATAACACAGGCATACAAAAAATGTTTTTTCAAATTGTTTTAGTTTTGATAACTGATTATTGGGTAACTTTTAGTGCTGATTTCAGGAATAATATTAGTTTTTTTCTATCACGTAAGGTTTGTCTACAAAATGAGGTGAAACATTAATCGATAATCATAAAATTGACATATTTTGTATCGGTACTATCTATGTACAATGTTATTAAAATTGCTTTAAACATAACTAAATCGTAATAATACAGTAAATTAGCCTTTACTACAATATATTTACAAGTCTTTGTAGTAACGATTCCTTTTTCTTCCAAAACTTCGTTTAGTACTTTTCCTGCTGTGGGATTGAAGATGTTACCGTTATATTGTCCTTGATAGCTGCTTTTCATTTCTTTTATATCCTGGTGGAATAGGTTTCCTTGTTCCTCACTCACTGCTTCAATATTTTCCGGAAAACAGTCCAGATGAGAATGTAGGAAATGAGCTTTAGCACTCATATTGCCGCTCAAAAGTTTGTAGTTATTTAACAGATTGGCAACAATATTGTTGTAGTTTGGGTCTTTTTTATTTACTAGCAAGCCAGTTACCACTTGTGATGAATGACTTCCATGCTTTGTTTTCCTGGTCTTCCATTTTTAACTGGAAGTCTTCATCCTTCATAAGTTTCCTTTATCCGGACCAACAAATACACCTTCTTTCAGTTTTGCCTCAGAAAGACTGGGAAACTGCTGACAGAAATATCTGAAACACTCTCCTTCTTTAGGCAATGTTGCTTCATTAGTCCTAACTTGATGTGAAGTGGCGGAAGTCTTTTTAGGATCTACTAAACTCTTTTTCTCAACATTTTTAAATCCAGGAACCAAAGTGTTTCTTATTGGCCATACTTTTTTTTACGTAGTTTCATTTACGGTCACGACTATCGCATTCATAGAGGAAGCAGGGAAACTTTGTGAAACTACCCTGCTGGCCTAGTAACATAGAGATAACTTTCAAATCCCCAAAAGCAGACCATTTATGATCTTACTTAAGCTTGTTAAGTACAAATTCGAGGTTCTCATAACATTCTTTCAAGTGAACTGAATCCCCTACTGGTATAGACGCATATTGGTTGCCATTGTGAAGAAGAACAGCTCTATTCTTCAGGGTCGTATTTTATATTGAAAGTCTTCATCAACCCAGGAACGTTAGTACAAAATACAAGATCAGCCTCTCGAGAGAAAAAGAGGCTCAAATTATTTTTCTCCACTTCTCTACCAAGAGAAGGATGTTCCGGGAGTTAACAAATGTTGTTCTCTCAACCTCGACACTAAAACATCAGCTGTATCCTTTGCAAGGCATAATTCTATATCGTTTAGTTCCGACTGCATAAAGAGTTTTGGCTCTTTGTTGGTGGCCTCGTAAGTACCATCATGGTCGTCGTCATCACTGCCTGGCGACAACTGTTCAACATCATCTAAAATGCTTTCAAGTGAACCTGGGGGACAGGTAAATCAGGCCCATGAGGAACAGGGCGCATAGCTGGAGGAATTTTTGGATACGAAATATCCTTTTTATTTTTCAAATTAAAACCTTGCACACAGCAAGAGTAAAATTAACAAACATCACTGTGATTTGCAGGTTATCTTCAAATCATAAGTATTGCGAAACGAAATGATTTCTTCTTACCTTGAAACCATTGTCTCAGTAATTCAACACACACAGAACACACTTCGTGAGGAGCCCATTGTTTGTCTTGATCCCCCAGTTTCATACCAAAGTAGGCAAAGTGAACCTTTTTAACAAAATCAGCAATATTTCTCTGTTGCTTTTTAATAGTGTAAGTCCCACAAATGTAGCATAAACAATCAGGAGAGCTCACACAACCTCCAGAAGCCATTTTACACAACCTCAATACACAAATCTAAAACTCGCAACCAAACAGTGAGTGTTCAGCATAATAGTTACTTGAACTTCTACACTGACTACAGACAGTAACTTGACCTTGCAGTGGTGAGCAGAGAGAGAGTGGATGGGGAAGAGAGGAAGGGGTACTAACAAAGACAGAATACTGGCAGCAAATCTAGTATGAACCAGATTTTACCAGTTTTACTGTACAGCTTCTTAAACAAAAGAAAGGCTGTTTCATGTTTCCAACCTAAAATTAAGTTTATTACATTAGTAAAATATAATAATTGAAAATTTATATAAATTTATTTCACAAAGATCGCGTTTTTTTTCGTGTATTATAGGAACCTGAAAAGTAATAATTTGATGTGTTATTTGTGGGTAAACAGAGGGTGATGGAATCTTTTCATTATTTTTTCTGTAAACAGCTCCAAAAATACCAATAAAGTTAGTAAAAATTTTTGAAAAAGCTTTTTCATTGCAGACCTGAGTAATTATAAAATATATGGAACAATTACAATTAACTCAAATCGAAGACTTAAATACACAACACTTGCGACAAGTATGTATATTGGTAAGTTGGGAAAAAATGGCACGTATTGAGCAATATTCTATTGCGAACGATATTAAAGATGATATTAAAACAACTATCCTGCTAACTGCTGTTGGAGATTACCTCTTCGGTTTTTTTTTAATTTCATCTTATTTTTCTCTATAGTTTCTCGTTGGTCCTGGCTATTTGTCTTATATTTTCCATTCCTTTCTAAAATTTCGTTTTCCAATTCACAGTATTCCCTTATCGCCGTTTATCTCGTTCCTCAAGGTCCAGCTCCTCGGCCTGCCCCTTCTGAATATTTGTAGATTAATGTCGAGGTGCCAGTATTCAATATTTTTTTATATGTTATCTAATGTGACCAACTTTTCAGAATAAAATTGTATCTGGTCATCAGTAATTCATGCAAAAATTTTAATTTCAAAACTATTCCTGTACTGTAAAATAATAGCATTCAATTATTATGTATTCAACTGTAATTATTATGCTAATGTTGAAAAATCTTCTAGTTTCCGATGTGAAAGATATAAAACATATTTTAAGCTTAATCTCTAACGGAGACTGTACAAGTTTCATTATCGCAAGCAACTTCAATCTTCATTTAAATAATCACCTCAATATTTTCTAATCCGTATGTGATTAATATTAGTAAAATTATTTTCTTTGATCGAGGCGACATGAGAGCGAGGACGACAAAAGACGTGTCTTTTTTTGTGACAAGGCACCTGAGAAGAACAAATTTGATGTCTTTATTTTCATCTGAACTGAGATATTAATAAAACCAGAGAACTTCCTCTTTAAGTGACATTTCAGATAGTTAGATAGTTAAAAGTGTTTGATACATAGCGCATATTGATACTTCAAATGCTGCTCTTGTCATAGATAAGTCTCCTACAGTTACAACTAAATGGATATTGAGAAATTCAAATTCATTAATTTTGATTACGAGATTGGTAGCTACGAAAATTAATGTGCTTTTATTTGTTCGAGAATTCGATTGAAACATCGGCTAATGTTTCTATTTATAATCTATACTATCGATTTTTTAATGACAAATATTAATCGACATTTTTTGTTTTAGATTTAGTGATATATTGAACAGAATATTCAATATCACAATTTATCTTCATCAGAAACAAACTTCGTAGAATTTTAATATTATCTAATACTAATGATTAACCGATGAATTTTTTAATACTACTCAAATAGCTACAAACTCGATTCTCAAACTATGGGCATTAACATAAATAGTTCTTTAGATTATTACCCCCATTTATGGTAGCTCATGAAATGTCAGTTATGGTAGAGTAGGCGTGTGTAAACATTAAGTTGAGTGTGCTTTATAAAAGAAAACAAATTTAGTATTACCGTTTACACCGTGGAGGTTAGAGAGAAGGAGAACAATCGCTATGTGCTAAAGCATTAGCCCGCCTATTTTTTAGCCACCAGCCGCGCTGCCGTCTGTAAGTAGTATCTGCGAAGTTAGCTGTTTATGAGTACAAGTAGATGAAGTTAGATAATGTACAAATATTGAAATTTTCTTCCTAGCGCTGTTGAAATTAAAGTTAATTACACGATTAGCAAGTTATTATAAATTCTCAAAATGTATTCATTCATTTTCAGAGTAACGTATCGAGGGAAAATGGGCAAAAGCATTATCACAACAATTGACTCCAAATTAGTATGTGTGTGAGATGTACTTTCGCAAAAGAACGTTAAAAAAGCTGATCGATTGGTTAGTAATGGAAATGAAACTATCATTCCTTGCAAAAGGTGGATTCTTTTGCATGATAATATCATTCCAATAAACCTTCAAAGTTTGTAAATGGAGATTTCTGAAGACGTTTGTGAATGTCATGTTTACTATTTTTAGATGATATTGAAATTTAAAAAATATCAAACATGTCACCTTTAACATTTAAATTGTTTTTTTACAGCCCATTAGTACAGAATGAAATTAATAAATGTCAATCGGAATATCTCCTCGTTACAAAACTTTGAATGTAATGATTGAGGAGAAGATTCTCAATTGGCAGGACTCCATCATATGGAATCACCAGAGAGACAGAAAATGATGTAAGAGAATTTCGTATTATACCGGGTGTCCTTCTTTATTTTCCCTCATTTTAACTGCCCATAACTTCTAAACGGTTTGAGATAGAAACATGCGGTTTTCACTAACATGTTTCATTTTAGCACAAGTTATGTTTAAAATAGTTAAAAAAATTTTATTCGTTTTGCCTACGTCCCAACTAAAATGGCGGATGTTTGACAATTTGTTTGTTGACTTTTGTCAATGTAACACCCAGTATATTTTTTGGCAGTTTGAAAGAACCATCCTTTACCTATTCTTCAGTGCAAATTTTTTTTAAATGGGTTAACGTTTGACTGAGCAATTAACTTTTAAAATAAGAGATGCTTGCTTACTACTTTTAATGATAGTAAGCTTTGGAAGTTTTATGTAAATGTCAAATGTATCAACTTTGCGAATTGTCAGTCATTGTTATTGACTATTTTTATGTGAAAATGGTGATTTCAGACGTAGAAAAAGCAAATGTTGCACTTACCTTTGCTGGAACAAAATCGGTGATTTTAACTCGAAGACGTTTTTGCAGAGATTTTAATAAACAACCACCCAGTTCAAAAACAATTAGAAGTTGGTTCCGCACTTATAAAGAAACTAGATCATTATCTCGAAAGAAAAGAGTACCAGTTAATAATTATTTAGATGACAACATAGCGGTATATGACTTTGTTAGGAGATATCGAAAATCGTCGTTAAGAAAAGTTGCTTCCCATTTCAACATTAGTAAATCTAAAGTTCATAACATTTTGAAAGCAATAAAACTAAAACCTTCTAAAATTCAAATTCATCAGAAATTGAATGAGAGGGACTTCGAAAAGCGTGTTTTTATGTGTGAATTGTTAATGGATCTCAGGAGGAATGCACCAAACGTCAATCTAATAATGTCTGATGAAGCCACATTTCTTTTGACTGGAGCAGTTAATGAACATAATTGCAGAATTTGGTCTGAAGTAAGTCCGCACGAGTTTGAAAAATATGAAAGAGATTCATCTAAGGTAAATGTGTGGTATGCTGTCAACAACAATAAAATATATGGACCATTTTTTTTCGCTGAAGAAACAATCAATGGAAATACTTATAAGGACATGTTGGAATTATTTTTTTATCCACAGTTGGATCAAGATTGGTAATTGGAATGAAACTTATTTCCAGCAGGATGGGGCACCTGCCCATTTTTCTTTAATAGCTAGAAACTCTGTTTCCAATAAATTTGGTGTCAATTGGATTGGCAGAAGTGGTCCAGTAGAATGGGCTTCTAATTCATGTGACCTAACAGTTCCTGATTTTTTTGTATGGGGATATGTAAAATCTTTAGCGTATAATCTTTCACCACAAAATTTGGACGAATTATAGATTAATATTCGTCATGCATTTAACAGCACTACCCAAGATATGTTGGGCAAGTCTTTTACAAATTTATATGTAAGATGAAGCAAGTGTATTGATCAAGAAGGACGGCTCATTGAACTTTTAATTAATAAAACTATCACTTTTTTTGTTTGTGTCTTGTTTTGAATAAAATTGTTGTTACGTTTTGTAATTAAATAAATACTACTTTGAATCTCTCATTTTAAAAGTAATTTTTTCAGTCACACGTTAACCGATTTTAAAAAATTTTCCACTAAAGAATAGGTGAAGGACGTTTCTTTCAAACTGCCAAAAAATATACTGGGTGTTCCACTAACAAAAGTCAACAAAAAAATTGTAAAACCTCCGTCATTTTTGTTGTGACGTAGGCAAAATGAATAAAAAAACTTAACTATTTTAAACAAAACTTGTGCTAAAATGAAACTTGTTAGTGAAAACCAAATGTTTCTATCTCAAACCGTTTAGAAGTTATGGTCAGTTAAAATGAGGGAAAATAAAGATGGACACCCGGTATTATAGATCTGAGAGATTTATATATATTTTTTTGTGCATAATCTTCAACGTTAGGTCATTATCTCGGAATCATCTCCGCCATCATGTGTTGTTTTAGAAGAGATCCATGCTCATTTTGACTCAATACTGATGCAAGGATGGTGTTATTTTGCGTATGATGAAGAAGATATACATTTTACTGTAGCCAATAATACCCATTTCAGTGAAGGTACATAATTTTATCATGCTTTTTCAAATACTTTTATCCATTCATACTGCATACAAAGTATTTTATTGTAATTCATTAAGTTTTGCTTACATAATCATTTCTAAAGCAGAAGGTTCCTTTCTCTCAACCACCAGAAGTTACTATCGAAGATACTATATCATCAAAAGATGATATAAAAATGAATATGGATACTTTGCAAGCCACTATTCCATATGAAGGAACTGGCATACAATATAGGTACGATAGATGTTCTTCCATTTCTTTTATTATACATAAAAATCTCATACTTTTTCCATTTCTTATATTTTTGGTTTTTGTCGCAAAGAATTTGCTTCAAAATGCACTGGGTAGGTATCCACAAATGATTATAAGTATTGGCGGCAGAATCCACGATGTTCATGGAGTCGAAGTCTACGTCAACGACTTCAGCGTTACTCAGTTCTTTTTTCTTATTATGGCTCTACACGTTTCTGTTTATTTTTTGAACTAAGAATACTTTTATTATTTAAAAATTGTAAAGCTTTATCATAGAATCTTGATAAAGTAGCAATAAATAAGAATAAATACCGATGTAATGGCATCTTTTCAAAATTTTAGGAAAACTAATATTTTTTTCAATATTTTAGGTTAGGAATAAGGTATCTGGATACGGTTTTCACGGCCTATTTAAGTATCATGTCACTACATTTTTCTGAACCAAATTCATATTGTATTTAATTATTTAGAGAATTTTGCAATGTGGTCTCTACTTATAACAAAAAACGCACCCTAGCAGGGCCGTTGGAAGCGGGCGTGCAAGGCGTTCATGGAACGCGGGCAGCCAATTTTTGGGGCGGCCTCACAGGGCCAACTCTTGCTTAGTTTATAGTTGCTAACATTTTCAAAAAATTAAAATATCGGAAGTAACAAGTAAGATCTGTATAAAATTGGTGCAATATTCCATACTTATCCCCACATCATAAAAATTTATTGATTGGTGTTTAAGTACTCAGATCTGGGGCGTAGCAGGTAGCAAAGGCAATTATTTTGTTACTTTACAGCCACTGTAAAGTTCTTTGTTGAGTAGACATTAGACAGAATTACTGGATTTTCCCAGCGCCGTCGATCTTATAGTCTTTGTTGATCACGTACTTGCATGTTATTCTCAAATTTAGCATTTATTTTATTACCTTTTAGGGCAAAATATTTTATGAATTCGTAATAGCGTTTATTTTTGGTATTTATTCGTGCTTAACGCCGCCCATTTCTACCCCCTAATTGTGGTAGATTTTTCTCATTGGTTATACATTAATTTTGCAGTAGGAGTAGGTAATAATAATATTTTTGTAATAAACTATTTCTTTTAGTTTCACCAGTCAGTTTCAGTTACATTTTTGCACTTACGTACGAATCAGTTATATCATCTTGAGTCCGAAATTCGTTAGTTAAGTGTCGTGTTTTATAATTACTAATTTTCGTTATTGTACTTATGTTAGTTATTAATAATGTTAGTGTGTTAACTAAAGTTTAGTAAAGACATAAACATCATTTTTAAATTTATTGTTGTGAGAAAAAGACGAGGTATTGAACAGTGAAAATATGGACAATATGGTAAGTAAATTTAGTCTTATTTTTTAAACTTTAAGTTGATGTCTATTGAATTGGATTCGGTTTTCTTTTTTTAAATAATTTTAAGAAGATAACAGGTGCGTTGTTGTTGTTGTTTAGTTTTCGTAAAATAATTAAAATTAATAAATCATTTTACAATCTGAAACTAATTTTACAATCTGAAATTACATCTGAAACTAAAACTAACGATCATCGAAATTCTAATCTTATCGAGAGCGCTTTCTCTCATGCATATTTACAATAATACCAAAAATTTAAAAAATAATAATGCGAATTTTGATTTCCAGAAACGAAGAAAAACAAAGAGATTATCTGGTTTTAATTACCGACAACAAAAATCAAGACGTGAGGAGGAGAAATTGAAATTAGCAGGATCCATGTATGTCTTTTTAAAGAAGGAAACGAATCCAGACGAAGAAACGAATACTGAAGAATTTTCGACAGAAATGCCCTCTACAAGCGGCACATCCATGCAGTCCATGGATGTAGATATAGAAGAAGAAGCTAGAGGCTCTAATGAGGAGGAAACCAGAGATTTTGATTCTGATGAGAAAGGATCGGAATTGTTTAATAAAGTCAATTTAACAGAGATTTCCACCGCGCAAAAAGCCGAACCGCCTGCTGAATTATCTCATGAAGATGAAATTGATGTAAATATTATCAGTGTATCGGATGATCCAGGGACGTGGCCTGAAAACATCACTAGCAGTATGGCAAAAATGTTGGTAGAAAGGGGACCTATTCAAGTTAAAAACTTAAAATATCCCATTAGTGAATCTGGACGAAAGTTTTCGGAAAATTATCATTATAAATCATTAAAAAATGGTGAAAAAATTAAGAGAGATTGGTTAGTTTATTCAATTTCTCATGATGCAGTATTTTGTTTTTGTTGCAAAATTTTTGGCACTTCATTTATTGGCAATTTAAATAACCAAATAGGCTTTTCTGACTGGCACCATCTATCAGAAATATTAGGAAGGCACGAACAAAGTGTTCGCCATAACAAAAACGTTAAACAGTGGATATCATTAATTAAAATGTTAAATCAAAAAAGTACCGTCAACCAAATGGAATTAAGACTTTTAGAATCAGAAAAAAAATATTGGTTTAATGTTATGGAAAGAATTGTTTCAATAATCCAATATTTATCGCGACAGTGTTTAGCTCTTAGAGGGTCTTCTTCCAAATTATACGAACCAAATAATGGTAATTTTTTGAAAGCCGTAGAGATGATAGCGCAATTTGATATTGTAATGCGTGAACATGTATCTCGTGTCCAAAAATCACAGGAGAGTCAAATTCACATGAGTCATTATTTGGGTAATACGATCCAAAATGAAATAATTACTTTAATAGGCATGAGAATAAAAACATTTATATTGAATTCGATCAGGGCCGCAAAATATTACTCTGTAATATTAGATTGTACTCCAGACGTGAGCCATACTGAACAAATAACAATTATATTTCGATTTGTTTTTCTAAATTATGAATCTAAAAAGGTAGAAATAAGAGAGCATTTTGTGGGATTTTGTCCAATAACTGATTGTACTGGCGAGGGCTTAAGCGATTTTTTAACTAATTTAATTGTTCAATTAAACTTGAACATTTATAATATGCGTGGGCAGGGCTATGACAATGGGGCAAACATGAGAGGTAAGCATAATGGCTTGCAAAAGAAAATTTTAGACATAAATCCTCGTGCATTTTTTGTTCCTTGTTCAGCGCATACGTTAAATTTAGTTGTCAATGATGCTGCTAATGTGTCTCATGAAACAACAAGTTTCTTTGATTTAGTCCAAGATTTATACGTATTTTTTTCTGCATCGACCAAAAGGTGGGATGTTCTTAAACGACACGTGCCAACATTAACTTTAAAACCACTAAGTGATACAAGATGGTCAAGCCGAATCGATGCATTAAAACCATTAAGGTATCAAATCGGCAATGTCTATGATGCGTTATTTGAAATTTCGGAAAACTTAGTATTATACGACGCATCTACTAGACATAAAGCACAAGCATTGGGACTCAAACTGCACGATTATAAAGTTTTATGCGCAGTAATTACATGGCATGATATCTTATTTAAAGTAAATGTGTTAAGTAAAATGATGCAAAGTTCTTCATTAAATATAAAAGTTTGCGTAGATTATCTTGAAAACCTAATAGATTTTTTTTCAAAAATGCGTTCTGATGAGGGATATATGAATGTACTTGTAGGAGCTACCGAACTTGCAAATGATTTAGAAATACAAACGGATTTCCCGCCCGTTCATAGCATGCGTCGTCGTAGAACCTCGCGTCAATTTGATTACGAGCATGAAGACGAAGCAGTGCGAGATCCCAAAATTCATTTTAAAATAAATTTTTTCTTTAAAGTCCTTGATCAGATATTATCGTCTTTAAGTGACAGGTTTGATGGTTTACAAAGTTATAGTGACATTTTTGGCTTTTTGTTTAAAATCGGTGACATATCAGACCAAGATTTAATGAAAAACTGTAAAGATATGGATTTAAAGCTTCGAGATGAATCCCTAAACGAGTCCGATATTGACGGAAGTGATTTATATAATGAAATTAAAGCTTTTAATTTACATTTTAAGGAGTCTTTACAACGTGAACCTGAGGATATTCTACAATTTATTTTAGAGAACAGCCTTATGGCAACATTTCCTAATCTGTTTGTTGCTTTAAGAATAATGTTAACTTTACCAGTTTCAGTTGCAACCGGCGAAAGGTCTTTTTCAAAATTAAAAATTATTAAAAATTATGTAAGGTCTACCATGTTGCAAGAACGATTAACAAATTTATCATTAATATCTATTGAACATGATATTTTGGACAGTTTGAATATTAATGACACAATTCAAGAATTTGCGGAAAGTAAAACTAGAAAAGTACCTTTTTTATAACGTTTTATTATGATAGACAATTTAGACCTAAGCGTTTATTTCTTTTTATGTTTATTTTTTATTTTTATTTAATATTACTTCCATACTTGCATTATATGTTTAAATGTATTTTATACGTGCTAATTTGCACAAATAATTTAATGTTTAATTATTATTATTAATAAAAACGTTACAAGTTACAACATTTACTTCATTTTTTAAAGTTTATTTTCAGAGCGGGCGGCCGAATTAATTCTAGCACGCGGGCGGCCGAAGGCCTAGCAACGGTCCTGCACCCTAGCGGCATTATTAATAATTAGATATATCACAGGTAAGATGGGTTTGGTAGAGCAGCAAATTCTCTTTCCAATCATGTTCAGTTGCTTAGGAGTTACAGCTGTTTATTTAAAAAAACATTGTATCTACCTACTCCGTCCCCTCTACATTTCGATAGATGCGTCAAAAATTACGCAAATATAGCCTAGTTTCGAAAAACATATATTTTTTTGGTATTTACTAGGTGGATTCCAGTTAAAAACCAGTTTAAAAGCGTAAGATGGTAGTTACGCACCCTGACGAACATCTTGGATATCTGAAAATATCTTCTTTTGTCCACTTTAGAAATAACATTTTCAACCGCAAGTGTCTACGAAAAATAGTTTTGTATTAATATGTAATATTTGATATGTTCTGTGTAGCCTTGTGGAGTTATAGCCAAAACGAAAGGTCCACCTTTTGCTATTTTTTTTCGTCTTTTCAAGTTTTTCCAATTTATGCGGTTTTCAACCACATATTGAGAAAAAACACCCTAAATGTTTTTTGTAGCACTATTCAAGATCTTTCCAACGGTATATAATATTCGAAATACTTGATATAGCCTTGTGGAGTTGTAGCCAAAATAAGTGCCCTATATATTTTTTCCGATTTTTCATGTTTTTTTTCCAATTTATACGGTTTTTGATCTCAGAGAAAAAACACCCTCCATGTTTTTTGTAGCTCTATTCAAGGCCTTTCTACTAATATGTAATACTTGGGTACTCGTCGCTTACATTCACTCAATTTATATCTAGTGTGTACACCATACCCACAGACAGTTCTACTACTTTTTTTTGTCTGTCTCACACGACCATACTCGCGAAACTGTTTATCTATTTTGCTAATTGTTCCTTGGGATATAGGCGGCAAATTTGGAAATTTTTCGTGAAATAAGCCAGAAACTTCCATTTGTGTCCGTGTGTTATCTCCATAACCAATCATTTGTAGAATGGTTATTTTGTGCATTACTGTTAAATGAACAATTTTTCTGATATTATTACGTACAGTTAACGAAATTCAAACGACAATAGCACTGACACTGATCACTACTGTCATGCAAACAGACAACAAGTTGCTAAGGCTATGAGTTTTATACGAAAATAAATAAAACTGTTTTTGTATTTTTTTTTTATTTCATATCAGTAAAAAGGAACGCATTAATGGTTTTTGCTTATTTTTTCAATATTAAGAGCTAAATGGGAAATAAGTATTGAATGTAATGTAGCGAATTTGTGAAATAAAATAATTTTCTTTTTTTAATGTTAATTTTTGTAATACATCTGAAAACACTTAATATTTCCGAAACAGTTGAAGATAGGTTTGGGACATTGTACATGAATTATGTCTAGAGTTTTCTGAAGAATCCAAAAAACTAATAATATACAGGGGGTTGTATTTAAAATAAGAAAGTTGGTATCGACCACTGTCACATGACACACCCTATATAATTATTTTTTTTTTGAAAATGCGCATCTAAAAATAAAAATCGACGTGTCCAAGCGTTTTTCCCATCACGCTCTCATTTATTCGTTATGGAATTTATTCCATTTGGCTGTTCCACACTGTTACGAAACAGTACACTGGTATAGTCCCTGAATCCGACTCTATCTAAGCCACGTATGGAAGTTAAATTTATGGCGGAAGTGCAGGGATTTCTTAGAACTGTTTACGATTGTGACTATCTTATCTAGACACTGTTTTTATGACCAGTCTTATCTAGAAAATGCCAGAGCCTTTTGTTTTTGTGTAAGCCGCAATCTAGAATTATCTAGTAAAAAAGGCACTAATATATAAGGCACCGATCAGCGAGTTAGTTTAGTTTATAATTTGACATCATGAGATAAACAGTAAATAAGCCAAGAGTAAAGTGTTGATATAAATTAATAATAAAGATTGTGTGTATATAAATTAAGTGTTAGTGAGAAGTTTAGTATTTAAATAAATTCGTAAGTAGCCATACCGTGTGTTTGAAGTTTATCCCATCCGCTTACTGTCTGAATAAATAAGAAAAACATTACAGTACTGATGCCAGTATATCCAGAGTGCGAAAAGCTCAGAAAGCCATTCAAAGATTTAAGAAACGGTGTCATTGACTTTACCTTATAACACGATAAGTTTTACATATTATACTTTTTTTCAGTTTCAATTATTTATCGTTTAAATGATATTCATATGTATATAGAAAGCAAAACTTATTTAGGAGTATGCGATTGTCCCTACGGTAATATGCATATTTGCTAGATTTTTTTCTATAAGCTACAACGTCTATGGCGTGATATTTTCAATTGAAATACTTCAAGTTAAGTTACTAACTTTCAATTTTATTATAATCAAATGTTTTTCGATTTATTCCTATACATTGTCGATTCTCTTTATAGTCGTACATTTTACTTACTATTGCCAATTTGGGTATAATTTTATGTTCTTTGTAACATATACATTAGATTTATGCATACTGATATGTACTATACATGAAATAAATGATAAATTAATTGTTACTGTCGTGTCAATTTGATTATTTACCTTCACAACTTTATATATCTTAACTGAATTCAGTATAAATACGTTTTGGTTTTGAATTCTATCAAACTAGAATGAGTTTATTACAATCATTCATGATAATGACATATCAATTTTCGACTATCTTTCACTTTTCGGTTTACAATGTCTTTCATGGCACAGTATTGATGCATATGATTATTTGAAAATAATCGAATATTATTTCTTAAAGCTTACCTTCAAATTCGCTTAGAATTAATTTTTTTGTATTATTTACCAATTTACTAATCTAAATATCTGTACCTATCTCTAGAATTGAAGAAAACCTTTTTTAAGCAGTTCAAAAAAATTTAATCTGCTTATTTTTCTACTACTTAAGATTTTTTCAAATTTTTGGCCCACCTTTAAACTTAAAACTTCCCTAATTCGTTTAACTTTGAAGAGAGCAAAAAATGTTAAGAGATATTTTTATGTAACATTTTAAGCTCTATATTATTTCTATACTTTTGTTGAGAGTTTTTCTCTACCTTCCACCGTTTTTGAGTAATTGGGAGAAAATACTTTTTAAAAAAAATGTTTCAATCCATGCTGACACTATTAGCTTTACATATAGTTATTGTATCTTTGAAACTACATTATATCAAAAATGAAAAAAGGTGGGTCAAAAATGTTGGCTTCATACATTCTTTTACTGGACCAAAAATAGCAATCACTATTCAGCAATTGCTGAATCTACTTTTTTATGGAATATGTCCATAAGGCCAAAATTTGCTGTCCCACAAGATTTATTTATTTATTCAGAACGGAATATACAGATATCCCAACCTAGTTGCATGTTTTTTATCAGTCCTTTTATGACTACCTAGCCGCACAGTTACATTATATTATCAAAAACAAAATAAGAGTAGTAGGTAGGATGGTACAGAAAACATACAATAGCAAGCGCAAATCTCTGACACTGTACGATATATTGCTTTGTCTTAAATGGTCAAGCGAATCCACCCTAAAGAGGAACTTGACAATATCAAGAGACTTTCTCTCCAAAACAAAGATGAAATTGTTAAAAATCGAAAAATTGTATATAAATAGAAACCATCTGGCAAAAGATATCTGTGGAAACAGTTTTACTCCACTGACACTATATACGGCTGCTATCAAAGGGTATTATGATAATCATTCCATACTATTGACCGTGAGACTAGTAGTTCTGAGACAATCAGTGAAAATTCTGATAAAGACAGTTTATTTTGGCAGAATTCTAAATATAGCTTTTTCATAAACCTTAAGCAATTTGGAATACTTAAACATAAATCCTCACATAATGGAATATGAGTACAAAAGAATATTTTTTTCTTCGGAACCAATATATTGGTCAGCAATTGTGCACAAAAAAATTGAAAACATGATAAGGCCGTTACGTTATAAATGTACATTTTCCGCAAATCGCTAGGAAATTTTGACATTCCTGTCAAAATTTCTTGAAGAAAAAGTCAGGACTTCCTTACTGTAAGGATATGTCATTTCCTTACTGTAAGGAAATTATATTTCCGTACAGTTGTTAGTGTTCTACATAAATGATTGAAAACACATTGCTTATAAGGAATTAATTTATATTTTGAAAACATCAAGTCATTGCTGAATACATTTTTAAGATCAATTTGTTATATTTACAGTAATTTGACAGTTAGTACAATTATTGAACATTGGAGGAACACTCTTAGAACTATGAGAAACATTTTGGACAACATGCAGGGTGGTAGGGTCATTTTGTTGAATATTTTGTACTGTGAAAATTTTATTTGCCACCTCAACCTTATTGTTAAGCGATTCTTCGATATATCCTTCAGCAACGTTTGATGACTTCCATCCGCCATGCCTCTTTAAACTAGTTATGTCGGCACCAGAGTCAACCAATATTGTTGCAGAAGACCGACGAAAGCAGTGATCAGTATATTCTGTCGGATTTACCAAGTTCAAATAAGTAGCTATTTTGGGCATTTTTCTAAATTGATGAATTCCTACCACTTGTCTACAACCCTTTCCGCTTTGATATTTAAAGAAAAATCGGTCACTGTTCATATTTTCTGGTCTTAACGAAACATACTTTCGATAAACATTCAAGTAGATCTGATTAATTACAAATGTTGGTTTTCGAATCAGGTATGCTGATTAAAAGCTTAGATTCTAAGTCTTCTATATCGTGTACAGTCATTCGGACTAACTCATCCATTCTACAGGCCCCAGAAATATCAAATATTACAGCCACCTAAAAAATAAATAAAGGTATAATCTAAATAGAAATTAAAACCTTGTAAATTACCTTAATCATTAAATTTTCTTTATCTGGAGCTTCCTGGATAAATTTTTCGGGTCCGGTGAACTATAGGGAGACACGAATTTTTGACTGATTTTGCGAAAAATCAATAGTACTCACCTATTTTGAAGATTATCCGTCGAAAAATTTGCGGGTTATACACAATTTACAGACAAAAATCCAAAAAAAGATTTTTTTTCGTCACGTAAACCATCACTTTTGGATTGAATATTTTATACAAAAAACAGTTTAAATGTATCGCACTGTACAGGAAAGTGATCAACAATACATATTCTCACAAATTATAATAAAATTTCAGTTAGTTTGCTGATAATATTATTTAAAGTACCACTTTTATAAATATATATAATTGTAAGACAACAAATTTGTATGTGAATAGTTTTAATGACAGAATTGACAGATACCTTTCCGTGAAACGTAATGCATAACCAAAACCATAAATCTAAATATGTATTCTCTAACATTTTCGTTTCATCATTCAATGCGAATGAGAACATTTTAAATTTGTTAGTTCATTATAAAAAATAAAATTGTTTGAACCATTTAATTTTAAATGTATATCACGTTTGGTTCTCTTCATTTTATACTTTATAATATACCATGAAACCAAAACTTGAACATTTATATCAGTAGGGGTGCGTTCACAAACCAACGTCTTGAGTGTAAGAGTTATACTTAGGTACAAAGTGACCGTTCATAAAACATTTAATATATATCTCACACTCTGTAACACAGCGCTCATAAACGCACCACGGGGATCGCCGAAAGTGTACTCTTAGTTACCCACTCGAGATCGAGGGAATTATTACCCTGACATGCGTAATTCGTATTACACAAATGTTCATGTTTATAGAGGTTAATGCGTTGAGGTTAGCTATAAGTTTCCATCAGCAGAATATTTTCAAATTCCATTGGTAATAATGTTAGAGGTTAAAACACTCGACAATTCCTGTTTTACGCAACCAACGTAAAATAATTTCAATGTCTGAATCAAATTTGGACAGTATCGACCTACAAATAGGTAGGGCGCGCTCTAATCGTTCAAGTTGGTTTCTGCCTAGGTTTCTACCCGGCGTTTGACTGACATGTTACCCTGTCAGAGTTCTTTCCTCACCCCGCCAATATTTTATGAATGCACTCTAGCAGTCTAGCGTATATATACAGATATGCAACCAACAAAACAAAATACGATACTTTGTAGCATGGTTGCCAGCTGTAATCGACTACTTGAGAATCATGGTATTTTTTACATTATTATCAAGATGCGAAATCAAATATTTGATTAAAATATATCTTGATTGAATGAATTTAACCTGAACTCAAGAAAATAAATGAAATTATAAACACATTTATATATGATGATATATTTATATTGAGTATTTGAAGAAGGACAATGAAATATAATCATTGCATTCATCCTTCCCCTTCATGAAAAATATCCAATACTTTGTAACGCGCACATCAGGTTATTCAAGAAGGGGAAGGAAATATAATCATTGGATTCACCCTTCCCCTTCTTGAATAACCTAATAGGGGAAGGGCGAATGCATGCATTCGCCCTTCCCCTATTAGGTTATTCAAGAAGGGGAAGGGTGAATCCAATGATTATATTCCCTTCCCCTTATTGAATAACCTGATGTTCGCGAAGGATGAATCCAATGATTATATTCCCTTCCCCTTCTTGAATGATATTTGATTTCGCATCTTAATAATAATGTAAAAAATACCATGATTCTCAAGTAGTCAATTACAGCTGGCAACCATGCTACAAAGTATCATATTCTGTTTTGTTGGTTGCATATCTGTATATATACGCTAGACTGCATTCATAATATATTGGCGAGGTGAGGAGAGAACTCTGATAGGGTAACATGTCAGTCAAACGCCGGGTAGAAACCTAGGGAGAAACCAACTTGAACGATTAGAGCGCGCGTCCTACCTATTTGTAGGTCGACACTGTCCAAGTTTGATTTTGACATTGAAATTATTTTACGTTGGTTGCGGAAAACAGGGATTGTGGAGTGTTTCAACCTTTAACATTATTACCAATGGAATTTGAAAATATTCTGCTGATGGAAACTTATAGCTAACCTCAACCCACAGAATAACAATTACTGACGCATTAACCTCTATAAACAAGAACATTTGTGTAATACGAATTACGCATGTCAGGGTAATAATTTCCTCGATCTTGAGCGGGTAACTAAGAGTACACTTTCGGCGATTCCCGTGGTGCGTTTATGAACGCTGTATTACAGAGTGTGAGATATATGTTAAATGTTTAATGAACGGTCACTTTGTACCTAAGTATAACTCTTACACTCAAGACGTTTGTTTGTGAACGCACCCCTACTGATATAAATGTTCAAGTTTGGGTTTCATGGTATATTGGTATATTATAAAGTATAAAATAAAGAGAACCAAACGTGATATTAATTTATAATTAAATGGTTCAAACAATGTTATTTTTTATAATGACCTAACAAATTTAAAATGTTCTCATTCGCACTGAATGATGAAAAGAAAATGTTAGAGACTTCATATTTAGATTTATGGTTTTGGTTACGAATTACGTTTCACAAAAAGGTATCTGTCAATTCTGTCATTAAAATTATTCACATACAAATTTGTTGTCTTACAATTATATATATTTATAAAAGTGTTAATTTAAATTATACTATCAGCAAACTAACTGAAATTTTATTATAATTTGTGAGAATATATATTGTTTATCACTTTCCTGTACAGTGCGATACATTTAAACTGTTTTTTGTATAAAATATTCAATCCAAAAGTGATGGTTTACGTGACGAAAAAAAATCTTTTTTTGGATTTTTCTCTGTAAATTGTGTATAACCCGCAAATTTTTCGACGGATAATCTTCAAAATAGGTGAGTACTATTGATTTTTCGCAAAATCAGTCAAAAATTCGTGTCTCCCTATAGTTCACCGGACCCAATTTTTCAATTTCTTCCTTCGTTAAAATCTTAGATTTCTTTGCCCTATAACCTTGAGCTTGCCGTTTCAATAAAGAACGAAGTTTTGAGTATGTAGATATATCTACATTGTGTTTAAGTGCAAGGGTTGACTTCAGCATTGAATAATTGGCCCATAATGTTGAAGATTTCATCTTAAAACAAAGGTCTAGGAAGTATGCCATTACAACATTTTCTGAGAAAGAACTCGTATTTTTACTCATGCGATAATCCATAAAACGTCTGTATGCATTTTCGTACTTTTCTCTTGATTTCTTTGGCAATAATTCTAATGAAGCGGTATTCACTGCCTCAACCAGCTCTGGAGGAGTCCCAGGAATGGAAATTTCATCATCACTTATCATTTTACTTTCGAGAACACCAGCAATTGAATTTATAAGCGTCAAGTTTGACAATTCAACCTCAATACGTTTCCATAGTAACCCAAGTAATTTTATTAGGAATTTCAAAGCACCATTCTTTTGGGAATAAAATTATCGCGTTTTTTTTAAAATCAATCAATATCTGTCGAATTTTAAACGATTTGCGGAAAAATAGTATGTTTACCTCGTAGGAAAAGCCACATTCCTGGACTCTGTGTTGCTAAGTCTCGGCTTGCGCCTCGACTTAGCAATCTTCACAGTCGTCCAGGAATGTTAAGCTTTTCCTACCCGGTAAACAATGTACTATTACTTTTACCAGCATCGAAACTATTTTGCCACATTCAATGGTTCTTGAAAAGGGTGCCGCTTAAAATCCCATTACGAATCTAACAAAAGTAAAGGACTTACCTTCCCCAACTTCTTATGTTTGCTGACGTATGTTTCACAGAACACGGAAAAATGAACAAATATACAAAATTTGCACTCACGATCCGTTCGACTTTAAAAATGAAAACAAAATGAGCACAATTTCTAGTTTTCTATTGCTTTACTTTTTATACCAATTATAAAAAACTGCTTTGTCGAAACATTCAAAACTTCCAATAGCGGCTAGTGCAGGTGGTCAAAGTTGAAAGGGGTTTTTGTTTCTTCTTTAAAATATAAAAACCGAAGTATACAAGAAAAATAATCTTGTCATCCATTTTTTCAGGATAGCCGCGCAAGCGGTTTTACATTTTGAATCATGTAATTTAACACCTCTCATATTTTATAAATAGTAAATATAATAATGTAAAAAATAGGCATTTATGGCTGTTCGCTGCGTAGTTCTGAAAATAAATGAAGGTAACGACCATAGATATATAAACAAGACTGTTTTACAAAAATTTTCATTTTACCCCAAGACTCCGTACGAAGACGGTGACCAGCAAGTAGAAACATGCCTGGAAATTCAGTCTCTGATTAAAACCGAAACACTCCGGTAGCGGCTTGCCATCGTATTCGCCGATAATAAATGAGATTTTAAACTCAATCTCTTTTTATAGGACATTTTTTATTTATGAAAAACTGCTCTTTATGGAGCAAAATATTTATGAAATTTGCTTTTTTTTCAATAACAACTTTTTGAATAAGCTTCTAGCAAGAAAACTACCGCCATCCAGCTGAAGACGTAAGGACTTTTCAGGTGAATATGAAATACCGGCAGGCTAAAAGGTCAGGAAACCTTTAACTGGGGAGGAAACTTCCTCCGGCAGTGAGTCCATTGTCCGGCTTTTGTCCGCCACCCCTTATACTAACAACCCCCCACAAACGAAACAACCTCCTGTTTCTTCCCCTTCCGCCCCCCAACCAACTTACAATGTCTTCCAAATTACGCTCCTCATACAACATCCGTAGCTAAACTGGCCAAACTGTACCCTATATCTCATCTCACGATGAGTTTCCACCAATGGCCTCATCCCCTAAAACCAACCGTTCAACCTCACTCGACGACGCAATCCGTACACTCAATCAATTAAACTCTGAATACCAAAAACTCCAAAGCCTGTACGAATAATTAAAACAAAACTCCATCCCAAATACCCGTAGCTCCTCACCAGAAGTACACTTTGCCAAATCCCCTGACTCTCGTCCCAGTTCACATATCTCTGTGAACATGACTCCCATAACCAACAGCAAAGCACCAGAGGAGAACTTCACTCTCTTGGGTGCCATACTCAAGAGAACCCCCACCCAACAACGACAGCCAACTCAACAACAGTCAACACAACAACCCCGCCCACCCAACAACCACAAACTGCCCAACAAACTCGATGTTCCCAACTGACACCTCCACTTCAAACTCTGAATATACGACACTTACTTTCCAAATACACCTTCTCAACACAAACGAGCTGTTAGGGGAAATATCTCCTTCTTAAAGGCAAACCCAAACCGCACAGCACTCCTGAAGATACCCGCCAACATCCCACACGAATCTCTTGCCAGCAGACTTCGAAACACCATCGGTGACCCCCAGGTCACCATCGAAAGCCTAAATCCAACTCCCTGAGCCCACTCACAATCGAGAACCCGCAAGCCCACCTTCTCTTTTGTCTGCAGAAATGTAGACACATCCCTGACCGACAAGGAAATTGAAGACATCCTCCTCAACGAAGTTAACCCTCACTCACCTACAGCCTCTTGATGTTGGAATCGATGGTCCACTTAAAACCTACCTAAATAGAGCGCAAACTTCCTGGATGAGTAGTAATCCCGGAAAAACTATGACCATATATGATCTCCCCGGTATTGTTAAAGATGCATTACCTCTGGCATTGAACGCGAGGAATGTGACAAACGCATTCAGGAAATCTGGTATCTGGTCATTTAACGACGAAGTCTTCGAAGATTCGAACTTTGCGCCAGAACATGTCACGGACCGTCCGGACCCGACGAATCAAGATCTGTTATCAAATTCAGTTAACTCTGAACTACTGAACGATATGCCCGATTTGGACAGCTGAACTGTAGTTACTGCGCACGCCAGTAGCTGGACCATCAGGTTTGCAGAGGGATTCTAGTGATTTCTCAATTGAAACTGCAAGACCTCTGCCAAACGCTCCACCACGAGCTCCATCCAACCGTAAACGGGCAAAAAAATCTGCCATTCTCACCGACACACAGGAAAAAATGCGTTGGAAAAAGAACAACACATCAGAGAACTGAAAAAGAGGAAAATGAAAGAAAGAAAACAGAACAAAGAGAATAAAAAGAAATAGGAAAAGGTAATGGAAAGGGGAAGAAAGACGAGAAAATAGACTAGGTAAAAAAATAATATTAAACGAAAACAATGATTCTGATGAAGAGGATGAATGTTTTTGCATTGTTTGTGGTATGTTGTATAAGGATGATTTATCAGGTGGTGATTGGATACAATGTATCTCTTGTGAGCCCAAGTTTGGTGCATCAAGGGTGATATCACATCATTCATTTGCTTGAATTGTAATTCAGATGACGATGAGTACGAATAGTTTTTCTTATTCATAATAGAGTCTATAATACTTAGTTAGTCTATAGTTATAGTTTATAAAATATTTTTAAATAATAAAGTATTATGTCATTCTCATGTTCGTTTTCTTTCATAAGATTAGTTTCTATAACATCATGTTAATACTTGCCCCAGAGCTGTTAGTTTTAGTCCCAAGGACGGGGTAGGAATTAACAAACGCTTTTGTCGATATAAAAATGTCTGTTCAAGACATCAATAATTAAATCTTTTATTTATGTTATTAACATGATACCTAAACATTTGAAGTATCAATTGACGCAGAAATCAGGTCTTAATGTTGAATAATTTCGGAATTACAAATGAATATACAATTTTTGTTTAATTGTGGCCCCGGCATCCCCTACTGCGCATATAATAGTATGGGAATTGAAAAAAATATTCTTTGCATCTAATTGCTATTTTCATGTCATTATATTCAGTAATTTTCCTTATCTGTCTTGTAAATAAATACAGATGCTTATTTTCTTATCCTGCAGAGGAAACTAATCCTATATCAAAACAACAACAATTTTAAATAAAAATCCCCTTTCTAGCACAAAATCTTCTCGAACTTCTCTCACTTCCTATAGATTTTAAAACATAATACATTGTATTCTTATCTTATTTGCTGTTGTAACTTTGATTATTTTTATTCTTTTCAAAACTGTCTGCATCTTCTAACAGATTACGTAAGTTTAGTTACAATACTCGTCTCCTTGTGCTGGTGATAGTATTTAGCCTCTGGGTCAAATTTATCAGTTTATTCTTTGTCTTTAAAAATAATAGCAGTATATTATTTCGGAATATCAGTAGAGGTTATAATTTTTATCGTGTACTTATTTAAAACCGAAGTGTAATATTATTATGATTATTACATAAAACGTTACAATATTTCGGATTGTACAAAGTACATTATTTTGTAATCATTACCGTATTTACTGATAGATACATTGTGTAAGCGGGGAACATATAAATATTGTTAGATTATCGAAGCTGAAATACAGAGATGTAATGATATTTTAAAAATATTATAGAAACTATAAGCAATTAAAGTCTATGTGGCGTGCGCTGCTAACTAACTTGATGAGTTAAAATGTAATTTCTGAAATATTTCAGCAAGTAACCTATAAATATTTGGTACAAACATTACAAAGTATATTACAATCACTACAATTATAAATAAGTAAGTGGAAAAGTACACCACTGTTTAATTTATAAATTCGCAAAAGGAAACTGAGTAATATTAACATGAAAATCTTAATTAGCTGCATGAATTACACACAGAACAAATATAATCATGAAAAAATTGCAAGTTGTAGTTTGTGAAATTGTTTAGATTTAAAGCTGTAACGTGTAATTTACTAATACTTTTCTTGAGTACCAAGAAAACCAATCCATGGAGTTGTAGAAATGGCCAAGTCTGCCAAAGCAAATCAGGACCGCACGAGTAAGACCATCGACTAAGTTCAAAGGTTTGCCTCTGTCTATGAAAACATGCCCAGCTAGGGCATCTCACACCTCTATATCTATAACATAAGACTCTAGTCTGGTACAAAAAACTAGCCATTCATTTATTTCAGATCATGTTATTAATTTCATATCATTTGCACAAGATAGGTGCTAGAAAGAGTAAAAGTTTTTACGAATTCAGACTGGATGTAATAGGAAGTTTGCTTGGACCACCTCCGCCAAATCCAATACCTAAAATAAACCTTCAGCATCTTCCTGAGTACTGTCCAGTAGGAGAAAATGGAAAAGCTAAGAGAAGAAGATGCACCGTCTGCTGATGTGAAGGCAAAAAACGAAAGGATTCAGTTTACTACTGCCCTCAGTGTCCTGGTGGTCCTGGACTTTGTCTTACGCCATGTTTCAGAGTATTTCATTCAAACAAATAATGGCCTTTATTATAATATGTTTTTCAAGGTCAAATTATTTGGTGCGTTTGAACTTTCAGTTGATTTAGTGTTTGTAATACTTTTTGTAACTGCAATAATTAAATAAAAATTATTTATCATTTTTGTTGCAATATTTCCCTACACGAACGCGCCTCGTGCGGTTATGGGCATCGAGCATGATTTATTAATTACCTAGTGCCCACAACGCGCCTAGCGCGTTTTTGTTTCTTTTGCATACATTTTTTTAAAAATGTATAGTAATATTCATTTTTATACCAATTCACTGCTTTTATGTTTAATATACAAAAAAAAGTTACGTGGTACATGGCAGAACACAACCTTTTCCTAAGGGCAGTGAATGTGTTAACAATCAATCAACGGCCAAGTTTGGATATTACTATGAGTATCTGAGGTTCAAAAAGAAGCTGATTTTCATTTTTATATATAAATTATGCGGATTTTTTTATTTCACAAATCATATTTTCACAGTAACAGCTATTATCTAATAAACCTGATAAAACTACATAATATATTAGAGAAAAATAAACATCAAAAATCTTACACGGTATCATTAAAAAAGTTTGTTCATTTTTGATGTCATTTCCTGTAAAAGTGTGTCAATTAACTAACAAAATTGTCTCTAATAGGTTCATAAAATATATCTTCTGGAATTAATTACACAAAACCGCGGCTATTACTTGATACCGTTGGTATTAATGGTGATATAAACGTTTATATCAGTGACTGACGAGACAAATTAAAAAATTGTCATCAAAAAATACTGCGCAACAATATAATCCACTAAAATGTATTTATTATTAATAAATTTTAATAGTCATATTTGTCCTTCATAAGTGTTGAATATCCTCCGAATGTTGGTAAGATAAAATTAATATTTATTATATTTATTACATAATATATTTATAGTTATTCTTTCAACCAGTGGCATTTGTTATTTAATAATTGATAAAACTCTTTTATTTTTCAACAGGATATTTTTTATTTCTTTACGAACTAAGAGATACTGAATGTATCAAATAATATTTTTAACCATTATATCTACAAGATTTTGTTTTTGGAAATTATCAAACCAAATCTATACTGACCATGGAGTCCAAAGAGAATGATGAGACCTCGTGAAATAAACAAAAACTGAGTGCATATGATTATAGGACATAAGTATCGATTAATGCAGGAAATTATGATATTTATGATTGAAGGAAAAAGAGGACTAGGAAGGAAACACCATTCATGGCTCAGAGACATAAGAAATTGGTGGAACACACCTGACATAAAAACCATCATGCCAAAAGAGCAAAACAGAAGCTTGCGAATAGACCACCTGAACAAATGATCGCCTACACTCTGCAAACGTATGGCACTTGAAGAAGAAGCAGAAGAAAGATACTACACAGGAAACTACTAGAACTACAACAATATCTCTGTTGATTTCATTACAGTTCATTACATGAAAACGGCTGCGAATTTATGTGGCTCAAAATCGTGTATATCTCGTAATAAGTTGAACATATCTAGACCAAACAGAAAAACAAGCGTGTCTATTAAGTTCGCCATTAGAAAATATTGAGCTATATCACAATGTCAAACCTAGGATCAGACAACTTCTATTGAAATTATTTTTGGAAGAAAAAAATTGAGGATGAAATGAGACATAATATATATTACCCACTCGGCTTTCCTGTGTGTGTATCACCTTCTCTAATCATCACATAATTTTTTTTAATTTTGAGGAAGCTAACCAACAATAAAATATTTGCTTGTTATATGTAATCACATAACCCCATTATAAACATTAAAAATAGTATTTTTGATTGATCAGTGAGAGAAATGGCTTTCAGCTCAATTTCAACAAGAAATAAGCTGAATTAGTTTCATTGTTGATGAAGTTCCTACTGTTGTGTCAACAAACACACATTATGGTATTCGATTTTTATTTGTATGAACAACAGAATTAAAACAACTCTAGAAAACCAGGTATCAGAGGCACAAAGTGGATTCAGACCAGGAAGAAGTACGCAAGATCACAATAAAACAATTAAAAGAAAAGAGACATCTAGAAAATTAAAACACATAGATCTCGATACTGTACTTAGAGAAAAAGAAATGGCTGAAAGAAAGGGGAAAACACGAAAAAATAATTGAAATTATTCAAGATATATATGAAACAAACATAAATTTTATCACTAATATGAGTAGATTCCACGAAGTAAGGGTCGAGACAGTTATTTTCAATAAATTTTATCATAAAAAACAACATGAAATCAGTAGGATTTACAACCAACATATGATTAAGCAAGGAGGAGGACCGAGCCCATTGTTCAATATACATACAAAAATTTAGAAAGAGTAGAGATAGCCGAAGGAGTTTTGCTGATGATGTGGTGTTAACGACAGGAAGCGTAAACCGATTACAAGAAAACCTGAATATATGGAAAGCTATTATGGAAGAAGAAGGCATGAAAATCAACAAAAATAAAACCAAAATACTTGTAATAGGAAATCAGAAGATCAACACAAAAATTAAAATAGATAATGTACAAATAGAACAAGTAAAAGAATTCAAATACTTAGGAGTAACTTTTAACGAAATAGGAAAACAAGATGCAGAAATGAATGAAAGAATCGAGGAAACAATTATGCTATACTATACCATGAACCAAAAATTAGTAAACAAAAAAGAAATCACCAAAGAATCCAACATAAAAGTGTATAACACAATATATCGACCAGTTCTAACTTATGGATGCGAGACTTGGAAGTAAGCAAGAAGGCAGAATACAAGCAGCAGAAATGAAATACCTAAGAAGAATATTTGGAGCAACAAGAAAAGACAAAATTAGAAACACAAAAATACGAGAAGAATTAGGTGTCCAACCCGTATTGAAATGTATAGAACAAAGACAACTCAGTTGGTGAGGATATATTCAAAGGATAGATAAAAATAGACAAGTTAAAAGGACATATGAGGCAAAAATACAAATAAAAAGGTGAAAAAGAAGACCAAGACAAACATGGAATGGGTAATATACTAAAAGGTTAAATCCTGGGAAGATGCAAACACATTAACAAGAAACAAGAAAGAGTGAAAAAAATGTATATATGAAAATTAAATGCAAACCCGACACCTTAGTGTAATATGATTACATCATATTGTAGTATAACAGATTGACTATGAATATATTATGAATATTTTAGACGTTGGGTACTGATATCTTCTCTACGTTTCGTAAAACAATCAAAATGTACAGATTAAAAGTGAACCATGCAATATAAGAAACCTCTAAAGATGAAATATACTTTCAAATCTTGACAATTTGTCCGTCAAGGATCGATTTATTTGAATATATCCTCTTCCTATGGAACTTCTAGTATAGGGCCCAATTTTTTTGAAAATTATAACTGTGCAACGAATTCTTTTGCTTGTGCACTTTGATAACATTGTAAAATTATTTGATAAGATCGGACTATTACAGATCTATATCAATAACTTTCTAGCCAAATACTACAGTCATTTCTTGTGGTCATCAGCAAAAAGCGGTATTGTATTTTTCCAATAAATAAGTTTATTGCTGGTATTTCTTAATGTAACCAAAAGCAACGTATAAAAGTAATTTAATAAATCAAAAATTCTATTAGTGTTTTTAAATGAAACTCAAGGTCTCTAGTTAATTCCACAATATAATACAAGTTATTGAAAATTCTAAAAAATTGACAATTGTTTCGATAAATCAATATCATCGTCAGAATGACAGAAGTTACATTTCATTTTATGCCTACCTGATGTTTAGTAGTTATATTTTTGGCTAGACCAAGAAGTAACCTAACTTGTGATTGGCTTAATATATGTTTATAGAAAAAAGAAGAAGATGTGATATTACAAATATTGAAGCTTAGATATTATTAGCCCTATGGTGATATCCTGGATATCATTTTTCCAATTAAGATCAGTATAACTGTGCAATGATATAGAAAACCAGGAAAACTATATCTGCTGATCTTTACAATTATCACTTAAGAAGACAGTTTATTAGTGGAGAATTCCCTAGATTTAACTGTTCATTGACAACTTCATATTGTGGGTTTCTTAAATGTCTTCTAATTTCAAGTTCTTCAAGGAAATCCAGTTCTTGTTTCTTTTCACAAATATGCAGCACTTCTAGTTCTGTGTTAGGTGTCAATGAATGATTGGTGTCAAGTAGATGTTTTGCGTAGTGAGATTTATCTGGTTGTTTTAATCTGTAAGCTCGTAAGTGCTCACTGTATTGTATTTCAAAATTCCTAAGGGTCTGACCCAAATAGACAGCATTACATTCTGGACATTTGAGTTTATATATACCTGACTTCTTTAATAGTGGTATTTTTGTTTTTACATTTAACAATTTTGTACTAACGTTACTTTCTGTTTTAAAAGAAATTGTTGCATTCGTAGCTGGAGATATTATCTTTGAAATATTATTAGACATATTTCCTGCATATGTGATGGTTTTATAAGTTTCAATTTCATCAGCTTGTTTAGGATATATTAGTTGTAATGCCACTTTTTCTCTTTTTTACTAATTAGTTTATTTATCATATCTAATGGATAACCGTTAGATGTTGCTATTTGTCTAATTGTATAAATCTCTCTATCAAAATTACGTTTGTTCATAGGAACTGAAAAAGCTCTATGTATCATTGAATTATATGCTGCTAGTCTGTGTGAGACAGGGTGGTTAGAATTGAATGGAGTTGTCACATCAGTCTGTGTTGGTTTTCGGTAAATTGAATAATCAAGTACATCACAAAAATTCTATATTCATTATCCTATTTTTTTCAATTCTGCTAGTTTGTTTCAAATATGGTGGCGCCAAAATCATATTATTAAGATTATTGTCGCATGCCCATGTGATTTAATTCAGTATGGATCAAAACGGGAGTTGGATACACATGAAAATTGTATGACAAATGTGATAACGGATGTTTTTATAATATTAAAACAATCCTAATTGGCTTTAAATACAATGTCCGATATTATAGCAAACATTTCTATAGTACCACATAAAATTTTCCTCTTTAGCGTGCAGTCCAATTCCATAAAGAAACATAGGTTCTTCGTTTCAAGGAATTCAATTTCTTTTTCTATTGCCATTGTTATACTCAATTAAGCTAATAAACATATTTGCGAATGTAGTGTACCACAGACATTTACGCAGTTTAGAATAAATTTAAACATACCTTTGATAATAATCATCAAATCAACCGATATTGTCAAATAATTAGATTTATATCGGAGTATAAAATATCAAGAGATTTATATAAAAAATATTTTCTGAGATTTATTACTATTAGAGACCTTGGTGTTGGGACAAACTGTAAAATCTGAACTCAACAAGTTTATCCCTACATAGAACAATATTTCGGAATATAACACTACATTCCTGCAAACGTGTCTTGGAACCCTCCTACTTGAAATACATTTGCAAGCTCTCTTTATCTGATTTATAGGGTTAGGTCAGTGGTGAAATTCGATATAACATGGGGAACATGTGTAGAAAGCTGGGAACTAGGATTATGGGCTGAAAATTTAGAGGGAGAGTTAAGTTATATGTAAGCACTTCAGATTATTTATTTATGCGCTACGTTGATGTCGAAACAATTTCAATGCGGTCTTTTTAACATTCTTCTTCGATTTTTAAATTCATGGATCTTCTTATAACATACATTGTGTTATTTATAAAATGTGACTAGGGGAAAACGTGTTAAACTCTGAATGGCATACTATCTTTCTTATCAAACTGAATTAAAAGAAACTATCAACATATTTGAAAAGATCGTTAAAAATTAACCGCAAAAGATGTTCAATTTTCTAGCATAGAGTTTGAATTAAGCTAAAAAACAAAATATTCGTTATAAAACAGGATTCTTCTAACAAAGTACCAAGTATACACAGGGTGAGTCACCAAGAACGCCACGGAGATTTATGGCAAAACGATAAATATTTTCAAAATTTTTTTTGCAATGGTGTGTAACTTTATAGGGTTTTCCAAAAAGCCGTGGCATATCAAAGTTATGTTTCACTTTTCCGCCCTATCTATATGCGAAAAAAGTATTGGTTTACCCAAAAAAAAGTTGAAATTTTGAAAAAAATTTTTGAGTTATTTTTACGTTTTTCACCAAGAACAACACGAAAAAAATGGTTTTTAGGAAAATAAAAATAGGTAAAAAAACTTTTAAAGTTAAACGGTTTTATGTTAAACATACATTGCAATGTTTAAGATAAATGTACTAAAAACCAAAAAATAATAAAATAGATACAGTCGTGGGAATTATACATATGCATAGACTAGACTAAAATAAAACCGTGGGGCACGTCAATTGTCTACAATCGTTGATTAAAATTTTTGTTTTGTAATGTTACACTATAATTAGGCAGTTGTTCAACCGACAACGATGGACGTGTGATAAGTGGGGCTAGAATGTGGAAACAAGCTAGCAAGCTCGATTATAAGCGAGTTTTAGGGTTTCATAGTGGTGAGCAAGTAGTACTTTTATCATATGTTTTGTCGATTAAAGACAAACTACGAGCAGTGAAACGATTTCACGCCAGCCAGCAGTGTGCATATCCAACGATAAACTAGTTGAAACATCTCTTTTATTTACATGGAGTGTATAACTATTGGAATTTCCATGAGCAAGAAAATAGTAAGTAATTTCCTCACCGTCTGCGGGCCAACTGCCTAACGACGAATTAAACGATTCTTCTATCGCACATTAAGTCGAATTTGTGGACAATTGACGTGCCTCACGGTTTTATTTTAGTCTAGTCTATGCATATGTTTATAATTCCCACGACTGTATCTATTTTATTATTTTTTGGTTTTTAGTACATTTATCTTAAACATTGCAATGTATGTTTAACATAAAACCGTTTAACTTGAAAAGTTTTTTTACCTATTTTTATTTATATTTTTTTTTACTATTTTGTTCCCACGAGTAATGGACATTTAAACGGTCGACACCCCCCCCCCCCAGAGGTCCAATAAAGGGGCAATGCTATGTACAACAAGATGCGCCTGAGTCTGAGGGGAAAACGCTAACGACGTATCATTTTTAGCCACCCTAACGCCACACAGTCCTCAACACGATACAAAATCTTGACTTGGGTGGTGGATTCAGGCTGGATTAATCAGATACCTAAATTACAGATTCAATTTCTAAATTTAAATCTTATTATTATACGCCATTTAGTGGCTGCGTCCATCTTAAATATTGAGGTTGTATAGTGCACTGTATTCTTCTTGTCAAGCCCTTTTATTTGTTGATACCCATATTGGTGGGATTGATAAAAAATTGTTATCAGCCATTTGGTAGCGGCGGCCATCTTAGATTTCAATTTTGCATAGTAAATTGTATTCTACTTGTTGAGACCTTTCATTTGATAGCCATGTTGATGGGATTGATAAAACCTACGGTATCCGCCATTTTGTAGAGGCCGTTATCTTGGATTTTAATTTTATATAGTATATTGTATTCTACTGGTTGAGCACTTTCATTTGATACCCATATTGATGGGATTGATAAAACCTACGTTATCCGCCATTTTGTAGCGGCCGCCATCTTGAATTTAAATGTTTTATAGTATATTGTATTCTGATTGTTGAGCCCTCTCATTTGATACCCATGTTGATGGGATTGATAAAACCTACGTTATCCGCCATTTTGTAGCGGCCTCCATCTTGGATTTCAATTTTTTATAGTATATTGTATTCTGCTTGTTGAGCCCTTTCATTTGATACCCATATTGATGGGATTAATAAAACATAAATTATCCGCCATTTTGTAGCGGCGGCTATCTTGAATTTATAATGATAATGAATAAACATAATTGTATTGTCACCAAAATCCAAAGTGTATACAAAATTTCAGATTAATCGGTTGACAGGAAGAGGGTGAAATTTGAATTAGTAAATTTGACCCAAGAATAAATAATAAATAAATAAAACAAACGGGGTGAGCTAAATAAAACCGTTTAAAAATACTGTGTGTATGTCGTCGTCGTCGTCGTTGCCGTCGGCCACTTTCGGTTACATGTCTTGTTAGCACGATACAGCCTTCGGAGTACAACAAATCACCAATTTGATGATTGAATATTGTCCAGGACATCTCACAGATAAACCCTATTGATTTTCAGCTCACAATAGCCAGTACAACGGGTGCTATGGTAATTGAAGTACGACATTTTTGTCATTTTTTGAGAAATGTCAGTTTGTTAGCATGATACAGCCTCCGGAGTATATACAAGTGAACAATTTTATGATGGGATATTGTTCAGGGCGTCTTAAATATGAACCCTATTGAGATTCGGCTCACTAAAGCCAGTACAACGAGTGCTTGAGGTACCAAATTTTTGTCAATTTTGGAGAATTTTCAGTTTGTTAGCACGATACAGCCTCCAGCGTGTATACAAGTGACCCATTTTATGACTGAATATTGTTCACGGCGTCTTATAGATGAACCAGAGCTAGTACAACGGGTGCTATGGTACCTGAAGTGCCACATTTTTTGTCCTTTTTGGAGTAATTTCGGGTTAGTACGATATAGCCTCCGGAGTGTATACAAGTGGCCAATTTATAATTGTATATTTTTTAAGGTGTCTCACAGATATACCCTATTGAATTTAAGCTGACTATAGCGAGTACAGCGGGTCCTATAAATCTAGATATACTGCATTTTTGGTTACTTTTGGTGGAATTTCGGTTTATTAACACTATACATCCCCCCAAGTGTATACAAGTCACAATTTTATGATAGAATATTATTTAGGGAATCTCACAGATGCGGAAAAGTTGGTTTTAATCCTTAAAACCGTTTATTTTTAAAAGGAAAACCCCGTATTTTTTCAAAGTTAAAATTAAACGTAACAAAATAATATCTGTTTCATAATGGTTCTTCATACCTATCTTTTATGGTTTTCGATATATCTCGTTTTTTTACGAAATGCAGGATATTGAAAAAATTAATAACGAAAAAATGGTTCAACATAAAAGAAAAGGCTAGTGCTCAATTTAATAAGAAGGCATTGGGGCAACTTTTCGTAGCATTGCTAATTGAAAAAAAATGTACAGGGTACTCCAAAAAGTGGGAAATATCATTGACAACTCTAAACTCAAATAACTTTCCTAATTTAAATGCAACACCCTGCAACACCAATAAGGGTTTCCTATATCAATAATTAGTATTTTACCGTACGTATTTAAGAAATAACATAATTTTATACGGTTCTCGGGCTTTTTTATTTATTAGAAAGGTGTAGTGGGCTGAGTTTTATTATAAAAATGTCAAATTTAATGCCCACATACTGTTGTATTTAATTTAAAATAATGTAATTTTCTAATATTGAATTTATATATTTAAAATTATTAAAAAAAGTTAACATTTCCAAACAAAAAAAAATTATTAAAGGAAAAAAAATATCACAAAATAAATGGAAAAAATTTCTGTGAAATTAAATTGAATGTTCTAAATTATGGCTATTTTCTTGACTGCACACCATGATTATTTTTTTAAATGATTGTCTTACGTTTTTCAAAATATCTGGAGTAACAGCACGAAAAGTATTTTCTATTCTTATTTTCATATCGTCTGCTGTTGTAGGTGGTGTACTATAAACTACATTTTTTACATATCCCCAAATTAAAAATCCATTAAAGTTAAGTCTGGAAATCTGGTTGGCCAGTTAACTGGTCCACCCCTTCCAATACACTTGAAATTTTCTATTATGATAGTTTCTTACAGGTCTAGAGAGATGAGCAGGCGCACCATCTAATTGCAACTACATTTTTTTCTGAACATTTAAACAAACTTCCTCCAAAAATGTCTTTTTAAAAATGTTAAAAAATTAAAATGAGGTATTACAAGACCCACTTTTCAATTTAAAAAAATTAACAATCAGGTCCCCACATCAAAACTAGCGAGGTCAACATGTTCGCATATTATTTAAAAAATCGGCAATTCTTTGCAAAATAATGAATTTGTTCCATAATTTAGCCGCGCTCTTTATAATAATTTCGCTCACGAACTATTAACAGAGAGAAGCAACAAATTGATGTTTCCCTGCCTTTTGAGGATGCATTCAGATATACTACACAAACCAAGCACTAATTGGAGATGCACTCCAATCGTTATTGGAAATGCCAATTCAAAAATGAATATTTGGTACTTGATGGAATTTTATTTCTATACATAATTGTTCAAACAGTCCCAACCAAATATTTATTACGTATTTCGATATGCTTCGTTTTGTTCAGATACCATTCTACAATTTATAATAAAATTCAAACTTCAATATCCAATATCAATTCAACAATCTCTCGTACCGCTCTAAATATAGATTTAAATATATTCGTTTTAATTATCACTTTATCATCCAAACCTATTTAATATGCCAGAAAAGTATTGGTTTACCGCAAAAAAAGTTCGAATTTTGGATGTTTTGAGTTATTTTTTCGTTTTAGAAAAAACACCAATTTTATGATTGAGTATTGTTCAGGACATCACACAGAAGAACCCTATTTATTTTCAGCTCACCACAGCCAGTACAACGGATGCTATGATACTTCAAGTATAACATTTTTGGTAATTTTCGGAGAAATACAGCCTCCGGAGTGACCAACTTACTGATTGGATATTGCTCAGGGCGTCTCACAGATCATAATGATTTTCAACTAACTAGAGCCAGTACAACGAGTCCTATACAGATATACCATATTTTTGATCATTTTTGGAGAAAATTCGGTTTGTTAGCCCGATGCAGCCTCTGGAGTGTATAAGTGCGGTAAAGTTAGTTTCAATATTTAAAACCGATTATTTTTTCAAGTTTTCGTTCAATAGTTTGTACTATGATTCGTTCGTTGTTCCCTTAACTACTAGTCCATCTTAAAAATTTGAAATCACATATGTGATTCTTCTTTTCCATTCATTCTCAATTGACTAAAAGCCTTTTAGTGCTATGAACGTAAACATACAATTCGTCGCTGCCGTGGAAAAACCTCCTATGTACACGTTTCATGAAAACAATGTTTTGCTGCCATCTGACGTAAATTTAGGGTATCTAACTTGTAGCAAAATATTGCATGTGTCAATTTAGTTTCAATTCTTATAATAAGAAACCTCAAAGCCTCAAACAAAAAGTGCATGGGGTATGATTGATTTATCATTGGCTGACTACATAAAATATTTTGCTGAAACCCTGAACGCGACGAAACCACCTATGTGACGAAAAATGGCACATGGGAGATTTTACCAGCATGACAGTTGTCAAAAGTCGGCACATTTGAGGTAGGAACTTTGTTTCTTGTTTAGCTTTCACTGATTTTATGAAATAACTGTACAGTCGTAATGCAGCGAAAAATAAAGCAATCGATCACAATCATATTGACCTAAAATGATTCCATCAACTTCTTAATGGACATTTTCTTTCCAGATGCTTTCGCAAGGTTAAAAGCTCGTTCAAGCCGCTTTAAAAGAATATATTAACGCCCTTGGAAATAATGAATCGAGGCAAATATACTCCATGGTCAAATCTCCTAATGTGATCGAACATGAACAGCTTCAGTATGACGAAAATATTGATGCAGAAGTAAATTGTTACTTCTCTGGTATAGTATCATTCGAAGGCGTATCCTCGCCGTACGAGTTAACCCACAAATGAATGGCGCGAATTTATGATAAGTAGTACTGATAACACTTTACTGCCAATTTGTACTACAGAAAACGGAATTAACGTGGTGGAAATAATGGAGACGGAAGGAACGAATAACCAGAAACCAAACTCGATACCAAATATTGAAAACGGGGTAAAAGAAGTTGCGGAGATACAAGAAGAAAATTATACTGCAGCTATTCAACTATTAGACTTAATAGAAAGGGAGTTCATGGAAGCAGGAACTGTTGCTTTACAAGAAAAAAATTGCAATATTGAAAAATGTGTTTTGGAGACCACTAACGAAAATAATAGCAATGGGAGGGATTTGACCGGTTCAGAAGAGCATCCATCCAGCACAACGGACAAGCCAGTCTCTCGAATAAGCAAGAACAGACTAAGAGCTAAGGAGAAGCCAGTTTTTGGAAATCTTATACAGGATACAAAAAGTTCGAAGATGGACAAATCGCCCAGAATTGCAAAAAATCATCAAGGTCAGTGAATACATCAAAAAGGACCATTAGAACTTTCATATGTAAGGTGATATCTGAGGACGAAAGAAATCTACTTTTTAAAAATTTTGGAATTATCCTACTAGGTCTGAGAAGAAAGTATTTGTAATGGGTTTAGTAAGTACTAGAAAAATTAGAAGAAGGAAAAAACAGTAGAAGATAATAAACAAGTATCTAGAACAAACGAAGGTCACGATATATACCTACCCATGTCTAATGGGGAGAGACTCAAATTGTGTAGACTGCTTTTTACCAACACCCTATATTCAGGAGCAGATGGGAGGAAAATTCAGAAAGTGAGGGGACAAGTGAAGCGAATAACACTAACGAGGAGCAACAACAAACAAAAAGACGCAGAACTGAGGGAATGAAAAAGAGAAAACATTAAGAGATGAAGGAAAATGTCGTCAAATGGCTAAAGTTACTTCCAACAGTTCCAAGCCACCACTGTAGAGCAATAGTTCGTGCACATGTGTGTTTGAAGAGTGGTGCAGGCAAAATTCAGTAAAGAGTGTTTCAAGAACCTTCTTTTTGGATATTCTAAATGACCAAAATATTAAAATACACCACCATGATCAATCCAGATGTGTACCAGAAACAAATTGAGATGAAAAATGAAGCAAGGGAGGCTAAAAACGCGGCCAAGAATGAAGCTCATGAGAATCACCTAGTACTTACAATGGACCTTCAAAGTGTTTTAATGTGCCCAAAAACTGAGGCTTCCGCAATGTATTATAAACAGAAGTTACAGCTTCATAACTTCACTATTTTTGTTCTTAATAATAAAGATGTGACGTAAATCAAATTGTGGCGTAACAGCGAATGAGTACACTAGTTATGTTATAGATTTTATTACATCTCAAGCTGATAAGTTCCGGATGGTTACAATTATATCCGATGGATGTAATTATGAAAATATTAGCTAGTGCTCTTAACAAACTTGTCCAGTGAGAAAAACTTATTGATCCGACAGCTATTTATTGAGAAAGGGTACACAATGATGAAGTGTGACAGCGTTCACGCTACACTGGAAAATACTTTATTCCTCCCATAAAGTCCCCAAGTGATTACATAGCACATATGAGGAGCGCTCGTCCAAAACATCCCTAGAACAAAAAAGTGTTGGGTTACTCCTTCTTCTATAACTTTGAGAATTTAATTACTAATATTAAATCATTGCGACCTGGAAAAAATTCTGGGGATCCACATGTGACTGATATCAGAGCTTTAGAGTATCGTCCGGATGGGAATAGTTTTTTCAAACTACGACATACTGAGCTATAGTATGTTACCACAAAGAAGAAAAAACACAAATAAAGCACAAAAACCATCCCAGTCGTATAAAAAACCTACTTCCATAAGTGAATCAAAATGTAACTGTCTTCAAGGTTTATAGAGCGTCATCGAGAAATATCATCATAGTTTTTATGATAATATCCCATTTCACTCTGATAAAAAGATTAAAACCAGAAATTAAGTATTTAAACTGGTCATATTAAGTATTCTGCAATATTGTAGTATTGATGTTCTTTTGTAGTTAGATGGGCAAAAATCACATATGTGTTTCGTTTAAAAACCATAGAAGCTGCTATGTGTTTACTGTAACATGACATATATATTTAGATAAAAAATCGCAAACCGCCGCTTTATTAATTTCTTCAATATATACTCAGATAAATGTAATAACAAAATTCAATAACGAAGTGCTGTTTTTATTCCCCTTGAAATATTATGTTTTTCTGCTCTCCTGTAAAATTTACATTTTAGCACATAAACTCTTTTTCCTCGACAGCGACGAATTATTTCGTTCTTAGCATATCTTGAGAGTTGGCGATATAACTTTTGCTTGGAAACATATCAAAATATTTCTGAATTTCTTCATAAAAAACATCTCAATCTGAGAGAGCCTCAAGCACCCAATCAAATCGAAGAACTGATCTTAATATCCTTCTCCTTATGAAACAACATAATCACTATTCCTTCAAAAGTTGTCGATGTATTAAATATAAGTAAATTTCATGTGTTAGATTCATTATACATTCCAGTTACCCATATAATTAAAACTTAATATGTAACACTACTATAAATCTAGTAGTTACATTTTATTCATCGTAAAAATACTCAATTAACTTTTATTAAGTCATTGCGTAACGTAAAACTAACATTTTTTTTTTCGTAAACAAAGCGAAAGGAAGACAGTGAAACATACAGACGGAGATCGTCAAGTGGTTTTCTGACTTGGGCGTGCAACTCACAGAAACATAAGAAAGGAAGGCTTTGTTTTATGCGAAGTCCCACATCTGTTTTAACTCTAAGATTAGGCACTCGACTCCAACTGCTGGACTTAATGGCAAACAAAACTCACAGACCACATGTGTGGGTGAACTGGCAAATGATCGACCTGGTTTTTCGAAATACAGCTTAAGATGTAGGGGAGAACGAGGACAATTTTAATAGTTGAAATTATATTAATTAAAAATAGAAAGCTGGTAGTATGTATTCAGTAGTTGTTAATGAATTAATAAATGCATTATAAAAAACCTAATATAAGTAGATCATATGTTTATAAAGAAATCGATAGCTAATATGAAACTATGATTGTAAATATTTTGGTGACAGACCAACGATGTGGCCAAATTGTTTGTGTTTCTTGGTGTACATATTTAAAAGATACATAATCAACCACAACAAATGAAAATAAACGGTGTTGAATATTGAAACTAACTTTTTCGCATCTGTGAGATGCCCTGAACAATATTCTATCATAAAATTGTCACTTTTATACACTTTGGGGGATATATCGTGCTAACAACCCGAACTTTCTCAAAAATGTGGCACTTCAGGTACCCGTTGTACTAGCTCTGGTGAGCTAAAAATGAATAAGTTTCATCTATAAGAAGCCCTGAATAATATTCAATCATAAAGTTGGTCACTTGTGTATACTCCGGAGGCTGTATTGTGCTAACGAACTGAAATTTCTCCAAAAATGTCGTGAAGTACCATAGCACCCGTGGTACTGGCTCTGGAGAGCTGAAAATCAATAGGGTTCATCTGTGAGATGTCCTGAATAATATTCAGTTATAAAATTCGTGACTTGTTGCACTCCGGAAGCAGCATCGTGCTAACAAACTGAAATTTCTCAGAAAATGACAAAAAATGTCGTACTTCAAGTACCATAGCAACCGTTATACTGGCTCTGGTGAGCTGAAAATCAATAAGGTTCATCTATATGACGCCCCGAACAACATACAATCATAAAATTTTTGACTTGTTGCACTCCGACATGTAACGACGACGACGACATACACACAGAATTTTTTTTCTAAAAACCGTTGTTCTTGATGAGAACTCAAAAAAAATGCTTTTTTGAGTAAACCAATAGTTTTCTTGCATATTTGATAGGTTGGGCGGGAAAGTAATAAAGGGAAAAATTGATCGAGTCATAAGAAAACAATAAAGGAGTAGCTGGAGAAATTAGTGTAATCAACTGAATAAAGGCGCAATAGAAAGGTTACAAAGATCAAAACTAAAAACAAACTCACGAGCAAATATTAACATTTGTAAGTAACCGAGCAAAAAGTTCCCACAATATATCTAACTTACACAATACTGTTTTGTTTTAATTTATTTAATTTGCATTCTTTTTAACCATATACAAAACGTTTCTGCGAAACTAACGAATTATTAAAAGAGTATTCCTAATTAAATAGTATAACTAATTTTAGCATCACGTTGACCCATTCCAAAAACAAAAATAAACAATTACAATACAATAATAAGATCCATAAAATGTTTGCTCCTATAAGACGGAAGCAGGAAGCAGAAACGTAGAAAAGAAACGAATGGTGCTAAAAGCGACACTAGTACAATTGGACATCTAAATGAAGCAATATAGAGAAGATGATGTTTAAAATTTACACCACATGTTATTCAGACTGCATTTTTTTAAAACAAGCTTCTATCGCAACAGTAATGTTAGATATTCTATACTACCAATTAATAAATACTTGTATAGACAGTGTGTTGGAATTACTTGGGACTCTCGCTGATGGCTGCCAACTTGGTGACTTCATGGGCCAAGCCCACGCGTCACATATCAAAGATAACCCATGGCCCTCAAAATTTTCCCACGCCAAGGTGGCTCTATACCTGCTAATGACGTATCAAGAAATATACCAAAAAATGAAGAAGGAAGACGTTATATAGAAAATAGAATTACAAATAAGACACGAATAGAGAAAAGGACCACAGCAATTGAAACCGGTAGAAAAAGTTGTATTAGATAAAGGATGGTCAACTATCTCGAAGAATATCTATATGTATGGTAGGAGTTTCAAGACGTCAGAAGATCCTGAGTAAAAGGAAACAAATGAGCGAACTATGAGATAGTAGTGGCTGATGTACCTGATTTAGAGAGAGGTAATGAGAAATCTCACTTAAGTTGTATGACCATAAATATAATCAGTATTTCCTTAGCTGTTTTCATCAAATGAGCAGGAAACATATGCAGACTGCTCAAAATAATATTTATCACATGATAACTCGTTGTAGTGAGTTATTTGTTCTTCCCAAGTCCTAAATCAGATTCAAAAATCACACAGGTCTTACCTTTTTGTTATTAATAGTAAGTTCAATACGTAGAAATGTTTCTTTGTCAATCATCACTATGAAAATGAGTATTTATTGGTATGTCTAGTTTATTCTTAGCGTCTACATTTTACAGTTCTTTTCGTCCATTTGTTGGTGATATTTTAGCCATACTACCTTTTACAATAAATGGCTGATATTTCGTTCTCCACAAAATTTTCATTCATTTTATTCGTTTTTGGTTGAAGGTTTAGATCTTATAGATTAACAGTTTAATTATTTGTATATCTTAGTTTTGATTTGTTATAATGCTACACGATAAAAAAATACTAATTGTTAATTTTTTTAGCAATATTTCGTTTTTATAAGAGCTTAGTGTGAACAGTGAACATTTTTGGGTCAAACTGTTTAATCTTTTCAACGTAGTTTTAAGATTGTAATTCCCATATTGGAACATGTCTCTGTAATAATCTCGCTGTCAAAAATAATATAAACTTATCAAGTGAAACTACTTTATGTCCAGTATCAAATTGTATATAACTAGAACTTGATCCCGTCTGCATTTGTTTATTTTCCTAGCTGTCATCTCAAGAAGTAATATACTTAAATGTGTGATTAGTAATGTAATTCTTGTTAGTTTGCCAGTTGACCTGCATTTTTAGTAGTTTACAATAATTTATTATCATCAGTATCTAGGTAGGAGAGATCTTGTTTAAATTGATTAATGATATTTCAAAAAAAAAATTAAATTATAGTTGAAAACCAACCTTATTTCATTTTGAATGAAATCCTGAAGATTATTAAATAAATATATAAGAGGCAATGGAAAAATATTGCACCAAAATCAAAGTGTCCCAGGATTGAGGGGCTGAAACTATGGTATGAAAATAATGTCAACTCTTTTCCTACGGATCTCCTTTGTGGAGTTATAGGGCATTAAAGTGGAAAGTTAAAAATGCATCTTTATTAATAACTCTAAAACTATGTTTCGGAAGTTTATGAAAATTTGGTGGATTTACAAGATCACCAATCAATTTATTTTGACAATATCAGTAAGAATACTTGTATTGCAGAAACTCAGGATTGAACTTGGCTCACTGGTTAAAAGGTCAGAACTTTAACAGTGCTGAACTAACAACCTTTCAAATAATATTAGTTCAATCACCAAATATTTTTCTACAAAAAGTGGTTTCCGAGAAATATGAGTCACCGCAGAGCACACATTCAGCTTGCATCATTACTTAGGAAATGTGCTTTTACGCAGTAGGCCGCTGTCAATTATTTGTCATATACATTAACCATCCTATCGCAACCGTAATTTTATCAAGTAAGCAGCGGTAAATTTATTTGTCATACTTTGAGCTGAGTAAGAATATTTTATTTATTTCTGTAATACTTGAAATAGCAGAATACGCGTTCCATGAATATGCAGATATCCATTTAATGTATGGACAGGCATCTGGCAATTCTCGCCAAGCAAGAAGACTTTATTCTGAAAATTTCCCTAATAGAATATTACCAGACAGAAAGGTTTTTGAACGTATTGACAGAAATTTAAATAAAAATGGTAAGTTTTTATGAAATATTGCAAGTATGCATTTTAAAAGGTAATCAATTTTATTGTTACGTACTCTTACACGAAAATTAGGTGGTGCGGCTCCCGTAAGAAATATCCGTACTATTGTTTTAGAGCAAGCTATCTTAGATGACGTAAATAACAGCCCTACATGATGTGTTAGAAAACTTGCGACGCAACATAACGTTTCAAAAATCACCATACATAGAATACTACAAGAGCGGCTCTTACATCCGCACCATCATCAAAAAGTACAGGGTTTGGGGCCCAAAAACTATCCAGCGCGCCTTTAATATGCACGCGGGTTTTTACAAAACAACGGCAGAATCGAGATTTTATTCAATCAGTACTGTTTACCGATGAAGCTGGATTTACGAGAGATGGTGCTATCAATTCTCATAATTTGCATTTGTGGGCTGATGAAAATCCTCAAAGCATATAAATCAGATACGGCATCACAAAGGTTTACTGTAAATGTTTGGGATGTGATAATTGGAAACCACTTAGTTGTTTATAATTGATGGTTCTTTAAATGGGCAGTCGTATTTAGACTTTTTGAAGAATAATCTCAATTTATTATTCGATAAAGTACCTTTATCTACTCCTGTTAAATTATATATTAATTATTCAACTGTTCTTGAGCAATTATAGTCGAGGCAATGAAGCACTAAAAAGGCCAAAGATAGGATATCTTTTAGGATAGGACCTATCGGAATGCGGTTTTTTGCATTCGCTTGCAAAAATTATTTATATCATTCGTTCCTACTTTGTACCTATTACAAACCGGAAATTGCATTGCTGCAGCCAAAAATGCATCGTTTGAGAGGCCTTTTGGCAAATTTAATAACTTCGTAAATAAAAGTCAGAATTGACTCTAGTCGGGTATCCAGTGGTTTTCGAGGTCGCTGGTCACGATTATGATGTTCAATATGAACACCTGGAGCTCAGGAACGCCGACGAACATCATCCCGGGGACTATCCCGAACTTTATGCGAGAGACGAGAGAAACTAGGTATCCGGGGATATTTTGGGTGGCTGAATTCGAATATACCATCGGCGAACACCCCACGATTACTTGGTTGGCCCCAACTTGGACGCGGTCGTCATCTTCGAGAATTTTTCTGAAAATATCGACAATAACGAATCGAAAATCGTTATGGGAGCTTTTTGTGTGCGCTGAATCGGAATTTTATGTTGAAAACGACAACCCCAACACATGGTGCGCCCTAACCTGGCCCTGAACGTCATCCCCGAGGGTTTTCCAGATATAATTGAAAAAAACCACCCGAAAATCGTTACGGGAGGCTCGCTAAAATCAAATATGGCACCAGCCATGGTCACCTGGTGCACTCTAACCTGGCTCTGATCGTCATCCCCGAGGGTTTTCCAAACACAATTGAAAAAGACCAACCAAAAATCGTTACTGGGGGTTTTTCGGGTCGCTGAATTCAAATATGGCACCGACGAACACCCCACGGACACCTGGTGAACTACATTTGAATTCAGCGACTCAAAAAACCCCTAGTAACGATTTTTGGTTGGTCTTTTTCAATTGTGTCTGGAAACCCCTCGGGGATGACGTTCAGAGCCAGGGTAGGGTATACCAGGTGTACGTGGGTTGTTGGCCGGTGCCATATTTGATTTCAGCGAGCCAAAAAACCTCCCGTAACGATTTTCGGGTGGTTTTTTTCAATTATAACTGGAAAACCCTCGGGGATGATGTTGAGGGCCAGGTCAGGGCACACCAGGTGTTAGGGTGATCGTTTTCAACATAAAATTTGGATTCAGCGCACACAAAAAGCCCCCATTACGATTTTCGGTTCGTTATTGTCGATATTTCCAGAAAAATTCTCGAAGATGGCAACCGCGTCCAGGTTGGGGCCCACCAGGTGTCCGTGGGGTGTTTGCCGATGGTATATTCGAATTCAGCGATCCAAAATATCCCCAGATACCCAGTTTCTCTCGTCTCCTGCATAAAGTTCGGGATAGTCCCCGGAGATGACGTTCGTAGGCGTTCCTGAGCTCAAGGTGTTCGGTGGGTCAATTTGAAGATCATAATCGTGATCAGCGACGTCGAAAAACCACGCGTACCCGACTTGAGCCAATTGTGACTCATATTTACGAAGTTATTAAATTTGCCAAAAGGCCTCTCAAAAAATGCATTTTTTGCATGCATTTTCGGCTGCAGCAAGGCAACTTAGGGTTGGTGATAGGTACAAAGTAGGTACGAATGATATAAATAATTTTTGCAAGCTAATGCAAAACACCGCATTCCGATATGTCCTATCCTAAAAGATTTCCTATCATAATGCTTCATTGCCTCGACTATTAATAGTATCTGTAAACAAATAGGGTAGCTCAGTACTATAACTCACGGTTTCACGCTCTGTACTTTTGTACAAGCTGATTCGCCGAAAGGGAACAGTGTATTATTGTCATTGAGGGGATTAATGTCACTTGAATAATTTTGACGATTCCAAATTAATACCTAATTATGACCGAGGGTTCCGTGGATAATTCCGAAAAGAATAAGACATATACTGCAAATGAAATATACCTACAGTTCTATAACACATCAACAACATATATGCAACAAATACAAAAATTAACAATAGACGATTCGTGCTAAGCGATACGCCCTCTTGCGGATAGTATAAGAACCGAGCTAAAAGCCGTTGTGCGGCAATTTTCTTTGTTGTTGTTTTTGTGTGTTTATACAGTTTGAAACGAACCAATATTGCGTTTCCCAGTATTCATCTTGTATCAAGTGAAATCTTAATTAAGTTTTCATCTTTTCCCGAAAGCAGTAAAATCGACAGTTTTTGTGGAAACTGAGCTTGGGTCCAAGGAACCAATTGATAGATGATTGTTGTGGATAAAAACATTGAAAATCGGAAAAAGTGTGTCAAATACGATGAAAGTGTGCTCATTACATTTTCTCGAAAGTGATTTTTTACAGAAAGGTAAGTATACTATGATTGAAATCCTCTTTATTCCACTATGTTCTTTTAAGTTAGAGTAAAACGTGGAACAATAACATCATTTGTTGTGCCGTTACAGAATCTGCATGCCACTAGGGTCATTGGTACATCGCCAGCAGGGCCATCATCCAGTGCTCTTCGATAAAAACCAGAAGAGGAGTGCTCAACAGAAGTTGGCCTCACTATTGAGGATCAACAAGAGAACATTTTTAATAAAGATTTTAAGAGCCAAGAAGAATCAGAAATGTCACTAAATTTAGTTTAATACAAATGTTTCAACTTGCGGTAACGGTCATAACTCACATGATGAATTACAAACTTCATCTGCTTGAGTTATGACCCACATTACCGCTCGTTAAATAATATACTTTTACGAATCAGAATTCATATGTGATTTTTCAATCAATTCTTTGAAATAAGAATAATTCTATCATATAAAAATTATGGAATCGTGAAGTTTTATCATTGAATATGAATATTGAAAAAGGACCAATGAATAAGAATAAATATTTTACTCTAGGATTAAGTTATCGAGTTACGGTTTTAAATCCACTATTTATCTATCATGTCACTACATTTTTATGTAGAAAAAAACTAATAAGTTAATGATAATAGAGCTAATTGCTTCAATTTCTAATACAACTTATCACTATTATCCACAATCTCTCTTTTAAAGTCCCTACCCAAACTGTACTTGGCCTCTCAAAATTTTGAAATTTCCATATTATCCCATGAACATAGGGAATGCTTTGATTGCTTCACTTTATTCATCACATAATACTCATTACGGCCTGAATGGAGTACAAAATTTAACTATTCACTAATATATTTGATAGAATTTGAAATTCAATAATGTCTGTCGGGGATAATAGTCGTTTCTAATATTTGTTCCTAACAAATGGCTGATGTTTATAATATAGTTTTATTTTTATTGGATGGTGCAAGAAATTTATGAACTCTCTTGAGTCGATTTCTTCATTTTATGAAATTATTGGATGTTTATTTTTTTACATTGGATAAAAAATCGCTTTAATCTTATTACATATTAGCAGTCGACTGCTCAAGTTCAATCTGACGCAACAACGAAATATTGGCAGCTAATGATTTAGTGACCTAAATCTATAGTGGAGTGATGTTTAGAAATTTAATAATGGCATATGGATATATGTACGAGTTTATGGCCACAAATGAGATCACAGCGTAATAAAATACCGAAAAAGATTTTGTATTTGTATTTTTAATCTATTATTAGACCATTATTCTCGTTTTATAGGTACTGTCGTCATCCTAATATCGATAGGAAAAAAATTAGGCGCCATAAGTGTATGTTCCATAAAGATTTCCGGATATTATATTTTCTTTCTGCGTAGTCTTACGCTCAACAATAGAAATGGAAGTATATTTTAAACTGTTATATATGTGTTTATATTCCGACGTATAATAATGACATTATGGATTTGTTAGTGTCAAAATGACATACTTCATTAAACTGAGTACTCATAATGAAAAATATACCTAGGTATTCTAGGCAAAAATATCAAAAATTTAATAAAAACAACCAAATTTAACTATTAAAATTAAATATACTACATTATTGCAATTTGTTAAATTGATGTTAGTCAAAATTGTCTCATTATTTTGATTGTTTATTTCTAAATTGTGCTCCACTAATACATATTATCATTGTCACTCTCAATAGTAAATATTTTTCATTCTACGCCTCTTCTAAAAACTTTGCAATATTTTCATTAGTCAAAATTCTGGTATTTTTGAATTTGTAAGAATCAAAGTTTTTTTTTAAAAAGTAATCAGGTGGCTAAAGGTTTTTTTTAATAACAATGTGCTTCTTAACAGCGAGTAATAACTCCATGAACTTGAAGACTTTTTCGTAATTGATTGTTCTTAGGCTAAAATTACCTTTCCGTGTGCAACGGTCTCAACATTTTTCTTGTGACACCAACTTTCATAATTGGCATAGGATTTTTCGCTTTTAGACTTTCAAGGCATTAATACAGCAACTGCAAAATTAGCTAAATTTTCAATTTCTTGGAGGAAATAATAAAAGCAAATAATTGCGTACTTACCTTAGACTGCTACGCACATTAATCTCATTAACTACGTTTATATCACTTACTCAATTGCAACAAGAAATTTATGTTTAAAGAAGTTGTCGGTATATAAAATTTTGTAAGAAATTCGGATCATAAACGGCATGTCAGACTCCCCTGACGCCTCATCTGACAATATTCGTGTCTATTGGGATGGATCTGTTGCTTAATAGTTATGCCACCACTTAGCGTTAAAGTGAACTTCTCTAGATGTGTGATTAGATTGAACTAGTTGCACTTCTTTATTTGTTCCGCATGTATTGGACAAACTTTTTCGTGTTTTATATTGGGTGTTTAAGTGTGAGGTTTAATTTAAGAAACGATTCCAATTTTGTATTAAAGTCCCATGACCAATATTCGTTTAAGACGAACGTATGGTGTGGCATTTATAATAACAAATTAATAGGACCTTTTTTGCGAATCTATGAATGCCGAACGTTATTAACAGTTTTTACAAACTCATATCAATTAATTCATGGACGAACTACCCTTAATAGAACGTCAATGTATTTGGTACCAACAAGACGGTGCCGCATGCCACAGTACAATAAATGTTAGGAACTATTTTGGAAATTTGTTTCATGGAAAAGTTATTCACAGATATTCTGATCTCTATTGGCCTACTGGATCCCCTGACTTTACCCCCCTTGATTACTTTTCATGGGGTTACCTGAAACGAAAAGTTTACAAGAAAGCGCCGTTTCAAGATATTGACCACTGGAGAGGATAATTTTAGAAACATGTCAAGATATTTATCCACAAATGATAAGGAATGTACTACGGGAATTTTCCAATAGAACGATTAAGTGTATTGGACGAGAGGGTGTATATATTGAATCATTAGTATGAGTGAAAATTAAATTTGTTTGTTTCTAATATTATTATGATGTTAGTTTTATAACTTAGTATTTGAATGTATTTAATTATTTGCAAAATAAATGAATATGCACTTATTACGCGTTTTAATTGCAAAATTATTAGAAAACATCGAAAAACTAAAAGGTTATCATGTGTTTCGTAATCACAAGAGATAAATGTTCATTCAAAATAGAAATATTAGTAAAAAATAAAATAATCTAAAGTTTTAATTTAAATGGATGTACATGCATATTTAAACGTAGTTTTTAATTGTGATCCACTTTTTTTAGTAACATTGTTCGATATTGTCAAACTTAAAGGTACTTTACTCAGTAAAACTCATATTTTTTGACAAACCTCGTATACGACTAAAGATTTGATATTTGATGAATGTATTTGAGTTTTAGATAATGTAGAACTTTTTATGATGAATACCTTTATTTCCTAAAATTAATAATAAAAAAGTTTTCTCTATTTACTACTTACGACCCAAACTAATTTTTGCCACTGCTATTTGCCCGTTATTAATTTTATTTTCACTTGGTTTGACACCAACCTATATCTTTCTCAAAATTTTAATTTACCTACATCTCTTAAATCGGTCCAAATAAAAGTAACGAAGAAACTCATTATTTCTCTAATTGAATAAATATTTGAATGTTTTCCACCTTTTGTTTCTTTGACACTCCATTTTGTATTCCTAGATGGACTACATCGTTGATCGACTTCTATTTTTGTTAATTTTTGTATTCTCCTACCCCGATATTATATAACTTTGTACATGTCCGCAATTATTTAGATAAAATTATACAATTACGAATTTTTCGTGTTCTACTACTTTTATTTTTGTCGTCTGAAAAAAAATCATCTACCGTTATGCTCATTCTATTAATAGATAATTATTTTAGTTGATATTGTCGTCATCTTTAACATTGACCAGTTAAAATGTTTTAACCCGTTTCTATTTTAATTATACTACTTATTATTCGATAATTTCAAAATTAAACCAAAACTCTCGCTGATTTAAAACAAATAAATATATTTTTTTCAATCTTACCCGACTGTTCTAACTAGGTCATGTATTATATAATTTAGATGAATATTTTAAACCATTCTCTTATTTAGGTATAATTACGTTTTTTATTTTCTATCGGACGAAAAAAATTCTAAAATGTTTTAACCGAGCATCCGATATCGTTAGCTTTAAGGGATATCAATTTGACTGTCCAAATGCGTTTTCACAATCGAAAACCGGTATTATTCCTAATTACGAAGATTGGAGAAGAATACATTCCGGCTTGTTCTTTTACGAGGCTTTAATAGGCCTTTTTATTATCGTCGACGTTCCAATTTTTAATCAAACCGAAACATCGTCTCATATGCACGAATCCGATATTTCTTAAGTGTTTTTTTCTTGAATAAAATTTTTATTATTCAGATCAAGAGCGACTTTGTTTCTATTCCATTTTAATTTGAAATTTTCCTCCGTTTGATACAATTTTGTTTTGTTTATCTTCAATATCTGGAAAGGGTAAGAATGTTATCGAATCACATGTAAGATAGTAAAAAATTCTTAGTGTATAAACCATGACCAACAGTTCTAGAAATTTCATTTCACGTCAGTGTAAGCAAGTGAGTACAGTCTGACTATAGTTGAAATTACTGTGAACAACAAGATGTAGTAAACATTCTTGTCTCCACTCTTGAACATATTTTGTATGGGAATATCATTGGTAAAAAATAAGTTACCTGCAAAGAAAATTGTGTATTGCTCAAACTTAAAGAGTCACATACAAATAAAAAATAAAGGAACATTCTACCTAAAGCAGCTACAACTAAAACCGTTCAAGTAAAATAATTCTCTAACCTAACAAACAAACTAGCATATTCGTTAAGGAAAAGTAGAGCGACTGTAACTCAAAAACTATGACATTATTTTTTATTGCAAAAGTGGGTGATCCAGCCAATAATTCAAGCATAATAAGATTCTCGTAGGGTCGGTATTAACCCATTAAGTCCCACGGCATTTTTTGTTTTAAATTAAAGTTCTGAACTATGGATCAGATTGATAACTTTATTATAAAGAAAATGATATAAGGAAGTACTATTCCAATGTTAACAGAAAGAGACATATATGTACTTAAATGAGTACACTGGACACTACGACAACATAAGTGTTAAATTATTCAGAATGATGAATCTTGAAACAATCACGCTCAATGCATAAGGTAACTCCACATTTTGCACTAAACCATCTAGCTCTCATGTGGCACTTCTCACATCTCAGTTGTTTATTCAATTTGGAGGGAAAATGCCACCTTCTTGGAGTTTTATGCTGTCAGGTACTGATCCTGAGGGCCTAGTTCTTGAGAACTCCCCTTTTTGAAACATTAGCAGGTAGTTTCGTGCTATGTCTCTTTGAAAAACCAACAGATCCATTTTTTCTGGTGAAGCCAATTGATGTAGCCGCCAAGCGTTAACAATTGCCACATTAATCATGTATGTGAACAAAACCCACCACCATTCCTCTCCTCGAATGTTGATGCGATAGTTATTTACAGCTTGGTCCTGCAAATCAACACCACCCATACCGCGGCTGTAATTTTGAGACACTTTGGGCTGTGGGATTTGAACTTTCGCTTTTGCAGCTGTCGACCACCGTCTGACTTGTCTCATTGGCTGAACAGAATCATAATTTGTAGCCATGGTTACTACATTGTTATCTTTCCAACGTACAAAAAGTAATAGAGAGTCGCTATCGTGTATGTGTTCGAAATAGCCTCGATCCTTTTTTTGAAATGATTTGATTGGTAAAAGTGGACATTTTTTTGTTCTATTTTCTATTACTATGCCTGTGGCTCTTTGACCTCTTTCTTTTAGGGTTTTCAATAAATCGTGGCTGGTAAAATAGTTGTCGAAGTAAACAATATGGTCAGATGGAATAGTCACAGTTTCCAACAAATCCAAAACCACTTTGGAACCTATAGGGAGATTTTCATGTATTGTATTATTTTTTGGCATTTTAGCTCCACAATAAGTGTTAAACGCGTAGCAATAGCTCGTGTATCCCCACAACATCCAATCTTTGTACCCAAATCAGACCGGCTTTTCTCTTATATACTGTTTTGCTGAGTGATGACCATAATATTTGAATATGGCTTCGTCAATAGAAAGTTCTTGATGAAATACTCCATACTGTTGAAAGTTTTGATTCAGTAACTTCATTAGTGGTCGAATTTTGGCCATATTATCGTCTTTGTCCAACTCATCGTTATTTGCCAAGTGAATGTATTTTTTTTTATTTCTTGGAATCTGTTGCGTGACATAGCTTTTGATACAAAGGGTACACCAAGATCTTCGTCCAAGCTCCAATAAAGTCGTTCGCGTTGTAGCTTATGGTATCCACTAAGCAACAAAATGCCGAAAAAAATCTTCAAATCTGCCGTTGATACAAAAAAACCATGATTATTTTTCTGAGTAGAGTACAAGTTTGTTTGGTCTCTAATATGTTGAAAAATGACATCGTCAAACATTTTTTCGAATATTTGCATCGGACCTGAATGTTCAAGATCATGCTTCATCATTTCAAGTCGGTCTGCAAATCCGTTTGTTTCTGGCATATCAATTTTAGTAGGGTGTTGAGCCCATTTTGACTCGGGAACTTTTTTGGCTAGTTTCTTAGTTCTGGTAGATTGGCTTGAAGGCCGCTTCTGCGGAACTACCAAAGGAACATTGTCTTCCGAATCATAATCTGAACCATCCGAATAATTACTCCCACTACCATCCGAATAATTACTCCCACTATCGTTGTCTTCAAAATGTAATTCAACTTCTCCTGCTACATCCCTGGAAAGTGTATTTTCCCTTTCTTGGATGTAGTCATCGTCTTCACCTTCCTCGTCCATTTGAGGATCTTCATTGGGTGGCAAGACAACAATGTCTACAGATGCTTCTAAATCATCCAAAGCCATATCCAAATATTGATACCTTTTTACTTCATAAAAACTCTTCGTTGGTATGGGTTCAAGTTGATCAGCATCCATTATTTCTATAAAAAACAAAAATTGATCTGAAAATCCCAGTGTACTCAATCGAGTACGATCGAAAGAAAAGGCTTCTACTGTTTTGATAAAACACTTGCATAAGATCTAAATAGTCTAAAATAGTATAAGAACACTTAGAAAATATGAATATATAGAATACACTTACCTAGAACTGTCAGAACGTAGTATATTATATTTTTATTATGTAATCATGCACGTATTGTTGTTGACCAAACAATTTTTACAACATTAGAATTTGTACAGAAAACTACCATTCATGAATTCAGCAAACGAAACCTACCACCGCACGAGTAGATAGTCGAAGCTTTTGAAATTTCCTCATAGATGGTACTAGGGTCATTTTATTAAAGTGTACCCACATAAGTACATTGGGAATTAATGGGTTAAGCTTATTCCGTTCTATAAGCACTGATGTAGATTTAAGTAGAACAATCTTTGGCCATTTGTGCCAAGTATGGGTAACTTTGTTAGTTGTCAAGCCATTATGCTCTGAAGAACTTTTTGATACCAAATAATCACTTATTTCACTTTTCCAATTATCAGCATCATAAGAAAGAAAAACGCGGAACATACTGTTTAAATCTAAATCGTTCTTGTCTGTCTCAATATTGTTTGTCTGAGCTTCGTTTAAATTATTTTTAAATATGCTCTACTGCTGTGGTTTCCAGTTCTTTTCCCCAGGATCTGACCTTTATCGTTTCATTTTCATGCCTAAGATTCGAATTTAAAGTTAGACAATATATCTAGTTTGTTTTGTGATATTGTTTCCAATTTGAAGGCCCCCTACCAACAAGTTAGTAACTGTCGATTTCGATACAAGACAACAAATTAATAAATAATCGGGATTTCTTGTATTGGTGAAACACTATCTGTTTTATTGACAAGGCTTTCCATTATTGCTTCAACACCGCTAAATTTTCTCAATTGTCGCTTTTTTGAACTGAGGATATCAATAATTTTCGCCGCCTCATCTAAACTTCGTTCTAAGTTATTATTCTCTGTGTGTGACTCCCGTTTTTTGAAATATTTCCAGAAGCCAATACTTGAATAACACACTGTAGTAAAACTGTCGTATTTCTCTGTACGCTCATGTCCACTAGCATTAATATAAGTATAATTTTAAAAGTTATTTCAATGTTTTTCACTTTGACGAGGAGTTCCCTTCTATTTGATACAATAAATATAATAATGCTGCAAACAATATTTACAGACTTCGAATTTATTTTAGAAATTAGTTAAAATATTTCGTTCAAAATAAATCAGTCGACAATAAACATAATTATTTCGTCGAAATATTTCATTTAACAGCATAGAAACTGCATCCTTCCGGTTTTATATTAGACATATGCAATGTATTTTTCATCTAACAATAAATCACTTTTTTCAAATGTACTCTGCACATCGTTATGAATTATTGTATGCAAAATTACTAATTTACGAGGACTCTTCTCTTTTCACAAAAGGCAGAAATAGAATTGACTTATGGTTTAAGTTGTTTTTTAAATCTGTTAATAAACAAATTTAACATAGCGGGCTTCTGTCTTATACCGTTAATTTTTGTTTTTTCTTCGTCTTGTTCTAATTTTCATTAGACAATATTGAGATACAGTAACGAAATGAGACTAGATATGTTTCGAGGTTAAGAGGGAACATCGACACGCGATTCTCTATCCACTGCCGTTTTTAGTTTGGGTAGTTAAAGAAATATTGAGAAGCAGATGTAGTATAATAACAAAAAGTATGTTTAATAATGTCAATGCATGCCGTTTTTAGATTACCTAATAATAATGGTAAGAACCAGAGAGAACTAGCAAAAACTGACGGGGAGATTGGAAAAGAAGCGGTAAAATTTGGTCTGATAAATAATGAAAGTAAAAATAGTTATTTGAGAAACATAAGAAGGAATACACGCTCGAAAGAGTAAATAATTTAACAATAATCGAGAAGGAGATTCAAGCTAGATTAGCTAACAGGAAATGTGCATTGATAAGGACTTTGATGACGTCAAGATATACATCTAAAAGAAAGAAAAGAAAATTGGAAACGATATAATTCAGGTTGACGTTACGATATGAACACTAAATCAATAGGCTAAAGAAAAACATGGCAGAGAAAAGTTCCCAGAGTCGCATACGATGGAGATAATACACTACTCGTCACAATAACATACAGAATTTGTCCACAAACTCGAATTAACTACGACGAGAACACCATACTACAAATACACACCCCAGCATGTTCTAGAAACCGACACGGTTTTGCCATACTGGCACAGAGATATCCCAACAGGCAGGACCGTACAACACAACAGACCCGACATAGTGGTATATAATAAAACTGAAAAAAAATACTGGTGGTAATTTCAGTTCCAGCGGCTGCTAATATACAAAAAAAGAACATGGAAGAAATAGAAAAATACTAACCATTGAGCGAGGACCTGAAAGAGACGTGGCAGGCGAAAACGGTCAAAACCATCCCAATTATTATTGGAGCCACCGGAGAAGTGCCAAAAGACCTGAAAAACAACCTAGACAGCCTAGGACTCCATAGGAACTTTCTCTATGAGCTGCACAAATCGGTTATTTTGAGCACGTGTAATATAGTGAGAGAAGTGTTGAATAAAAATACATAGGAAACGCTAGGATCCTTTCAACTCACCTTGTGGTTCCGACACTAAACATCCGATTAACGTGAAAAAAAAAATAATAATAATATTTACCAAAGAAGAGACAATGGAATTTTGTAAATATTAGAGTATACAAATAAATTCAATTGGCAAATAAATGAAAGACAACAAAATGAGGACCTGACCGTTAGCACTTTCATTCTCATCCCTGCAAAACAATAGTATATGAAGAAGATGAAAAAGGAGAACATATAGAGGATTAAAAGGCTATAAAGTCGTCCACATATTGCATGTTTTGTGAAAACACGGAGGCTAAGATGATTAAAACATATGGAGCAATTGGGAAAAGAGAGAATACCGACGATGGTACTACAGAGAAGCCGATTGTCAAAAATCGTAAGGGTAGGTAGGTGAAGGGTATGGAAGTGTACAATACTAAAGTATGTAAGTGCATTAAAAGACACGTGGTAGAGGAAGGTAAAAACAGAAGAATGTAAGGGATAAAGTTCGGAAAACAGTATACGGTGGGGTTAATATAGAGAATGGATGAAGAAGAACGAATAGAGACTTGGATTAAAATAGATATAAAGTGGCCCAAATATAACAAATTTTCTGGAAGCAAGAAGGCTTAAAGGATTGAAACATGTGGAGCGATGGAAAAAGATAGAATACCGAGGGTACTACAGAGAAAACCGATTATCAAAAACCATAAGGGTTGGTAGGTGAAGGAAGACATGGAAGAGTAAAGCACTAGAGGACTGGAGGGCCTTGAATGAATCAAGGTGGAATAGGCAGGCAAAAAACAGAAGGAGGGGGAAAAAGTTCTGACAGGATTATACGGTATAGTAAACATAGGAGAAGAACGATCAGATGATTAGAAGAGCTAGAAAGTGCTCCACATATAGCAAATTTTGTGGAGTCATGTAGGATTAAATGATTGACACATGTGGAGCGATTGTAAAAATATAGAATATCGAGGTTTGTACAACAGAAAATCCGATTGCCAAAAACCTTAAGGGTAAGTAGGTGAAGGAAGAGATTGGAGTATACAACACTAAAGGTGTGAAAGGTATTAAATAAACCGTGGTGTATGATTACAAAAAGAGAAGAAGGTGGGAGAGGAAAATCCTGAGATCTTTCGGTGGAGTTAACATAGAGGACGAATGAAGGACAAATAGAAGATTAAAAGAGCTATAAAGTGGACCATATATAGCAAATTTTGTGGAAGTATGAAGGCTTAAATGATGGAAACATGTGGAGCGATAGGAAAAGATAGAATACCAAGGATGGTACTACAGAGATTACAATTGTCAAAAACCGTAAGGGTATGTAGGTGAAGGAAGAGATGAAAGAGTACAATACTAGAGGACTGCAGGGCATTATATGAAACAAAGTGGAATAGGAAGGCAAAAAACAGAAGTAGGCGGGGGAGAAAAGTTCTGAGAGCAGTATACGGTGGGTTTCATAGAGGATGGATGAAGAGAAAGAACGAATAGAGGATTAAAAGTGGCCTACATATAGCAAGTTCTTTGGAAGCATGGAGCCTTAAATGATTGAGAAATGTGGAGCGATTGGGAAAATATAGAGTAGCGAGGTTGGAACTACGGAGAATCCGATTTTCAAAAACCGTAAGAGTAGGTAGGTGAAGGAAGAGATGGAAGAGTACAACACTAGAGGACTAATGGGCATTGAATGACACGTGGTGAAGTAATGCAAAAGAGAGGGAGAGTTTTTGAAAGAATATTGGAAAAATCTAAATAACTGTTTTCAGGTTACAATATATGTTGCTGAAATACATACTTAATAGGCCTGTGCCGAAGCCTTTGAAAATGGTAAGGAGTAAAAAAAAATTAGAAAAGGATCATACCCATTGGAAAAGTGAGAAATTATAACAAAAAGCAGTCAGTGGAAAGGAGTGAGATTTTAAGGGGGGAAAACGGATTATCACGAAATTCGCCTAAATTGTGAATCATATCGAGAAAAGTTAATGTTGTAGGTAATAAAAAGATTTACAGCTCTCGCATCACATTTTTTTACATAACCTTAAGATTTATGCGAAGAATTATAAAAAAAAACGACTTTTTCGTTTTTTATTTTTACCTCTCGCATGAACAATATATTTTACTCGAAATTTGGGAAAAACCTACCTTTCTATATCCCAAACACACTGTAATATTTGTATTTTGATAGAAAATGGTGTGGTTTTTGTTTGTTGGAATCTCTACTTTTGGAAGGTATAAAAAATATAAAAATCCAGTCTTAAGCAGGATTTTTCTATTTTCAATGATAAAATTTATAGGCAACCCAAAGGTTTGGCAATGGGTAACCCCTTGTCTCCTCTGTTAGCGGACCTTTTTCTTGATTCTTTGGAAAAAGTAATTTTAAATAGTAACCATAAAAAAATCAGCTGGTATAGATATGTAGATGATGTTTTGGCCTTTGTAAATGGTGCATCTGATGATTGTTTCAAATTTTAGATTCCATTAATAGTTTACATCCATGCATAAATTTTACAGTCGAATTAGAATTAGATGATCGGATTGACTTTTTGGATTTTACACTAACTAGATTAAACAATAAAATAGACTTCAATATTTACAGAAAACTAACTCAGACTGACCATATCATTCCATCAAACTCTAGTCATCCTTTTCAACACAAAATGACCGCCATATACTCCTATTTACACAGGTTGATTAGAATGCCTATGGCGCTCCACTATTTTGATAAAGAATTTAACATCTTGATGCAGATCGCAGTTAACAACGGCTATCCTTCAAATATTATTGAGAACACTATTAGGAAAATAAATCAAAAAGACATCAGACAACTGGCTTATGAAACCATCGAGGTTAGTGATTTTCGATTTTGCTCAGTCCCATACATAGGTAAGATTTCATATGAAATAAGCAACATTTTTAGAACCTGTCAAGATAATATTAGGGTTTCTTTTTCATCTCAAAATACCATAAAATCGCTTCTTTCTAAGACCAAAGATGAGTTACCCAAACTCAAACAGAGCGGTATATACAAACTTCAGTGTGGTGATTGTGAGACTGCGTACATTGGTAGAACCACAAGACCTTTTAATTTACGTATCATCGAACATTTGAATAAGACAGAACAATCTGGCTTTGGTCATCACCTCACATTTAATAAGCATAGTTTCTCACCCGGTGATGATAGCAGAATTTTGCACAAATGTTTTTCACGGAATTTCCACAAACTTAACCTTGTGGAAGATCTAGAGATATACAGAGAGTGCAGAGGGAACGATTGTTGTATCAACAATCAGATTAATATTAATTCAACTTCCACACCTCTTTTCAAGTTGTTCGGGGCGTGCCTTCTCGATTAGACCGTGCGATTTGTTTCGTATTGTTACGAAACAGCACACTGGTATAGTCCCTGATTCCAGCTCTGCCTAAGCCATGTACGATAGTTAAAATTATGGCGGACGCGCAGGGATTTCTTAGAATTGTTTACGATTGTGACTATCTTATCTAGACATTGTTTTTGTGAACAGTCTTATCTAGAAAATGCGAGAACCAATTGTTTTTGTGTAAGCCGTGATTTAGAATTATCTGATAAAAAAGGCACTCATATATAAAGGACCGACCATCGAGAGTTAGTTTAGTTGATAAAGTGATCTCGACAAACAAACAAGAATACACCGGAATAGCGAACAGTGAATTGTTGATATAAATTAATAATTAAGTTTGTGTTTATATAAATTAAATATAAGTGAATAGCTAGAATAGTTAAGTGCATATAAATTAAGTGTTAGTGGGTAGTTTAGTGTTTAAATAAATTCGTAAGTAGCCATACCGTGTGTTTAAAGTTTATCCCACCCGTTTACTGTTTAAATAAAGTAGAAAAACATTACAGTATAATTTGTATCCGTGTTTGTGTGATGAGCTCAATTTTAAATTGTATCAGTCAATTTAATTTTATTTTTAATTTTATGAACTTTCACTCAGTAATTTCCGATATATTTGTGAACTTTGTAACTTTAGACACTACCATTTTTCATCATAATAATAATCCTCGTTTTAAGATCGGGTTTTTGAGTCAACAAGAATGTTACTTTTTCTTTTCTTATATTTCAACAACTTAAAAATTCCATTAGTTGGTCGACATAATTTGAAAGATCAGGTCAGAAAGGCCACTGTGGATATGGTTTGTGTGGCGTCGTTTTGAATTTGATTTGTTTAAATGTTTGTAATTTGTTGATTGTTTAGGATGTTTAACTGACAAACGCAATAATGTGGACAATTTTAATATGTCTCTGGACCGACTGACGAAGTAAGTTACATTTACTGTTATGTTAGTTTGATAGTAAAGTAGTTTGTAGTGTATGTAATTTATTTTAGAGCCCTGTTGATAACGTAATGTCGAAGGCGCTTGGCTGAATTTAATAAAATATTACTCACTTCTTTATCCTTGTTATAAAAAATATACATGACTATCGCAAGTTTTTTCAGAGAAAGCATAAAAACGAAAAAACTCGAATTCGAAAAATTTAGTTTTAATCATTATGTGAAATTTCTATTTATTTATTAAAATATACACTTAAGTTACTCGAAAAATGTAAATTTCCATATTATATTGATATACTAAAAAATTACAAATCCATGAAACGTAGAGACTGTAAAATACATGCGAAATTAGTTAATTTTCTCACTATGAAAGATAGGGTTTTACTTTATAATTTATCTTTAATTCTAATCACTTATCCATTTGTTTTTGCATTTCTTCATGGTTAGATTCGACAAATATTCCTAATTCTAGTAGATCATCGAAATCTTCAAGACCATTACTGTCTTCGTCTCCAGTATTTGTTACAGTCTGCGTTAGTTCTTGTAGGGTTTCCTTCAACTTTGGCATATTTTTCAGAACCATGACACTTTGAACATAAATTTGTGCATTCTAAACCATGTTTTCGACAGCCACATTTTGACTTACGTCCAGTTTCACATCTCCAGCAATGTTTTCGTAATTAATTCTTTATCTGTCAATTTTTGCATCAATTTTTGCATAATTTCACGTTGATGCTGCTTCCAGCCCGAAACTGTTTCTATCAGTACGTTACCCAACCAAGTTTGAAGACCTGTTACAATGTTATTCTGCTGCGCTTTCTGTTGGTGGGAGAGATTTGCGAATATGGATGATTCAATTCTTGTCAACTGATATTGTCGAAATCATAATTGATTTTGTGTCGCATTTCTAAATAGATTTGATCGATTGTGATCTATTTTTGGCAATAACGTATTTGCATCTTCTTTATAAAAAATATTGGCCAAATTAGCCAAATTTTTATTATCTAATAATGAATTTACGATGGGTTTCTTTTCTTTTCCGGAAAATCCAAGATATTGTATCGCAACCAGAAAAACAATGCATGAATGCAACGATATTTTTGAAAGATTTATATTTGAATTCAATTGAGTCACAGGACCAAAAGAGCAATATCTTGACCTACAACTATGACAGTTTTATTAGCATCTTTGCCAATTTCTATCAAGTTCTAAAAGAGATCCTTAATAATGATTAAAACATTTTTTGTCGAATTCGAAATTTTTCGTTTTTTTTATTCTCTGAGAAAATTTGCCACAGTAATGTTTATTTTTTATACCATTAGAACAATCAGCGAACAAAAAGTACGTCGATTTTTTTCAAAACACAGATATTTGACGTGAGAATTTCCGATTGAAAATTAGGGATATTAAATCAAAATGAGGAGAAAAACAAATATTTTGAATCCAAAAAATCACAATTCGTTCGGGGACATAAAAAGGTAAGCTTTCACCAAATTTCGTGAAAAAAATTTGCTTTGCGAGAGAAAAATAAAAAAAAAGTCGGTTTTTTAGATTTTTCGCATAAATTTTGAGGTTATGTGAAAAAAGTGTGGATAAAAAAGTTGTAAATCTTTTTAATATCTATCACTTTGCTATTTATATTTTATCGACTCGTAGTTTTGCGGGAAATCGTTTTCCACCTTAAAAATCCCACTCCTTTTCACTTCCCGAACTCAAATTGCCCGTAAATTATTTTTCCTATTATTTTTGATGTTTTCTAACTTTTCCAATGGGTATCATCCTGTTCTAAATTTTTTGGTCTCAAAAATTATCGAGTCTGTGTTATGACAATGCTGGAAAAACTGGTATTTGATGATGTTATTTCTGGGTTTTAGGTCATGAAAACTTTTATAGACAATTTTGTTTCTTCCTTAGATTAATAATAAAATAAACTTCTCCACTTGTCTCCAACTTAACGGCAGAACAATGTTATCTACTTTAAAACAATGCCTATTAACTTCAGACCAAAATTAGTTGAAAAGGTAGTTCATATGAGATCGTTGTGTGCAGATTTTTATTGCTTCGGGCAAAAGATACTCCATAAACTAAATAGTTTTTGCAATAATCTTAATCTTCGTAATGTCTTTGATGAATATATGAAAAGTCATGTTAATATTTGTAAATATCTATGAAATATACAGGGTGTCCCGCATAAGAACCGACACAGAGCAGAGGAGTATAGGGGAGCTCAAAATATGACTATTGGGGGTAATTTACTTCTATACCAAGTTGCATCCCTGATTTCTTTGCAATCCCTTAACTCAAAAATACCAAATGTGGGACACTGTATGAAAATGTTAAGGGCATTAAGTAGTGATAAGTAGAAGGCGATTGAACCCTTCAGGGGGGTTAATTAGGGGTGACCTAACCTTAAAATTTCAGAGAAGTTTTTATCTGTAAGTTGATTTGAAAATTTTTATTTTCATACCATGGATAATTCAATTCTAAAACTTTTTTTACTCGCGTAATTTTGGATGAAACTTTGTCATTTTCAAGGAAAAGTCGAATAACCAAAGATATGATTTCAACAATGTTATTTAAAAAGTTACAAAAAACAAATATTATTTTCAGATTGATGACTTTTAAGAAATATATTGTATCAGTACAATAATTCCATAGTTATATTTTACAAAAAATAGTTATAATGGAAATAAGAAACAAATTTTGCAAATTTTTATCTGAATATAATAGCGCACAACAAATAAAAAATAAGAAAATTTAACTGGAGGCTGAGAGTTGATCTTTCTAACGAGAATATTCCCGTTAATTTTCTCCTATAACAAGAATCAAGTAAATGTAATTTTTGAGTTGAGAAACTGAAAGGAATTCATGTTATAGGCCTAATTGATAGCTAAGATGTATGTAGATCGTTCCAAAATAAATGAGGTAATTCGGTTACATAATAAACAAGTAAAAAGTAACATTTGCATATAATTATGAAAGGATTCTTCGATTATTTCCCATCATCGCTATTTCAAAATGTGAATAACCTTTTCAAAATTTCAAACCGGTTTAACGATTAACATAACAATTGTCCTCTCTTCGGAGGATGCGAGAGTCGCTACAAAAACAACCTGTTAATTGTATCTATACAGGGAGAGTTGGTTCGTGTGACGAACGACTTTCTACATACAATTTCCCTTTTACTCTTAGAGATAACGTATCGACGTTGAATGTTGATTCTTTAATATTTTCTATATTTTGGTGGATGCGGTAATTAACTAAAATTAAAATTAAATGAATTTAAGTATTGATAAATATTTTAAATTAAAAATAATAAAATTTAATTTGATTAATATGGCAACAATAAAATGAATATACAGGGTGATTCTTTCTAAGATGCAATTAGAAGATACTTAAATTTGAAACAATAGGTTATGAAGTTTATTTATTTATGTATTTATACCGGAAGTTGACTGAAACTTCCTTATTTTAAATAGAACATTTTATATATAATTACGTATTTTGAAAATGCTCTCAACAATGTGATTTAACACTGTCTTAATAATTGAACATTTTGTTTGGTGCAATTTTTTATTATCTATTTGAAACAATGTTTAATGCACAATGCGTACTTGCTTAATTGTTTGTGTTAACCCTGTTGGAAATAACTTTAACTGCTTCTCAGCTTTTAATATATGTATCAATGATTTGTTTTACAATTCCAATGCAAAGACACGAACATATAGGGTGTTAATAAATTAATGCGGTGATTGCTCGTATGAAATGATAGTCTTCCCTATAACAAAATTTCCCCAGCCCACCCCATTCCGAGATATCATCCCTAAAAGGTGATGACTAAAATTAAGTCTTTTTTTTGTAAACACACGCTATTTGAATACCATTCTTCAAATCGTTGATATCGACTATGGGTGTCGTGTAGGCTAATGATTTAAGGTAACAGAAATCACAACGATTTAACTCTGGAGATCGAGGAGGCCAATGTTGGGGCCCTCCTCGACCACTCCAACGGTTGGGATATATTGCATCTAAATATTGCCTAGCAGCCCGATTGAAGTGTACTGGAGCACCATCGTGCATGAACTACATGTTTTGTCTGATATTGAGTGCGATGTGTTCAAGTAGTTCAGGGAGATCATCTTTGAGAAAACTGGTGTAAGAAATTCCATTTACTAGCTGAGGCAAAAAATGTGGCCCATTAAGTTATCCCCTACGATACCAATCCATACGTTCACTGAAAAAACATTTTGAAAATGGTGCTCTATAATCTCAAGGGGATTCTCGTCTGCCCATACGTGGTTATTGTGAAATTTTATGATAGGTACTCTTGAAAAATATGCTTCGTCCATAAACAATACATTATTTGAAAATTGAGGATTTTGTCGCATTTCGTGTGTTAACCAGGGGCGTAGCTACCGCCGTATCAATTACACGGGGCCCCCGCGCCACGGGGGCCCCCAACGTGCGTAAGCAAAAATTAATAAAAACCTCCCAAATTTTTTTTTTCAGAAATGACGAAAGTCAAAAAAAGCAATTCTTTTTTCTCCGCGTAAAGCGTGCGTTCAAAAGTTCGCAACACTCTACATCGGTTATCGCGGACTGCGGGATTTCCCCGTTTAAGTCATTTACTTCAACAGGGGAATCCCACAATAATCGATGCACATATGATACGATGATATACGGAGAGCAATGTTTATTAACGCGTTTTATTTACTTGGGCATTACATTGTAACAGATTACAAACAATTGTTCTTCTGGCTTAGTAGTATTAGTAGCGATTTGTAAAAAACAATGAGTGAAAGGAAAAGAGATTATCCCAGCGGAGCTACCAAAAGAAAAAGTAAACAGAAAAGGGAGGAGGTTATAAAAAATGCCCAAAATTTCTCCATTGTTTCAGACACCAGCTCCTGTGAGTGATTTAGATTGCAAAGCTAAGTACTACCCAACCCATTTATCAGTACTACACAACCCGCGTAGAGCCTGCGTATGTCTGAACACTCTCTAACTATAACCTTACGTAATTTATTTACCATATATTTTTGAAATTTATCAAAAAATTGGATTTTATTTTTTAACAATTATATTTTCAGATTCTTCTGAAGCACGTTCTTCATCAGATGTCCATCCGGAAATAGAAGTAACCCAAATCGACGATTCTGAGATATCTGAAGATTGTAATATAGTTTCATCAGATAGAGGAAATTTTGGTGACAGTCTAACTGAATGCGAACGAAACATAATATTTAAATTGGGTCCATTTAAGCCACAAGGGCCGTTTCCAAAAGATTTAGAAAGTAACGGACCTTTTTCGGTCTATTATTATTCATATATCAATAAGGCAGGCATAAAAATTCCAAGACCATGGTTATGTTATTCTAATGTTTTGAACAAACCGTATTGCCACTTCTGCTGGTTATAAGCAGCTCGTCAAAGCAAATAGTACTCCTCTGCATGGGTTAACGGTGTTTCCATTAGAAGCAATTTTACGCAAACTATACTTGACCATGAAATGTCACAGCAGCATATTAATGCATCCATATCTTATAATAATTGGTTACAAGGAAATACTATCGATAATCTATTGCAAAGTAAAATCAATAGTAAAATTACATTTTGGAGAGATGTATTGCATCGTATAATTAATGTTATAATTATTTTAGCATCTTGTAATCTACCTTTAAGAGGCCATGATTCTGATTCTGGAAATTTTATGGCAATTTCACGCTTGCTATCTAATTATGACGCAACTTTAAAAAAACTTCTTCTAAAACCAAAAGGCAAAATAAATTATTTAAGCCCTACGATTCTAAATGGAATTATTAATTCGCTTGGTACCGCAGTTAGTATTTTATCTTGGAAATTAAAAAAGCTCCATTTCTGACAATAATTCTAGATACAACAAAAGACTTGTCAAAAATTAACCAACTTTCTGTAGTTTTTCGATACATCTCGATTACAGATGATGATAGTGCCTAAAGAATTAAAAATCTGTAAGTCCTTTTTGGGGTTTATAGCAGTATCCGATTGCAGAGCTGAAGGACTTAGAATTGAAATTTTAAATACGGAATTGATTTAACTAAATGTAGAGGACAGGGTTACGATGGAACAAATGTTATGTCGGGTGTTTATGGAGGATTACAAACCCTAATAAGAGAGCATGCTCCGAATGCCCATTATGTTCATTGTGCTGCGCACGCATTAAATTGAGTTTTAAACAATGCTGGGAAACATATTCGTGAAGTGTCGACTTTTTTCGATAATTTAGAAAATAAACGGTTTTAAAGATTAAAACTAACTTTTCCGCATCTGTGACCCTGAACAATATTCTATCATAAAATTGTTACTTGTTTACACTTCGGGGGATGTATTGTGCTAACAAACCGAAATCTCTCCAAAAATAACCAAAAATTTAGTATATCTGGATTTATAGGACCCGCTGTACTCGCTCCAGTCAACTGAAAATCAATAGGGTACATCTGTGAGACACTTTGAACAATATTCAATCATAAAATTGATCAATCGTATACTCTCTGGAGGCTGTATTGTGCGAAGAAACTGAAAATTCCTCAAAAATGACAAAAATCTGGTACTTCAAGTACCATAGCACCCGTTGTATTGGCTTTAGTGAGCTCAATATCAATAGTGTTCATCTTTGAAACGCTCTGAATAATATTCAATCATAAAACTGATCACTTGTATATACGCCGGAGGCAGTATCGTGCTAACAAACTGAAACTTCTCTAAAAATGACAAAAATATCATACTTAAAGTACTGTAGCACCTGTTGTATTGGATCTGGTGAGCTGAAAATCAATAGGGTTCATCAGTGAGATGTCCTTAACAATATTCAATCATAAAATTGCTGACTTATTGCACTCCGGAGGCTGTATGGTGCTAACAAGAACTGTAAGGAAAAGTAGCCGACGACGACGACGACGACATACACACAGGATTTTTTTTCTAAAAACCGTTTTTTCGTGTTGTTGTTGATGGAAAACGTAAAAATAACTAAAAAAAAAAATTCAAAATTCCAACTTTCTTTGGGGTAAACCAATACTTTTCTCGCATATTGAAAGGTTGAGCGGAAAAGTAAAATATATACTTTTTTTGGCAATAGTATACAACGCTGGGCAATGTTAAGTGACGATTCATCTGAAAAAACTCAATTACCCTGAAAAAGGTATGTCCTACCAGATGGTCTTCAAGGAACGACGCTTTATTAGCGGTATAGAAAAATTAGTTATTAATCATGAAAACTTTGTACCAACTAAATTTGATTTCGAAAAAAAAAGATGAACGTGAAGAATGTAAAAATATAATTAACATTTTAGAGAGTTATGATTTCTTAGTGCTTGTCACATTTTTTTCTTCACTACTTAAAATCATCAATCCTGTTTCTGAAGCTTTACCGCATGAAAAAAATGACTTACAAAAAACTAGTATTTTATTAAGTAATCTTTTGAATAGAATGTGCGAATTAAGAAATCAAAATTCATTCAATAGTTTGCTAAATGAGTTAAAAGATTTAGCAAAAGAGTGGAGGGTGACAACGGTTTTTAAAAACAAAAGGCGAAAGATAACGAAACGTTGTTTTGATGAGTTGTCACAAGATGAGATAATTTCAGACCCGGAATCCTATTTCAAAGTCGATGTCTACTATTGCTGTTTAGATATAATAATTTCTCAAACTAAACTAATATTTCAGAGCCTTTGCAACCTGAGTAGTATGTTCGTAATATTACAACCGGAGAAACTCCTGTCTTCTTCAAACGAAGAGATATTAAACGCTTCCGGAAAACTGTCGGCTAAATACAGTAAAGACATCTCAGTTAATCTTTATGACCAATTAAAGGCTGTAAAAACATGCTTAAAATTTGAAATTCAAAAAATTCATTCCATTAAGGAACTCATTGAATTATTGCTGATAAAATTCAATAGTCTTGCATCCAGTTTTCCGGAGGTAATAACAGCATGTTTTTTATTCTTGAGCCTTCCAGTTACAACCGCAACTGCTGAAAGAAGTTTTTCAAAATTAAAACTGATAAAAAATTACCTAACAACTTCAAAGGGACAGGAACGCCTGTCAGACCTGTCACTATTGTCCATAGAGGGAGGAACTTTAGAAAAACTAAAGTCACCATTAGCTATAAATGATTTAATAAATCAGTTTGCAGAAAAAAAGGCAAGGAGGGTGTATATTTGATTTGAATTGTTTGTAAAAATTTTGAAAATAGTGACAGATAGATAAATATGATGAATAAATATTCCGTTTAATTTTATGCAAACTTTTTTTTCCTTTTGTGAGAATTCTTTACCCTTCCTAAGGGCCCCCTAATAAATTTTTATACGGGGCCACGCCAAGGAACGCTACGCTTCTGGTGTTAACCAATCATAAAATCTAACTCGTTGAGGAAAATCTCTAGGTAAGAGAGCCTGAACTTGAACCCGTGGTAAGGATATAACTGCTGTTCTTTTAAAACTCGCCACACAGATGAATGACTGATATTTAGGGTGTTGGCAATTTCTCTAGTGCTTGTTTCTGGGTGTAGGGGAACCTGGCCTAAAATGACATAGTATGGTAAAATGACACATTTGTAGTTTCTTTAAGTTGACAACATCACTTGCTGATCCTATATTCAAGAATTCATGCGCCGTCTAGTGTAAGACAGTAAGTAGCTCCAAACGGGGTGACCCTCAGTCGAGCGGTTAGTGTGTTAGAAACCGTGTGCAGTGGACTAGAGCAGAATATTTGTTGGCGCAAACTTTCGCGTACAGAAAACAATCTGCAGCATCATAGTTTTGCTTAATTACAAGTTCCAGGTAACTATAGGTCCTTCTTATACATGGAAAAAAATATTAGAGAGCTTTCACAAAATTGTAGGTCATTTCGTGTCTACAAATTTGTTGGTGAATGCACTTGGGTAAAATGAAACATTGTTCACTTGGATAAAATAACATACAATGTCATTTTATCCAAGTTGGAGTAATTTTAATATCTTAAGGTACCTAACATTTGTTTCACTATGGTAGGGCAATACCAAAGAAAAACTACACGTTAGTCATGGGATCCAGTGCAAATGCAGGGAGCCATTGAAGCTGTACAAAATGGTGAAATGGGATGGCTGAAGGCGTCAAATCATTTTAAGGTCCCTCAAGCTACATTGAGAAGAAGAGTTTCCCGTAAAAATAAAATAATTTGCATTGACAAGGAATTTGGCGGTTATGAAGTAACATTTTGCGCTTGTGCAACAAATTAAATTATTGGAGTCCAGACTGTTTGGCATATCTTGTAATGATGTCCGTTCTGTGACATACCAGTTAACGGAACTGAATGGAATAACAAATCGTTTCAACCGAACTACTAAAATGGCTGGCCGGGATTGCTTGCGTGGATTTGAGTCTAGGAATCCACAGTAGGTAAACCCGGTAAAGTATTTGCTACAAAAGGCCGTAAACAAGTCGGACTAATCACTAGTGCAGAAAGAGGGCAATACATAACAACAGTTGCCTGCATGAGGTCAGCTGGTAATTTTATTCCTCCCACACGCATATTCCCTAGAAAAAACTGAAAACAGGAGTTAACAGAGGAAGCACCATTAGAGACCCTCGGAATGGCACTGGAAACAGGATGGATAACCTGTGATGTGTTTTGAAAGTGAATCCAACATTTTAAAGAGAATGCTCACTTCTCTGTAGAAAATAAAAGTGTCCTCCAACATTTTAAAGAGAATGCTCACTTCTCTGTAGAAAATAAAAGTGCCCTCCTACTTGACGGGCATACAAGTGACAAAAACGTCGAAGTTTTAACTTTTGCAAAAGAGCATGGGATTGTGATGTTATGCTTCCCGCTCCACTGTACACACGGACTACAGCTGCTAAAGGTTTGCTTCTTTGGTTCAATGAAAACTTACTATGACCAGGAAGTGACAAAATGGTTGAAGGGCCATCCGGACCGAACTGTTTCTCAATATGAAGTTGGTGGATTGTTTGCTAGAACTTATGGGAAAGCAGCGAGCTTATGGAAAGGCAGCGACAAATTATAATGCTACTAGTGGATTCTTAAACAGTGGAATTTGGCCTATCAATTCAGACATATTTCCTGATTTTATTTATTCAATCCTGCAGCAGTTACAAACATACCACCAAAACAAGACACACTGCAAGTTTTGGTTGAGCCAGAAGAAAATAATAATCATGCTCAAGTTTGCGCCGAACAAAACGACACTCCTATGTCATCGATACCAATTACAAATCCTCTCATTCGCCCTCAATAAATTTCTCCTCTGCCATCCACTTCAGGTGTGCAACAAAGGTCTTAGAAAAGGAGAGCAGAGGGAACAAAAGATCTTACGAGCACTCCTATTATTGAGGAGATCAAAGCCAAAATCATTGAGAAGCAGGCTGCAGAATCTCGCCGAGCAGCAAAACGAGCAAAGAAGAACCTATCTGCTCAACAACTAGCCGAAACGGAAAGTGATGCATTTCCAGTTGATGATAACGACGAGGATCCTTCATGTTTATACTCCGTTTATATTCCGAGTCGAGGTCAAAGGAACCCTAGATTCGGTGCCAAAAATGCTCCAGTTAGGCACATTGTGACTGTACTGGGGTTAAAAAATCTCGCAAACAACTGTGTTATTATGTGCCATTCTACTCAAATGGGTATATGTATTGAGTAAAATGACACATTTGCTATATTTTTGTTAATTTTTTTTAGTCATAAAATAAATCATTTTTTTGTTTTTCTTAGGAATAAGTTGTTTGGTTGTGCAATACACTAATCATGACATATTTTTACAAGTTAATATGTGGATAATAAATGTCTGACAAACTAAAAACAAAGCGGTATGTCATTGTAGGCCACGTTCCCTTATATCAATTTAATCTAAAACTGCTTGTTCTACCATTACAGTCCGGAAACGGCCAGTGTTGTTTGAATCTCTTTTTAACATTCTAGTTTCAGATAAGCGGTTGCGAATACGTGCAAATACGGAATGATGAGGCGTCATTCGTAGCGGATATTTTTCAGCATAAAGCCGTCTAGCTTGTCGGGAATTACCATTTGCCATACCATACACAAATGCATGTCGGCAATTTCAGCGTTTGTATACATGTTATAAAATAAACAATACATAACACAAAAATAACAACCTACAAACTAACATGTGAACTTCCATCGGTAAATATTAACAACAGTGTTTGACATCAGCCTACTACAATTTGAATAAACATTAAGTAAACAGGGTTAATGAATTGTCGAAGTGACAGCAGCCTACTCTCCTAAAACTTTGTGATTAAAAACAAGGTAGAGGTGCTTATTTCCAGCATTTATTAAGAATCGTATTACATCTTTACTGTTTTCCACTCAATTTAATAAAAAAATATATAAATTATGATGTTTATTTTTTTATCTGCAGCTATTGGTTTTGGGAAAAAAATTTAAGAATATTTTGTTTTAAAATAGAACAAGGATTTTGAGTTATAATTTTATTTCATAAAACTTCATCTCGAAAAAAGTTTTGATATAAAATAAAGGAAGGGTTGCTAATTTCACCCCCTTATATTGAATATTGAAAAAACACCCGTGGTTAGTCCTTTGCGAGTGCACGAAAATTACAGAATTTCAAATTTCTAGGTTTACTGAAATTAAAAAAAAAACTCAATTTTAGTCACCACCTTTTATGGGTGATATCTCGGAAAGGGGTGGGCAGAGGAAATTTGGTTATAGGAAAGACCCATCTTAATTACATACGAGCAATCACCTCCCGAATTTTGTCGCATAAATTTCGAAACACCCTGTATAAAACCAAAACAATAGGGATCAAAATTAAAGCAGGAAGAATAGTAAATAAATATATAGAGTATAAGAAGATACGGATGGAATACTTTAGAGAACTGATAACACAAACATAAGTAAGATAAGAGATTGACATAGCAGAAGCGATCAACCAAGAGATAATAATTAAGATTCCAACAAAGGACGAAATAAGAGATATAATTAACAGAAGTAAGAACCGACGGAACAACGAGGAACTTATTAGGAACGTAGGGATTAAACTATAGCAATTGATAAATAAAATATAGGAAGAAGAAGAGATGCCAGAAGCATGTAACGTGAAACAAATATTAACAATACACAAGAAAGGATACAAACAAGCTTGTGAAAACTACAGAGGTATAACGCTACTGAATGCAGCATACAAGATAAGATGAACTAATGTAAAAAGAAGACTACATGACGCAGGTTACATAGGAGGACAATATCAATACAGATTTACAAATGGAAAGTCAACGACAGATGAGTAACATATACTGAAAAAAATTATGCAAAAATCCAACGAATATAATGTATATATAGAAATAGTATTCATAGACCTCCAAAAAGCGCTGATAGAAATGGGAACGAATAATAACCTAATAAGATTAATAAAAAGACCTGAGTGTAGCATAAATGATAACACTAAGAGGGAAAATGGAGAACGTGGTGTTTTTAGTTATTTGATAATAATAATTTTGGATAAGGGAGCAACATTACAAAATCATTAAACTCAGAAGAAAGGGGAAGTTAAATTTGCGAGGCATTTTTAAGAGAGAAAGGAAATTTCTATTCAATTCATCTCAAATATAATGTAAATTCTATTCTACATGGAGATCAACTACAATAAATCCTTGGTCTTAACGAAAAAAGTTTTATAAGAAAGTTATAGGAGTCAAGAGCTTCACATTTTAAAATTATTTTGTAATACACAGAGTGTTTTATATAGTCACAGCTTATCAAAATATTGTTATTTTTCAAATGAAAGACCCTATATGTTATCTTTATTTTCAATTCTGCTCACTTTTCCCATCCCGAGATTTCACTAGGTTCTACAGGGTACTTTCAAAAATATGGCCAATTTTATATGAAACTTAACGAAATCGTCATCCTGTATTATTTAAAATCAACAACTGAGGATTTCTTTATGTAAGAGAATTTTTCATTAGTTTAATTTTGTTGCAACTCATCACATATTTTGATAAATTTCATTTTGTATACAGGCTGAACCAAAATTTACGTCCAAGGTTTTCTCGGTATTCTAAATGAAATATCGTCATTATTGGCCATGTCTCTTTGGTATTATTGACAGCTACAATGGGGAGGGGGGGAACAATTACCCCCATTACCCCCTTTCTATACGCGACTGAGTATTGGCTATGATGAATTTTTCTAATGAATAAAAAATTGATATGCCCTGAAGACTATGTGAATTTCGTAAATTACCTTGGTAGCAGTAAAGTATCATGAAATACTTCCAGAGCGTCGATAACCTGAAAAAAGGAATTTCGTAAAAGTAATGTATGGATTTAATCTTAGAGGTACTGTAGCATGTGAAAAAAGGAAAGAATAGAAATAAGTGTACGGGAAATTTCCATAGAACAAGAAATGATTTATGGGAGTGAACAAAAAATACTTTCGAAAAACATGATGCGCCCATATCTCATCAAATTATGCCAAGAATTACTTAATGATTTTCGACTGAGAATAAACTTTTGTAATTAGAGACAATGAAAAATGCGTGATGAAACAATTATTTTTACTATGGGAATGAGGCATTAGTCTATAAAAATTGTGACTTAAATATAAAAAGATACCTACCTAGAATCTGACATACAATCAGATCAAAATCCCCTTGTTGGCGTATTTAAAGTCAAAATGAAAGAATTGAAAAAGAAAACAGTTAAAAAGCAGGATCTACGAAAACTGAAAGAACAAGTCAGAGTCCGCTTAAACAATGAAATTAAGTCATTTGCAGACGTCAGAGACGAAAAACAAATAAATGATCTCGACACTGCTATAGAAACCATTAAAGATGCAGAAGTTGAGTATCTGTGTACAGAAATTGAGACTCTGCAAGCCAAATATGATAATTTCAACGTACACAAAAAGGTCAAAGAGTTGACACGGACTTGCAGACGTAGGCAGGTAATGACCTTAACCAATAATGAAGGACAAACAATTATCGACAAAGATTATTTGAAGAGTGCATGAAGAACATACATCCAACAACTGTTCGACGACACACGGTCTGAACTACCTGAACTGGCTGAGAATGCAGGGCCATGTATTCTAATTAATGAAGTTAGGGCAGCAATAACACCTATGACAGGAACAAAATCTCCGGGAATCGACAATATAAATACGGAGTTCTTGAGGCTCTCGAGTGATCACATTTTAAAGTGGTTAACATCAGTATTTAATAAAGATATACATCTGGAAAAAATCCTCAAGATTGGCTCAAATCAGAATGTATCCCCTTGCCAAAGAAACTAGGTGCAAAAATATGAGGACTATAGAATACTAAGTCTTAAGCCTTCTGAAACTATTCTTTAAAGTCGTCCACAGCAGGATTTGCAAAACTTGCGAAGATTAAATAGCGCCTACACAGTTTGGCTTCCGAAATGCAGTAGAGACTACAAAGGCTATATATTTTATCCAAGTATTATTCAAAAGATGTAGAGACATGAAGTGTACAATATATGAATGTTTTATTGACTACCAGAAGCCGTTCGACAGAGTACAACATCAAGAATTAAAAAAATGGGGGATTGAATGTGAAAAAGATAGCGATAACAGCTGACCTATATTGGAATCAATCTTCTGCAGTAAGAATCGGGAATGAGACTACAGAAGAAACTCAGATATTACGAGGCGTAAGGCAAGGTTGTGTTCACTCTCTATTACTGTTCAATATGTATTCAGAATGCATACTTTGGAAAATATTGAATAAGGAATCTTTTGAACGGAGAAATAATAAGTAACATACGTTATGCAGACGTTACGGTTACTTTCGCTGACAGCCTAGGGGGATTACAATTAACAAAATGAGAGACCTGTTCACAAGTCATCACATATCATTAAAGACCAAGATAAGACTCCTTCGCTGTTATGAGTTCTCTATTCTTTCTACGGTGTGGAACCATGGACACTGATTGATCGTTTGAAATGTGGATGTATCGCAGAATATTAAAAATATCTTTAACATATAATGTGCTGAACATCGAAGTTCTTAGAAGGATGGCCAAAAAAAAAGTGGTTAAAACTGAAAAATCGCAAGCTCCAGTAGCTGGGGCACATAATAAGAAACGATAGGAAGCTCCGTTTACTGCAGTCTATTCTGCAGGGAAAAGTGATGGGAAGGCCAGGTGTTGGTAGTGGAAGAATTCCATGGTTGAAAAACTTTGAACCAAAATGCATAGGAATTGTTAGAAGAAAGAAATGGACACAATTTTTACCATTATTCAAGATGTGATATCTACCAGTTCCCAAACAAAATTTTCTGTAAACGTTTGGGGTGGTATCATTGAAATTTATCTTATTGGACCATATTTTTTTGACGAGACAGTGAACATTTTATTTGGAAATTCTGTGAAACCAGTTGCCTGTACTTCTTGAAAATTTTCCTTTTGAGATACGTCAGCAAATGTGGTATACGTTCATGACGGGACTCCAATACATCGCAATGATCTACTTCAACTTAATGATGAATTTTCAGAACGATGGATATGTAGAGGAAGACTCAATCAGTTGCCAGCTAGATCGCAAGATTTACCAAAAGTCGACTTGTTTCCATTGTGGTATGTGAAAAATGAGGTATATAAAATACTACAAGAGACGACATGAAAATTAGAATTGAAGTTTCTTTTCAAAACATAAGTATTCCAATAGCTAGAAATGTAGGTAGGTATTTTGAAAATCGGATACAACACCGTTTGAATGCAATGAGAGGTAACTTTGAGCAATTATTATAATTACTTTGAATTTTCTGTTTAGTTTATTCCGTTAAAATTATAGTTTTGTTTAAAAATTTGTACTTTATACTTGGTGCTTTTCAAGATGTCAATTGATACCGCTGAGAAGACATGGCCAACTCTAAATAACTTTCAGTATTTGCCAATAACGTCTTTCACTTGTTTTTTTATCTCTTAAGACAACGGAGTAATTGAACTCATCCGGTATATTGTAATTCATAAGGAACTTTTTCAGGGTCAGGAAAATCATATAAAACATCGAAAAACAAAAGCCGGCATCCAATATCAAACTTTCTGTCATCAAAAATACATAAAATCTTGAATTAATAATCATTTTAGTCTGCGAAAAAATATTGAATATATTTAATTTGTAGCTACTTACCATGTCAGGAAAAAAAAATGTAATAGCCACTTACCTGAAACCAAAAAAAATAAATTCATTATTACCAATATTAATCTACTCTCTAGAAATAAGTGGCAAGTTCGGAGTCATTCATTGACTGCTCTAGACTTTTCTAGAATATTGTTTACAACTTTCCGGAACAGTCTACCGCATTATAAATGTCCTGCAACTCAACCAAACAGCAGATTTGTTGCACCGTTGAAATAAATAACGTCAATAGTAAATAAAGTAAATATAGAGTTAGCGAAATGTGCAAATAAATTGATTTCGGACATTCTTGTAAATAAATCCGTTACAATATAATCACATTTCACTTATTTGCCATTTATTGAATCCGATATCCATCTACACCAATTTGTTTGGCGAGAAATAATGACTACATCTGTAATTAATGTATTACAGTAAATAATTTATTAAATCTTTAATGGAGCAAATAAATAGCGTATTGCAGCAGGTCGCTAATATTATAATTTATAGTTAGTAAATAGCTGGTGAAAATTAATAGCCACCTTCACGGAACTATAGTTCAACTTCGAGTTAACTGAATCAGAATTTCTCGGTCGTCGTCAGTGTGCTTCCTTCGAATTATCGAAATTATAGTAATGAAGCGTGATTTACTGTTTTAATTTAATTAAAAGTATAATTATTGACACTACAAATCTCTTTACCTACAAGAGAAAGGCGACGTTCGATGACAGAAATAATTTCGATTAAAACTTGATTTACTATCGAGTACCCGATTTCTACTATTCATATTAAAGTACTAGCTAGTTGAATTTTGGTAGAACATAATTTAAATCTACAATAAAATCAACACACTTTATACAGGGAGGACCAGTTAACCCAGTTTAAACCCAAAAAGGACCTGAAAAACTGTTCAGAAAACATTTCCTAGATAAAAATATCCCAACAAACATTATACACTTGGAAATTTGTCCAATAGGAATGTTGACTAATTTATGAAATTGCTTTCATTTTGTACAGGTTGGTTCACCTCTATTTATACGGTCCCTAGTGGGAAAATTAGTGACATTTTTCTAAAATTCTTTCATATAGTCTTATGAATATAATTTACGGCTACGATCTAAAATTATTTACAGCCAAATTGGTTAAACATATCAAATTTACGATCTTTTAAATGGGAAGACTTACATTTGATCACATTTTTGAATTCTGCATGGAAAACGTTGAATAAGGTAGTTGACGTAAAACATATAGTGTAGCAATGCAATCGTATATCCCCTTTAAATTGTTGAGGAGCAATACTCTGAAAGGTACAGGTTCGCAAATTAATTTTGGCAGTTGTCGATGCGCGAGAAAGCCATACAACTTGACAACGTTGTAAACGCAATTACTGGGAAGAGCAGGCGGCGTACATTCCGCGTGCAAAGTTTTAAAGGTTGTTAGATTGCTAATACGTATGAGGGTAACACCATATTTTCAATTTGGATTTAAAAATAATAAATTGTTGCACATTTATAATGCTATATAAAATCGAGTTTACAAAACAAAAGAACATTAATGTGTTCTTTATTATTAATTAGATGAATAACGAAATAACCATTAGATTTTTCTAGGAAAATTGGCTTTTTTTGTACAGACATAATTATTTATTGCTTCAAAAACCATACGGCGAATTCTATAATTACCCTTTATTATTTTATGTGATGTGAATAATAAATAGATTTCAAGAGACATAAACTTTCACCTTTACTTCAAATTAATGTCTATTAAGTGGTCCCTTCATAATATTCGTCATTGAGGTTTATTTGTATATAAATTGGAAGTCAGGTAGATTTTGTCGATAAAGCGTACAATATGATAACGATTGTTAAACGACTTTATAAATTTAAGAATGGCCAATAATTTTCCCTATCTGTTCGTAGTGATAGTTAATGATATATCTACCTGTTAAGCTTTCTAAAGTTGTTATTCTTGATAATATGTAGTAGATAATAATGTAAAAATTCGGCTTTAGAGATGGTCTAATTAGTATACTAATAATAATAATAAAATATTCAAGCTTTTTTATGGTAGATATTTCTACTTTCAAATGTAAATTTTTGGGTTTTTTGCAAATATTTACTATGAAATATGAACATACCTTCACACTTTTTACAGAGTTTGGACTGGCAAAACAGAAAAATCTTGGTTGTGGGTGCCGTTAATTATTATTTATTTAGAACTATGTACAGATGTGCTACAAATATTATATTACTCTAGTGGAATTCGTCTCTAATATCTACAATTTTATAACACCTATTCACATTTTTCCATTTGTTGCGTTTAATGTATTCAGTCATATCACCTACAAACAAACACTATAATGAAAAATATGTTTTAGATGTACATGGATCATCAACAGTAAAATAATGATGTGCATCTACAAATGATTCTTCAACATCACTTTCTATATCAACTTCATTATCCTCGCTATCTACGTCTTCGGCCAAACTAATAATAATATTATCTACCACAGTATCTAAAGTGGTTCATTGTTCATAAATTCATCTTCAATCTGTTTAACATTGTCACATCTAACTTTCCAATCAGTTGCAGAAAATGTGTCAAAAACTTCATTACAGAATTTTTTAACCTTTGTATAATTTCGTTTGGCCACATATTCTTTAAGTGCCGCCTAAACACTTTCGATCGGATTTAAGTCCGGGTGATAAGGGGGTAGCCTGAAAACTTGCAATCCTTGTCAATGAGTTTTATATTGCGGTTTGTACATTTTTGCAACGTTATAAAGATCCGGTTTTAACATTTATTCACTATAATATATGTTTCTTTCAGAAAACCAGTTTTTTTATTGTTGTTCAGTCCAAGCAGTCGTAGGAAATTTTTTTCATTTAGAACATTGTGATATGGGGCGTTATCAATTACGACAACAGCGTTTTTTGGTAAGTTTGGAATAAGTTTTTCTCATAATTTTTGTACGCCATTTCATTATGATAATCACCTGTTTTTGACTGAGAGTTCCACATAATACCAGTATCAGGTACAAAACCATTTTCACTTCCCGCATGCACAATGATGAGCCTATTACCATTTGAAACGTGTTTTCTTAATCCTTTGTTACTCTTGTCGCTCCATCCTTTAAGGTGCATGTGACATGAATGAACGTATGCTTTATCTATATAAATGATATGTTTGTTCTGTCCTCTACACTTTTTTATGTATCTTGAATATAGTAGGTGTAAATGTCTGATTTCGTGACTTTCCATTAACAAACTTCTGTTGTTTATTATGTTGATCCAACGAAAACCTAAATAATGTATTTGCTTCCGCAGAGATTCGCGACTTCCTGCGAAGCCATAACTATCTGCAAAGGTTTGGTGTACATTTCTTAACATGGGTACTTTTTTCTCGGATATGTGATCATTTATTATGCACTTTCTAAGCACAGTTTTGTCGAATTGATCCATACGGATACTAAACGTCCTTTGCTTTTTACTAGGCACATCAGTGTCAGTATTACTTTCTGCCATAGCATATTATTTAATACGGGAAAGCGTTCTTTGGCTAACTTTAGTAGCAGCAGAAACTCGTCCAATGAATTGACAATGAAATAAGTCGATATAAATGTTGTATTAAAAGTTTTACTCATGTGTATTTTTATACAAATAAAATGAGGAAGTAGTTAAATTTGTTTTCAGTGACTGTTCTTTTGTCGTGGTTTTTGGCCATTTAAAAGGAGTATTAAATTCAAAAATACTATATTACATTTCAGGCATGCAAAAACAAAAAAAATTCTCATTTAGGTTGCTCTAAATGCACTAAAAATGGCGTCGATTTGTTTGTAATGATGACATAACGGTGCACAAAATTGACACATGAGTGCATAAAATACTTTGTCTCACCCTAATGTCACTTTTTTACTCGTTTAACAAATAAATATTTTATGTACGAAAATCGATTTAAAAAATTTATTATCGAGTGTAAATTTGTTAAATAATTACTTTGGTTCAAAAATTTTATTGCGATAATTAAAACTTACCTTTGTTAATGGAACTGTCGACTTGCCATTGTTAGCCTCTTTGGTAATGAAATTTAAAACGTTGATAATTATTTAACGACACTGCTCACTCAATTTTTTATGAACAACCTTACTTTCTGGAGTCGCCATAAAGTTAGTATTGCACAACCCCGGTAATCACACTTTTCTCTGAACTGTACTGTCGAAACGAAGCTTACGAATTCTGGCAGCGAAGTGAGCTCTTGCAATCCGCATACGTCTTTGCTACGGCGCATCGGAAGTTGCCAAATTTCCGACTGCCAAAATTAATTTGCCAACCTGTATTAATATTGTGTTTACTTTTATCAATACCTATATTGTATTTGATGTTACGTAATTCTTGAAAGGGCGTTCCATTTAATCGGGTTACCAGACGTGAACTGAGCCCTTTCTGTATCCCATTCGATTTTTTGTGGACAAAACAAAATTCGATGAAAAAATAAAAAAAAAGAAATTTGATAACCAAGAATAAAACAATTCTTTGAAAATAAATATTATGTCTAACTCTTGTTTGTCACTAATATATAAGTAACATGAAAAATATATTAAACTTAATTAATTTTCTTCTTCCAAAAATTCTATTAGTTCTTCTCTCATATCATCTGCTTCACTATCACTATCATCTTGTAAATCAATAATAAATGTATTCCCTTCTCCCTCCATTAATACGGACTTGCACAATATTCTTATACCCATCTTCAATTTTGATTACTCATTTAATCTTTGCTTTAATTGTACCCAAATTAACTCGATGGGATTGAAAATACAAAAATAAGGAGGAAGTCTCACTATAAAGTGTCCATGTTGCTTAGCAATATTCTCCAGAGCGTATAATTTCTTAAATTTCTTTGTCTGTAAAGCTGCAATCCGTTGTTGTTTTGTATAAGAATCTTCAAAGTACAAACTATATCCATTAAAAAATTTTGTAGTTCGGTCTTCTTGTAGCTTTTATTTGGTATTTTTTGAGCTGTCCTGAATGATAAGAAGCGTTGTCAAGAACTACAACACTATTTGGCTCTAAGTTTGGGATCAATGTGAATTCACACCATGGTCTTACGATAGTCAACGCTGCAATCTTCCATTTTTTCCACATCCTTCATTTCCACCGCAATGCACAATAATAAGTCTGGATCCTTTGTTTGCAGGCATTATTGGCATACATATTTTTGATCCATCAGTCCATCCTTTCTTAACCTTGTCGAGTGTATCATACCAAGTTTCGTCCAAATATACAATTGTCCGGTTTTCTTCTCTACACTCTTTCTTGATATCAGCCTACCAACTAAAGAGTGAGTGTTCCTCACCTCTGGTGAACACCTGTTGTGTTCGAAAATATTGCCATCACAAAATATACTTATAGTTCAGTAAAAGATGGGAAAAATAATAAGTTATTTGAAATTTATATTCCTAATTCTTCTTAATAAAACGAGATATAATGTAGTGACAATTGTCTGGTGCTATGTTTAAGATGTTTTTAAATATAAATAGGTTAATATTGTTCAAATGAATGCATTTTGTTCTATACATTAACGCTAAGTATCTTAAAGAGTAGGATGGCGCTCCATAATTGTGGGTTAAGAATAATCGTTAGTCAGTCAATAAATGTATTTAATAATTATAGAATTATTAAACACATTTTAACGATTGTTAGTTGAAATTATAATATTAAATGAATATATCGTCAAATAAGAATTTTAAATTATAATATTGACTGGACTATGACGGTATTCAAGTCTAACGATAAGCCAAAACCTTAAAGTTCGCACTATATCTCTTACGTCTACTATAACTAGGATTTTGCCCTTCTTGGGATATTCCAATTTTTGCGGAAATGAAGTTTTTACGTAGAAGCTTAATCCATTTAAATATTATGTCAGAGATATCGACTAAATTTTACATTTTTAAAGTATTTCACTTAATTTCTTTTTTTATTTCTAATGAAGACTTTTAAATTCGTTCATGAGTCCAAATAAATTGGCAATATTCTTCTGTTTTCCTTGTAGCTTCAAATTCAGTTCGTTAAGGTGAGATGTCAGGTCTGTTAAAAATGCAAGGTCTGCTAAAAATTGTGCATCTATCATTTGATTTTCCAGTTCTGTAGTGTTAGACTCAACTTCACCTTAAAAAAAATAAGTATCTCCACCAACCAACGAATATCGGTTTGAAGTAACAAGTCCCCATATGTAGCATCTACTTCGGCTAAAAAATCGGAAACTTTCTGTGAGTCAAAGCACGATTGCCCTCTCAAATTATATTGATTATTTTAACAACCACTTTCATGACGTGAGGATTTTCCACACAGGGCATCTGGTGAACAATACAGTGTATCACAGGCCAGTTAATGTTGTTTTGTTTTAAGAGTCCTGCAAATCCAGTTTCAGTTCCTACCATAGCTCTGCCTCCATCAGTGATAATACAGGAACATTTATCGAATCTGCGGGCCGCAAAAAATAATGTCGCGGGCCTTATGTTGGACAACCCTGGTCTACAAGACAAGTTTTGAAATGGTGCTGGCAATATTTCCTGCTGCAGGTAGTGTTGCTTACACGAAGCAAAAGAACACGATGACAGTTACAACCTACGAAGAAAATGAATTCTGGATGTTAGGATCAGTGTTTGAAAATCCGAACACAACCGTCAGAAAAATTTCTAGACATAGGCACAAGTCAATCCAGTATTTCCAAATAGTTGGACAGGTCTATGTTGTTGACCAACCTGATCCCCAGATCTAACTTAGATGAACTTCTTTTAATGAGGGCACGTGAGATTAATTAATTCGATCCTAATGTATAACCGTCCCTTAATATAAATAAGATTAAATTTAGTAATAATTGATATTAATTACAAAAAACGGTGAAAATATACAACACATTCAACCCCCATAAATTGACGAAATCCAAATATTGTTACTTCAACCGGCCGCTGTCGGGGTCACAGAACGCCGAACAAATTTATGAATGGAAATTTGCCAGGTGAGAGCATACTCGTTCGTTGAGTTGTACTCTGGTTCTGTCTTGCAATAGATCAAAGAAATGTCAGAGCTAATATTGAAACCAATGTACGAGAAAAATGGAGATTCAATAGATTACAATAAAATTACACTATATATTGATAATAAAATTGAGTAACAAATTGAATAAATATAAATTATATTTTTATCGATATCACAACGTACCTGTGCTCGGAGTTATGTCCAAGCTTTGTTTACAAGGCAGTAAATTAAATTATGACAAACACGTTACCATTTCAGGAAACATTACAACCAGAAAAAACAACTAATACTTATCGTTCAGTGAACTGAAGAGTGGAATTTTATGATGTCATTTTGTAATTTAAATCTAATTATAAAAGAGTAAGTCAGTGTCAAAGTACAATAAAATCATAACCTAATAGTAAAATAAGGTTATGTGTTACAATTATTGTATTATAAAAGTTACTGACGTGCAATGAACCGAAGCAACCTCTACATTAACAAACACTTTTATAATTATATAATTTCATTATCAAACTGCCGATTCATTGATTTTATCAAAGTCGAGATTACCTTTTGAAAAAAATCTATTATATAAAGTTCGCTCCCTAAGTAGTTGGCTACACTATTGTGTCTATTGAATTCTCGGTTCTTTGTATCCGATTTTTGTAGATGGTAAGTTGACAATAATAAATGATAATGGTTATTCTTTTGCTATTTGAATAAACGAATCTCATTAAAATATTGTTAAAAAAGAAATAGACACAACAAAAAACTCTTTCATCTATCAAAAACAAGATAGAGATATAAATCATTTTCATTCGAACGGTGTGTATAATTTTCACTATGGAAACATTAGGAAAATATAACAAGATGATTATTTCCACTGAAAAACTCGGGAAATGGCGATCACATATTAACTAAGCCGCGCGAATTGGAGGTTTCTTTGGGGATACAATCCGGAAGAATAAATAAATAGTTTTAAAGATTAAAATTAGCTTTTCCGCACGTCGGCGGCTGTATCGTGCTAACAACCCGAAATTTTTCCAAAAATGACCAAAATGTAGTATAGCTGGATTTATAGGTTCCGCTGTACTGGCTCTGGTGAGCTGCAAACTAATAGGGTTTATCTGTGAGATGCCCTGAACAATATTCGGAGGCTGTATCGTACTAAAAAAACTAAATTTCTCCAAAAATGTGGTACTTCAAGTACTGTAGCACCAGTTCTAGTGGCTCAGGTGAGCCGAAAATAGATAGGGTGTATCTGTAGTTGTCCTGAACAATACTCATTCATAAAATTGGTGACTAGTTGTGCTCCGGAGGCTGCTAACAAGACATGTTACAAAAAGTGGCCGACGGAAACGACGACTGGATTTTTTTAAAAACCCTTTTTCGCGTTTTTCTCAAAGAAAAACGAAAAAATAGCTCTAAAAAATCCAAAATTCCAACTTTTTTTGGGGTAAATGAATACTTTTCTCGCATATTGGATAGGGTTGGGCAGAAAAGTATTGTCTGTCAAAATAAATTGAGGATATAGAACATATGCGGCAAACTAATATTACGCCTACAATGAGACAAAAGCAGGCAACATAACAAGAAAAAGGATTCTCCAATCAATTGAGATCAGGATATATCGGAGGGAGATTGAATACGGAGCGATACCATCAGAAAAAAACTAGAAATAGACACTTGTAGACAGGCTGAGTCCAGATAAGAATAACGATTATTGCTGGAAGTAGCTATATTAGGAGGCACCATTGGCTCTATTAAACAAGAGATGGGCCTATCTAAAAATGAAGAAGTACACTGTGAGATAATGAGGTGAATCAGCAATTATTATATAACTACTCGATTGAAGCAGGAATGCTTACGGAAAAATACTGGAAACGGGATCAAGAAGTAAACCCAATTAAAACAGAATGCATGTGTATTGAAGGAAAACAACGAGATATGGTTTTAGAACAAAAATAGAAATGTATACTTAATACGAATGGTACGTTGGTACATCATAATTTTTATATGCTCAGTTTTTTTCACATTTAGAAAATTCTGCAAACAACTCTAGTTCTGCAATTGCTTAAGAAACGCTATAGATTTTAGTTCGACTTTTGGTTCTTCCATTTTCTGTTCGTTCTAACCACAAGTAAGAAATGTGTGTACTTTTCGACTGAATATTGCTTTAATTGACAAAATATTTCAAAATATGTATAAATTTATAATGTAAAGCGTGATTATTATTGCCTCAGACAGCTTTTTGGAACACGTGTAATGTCCATGTCAATCAATCTTTCAATTTGTTCAATAATATAATTCCAATTTTTGAATTTTAGACAGTTAATCATGCCAAAAAATTCTACTTCACTTCGTTTCATGTTATAAGAAAGTTATAAAATATAAATTCGCAGCGATAAATTCCATTAATCATTAACTGCATAGCGTATCTCATTTGATACATCGAATTTTTAATACGGCTACGGACATCTATTGTGTAAGTATTTCATTTTGTACTATGGCTCAGACAACATGCATTAGAAGACAATACGAAATTTGGAAATAATTTATGTCTATGACAGAAAGATGGTAACCTGAAATGTGTAGAGTAATGCATGCTTTTGCGAATTATTTCTGCTGTGAAAAGTCATAAAAGTAAATAGCAAAAATTAATTTGTTAATATTTGCTGAATTCATTTAGTACCTTTTGTTATCAAGGAATATCTAAAAATTCAATAAAATTCAATATTGCATGCAGTCGTGTAAAAAATCTATAAAACTATTTACAATAAAAAATATACAATAGAAAATATTCTTCTCTTCACATTATGGAGTCCTTTGCACATTTCGTAGATTTTAAAGGATCAGTTATTAGATATGTCTTACGAAAGTGAATATCAGAATAAAAGATTCAGATGATGAAATTATTGAAATGTCAGATGAAGTTTTATTTCACAATTGATGAAGTTGAGACTCGAATAAAAGATTCAACGTCAAACGTTTTGGATAATTCCAAAATCCCATTTTCCTAACATATCAAACCTTTTCTCTGAATTGCGTGACACTTCAAAAAATTTACATGACTCGCCTAGTACTTCAAAAATATTTTCTCAAGTGTCTAATTTGTCAGATTCGATTTTCTAAGATGATACATCAAACGTTTCTACCAAACAACATCATGTATTGCTCCAAAACCGATAATCAATAGAAAAAAAAAGCATTAGAGGAGCAAATTCGTTGGGGAAAACGATCATTAATAATTTCAGAGGCCAATAAAAAATATGAAGGAAATTCTAGTATTCCTAATTATTTGTTAGAGTTACAGTATCCATATGATTTTTTCAAATACTTTTTTAGTGATGATTCTATGAACTTAATAGAAGAACAACCTATATTATATTGAGTACAAAAGGACCCTAATAAACCAACAACACTTTCCTCAAATTCGTTTCAAAAATACATCGGGATTCCTATATTTTCATCTGTGGCACGTGATTCTTGCATTATGGATCTGTGGCACCCAATTTTAGGTAACGATATGGTGAAAGCAGCTATGGGAATCAAATAAGTTTGAAGCCATTCTTTTTCTGTTCTACATTTCATTGACTATTTCACTCACCTACGAAATGAACCAATCAGAAGCTCTAGTCAAGTTCGGCTTACCGATAATACCAAACTTGACTCTTGACTCTGATTGGCCTATCAAGTTCGGTGTTTTCAGATTTGTTTACAGTGCATGTGACAGTTAAACGTCAAATATAAGTGATTACGCTGTGCACGCATTCAAAAATGAGTAGATTTGGGATGAATTCTATCGAATCAATCAACGAAAAAATCGATGAAAATGTACCGAAAAATACGAGGAAATCGAAGGAGTACATTTGGAAGCAATTTACCAGATTTTGCGATGAACGAAAATACCTATTAGATGAAGCAACGCCTGTCGAGAGACTAGCTATTATTTTGAAGGACTGGGGCTTCAACATGAGGAAAATCGATGGTTCTGATTACAAGGAATGTGTTGTGAAGACGATTTGGAATGTGAGTGCTAGATTATTGCAAGAAAAATTCTATAATGAATATGGACGAAGTTTCGACCCATTCAAAGATATTATTTTTCAATCGGCCAGAAATGCGCGAGATACAAAACGCAAGTTGCTTCAAGGTAACGTACAGAAACGAAAGATCAGTTCGGCACCGTTGACCCATGAAGAACATCAAGCAATATGTACACAATGGGATGAAGATACACCCACAGGACTCCAAAAGAAATTTTTCCATATCGCTGCAGTAGAACTTGCTTGGAGAGGAGGTGAAGCTGCATATTGTTTGTTAGATTATTTTAAAGAGGAATTAGATAATAAGGGGGCGCCTACCGGCAGAATCGAATATAACACAGTTTTTTCAAAAACTTGCCAAGGAGGTGGTCAGCGATGTGCGAACAGCAAATGGTTGATTGAAAATGTGCAAAATGCAACAATGTGCCCCGTGAGACTTTATAAAAAGATGATTTCAAAACGAGGTGATAATGTAAGATCTAATAGGTTGTTTCTCACCGTGAATGGACATTGGAAGCCTGGTGATCATTGCACTCCTTGGTACAAAAATATGCCTCTAGGGATCAATACGATCAGTAAATGGACCAAAACATCAGCTCAGAATATAGGGCTTGATGTGGAAAAGCAAAAAATTACCAACCATTCAAATCGAGCAACTGCAGTCAGTGAACTTTTATGTAGAGGAGTAGGAGAACAGGAAACCATAAAAATTACTGGACATTCGAGCTCTAATTCGCTGAAAACCTACATCCAACTTAGTAAACAACATCACGAAAAACTTATAGCAAATGTCAGAAATTATAGCAATCAAGATGTAACAAATATTGCAAGTACAAGCGCGTGTTCAAATAATCAAGCTCAAAACATTGTATATAATAACTGTACCATTTATAATAATTATAATGGAAAAATATTTCAGTATGTTATGGTTATTGTTGGTAGTGTAGTATTTCTTTCGATGTCAATGTTTTCTGTTCATTGAAATTTATTGATTTCTCAGGTCAACTTTTTTGCCAATTTTCTCTAATCCTGCCGAATTTCAGATTTTTTATCTTTCACTCTGTTTGTGAAATAGTCTAATAAAATTCCACTCGTGATTGAATTTATCTCATAAGTCTGTCTTTCATTTATGATCTCAACTGAATTGATTCGAGAAAACACCACTCGTCCTGCGGACTCGTGGTGTTTTCTCGAAACAATTCAGTTTCGTTCAAAAATGAATCGACAGACTTATCGCGAAAATTCAATCACTTGTGGTATTACTACTGATAATACTAACAATTTACAAGCAGCTAATCCTGATAGAGATAAACTTTTGAAATTACGTCCTGTGTCTATGGGCGAAAGTCTTTGTGGATGAGCACGGTAGGGTCGAGTTGTCTCCCAAGACCGGCAGGTAGATTTTTATTCGGCTCGAGTTGTCTCCGGAAAAGTGTCGAGTTGCCTCCGGAAAAGGGTCAAATTGTCTCCCGTTATTTCCCGTTATTGACAGATAGATAATGAAACTAAATCTTAAACGAACAACAAATTATACCATTATAATATTATTACAATTGATTATTAAATTCCAAAATGATTTTAGACCATTTGAGCTAGAATAAAAATCTTGCGGAGAACGAATTTGTATATTTCCATTAGTAAGAGCTCTTTCCCCATTTTACTAAATACCACTAGTTAGGTTAGGTTGGAGTGAGCGAATAGAGACCCCAGTACCTAGTAAATATCAGGACTATCTAACCGAAAGAAGCATATGTGTGTCGAGGAAGAAAAAATTAGGATTACCTCCAGAGTACCCCAGGGGTCGGTTCTAGGACCCAGCCTTTGAAATATTTAATACAATGGGGTACTCGAAACAAGAACGAATAAAGGAGCTATACGCGTACGACCTAGCAATATTAGCGGAAAATGACACGAGTTGGGGCATAAGATACACCTGAATTAAATGGGAGACAACTCGGACATGAGCCTTTCAGAAAACAGAAGGAAACGTCCGGTTCGGGAGACACCTCGACCCCGTCCGATGTACAGGTATGTGAAACTAAAATAAAACATTCATTACGACAATACAATCCACGAAACCCCATAAAAATTGGAGTTCAAATTATCTTTTTTATGTGACAGTGATGGTCTTTGAAATCTCCTCAGGACAAGACAACGTAATAGTTAATGGAGGGACAGATTTTGGAGCAGACTCCAATATTGTTATTCGGTTGTTGGGCTTCACACGCGACGAGAGTAAGCAAGAGTAACAAAAATCTCGTCTCGGTCTCGTCAATTCCCAAGAAATTGAGTCTCGTTCAAGTCTCGGCCTCGTCTCGTTACCAGTTGTCTCGTCTCGCTTAATTGCAAATAATGATCTATTTCTATATAATTATATCCCTTTTAAAAAAATCATTCAAATTTAAAACATAAAAATCTGCGAGGATAAATATTCATGGTAATAGATGGGTTACCATAAGAAGCTTTAACAAGTTGAGGTAAAAATGTGAAAAAATCATACTCGTTTATTGATTTCTTTTTAAATTTAAAATAAAATATTTCACAGATGGTCACTAGATTTTATATTTTGTAAAATATATTGTTTTCTATGTATTCTGATTTTTCGAATAAAATGTTCATAAAAAAATTTTACGAGACCAAAAACGAGACTCTTGGGTTGCCCTGCATGTGGTCTCGGTATCGCCAAATCGTTTCGTCTCGGAAAAACGAGACGAGAATGAGACGAGACGAGATGAGAAAATATCGCTCTCGTATGCAGCCCTATTCGGTTGACTAGGGGTACCCCAGAAAATTGTCGGTATACTGTATATTTTGACAATTACTAGGTATTCCTCCTTTCCCCTCGTGGCCGAGTTAAAGAATACGGATATTTTTGCATTGGGAACAATACGAAAAGACCGCATCCCAAACAATCCCGCTAAAGTGACGAAAGTAGTATAAATAAAGACTGCAAGGGGGGCCGAAGAAGAATTTGTTACAGAATGTGATGACTGTCCAGTTTATCTTGTTCGATGAAACGATCATAATTTTGTATGTTTCGCATCCAGTCTGAGAGGTGTGGAACCCATAGACATGGATACAATACGCAGACACATGGGTGGTCTATATTTAATGGGTGCTCATACTTAACGGCACAAAATAACAATGAAAAGTAAAAAATGGTATTTTCGCCTATTTTTCCACTTACTTGATTTGAGCATTATTAATGCTTGGGTTCTTTTTAACAAAGCAATTACCGTAGAATAGGGTTAATTTGACCGCTGGGGTTTTTGGTCAAAAACACAGAAAAAAGCAACTTTGGTTACTTGAGTCATAATGTATATTTTTGTGAGTTTTTGCTTATAACTTACGTTTGTGGATAACTGGCAAATATTTTTTCATTTAAGAGATGTTTTTAAAATATTTAAAGAAGGTTAAATTCAAGATATAGTGAACTAAGGAAAAATCGTGTTAGAAAAATGTCGTTAAACCTTAATGCCTGGAAAATTGAGGAAAACTTAATTTTCCTTATAATTTTTTTATATGTATTATACTATAGGAATACCATCTTAGTTACCTTTGCTTTAAAAATGCTGCTAATATCGTCAAAAAATAGTTATTAGTCATTTCACTCAGTTTTATTAAGATTTTGGAGTGATATTGACGGTTGGATTGAAGTTGACCGATTCTTGTCGGCTATAATAAATCTGCCGGTGTCTTTGCTTAAATATACTTTAGTGTATTTCGAGTCATGCGAGTATTCACGGGTAAATATTAACTTCTCTCTTATAATCAAACAATTTAAAATGCCGAGAGTTTACATGCGTAAACCGGGTGCAAAGTGGTTTAAGGACTACGATGAAAAAACTTCAGAAAAATGGTTAACTGAAGTTTTAGATGGACACTTTAACTCATGTATAAAAAATCGCATATGCCACAGTGCAATTGTCACTTTGACAGCGGCAAAAGTTAGCTTTAACTTTTACAGCGACAAATACACTAGTGGTTTTTTCACTTATTCATTTGTTCGTCAATTATCTCGGTGTTGGTTACCAGAATAAATGGTTTGGCATGTTTGTCAACAACTTATTGAATTTTCAAGAACTAACAATGAATCGATTCGGTGTGTCTACGAACGCCGAAATCAGTCAAATTTTTAATACCTACTAATACAGTTGCGACGCAGTCATCAATCTGGCGACAATTTTCTAGGTTTTGCGATGCAAAAAGATACGCATTTGAGCCAGATACTTCCATCGAGAAATTGAATGTAATATTGCAAGATATGTTTCCAAATTTCTCATTCATTAAATTGTCCTGCCGAATTACACTCGAGGTTTGTATTGATATTGGGTAAATTTGTGTTGTTCAAATTCTAAACTGTTTCCTTTAGCAATTTGACTCGAATAACTGTCAACCTAAAAACACTCCACCTTCAGTGTCGTGTTTTTAATAGTTGACAGTTATTCTCGTCAAATTGCTAGGAAACAGTTTCTCATTAAACAACCCAAATTTACCCGATAAAATACAAACCACTTGTGCAATTATAAGTGAAAAATAAGTGCAACCAAGGCTGCGAAAAAACACAAAATTCATAAAGGGACAATTATTAATAAAATACATGGTCGGCACGTTAGGAAACATGGAGGCCAAACTGTGTTTTCTGCTGCTGAAGAAAGTGACTTTGTGCAAGGATTGGTTACGAGTGTAAAATGGGGCTTTCCTCTAAACACCCTCGATTTACGTTTAAGTGCAAATGCCTATCTGGATCGCATAGGATGAAATTCACGGTATAATAAAAACTTACCAGGTAGGTTTTTTTTGAAGCACTTGATTTTTTATGTTGAATTTTGTGTCTTTTTAGGGTACGAGTGGGCGAAATCTTCTTTATCTCGCCACAGTCATATTTTATTCGAACGATTAGGCAACAAAATATTAAACGATCCCGTATTGCTGTAGATGTTGAACTGTTATCCTCATTTTTTGACGAATTTGCTAAAACACTTGAAGGTGTGAAACCGAGGCGATTTTCAATTATGATGAAAGCAATTTAAGCGACGACCCAGGCAAAAAAACTTATTTTTCATAGGGGTGTAAAGTATGCGGAAAATGTTATTTATTTTTCAAAAAGTGCTGTAACAATGATGTTATGTGTTTCTGCAAATGGTGACATATTGCCACCTTACGTTGTTTATAAGGCGGCGAATTTGTGGGATTCTTGGCGTGAAGGTATTCCAAAAGGTTGCGATGAAAAATGTTGTGCAAAGAGGTCCAGAGTTTCTTTGGCCCAAAGAAAATCTATTGGAAAAAAATTTCATGATTGGAAAAAGTGTAATTCAACAACATCTTCAGTGGAGTAAAGTATTTTTCTGCGGTTGTTAGAAAGACTGTTTGATCAAATGGCCGATGTGACATTAAAAAACGACCGGAGTGGCTTTTATGTTTGTGGAATTTTTCCTTTGTGCAAAGAAAAACTTCTTGCAAAAATTCTCAAACAAGCAGATGCGCGAAATAGTGATGTCTGAAAAGTGATAGTTAATTATTTAAAAGAGCAACGAAATCCAAATAAATCCAAAATCATACAACAAAAAGAGAAAAATTGAATGTTGTGCCTGGGCAGTCAGTTGCTTTTGAGACACCCCGGAGAAAATAGATGATGAAGACGATCATAAACAACCTACCACCAGTGGGATCCAAAGCGAAAAAATTTGTGATGAAAATCATGAAACAAGCTCCGAGGAAGAAGAAGGAATCGACGGAAGACATTAGACTAGAAAACGTAGAAGAATATATTAATGACCAAAAAATACAAAATGAGTCATGGGTAATAGTAGAATAGGAAATAAAAAAAAACAACAACTAAACATTTTGTTGGGCAAGCTTTGTCAATTAATAGTGATGAAACTTCAGTTAAATTTGTTAAACGCTCTAGAAACGATATGTTTATTTGGCTAGATCTGGAAGACATAGGACCCCAAAGTTTGTCGTAGGGGGCAACTATTATTTGATATTGATTTAAAAACCTTCAATTTTCAATAACTTTGGATAAAAATCGCATTTTTCAAATTATTATAATGGTTTTCACCTTTTCTCTGTTTTGTTTTAACGATATTTTGTTTGAATATAGTTTTAACATAAACTGGACTGTGTTTTATTTGGTCAACTTCACCCATGTTGAACAGAAAATAGGTATAACAGGTAAAACACATAAACGGTCAACTTCACCCCAAATGGGGAGAAGTTGACCAAAAGCACTTATTTAATTTTTTTATTTCATGATCTTTTTTTTGGTAACTTTTAATGCACTCTAATTAAAGTGGACTCCTATACCCATAGTATACGTGTATAGACAAAAATATAGCAAAATTATAAACATGTCTTTCATAGGGACAAATTACAAAATCGGTCAAAGTCATCCCATTTTACGGTACCATAAAAGGCCAAACAACAAATGTATCAGAAACAATTTCGAATTGATTATAGCATTAGTAGCATTGGAAGAAGTGAGACTCAGGCGTGGACGACCTACTAGCGCCCTAATTAGAAGATCTGCTGCCACCAGACCAACAGTCCAGGACTAAGGGGGGGGACTAACGCAGCTACAGCCCCGGTCGTGTAGGTGCCCCCGGGCTGTATTGGAAATAGACAAAAATCCGTTGAGTAAAGCTGAAATTGGGGATTGTTTGTGAATATAATATGATCATGTCAAGTACTAGAAAATATCTCGGCGGTTTTTCCAAAAGGAAGGTAAGAAAAGCTTGTACATGGTTTTGAATTTTTTAATATTGATATCATTACATTTTCATTATTATATTTTCAAAAATCAAGTTCTCACATGCCAAACCAATAAAGGTGATGATACGACTGAAATGATTTTATTTTCGAAAGTTCATTAAAAAAAACAGATAAAATTTTTAGAACACCTCCCAACTACCAACAAGAATTAAGTTTGCTTTCGTCCAGGTTTTTACATATTCGAGAAGAGAAAATCCAGAGTGCAGAATTGCCCTAACTTACTAATTTTTACGGAGTTAAGCCATCACGGTTATCTCTAAGCGGCAGTACCGATGTAACGGAGAAAGAGACACCAACAACATCATCAAGTAGTAGAGTGGTAGAGCTAGAATAGACAACGTATTTGCTTCCTTTGCAACTTAGTCAAGATTCACCGACATAGCCCAAAATAATAACTGATGATATAAGAAAACTGTGCATAGACAAATGTCCAATGTTATTTCAAACTAATAATGGTAATTTTGAGGCTTCAATTCGATAATACCCTACTCAAAACCGTGCATTATCTTCCAAATTATTTCAATATACACTAATAAACAACGGAAAATCTAGAGTCAGAAGGTGGTTATTGAATTCGGGTTCAATAGGATCCGTTTATTGTTTCGTGTGTAAGCTTTTCAACAGCGAAATTACAAATGTATTTGTTACTGGATTTTCTGACAGGACAAAAGCTGAGGAAAAAGTAAAATCTCATTAAAACAATTTAGAGCACCGAAAGCACCTTTTAACTTTCAAAACAAGGTACACTTCATGGCGAATAGATGAAGACATCACCAAAGCAATGGACGACTAAATTATTTATTGGAGAAACGTCCTTAAACGTGTGGTAGAGGTGATAAGATTTATTTCTGAACGAGGCTTGGCTTTTCGAGGAGATAACGAAATGCTAGGCTCGCCGCATAATGGAAATTACCTAGAAATTCTGGACCTAGTATCAAAATTTGTTCCTTTTTTCAGCAACACTTGACGAAGTTCGCAGAAAAATGTACTGGTAAAGTGTTAACTAACAATTTTTGAAGAAATAATTAAATTTTTGGGGAAAAGTGCACAATTATGTCATAATTGAAATCAGAGAAGCTAAATACTACTCAATAATATTAGATTCTACTTCTGACTTATCACATGTTGATTGGCTGTCAATCGTTTTTAGATATTGTTTAAACGGAAAAGTGTATGAAATATTTATTTGCTTTATTCCCATTCATCGCCACACGGGGAACTCTCTGGCGGAAAAAATATGATATCTTCTTTACATGAAGATTCCCTGAGCATTCAGAACTGTGAAGGGCAAACGCCAGTAATATATCTGGAAAGTATAAAGGAGTGCAAGCAGAAATAAAAAAAAACAGAATCCATTAGCCCGTTACGTCCCATGTGCTGGCCCTTCTGTGAATTTAGTAGGAGAAAATAGTGTAGATGGATATGTAGAAGCAACAAACTTTTTTGGTTTTCTTCAAAAAATATGCATTTTTTGTTGCATCCACTAACCGTTCGGAAATTTTACTTAATAATGCGAAAATAGATGTACGGGATAATATTGCAAATAAACGTCTTTTAGTTGTGACATAACTATCTTCAACAAGATGATCTTGTGGGGAACAAGCAGTCAAATCACTTGTTTCCAACTATGAGGCAATTTGTACAAGTTTGAAGCAAATAGCAGTTGACAAGGGGGAACAGAAAGATACACGAAACGAAGGTTTATCGTTGAACAAGAAAAAAGAACGTTTCGATGTTACAAATAAATATCTCCAGAAACCTGTACTTGATATCATTAATAGATATAATATGCTAGCCTCGCTTATAGAGTCCGTCGGTAGTTTACGGGGCACGTTTGACTCTTTGGAAGAAAAAGCCGCCAAAAGGCTCTCTTTGCAAGTGTTAATCACATATAAGGATGAAAGTCAATGACGACATACAAAGAAAATAACAGATGGCTCTATAGAAGTGTCGAGACATGGACAAGGACAAGATAGATTTCGCATCGAATCGTTTCTCCCAATTGTGGATAAAATTGTTTTTGAACTGATGAGAAGAAGCTCATCTTACAAAGAAATTAGTAAAATTTTGGGTTTTCTCAATGGTATAATTAACCCTTTCGCGACGGACGTGGGATATACACGGTTCCCAAAAAAATGGCACACAGGCCGCTGTCGGATATATACGTTCAGTACTTTTTCAACTCCCAAGACTACTGCCGACTTAATCCCCCCCTTTTCTAAGGTTATAGTGGCTGGTGTACGGTTGTCGACTCATTCCGTCACAATCGGACTTGGCTCACATACTAATGTCGGAGAAGTCTGCTCGATGTCGGAAATACACGACGTTCGTCGAGAGCGGATGCTCCCACCATAGGTTGTAACCGTTGCAAAGCACGTGGTTTCCAGAGCTTTCATAAGTGACAAAGTGAGTGAACTGTGGTTTACAGATTTCAGTACGTTTTAGAATGTCGTCAGAGAACGTCGCGGGCCATTCGCGGACAAAAAGGCAAAAAAAGATGCTGAAGATATGAATTACTGTGGATTGGCTGAACGTGAAGTTAAACATATACTTAAACTTGTGGACAATTTATCAGACTGTTATGCAAGTGAAGATGAACCGTTTACTTAGAGCGGAAGTAAATATATACCAGAACCGTCTAGTGAAAGTGAATTGTTGGAGAGTGACGATGAATATTAATATGAGAATGATATTGAGCAGAACATTGAGGCAAACGTTGAAGAGGAAAATGGTGATGAACAAGAAGATATACAACCGACGGAAAAGCTCAATATACACTAGACAGATAACGTATTTATGTCTCAGAAACATGCATTTAATAATAATCAATCTAGAATAAATCCCGACTTAAATTTGAACAAAAATTCAAAAGAAATAGATTATTTTTCTTGTCTTTTTACAGATGAACTTGCTGATTTAATTGTACAGGAAACAAACCGTTTTGCCTTACAAAGTAAATATTACTGGAAAGAGTTTGATGAATCGGAGATTTATGTTTTTTTAGCTCTAAATTTGTTAATGCCAAGAAATAAGATACTAGGCATGCATTAATATTGGAGCAAAGAACCTCTTCTTTATTCCTCATTTTTGGAGAGTGCATGGCAAGAGACAGATTTTTTTCCATTTATAGAAATTTGCATTTTTGCAATAATGAAGTGGCTACAGCTCATGACTGTCTTTTTAAAATAAGAAATGTTTTGAACATTATCAAAGAGACATTCCAGAATGCAATGAAACCCTTTAAGGGATTTGTTCTTGATGAAAGCTTTGTACTTGTTAAAGGAAGATTAGTATTCAAACAATACATTAAATCAAAGAGACATCGGTTTGGTATTAAATAGTATGTGCTCTGCGATTGCGAAACTGGTTATACCCTAGATTTTATAGTATATGCTGGCAAAAATACTGACATTCCAAATGCGGTCATCCCTGCACTAGGAGTCACAGGTGAGGTTGTAATGAAACTGATGGAGCCATATCTGTATCGAGGACATGGTCTTTATACAGATAATTTTTGTACTAGCCCTTCTTTATATTTATATCTGTTTGAGAGACAAACCAATGCTTGCGAAACTGTACGGCAGAATAGAAAAGCTATGCCGAAACTAAAAATTAAATAAAGGAGAGACTTCGTGGAAAAGTTCTGAAAACTTGTTAGCATTGAAGTGGAAAGACCAAAGAGATGTGTACACATTGACCAGTCATCATGAAAGAGAGATAATTACTCTACCCAAAGTAGACAGAATAACTAAAGAAAGACAAAGAAAACCTTTGTGTTGGTAGATTATAATGAAAAAATGGGCGCTGTCGGCCGTTCAAACATGTTAATTAGCAGCATAGATTGTATGAGAAAAAGTATAAAATGGTACAAGAAATTATTTTTTCATATTTTGGATATCTGCATTTTAAATAGTCATGCGCTCTTACTCACTCTAAATGAAAAGAAGATTCCTCTAGCTACTTTTCATTTGAATCTTGCTCGTCATATTTTGGAGAGGTAACTCGATTTCAAATATTTTCGTACATGCGTTATTATTGACTGTTCGTATTTTTCTAGATCCACTTTACAACATAATACCTATGCCAACGGTTGTACCTACTTTTTTAAGTAGGCTAACAGAACGCCATTTCCCATCACAGATAAGTCAAAGAGGCCAATGCGACGTTGTATTGTATGCGCGCAGACTACTAGAGGAGTGAAGAAGAGTCTCGTTACATGTGTCCAAACTGCAATGCAGGCTTAAGCGTGCGTTCCATGTTTTGAGACATACCACAAAGTTAAAAAAATTTAATACTTATTTTCTATCTTTTTTCAGTAGTTTTGGTTTATTACTTTTGTTGTTGTTTTTTTACATTTTCATAATATATATATATATATATATATATATATATATATATATATATATATATATATATATATATATATATTATAATTTGGTCTGGTATTTACAATATATGTTTTCCTAATGCAAGAACAGAAATCTTTGACAAAGGAAGTGTTACTTTTGACCGCTTTTTAAGTGTCTGATAAACTCAACATCCGTCCCCGAGCCAAAGTCAAAACGTCTGTACAGTGGGTACATTTTGAAAACAACGGTGGCGTCGCGAAAGGGTTAATTGTTCTTCAGAATCAACTGATATATTGACCAAAAAATTTAATTTCTGCCTATTCAGGAGATTTGGAAGAGAGCTTAGTCGATGAACTAAAACAATTAGTAGGTTATGTAAAAACTCTGGAAAGAGAAACAATTAATAGTGCTCATTTCCCTTTAAGAACTTTGCTTAAAAGTGACCTAATAGACGTTTTTCCTACTGTAGGTATATATAGTTTTACGAATATATTTATGTATTCCTAACACTAACTAATTGCGAAACAGAAAAATCGTTCTCAAAGCTAAAATACCTATTAAAAATAAATATAGAAGTAGTATGGGTGAAACAAGGTTAATTCATTTAGCACTTATGAGCATCGAGAGCGAAGTTCTGTAAAATCAAAGTTTCTATAATATTATAGACGAATTTTCTGAAGTAAGAATTCGCAAAAAATGTTTTTAAAGCGCAAACGTCAGTTATTTCTTTACTTTAGGTAATAAATGAACTTATTGATTTTTAGGTGAGTGTTTATAAATACCAATCCAAACTGTTTATGTACAAAAAAATGAAAGAGACAATGAGTATACATTGTTTGGGAAATAAATCTTGATTAGCCCCGGGCCCCTTCATGGACTGAGACCAACAGAAGTTGTTCGTACTGATGGGTTTGAGGATTGGTCACAATTCAAGGAGACAATGGGTGGTATGAATAATACCAGAGTATAAACTCCGAGTATGTTCTCATGAGCATGAGCATAAAGATGAGTTTGTACTCCATTTCATATGAATAAAAATATTTTAATTTGATAAGTTTCTTCTCCTAATACATAAAGTAGATACTCACTATTTAATTTCCAAACTTGTTCAAATTCAAAAAATTGTTTACAAACAATTCCTGTTCGATAGCAGGTTTTCGGCATACGCCTTCATTTGTTATTAGTGCCTATTTGCGAAGCAATCAATCAACGTATTAGTACAATGAGTGAAAGCAGTGAAGATGAAGAGTGTAATAAAAGTTGCGAATCGCAAATGGGATTTGTGCATATGCTTCGTGATTTTCCCATACCTTTGTCGAAGTCACAAACACCATCTGTCCGACTTTCAAAATCGAAAGCACTAGAAGCGATGAGAAAACAATGGGAGCTTAATTTTGGTTTACAAATAACGACAAGTCAAATCTACAAAAAACTTAACAACATGAAATCCAGACTCAAGAAAAATACTGATATTAATAGAACTGGAAATAAGAAAATCATTTTGCAAGATTGGGCAAAGATTTTGTTGGAAATTATGGAAGGCGACACAAGTCCAGTTCTTACAAAGATTCTAGGTAATGTAATATTTATAAGTAATAATAGAAATAAGGCAACCAAACTATATTTCATCCAAAAAGTTATCTACACCTTTTTAACTTTAAATTAGAAATAATTGAAATCAAACTGGGAATAATCAAATTTAAATTCGGATAAATCCCAATTCGAAATTGATAATTCCCAATTTGATTTTAGTGATTCCCAATTCGAATGCGATAAGTCCAAATTTGAAGTTGAAAAAAAGATTTAAAAAAACATAATTTTGTTAAAACCGAGGTTACCTATTAATAATTGCTTGCATATACTTGATATTTTATTTCTTATTACTTCCATTTAAACTTTAATTTCAGGAGCATTATCTGTGGGCACACAACACTCAGACGCAACACAAGGCAGTAGTTATGAAGATAAAATTCGCAGACATTCAACTTTTACTTCTAAAACGTATACTACAAATGATGATGCTGCTAGTGAAGTACATCCACCTAAAAAAAAAGAAACATAATGGAAGTAGTTCTCTTGAAAAATATGAAACAAACCTTACTAAACAACTTTCAAATATCGAACTACATAGACTAGTTTTGCTGGAACAACTAAGAGTTTTGGAAATGAAGGAGAAAAAACTGAAGAGAGAGCTAAATCCAGATTTCATTGAACAATCTACTTCAAACAATAGTACTATCGTTGACAGTAAAAATAGTAAAACTTACATTAATTTATAATATTTAAATATATTTTTTGAATAGTTGCAAAATAATACACGTAAGTTGTGACAAAAAATGTTAAAATCATTGATATGTTTTGTATTCTGACTTTTTCTTACCTTAAGCACAGCCCTTCAGGTAGAGCAAGAATGCTTTCTGATAATGCAGATCGCCTCCGTTGCCCGCTTTGTCTAATATTATCGTCAACTTCATCTTGTACCGGGTACGAAACCGGAATATCTTGTATTAGGGGCTGCATTGGATCGAGCTCATCATTTAAATATTTTGCTACATTATGTAACATAAAACAGCATATAACAATTTTTGGAACTTTTTCTATCGACACCCGAATTTTATATTGAAGCATCGGAAATCGTTGTTTTAGTTGTCCAAAATATCTTTCAATTATTACACGCTCCTTTGTAAATAAATTGTTATAAGCATGTTCTGTCGTGGTATTAGGATTTCTAAAGGGTACCATTAACCACGGTGCTATACCACAACCTTCATCTCCTAAAAGTAATGCATTTGACCTCTTAAACTCATTCCTTGCAATGTCGTAAATTTGTGAGTTGTTCCATATCCGTGAATCATGGACAGATCCTGGCCATGATGCGTCTACGCTTGTAAACCACTCATCTGCATTGCAAGTGGCTTGAACATTGATGCTGTGATATTCCTTGCGATTAATATATTCATCACCATGAAGAGGTGTTTTTTTATTCTTAAGTGGGTGCAATCAATTACACCCACTGCACATGGAAAATTGTACATTGTTTGCCATCTTTCTTTAGCTTTTATTACATCCGCCGCAGTGCGAGGGAATTTTATCCACTGTTCGCATTTTTCTAGCATCTGGTCAGCAAATTGCGTCACAACTTTATACCAACACCAATATCTTCTCCTACTACTTCTGAAACCCCGGATCACCCACATACCTCAAAAATATTTTCATTTTATTAGTGTTACATATAGCACCACCTCTTGTTTCTTCTGATTCTACACCCAAAAAGTTAGTAGATAGCCACTCGACATTTTCTCTACTAAATCGATATAATGATTTAAAATCACGATTACACGTTCTTCTTCTAGGTTTATAATATTTTTTTAAACGCAAATTAAGCTTGAACTCGGCCATAGTTCTGCCGCGATCAAACTAAAGTCTGGTTACTATTAGACTCCAAAGTTATGGAGTAGATTCTCATCCTAAAGAGCATAAACACAATTTTGTTCATATGAAAAATGAGAATATTCTCACAACAAATTGTACATAAGAGTACCTACTCAAGTGGAGTATCTGCTTCTAGTTTTTATTCATACCACGTAGAGTATTTACTCAAAATTTTTAAGTATAAACTAAATGCTCATTTTTATTCATATGACCCGATAAATAGATGCAAGTGTGGTCACTGTACGTCTTTGATTAATTTTATCTGTGGGAAATATAAACTAAATTTTGGTATTATCAAAAAGAGAAACTGTTTTTTCGAGTTCCATCGCGAAAAATGAAACATTTCGATATTATTTCGTTAAATAAATTTTGAATAGGTAGTAATGTTTTGAGTCTGTATTTACATATTAATGTAATGTAATATTTTTTAAAATTATTTTTAACAAAAAACGTAAGTAACAAAAATTTTTTAATCAATTTTTTTTCATAACTGAGGACACATCAACACTCTGAATTTTTTTCGCTTCCTTTTGACGGTTTTATAAATTCATGCAGTTAAGGGTAGAGAACTTGTAAAGGTGATGATTGTCAAAAGTTCCGAATTAACTTTATTCCTATTAACTCTGGTATACATGACAAGTAGTGCGGGAATTTCTCGTGAAAAGTACAAAATTTTAAACACTTATTTTACTTACCATATAGATGAAGTAATCAGTTTATTATTTACTTTGTTATAGTATGTACTCAGAATATTCACAAATTTAGAATCTTTAGATTTGAAAAAAGTAGATGAAATATGCCTCGAATTTCTATAGAAATCAATGTCGTTGTGAATAAATCAAAGGTACTAAATGCCCAATTTTTACTGTTGCATCCAGTATTATCAGTAGGTATATAATAATTAGAAAATTACTATTACTTCGAAAAATTACCGCAATACAAAATGTATATCAATCATTAAAATTACGTCAACGGTTAATCCATTTATCAAAACATTTTTTATAAGCATGTGCGGAAATTGACTTCAGTACCTACTTGCATCGAATTCTCTTTTATGTATTCTATCGACTAAAAATGGGTACCTGGAGGAGGCGATTTGTATTGTTAAGCAAAAAGTGGGCCCGTGGCATATCAGATTAATACGATTTATTCAATAAAATTTTGTACCAAAGTAAACAAATGAATGGCAAATTATGCTCAAACTCCACGTACATATACGAATAATTTCGATATTTTCTTGAGCGGCGTTTTAAAATGATCAATTCCCAATACTTCATCGACTGTATGCTTAATAACTACGAAAGAGAAATAGATCACGTGTATTTAATATAAAATTAATTCTTGAAAAAACAGTTGAAAACAAACTGTCGTAAGTACCGTCAAATTTGAAATAATTGAGTGGAAATCTGTGAATAGACTGACCGTGAAAAGTGAAAATATAATCAAAATGGTATATACTTGTTAACTCTGGTACTTAAATAATATTACCTTCATTGAGTTTTAACATTAATAATATGAGTGGTTTCTTTATTTGTTAACTGTTTATATAGGTTCAAGTTATTTGCAGATTAGACGGCGTAAATTTGTTTACTAAAAATTGATATATAAGCAAACACGGCCGTAATTAAAATCAAAAGGATAACTGTTCAACGTAAGTACCTACATTGTTGCCTCAGAACTTTGTTGCTGAAGAGTTGGACCAATCACTAGCTTTGTTTATAACTCTGTAAATCACTAGGTACTTCATACTGTTTATGTATAAAATAAAAAGCTTTTTTATGTCGTAGTGCTTTAAAATTCTTATTGATTATTTTTGTTTAATTAGAGGTTAAAAGGGATAACGAAGCATTTCCTTCACACAGCAGTAACTACAGTAAAAAAATAATTCTTAGTAGAAAATGATGAATCACGTCGGCCATATTTTTAGTCTATTCAGAGACAGTTCAGTCTGAATAAAGTTAATAAGGAACTTTGACAAGCTATTATTGCATAACATATGTATTTGCTCACTCTGTTTTATAAAACTGTCGTTGCAAATTTATATTTGAGAGTATGAAACTAAGTGTAGTAGAGTTTTTGGCATGCTTAACTATCAACAATCGCAATTACATTATCGAAAAAATTGAAATATTAATTTATATGGACATTACACGTGTTCTAAAAAGCTGTCTGAGACCATAATAATCAGTTTACATTTTAAATTTATAAATGTTTTGAAATACATTGTTAATAAATGAAATGTGATTAGATCCAAAAGATTCTCCATAATTCCTTGGCTAGGTGATGATGATGACGCCACCAAAATCAATTTCAAAATCTGAGTTTAAAAAGCATTTATCATGATGGGATTCTGAACTTTTCAGCGTCTCTATTTTTTTATTTTTATTTTTCATCTTCAAGTTTTGAGGAAAACCTAAATATTGTATATATTTTAAAATTGCTCTAGGATGGTTTTCTTCAATTATTTACCCCACGTGTTAGCGTCAAAAATTTCTAATTTATGCTCAGGATCTAAAATTGAGACATCGGTATAAATCCAATTAGTTTTTTGGTAGTGTTTTAGAATTTTATCTCGGGCTGCATGAAAGCCCATAATAAGATGTTCATCCACTTGGTTTCGTTCGACTTTAAGTTCCCATTCAACAATTTAACTTTCTATTTTGTCAATTAACAAATTAATTGATACAATAACCATTGACAACGTAACATCTTTTTCCCCTGTTAAAATTTTAAAGTTTATCAATAATCTATGGACTTCTTCAAAGTGTTCCCCATTTATTTTATGTTTTGACATAAGAAATTAAGACCATTTTCATATTTCAGTGCAAGTGCTAGAGCATGTTATCACTGGAATTCCACCGTGTACATCTATCTAACACAGGGTAAGATTACTCGCATCGACAGCGGCTTTACAGGCACCTCTAAATCTTATTAAAAGCTGCTTTGAACGTTTGATTTTTGAAAAACAGACCGTATTTTGCTAATTACGTTTGAGTTGTCATCAATCTTTTCAATTTGATTTTCTACGTCAATATCGCCACTGCTTTCATCATCAGAGTCATCACTATTGATGGGAACTATCGAATAATTCGATAGTTGCCGATTATTCGATAGTCAGAAAAGTATTCATGAATAAACGAATTAGTAGAAGCAATAAGATTATTTGCGAATACATGAATGAATTAGTAGTATAGGTAAGTAAGTAACTAACGCGTTCATCGAAAATGGGTAACTAAAATACCAAATTATTCATGATTCATGAACAAATTCTGTTAGTAACTATTTAATGCGTTGCAAATTAATAACTTTTAAATGTCTTTATTTTAAAATGTGGTGAGTAGCAAAATAAAGAATCAATTAAGTGATTTTTTTTTTGTTTTGTTACCATTTAAAAAAATATGCTGTCCAAATTTTTACTAGACAATTCAATGCGATTATTAGCTATCTGGCTAGCTTTAGAAAAAATTCTTCCCGATGGGAGGGACGTGGCTGATACGGAAGAATATAGCTAAAGCACTTTTGAGACATTTACAGAAGTCCAGTTGACTTTCCAGTCTGTTTACAATGGGCATATTAAGATAATTTTTAACTAAAATGTGAGCTGCTAAAAGTGGAACAATTTTTCGGCATCTGACCTGATTTTTAAATCCGGGATCAAGAAAAGTACATTTAGCACATGCCATTACTAATTTATCCGAATGAATTCATTCGATGTTTAGATGAATTCATTTAGTAATTATTCGATATTTCAATTTATTCGATGGTTTCCATCACTAGTCATCACCAATTTGTTCTTTAATAATGGTCATTGTAGTTGTTACTCTCTAATTTGAAAAACTGGAATAAATCTTGCACAGCTAGGTTCAATATATGCCCAAAACACCTGAAGTGACAGTCTACATTCAATAGTTGAGGTATAAGAGTCTGAAGCTTTTCGATAAAAGTTGTGTTTGCCGAATCACTGTCAATTGTTATGCCTTGAAATTTATTAGATAATTGTTTTTCATTGACATATTACTAAAAAGTTCCAGCGATATCTTTTCCTGTATGTTTGCCTAGAGAAGGTACAAGAGTTATAGATTGTAATTGTCACGAGTTATAAATGTAATGACAATTTATGCCATAGTAAGATCCATCCATCTACAGTAAATGATATTTTGGAAGTGTTAATCAAAAGCAGATCAGAACATTTTTCTTTTAAATATTGCCATTGCAATATGTTTCAATAAAATTCGCGGTAATTAGAATAATCAATTAATATTTGGCATTTTGATCTGCGATACTTCGAGACGTTTGCGGGACTCTCGTGCGAGATTTGAGACGAGACTTTTTGAAAGCCTCGTCTTATCTCGTAAGGCAAATTTAAAGTATCGTCTCTAATCTCGTCTCGAAAGCGGGACGAGACTCTCGCAAACGAGAATATCGTGGGCATCACTAATATCTACACACCGGGAAAAAGTTATTGTATTTCTGGTGAACCAGTGGATAATGCTTTCAATAGCAAGGAGCCAGGATATCCTCTCCAGAAGTACTCAACAGATCTAAGAATCGCCAGAACATCGGCTTGTATACAGTGTGGCCCATTACTATAGAAGTGCAATAACTTACTTAGGATAAAAAATTACTTACTGGGTATAACATGACGTTTACTCTTTTTAAAAACGACACCTTCTATTTTTGTTTACCATCGAATTCAGCGTAAACTTCTGCATCTAGTCCAATCTTTTCTTTTTATATAAACTGTGACTTTGCCAAATTGAAGCGAAAAATATGAAGATTTAACAGAAATTGGTGCACTATAAATGCTGCCTAGTAAACGTTACAGTGATAGGCTTAACTTATTTGGAAGGTACGAAGGTAATAGATAGCTGAAATATCTGAGCAGAGTAGAAGCTTCGTTTTGGGTTCGTGGTATTTTTGGATAATCAATAATTCAGGAGGTTTCAATTAGAAAAACTTCATTTTTTTAAATGGACCTCCCATTTTATTATCTTGTAAAACTATGTTATTCTATGAAATTGTGTCTGTATAAACTCTTTAAAATTGATTGTTTTGAAGAAATTTGCATTTTTAGTTTTTTTTTAAAATATTCATGTTTTTAACAAGTTTGCTCTGACTGTGACAAAATCAAACCACAAAACTAAATTAAGCAAACATAACCTTACCAAAAAATGAAATGAAAATATCCATAGTTTTAACAAGAAACTTGTGATTTTGACGTTTCCGCATTTTAGGTCAGATTGATTAGTTATTATCTAGAATTGTTGTAAATAATAACTGTGTATTAAGAACGGAAAAGCAATTAAAATTATGATTTTTCCGATAGAAGAATTGACAAATATGTACCGGGTGCCAGTGATAAAACCCGCTTAAAGGATTTATCAACAGACATTTCTAGATAGAAGACAGCCAAGAAAAGAGACATTGGAAAATGTGCTTCAATGATTTACCAGAACTGGTAACAAGTTGAAGACTGCAATGTCAGAGGCGCCAACGATATGACCGTAATATTAAAAGTTACGGAAGATCCTAATATCTCGACACGGAAAATAAGGAAACAAACCGACATAAGTCATACTGTCGTCCAAAAAATGCTGGAACTATTGGATTATGATTGTGTGAGTGGGCTCAACAACAAATTGAGCAAAACAGATTTTTCTCAATTTTATATTTTTTGACAATGGAGAAAATTTTCATGAAAATGGGTTTGTTAAAATAGAGGGGATAGGCAAATTCCCTCCCAAGAAAAAAAGGGTCAAAAATAAAGGGTAAATTCGGTCCGTAATTTTGTTTTTACCTGAAACTGTATAGGTAAATTCGGTCCCGTGTAAATTATTTTAAGATTGGACCAGTGCAATAAAACTGTAATATTGAATAATTTTAGTTTTAATAAATTAAATAAAAATATTTACATTGTTGACAAAGTTTACATAAACGGAATTGGTATGTCTATATATTGTTTATACCTATAAAAATATAACATATTACATACAATTATATATTTAATAATATTAAGAAACCAAATTCTCGAAAATTACGGAATAGGCTACAAGACACAGGTACATAATATTGTATACCTAATAATTAAACGCCACAGTGAAATGAGACACATTTAATAAAATGCAAACGACTTATTTCGTTTTTCGTATATGATTCAATCATTTTTGTAATAAATTTTTGACGGTTTTTAACTTTGCTATCGGTAATTTTAGTATTCAAATGTACACTTTGTGATTTCACATAAGTTTCGATTTGAAACTCTTTAAGTTTATTAATAAAAACAAAAATGTTTGGATGAGACTTGTAAAACGAATCGTTAAATTGTCTATGGAAAGATTCGCATGTATTCGTAGTTCTGCTGAGTTTGTAGCCCAAAGTGAAGGAAGGAATACTGGCTCCTCAGATATGTAATTATCTATCAAATAATCGGAATACATTTGAATCTTTTCATCGTCTAGTGCTATTGAGAGCAGATCGAATACAAGACAATCGCTGATTTCTACAGGATTTAAGAAAGTTAGGGCAAAAGTCCTTTTTAGCCATCGCCCCGCATCGGAACATTCATCTTTGTAGGCAGATATTAAACCAATTTGCTGGATTTTTCTATACCATGCCTGCAAAAGATGAAATCGACATCCGATTATTTGAGCTAATAGCCAAACTTGTTCTACAGCCTTATGGATACCTTTTTCAAAATCGATTACAACTTCAGAAATATCTAATCTAACACTATTTTTGATGCAGATCTCTGTTACAATATTAAATAATTTTTGGTACGTTTCACTCCGTTTATTGGGTAATAGAGGAAAAATCAGAGGAATATAGTGGCCGTAATAATAAAAAACTGACAAAAAAATTGTGGGCAGTAATTAAATGTTCCATCTAAATATATTCGTCTAACATTTCCGATAAATTGAGTATTTGATTTACAAGAAAAGACGGCGATTTGATCAGCTGCATCATTAAAAAGTAAAAAATGTTTACCTCTGGATGTTTCAATGTTGATCTTCGTCAGAGTGTCGAAAGTTTCTTGAATACTTGTTGGCAATTTTGGAAGCAGTTTTCAACGAGCATTCTACAAATTCTTCCTTATTAATGCAACGTCTGACGTATTGATCGTTGAAGGCAGATTTTCTTGAAGCTCCCGGCGGATGATTTTTGCAGGCTTCTCCGATAAATCATCAATAGCCTTCTTCTTACAAGAAGTGCTTACAATTTGGCGGTTCAACTGTTCTACATTTGCATTATGGCAATAATCGTTTACATGCTTTGTAACAGTTACATTGTCCATGTACGAGAAGGGAAATTCGCCTTAGCGATATTTGGCTGGTTCCTCTAAGTTTTGATTGGTTGATCCTTTCCTTCCCGACATGTTTTTGAGAATTTTAGAACAAGAACACTCGCCAACCTTTTGTTGACGGGAATGCTGAAATTGTCGTTGAGAATAAAGGAGTAATAAAAATACGGCCCACTCACAATCCCTCTATTTGAATTCTTACAACTTGAACAATTTCTTTTATAAAATGAACGAAGTACCAAACTTTAGTATCGGATACGGCAACAGCGCTAAACTACCGTTGAACCGGTCTAGGCGACCATGCGGATTCAAACAATAATTCATAATAATAATAGTACTTACAATACGGAAATTCACCGACCAATGTCGGAAAAGCACTTCACATCATATTCACACTCTCATTTGTTGCAGTTACATCAAATTGATTAATGAAATTAGGTATGTACTTAAACCAATGAATCAACACTTGATCATGTCGTCACAAGAGTTGAGCCAAGACTACTGACTGCCTTTCGTTGGCGGTAATTTTTCGGCTAGTGGCGCAGAAGGTACCAATTGGATCCGTGATCATAAATAAAGGGCGCGGAGATTTAAACTTCGAACCTTTCGCTTAATGTTAAATTAAGATCCATTGTAGGAATTTATGGGAAATTCCTACAGTCCACTTCACCCATACTAAGCAAATAATATCTACACTTTTTATTTATACACGACCACCGCTTTTCGCCACTTTTTAAAATTTTTTGAAAACTATACTTATAGTTATTTATAACTACTATACGCCTTCCTTTTTCACTCAAAATAATATTAAGATCCATGGTGCCAGACTACAAAGAATACTTGAATCGACTAATATGTAAACTGGGGAAACATACGCAACTAAATGGTAAATATTTCAATCATTTCATGTATTTATATTATTCATTTACCTACTAATTGCTACTATTTTCGGAAAAGCCCATACTTACCATAATTACTCCATTCTACGAAAGAGATTAAGCTCCTCAGTATCGTAAAACTCTGGTTGGGAGGGAATTAACCTACCGATAAAAGGGTATAAAATTTTCAATTTAATCTGCTACCTGCTGGGACCGAATTTACCATGTCCCAAAATAGACACTATTTCCATTATTATGCAAAATATCAATCGCATTGTATACGGACTATCAGTCAAACAAGATGGTCATTAAATCTATGGGGTGGAATAATTGGGAAACATGTCTTATGCCCATATTTCATTAGCGGAATTGTGAATGGGCAAGTTTATTCAAATTTCTTACAAAACGAATCATCCCAACTACTTCATATGCGCATCTTAGGCGGCTAATGTGGTAATTACATGACGGGGCACCATTTCACCATACCCAACTGATCGATGTACATATAAATAATGAATTTTTCGTACGATCCCACAAATGGCCACCTCGTTCACCAGAACTTATAAAAACGGATTTTATTTGGTGGAGTTACGTCAAAGAACGAGTATACAAGACACCCGCGAATACTAAGGAAGACATGAAGAATAGAATCAGAGAGGTTTTCCGAACTGCTGATGTCGATATATTGCATCCATATATCTTTTGAAGGTCACCTACATAACTGTATGGAAGTAAATGGTGGTTATTTTGAACATTTAGTAAAATAGTTGACCTTTTTAGTTCATTATTATTTGTTGTTAGTTATTTTTGTTTAATTTGTTTAGTGTTTTAAATGCAACTTACGGTTTCTAGTTAATTCCACAATATAATAAAAGTTATTGAAAATTCTAAAAGATTGACAATTGTTTGGATAAATCAATATCATCGTCAGAATGACAGAAGTTACATTTTATTTGATGCCTACCTGATGTTTAGTAGTTATTTTTGGCTAGACCAAGAAGTGACCTAACTTGTGATTGACTAATATATGTTTATAGAAAAAAGAAGAAGATGTGATATTACAAATATTGAAGCTTAGATATTATTAGCCCTATGGCGATATCCTGGATATCATTTTTCCAATTAAGATCAGTATAACTGGGCAATGATATAGAAAACCAGGAAAACTATATCTGCTGATCTTTACAATTATCACTTAAGAAGACAGTTTATTAGTGGAGAACTCCCTAGATTTAACTGTTCATTGACAACTTCATATTGTGGGTTTCTTAAATGTCTTCAAATTTCCAATTCTTCAAGGAAATCTAGTTCTTGTTTCTTTTCACAAATATGCAGCACTTCTAGTTTTGTGTTAGGTGTCAATGAATGATTGGTGTCAAGTAGATGTTTTGCGTAGTGGGATTTATCTGGTTGTTTTAACCTGTATGCTCGTAAGTGTTCACTGTATCAGATTTCAAAATTCCTAAGGGTCTGACCCAAATAGACAGCATTACATTCTGGACATTTGAGTTTATATATACCTGACTTCTTTAATAGTGGTATTTTTGTTTTTACATTTAACAATTTTGTACTAACGTTACTTTCTGTTTTAAAATAAATTGTTGTATTCGTTGCTGAAGATATTATCTTTGAAATATTATTAGAAATACTTCCTGCATATGTGATGGTTTTATAAGTTTTTATTTCATCAGCTTGTTTAGGAAATATTAGTTGTAGTGCCACTTTTTCCTCTTTTTTACTAATTAGCTTATTTATTATATTTAATGGATAACCGTTGGATCTTGCTATTTATCTAATTGGTTTATTCTCTCTATCAAAATTACATTTGTTCATAGGAACTGAACAAGCTCTATATATCATTGAACTATATGCCGCCAGTCTGTGTGACATAGGGTGATTGGAATTGAATGGAATTGTCACATCAGTCTGTGTTGGTTTTCAGTAAATTGAATAATCAAGTACTTTATTAACTCTTTGAATTTTTAAATAAAAAAAATTAATTGAGCTATTTTCTTCAATTTCGTGAGTTTCATTTAAAACACTAATATGAGCAGATTCCATGGTCGAGACAGTTAATTTCATTAATTTGTTTATTTTGAGTTTTGTAGTACCCTAATAATTTATATTAATAATGTAGAAAATTACTTGTTTGATTTCAGCAATGAAAGCAAACTTGTTAAAATCATTAAAATTTTTAAATTATAAACTACAAATGCAATTTTCTTCAAAACAATAAATTTTAGAGAGCTCCAACTTGGCTACGTCGCAATTTATGGAAAAACGAAAGATAAAGCTTGATGAAGAATTTTATGCTGAATTCGATGATAATCAAAAATACAGGGTGTACTATTAAAAAAAGTAAGTAATGTTTACGTCTAGACATTACTGGAAAATGTCTAAGCATCGAGTATACCCCTACTGGAAAAATGTTGATTCTCCATATAAATATGTGTTTTGGGGAAGCGCCCTCTAGTAACTATTTAATGAACTGCTGAAAATGTGGAAGATGTGCCATATCGCACGCCTGAGCGAATCGGAATGAGTCAATTCTATAATAGCAGTAGAAAATATACGATTGAAAAGTGGTTTCCAAGAAATTAGTAATTTTTAATTGAAATAATAATAATTATATTTTTTCTGAAATCGTCAAGAAAGCTTGTCATGACAGAACTTGGTCATGAAAGTGTCACTTTAAAGACTAGTCATTTTCATGATTTTTACAAGACTCCTGTCACTTTACAAGACTGTCATTTTTAGACTGCAATTGAATTAGTAATCGTCACTTATCTTATGAAACGTTTATTTAATATAATTAAAAACACTAACAATCAAATACAACAAATATTATTAATTGGTATTAGAACTATGAAAATGGAAATTAATGTTAATGCTGCCGACACTAGTATTATGCACATTAGAAAAGTTTATTCCAGGTATATAATTCAAAGCATTATTATTTCTGTTTTCTGTTGCGTTACCTATGTTTGACAACACTACTTTTTCGTTGACATATATGTTAGGAATATTAACATTGTCATTGAAAAACGATTTCAGAAAAAATATAATACATCACTGGTCATGAAAGTGTCTCTGTTTGACTCGGAGGCTTTAAACAGAGACTCATTGTCTGGAATGTTTGACAATTCATTATTTGACGGCTGCCAGAATTGTTAGATATTCATATGAGGTTGGATTTCAGACAAGGAGCAAATAATTATAGATCACATACAATTCATATAGAAATAATTTCATTTGATGAAACTATCAATAACAAAACACAGAGCTGAATATTTATTGGATTTCAAAGTAGAATTGTAAACATGAAAGTAAATAGGATTATAAAAAATATTACAGTATTAAGGAAATTAATAAATTTTAAATAAGTAACTATTTTAATAAAGTAGGACAAATTTAAGATTTATTTCTAAATTTATAAACCTGATTCCTTTTATTGGTCACAGAAATTGTAATTCAAAAAAGTAGTGTTCTAATTGGTTGTTAAATGTTTTTTGTTGTTAAGTAACTACGGAGAACTTTGTTGATGAAGCCGAGCTACAAAGATTCGATTCGAAATAAAAAAAGACCCAAAGGGAACAATTTTTTTACAAACAGTTTTGGAAACATAGTGAAATTTAAAACTTAGAAGAGATAGTAAAAGTAGTGCTATAAACAATTAGAGCAAGAGATATTAGCAAACAACTGTTGGTGTATTTATATGACAAAATATAGTATCCAGAGGACCAGCGTAAGTATCAAGTGTAGGAATGGTACTAAATTTCCATCCAATTGCTGTATCTAAATGCTAGATACAATACACAAGGTGATATTGAGTTAATTTATTTGGCCATTTAAATATATAATTGATTGTAATCTACAACGTTAAAATTCATAAAATTATTGACAGGAATTTTTTCGGCAACCATATAATAATCATTTAACTTCCCAAACCTCATTAATTCATGTGATTTTGTTTAGTATTACGTTTGTTAAATAACAAAAGAGAGATCTGACAATCAACTCTTATAAAATTATTATACTTACATTTTTTTTTAATTTTATTGGAATTGTTCAGTTTAATAACGATTCTCAAATTTAATTAGAATTAAGAATATTCAATTTATTTTTTCTTCAAATTGCCAACGTGTTTAGTTAATAATGGTAAAGCAATTTACTTCTTCTTGTGTTTATAAATATTTGGTCCTTGTCAATAAAGGTTTACAGTGCAGGTTTAACCAATCAGTTGAGTAAATAAAATTGAAAATAGAATAAAATTAAATTATAAAGACAATATTCATATTATTATAAATAATTATTGAATAAAGACATTTTAAGTACCTAAGTCAGTAAAAAAGAAATAAAGCAGATTCTAAAGTATTGTTTGAATATTATAAAAATGAACAGTATTTTTTGTGGAAATAGCAGTAGCCATGGAAAGAGGGTTCATTAACCCGTGATCAAGGCGATTCTGCCCTTTGAGAAGGGTCAAAAAGAACAAACCGATTGAGTTAGTTTAGTGGAAAAAGTAGAATATAGAGTCCCATTATAGTGTATAAGAATTTTATACAATAAAATTCCTCATTGGTCTAAATATATTATTTTGCAATGAACCCTCAAAGGGGCCTAATAAATAGAAAACCTTTCTATCAATTTTTATTGATTTTATTGCCTTTTAAATAATACAGGACGTTGAATTTGCATTTTTTTCACAAGTTTGTTTTGTTATTTCCAATTCAGGTGGAATTCTAGGAAATTTTTCTCCCATCCAGTAAAAAATAACTCGCCACATTCTCGGCAAACCAGTTTTCATTGATTAATTTTTCAAATTCATTCATTAGAACTGTTCCTATGATTTCAGAATCTGATGGTTAACAACATTCCTATTTTTTTTCATGAGAATTGATAAATAAATTCTTGAAAAATTGGTATGTTTATCCTCAATAGGCGCATTTTATTTTAATTGATACAGTTATCTCTTCTGTAGGTATAACGGACAAACTAAGTAAATTTGATAATCAGCATTCTGTGTTTAAATAATATTTATAAAACAAATGTCACAATGACTCTTTTTGTATAGTACGCAGTTGCAGTTTGCGCAACGAACCGTGAAGCGCAACGAACCGTGAAGCGGAGAGTTGCGAAGAACTACAAAAGGTTATTTTGACACAAGTTTTACACAATATTTTTTATAATTCGCATTTATTGAGTTTTTTTTATATAAAATAGAATTACATTATGCCTATTTTTAAGTTGTTAGCTCTGTAGATTCCTGACTGGTCAGATCACAGCCGGTTTTACTCAGCACTTTTGACTTTTGACATACCTATATTATGATCTAACAGTTGTGTAAATTGTAAACAAACTTTCATTTAAGAAAATAGAGTGTGTTAATTTGTTTAAAAAAGAGCTTCTTCATATATTCTTGCAGTTTATTTATATCATATCAGGAACAGAATCATTTTTGTAATGTACGTAAATATCTCGTGATTTCTCCCAAAATTTGAACGTTATGTATATTTACCTATATATTGATCACGTAAAATAACAAAATAAACAATTGACAAGTCATTGACGAATAAACGTTAGCGTACTTTATTTATTGAAATTTTTAATATATAATTGGTTCCAATTTACCTGTAAGACCATTTAATCTATTAATTTGCTACCTAGGACGACGCCAGACAATTTTATAGTATGTTTTAAGTAAAGGTTAAAGTCAAACAAAAATATATACAATAACCAACAGTATGACACTAAAAATGATTAAAAAAGTGTTCAAAGAGATTTCATTGTGACGCTGTGAACAATGTTATAATGAAGTCTCTTTTATACGCGAATTAAAAAAACATTTTTTAACTTTGCTGGAAAGTCTGAATCTGATGAATCTCTTTCATCGTTATTAAAAGCTCGGTTTCAAGAAATCGAGTTGATCAGAGAAGATTTTTTAAACACATCGCTTAGGTAGGTACCTCGGAAAAGAAGCAGCTAATTAGTTACCAACTTTCGAACGCAATCTCTTTTTAACTTGACTAAAAATCTCACTTGTTCTTTATCAACAAATATTCTACAAGTATCGTAAATTGGCAGTCCTCACCCTTTGTTCACCGACTAAGTGGCAAGGTATTCGCTCTTTATTTTTCAACCAATATTTTTATATCTTTCAAGTTTTCACAATTTTTTCGAAACAAAATAGAAGCAGTTGATGTTTGTTATATTTGAAAAACAAGGTTTCTACGTCCTGCCCCTTTTTTACAATTCGTTCTTCTGTCATATTATCTCATTTCATTTTGTTTGTATTGTTTTTGCTTTAGATATAATCGAGTAATATTCAATTAACAGCGGGATATCAAGCTGAGAAGTGTAATTAAACTGACTGACAATCTTCCATTGCTTATGATCGAAATATGTAGCTAATTAATCCAAGAAGAGTACCCAGAATTTGCAGATGAACATTAAAAATAATATTAAAAGATGTTATTGTTGTAATCATAACATATATAATTCTAAATCAAGCATATAGGAGAGAACTCAGATTTGCTAATGAACATTAGATATTATAAAGATGTTACTGTTGCAAACATAACATAATATATCATTCTAACTTCAGCAGATATACCTAATGGTAGTTCTATTGCTTATGAACGAAATATATCTCAAATTGATCCGAGAAGGGAACCTAGAAATTGCAGATGAAAATTCGACATAATATTCAAAGATGTTTTTGTTGCAATCATATCATAGGTATATCATTCTAATTTCAGCAGATATGATGATAGTTCTATTGCTTTTGAACGAAATATATAGCAAATTGATCCAAGAATAGAACCCATATTTTCAGATGAACGTTAGACATTATATTCAAAGATGTTATTGTGGTAATTATAACATAATATCATTTGAACTTCGGCAGATATGATGATAGTTCTACTGCTGATGAACGAAATATGTAGCAAATTAATCCAAGAATAGAACCCAGATTTGCAGGTGAACGTTAGACATCATATTCAAAGATCTCATTGCTGCAATCATATATCATTCTAACTTCGGCAGATAGGTATATAAGTTCTATTAGTTATGAACTAAATTAATTCAAGAAATAAGCTGAGAAAAGGACTCAGAATTTGCAGATGAACATTAGACATAATATTGAATGATGTTATTTTTGCAATCTTAACATATATCATTCAAACTTCGGCAGATGTAATGTAAATTTAAAAGATTTGAATTAAAAATATATTTCCGGAAAAACCAAAGATCTGACACCAATGTAAATACAAATATTCGATGCATATTACATAAATCCTATAAACCAAAATTTATGAAAATCATGCAAGGAATTTCCGAAACAATGAGACGGTCCGACTATAAATATATTGATAGATTGGTAGGTATGTATATCTAACACTAAAGACTATAAGTTTTTTCCGGGTCTGTAAACTACTGGTAATAAGTTAGGACAACTACTATTAAGAATAGATAAGAATTTGTAGCAGATACCTCTTTAGGTAGATTTAACTTTTAATTAATGTTTTCATATTTTTCCTATTTTGATACGGTACTTGTCTTATTTTTGTCTTCAAATTTATAAATTGAAATGAGACAGCTGTAAAGAATCTGTCAGTTATCTTATGTTACGTGATTGTTAAATATTTGAAATCACAATCAACTTTTTGATAACTAAGCTATTTTTTTCGCAACACTTTCCATTTGGTGTAGAAGAATGAATTAAAACGAGGTTTTCGCATGTGTGAGTATATCAGAATAAATTTCAAACAAACTTCAGGAAGTACAGAGCCCATGAATTCAGTAGGACTATAATAAAACATTTTTTAGATATCGTGTAGATATTTTCTATTTAGAAATCGAACTTTCAAAATTTGGTCCTAAATAATTTTTTTTATTGAAACTACACAGCAAAAAGGATCTTTTTGATAACACAAAACCTATCTTTTTACTGATAATTATTATTTGTTGTTCTATATAGGTATAATATTCTTGATTTATTCGCATAAAAATTCATTATCTAAGAGCTACAATAAACTTACATTTTCGTGATAAAAAGTAGTATAAATAACACAAATTTTCTTGCGTTGAATGTTGAACCTGCGTTTCGAACCGAATGACGACACTCTTCTTTTTGGGATTGTGTAATGTTGAATGGGGGGGTATAAAGTATGAATGACACTCACCTCAGATGTGTGAGTAAAGACAGATCAACACATGTTTGTAGATTCGCCGGTGAGCGAACCTCTGGAAGATGTGCAGTAGCCACTTTGTCGCTGTCCATCAACTACTGTTCTCACTAGCAAAAACAGAACCTGCATCCAATGGATGCGCACCCCTTGTTACCCCTATGCGCAACCCCTCACACCTATTGTTTACCCTTGTTCGATTGGACCGTTCTACGTCCGATACTTTGCACCTGTCAACGACGGCGACCTCACCGCGAGATATTGTCAACACTTACTCTTACACTGCACTGCACCAATTTACGAGAGACGTTCGCGATGTATGTGCGTATACACTGCGTGCCTAGATGCGTCTGTTAGCTACTAGCACTCACAGCATCTCTCCCCACTCTCACCGCAACAACCCGCCTTCGCCCCACCTCGCAACCCACGTGTGCAGAACGCCTCCTTGCGAATTGTTCGGCCGTGCGGTGGATGAGAGTCAAGAAGGCTCGCGAATTTGTATTGTTGTGGGGAGGCGGGGCCAGTAGTGCTACTCCCACAAGACAGTGACGATAATAGGTTCACTTATATAAGAGTCAGAGCGACTATTAATTTAATTGTCTTTGTGTGTCTTCCAACCAGATGCCAAAACAGATTTTAAATGGACCGATACAACGCCAGCATTGTATTAAAAATACGAGTTTACGTCATCCTTGGCTTGCTAACTTACTTACATTGGCTTACAATCTTTTTTTGACTGACATATCTCTAATCGTTACTCCACATCTAACCATTAAAAATGAACACTTAAATGTCCATATAATATATTAAACAATATTAGTCGTAAACAAGTAAATATCATACTGGAGTGATACAAAATAGTTACCGCGGAATCTAATAGTTTTTATGTAAATAGATAGTAAATAATCATAGGAACAAAATGAGCTCTGTACGCGGGGATGTATTAAAAGCCGAAAGTATTTAAAGAAAAATTCGTTTTTATAAAAAAGGGGAAATGCTTTACCCTTATCACGAATCTCAATGAATTGTATTACATTCTATAGGAAATTTTGTGATTAAAATCGCTAACCAGCTTAATTTGGCCGAAAGAACCTCTATCATACCGATTTGAAATACTTATATGAGACGGGGTAAAATTTTAGAATCTGAAATAGTACAGTATGTCTGAAAAAGTTGGCAACATATGGGAAACTTTTCTGTTGTAAGTTTCACAAAAAAAAGTTATCCTTTATGAAATATCTTCTTTCTAAAATAATAATATTCAGGTGATTACATTTTACATTAGATGTACAGGGTGTCCACAAATTGCAAAAGATTAATAGGAATATTTTGACCAATTCAATTTCAACTTAAGTTTTGCAAATTTTAGTTATGAAACTAATCAACTTTTATATTAAAAACAAGTCGACACACCTCAAATGTTTATTAGTTGATTTGAACTATTTTAGCAACGAACTTAAATCAGTAATAAATAAGTAATACCCAACAAACAGAATAATGCGTTTTCTACTGTAATACACAAAAATAAACGAAATAATTTCAAACGTAGGTGGCTTTGACAATGACAATTCTCTTACCGAAAGTCAGTCTAGTAAAAGCTTTCAAGAAATAAATAGTACGTACATTCCATCTAGTTACCCACTAAACAAGAAACATAACAAGTCTTTTTTGTAATGTTCTTTTTAGACTTTTCGTGATGTTTATTTATAACGTTAATAAGATATCTCCTAGATGTCTTAATTTTATTAACAAGTCTATTAACATCCATGTCATGTAAATAAAACATATTTTTGATGTACACAATAATACTTGAATTCGCAGTTACATACACATCCTATGAACTTGTTTTTAGCAACTTCCTATAGGAAACATTCATACGATGTTAATTTGTATACTTCTCACTAATGTCGCATACAGAACGTTACTGTAATATTACAAATTAACATGTTTCTAAGATGATCACATGTTGCAGTTACTTTTACATCTTTCGAAATAAGTTTTAGTAACTTCCTTCGATTAGGTCTGTACGATGTTAGTTCATAAAACTCTCAGTAATATCTCATATCCAACATCACAGTAGCATAAAAAAGAAGAAAACATAAGAGGAACTGACGAACGAAACAAACAGTAGTTATCTGTGGAAACAAATGACAAGCATAAAATGGCGGATGGTTTTCAGTTTTGTGTTATATTTTATTTGCAGGAAGCACATTTTTTGCAAGAAGTACTTGAATAACAATAAAGTGGTCTTCGTTGTCGTTAGTTCTTACTTAGCTACATTTTCTATACTTAGTTATAATTCTTGTTATAATAGACGAACAACAGTTGTTATCGGTAAGTACCTATTCCAAAATCATAATTATTAAAACTTAATACTCATTCAATACTTTAATCGGCTATTGTACTTTGAAATTCCAGGTGGCGGAATTGTACACTAACATTATATAATAGAGTTTACAAAATAAGGGTTTTCTCAACTTTTAAAATATTTTAGTTAGGAAGTATATTTTAAAAACGATTCACAATATTTCAAATCCTAGATATGCATTATACCCTCCAAAAAACTTAATATTGCAAAAGGGTAGATATTATTATTAATAATGAATCCTGCTCATATGTTGGCAGATATTTGAATCTAGAATAAAATATTTTCAATGTTCAAGATATTTCAGAAGCGACTAACATAAATAAAATAAAAAAAAATAGTTGGTATCCCACTATGCAAATAAATATTACAGTTATGTTAATTCTACATCACATTGTGATAATGTTCTCCTTTTTTTCCTCTTGTTCTCATCACATGCACATCTATACAACCGCTTATGCCCAGCTTGTGGCTGTGAACTTTTGTGATGTTTCAACTTAACTTTTCATCGATGTTAAAGCGCTGCCTTTTTACATTACTGTGATGTTACTAGAACTTCATCAAAAGGAAGTCTTTATAACGAACTAAAAACAACATTTCTGTAACATTCTGAAATGCTTTTTAGCTTCTCGTCAATGTTAATGCAATGTCTAAAAAATAACATCTTATCAATGATCTAAATGCGACATATCAAAAACATTACAGTGTATTCTCTAAGATGTTGTATGGACATTACTTAAACCTCTAAATAACATACCTTAAACATTCTAGATGGCATCCTATAGATGTTTCTGTGCCTAATCAGTAAATATAGGATGAACAACTAAGAACGCCGGCTGTCGGCCATATTTCAAAGAATAATCATGGTGTACAACTTTAAAAAAATACCTTCAGGAAAATGACCCAGAAAAATCGCTGGAAAATATTTTTGAGTGCCTAAAATATCTGCTATGGGTTGGAATGAACACTTCAAAACATAATACTGTGATTATCTTCAAAAAAGACATACCAAAGGTATCCTAGAAATACAATTTTTGATATATTGATGAGATTATGAATAATTGTAGTTCGGGACTTTTTGTCCTTATTCTTCAAATAAGGGGTGAGGGAAGGTTCAACCTAAAAAACAAATGTAATACTTTTTTGTTTTTTAATCGATATCAATGTATTTGGCGTCATTTAAGAGTTTTTCCTCTTTAATAAGATATATGCTTAACAAAATTGGCAATGTTGTCAACGCTATGTGAAAGAGTCGACAATTTTCCCATTTTCTCGGAAATTTCAAATGTACTGAGACATTTTTTAAATTCTGATGAAAAGGGAATTACGTTATCAGATATAAAAATTAAAAAAATGCTTTAATTTACATTTGAAATTTCCGAGTGAATACAAAATTATCTAATTTTGTTATCCATCTTATTAAACAGAAAAAATCTTTCCAATGCAGCTAAAATCATTAATATCAGTTAAAAAACGAAAAAGTTATACATTTGTTCATAAGTTTGAACCTTCCCCACCCATTATTTGAAGAATAATGGCGAAAAATTTCCTTAATTAAATTTTTTCATAATCTCTTCAAGATTTCAAAAATTGTATTTTTAGGACACTTTAATATGTTATTTTTGAAGTATTATGTTTTCGAGTGTTCATTCCACCCCTAGCGGATATTTTAGAGACTGCAAAAAATGTTCCAGCAATTTTTCAGTATCACTTACCTAAAGGTAATTTTTTTGAAAGTTGTACCATGATTTTTCTCTGAGATGTGACCTACAGTCGTTCTTAGTTGTTCACCTTTTACCTTTAAAATAAAATAGCAAAAAAAGCAATAAAGGAATTAAAACGTTTATTCACTTTTAATGAACAGTACAGTAAATTTGGAAAAACAGGTACAAAATTAAAAAAAGATATCTTGTCCAGGAATCCAATCTAAAAAAAATAAAATTGTGTAAGCATATTACATAACAAGTGTGGAAAGTGGAAACTATTGAACGCATTCAGTGAAAGCAAGGAATAAAAAATGGTATGTTAATCTGTAGTTGCCATAATGCAACATACTGTGAAACTGAATTAATAAAGTTCAACGGATACACATACATTACAGCTAGTTTACAGAAAATTTATTAGAATAGTTTTTTAATGAAATTAAAACTAATAAAAAATTTACACCATAAAGATTTTATGAAACATTACGGTAAATCAAAAAGAAATCCAATCTGATTAAAGAAAATTCTATCGTTCACTTACAATTACTTTTTCTTACGTAAGAGTCGCTGTTTCGAGTGACTCAACAATTACATAACGTACACTTCAAAATAATTATCTGTGAAGCATTTAAAGGTGTTCTGAACAGCAGCAAATAAAACAATTACTTTAGATCAAATTGTACCCATGGAGACCTTTGATCGATCATCATAAACTACATCAAACTTGATTCTCAGCCAATTGACTGGGACCCATTTTCCACAAGATACATGCGGTGCTTTTCAAAGGAATAACAACATATTTTATTTCGAGAAGTAACTTTTCATGATTTACCTTCTATTACATGCCTCACTCCGTTTCGCAGGTAAATTCAGATGTGTTATGAAAATTCATACTTCTTTTCTGTATAAAATAATATACTATTCTCATCTTGTTATTTTCATCCTGGAACATATTGTATATTAACATCGTGGAATTGTAACTTAATGAAAACTAAGCATTATTAATACACTGTATACAAAAAAAACTACTTATGAGGAACAGATATGAACACATTATCAAGTTAAATGAGTTTATAATTAATTGTATCCAATTGAGTATCCAATAGCTGTGTTTCTACAATAATAAATAATTGAATTCTGTTTGTTGACTGGAGCATTCAGTGTATTTTCAAATGGAAATGAGCTTTTTAACAGAAATTTCTGTTTTTAAAATCTTGAACAGTCTCTAATTGTTCATAAGAATTGTTAGTATGATTGTTAAAATTTTCTAAACCTGCAATACTATATTGATGGCATGATGGCTACGACTGCTACTACAGAAACTGGAATTAGAGATACTCGATTCAATATTTTTTGAACTGTTTAATACAATATCTGTATCAGACTATCTGAAATAGTTATTCCCCTTTCTTTACATAATTACCAACTATTTGTTTTTTTTATTTATGTAAGTAGCTTCTGAAACATCTTGAACATTGAAAATATTTTCTTCTAGATTCAAATCTCTGCCAACATATGAGCATGTTTTATTATTAATAATAATAATGCATATCTAGGATTTAAAATATTGTGAATCGTTTTTAAAATATACTTACTGACTAAAATATTTTAAAAGTTGAAAAAACCGTTATTTTGTTAACTCTATTATATAATGTTAGTGTACAATTCCGCCACCTGGAATTTCAATGTACTCGTACAATAGCCGATTAAAGTCTAGAATGAGTATTAAGTTTTAATAATTATGATTTTGGAATAGGTACTTACCGATAACAGCTGTTGTTCGTCCATTATAACTAAGCATAGAAACTGAAGCTAAGTAGGAACTAACGAAAACGAAGACCACTTTATTCAAGTACTTGCAAAAGATGTGCTTCCTGCAAATAAAATATAATACAAAATTGAAAACCATCCGCCATTTCATGCTTGTCATTTGTTTCCACAGATAATGTTCGTTCATCAGTTCCTCTTCTGTTTTCTTCTTTTTTATGTTACTGTCATGTTTAATATGAGACATTACTGAGAGTTTTATGAACTAACATCGTAAAGACGTAATCACACGAACTTACTAAAAATTATTTCGAAAGATATGAAAGTAACTGCAACATGTGATCATCTTACAAACATGTTAATATGTAATATTACAGTAACGTTCTGTATGTGATATTAGTGAGAAGTATACAAATGAACATCGTATGAATGTTTCCTATAGGAAGTTGCTAAAAAGAAGTTCATAGGATGTTTATGTATCTGCGAATTCAAGTATTACTGTGTACATCAAAAATATGTTTTATTTACATGACATGGATGTTAATAGAGTTGGTAATAAAATTAAGACATCTAGGAGATATCTTATTAACGTTTTAAATAAATATCACGAAAAGTCTCTAGAAATAACATCACAAAAAAGACTTGTTATGTTTCTTGTTTAGTGGGATTTATGGAAAAAAGGGGAGTAACTATTTCAGATAGTCTGATACAGACATTGTATTAAACAGTACAAAAAATATTTAATCAAGTATCCCTAGTTCTAGTTTTTGTAGTAGTAGTCATGGCCATCAATGTAGTTTTGCAGGTTTAGAAAAGTTTAACATTAAAACTAACAATTCTTGTGAACAATTAGAGACTGTTTAAGACTTTATAAACAGAAATTTCTGTTAAAAAACTCATTTCAGTTGGAGAATATGTAACTTATGACACTGAATGCCCCAGTCAACAAACAGAATTCAATTATTTATTATTGTAGAAACACAGCTATTGAATACTCAATTGGATACAATTAATTATAAACTCATATAACTTAATAATGTATTCATAACTCTTCTTCATAAGTAGCTTTTTTCGTATACAGTATATTATTAATGCTTAGTTTTCATTAAGTTACAATTCAACAATGTTAAAATACAATATATTCCAGGATGGGAATAACAAGATGAGAATAGTATATTATTTTATACAGAAGAAAACTATGAATTTTCATGGCGCACCTGAATTTACCTGCCAAACGGAGTGAGGCAGGTAATAGAAGGTAAGCCATGTTATTATACCTTGGAAGAACGCCGCCATGTTTCTTATAGAAAATGGGTCCCAATCGATTGGCTGAAAATCTAGTTTGATGTGGTTTATGATGTTATGATCAAAGGTCTCCATGGGCATAATTTGATCGTAAGCAGTTGTTTTTTTTGCTGCTGTTCAGAGGATTTTGAAATGTGCGAGATGGAATGGTTGAGGCACTCGAAACAGCGACTATTGCGTGAGAAAAAGTAACCGTAAGTAAACGATAGAATTTTCTTTAAGCAGATTGGATTTCTGTTGATTTACCGTAATGTTTCATAAACATTTCATGGTGTAAAATTCTTATTAATTTTAATATTATCAAATAACTATTCTAATAAATATTCTGTAAACTAGCTGTAACGTATGTGTATCAGTTAAACTTTATTAATTCAGTTTCAAAGTATGTTACGTTACGGCAGTTACAGATTAATACCTAGGTATACCCATTTTTATTTCTTACTTTCACTGAATGCGTGCAACTGTTGCACACAAACTCAATTTTTATTATGATGTGTAATATATCACTTTCCACACTTGTTATATAATATGCTTACACATTTTTATTTTATTTTTGATGTTGGATTCGCGGGCAAGATATTTTTTTCTAATTTTGTACCTTTTTTTTTAATTTACGGTACTATTTTTTATTAATAGTGAATAAACAATTTAAATCTTTTATTGCTTTTTTTTTATTTCAAATGTACATGGTGAACAACTAAAAACGGCTGTAGGCCGCTTCTCAGAAAATAAGCATGGTACAACTTTAAAAAAAATACCCTGAAAATCGCAGGAAAATATTTTTCAGTCTCTAAAATATCCGCTAACGGTGGAATGAACACTCGTAAACATAATACTGTGATTATCTCCAAAAAAGACATACTAAAGTTGTCCTATGAATACAATTTTAGAGATCTTGAAGAGATTATGAAAAAATTTGACTAGAGACTTTTTGCCATGATTCTTCAAATAATGGGTGGATGAAGGTTCAAACTTATGAACAAATGTATAACTTTTTCGTTTTTTTACTGATGTTAATGCTTTTGGCGTCATTTAAAAGAGTTTTTTCTGTTTAATAAGATTGATAACAAAATTGAATAATTTTGTATCAATCTACTCGCAAATTTCAAATGTAAAATGGAACATTTTTTTAATTTTTAAATCTGATCGTAAATCTTATATCTTGGAATAGTATTAAGATTTAGACTTGCTATTTTCGCCAAATTCCTATTTTTTTAACCCCTTTTCATCAGAATTGGAAATATGCCTCATTACATTTGAAATTTCCAAGAAAAATGGGAAAATTTTTGACTTTTTGACATAGCGTTGACAAAATTGGCTAATTTTCTTATTTTTGTTAAGCATATCTCATTAAATAGGAAAAACTCTTTTAAATGACGTCAAAAACTTTGATATCGGTTTAAAAACCAAAAAGGGTTATGACATTTGTTTTAAACAAGTTTGAACCTTCCCCCAGCCCTTATTTGGAGAATAAGAACAAAAAGGCCCTAACTAAATTTTTTCATAATCTCATCAATAAGTATGTCAAAAATTGTATTTTTAGGATACCTTCAGTATGTCTTTTTGGAGATAATCACAGTATAATATGTTTTTAAATGTTCATTCCACCCCCTAGCAGATATTTTAGGAACTAAAAAATATTTTCCAGCGATTTTTCTGGGTCATTTTCCTGAAGGTATTTTTTGTTGTACCATGACTATTTTTTGAAATATGGCCGACAGCCGGTGTTCTTAGTTGTTCACCCTGTACTTATTTGCTAATTAGGCACAGAGACATCTATAGGATGTCATCTAGAATGTTTGAGGTATATTATTTAGAGAGGTTTAAGTAATGTACATACAACGTCTAAGAGAATATACTGTATTGTTTTTCAATTGTTGCATTTAGTTAATTGGTAAGATGTTATTTTATAGACATTGCATTAACATCAACAAGATGTTAAAAAGGCATTTCTAAATGTAACAGTACATTATAATTACTTTCTTTTGAGGAAGTTCTAGTAACATCTGAGTAATGTAAAAAGGCAGCGCTTTAGCATCGCTGAGAAGTTAATTTGAAACATCACAAAGTTAACAGCCACAACCTGGGCATACCTAAGCGGTTGTATAGATGTGCATGTGATGAAAACAAGAGGAAACAATGTGATGTTGAATTAACGTGACTGTAACATTTATTTGCATAAGGGTAAAGGAACTTGAAATTATTAATTCACAACTACCAGTAAATAATCCAGAAATAATCCAAAAAGATATTAGAAGACATTTAGAAAACAATGAATTCCAAGGCCAACAAAATGATAATAATTCAGACACAGATACGGCTCATAGCGGAGAATCTTTCCAAGATGTAAATTTTACATTGTTAGATGATATAAATAATAAAGCGTTTCAATTAATAGTGAAGAAATCTCCATACGTTCCTTATCTTAAACGCGAGAGTTTTTCCAAAAATAGATTCTACCGACAGATTCGTATCCATTCCTTTCATGAATAACAATATTTGAAACGAAATAGTTGCATTAACAACAATATTGAGGACACATATTTTCTTGGCATTCTTACCTATTTTAGTAGTTTGGCACCTCATGGGTTTCGTGATTGTGGGGCTTATGTTGGACTAGCCGAGTTCCTATTAGACTTCAGCTGGTCTTTCGGAGTTCCCTTGTTCTGAGGCTCGGCATGACTTATGGGGTGGTCTCTTTTATTGAAGGTTTGCATCTGATACATCAGGAACTATTTTGGGCACTATGTATTTTCTGGATGAGCTTTTTAATTTCATTTGTTAGGTCGGTTCCCATTATACCGGTCCTATTTAGTGTAATTGAGTATATTTCACGTAGGAGATATAATACAAACTTTGAAGTTTCGGCTTATCTTTTGAATACTGTCATAGTACAGTCAATATTATAATTTAAAATGCTTATTAGACGATATATTCATTTAACATTATAATTTCAACGAACAATAATCAAAATGTATTTAATGATTTCATAATTATTAAATACGTACATCTTAAACATAACACCAGCCATTTAACACTACCTTATATCTCGTTTTATTAACAAGAATTGGTAATATAATTTCCAAATAACTTATTATATTTCCCATATTTTACTGAACTACATATAAGTTTATTATGAGATAGAAATTTCGAACACGCAGGTGGCCACCAGCGATAAGCAACGCTGACTATTTAGTTGGTAGACTAGCATCAAGATAGAGTGTAGTGTGTAAATGGTATTGGTAAAAGAAACCAACATATTATTACCTTTCAGAGTCAAGCTCCGCAACATAACTTAAAAGGGGATATACCATTACATTTCGGCACTATATGTTTTGCGCGTACTATACTAGTTTGATATTATACTTCAAAATTTGTGTCAATGCTCTTTATTACTGTTGCTTGATTCAGTTTGGTGGTTCTCATTAGACTGTTCTCTTGATCTGGTTTTTGTTTCAGTGGAGCATCGAGGACTGGATGGAGAATGCGAAAGATTGAAATAGATGGAGGCATGTTGTGAAGTCGACTAAGACTCACCAATGGTTGCAACGCCATAGATAGGATTATGGATATCACCTGTTATTATTATCTGTGAATATTTAGGATCTATTGGAATCTAATTTTCAAATCAAGAATTCTAATTTAGAACCGAATATCCAAATAATATGTGTGGTACGATCGCATCGAATACTTTCGAACACTAATATATCTGAAAAAGTTCTCCGTCATAGATAAGTAGTGGATTTAGAGGAATATTTGCTGGAGGTCCTCTAGATTCACAGCCCGTAGTTCAAGATGCAATTGGGCAACACCTCCATAAAAGACCTTCCTTGACGGAACTTTGCGAAATGCAGCTTTCACTTTTACTGACATTCAAATCAGCCATTTTGTCATCGCTCTCAGCTTTTCAGCTTGACTTAAACATTATCCAAATTTTGATAATTAACTTGACAAGAATTTTCTATAGCTGCCAAATTTAATTCGTGATGGGTTAGAGTATAAAACATGATGTAGTACTAACAGCTTAGACATGGAAGAGTTTTCTTTTCTTTCTAAGAAAATGGGAGATAAGACCTATTTATAAACCAAATACCCCCTTTCATTTTTATTGGTTCTATACCGCAAAATATTAAAAGTCAGTGGTTAAATAGAATTTTAGACGTAAAGTGAAAACTGTAAGTTTTGATACACTAATAATAATAATCAAAATCATATCTAATACAAATAATTGATCTACTTTTAATGCTAAATACTCCAATAAAGGTTATATTTATATATAGGGAGTAGTTAACGAAATAAATCAGTTGAAATTTTTTTAATAACAATATAATATACTGGGTGATCCATTTAGGTAAGGAAGTAAGAAATTTCTTGAAATTCTTTGCTTGTCTTGTCTCAATAAAGTATCGCTATAGTTATTTTTGCTTGTTCTTTAATTTATCTAGATAGAAACAATTCCCCTAAGGCCATCGATTTATAACCAACTTAAAACAACTGCGCATAATATCTGTAACTTTTCTAATAAAAAATTTAAAAATTACCATTATTTTTATTATTATCATAATTGGGCCATTTAGATAAAATGCTACAATCAATAATGAAAGCAAAAAAGTCAATTAATATAATGTATATATTGGTTTGATAACATCATTTTTAATTTTTTGCTCATTACTTACTCTGTTAAATTATAACAATTCAAAGTACATAATTATTATTACAAAATCACAAACCGTGCTTAAAATGAAAATAAATTATTCCAATAAGAGCAATTTTACATTTATAAGTCGTAATCTATTCGCGAGTTGGTTCTACAAAAAACAAAATATGGAATGGACATTTATTCATTTTTAAAATTGTTTAGAACAGCTATAGTCATTGCTTTAGCTACATATTGTCAAGATTGTCGATTATTTAAAATCCCGCTTAAAGATTATCGGAACCCGTTTTTGTGCACTTGTGCTTTATTTTGTCACAAGTAGCTGAATCTGTCAGTATAACAATGAATTAAGAGGATGGTAGAAAAACCATTTAAGGTTCCTATAGAAATTTCTCTACCATCACTCGCTTCATTAAAAACCATTGAAATATTAATTAAAACATGTTTCCTATCTTCGAAGATTTAATATTCAGTTATTTGGTTTTCCTTCCAACATTGAAATAAATCATACAATTTTTTTGTTCTCAGAAATGTCTATTCTACAGTCAATAAGCATGGCCTATTGGTGCATATGATATTGCAACAAATGGAGTACTTTTTTATGTCTTAATATTCTTAATTCAAATATAATGAATGGCCTATTGGAACTGCTTCAAATAAATATTTGAGTGCTCATTCACATAAGGTGTAGAGACAAAACTTCACGTGGTAGAAGAAAGCTAATTACAGTTTTGAAATCAGCTTGCTGATTTTAGTGTAAAACAGCTAAAAAATCGGAATCAACTAACACTGATATAAAAATTATTACTATTGTAATGTTTTATTTATTTATTTAAAACAGTTTTTATCGATCTACAGACCGAGAAAGAACGGTACAAATGGGAATACATTGAACAGACGAAAGTTGCAAAAAATATTTGCAGAACTAAGAAAAGAGAACACGATGAAAACAGATTAAAAATATTGGAAGAAAAATACTGGAGACAAGAAATAAGAAATTTCTACAAGGAAGTGAAATAAATAAATAAAGGACAGAGACCAAAACACCATACATCAAAGATGGAAACGGTAAAATGCTAGGAGGAAAAACCGAAATAATAAGAAGATGGAAAAGCCATTTGTAAGAGCTATTAAAAGTAAATGCAGAACTAGAAACAGACGAAAGAGAAGACGTTCCATTGAGAGAAGAAACCGTACCGAAGATGAAGAACCTACACTAGCAGAAATAGAAGAAATTATTCACAATATGAAAAATAATAATGCCCCAGGATCCAATAGTATTACAGCAGAAAACTTGAAATACGGAGGTATTGTATTAAAAAGAGAAATTACTAAGTTAATACAAGAGGTTTGGAGGATTGAACATATGCCAGAAGGGTGGAAAAAAGCAGTAATTCTACCGAAATACAAGAAAGGTGACATTTCACATTGCAACAATTACAGAGGAATAGCACTACTTGATAGCATGTACAAAGTACTAGCCACACTAATAAAAAGACGATTACAAACTTATACAGAAAAGATAACCGGCGAGTACCAGTGTGGATCTCGTAAGGCTAGAGGAACAACAGACCAAATTTTCTTACTGAAACAAGTATTATCACACTGTTACGAATACGAGATTCCTACATATATGCTGTTTATCGACTTTAAGGCAGCCTATGACACGTTAAACAGGACTAAGCTATTGAAAATCTTAAGAAAATACAAAATCCCAGAGAAGATATGCAAACTGGTGGAAATGACACTCAAGCAGACAAGAAATGTAGTAAGAGTAGAAGGGGAAGGATCAGAAGAAATTGATACAACCCAAGGACTGAGGCAAGGAGACCCCCTATCTTCCATGCTATTCAATATAGCATTAGAAGATGTTATAAGGAAGAGCAAAATCAACCGTCAGGGTACTTTACTGAATAAAAGCCACCAATGTTTGACATATGCAGATGACGTGGTTTTACTATCAAGGAAAAAAGAAGAACTGCTGAAAATAACAAAAGATCTAGTGACAGCAGCACAAGAAGTGGGGTTGGAGATAAATGAAGCAAAAAGCCAGTACATGAAACTAAGAAATAAAACAGTAACGGAAGAGCCTGAGATATTACGGCTAGAGCTACAGAACGATAACATAATACAAATTAAGGAAACCTAGAACTATATGTACCTAGGTGTCCTAATAAATGATAAATGTGAGGAAGTAGCAGAAATCGATCTTAGACTGGCCGAGGGCAATAGATGCGCTGGAGGATTACTCACAATCTTGAGATCAAAACAAGTCACACGAGCAGCAAAGAAAAGAATTTATAAAACAATATCAAGACCGACAGTGCTATACGGATGTGAAACATGGGTTATGAATAAGAAGCAGAAATCCAAACTCCAAATTTGGGAGAGGAAGATGTTAAGGAAAATTTGTGGCGTAAAAAAACAGAAGAAGGATGGGAGAGGCGCACAAATAAGGAGTTGTATGACATATACGATGACTCAATAATAGTTGAAGTAATCCAATCAAAAAGACTGCAGTGGTTAGGTCAATTAGAACGAATGGAACAGTCAAGAGATGTAAAAGAAGTAGCATGGAAAAGACCAGAGGGAAAGAAGAAGAGAGGTTGGCCCAGAAGAAAGTGGAAAGAAGCCGTAATGCAGGACGTCACGGAAAAGGGAATTCGGAACTGGAAAAGCGTAGCAAGAGATAGATACAGATGTAAAATTCTTACACAGCTATAGGCCCTAGCCTATATATATATATATATATATATATATATATATATATATATATATATATATATATATATATATACGTAAAAAACGCTAGTCTTTGCTGACCAGTTAGGAATAAAACTCAGAAATATTGGGGAATGCAGCAACAGGGAAAAAGAGAATTCTTTATTGGTTTTTATCCAAGCTTTCGAAAACGTTCGTTTTCATCATCAGGGACGGTCCAATGTGAAATTATTTTCCTTTATGTAAAACATGAGATTGAAGAACTCATCACATGGCATCAGTTAGGGAAAATTGACATTCAAATTAGCAACAATATTAACAACATTGAGGCTGTTATAGTATAATATAATAATAAAAACAATAAAAACACAAAACTTGCAGGAGATTAACGTCGTAAAATCATTTTTCATTTTATTTTACGTTTTCCACGTGGCTGGATATTGGAATAAATTGAGGTGTGTTATTTTTAGTTTTCCCAAATTACAACTTTGTAGATTGTGAGATTGATTATTTTCTCTCCTTGTTGTAGGGTTTTTATTTTTGGTTTCCTACTTCTACGTCATATATTCCCGTCTATTTTGGGATTCACTTTGATTATCGAGATTGGATTTTGTACTCGATTTCACACTTGGTTCGACCTGCTATATACTAGCAAACATTATTCCCGGCCGAGACGATCCCTGAAGATTTACCAGATATCTACTCCCGATTGTGACCTTGTGGACGTTTGGTTGGAACCCAAAGCGTGCCATCCAGCTAAGTATAACAGAGAATTTCGTTTTGCTGAATCACCTCTCAATAAAGACTTTATTATCGTTTTATGATTCTCATTATCACTCGTGATTATTAAGTGATTTTATATTAGTTATATCTACTAATATTAATTTATATATTAGTACGATTGAACATTTGCGGCTTGATTTGGGTTGGAATCCCACATCAAAGCATTGATAAGTGTGGTATTTACAATGTTTTAGATAATTATTCGGCTTGTGATACTTATAGATACAGGGTAGGTACATACATGTAAAGCTCGTATGATCATACCACGCTATAAATCCTACTAAATCGATTACTCTTTTGTTTTATACCTATAATATTTTTGTATTGGTAATTGATATTTGACTTATTTTCTTTTGTGTTTACTTGTAACAGGAGCTTTGTATTACCGATTTCCTTATTCGCAATAAACGATTGGCCTGTACTAGTTGGACTATTTACTTATACGTTAGTTGTGTACATATATTTTTCCGCGTTTTGGTTACTTCTATAACGTTTTTTTTACGATCGCCTTCAGCATTATAGTTTCTAAAATTCGGTGGCGCCTATTCACGGATTTGACTTAAATATATGACCAAGGAAACAATAATACAAAGAACCCCATATTATTCCCTGAGGTATAATTCTTAATTATTTTTCTCCAGATATAGTTTAATCACTGTAATTCTGTTATTTAGCACGGGTAATCATCGGCGATAACGCCTTATATCAGCAGCGATTATTTATTTATTTTTGTACTCCAGTATTTCTCAAAAGAATCTTGTTTGGTATTATTTTTTTCGGGACTATGAATAACGAGTAGACCTATGATATTATTCGGATAGTTTTTTTTGTATACTGTGAAAATTATATTTTAGTGTAGTCTTTGATAATTTTGTCACCTTATATTTTCTCTCAAGAACATTAGTAACAATCGACCTTTTGGGTAAAGGTTAATTACATAATGGTTAATATATCCACTGGTAACCTTAGCTAACCTTAATTATTCTTTAGTTAAGATTAGGGCACTCCTAATGACAGCTGAAGACCATAATAAGTTACCAGGTAGAAGAGGTACCGCGAATTGTGTTTGAGTTTCAGCGTCTTGCCAGCGGCTGGCATCTGAACTTCAAGTATATCTAATTGTCCAAATTTCTTTCGAAAGACGGTTGCCAACCCTCGTGCGTGTTTGTTATTGGCGCAGATGTTATGTGTCAGTGAGTACTCTTCCGGGAGCGTCAACAAATATTGTCTTTATTCTGTAGTGATTCCGTATCTAGCTTTCCCGGTACTTTCGTATGCGCCCAAAAATCCTTCGAAGGCTGGGTCAGACTCTTGTTGTAGGTGGTTCACCCCTTTCTCTTTGTCATTGTCTCCTTCGAATGGTGCTAGTGGGTTTTGGTGGACTGCTCTCGATTTTCCATTGGGGATCTTGTTTATACGATAGATAATGTCATTGATTATCTTCATGATTAAGTATGGACCTTCCCATGATTTGTGTAGTTCTGGAGAAAATCCTTTTCTCCTTGTCGGGTTGTGTAACCATACTTTGTCGCCTTCTTTGAAACCGCCTTCTGTGGCCTGCGTATCGAACCGTTCTTTCATTCTGTCTCTGGCAACTTGAAGATTCGTTCGAACCAATTCGTGCACATCGTCCATCCTTCTTTTCAATTCAATCACGTAATCTTCTCCTGCTAGATCTTCGCCAGGTCACAAGGAAGCCTCATTTTACGTCGAAATAGAATTTTATTTCACCCGTGGACTCATTTATAGCCGATGGATATGCCAACGCAAATAGGGGAAGGTGTCGGTCCCAATCTCTCTGACGGCTGGAAACTACATTGGACAGGTATTTTCCAATGGTCCTGTTCATTCTCTCGACCATTCCATCTGATTGTGGATGCAACGCTGTTCTCCTGGCCTTCTTCATCTCGGATGGTCCTAACTTCGTTATAACCCGAAGCCTTCGTTGCTGCTTCATATTCAAGAGCAGCTCTCAATGCGTCAACAAATGTTTTGGGATCGGCTAAACGAAGCGTCCTCAGCATATCGTGGTCACGTGAGCTATCAATAAGTGCCGGGATGCCCAGACATTCCATCATATTCTTCGGTGCTGATGGATAAGCAAATCGGACTAGTCGGGCAATATCCACTTCATACTATTGAAGGCATTCATCACGTTTCTACCTTCGGTTTTTCAGCTGGGATTGGTATACATTTTCTAGATGTTCGTGTCCAACCTTCTCTTGAGCTGTTCGAATTGATCCGTTTCTTCCAGAGGTATCCTCTGTAGACCATCTAAGGCATCTCCCCGAAACGCGATGGTTGAGTTTACTGCCTTCTCCCTATCGGACCAATTATTTACTCTAGCGGCTGCTTCAAACTATTTCATATAATTGGTCCACGACATTTTTCCATCGAACGTTGAGGCCTTGCCTATGTCTTCTAACTTAGGGTGTGTTTCTTGCTTGCAAGGTTTTGTTTGATTGGTCTTCTTTTTTTCAGCTGGCGTGTCTAGAGTTAGAATATATGTCATCATTATTTTTAACTTTTTGATTTTCTCGTCCATCGTTCTTCACTACTTGTATTTACTTGCATTTACTTGTATTAACTTGTATTAATTTGTATTAACTTGTATTAACTTGTATTAACTTGTATTAACTTGTATTAACTTTTATTAACTTTTATTAACTTGCATTAACTTGTATTAACTTGTATTAACTTGTATTAACTTGTATTAACTTGTAATAACTTGTATCAACTTGTATTAACTTGTATTAACTTGTAATAACTTGTATTAACTTGTATTACAACCAAGGTAGTTTGAATAAAAATGATGGTGTACTGGTTTATGTGAAAAGTAGCCTTAACTATACCACCAAAATAGAATGGCTAGGTGAAATTAAAGTTGTAACGGTGACAGTCATTGACAAAAATAAAAAAATTGAAATTAATGCGATTTACCGTTCACCAAATAGTGACCCAAAAATATTTAATCAAAATTTAATCACATTTTTGAACGATCGCAAAAGAAATCTCACTCGGGTAATAACTGGAGATATAAATATAAATCTGTTAAATAATAATATTGAAGTCGTTGATGGATATAAAAATATAATGAGTGCCTTCGGATACATTCCATATATAAATGAATATACAAGACTACCCTCGCAAACATGTTTAGATCATTTTTTTATAAATGATCCCCATTCATCAAATTGTAAATCATACATTTTCAAATACAACATAACAGACCATTGTCCAATAGCCCTTACGTTTGAACGAGAGCGGGAGAATACTCAATCAAGCAAATATAACTATAAATATTACATCGACTATAAAACACTTAGAAACAACTTAGCTTCAGAAAAATGGGAAAGGTTATATAAAGAAAAAAATATAGATACGGCAGCAAATAATTTTATAAATATATTAAAAAGTAACATCGAGAAGTGTACTAACAAAGTTGAAATAAAAAATAAACAAAAATTTAAACAAAAATGGATGACACAGTCACTAGCCAATCAAATATTGGAAAAAAATAAGTTATACAAGTTGTCTCTAAAACATCCTAAAGATACAGAATTGAAAAAACAATACAATAATAGTAAAAATAGTATTGCAAAATTAGTAAAAAACGCAAAAAAAGAATATTATCAGAATTACATTAATGAAAATCAAAATTCGTCAACATCTATGTGGAAATGCATTACTACTATATGTGGTAAAAAAAATCTAAGGAACCAATAGATTTAATTAAGTTGGATGAAAGAAACATTGATAATAAGAAAGAAATTGCAAATGCTTTTAATACTTTTTATAGTGAAATAGGAGAAAAACTTGCAAATAATATCCCAATAGTCCCAAACTTTACAGAAAACCTTGAACATGTTGAAAATTCCATATATCTTACTCCCACTACTGAAGATGAAATTTTAAATACAATTAAGCAATTCAAACCTAAAAAATCACCGGGCGAAGACAATATACATTCCGAAACATTGCAAAAAATTGATGTTAACATAGCAGCTCCATTAAACTATATCATAAACCATTGTTTCAGTACTGGACATTTTCCAAACATTTTTAAAAATGCCATAATAAAACCGCTACATAAAAGTGGAGAAAGGAGTGAAATGGGAAACTATAGACCTGTATCGTTGATATCGAATGTAAGCAAAATTATGGAGAAAATTATAAAATCAAGGTTATGTTCCTTTTTAAAGAGATACAATATCCTTTCAGACCATCAATATGGGTTTAGTGAGGGTAAATCTACTGAAGATGCTATCTACAATCTCACGTCTATTATTTACCAATCGATAGATCAAAATGTCCCCGTGGTGAGCTTTTGATACGGTATGTCACAAAATTCTTATGGAAAAATTATACAGATATGGAATACGGAGCAATGCGTACAACTTAATAAAAAGTTACCTATCCGATAGAGTTCAAATGGTCACCATAGATGAAACATTAAGTACGCGACAAAAAGTGACATGCGGTGTTCCCCAAGGTACTGTTTTGGGACCAGTTCTGTTTCTTCTATACGTTAACAGTATATTTTCTGTAAATCTTCAGGGTACAATAACCAGTTTTGCAGACGATACTGTAATTACATATACATCTGCTACATGGGTGGATCTGAAATGTAAAATAGAAAATGATTTTCAAAATTTAGAAAAATGGTTACAATATAATAAATTAACAATAAATTATAAAAAAACCAAATACCTACCGTTTTGTTCATACAAAACTGGACTACCACAATTAGGTCCAATAAATGTAGGGAATGATATTGCTATATGCGAGGGACACAACGTGAAGTGTCTGGGCATTCTAATAGATAGACACTTAAGATGGGACCTACACTGTAAAGAAGTCGTAAATAAAATTAGAGGTCACATACCAAAATTTAGAATTTTGCGAGATTTTCTAGATATTAAGAGTTTAAAATCAGTATATTTTGCTTTGGTGGAATCGATTTTGTCCTACGGTATATTGGGATGGGGAGGGGTGTATGACCAGTATCTGAACGGAGTACATGTAGTTCAAAAATGGGTATTAAGAATTATATACAGTAAAAATATTCTCTTCTCAACAGATAAATTGTATAATGAGTTACAAGTCAAAGATATTCGACAGCTCTACTTTCAAAAAATTCTATTATTTATTTATAAAGAAAGAGAAGTACTTACTTCATATAGCCACTGTTATAATACCAGACACCACGATGGTGTTATTCGGCCTAGGCGTGTGAAGACTGTTGGACAGAGAAATGCATATTACTTAGCACCGAGAATTTATGCAATGGTACCCAAACATTTAAAAACGATAAACAAATATAGTAAATATAAAAGGCAAATTAAGAAATGGATTACGGAAACGGATAGATCAATATTTTCTGATCTAATAAATTGTAAATAAAGACAATAATTCAACGAACCCGACACTAGAAAATTTTACCTTATACTCCCATTGCCGTATGGCGGAAAATTTAATTTTGTTGAAAAATCCCGAATATATCGCACACATTAATTTTAGTCAAAAATTCCCGAATATGTCGCACACACAAGTTCTAATATTAAGACAATATCGAACAATACGAAATGTAAAAATATTTAAATGGTATTTTACATCACAAAACAAGCAGCTTTATACACTGCTTCTGTGATTATTATATTTATTCATATATGTACTGTATATTTCAGTTGTTAAAATTTTACTTGAATAAATATTATTATTATTAACTTGTATTTACTTGTATTTACTTGTATTTACTTGTATTTACTTGTATTTACTTGTATTTACTTATATTTACTTGTTTACTGATTATTTCACGAGATCAATTTATCAACTAAACTTCTCCCGCTGGTCAGTCCTTTATATATTAGTGCTTTTTTTATTCCAGATCATTCTAGAATACGGTTCACACACAAACGGCATACCTGGAAGTCTCTAGATAAGGCTCGTCACAAAAACAATGTACCTCACTGGAAATTTCTAGATAAGAATAGTCGCAAAAAATACTGTTAAACAGTTCGAAGAAATCCCGGCGTATTCGTCAAAATTTTAACTCTCATACATAGCGTAGACAGAATCTGATTCAGGCACTACACCAGTGTGCGATTTCGTAACATTATTTATCAATGACATAACGAAACAGAAAGATTTGGGAAAGAAATGTTCCGTTTGCGGATGATACTATAGTTATGAGATTCAATTGGACCCTTAGATGCATTCTTTTTCGTGTTTTATCATTTAGTCTATTCATGTTATCTAATCTCTCTCTATTTCACTCTATATATATATATATATATATATATCTCTCTATCTCTCTCTCTACCTCTCTCTATCTCTCTTTATCTCTCACTATCTATCTCTATCTCTCTTTCTAACTTTATCTCTCTCTATATCTCTCTATCTCTCTCCCCAATCGAAAGCTTTAATTTTAAACATTTTACAAACAGTCTGTCTGTTTGTTGTTCTTGTTGATTTGCATGATTTAAAAATGCCATTTCGATAAATTGCAGATAAAGTAATTCATTTGTATATGAAATCGCTACACCTTTTAATGCCCAGTTCGTAATGCACCTAAATTACGAATCAGATAAACAAAGGCAACTTCATTATGTTCTCATAAATATTTGATAGAAATATTGTTAATGGGCATGGTAATATTCCCTTTGTGTATCAACTTACCGCTTAATACCAATAAAAACAATATAACTAAACGTTAATGTGAGGGTAACAGGCGAAGATTGAGCTACGAGAACAGAGGCGTACGACGTACATTTATTAAGAGAATCATTATCTCTTATTATAGGTTTGTCTTAGATTTTTACAAAACATTCTGACATTTCTATCTAGGTAACTCAAAAAGATAGAATACATCTAATAGACAACTTTTCTCAAAATGTGTTGTAGCTTTGTGCTAGTTTGTCATTGTTTTATCGGTGGAGTACTTGAATATGGATGTCTGCAGTTTACGGACATTGGATTTTCCATTCCTATTCAGTTTCTATTCATTTATTTCACCCACACTATATTTTTTCACTTTTTCATTATTCCCTATTTTCTCAACGTTTTTCTCAAAACTGTTTAATAATAGCACAATAAATATATTGCGACCTCATAGTCTTCTACATAACTTTTAGCTTCTGTAATTGTGATAGTGACCACGTCTTTAAATTTATATAGTCTCACAGAGCTATCTCTATTTTTTCTTTTGTCAATAAGCAACGAATGGATACCAAAGCATTTATTCAATCCCTATTTTCCAGTTACAGACAAGTCCTTATGGACTGGGGTGCTGCTGCAAAGATTCATATTTCACCAACTATCATATTGCAAATGATGATATTGAAAATCATTTATGGTGAAACAGCTAAATACTCGTCAAATTTATTATGTGAAGAGGCGAAGGTATAGTTGACGTAAAACATATAGTGTGGCAATGTGATCGTATATCCCCTTTAAGTTATGTTACGGAGCTAGACTCTGAAAGGTATTAATATTTTGTTTACTTTCACCAATACCTATATTGTATTTGATGTTACACTATAGAGTGTCCATGTTGTTCCCCAATACTCTCTTGGGCGTATAATTTCTTTGTTTGTAAAATTTCAATCAGTTGTTGTTTTTTTATAATAATCTTAAAAGAACAAATTCCTGAGAAAAACAGTACTTATTTGCTTAGTTGCTTATTTCTGATGGACACCTGCTTGAGATGTATATGTTTAGTCACAGTAAACTCAATAGATTTGATCAAAACTACAATTAAATGATTTTTTATGAATTGTGAAAGCTATTGATTTCATAAAAATACTGTCATTGTAATTGTGCTGAATAAAATTATGTAATATTGCGTTTTAATTCTAGGTATTATTGTGTAATATACAAACAATTCAACTTTTGTTTGAGTATAGATATTTTAGGTACAATCACATAAGACATGTTTTAAAATTATCAAATTGAACTATACTTTCGCAAGCTCAGCCATTATTGGTTTTAATAGGTTCTAAATATAGTTTATTTAGACTATATAGCTCCTGTGAACGTATGATTGTAATTATATTATTGAAATATACTATATAATTGTTATTTATATATTTTCTCTAGATTTGGCGGTTAAATGTGTGAGTACATTTCTTAACTAGTCATCAAATTGACTCACCCTAGCATATTTCATATTATGTGGGCAGTTCTCATGAATGCAATTTGTTGCACCTCATACAAGGATGGTTTACCCTTATCTTAAACAATAATAATGGCTACCACTCTGGATTTTGTATCCCACATTCGTCTTATCTCGATTTATAGATCTTTAAACTTGCTCATTTTTTCATTTTCTTTGGTCACTGTATTGCTGTCAACTGGAACAGACACTTCGATCAAATGACATGTATTTATGTTCTTATCATTTAGTACTATGTCTGGTCTGTTTGCCAGTATTCTACTATCAATAATTACTCCCACATATCACATAACATCGATGTTACTGTTGCTTAGGATTTTTCTGGACCATGATTATGATACTTTTCTGCTATATGCAATACTATTGCGTTTCATATAGACCTATGGATGTATGGAGCAACCTTATTATGTCTGTTTGTGAGTTCAGTTGGAGTTAGAGTCGCACAATAGGTTATTAAGTTACAATATGTTCATCTGCCTTACCACAGAGCCTATATTTACTCTCTAACAATTGTTTTAGTATGCGCTATCTAGTAGCAACATCCTTAGTTGCTATAATCAAGCTTTCAGTTTCACCTTTAAGTCTAGAGCTACCTGATCAAGCTATATTTCCCACCTTATTAACTGTTGGCTTGTTGAGAATTCTGCAAAATTGTCCATGTAGTTGGTTTTGTTACATATTTAATCGATTTTGTATTCCTCAGAGCATTTCTAGGATAAGATACTTTTCTCTGATTTTTGCTGACCTTTATTATTATTATTATTATTTTCCGTTTCCTCCCTTGCCGGGTTGCTCCACAACGTGGGATTCATGATCATACACGTTGCTTGAAACTTGCGATTCTTCTAGCAGGATTTCGCAGTCACATATTTTCAGGTAAGTTTAGAGTTTTTCTGACAATTCTACACATTTCCAGTACGACAGATCTCTGCATTTAGGGGAACACTTCTTTATGATTTATTTTCAACGTTTCGATGTATTTTTTTAAGTTCTTCGTTACTAATCCGGTTGCAGAGATGACTATCGGTAGAACTTCGACTTTTTTTAAATTATTAGTAACTTTGAATTCTGCGGCCAGTTCGAAATATTTATTAACCTTTTCTCTTTCTGCTTTATTCAGGTTGTGTACGTTCGTATGGGCAACATCTACGAAGTATCCAATCTTGTCCTGTTTGTTAATAAGCACGATATCTGATCGATTGCTCGCCACAGTTTTGTCAGTTTGTATTGTTGTGTCCCAGTATAGACGGAAAGTATTATTTTCAAGGACAAGAAAAGGGACATATTTGTAATAACATTCTTTTTGTTCTTTCAGGTTGCAGAGTATTGCCAGTTCTTGATGGATTATATTCGCCGTCAAATTATGGCGTTGGAGATATTCCGTTGGAGCAAGGTAACTGCATCCTGAGATAATGTGCTCTATTGTTTCCACATGTCTATTACACAGTCTGCACAGATCGTTATCCAGCTGTACTCCATGTACAAATTTAACATGACTTTTGGTCGCAATTACGTTGTCTTGTATTGCTACCATGAATCCTTCTGTTTCCTTGAATAATTGTCCACTCCGAAGCCACTCCGTTGAACAATTAAGATCAGCTTCATTCAGTTTATTGGGAAATCTGCCGTATAATGGTTTTGACAGCCAAGCAGTTTTTCGTTCAGCCAAAGTTGGTACTTATTATTATTATTATTATTATTATTATTATTATTATTATTATTATTATTATTATTATTATTATTATCTATTATTATTATTATTATCATTATTATTATTATTATTATTATTATTATTATAATTATTATGCTTCAAAAGGCGGGTTACGTTTAGTTTCGGATATGACGGCAGTGATAGGACTGCAAGCCATATCAAAACATTTCCATGCTTTTGGTGTGTTGATCGACTTTATTGGTTGAGGAATTTTCGAACTATTGTTGCTGTTTTTTATAAAATTGCTTTCTGTATATTTTTATGGATATGTGGTTCGATATTTAAAGTAGTGATGTATTTTTGAAAATTTTTTGTCGTTATTCCTGTCGCCGATATTATTATTGGTACTATTTATTATTATTATTATTATTATTTTTATTATTATTATTATTATTATTATTATTATACTGGTACTTAAGGTACCTTAAAGTTATTGTATTCTCCAATGTTGAGTATTATGCTCACATTCTAAGGAAGTAGCCTCAATTATCATTATCAGGAAAGTACACAACATGGAGCAGATATGACCAAAACATCAGTCAAAAGTATCTAATCTAATTCCAACTGTAAAATATTTTTGAATACAGCTACTTATTTCAATCCCTAACCTTCACTGTCAAACATTTGTTGTCAAGGTATTTTATATTACGTAAAATTTCCAATGGTAATAATGTTTTTTATTCTCCCACGTACCCCCATTCCAAAACCGATTAATTTAACAAAATTTCTGTAGACATTATAAATGGTGCTTCTGATATCCAGCTTCTCTGTATATGTTAATGTATCTGTTTTTGTCTGCGACACCAAATCAAGTTTTATAAGTAATAGATAATAAATTTCTTTTTCTGTTTCTACTTGTTTCCTTATAAACGTTGATCTCTAGATTATTCGATATTAATTTTTCTTGAATTAGATAGCCTGATTTTCTGTTCTTCTTTTTATCATCAAGACGTAAACGTTTTTTGCTTGCATCTCTGGTACTACGACCTATATTTCACCGGCTTCTTCATAGCGTAATTGAAAGGTGAAATAATGATAACTTTCCATAGATAAACAATTGAAAAAGATTATATTTACAAAATAAGTGTTTAGCCAATAACTGTAATTCTTGTAATAAGTAGCTAATATTTTCTAAACACAAAAATCAAAACATGGTTTTCATCTTCTAATAGATTCAAAATATGGAGGAAAGAAAGAGAGGAGGTGGCAGCACGCATGGGTGTACTCCCAGGAACCGATGAATTATTGGAAATCGTTATAGTTACCCTGAAAAGTGGTACCTGAAATGTGCATCCATATGTAATATAATTGAGAGAATAGGTATTTGTATGCCAAGAACTGAAAGTGCTACTTTGTTGGACGAGTCTGACAATTGTGAAACGAGTGAAGCGACGCGAGCAACAGACGACTCCAACAAAGTAGTATTTCAGCCGCGGCGTACACAACATTTTTTAGACGACGTATAAGATCCAAAAGATCAGGTGACGTGCATTCGAATAACTCTGCATCGCTGATGTTTTCTTTTTCATAATCATTCATTATTATTAATTAATTTAGACAAAACTTCGGACGAAAAAAATAATTTCTGAAAATTAAAAATTTAAGGTTATGCAAAATCATCGAAGTGAAACTGTCAACTGTCAACATTGAAGTGGCTAGAGTCACATTTAAGGAAGTTGAAGTTGTCTACTTCAGAGCGTCCCGAAAGTGTTTTGCAGTACGGAACTATTACTTTCACTACTTGGAACACTCAAAACGCAACTTTCGGTATGTAAATGAATACAGAACGAGCAACTTTCAGATGGCGTCGTCTAGAAAATAAATGGAAAATAGAGCCAGGACGGAGGAAACCTAAGAACATTTCACGGCTACTTCTGAAGTTATGCGCAACGCCTTTTTCCGGGGGTAGACCGGTATCACACGAGGTGGGGTTTAGTGGGTGCGAGCCCCACACAATACCCGACAGCGTATTTCGAAAACCGTCCTCATTTGGTCTCCTGCACAGTGCCGAAATCGGAACGCATTAATCGAATCAAAATGTGCATGAAAAATGTACTTGAATCATTAACTCGAGGCGACGTATTAAAGACGCATTTCTTGCGAGATTTGCGACAAATGCGAAAGTAAATCCGTCTACATTGCGCCATCGTCCGCCATTTCGTCCATCGTCCATGCTTGTGCTCGGCGTTGTTTTGTTTATCTAGGAGTAGCATGTGGCGCGCTCAAAAAACTAAACATACAGTTAAATATACCTATTGTTTGAAGTAAACACAATAAATTAAGAACAATATAATAGCTTTATAAGCTCCGTAGTTCCCTATTTTTCTCTGTTGCATGTGCAATAGGAAGAAGAAGAGCAGTTTAAAATGACATTACAGTGTAAATTAGTGCGGAGTGAAAGCTTCGACGATAAATGCGAAATATTCATAAAAAACTTTTCTGACAAAACAAAAACTAACTGGATTATGAAAAAGCGTGTTTCCAAAAGTGTTCGATTTGAGCTTTTTAAACGATTTGTCTGTCAGCATTCTGCCCGAAATAAAACAATGGATAAACGTATATGTGCTCTACGCAATTACAACTGTATTACCATTAAGTTTTTGAAGGAAACAGTACATACGAAGAAAACATCTGCTCTATTGAGAAAAAAGGTTGAATGTACGTATTGTTATAAATTTTCACCATTCACACAAGCTACAAGTGGCTCAAGCTTACAATTTACTGCGCTGTAGTGAAGAAACGAAGTCTTAATTTATTACCTATTTTGAGCCAACAATGACACCCGCCTCCGCAAAAACATTCCACGAAATGCACGTGGCTCAATCTATAGAAAAATACATTTTTATACATCTAGCAGATGCCCAGATAAATCCGACAGACGCCCAAGTGAATGATTTGTATAAAAAGTGGAGATTTCAAGACTATAGAAACAGAGATACAACTAGTGCATTTGAAATATTAAAAAAAAGGTAGCTGATGTTGGTGATCTTGGAGAGCTGTATTTGTTGTGAAATTCGAATATCGTCGTAGTTATTACGCTAATTATGAGAAGAGTGTTTTCAGCCGAATTAACAAAAGACATCATATTTATTGATTCAAGTGGATCGTGCGATAAGAGCAAGACATGTGTGACTTTTATTTTTGATCCCACTAAAGTAGGGGTAGTTCCAGTGGCAGTGGCATTACATACTAGCCAAAGCGAGGTCAATTATTCGCTAGTATTCCAAGCAGCTAAGGAAAGCTTGGAAAAGTTAGGTAATACCTCATTTGAACTCAAAGTGATAATGACAGATGATTCCTCCGCTGAATGAGACGCTCTTTAAGCTGTGTTATTGTTATATATTTTCCACGTGACACAAGCCTTGTGGCGTTGGCTATGGTCGAAAAGATGCACGTAAATTAATTTCGAGATGTAATATACGCTAAAACGGTACAAGATGCAACCGATTTTATGAAACATATTTTGTCACACGAGATAGTGAGCTCCAATGAGAAAATAGAGTTACATCTTCAACATTTATGGAAACGCCGCGAAGAATGATCATTAGCATTTTGAACTCAGCTTTCAAACAAAGGTCATAACACAAATAATTACTGTGATGCATACATTCGTATATTCAAAGATGTTGTGCTTCGGCGGTGTAAAGCATCTAATATGTGTGCATTAGTGGAACAAGAACATTTGAACTCTACCACAAAAAGGTAAATTAATGTTGCTAATTCAAGATTAAGTAGAATGACTCTAGCTTACGAAGAATTTTGTGAGAAAACCTAAAATATTCGGGAAGTTTTGAAAATCAATGACGATGTTTTCCATGTCAAAAGTGAAAAAGGACATGAGTACGATACAATCCATTGTATATATGCTACGTGTTCTTGTCCAAGTGGAACGAGCAGCCGTTTCTGCAAGCACATGTGTGCTTTAGAAGGTAAATACGGCGTTATTTTTGAAACTTCATGATTGTTAAGTGAGTTCGATCGAAAAGAAATAGCGCAGCTAGCTCTAGGAAATGATAGTCCGCCTCCATTTCTCAATGAAATGTCCGAGAAAAGCAGTATTCCAAATGAAATTTCTTCGGGCCTTAATGAAGAAACCGTAGAAGGTTATAATCCCGATATTCCTATTGGAAATCTCCAGTCTTCATTTTTTACTAGTAGTATCGATCCAAAAGCAAAAATCGAATATATTGACAATGTGAATAAAATAAATGAACAGTTTGAACGCATAATTACAGTTCTTAGAAAAGATATAAATGAAGAGAATATGAACAACATTTCCAAGTTTTTTGAAAATCTGCAAACACCTGCACAACTTTTGACGTTCATTTCTGATAAAAAGCACAACGACGAGCCCGCAAAATAAAAGTACAGCCTACTACTATTGCCTGAAAAAAGAAATAGAAATATTACAGGAAGAAGGGTGCAATCTGGCCGACCAACAAATATTGAGATAAAAACTATAAAACGATCACATAACATGTCAATAAATATTGATTTAAATCAACTGCCAGCAAAAACACATTAGATAATATTTAAACACTGTAACGTTTTTATTTCCCCTATATTTCGCCCTGCGAAATCGAATAATTTCTAAACCCGGTGCGGCCCTGGCGTAATAATATTTTCTTCGGACTGTGTAGAAGATCGTTTCATATGACCAATACAAAAATTTAGTAACAATATATCTCTGGACGCCGAGAAGGTTTGTTACGGCTCAATCTTGACTTTCAATTGAACAAAGGGATGATTGGATGTACAAAAGTTTTAATATCGCCTCTTAAAATAGGTGCGATGTGTACACAGTAGTTCAAAAAAAAAGGCTGTTTATCCTCAAAATCTCGTCACGAGAGGCAGTCAGCGACTGATTCTTAACCGAAGAAGTTGAAAAGTTCTTGGGGTGTCAGCGTGAATTATCGTATCGTTAGTTAGTGCCGCAATGGAGATTGAGTCTACGAATATTACTTGAGCGAAGCAGTGGTTGTTTTCTTAGTTATTAAGATTAAGTTATCGTATCGTACCAAAGTTTCGATATTTCCTGTGCTCAGTCGTCGAATTAAAATTACCGGAGTATCTGTTTATTGTGTTTATCACCGACATCAAGTTACCGAAGAATACCGAGTGTCTGTGATTTGTTCCATCACGCGGTGAGGGTGGATTACTTATTACAAGTACCTACTATACTGAATTTTTAAATCGACCCAATCGAGAAACCACGCCTCCGGCGTTGATGCAAGTGTCTTCACCTGAATAGTATTGTAGTGATTGGCTGGAGACTGTTGGACTCAGGTATCGTAAATAATTATTTTGTATCTCTCCTACCTGGAGTAAGTCGCACATTTCCTTAGACGATGGTGAAAAGACTGATTTAGTGTCACGCCGTTTCTTTAGCGAAAGAGCCATACGGTATCAGAACTATTTTATTATGATAACGAGTTTATTTATTACTTATATTGCCATTGTTTTAGAGAACTTTTGTTTATGCTTTATAGAATAACCGTTAAGAAATTCGGCGTGCACGTCAAATCTAGATTAAATTATTTTCCGATCACTTATATTGACGTTACTTTCACAAAGCATATGTTTTTTTGTTTTCTAGTAATTCAGTAATATAATATCCTACATTTTTTTTTTTTGAATAAACGGAAAGTAATTAATTTCGTTAATAAACTAATTTTATAGTTCGCAAACTATATGCGACATTTATCGTTTGTGTATTTATATGATTTTGATTTGTATATTTCTTGTTCCTTGGAGACGGTTTATTCCTCGAACAATTTCCGTTTAGTGTTGAGTGATACTTTGTTTTATTGTTTTCATGTATATATTAGTTTTTGAACGTTTCTAAGATTTTGTATCTTATTGTTGCTGTCTGTTGTTGGTACTTATGCATCTACCCATATTGTACATTTTTTTATGTTCTGTTCACTGAAGCTGGTCAAACATGTTAACAAACTGGTTAACATAATAAACCGCGTTTTAATGAGTACTTCCCTATCCTCCACATTACACATTACCGTAAATAACTCACCTACATTATTATAATTGACTCTATAAAGAACGTATTATTATTAATTGATATTGTATTATATGACTAGTCTTTGTCGTAATTATGTTTTCCATTTAATATCATACCTACAGACAGTCGTACCTGAAGGTACAGCTATGCCTGCAAATACAAGCGACCAGAAGATGTGATTTCCATTGTATACCGGCGTTGTACAGGGTTGCGTAGGCAAATCAGAGAATAAAGATATGAATTATAATGTAAATCGATTTTAAATTCTGGAGTTTCAGTTGTCCACCCTGTAAAGGTTCTGCATGGTAAATTAGGTTTTATTTACTCTCTGTCTATTTCAAACAGACTATAATACCCTGAATTTTAACTAACATTTCGATTTCTTATTTCATAATATTGGCCATTTAACATCTGGCTTCTATAATTAGGCAATATACTGCTAAAAAATATATGATTACCAAGGAAATAACAAATTCATAAATCTTTCTACGAGTACATATTGATGACATTTCCAATCTGATACTTTTCATTTATAGAAATAATATTAGCACGCTACTGTTTATCATACAATTCGACCTGTTTAAACATCCCTGCACTTAAAAGGCTTAACGGGTTAACCGCATTATCCTCGAATCTGAGCAACAACATGAAATTATTCCCATTTGTCTCCTAGTTCCCCTTACCCGTTTTCCTTTCTACTCCTGTATATTTTATGAACGCAGAGCAAGTTATAATGAGGTTCTGTTTGAAGCTATTTGCTTCAAAACAAATGGTGAATAAGGAGGACAGGAAACAGACGGATAATGTCATAGTACAATCAATATATCTAGTTATTTTATATTTTATTGAAAATTTTACACTCAACATTTTCGACCAAATAAAAACCTGCATTTTGTAGGGTTACCATGATAACTAAACAAAATTCAGGAAATTTTTCTCCTCCTTGGGGTAAGGAGAATGAAATTGCTGGACATTTTTTAACGTTTATAGGTTAAAAAGTTCCTTGTAAGAAAATATATTTCTACCTTTAGTTAAATTATTTTTTCAAAAATGAGGTAATATCGACTTATTTTTGACTATTTTATCGTTTAATTATATTTTATTTAATCTAATAATATTAAGCTAGCAAATTTTAAAATTACCTAATAGTACTTCGGATTCCTTGCAAGAAAATATATTTCTACCAACTTTAGTAAAATGAATTTGTAAGAAACTGAGAAATTGAGCTACTATTGACTTATTTTTTATTATTTTGTGTAACTGAAGTAGGTTAACTTGGTGTAGAATTTTTTCACCAAATACCACAGGAAATTTTTTAACCTCTAGCGGTGTTACTTACTAGTCAATATTTTCGTTAGACTAATTTGTGAATACATTGAAGAAAAGAAACTTCATCGAATGAAAAGGTAATAATATATAATATTAACAATCAAAGCTCTATCCGTATCTTATTTAGAATGTTAGATAAGTCATTGTTATCGTCCACGAATTAGGAAACTTCTCATAGTCACCAATATTTTATGTCTTTTGGTCTGGTCTAACTAAATTTCTTGGTTCTATTCGTATTTTGATTGATTTTGCCCATTAACTAATTTTTTGTTGGTATATGAAGTATATTTTTTAACGTCCATATAATCTTGCAATATGTTGAATTAGTCAAAAAATATCCACTGCGTTACATTCCGAAAGTAAGTTCCTTGTTTAAGCTCTTCACGTAAAGTTAGAGGAAGTGACGCTACATTTCCTTTAAAAAACCACGAGTCACGTCTAATGCCATGTCACGTTCATATCAACTTCTTACACATTTCATGTGTGAAGTTATGGGTAACAGATGATATTTGACACAACACATGTGACATATGACATGAACGTGACGTTTAACTTGTTTAATTGAATAATAGACAAAAGTGACTACTCTCTAGAAAGAGACAAGGGAACTGTGCTGCTAATGCTGTCTCTTTTCTGCAAACCTGCAATAACAAATGCCAGTGACCTGGACCAATCTGAATACTAGAAATAGACAACTACTGGCCACACATTCGCTTTATCTCTCTAGTACTTTTCGGTCTGTATTCACTGCACAACTGAATAGGGAGCGCTGAGTTCATTCTATATGTCTTTGAATTATATACATATCACGTCAAATGCCTGTCACGTTCTTATCAACTTTTTACACACTTCATGTATCAATTTATACGTGACAGGTGATATTTGACAATACATGAGACGATGACTTATGAGCGTGACGTTTAAGTCGTATATGACTTGATTCCATAGAACACTTCCGTTGCAGTAGACGATCTAATTGTATATGCTGATTTAATTTGGTGTTGCTCTACTTGAAGAAGATTTGTAGTATATAGCAGACATCAATACTAGTGGCTTAGTTCTCCTTTATCTGTGGCACCACGCTACTAAAGCCATCAGTTTGTTCGATTGTCAATTACATAAATTCGGCGCTATGACAAGTATTTTTAAACCAATATGGCAGAGAATGTGATTTCTAATTTTTCGCTTGAGTAATCATATTGTTACGAAATCGCAAACTGGTGTAGTCCCTGAAACTGACTGCGTCTGACGTTATATATGAAAGTTTAAATTTTGGCGCACGCGCACAGATCTCTTAGGATTATGGAAATTCAAGGTCATGCCATTCGGGCTCTGTAATGCGCCCGCGACATTTGAAAGACTCATGGAAAATGTCTTGCGAGGGTTATCTTGGAAGACGTGCCTGGTCTATTTGGACGACATCGAAGTACTGGGGAAGTCATTTGACGAACACCTGAAGAATTTGAAAGATGTATTCAAACGACTCCAAGCTGCCCAGCTTATGTTAAAACCGAAGAAATGTCAGCTACTCCAAAACCCTGTCAACTATCTAGGTCATATAGTGTGCAATGAAGGAGTTGCGGTGGATCCAGAAAAAAATTCTGCTATCCAATAATGGCCACAACCAATCGACAAACATCAAATTAGGAGTTTCCTTGGACTTTGCACATATAATAGAAGATTTATCAGCAAGTTTGGAGACATATTTGAAGAGTGCTGATATAATTCAAAGTCCTCAACAAATTAGAACGGAACCACTGCGTCGCAAGAAGAGAAATTTTGGCGGTAGTGAAGTCCGTGCAACACTTTTACCAGTATCTCTATGGAAGGAAGTCCTTAATCCGGACTGATGACGCAGCACTCAAATGGTTAATGCAGATCGCTAGATGTATTGAACGACTTCCAGAGTACGATTTCAATATCGAACAGCGAGCTGGTGTGAGTCACCGAAATACCAACTCCCTGTCTAGACGGCCGTGCTCATCAGACTGTTCCCATTGCGATAAGCCGGAATCTCAGGAAGACGAAGTTTCAAGAACTACAGTAGTCAACGAAGAATGGTCCCCCGCCGGGATCAGAGAGGATCAGCAGAATGATCCTCACCTAAAAATGATTCGGCAATGAAAGGAAAAAAATCAGCGACCTACCTGGCAAGAAGTTTCAAGATTTTCACCGACCCTCAAGGCAGATTGGGCTCACTGGGACTCCCTTGTACTGGAAGGAGGGATGTTGAAGAGTCCTTAAGAACGATGGTGGTTTCGACATGAGAAGACAGATAGTTATCCAGAGAACGAGAGTAGCAGAGGTACTGAGAAAATTACACGACAGACTATCGGGAGGTCATCTGGAAGTGAAGAAAGCCTTTCAAGGAGTCCGTGAGAGGTTTTATTGGATGAACAGCTCCGATGATGTAAAGGACTGGTGTAAGAAATGTACGACTTGTGCCACGAGTCATGGACCACATCGCAAGAAATAGCACGCATGAAACAATATAATATTGGAATCCCTTTTGAAAGGATTGTTTTAGACATCGCTGGACCATTTCCTACGACAGAAAATGGTGGTATATACATCCTGGTAGTAATGGATTATTTCACAAAGTTGGTGAAAATTTACGCGATTCCGAATCAAGAGGCCACAACTGTTGCGTATGTATTGGTGAAAGATGTATTTCAGGAAATTTGTGACAAGCTGGGAATGAAGAAGACAAGGACAACAGCGTTGCATTCACAGCCAGATGGAGTGGTCGAAATAAGGAACAGAACCATTGGAAAATATCTGTCCAATGTAGTTTCCAGCCATCAGAGAGATTGGGACCAGTATCTCTCCCTATTTGCGTTGGCTTATCGATCTACCATAAATGAGTCCACGGGTAACACACCTGCGAAAATTTCATTTGGACGTGAAATGAGGCTTACTTGTGACCTGGAATTTGGTTATTGGCCTGGCGAAGATCTAGTAGGAGAAGATTACGTAATCCGATTGAAAAAAAAGATGGACGATGACCACGAATTGGTTCGAACGAATCTTCAAGTTGCCAGCGACAGAATAAAAAAAACGGTACGATACCCAGGACACACAAGGCAGTTTCAAAGAAGGTGACAAAGTATGGTTACACAATCCGACAAGGAGGAAAGGATTTCCTCCAAAACTACAGATATCATGGGAAAGCCCGTAATACATGAAAAACCAGATCAACGAGGTCATCTATCGCATAAGCAAGATCCCCAATGGTAAACCGAAAGGATTTCACCAAAACCAATTAGCGCAATTTGAAGGAGAACATGCCAACGAGGAAGGGAGTGAACCTTATCCGAGAAGAGCCTGACCCTGCATTCGAAGAATTTATGGGCGCATATGGAGGTACCGGGAAAGCTAGATATGGAGTCAAATATAAGATTTGTTTACGCTCCCGGAAGAGTATTGACTGGCACATAACATCTCCACAAGTAACAAATACGCACGAGGGTTGGCAACCGTCTTTCGAAAGAAGTTTGAGCAACTAGAAAAACTTCATGATTCGATTCCAGCTACTGACAAAGCACAGAGACTCAAACGCAATTCGCGGTACGTCTTCTACCTGGTAACTAGAAACGAATTTCAAGTTCGATCCACCTACCGGATTGTGTGGGAAGCGCTACGAAGACTTCGATTACATGTGCTGGAATTCTATGTAAATAAAATAGCAATGCCTACGATAGAGAGCAACCGGTTGGATTGGCGATTCATCAGGAACACGATAGAGGAGATTTCCCAAGATGCCGAGGTCCACATATTAATTTGCAATTAATTTGCAGCTACACCCCTCGTCATCGGTACTCGATAAAGACGGTGCCTTGTCATTTCTATACGACCGAAAACTGTAGAAATCGGTCCAGTTGCCGATTCAAACATCCAGTCTCGGCTACTCAGAAGTTAACGGAGGAACTCCCTTTTAAGGAGGGGGTAATGTTACGAAACCGCACACTGATGTTGTCCCTGAATCCAACTCTGTCTAATACTATATATGCAGATGAAACGGCTGAACATATATTATGCCATTGCGGAGTACTTGTTCGCCAACGCCACAGGTACCTGGAACGGTTGTTTTTGAGACCTGACCAGGTAACAAAAATAGCTCCCAATGGGATAATAGGCTTCCTTAGAAGCCTTGATCTCTGGGACAAAAAAATAGATGGAGGGTATACACAAAAGATATTTTCAGGTCGCAGCTATAGGCCAATCGACCCCTTTGTAATCTACAATCTACAATACTATATATGGAAGTAAAAATTTTGGCGAATCGCACTGAATAAAAGGACTATTTATCATATTTTGCGATTGTTTTTATAAAGATATCCAGGAAGGTCGATTGTTTGTTGGGAGCCACGATCGAGAAGTTTCCAGAATAGAAGGCATTATATAAAGACTATCTACCAGCGACGAGAGTTAGTCTACAATTTGGTCTCGTGAGATGAACAGTGAACAAGTGAATATAAAAGTGAACTTAGTTAAAACGTGAATAGTGCATTAGTGTATTTAATATAAATTAGAAATTAGGTGCGTACATAAATTAAGAATAATTGACTAGTTAAGTGTACAAATAATTTACGTAAGTAGATGTACCGTGTGTATAAATTTGTCCCACACGTTGTGTATTTACATAAATAAGAAAAACATTACAATATTACGAATGAAAATATTTGGTGACATTGTATCATTTGCTTGAAATTTAGTTGCATTTTCAAAAAAAATCATCCTGCTTCTCTTTTTCTCTTCATCACATAAAATCGTGATTATTTCTCCTCCACTTATTCGAGTTGTACTGGACTATAAACAGCCTCAGTATCTAGGAGCCAGCAAGAAGAGGACTGACATTGCTCTGAGGAGTAATAGGTAACCCAATTACATAGTGGTGCATTAAACGTCATGAATATCTCATGAAGGTTCGAGTCACAAGTGAGGCAATCTAAGTTACTGGATTCAGAGAAATCCTTTGTATGTCACATAGTTAACAGAAAATTAGATACGAATATAATTAGTACTGACGAATTGCAGCACAAGGGAGTTCAATCAGAGCTGCCGCTCTCTATAGTTAACAATGATTGTATAGGGTGGTGGACAAATATTATTACGTTTTTTTAAACAATGCTATGCCCTTGAGTGAAATGGAATTGTTTGCTTTTGCTATTAAAAAGATAGCCATGTTTAACGATATCAAAATGTATTAATTTACTTCTTCTTCTTCCCCTTTTTCCATTTTCAACCTATTACTCTCAATTTCTTTCTGATTCTCTTTCTTCGTTTTTTATTTAATTTAAGAGAAGAGAAAGTATTTGGAAAACTTCTGCAGCTACTAAAAATTTTCAATTAAGAGTACCTTTTATGAAGGAAATTTAGTGAAGAAAATGTCATCGCCTCAAAATACAGCATATGCCACAATAAAACTTTACGAACCCCCTGGTATCAAGGTATAGTCTTATTAGAATTTGACAAAAATGATACTGTGGATGTGTTTCAAGTGGACGAAAAACAGTTTGAACTTCGAAATGGTGTAGGTACATGTGAAGGACTTTTCTCCTTGAATGTAAACGTATCTGCTTGCTTCATTGACTACCTCAAAGTATTCGACTTTGTGAAACACGAGAAACTAATTGAAACCCTAACAGTTGATGTACCCAGCACATGACTTCACCTTATGTAACGAGCCTGTTAGTTTTCACCCAACCTTTTTTATTGTAATACTTGAAAACAATATTTTTTAATTTCTTTAATAACAAAAATTTCATAAAACTGAACAAAACAATGGATTGCTCGTATTAAAATACATTGTACTGCATGATTTTTCCATACATTAATTGTGAACCAAAATTCACATTTTTTTTATCAGGCCTGCATGCTTCAATGAAAAATTTCTTCTTACGAAACTATGTTATATATCTATTCCTTTCTTACGCCTTTCGATAGAGGAAAGACGCATCTCAGTTACTTAATTTATTTGAATTCTTTCATTTTCTATTTGTAGACAATATACTGGAGGAGAAATTCTTGTCAGATGCACAAAGAACATCAAAACGAAGGTCTTTGCAAAAAGTCAGCTTGTTCGACCTCATTCTGCAGAGTCTTTTCACATTTTTTGGTATCAAACTGTAGGAAGGCCTATACTCCTAACGCTGATGTTTCTGTTGACGATAAACTTGTGACCTTTCGTGATCGTGTTCGTTCAGGGTTTATATGAAATACAAACCAGATAAATATGGCATAAAAGTTTGGGTTGTGTGTAATTTAACCAATTCGTATTGCTGGAATTTACAAGTCTACGCAGAAATGACAATTCAAATCCCAGAACAAGAACAAGGTGAATTTAGTTAAAATGAACAGTTTTAAGGATTAAAACTAACTTTTCCGCAGATTTACACTCTGAAGGCTATACCGTGCAACATTTCTTGAAAAATAATCAAAAATGTCGTATATGTGGATTTGTAGGACCCGTAGTACTGGCTCTGGTGAGCTGAAAATCAATAGGGCTTCTCTGCGAGACACCCTGAACAACAGCCAATCATAAAACTTGTCACTTGTATACGCTCAGACGGCTGAATCGTGCTAATAAATCGAATTTTTCATGAAATTGATGACTTTATACACTCCGAGGGCTGTATCGTGCTAACAAGACATATTACAAAAGTGGCCAATGGCGACAAGATACAGGAGTTTTTTCCTAAAAACCCCTTCTTCGTGTTTTTCTCACTAAAAAACGTAAAAATAAAAAACAAAAATTCCTTTGGGGTAAACCAATATTTCTTTCGCATCATAGATCTTATTCTAATTAACCCTTTTTCACTTGGGTTATTAGATGGAACGGTAAGTTTTTTATTGTTAAATGTTTTTCTCGAAGGACCGTATATTGTATTCACTGTTGTAGGATGTTTGATTAAATGTTTTCTCGAAGAAATTAAACACTTATTCCACTTTCATGTTGCTATATTGCAGGAATTTATAACTTTTTCTTTTGCGTAGACAATTGAGAAATTAACTTGATCATACGCGTTACATTTTGATTATTTAGCACATAATCTGCTGGAGTAATGAATGTTTAATGAATAATTAAACATGTTTTTTACCAGGACCAAATGCCGGGTGCTCTTATAACATGAGTACCATTATGTACGACATTTTAATATGATAAGACAAAATGTAATGTAGTTGACATATTTATATATTGCTTAACGTGGTTACGAGGAAGGAGAAAAATAATAGAATTTGAAACGTAACGGTCAGATACAGCCAGTGAAAATGTGCAGTTAGGATGGTTTTTGTTGCCTGAAAAGGTTATATGTTTTGAGCAGAATATTTGAATTGTGTTATACAGGGGAAGTTGAAAATAAAAATCACAGGAGAATTTGGTAATTAAATCAAATTCGAACATATTGGGGGCGCGGGAAGAATGGAAGAAAGGTGAGAGATGGCTGCTCTTAGACATCGAATGCTGATGTTAGTGAAAGGGTTAGATAGCGTGAGAGTGTATAGGGTTCTGATACAGGATTATGAATGAAAGTGAATAATTGTAAATATAATTATATAAATGTATAGGGGTTGTAAAAATAACCTAATGTTGGTGTCAGAGTGGTGTAAGGACTCTGGCGTCATGAGTGTAAAGGAATGTTTGGGGTTGATGTTAGAGTGTTGTAAGGACTCTAATATCATGAATATAAGAAATGATAACGTTTTGATGTTAGAGTGGTGTAAGGACTCTAACGTCATGAATGTATGAAATGATTAGGTTTGATGCTAGAGTGGTGTAAGGACTCTAACGTCATGGATGTAACGAATGAACAAGAGGTCTAGATGTATGCTAGTTCTTGTTTTTTAAGGGCACGAATGTTTGCAATGTACTCTAGAGCGGATGTCTTTCTGGATGTCTCTTTTCTTCTAAATTATTTTATTGTGAAGATGTGATCTTGCGTACTTCTTTCTGGTCTGAATCCACTTTGTGCCTCCGAAAGCTGATTTTCTAGAGTTGGTTTAGTTCTGTTGTTTATAAACTGTTCGTATATCTGTATAATGGTGTTTGATAAGGTCATTCCTCCATAGTTTTGACATTGTTTCTGGTCTCCTTTCTTGTGTATAGGTGTAATTAAGGCCACTCCCCATTCTTCTAGGATTTTTCCATGACAAGCTTTATTGATAATGTCTAATAATACATCCAGTCTCCTATTCCCTAGATTCTTAATTATTTCAGCTGTAATTTTATCATCGCCCGGCGCTTTCCCATTTTTTAATTCTTTAACAACTCTTTTTAGTTCTTCCAATTTTATGCTCTGTATTTCGACTTCTTCATTTTGATTTTCAATTACTTGTTCGCTATTTGGATTTATTTAGGTTTGCTGTTCTAACAGCTCTTGAAAATACTCCTTCCATCTTTCCATAATGTCTGCTTCATTTGTTAATATCTCCTGATTTTTATCTTTTATGTAATGTTCTCTTCTCTGCTTTTCTGTTCTTAACGATTTTAGAACCTTATAAAATAGTTTTTGATTCCCTTTTTCCATTTTGTTCCCAAAACATATCCAGGCATTTTGTTTTGCTTTTATTACTAGAACTTTTACTTTCTCTCTTTGATTTTTATATCTTTCATATTGTTTTTGTGTGTTGTTTTTTAATTATTTTTCCGTTCTTCCTTCTTCTTTTTAACCTCTTCTTTAACTTCATTGTTCCATCATGCTGTTTGTTATTTCCTAGTATCTGTTTTGTAAGTCCCGCATAATTTAGTGGCAGTGTTAAGGACTACGTTTTTAAATATGTTTCAACTCTATTCTGTAAGTTTTTTTGTATCAGTAAATTTTTCTTCTGTTTTTAGTTGATATATTGTTGCAACCGTTTTATTTCTTAATTTGCATGTTTTTATTCATATGTGACTTTCTTTCTTTACTGTTATTTGTTCAATTTGTGTACTGTCACCTTTCATTTTTGTTTCAGTAGTTAGTGGTCACTGTTAATTTCAGCTCCTTTTTTAACTTTACCGTCAAGTATATTTTTTCTTTCTTTTTTTTGTGTAAAATCATAGTCGATAATTGATTTTTATCCTCTGCTATGTTGTACCCTCGCGTATTTATGAATATCTTTGTGTTGGTAGAAGGTATTTCAAGTTATCAAATTTTGTAATTGATAGAAATCTAACAGTCTTTTTCCGTTGCTATTTCTTGTTTTTTCTCCACATTTTCCTAGTAACATCTTGTAGTTGTTGTCCTGCTTACCTTATCCAATTTCTCATATTTGTCTCGATTTGTAGGAACATTTGTTCTATTCTAGCCAAATCACCCATTTTCACTACTGATCGCGGAAAAAGCAGACCCCAGTCAACCCGTCGGAAGTCCAACTTTTATCGATCTAGAGCTTTTAATAAATTAGGTTTATCACAAATAATATTTCTTTGCCTTACTGATTGTTCTGAGGGTCTGGCATCATCACTTTTTATCGAGTCCAGGTTCTGTTGTAGATGAGGTTCAAAGTTAATTATTTATTTCGATAACTCTTCACAGTCACTATAATGTTTTTTGGGTGAATACGTGTTTTTATGTCGGCATTTTTTGGTAACAGCTGAGCACTTTAACTACATTAAATAAGTTTTCTTGTAATTGATTTCCTCTATACCACTCAAATTTTCAGGTTTAATGTAGGAGTAAATTCAACCACTGTTTCCACATTCAGCGCCACGTTGCTGTCCCCCAATACTATCTAATAAATTGGAAATGTATGAATTGGTTTAAGCCGATTTCTATCACTTTCCACAAATGATGAAAATATTACTTTCTAGGAAAAACCGTTATAACTGAACTTAATTCACTTTTCTCTAAACTGTTTATTATTTTATGTGAGGGAACAAAAAATACTATAAAAATAGTAACACTTATATCAGTTTTCAGTAAACAATATACTTTCCCTTTTTTGACTTATACCAATTTTCTCCAACATCCGCCAATAATTACCCACCTGGGAAAGAAAGTGTCTACGCAGAATTTAGGAGGAAAGAAAATAGGTGAACCATAGCAAAGGCGATTTGATAAAGAGCCGGGAGAATTATTGGAGAATGGCGAACAAGAGGTAAATCCAAAGTGATATGGATGGACCACTGAAGATGAACACTGGAAAATGATTGAAACAAACATAAGGGTGCTACTGAAAAGGTGGTTGGATACAATAATAAGAAGCTAGGAAACCTTGTATGACGAAAGAAATTCTTAACAGAATGGCAGATAGACGATTAGCGGAGATAGAACATAATAACAACAAATACAACCAAATAAACAAAGATATACGAAATGAAATAAGACAGGCGAAGGAGCTGTGGCTGATTCAGCAGTGCCAAAAGGCAGAAATATTACACGAAAAGCATGATTATTTCAACTTCCATAGAAAATTCAAGGAAATTACAGGCTGTTACAAGAGAAGAATCGTGAGCTCCATTCGACACAATAACAAAATAATAACAGACAACGATCAGCTACGCTTGATATGGAAAAATTATATAAAAACCCTATACCAAGACGATCGACCAGCAATACCTACTCTAATTCAACATGAACGCATAACTGGCCCTCCAATTCTGGTTTCAGAAGTGGAATATGCTATCGCAAACCTCAAAGACGGAAGACACCTCGTGAGGACATGATTCATGAGGAAGTACTAAAACTAATGGATCCAAAAATTTAATGTTGACTATTTAATGAAGACTATGACTCTGGCAATATTCCGACTGGATGGCTCAGATCAATATTTATAGCATTACCGAAAAAGAGTAAGGCCTACACCTGCGATAACCACAGACTCATAAGCATAATGAGCCATACGTTAAAGGCATTTCTAAAAATTCTTCACGGCAGAATATATAAGAGATGCGAATAGCACATCGGCAACACACAATTTGGGTTTAAAAATGCATTGGGCACCAGAGAGGCTATGTACTGCATATAATTGTTGACTCAAAAATGTTACGACCAACGTAAAGACGTCTTCACAGTCTTTATTGACTACCAGAAAGCTTTCGATAACATTAAACATGGACACATGCTAGAAATATTACAGCAAATTGGTCTCGACACAAAAGATCTTAGAATTATCCTAAATCTATATTGGAATCAAACAGCAGTACTTCGTATTAACAACTCATTAAAAACCCAAGAACTAGAAATAACAAATGGTGTTCGTCAAGGTTGTATTTTATCTCCGCTATTATTCAACGTTTACACGGAGATGATTTCCCAGCAGGCCCTAGAAAATCAACAAAAAGGTATAAAAAAATATTTATGCGTCAGTCGAAAACTAACAGCGTCAGAAGTGAAACTTTTTATGTTTTATGATGCAATAACCGCCAATGAGTGTACAAAGAGAATTCATAAATATCAACAACATATAAAACTATAATTTAAAAAAATTAAAACAAAAATTATTTCCAAAATAAAAACAATAATTTTTCGGATAGACTATAAAAAACTATTTACAATAAAAGACAAACAAAAGTAAATATACTTTTTAAGAAATTTGAATGCATATTACGTATCCTTCCTTTTTAATACCTAAGAAAAGTTCTGGCCGCCCATGGGGGTATCGAATCCGCGTTTTTCGTTTGATTTTAAATCGAGTCGAGTGATGACAGAAGGGGAGAACAGCGCTGCGTTTATCTCACTAAGTTTAAGTACAAATGATAATTAGAGCTTCACAAAACTTGTTAGCCTTTACGAGATTACCTCGTAACCAAAACCTCTGTAGTGTCCCATAAAAAGTTTCACTTCAAAAATATCTCCATAAATAAAGCAACACTAGTTACAACGACTTTCTCTGATGAACTGAGACTTACTTGCTCTTCTACGTACAGGTTAGCAAATATAGCTGAAAGTTTGAAAGTGGACACGCCCACGATGCGCGTTGGTCTCAATGCGGAAAGTAGGAGATAACACAGTTTATGCTTAAACTTTAATGAGTACAGAACTTATCTGTACGGACAAGTATACCTGTTTATTTCCTTTTTCAATATATTTCAATACTCTTGTTACGTTTTATTACATATTTTTTTCATAATAATACAAATAAATACACAATGCAAAGGAATTTCCTAGTTTTTATCGCCTTAATTTTAAAGGTAAACAATTTCTATATTAATTTCGCACTGGATTATACCAATATCGGCAGAAATTATTAAGCGCTTTTGGTATCCTTCCCCCCCCGAATGCGTTCTCACTTTATCGTTCGCGCAGCGAAGTGGGGATTGATAAACGGAATAATATGATCGCCATCAATAAACAATGCCCTGCGACTATTCTCGGCGTCTCCTTTTTGTGCGGATCTTCGTTAATTTTTTCCGCCTCTCTCACAAGGAGTTTAACAGTTTTGTTAGCTCGACGAGTTAACTCTCATGACAAAACGCTAGTGTCCCATAAAAAGTTTCACTTCAATAAACGGAATACCCATAAATTACATATGTTATGCTGATGATACATTCTAAACAGAATTAATATAGTGGGTAAGGAATATGGGCTTACAATAAACATCGTTAAGACAAAATTCATGATCATCAGCAGAGACCAACATAATCAGGCCAATGTAATGATTGAACATAAGCCCATAGGAAGAGTCAACACATTTAAATATCGTATGGTGAAATGCTATATTTGGCCCTCAATAACATATGGAGCGGAAACATGGTCATTTAAAAAGTAAAATCCATGAACCGCATAGAGGCCTTTGAGATGTGGACACTCCGCAGGTTATTGAGGATCCGATGGGTAAACCGAGTCACAAACGAGGAACACTTAGAAGAGCCAACGTCGAGCGCGAACTATTAACAACTATAAAACAACGCAAAATCTCTTATCTGGGGCACATACACCGATGCAATAAATATGACATACTAAGACGGAGACAACACTCGTGGTTACGTGATATCAGAAACTGGTGCGGAGTGAGGAAGGTGGGTGATATATTCGCACTGGCCGCGGAAGGGCAATTACGCCTTATAGACTAATTATTGGTGGATGATCGCCTACACGCTGTAGGCGATCATCCACCAGCGTTTGGCACGAGAAGAAGAAGTAGAAAGCCTTAATACCTTTCCATATATTTTAATATCATATTGTACAAACGAACTTTAGCAAGCACACTGTATATCAATCAATTTATATTATTTTACGCCTTTTTGATTCTGTTTGTGTTTACAATAATTTATACTAATTCCGCTTGTTTATAAACTGGTAAACGTTTACGTTTACAAGAATTAGGTATATAATTCTACTGATAAAACGTTTTATTTATAGAAGTTTTGATTTCCGCAATCTCACATCTTTATTAGCTATTAAGAATTACATGATGTACCTTTGTTTATCTTCAGACTTGAGACGCAATTCTGCAGCGGTTTGAAAACATCAAGACATAGAAAATATAAAAACCGCCATGTCTGATGACTGAAGACCGAAGTCTGGTGACTGACTACATAGTGGTAGATTGAGACGACGCCGACGTTCAGTTTTTCTATAATTTGAATCGATTATTTACTGGAATAATCACTATTATTAAAGAAAAATAATGAGAGAAAATGAGGACGGTTGTTTGATGCATCGAAATGAGCTATTGTAATTAATTTGCTATACATATTTATTTTGAGGAATTGTGAATGTCGCTAAATAATTAAGTTTGTTATAAACTAATTTTTTCGCTTTTAATTAATTTTCAGCGTATAACTATGATTAGCAAACTAAAATGCTGCAGTGTTTACTGTATAACAAATAAACCAATTTAATATCAGTGATCCTTTTCACTCTTGCGCAATTATTATTTCCTTGTAGTTTTTCTAATTCATGTACATATTTTTCTATATCATTAATTTCTCCTTAACTTTTCATTAGTCGCATCTAATTCGTAACAAGAAAAGACGTACCCGTGTGTGACACCGTAGCTTGTGAAAAATATTGTTTGATATCACAGATCATGTAGAGGCAAAATGTTAGAAACTTTCAAATATTTTAGTTTTTATTGATTTCCACTGATATTTTTAACAAACGTTTAAGATATGATATAAAAAACTAACATTGCATTTATTGCACACTATTATTGAATGTTCCAGACTAAGAAAATTCCTGCGCAATTCGGAGAAATATTTGGTTTTTCTTTTCTTTTCCATTCACATTTAGAGCAACGCCCTCCTGAGCGATGTTGAGTAGCTGTTTCAGGTTCAATGTCAATATACAAAATCCTTAAAGCTTGTTTGGCTTAGGGTATCACATCAGAAATATGGCAAAAAGTCATGGTTATATACTTTCCCAAGGTAAGCAAAGTATCAGACTAAATTCAAATATAATAAACTATAGACTGAAACAAAAGGAAAATGTGGATTACAGAAGGATTGGTTAAATCCGTTAATCATAAAAATTATTTATACCGCGAACATAAAAACGACCCCACAAATCCAAGAAAAAAAGAAACATACATTAAATATCGGAAACAAACAGATAAACTTATCACAATTACCAAATACAAATACTACGATGAACTATTAAACGAAAACAAGGAAAGTTCCAAACAATTGTGGAAAGTTATGACGAACCTAACAGAGTCTGTTAAGCTAGATGAAATAAACAAAATTAATCTTGAAGACCAAACAACTATCACAGACCACGCAGATATAGCCAATACTTTCAATGATTTTTTTATCAATGTAGGGAAGAATCTCACAGGAAAAATTACGAAACCAGAAAATCCCCCCAACATACATAAAACACCTATTATAAGTTCGCTTTTTTTGAAACCGGTAACTAGAGAAGAAGTTCTCAGTATAATAATGAACCTGAAAGTAAATAAATCACCCGGCATATATCAATTGACAGCTGAAACACTGAAGGAAATTCGCGAACAAATAATCGATCCCCTCGTTTTCCTGATTAATAAAATATTCAGTACAGTTGTATGTCCTTCTGAATTCAAAATAGCGGTTGTGACGCCCATCCACAAAAAAGGGAAAACATGTCTACAGAACAACTATAGACCTATTTGGGTCATATCATCAATGGCAAAAATATTTGAGAAAGGCCTCAGGAAAAGTTTGAACGATTTTTTTAACAAACATGATATAATATCTGACCATCAATTCGGGTTCAGAGGGGCCGCTCCAGAAATACTGCAATTTCAAAAATAGTGGGTGACATCTATAAATTTAAGACTCTGGAAAGCCCGCGCTCTGTGTATTCCTCGACCTGGCCAAGGCCTTTGATAAAATTGATCATTCACAGCTGCTGGGGGAATTGGCTAGAGCGGGGATCCGATGTGTTGCGCTTGAACTATTCTCCAGTTACCTAAAAGATCGGAAACAGATCGTCAAAATCAAGGACGAAATCAGTTCCGAAAATACAATCAGCCACGGAATACCCCAGGGTACCGTTCTAGGTCCTATATTATTTTACTTTTACGTAAATAGCTTACTTACCAGACAAACAACCGGTGAAATTATAAGCTTCGCTGATGGTACAGCTGTCCTATATTCATCAGACTCTTGGCAGAACCTGAAAAATGTCGTTGAAAATGACTTTAGGACTGGTTTAAATCCAAATTATTAACCATAACTTTTGATAAAACAAATTTCTTACCCTTCTCTAGCTACAAAAATGGACTGCCCGAATTTGATAAATTACTGATTTATAACCAAATTGAAATTAATATAACTGATGAAATTAAGTGCCTTGGTGTTACAATCGGTTCGCACCTAAGGTGGGATTATCAAGTCTCTAACATATGCAAAATTATTAGATGTCTATTGCCAAAATTCAAATTTCTACGTACCATTATGAGAACAATTTACTACTCATTAGTACAGTCACGGCTACAATATGGTATCTTGAGCTGAGGTGGAGTAACTTATAGTCATCTGAAACAACTGGATCTTCTACAAGAAAATATTGAAATTAATGACCTTCAAAAAATTTACTTACCCGTCAAAGGAATTATTTGTAGACACACGAATTATGGATATGAGACAAATGTATATGCATATTATAATACTATATCTATACAAAAACAGGAAAATACTTGATCAAGTTGACCACAATTATCCGACGCGTAACAAACTGAAAGATAATCTCAAAATACCGCTAGCTAACAAAACCATAGGCCAGATATATTATCTATATTTGTCATTAAGAGTATTTAATGTATTGCCTGATATATACAAAATGCACCTGAAAACATAAACTCGGATGGCCTACTGGAAAAAATATTTAAAACGTATGTCCTTGATCTACCTAGGACCGACGTCAGAAAACTTGTTGAGAGAAGTATCTTTGCTTGGAGTTTGGACTAAGTAAAATGGGATAAGGTTAATGGATTGGTACCCAATCCACAACGATTCACCTAGCAAATTCAGTGTTGCTGTTATTATTTTGAATGTTTGTGTGTCATGGACAGAATAATTCTTACTTTTCTCATCATTATTTTTCTCCAAATCAATAGCTAATTGATTTTATTTCCTTCTGAACCATTGTTGACCACTATTTATGGCTACCGCATTTATTGTTATCACTAACACCACAGTTATATTTTTTTAATAACTGTTCATATATATTATATTGTTGCTATTGAGCAGAAAATGTATAACAATGTATTCCACACCTAAACACGGATAGTTGTAAATAATAATGTAAAGAAGACCCATGTACGACCATTGGTTTGAATGGGCTTACTCTAAATGTTTGTTTATAAGTCACACTAACCATTTTACCATAATCTGTTACCACAATGTGTTGTTATCACAATCTGTTTTATTTGTAAATAAACATATATGTATTAGTGTTTTTAAATGAAACTCAAGGTCTCTAGTTAACTCCACAATATAATACAAGTTATTGAAAATTCTAAAAAAATGACAATTGTTTCGATAAATCAATATCATCGTCAGAATGACAGAAGTTACATTTCATTTTATGCCTACCTGATGTTTAGTAGTTATATTTTTGGCTAGACCAAGAAGTAACCTAACTTGTGATTGGCTTAATATATGTTTATGGAAAAAGAAGAAGATGTGATATTACAAATATTGAAGCTTATATATTATTAGCCCTATGGTGATATCCTGGATATCATTTTTCCAATTAAGATCAGTATAACTGTGCAATGATATAGAAAACCAGGAAAACTATATCTGCTGATCTTTACAATTATCACTTAAGAAGACAGTTAGTTAGTGGAGAATTCCCTAGATTTAACTGTTCATTGACAACTTCATATTGTGGGTTTCTTAAATGTCTTCTAATTTCCAGTTCTTCAAGGAAATCCAGTTCTTGTTTCTTTTCACAAATATGCAGCACTTCTAGTTCTGTGTTAGGTGTCAATGAATGATTGGTGTCAAGTAGATGTTTTGCGTAGTGGGATTTATCTGGTTGTTTTAATCTGTAAGCTCGTAAGTGCTCACTGTATCGTATTTCAAAATTCCTAAGGGTCTGACCCAAATAGACAGCATTACATTCTGGACATTTGAGTTTATATATACCTGACTTCTTTAATAGTGGTATTTTTGTTTTTACATTTAACAATTTTGTACTAACGTTACTTTCTGTTTTAAAAGAAATTGTTGCATTCGTTGCTGAAGATATTATCTTTGAAATATTATTAGAAATATTTCCTGCATATGTGATGGTTTTATAAGTTTTAATTTCATCAGCTTGTTTAGGATATATTAGTTGTAATGCCACTTTTTTCTCTTTTTTACTAATTAGTTTATTTATCATATCTAATGGATAACCGTTAGATGTTGCTATTTGTCTAATTGTATTAATCTCTCTATCAAAATTACATTTGTTCATAGGAACTGAAAAAGCTCTATGTATCATTGAATTATATGCTGCTAGTCTGTGTGAGACAGGGTGGTTAGAATTGAATGGAATTGGTTTTCGGTAAATTGAATAATCAAGTACATTATTAACTCTTTGAATTTTTAAATCAAGAAAATTGATTGAGCTATTTTCTTCAATTTCTAATGTAAATTTAATTTTCGGGTGTAAATTATTGATGTGGTTGAAAAACACATCTAATTGTCGCTCACTACCCATAAAACGAGCTAATATGTCATCCACATATCTATACCAAAATAAAATATTTTTCGAAATATTACTTTCAAAGATCTTTCTTTCTAAATTGTCCATAAAAATGTTTGCTAAAATAGGTGATATAGGGCTTCCCATTGGTAAACCTTCATTTTGAATATATATCTTATTGTCAAAAGTGAAATAATTCTGATTAATGCATACATCAAATATGTATTATATGATATATATAATAAGGTGGCTGTATATCGATTTTATATATTTATGGTGTTTTGTAAGCTATTTTTAAGTATGTGAAAATATCACGTACAAGCGTCTTTAGCACTTCAGTGATTCTTTGTTTTGTTTATTCATGTATTTTTAACCTTAATTACTATTTTAAATTATTTATTATATTGTATACATCTTTTATGTATTATTGTATCTATCTTTCATTGAATGAAATTATTAATAAGCTTATCTTCCTTTCTACTTAAAACCCTAGAAAGTCTTTTGAATAGGTATATTAGGGACGAGGTGCTAAAAGCTAAGCCGCCAAGTAACCATCAGTATGCTTACCAACCAGGTAGATCTAAGATTTCGCGCTGGACGATCTAAACATGCTGGTCTCAAAGTCAATAGAAGACAAGACGATGGCACTGGCCGCGTTCCTGGATATCGAGGGAGCATTCAACAATGTCACTACTAGCTCATTGATTAAGGCAATAAGTAGACGGGGGACACCTATTGTAATAGGCAGATGGATAGCGGTTAATCTGGAAAATAGGATAGTAGAATCCAATCTGGGTCAAGCCACCATCAAATCAAGAGCCGATGGAGTATTCCCAGGGGAGGAATTTTGTCACTGTTACTTTGGTCAACCTTAGTTGACGATCTCCTCACAGAATCATCCTCGGCAGATTTTTACAGCCTATGTTGCGCAGACGATATAGTAATTGTTGTCAGAGAAAAATTTGCAGGGGTGGAGTCTGGAAGAATGCAGGCAGCCCTAAATATTGTGTAAAATTGGTGTAAGCAAGAGAGACTTACAGTCAATTATCAGAAAACAACATGTGATCAACTTCACTAAATAAACGGCACTGTCAGGTCTAAAGCCATCAGTAGTTGGCGGAACGGAAATTGCATTTGCCAAAGAAATAAAGTACCTTGGCGTATATTTCGATCATAAGCTTGTGACGTCCTTTTCTTCCTCCAGCTGCTTACGCGGCTCTTGCCACCTCAGCACGTCACTTTGGACACCCTCGATGCAATACGTTCGGAATTAGTGCTCGGGCGCCAGATTTTTATCGTGGTTATCTCCACGGCCCCCTGACTTCACTCGTCAGGAGTTCCAAGTAGCCTCAGATGGAGGTACGGACGGTTTCAGGGGTCTAGTTGTATCTCATCCGGCAGGATTGTATCCAGAAACTTCCTCGCTGGTCCTAAACTGAAAGTTATTCTCCTGGCCTACACTACGGAGAATCTAAATTCGTGCAGTAAAACAAATAGTCTATCATAGGATTATTTTAGTCTATAGTAGGTCAGTAAAACACAGAGGTTCGGTAAGGTTATATTACAACAATGTTTTTATTTAATAAATACAGGCTTTGTAGCTACTCAAATCGTTATCTATATACAGAAAAAAACCTTATCACACATAAAAGTAACCCATACTCTGGTATCCCCAGAAAAGCAGAGAAATGTTAGCGAACTATATACATTTAACATGCGGTCATTAGAGACGAAGCGGGCAGGTCATAAGTGAGAGAGTTTTTATTAGCAAATGCAATTTTCACTATAAAAGCGTTGAAAGCAAGCTCCTATTTCACGGGTCTTTTCAATATACAGGTTAATAAATTGAAATTAATAAAACGGAGTCTACATTGATGCTAGCAAAGTGTCCAATTACTTTCGATGCACCCGGTATGTAGAATAAATGTGAGTATTGAGTACACGATGCTCCTACAGCTCGGGAAAGGAAATACGAAAAAGGGTTCGGTTCTTGAATAAAACTATCGACAGCTCGGGCCAAGTGGTGGGACCACTTTCAGGAATTTTGGGGAATCGGGACTAGATGCTTACGGTTGAAATCCGGGAATTAAAATATCAAGGAGCCCTGGAAGTCCTTAAGATTTCAATTTAAACGGAATATACGTCTTCTAATTAAAATATCAGAAGAGTCCTGGATAGACACCTGGAAGTCTTTGATATTTCAACCGAAACGCGAAACAGGGAATCGGTACGGGATACTGACGGTTGAAATCCGGGAATTAAAATATCAAGGAGCCCTGGCTAGACACCTGGAAGTCCTTAAGATTTCAATTTAACGGAATATACGTCTTCTAATTAAAATATCAGAAGAGTCCTGGCTAGACACCTGGAAGTCTTTGATATTTCAACCGAAACGCAAAACAGGGAATCGGGACGGGATACTGACGGTTGAAATCCGGGAATTAAAATATCAAGGAGCCCTGGCTAGACACCTGGAAGTCCCTAAGATTTCAATTTAACGGAATATACGTCTTCTAATTAAAATATCAGAAGAGCCCTTGCTAGACACCTGGAAGTCTTTGATATTTCAACCGAAACGCAAATCAGGGAGTCGGGACGGGATACTGACGGTTGAAATCCGGGACTTAAAATATTAAGGAGCCCTGGCTAGACACCTGGAAGTCCTTAAGATTTCAATTTAACGGAATATACGTCTTCTAATTAAAATATCAGAAGAGCCCTGGCTAGACACCTGGAAGTCTTTGATATTTCAACCGAAACGCAAATCAGGGAATCGGGTTAGCACTCAATAAAATATTGTCGAGATTTTAAATGTTCTGTTTCTCGTTATATTTTTGATATATCACAAAACCATTAACGCTTGCAGTAAAATGAAATACCTAATATTTTATAAATTCAAAATACAAATTCAAATATCTATTTAAAGACCACTTTATTATAATTTTCAAATATTCTTATCTTCACAGTTATCGCTTCAACATTTTTAGTTTAAAAAGGAAAACGGAAAAAAAATTACTCAAAACATTCAAAAGAAACGGATAACAGTTCGATTTCTGCTATATCACAAAACCACTAATGTTTATAGTAAAATGAAATATCTTATATTTTATAAATTCAAATATCTATTCAAAAGACCATTTATGCTATAATTTCAAATATTCTTCAAAAATAAAAAAAAACTACTTAAAAACAACTACAAGAACGGTAAATAAATTGATTTAATTGCTTACATTCGGAGCGTTGTTCTACTGCCGGCGGTCGGAGCTCTGGACTCGATACTACTCTTTTCTCGACTATCTCCAAAGATTATATACACAGATAGATCTGCCACTCTGTACAAAAATTTTGTCGACAAATTTGAATCTCAACGCCATCTACATTCATGCTCATGTACTAATCTTTCAATTGTGCAAAGGTTCAGATCCATGCTAACCCAGTGAATGCGCGGGATATTTGAAAATTGCCATCGAATCTAGTCGTCACCTCAAATTGTAAATGAAACAAAAGTATTTTGCAAAATACTTTTTTTTACTATCATTGCAAATTTATGAGTTGCTGTTAACAACAAAATGTTAAAAGTTAAAATGCTATCAAAAAAGAGTATTTCACACAACGCTTTTGTTCCATTTACAATTTGAGGTGACAACTAGTTTCGATCAATTAAATTTCTGGGGAAAATAATTTGAATGTAAAATTTTATAGGAATTAGTTAAATGGATTATTAAAACACATAATGAGCAATAATATCATTTTTATTTTGTTTGCCATTCTACACATTACATACAATATCAATGAAATATAAGAAAAAAATAAGTTTAATAATAGTTATTTGTAAAACAAGTGTCACAATGACTTGTTTTGTAGTGTGAATCACGAGTACTACAGAAAGTAATTATGACACAAGTTTGAGAAGACAGAGAGGATGAACCGTACTCTGGTGGAAAGAGCTAGATGTATTATGAATGCTTCAAATGTTCCTAAGTTTCTCTGGGGAGAAGCAATAAGAGCATCATGTTATGTGATAAATAGGTCACCTACGGAGAGTTTGGATGGAGGTATTACACCAGCCGAGATATGGAACAACAAAAAACCAGATGTTAAACATTTGAAGGTAATTGGGAGTACTTGTTATGCTCATATACCAGTTAAGTTAAGGAGTAAGTTTGATGATAAAGCAGGAAAATGCATAATGTTAGGCTACGCACCTACTGGATATAGACTGTGGAATATAGCAAAAAATAAAGTAGTTATTGCCAGAGATGTAAGGTTTAATGAAAATGAATTTTATTTTAAACAAATGACAATACTAGATGTAGATGAACAAGTAAGGAGTAGTCAAGATGAAAATATGGGGAACATTGGTAACAGGCTAGAACAAGAAGTATACGACGGAAATTACGAAGATGTAATAGATCAAGAAGAACAGGAAGCGAGTGAAGATAGATATAGAAGCAGTCGAAACATAAAACCACCAAAATGGCTAGAAGATTATGAGACTTACATGACTCTAGATGCTATGAGTTTGGTTGAGGATGTGCCACGGTCATTTGTTGAAGTAGATGAAAGAGAGGATAAAATTTGCTGGCTTAAATCAATGGATAGAGAAATTATTTCAATGAATAAAAATGGTACTTGGGAAGCAATAAGTGAAAAACCTGTAGGAAAAACTATTTTGGATACGAAATGGGTATATACTTTTAAACCTCTTGAGGAGAATGAATCTGAGAAATATAAGGCTCGATTGGTAGATCGAGGGTTTGCACAGGAAAGAGGAAAAGATTACGACGAAATTTATTCTCCTGTAGCAAAAATGACCACAATTAGGGTGATCTTAGCTATTGGAAATCTATTTTCATTCTATTTTAGACAACTATATGTTAGGTCAGCATTCTTGAATGGAGTTTTGGAAGAGGTGGGATATGTAAGTTAAATAAAGCGTTATATGGGTTAAAACAATCGTCAAAATGTTGGAACATGGAGATTAATTCTTACTTAATTGAGATAGGATTTGTAAGGTCTGAAAATGATTTTTGTCTATACATCATAATGAATAATAACTATGCTACTTATCTCTTAATTTATGTAGACGATATAATAATATGTGGTCCTGATAATGATTTTATAAACTATATTGTAAAGTAATTAATAAAAAAAAATTCGCAGATGCAACTCCCTTATATCTGCCAAGTTGCCCAGAAGTGGATGGTGTTTTCTTAATTATATCCATGTAGACAGATGTGGATGGTTCATCCAAAAGCTTACTCGAGGAGCTACCTACAATTTACATAAATACATTACTTTATTGTTTCCTATACACTTCACTATTAGAGAGCTGCTTTTAATAAAAGATCCTGTAATGTGGTTTTAAAATTAACTATTAAAAGCGACTCTTTGTGTGAACTTTATTATGACATTTGTTGAATTAGACAGTTAATGACTGTTTTGTTCCACACTTTTATAACATGAAAATTGTAAAGAGCTCTTTTTTTATTGTTTTCGTCATTTATTATTATTTATTAATTTAAAAAAAGAGATTTGGTACATTTGAAATATCATACCACATGGACCAACAATTCAAAATTGCTATTATGATGAGTGTTGGAGAAGAAGATATAGAGCTTCTACTTCTTCATAGTATATAATGAATCCAATAACGAAGGAGTTCCTCATAAACAATTATATTGATGAAATAAATTTTTTTTACAAAATATAAGAAAAAACAAATAAATAGATATTACATGTACATAAAGTACAGAACAATTAAAAAATTGAAAACATCATATATTGACAGTAAATATGACAGAATGACATGAAAGTTGTCAAAATAAGGAACTTTTAATTAACTACCACCTTCCTTTATTTAAGTAAAGTGCAGGAAGCCTGTATTTTATTAAAATACTACCGTGAAAGATCCGATGAATGCGCATGGATACATGTCAATATATGACAAACTTTATTAAAGTAAAAAAGAAGCTTTTCAATAACTCTCTATTAAGTAGAAATGAAATTTTTTATTTTTATAGTTATTTGTAAGTAGTTCATTAAGGTCTATTTATGAATCATTGTCATAGTCAACACTATCATTGTCTTAGCATAACCCCTATCATTTTTCAAAATACAAGATTTGTACTTTTAACCCTTTATCACACACTAAGCGGCACCCCGTGCCACAATTTTGACTAGTTTCAATTTTCCATGCCTATTTTAAGAACAACTCCTCAGTACCCGTACACCAACATTTGTATTCAACGAAAACAAGCATCCGAAGCATTCACGAGAGATTACAAAGCAACTTGTCGATCTGAAATAAAGGCACTGTGAGTTTTATTTATACTAGGAGCAAACAAAAGCTGATGTTAGATGTGCATAGAAGAATGGAAGAGGACTAACCATATGTGGGGCGACATTTGGTAACAGATTCCAATTTTTGCTACAGGCTATCTGTTTTGATGATGTAAGAACTCAAAAAGAACGGATAGTACCTGATAAACTGTCACCAATATGGGTATTTATTCAATATTGAATCAAAACTTTTAGAAAAATTATAGTTCATCAGAATTTGTAACAATAGAAGAACGATTATACCCCTTCTGTGGAAGATGTGGGTTTGTTATATGCCCGACAAGTCTGCCAAGTATGGCCTGAAAATATGTTCCATGTGTGAAGCTAAAACAAGTCAACGAGTAGGTTCATTAATATTTGGATTCCCAGATTGTTGCACAATCGTCTCATACATGTCGAAAATAAATAAATGCATAATTCTTCTCCCCACCATACATGACGATGACAACGTTTGCCCTTAAAACTAAAGTCTCAAATAATTCTAGACCACAATAGCACAAAAAGGGACGTCAACTCATGTCGATCAAATGTGTGCTAACTACTACAAAAAGAAAAATATTCAGATGACCACTAGCTATTTTTTTCAGGTGGCTGGCGTAAATGTTTTTGTTATTCATGCTGCTGAAAATCATAAGAAAAAAAGGTTGCAATTTCTGGAAGGGCTGGCGTTTGGACTTTTTGAAGAACACTTGAAAGATCTAGCCCAAATTAAGAATCTCCCACTAGTATTGAAAGCTTTCCTCTCAAAATATGAGGAATCACCCGAATTACCCTAAAATTGAACTCAAGAATAGGTTCATGCAAACATAGAAATAATAATACTGTTCGCTGTTTTCATTTCCTGAAAAATTTTGACAATATGGTTAATAATAGATAGTAACTGTGAGCTAAAAAAAATTCTAAATGTCGAAAACCTTCAGAAAATTGAACCACGGCACTTGGTGCTGCTAGCGGGTGAGAACAATTGTCAGGAAGCCACTTGTCACTAAGGGTTGTCATTTTATGTGGTTATGGTTACAAATGAAAATTGAAATTATGTATAAATACTTCTACTGACGTGCATGAGTTCAATTTGATTTAATTATTAAGACAGTAACAATGGTAGTGGCTACGACTTACCAATATATGTTTATACTTACAAGGTTCTTCTTCTAAGGCTTGAAATAATCGCTTCCTTGTGTATACCTTAACAGGTTTTCTTACTTCTTATATTAGGCTAGCACCAGTACAAGTTGTAGCAGAAGAACTAAGTGCAGCAATGGATTCTAAAAAATGTTTCGTGTTAGTTTCAATAAATGAAAAGGAAGGAAAACATTGAAACAAGAATAAATACATACATACACCTTTCACAATACTACTTAATATACTATACCTTTTAGCTTTAAAGGAGTTGAAAATGATGGTTGATGCTCCTGTACCCAAAAAATGTCATCTACACCTTTTTGATAACCTATAAACAAAAATAACTATTCTTTTTATCTGCATAACTTCACAATGATCCCCTATAGGTTTATTGTAACTCCCAACAAGTATTATTGCAACAGTAAACATAGAGTTGAATACTTACTAGGCAAATTTAGTGTTGGTAGTGAAAGCTTCATTAATTTACCATAAGGGAATTTGGAACTTTCTTCAAAATGAATATCACATATTCTATGACGACAATAATGTACCTTCAAGTGATAACTTAGGGTTGTTAATTCTTTGCAACCAAATTCCAGAAACATCTTTATTGGTAGGTATGGAATGTCTATAAAAAGAAATTATAGATAAAGCTCATTCAATGCCCTCAAATTTATATGATTTATTTCAAGTATACATGGTAATTTTTAATTATCACCCAATAATTCCCACTATTAAGTTCAACATAATATAATTTTATACATATTAATCGAGAAATAAAAACTTCATCCCCATTTAACTGCTTGGATTTAACTTGAATATTTTAATGAATAACAAAGGATGTTTACATTCTAATCTCTGAACTGCTAGTTATTATTATAATAGTAGTTTACGTTAATTTGATATAATTACCTTTTCGCCTCTTTATCAGTACACCCTGGCACACAGTATTTCTTTATTGTTCCACTCATATTAAGCTCTAAGCTATTATACACACACGTTATTTCACAAAAATACAACTAGATAAATGAATAATCTTTGAATTAGAGGAACAAACAAATGAACAATATCAAATACCGTTGTAAAATGGAAGTTGTTTGTCGTTGTCAAATTGTCATCTTTCGTTGTTTCGCTGTTGATGCATGATTGCAACCTGCTACGCTCCACAATGGCCAACAATACGAAATAAAAATTCCAAATTGAAGTAAACTTTTAGTTTCCGAACACGAATGTAGATGGCGTTAGAGAACGTATTTTATTCCGCCCATCTAAGTGCCCAGTGCCTGACTATCTCACCTACTAGGTTTCAAACTGCTTTTCCCTCTCTTCCGCTAGTTCGACCTGCGCGCTCCTTACTCTGTATTCCGCGGTAGGGGAAATTTTACCATCGGATCGCGGTCAAAATTTGAAATTTTTAAATAAAAATCCGGAATGAATATTTTATCAAAGTGATTTCTACACATATTACGGGTTATAAGCAATATTAAATAACAGTAGATTCGGAAACTTAAAATCAATAAAAACAAGAAAGAAAGTTCGTTACATCTAGAATGGATATTTCATATCTAAGTAATTTCTACATATTTAACGGTTGAATAATATTAAATAAAAGTGAATTCGTAAACCTTAAAAGGAGTAGTAACGAAAAAAAAACTTCGTTACAAGCTTAGATGGAATACTCACATCTTGAAAACTACGCAAAAAGCTGCCATGTCGTTTGGCAGATGCAAAAGAATGTGTGGTAAGAACTGAGGACTCAATCCTACAATAACTCTACGGTTATACACAAGCGTAGATCGGTGGTGCGGTAGCCAAAGACGCAGCAAAGGGAGATTATAAGGCTATTAAGTAACGCAGAAAGGCTAGCTTGCCAGTGTGTCATGTGGGCCATAAAAAATACTCCCACAGCTGCTATGGAAGTCTTGCTGAATTTACCACCTCCACACATTCTCGTACAAGGCGAGCCCAGATCTGTAATGCACAGATTAATACATCATTAACAGCACATAAGCCAGGCGTACAGTGCGGTTTATCGGAACCTAATCGCTGAAAGCGGACTATATAATGGGTCAACCCATTAATGCAACAGTCACAGGATATCTATAACTCTAATAACAAATTCAATATAACTATACAAGGTAGAGTAGACTACAAGGGAAGGTGCGCCCATACAAGCGGAAGTAATAGGGTACAAGAACGCCTAAAAGATATCGGAAGGCGTAGAAGCAGGTGTAGACGGAGTAAAGACAAGGCATATATTTCCCAGTAAGCCTAACTGAGGATGCCACAACGTTCCATGCGGAAATGACGGCGATGCACTACTATGTGGAAGAAACCAAAAGGCAGGAAAGAACACACTGTTCAATTTTTCTCTTCACAAACAAGCAGCGCTAAAGGCACTCGATTCTATAAAGTTCAATTCTAAGCTAGTATGGAAGTATGTGTGTACTCTAAGCACGCTGGGTGACCGTAGTAAAGTCACAGTGCCTTGAGTACCGGGTCATAAGGGCAAGGAAAAGGCAGAAGAAATTAATAAACAAGCTACGTTAATGCGTCTTTGGACCGGAACACTCCTGCTGCATTTCAAAATCAGTAACAAAAGCAGACACCAAAAATGAGTGTAGTATAACTAGTTTATATCGGAGGAGTCACCAGGTCAAAGACAAGTGAAACAATTTATTATAGAACTATTGCCAAAATTCACAGCAAACCTAATAAGTAAAGACAGAAAGCTGTTGTACGTGTGTTAACAGAGCACTGTAAACTCAATATGATTGATGGGGTTGACAGAGGAGAACTTCTGTTGATTTGGGGAAGAAACTGTGGAGCACATTCTATGCCTCTACGACAGTTCAACAAACGTGCTGGTCTCGGTACTTCATAAGAAGAATAAGGGTGGAGAATATAATCTAGATTTAGAGGATCACAGTAGATCTGAAAAGATCGTAGTCGAATAGGTCACAAGCCAACTCTGTAAAATCCGTGTGAATATTACAGATTTCTCCTAACCTAATTTTAATGGATTGAGGAATATATTTCGAAATTGCATCACTTCTGTTTGGAGTCAAGTCTGTATTATTGGATACATATATAATATTTGAATTTATTGCTGCCAATTTCATTAATCTAACCATAGGCCACCTTCGGGTACTACAGGAACAATTATTTTTGGCGCATTTGTCAGTGGCATCGACGACTACTTTTGTGTTATTCTAGTTTATCAAGAGCATTTCGTTGCTCTCTAGTTTTAATAAAATCGAATGATAAATTTCTCAGTAGAAAGTGAATTTAGACGATAGGCTTCCATTCCTGTACCATATATTTTCTAAAGGTGCTTGATATTTAAATATTTAGCATATCTTACTCCCTCCAAATATATACATCCTTTATCACCACCAAATTTGTGGGTTTTGCATCCCGTTCTCGCGTATAACGTTCAGATACAATATTCAATATTTCTGATCGTACTATTTACAGTATAGTTTGTAACAATTCTGCGTCGAAATAATAAGACCAAATTACTAAAGGTGCCTTCATACCACTTGCCATTCGTTTTATACCAGGCAGTTGCGTAACAATATTTTCCTGCCGTGTTCTGACAGCCTAAATATTTTGCCCATCTGGCGGTATTGTCTTATTCAATAAAAGCCAGAGCCCCTCACATGTTATTTCATCAGCTACCTCGAATTCTTGTTATATACCGTTTATTCTCTTTCTTCAGTGACATACAATTTTATTTATAAAATTTTTTGAAAATTTCGAAGAAAGTTACATTTCTATGAATCATGTGTCCAAATTTACCAGCCAAATAAAATTTAAAGATTAATGAAACAGTACTGTCAACTATAAAATGAATAATAATTGATACAGTGACTAAAAAATTCAAAACCCATTTCCTCAAAACTAGTAATTTGTTCATACGATCTTCTGTTATTAAGGTATCGATATAATACCCTGAAGAGACATGTTTAAGTTACTTTAGGACCTCACTGTATATTAAATTGTAGCCCTAAATAAAAAAAACATATATTATACACAAAAGAGATAGAGAAAAAAGTTCAATGAAGCGTGATATTAATTCAAGCAAGAATAAAAATTACAAATGCATTTTTCATGTTTGTTTTATCAATCAATATATTTTTACCGCAACGAGAACGTCATTCGAAGGTTTGATATTTCAATAATGTGTAATCTATTTAATGGTAGTCATTCATTATGTATCGGATTTACCTGTATTTATCCATACGTGTAGGTATACTTCTTTGTAGCTTGCAATTAATTCTACATACTGCATACTGTTCGAGTGCTGATGAACGCACTAATGAACATCTTGAATTATTTCTTAATGACAATATTGTCGAATGGTATTTTTGTAATCAGTTCAGTTTCGATTGGATTTGAAATAATATATTAATTAAAAGAATGGTGATTAATTTATTGAAAATGATTTTATTGAAAAATATTCCATTATTTCATTTGTATCTTAAAAAAAGTGAAAATAAGCAAACAGTGCTGCAATACCTCGTTTGTTAGGAAAGTATTGGTTTGTGAAATGTACTTAATTTCAATTAAACCATTCGACTAAGCTGAAAAGCCATATCACGATCATCTTCATATGGTTCATCGTTTGTTTTACTAAATATGAGCCCCATTTGGTCGAGATTCCACTCGTATGGACACTATGGGTTACAGGTGAGTCCAGATACCCTCGGTGAGAACCATTCGAGCCTTCGGCTTATTTAATCGGTGAGTTAAACTGAGAATTACAAAAATATCCGTGGTGTTATCATATAATAGCCAGGTTTCGGCTCGACCAAAGTACTTGTTCTATCATAAACCTAGCAAAGAAATAAGAACCAAGAAAGAAAATAGGTTTCCAAACTTAGTAATACGCTTTATTGTCACTACAACAGATAAGAAAAAGTAACAAGTGAAAAAATCATTGAGAGTTATGGAACTAGAAATTTCTATAAATAAATAATAATATTATATTACTGTAAATAAGATAAGAAATGCAGAATTAGCTTTGTTTTAGTATATATATTCATATGCATTATTATTCAAGTTGTTGTTGAAATGGGTTGTTGTTGAAATGAGTTGTTGAAGTTAGTTTGCAAAAGTCGTTGTTTAATAATTAGTTTATTCATAATAATTAGTCGGTTCATTAGCAAGTATTATAATTTTAATTATATTTTGAAAGTAAAGTTTTTCAAAAATAGTTTTCGGTGTTAAAAATATATAATTGGCGCAGTCAGTAGGATCTGTGCGGTCGTGTAAAAACTTTGTCGAATCCTTCGTATAAAGAACTCACGATTTGGTGTTTGAACATCGAGTGCAGATTCCAGAATCTACTATCGACGTAGAAAGAAGAAACCGGAGCTCTTCAAATCAATTGTGAGTGCCAAGTTTCCTTTTTTACTTTTTAAAAGTGTAGGAGAGATATTTTTATTATATATATACTTGCTGCTGATTTTATTTTATGAACGAATTGGGAAATTTATTGGAAACATTCAATAAATTGAATATTAAAGAAAATGATATAACTAATAATAATTTTGAGAATTCAATTTCATCTGTGAATATAATCGAAATGGCTACTGCCACCCTCAATTGGGATTTATTTAAACTAAAATTAGAAAATATTAAACCATTTGATGGTAATAGTAATACGTTAAATAAGTTTATAGTCAAGTGTGAGAAATTAATTGAAACATACGCAATATATAATGACGTCCTAATAAACAACCATATATTGGATTGTATACAGGAAAAACTTATAGGAAAAGCTGAAGCTATGGTGGACAATCGAATGGAATTAAACACATGGCACAAGATTAAAGAAGCCTTGAAACAGTGTTTCTCAGATCGAAGAGATCTGGACTGCATCGTGCAGGAATTAACACGAACAAGGCCATTTAAAAATGAAAATTTAATCGATTTCGGGGCTAGACTCCAACTGTTAAAAAGTTAAATTATTCAGAGAATCAGTAATGACTTTACTCTTACTGAAAATGATAAGAGATGCAACATAAATCATTGTGATAAGACAGCACTGAACACCTTTGTTTCAGGATGTGCCGGTGAACTTAAAAACAATATGCATTTGAAAAAGCCTAACTTTTTAGAAGATGCAATGGCTTATGTCGAAGAATTCGAGAATTTTGAAAGATTATACGGTCATTTAAATGAACCGAGATCCTTCCAAAATTCTAGTAGTTATAAATCACCTAATAATAATTCATATAATTATAATAATAGTAGTAATAATAATCGAAGTCAGAATGATAACTATTCAATATCAATGTTTCCAACAACGACAGAACTTTCCAAGCCAACCAATTGATATAAAGCCACAACCACAGCAACCTCGACATTATCCGACTAATTTGGTCCAAAAAGAAATGTTTTCAGGCCACACCAAATACCTGTACATAGTTTACCTAGACCGGAGCCTATGTCGACTACGTCGAGAAATTTTACGGATTCTCCAAGGAGAAATAACAATTTTATAAATCGAAATAATAATAATAACAATAATAATACTGGTAATAATTATGATCATAATAGATTAAGAAGTACTAATAATAATTATTTCCAAAATAATAATCAATATCCGAATTTCATATCCGAAGAATTATATAACAATGATTATGGTGAAACGGAAGAAGTAGAAGAAATAGTTGATTTAGCAGATGATTTTGAAAATTACACTATTATAAAAGAAAATGACAATCAAGAACAAACTCAAAATTTCCGGAATGCTCCTCAGAAAAGAAATCCGAGGTAGCAGAAAATGAAATTATTTCAAATGAAACGTTCGTTTATACAGGAGAAAAACACAATCAAGAACCGTTTGAATACATTAAAATAAAAAATCCAAAATTTAAATATCTTCCAGATAATGAAATAGATTTTATACCTCATTTGTAAAATTTATTTAATATTGATAATGAAATTGAAAATAATGAACTAGATTCAGAAACTGATTTATCAAATTTATTCAATATTGAGAATAGTGTAGAAAATAATTTAATTGAAAACAATGAAAATGATTTCAATAAAATTTATATTTCTGATATTCAATCAACAAATAAAAGTATTATATTGAATGACATTCAATTCAAAATAAAAAGAAATACAAGAAAAAAGGATAAGAAGATAATGAAAGCAAACAAAAATATACAAGTTCTTATGGAAAAAGAAGTAATTCAAGTGAATGGAAATGATATGAAAAATGAAAACTTCAACAAGAAGACAGAAGAAAAGAATCAAATCATAAATAATGAAATGGAAGAATTAAACGAGAATATATATTATATGTTCTTTAATAATATTTGCCCCACGTTTGGGGGACAAATTATTCTATTTCGATGTTTTATTAATTATTTAATAGTTCAATTTATGAATTTATACGATATGATTTTTATTTGTAGATGTCACAATTTATGATTGTAATTACACTCTTGTGAATATGCCTTAACCACTGAATATAACCTATTGAAATTTTTGACAGCAGTTGTCAAATTAATATGCCCGGCTTAGATGTATATTAAATTTTATATTGTGAAAGATAAATCAATACACAATCGACTTACTCACTCTTATCTCAGGGAGGGATCAAAGATTTCAAATAATAATTCAAATTTATAAATTTTTAAAGAATTTTCCAAATTACGTATTACGCTATTCCAAATCTAGAGTAACTGTTTGTTCAATATACTACGAGACAATTAAATTATCTTATAACATATATGATTTTACTGTCAGGAAATTAACCAAATGTCACTTATTATATCAAAATTTCTATAGCCTGAAAATTATCAAATACAATGAGAAATGAATAGGAAATGAGTACCAAAGAGTGATAGGAATTCAAATTTATATAATATATTATCAAATAACAAATCACAAGAAATTAGAACTTTTCAAAAATATTATAAACGCAGAAACAAAGATAGAATTTTCTATCAACCTTAAAATTAAAACCACCTATAATTATAAATCTACTCGCTAAATAATTTATCCAAGTTCAAAATGTTTGACTATATACTTGATGTATATCAATGTCAAAATACGCAAATTTCCGTTTAAATTGTCTATTCCAAAATTATCTTCGTTTGACGTTGAATTTTATTTGAGTAACGCTACTGTAATTTCAATCGAATTTATTACCATAAGATGCATCTAATTTTGAAATATCTTTAATAAAGGCCTATTAATTCTCGAGAAATAATGTAAATAAACTGGACAGGACTCACCAACTAGGTACTGGTTAACTCGTTCGTATTCCAAACCGTGTTCAGAATTCTGGAACAACTTTCTAAATTAATAATTTAGAAATCGGAAAATCACCCGCACTTTATCGATGCAATTCGTTGCGAATTATACACGCACTTGCTTTACAATACAGGATTTGATGATCTGATAATATTCATATAAATTACTATGACATTTTTAAATTAATCTGAGGCAACTCTTATTTCGATGTTGCCTCGTGGGGATATCAAAATCAACTCACTCAGCTTCCTATATAAATGATTCTCCTCTCATTTGGTTACCAAAAAATTCTTTTTTTAAAAAAAAAATATAAATTTACGTTTTTCTATAACAAAGAGAGATTTTCATTCTTTTAGTAAAATTGCAATTTTGCTAACAGAGACATCTGTATTCTTGTTTTCAAATCGTTATAAAGTATATTCTGCATTAATGTCATCCGAAATTGGAATGTCAAAATTTATTTGTATATTGAAACTTCAAAATTATTGATAATACAGTGTGTATCACTAGTATTACATCCAAATATGGACATTTTTTCTTATTTCAATATTTTCTTTAGAATTTAGATAGAGGATATGTATTAATTTATATATATATATATATATATATATATATATATATATAAGAAAATAGAAGAGAGTAATAAGAAAATGAATGAAGATTTAAAGAAGAATAGAAATAAGAAAATGGAAGAATTGAACGAGAAAACAGATGAAAATATAAAGAAGAATAGAAGTGAGAAAATTGTTAGTGGAAATAAGAAAATAAAAGAATTTAACGAGAAAACAAATGAAAATATAAAGAAGAATAGAAATACGAAAATAATTGACAGAAATACGGAGATAGATGAAAGTAACAAGAGCGTAAACAAGAGAAATGCAAACAGAAGTGTACGAGTAAACAAGAAAATTCTAAATCATGAAAATAAAATGAGAAGGCGAATAGATATTCAAGAATTGCAAGAATACATAGGAAAGTATTCGGAACACTTTGCTTTAAGTTGGTACTCAATACAAGAAGTAATCAAATGGCATAATACATATGGAAATTCTATGTACATATTTAATTAGATAAGTAATAGTAATTAATATCATAATAATAATTTTCAAAGCTAGAAATAAATAACAATAAAATTAGATATAAGAGTTAATATCATAATAACAATAATAATAATATAAATACTCATTATTTAGCAACAGTAGAACTATAAATGAATAACAATACAATAATAAGATATAGAAATATATAGATAATGATAATAATTTTTATAGAAATAATACCAAATATTGAATTCTTTCGTTTAATGATTTTATTCATTATTATTTAAGTTCATAGCATCTAGTTATTAAAAACAATAATATAAATAGATATAGGAATATACGTATCATAATAATTTTCAAAAAAAAATAATATGAAACATTCAATTTTTTTATTTTAAAATTCAATTCATTTTGTTAAAATGTAAATTGATGAACCTGATTCGATAATTCAAAAAGAAATTGATTATTTACCAGAAGTTAGAATCAAACGTGAAAAATGTTTAGATAACACACATTATTTGTAATTTTATCTCAAAAAAAATTTAGAACAAAATATAGCTCAATTTGCTAGAATGTAAATTGAAATCTTTTAAAATAATTAAATAATTTACTTTTGATTTAAATGATACTGATATCATTTAAATAATCTTTTTTAGATTTAAATGAATTTTATTTGATCTGATTATTCATTTGATACTATCTCATTATATATGAAATTATAAAGAATTCTCCAATTTATTATACAAACAAAATTTAGATATAAAATTTAGAGATAAAAAAATTTACCAAAATATAAGATACCAGAAATCATTAAAGGTTCAAAAATAATTTTAGAAGAATTTACTTAAAAAAAAATTAAATTAAAAAATCAAAAACTAATTCAAACAAATTGTTACAGCAAAAAGAGGATTAATAAATGCTGTTGGAAAAATTGATAAATGGCTTTTTGGTACTCTTGATTCATATGAAGAAGAGAGATACGATAATGCTATAAATATATTACAGCAAAATCAAAAACAAATAATTCACGAAGCTAATATGCAAATCTCTTTAAATAAGAAATTAATCGATCATTATAATAAATCATTAACTACCTTGTGGCATAATCAACAGAAATTACAAGATAATTTGGAAAAATTTCATATATCAATAGAAAGTAAAATAATAACTTTAAATAATTTTATCATCTTTTATAGTACGATTTCACAGATTAACTTGGATTGTCAAAGTTTAATAACGTTGATTGACAATATTGAAAATTCCATTACATATTCCAAATTAAATTCAATTCATAGTTCAGTGATTTCAAATCAAGAAATTGTAGAAATGATAAAGTATTTACATACAATATATGAAGAAGAACGAATTCCAAAATTTACTAATATTTTAACATATTATCTATTTTTGGGTTCTCAAGTAACTTTTTCAAAATCAAAAATAATTTTTGCTGTCCATGTACCCATCCTGAAATCCAAAACTGCAGAATTTTATCACTTATACCCCATCATTCAAAACCACAAAATATTTATCCCATTACAACCTTACTTGGCAAAAGCTCCGGAGTGTCCGATGTTAGAAGAAAAATATTACTGTCAACAAGAAATAAAGTCAAGAGATAATTGTACTAAGGAAATATTAAACGGCCATTCTCCTACGAACTGTTATGCTAATGATGATCACATTCAAGAAACTATAATAGAACAAGTCACAAATAATGAAGCTTTAGTTATTCCAAATTCAGCGATAAAAATACTAACAAGATGTACTTCTGATCAATATTTGGAAATTAATCATCCATCAATCATCCGAATTCCAGAAGATTGCAAGATTCAAGTTGGAGAAGAAATATTTTCAACCAACATCCAAATTAGAAAAGGAAAATCAATAATTTTGCCAAAATTAGATTCAAAGTTTTTAGAAATTCAACCATATAATTCACCAAACTTAACTAAAATAGATTTTGAAAGGTTATATGAAATTAATAAAATTGCTAAAAATATAAAACCTATTCAAGAAGTAATATTTCCAAAGCAACATACAACAATTATTTTATTTTCAATAATTTTAATTATTTGCATAAGTATAACAATATTTTGGTTCATACGAAAATTCCGAAGTAACAAGAAAGAAGATATCAAGAAAGAAGAGATCAAGAAAGAATATATCAAGACAGAAGATATCGAATTGGAAGAAACAAATTCAAAATCGAGAAAAAAACTCCATTATTTTCCGATCTTAGGGATGGAGGAGTTATAGAACTAGAAATCTCTATTAATAAATAATAATATTATATTACTGTAAATAAGATAAGAAATGCAGAGTTAGCTTTGTTTTAGTATATATATTCATATGCATTATTATTCAAGTTGTTGTTGTTGAAATGGGTTGTTGTTGAAATGAGTTGTTGAAGTTAGTTGGCAAAAGTCGTTGTTTAATAATTAGTTTATTCATAATAATTAGTCGGTTCATTTGCAAGTATCATAATTTTAATTATATTTTGAAAATAAAGTTTTTTAAAAATAGTTTTCGGTGTTAAAAATATATAATTTGAGAAATACCGGATAATATAGTTATTAGGTTTACATCAACAGAACATGTGAACCGTTAACCATGACTAAAATTATTCATGAACTAATAAAAAAACTGAATTAAACATACATCCAGCACCAAATTATCGGTTATACATGTGCCAGAATACAGCATGTCATTAAAAAAAAACTGTTAATCGAAGGATCGGTTTGGTACTAAGGCGATCTACAGAAAATATGGTTGGGCGCAATTCGAGCTTAATTCAGTTTGGATTGTGCCTAAATGCATAATTACAAAGTACAGTCATGGTACATAACAAAGAACTTGGCCCAACCCATATATCTTACTCCCCTTAATATCGCGTCCGGAAGAACGGTGGTCGCTTCACTTCTTCGGCACAGAAAGAACTAACCAGTTAAGTATACATAACTTTCACGTTGATCGTATCCCTGAAATCGAAACCTTCTATCGCGAAAGGCTCCAATAAGCTATACCTGGCACTGTATATCTGCAATCTACTATAAGAGCCTCCTCAGCTTGCCAAAAGCAGCAAAATCCATAACTTCGGACTTTCAACTAATTAAAAGAACTATTCGGATGTTTGTTTCCTTTATTTTTAATAAACTTTCTCAAGTTACAAAAAAAATGGAATGTACTAATTTTATTAAAACTGACAACTACTGTCAAACTGATCCCTGTCAATCAAACAAAAAAACTTCTTTTAGGTTAACTATAAAACAGGGCAAAAACATATAATATTCAACAGGACGTCATCAACGTGCAACTACAGCATAGATACGTGGTAGGAGTAGCTCGTCGAAATGAGCATACAACTGCACGCGAACTTTCTGGGGCCTTAGCAAATACCCACAACAAAAATGTGTGCGACCAACATTTCAGGAATAGATTACATGATGCTGGCCTGCACGCCAGATGACCATTGAGGATTCCCATGTTACGTCATGGAAATCGTGGACTAAGATTAAGGTGGGCACAACAACATATGCATTGGAGCTTACCAGAATGGAGTTCTGTGGAGTTCAAAGATGAAGCTAGGCTTTGTTTCTATCCTAATTCAATAAGAATGATAGTATCTGGAGGACCTGGTCGACAAGGCAGACTCAGATATGTACAGGGTTTTTGTCAATATGGTGGTCCACAAGTAATGATGAGGGCTTGAATAATTTTTCATCATCGAACTTTCAATCAATATCAATATATTGACCGTATCTTAGTACCTGTTGACCATCCATTTGCAATTGCTGTAGGCCCCACATGCAGGATAATGCAAGGCCACATACCGCTGCAACATAAGTGATTGGATTGATAATGAAAATATTACACTTCTACCGTGACCAGCACCGTCGCCAGATCTCAATCCCATCGAGCAGGTATGGGATATGCTTCAGAGACGGATTACTCTTTCATCTGCATGGTCTTCATACTAGCCAAGGTCTTCAAGATCTTCTTACACAAGAATTGACCCTGCTGCCTCTAAAGTGAATTAATTATATAATTTTAAGTATACCAAGATGGTGTCAAGCTGTAGTTAATGCTACTGGTGGAAATGCAGATTATTAGAAACATTTTTTGTTAGATTCTCATGTCATCAAAAATAAATCATTTTACACTGAAATTGAGATAAATCCATTGAGAACTAACCATGTATCTATCATAACGGTATCTCAGTTTTTAAAATATAATTGAAATTGATATTTTTTATTCGTGAAAAAAACTGTGTTTCTTAGACATTTTTGATGTGTGTAGTTTGAAGAGAAAGAAATATTATAAATCTGTAATTATTAAATCATACCAAAATATTGGAACCACATCGTCCTATTCCATTCGAAATTGCAGCAATGCTTGCAGTAAAATTTTGAAATTGCACAGACTCATCATTTTCCGCAATAAGAACTGACCACTTTCTTTTCCTAGTCTAGGAGCTATCTCATGTCTCGTGTTCACTTCTATGCCCCCTAAGTTTTGTTGTGGGGCTTTGTTATACACCTATAGGAGTGTAAAAAAAAGTTGGTCACATGATCCAAATCTTGGTCGTTTGGTCGCCATATTGGAAAATGGCCACCAAATTTCTAGAGTATCTTTGCACCCAGTTGTCGGATTCAAATTTTTTAAAGCTTATTATATAACTCTCTTTAGGGCAAACAAATTTTGTGATTACACATTTTTTGTTAAATCAACTAGTTACTGAGATATATTTATATTTTGAATATTCCCAGATCGCAAAGACTTTTTTTAACAATACTAATCGAATTATTATGGTAATTACGTTGTAATGCAATATTAATCTTATTTTCTGTTACAGGTAGATAAATTTCAGGTAAAAGAAAGAAGTTGAGTGACACAGTGACCTTAGGCAATCCTTGAAAGAGACATAAGAGACTCTGGCACAGAAGTTAACTTGTGCTTTTTTTTTGCAAAAAAGTGAAACGTTCATTACAATTATATTCAAGCGAAAAAGGTATAAAAAACATCAAAAGAGCTTCTCAACATATTGGGGACGATGTATTCAAAAACATTGATGATGAAAATAATATAAAATACCATATTGCCCGCTACAGGCCTTACATACTGAAGAGAAAACGAGCTAAAGAAAAACAACTAAAAGGTGATGAAGAATCAAGCGCGGAAGGAAAAACTACTGCCCAACGCCAGAGAATGAGACAGAAAAGTACAGCTGGACCTCGTGAACAGTTGAAAAAATGTGTAATGTGTTACCAATTAAAAGTAAGAGGAGACTGGATACTGTATCGCATTTGTGAGAAGTTCAGAGCAGAGCAGCTACTGAAAGCCTCGCGGTTTTACCTTCATGCAGTTTTTTCAGCGAAAAAGTACATTGGAAGATGTAAATAGTGTATTTGCTGCAGACGACCACTGTATAAGAAATTACATTTTAAATTTCCAAGGGAAATTGAAAAATATGCAGACGAAGAAACTGCTAGTCTTGAGATTTTTACGTTTTTATCTTAAATGTTTTTCACTGATGGTGAAGAACCTCGATTCCAGCTAGCTCAAATGAATCGCAAATGTTATTCAACGGTAGAGTAGGGATGGATTCATAAATTAAACATTGTTAGATTGAAACCATTGAAATTTTAATTTGTAAATCACACATATGATCTTTGTACGACCGAGTGGTACCCCTTGGTGTTTAAAGGTAAGTTTAAAGATAAATCGATAATAATGTTTGAAGTAGAGGTTAGTTAGTAATGTATAACTTGTCGGAATTATGTTAAAATTTCAGGTTCAGATGCTTGTCCTTCAGATAGCAACCCTTTGTAAATGGTGAATGTAAATATGAATCGGAAAGTTCTTACTTGTATGATTGGCCGTAAGCTCAACGTCAGTACTTGCGGTAGTTGGGTTGACTCGGCCTGGATCCTCCTAGGTTTCAAATCTAATGAGATGAATCGCTTGGCATGCATCAAAATTCATGCAGTACGGGGTTACTAGTTACATCTACTATTCTACTACGGATGAATGATGTAATGTGGAAATGGTTAGACAGCTTAGCGGAAGCGATAGTTATGAAAAGCGGTGAGTGATACAGCGAAGTTCAGCACATATAGTAAGCGAGATAGAAACAGACAGAAGAAAATTAGAAGAGAAGGAGAAGGCCTAAAAAAAAGTAAGAAGTATGTGAAATATTAGTTATGAATTTAATAAAAGTGAATGGTGGATGATTTTACTTACCCAAGTTGTAGGGTGGCCTTAAAGAGGTTTTTAGATTTTGGTCCAGATCCAATATAGATGATTTTGTCTACACTGATAATTATGACCAATAAAATCTAATGAAGTTTACTTTTTCCAGCTTATAAGATCCGATTTACAATCGAAAATTAAGGAACCATGTGCTCCGAATCAAAGCTGATATAAAAAGAAGGAAGGGTCAAAGTCCAATCAAGTAGGTTTTGTAGGCTATCCACAGAACTCAGGTGAAGTCACAGAACACAGAACATTCAGCGAAATAGTAAGTTGGATTGGTATGAAATAGTAAAAGAAGAAGAATAAATTGTTTTCCATGAATATGATAGATATCAAATATCAAAATATAAAATGACAATTCAACTCGGAAAGAAGAGATTAAAACAATAACTTGGAGTAAACAAAAGTGCTTCGAGTTTTAATTATATTTTTATAACCAGGTATATTAGAGTTTTCAACTTATAATGATAAAGGATACGATATCTTAATATGATTTAGTTAAATAAAGCTCTGTTGTAAATGTAAACAAACCATTGATTTTTGGTTAGTTGAATGTTGAAGTTATTGATTTTACTCTAATCATTGAAAAGGTGAGTTTCAATATATTTTTGAAAGAAATTATTGTCAACCATTTGTATATAAGTGCATGATTACATTCCCAATAATATTTGTATGAATGTTTTTAAAACCGTAACAAGATCTTGAAAGAATCTTTTATTGAATTCGCGGCTACACATCAATTTGACACCAAAGGATACTCAATTGCATACCTACGCAATGAGTTTAATGAGAAAGATTTGTCTAGTGAATTCCAAATTTCAAATAATTACTGAAAAAATTATTTATAGAGTAATTTGGTAATTTCAATTAAAATAACTTGCAGAAGAAATTCGCGGCTCAGATTGTATTAAAGAATGAGCTGAAACCTTGCGCAGTGATATTAAAAGCTTAGATTTTTGTTTAAAAAATACTGACTGCGACGCAAAAGATTTATTTAAATCATTTACAGAAGCAAAGAACAATTTATCCCAGTCTTGGTTGAAGTTTAGCTCAGTTCTGTTTCCATGTTACCAGACTTCTCTCCAGGTACAGTTACAATGTCAAGCAGTTTTCCAGATACTATTTTATGTACTGCACAGTGTTCAAAGTGCACCTCTGCACATGGGATTGGCACAAACTATTCGTGAGATGACTCGCTCTAAATTATTAATTCAAATTACGATCCGTCTTGGAGTGTCTGTTCGTTATGATGAGTTTGAGAGAGATAACGTAGCCCTCTTAGGGCATAAGCGTACCCCTTCCCAAGAAAATTAAACCAAACGTACCAATACGAGCAGCAATAGACAATTTCGATAACCAAGAGCAAACTCTCTCTGGTATTGAAGGTAGCCATGACACAGTACTAGTAATCTTTCAAAATGAAAGTACCAATGTCAGAGACAGCAATGTCGACGCAAATCAAATTGTAGTTAACAAAGGAATACGATTGTTTCACAGCATCTTGCCATGTCAAGAACTCAAGTACTTTAAGAAACCAACGCAAAAAGGAGAAATCAGTAAAACCTTTACGGCAGCACCTATACCTAGCCTTAATCTGCCTGAGTCACCAGCAAAAGAACAGGATATCATTTGGACTTTGTGCAGATATTTCGCAAGTAAGGATAGTGATCCTAATGAACGTAATATACCTACCTAGACTGCATTCAACAGTATGGCATCAAGTGAAGATATTCCATAGACGACGTGACGTGACGTGAAGATATTGCCACACCCTGCGATCGACTACAGTTCATTATATACATGTATGAAACACTTTCAAGACTGTCTGGCAGCCTTTGGGCTGATGAGGGCGTGTACAGAATACCTAAAGAGATACAACTGTTGCGACCAGAAGAGTTTTCTAATATTTTTCTAGGATTAGGAGCTTTCCATCTTGCAGAAGATATTGTGGCGTGTGGGAAAATATTTGGCAGCACGTGGAGTGAAAAAAAGTTTCATCGAAACTGAAACATTAGGACCAAACATTGTCGAGACTGAACTTGCTGGAAAGCATTATTCTCGAGCTATAAGAGGGTTTTCTATACTAGCTAAAGCTTTGCAACGCTTATTATTTGAAGCATTTCTGGAAAGTCATAATATGTCAGAAATCACGGTAAAAGTAATACTACCAAAACTGCTATCTACGGATATCAGTAAAACTTTGCGCCATGTACACGTCTCAAGTGACTCTAGAAAGAATAAAATTCCATTTAATAAACAATTCGAATACCTAATTAAATTAAAATCACAAAAAATTTTGAAATCACGTAAAATACCATGTCGTATATTAAATTTATCCACCTTTTTCTATTTTCAATTGATACTTACAAAGAAACATTCTTCCAAATAATTCTCAATTTATTGACTGAAATTTATTCAGATAAAATTTTTATATATACATAGTTATTTTCCAACTAATTTTAAGCTGATCTAAAGAATCATTTGGCAAGAAAAAAATTTATAAGACTTGGCCCTATATTTTGTATAAGGCTGCAAAAATTGGGCCAAGTCTTATAAATTTTTTTTCTTGCCAAATAATTTTTTAGATCAGCTTAAAATTAGTTGGAAAATAACTATGTATATATAAAAATTTTATCTGAATAAATTTCAGTCAATAAATTGAGAATTATTTGGAAAAATGTTTCTTTGTAAGTATCAATTGAAAATAGAAAAGGTGGATAAATTTCATATACGACATGGTATTTTACGTGATTTCAAAATTTTTTGTGATTTTAATTTAATTAGGTATTCGAATTGTTTATTAAATGGAATTTTATTCTTTCTAGAGTCACTTGAGACGTGTACATGGCGCAAAGTTTTACTGATATCCGTAGATAGCAGTTTTGGTAGTATTTCAATTTTTTTTGTAGTTTAATCTTCTAATTCGTTCTATTGCTCATTTAGTTTCATTTCTTCAACGTGTGACAAGATTATAGTTTTTAATCGAAAATATTTTTTTTCTAAGACTAGACTATCTACAAAATATTTTCTTCACTTGTTTAAATATTCTTTCATCAAACTATATAAAGTGTGGCCAGCCTAAAATGGAAAACCTTCTCATCAATTTTGAAAAGACAATTAAGATTTCTATTTTTGAGGTATGATTATTAAACTATACTTAAAAAAAAAATTTAAAATACTGAAAGATGAAATTCGAGACCGACAACCCAGAAATTAAATATTTTACACTTAAAAACCCCAAACTTGTTTATATTGTGACAAAAAATTTTATGAACAACAAAATATACGTTATTTAATAATGTAAACAGTTATCGAAGAATTACTTGAAGAAAAAGATGAGTTATGGCAATAAAAGAACTTTCCGAAGACTTCATAATAGAATTATTTATTGATTTCACCTACAAAACTACCACTAAAACGGAAAACCTTCTCTTCAATTTTGAAAAGACTATTCAGATTTACGTTTTTGAAATATAATTATTAAACTATACATAAAAAAAACTTAAAATACTGAAAGATGAAATTCAAGACAGACAACCCAGAAATTTAAATATTTCACATTTAGAAACCCCAAACTTGCTAATATTGTTACAAAAAATTCTATAAACAACAAAATATACGTTATTTAATAATGTAAACAGTTTCGAACAATTACTTGAAGAATAAGTATCAATAATGGTAATAAAAGAACTTTTCGAAGACTTCATAATACAATTAATTATTGATTTCACCTAGAAAACCACAACTAAAATGGAAAACCTTCTCTTCAATTTTGAAAAAAACTATTCAGATTTCTATTTTAGAAATATTACTACCAAACTATACATCAAAAAAAATTTCTGAAAGATGAACTTTGATACCGACAACCCAGAAATTTAAATATTTTACATTTAAAAACCCCAAACTTGCTAATATTGTTACAAAATATTCTATAAACATCAAAACATACGTTATTTAATAATGCAAACAGTTATCGAACAATTACTTGAAGAATAAGGATCAATAATGGTAATAAAATAACTTTCCGAAGACTTCATAATACAATTATTTATTGATTTCACCTAGAAAACCACAACTAAAACGGAAAACCTTCTCTTCAATTTTAAAAAGACTATTCAGATGTCTATTTTTGAAATATAATTATCAAACTATACATAAAAAAATTTAAATACTGAAAGATGAAATTCGAGACCAACAACCCAGAAAATTAAATATTTCACGTTTAGAAACCCCAAACTTGCTAATATTGTTACAAAAAAATTCTATAAACAACAAAATATACGCTATTTAATATAGTAAACAGTTATCGAACAATTACTTGAAGAATAAGGATCAATAATGGTAATAAAAGAACTTTCCGAAGACTTCATAATACAATTATTTATTGATTTCATCTAGAAAACCAAAAATAAAGTGGAAAACCTTTTCTTCAATTTTGAAAAAACTATTCAGATTTCTGCTTTAGAAATATTTTTATCAAACTATACATAAAACAAAATTAAAATACTGAAAGATGAAATTCAAGACCGACAACCCAGAAATTTAAATATTTCACATTTAGAAACCCCAAACTTGCTAATATTGTTACAAAAAATGCTATAAACAACAATATATACGTTATTTAATATAGTAAACAGTTATCGAACAATTACTTGAAGAATAAGGATCAATAATGGTAATAAAAGAACTTTCTGAAGACTTCATAATACAATTATTTATTGATTTCATCTAGAAAACCAAAACTAAAGTGGTAAACCTTTTCTTCAATTTTGAAAAAACTATTCAGATTTCTGCTTTAGAAATATTTCTATCAAACTATACATAAAAAAAAATAAAATACTGAAAGATGAAATTCAAGACCGACAACACAGAAATTTAAATATTTCACATTTAGAAACCCCAAACTTGCTAATATTGTTACAAAAAATTCTATAAACAGCACAATATACGTTATTTAATAATGTAAACAGTTATCGAACAATTACTTGAAGAATAAGTATCAATAATGGTAATAAAAGAGCTTTTCGAAGACTTCATAATACAATTATTTATTGATTTCACCTAGAAAACCACAACTAAAATGGAAAACCTTCTCTTCAATTTTGAAAAAAACTATTCAGATTTCTTTTTTAGAAACATTACTATCAAACTATACATCAAAAAAAAATTAAAATACTGAAAGATGAAATTTGATACCAACAACCCAGAAATTTAAATATTTCACATTTAAAAACCCCAAACTTGCTAATATTGTTACAAAAAATTCTATAAACAACAAAATATACGTTATTTGATAATGTAAATAGTTATCGAACAATTACTTTAAGAATAAGGTTGAATAATGGTAATAAAAGAACTTTACGAAGACTTCATAATAGAATTATTTATTGATTTCACCTAGAAAACCATAACTAAAGCGGGAAACCCTCTGTTCAATTTTGAAAAAACTATTCAGATTTCTATTTTTGAAATATGATTATTAAACTATACATGAAGATGAAATTCGAGACCAACAACCCAGAAATTAAAATTTTTCACATTTAAAAACACCAAACTTGTTAATATTGTTAAAATTCTATAAACAACAAAATATACGTTATTTAATAAATAATTATAACAAAGGAACAATTTTGGATTCTGTGTTATTCAATCTTTGTATAAATGAATTGTTTTCAGTGAGCAGTACTGGATATATACAATTAGAGTCGCAGACGATACAGCCATTATTTATGAAATAGATAATTGGTATGATTTGAAATAGTTGAAAATGATCTACGATTAATTAAGAATTGGTTTCATCATAAATTACTTACTCTAAATTTTAATAAAACATAATTTGTCATTTCTTAATTCTAGAGACCATAAGAATAGCTTCACATATTTTTTATAGAAAAAAACTAGAGATTGTGCTTTATAACTTTAAGTGTTTAATAAAGTTTATGTATAATGTCAATACTTGCAGATATTGTACTACGGTTTAGTGGAAAGCCATCTCAGGTATGGCCTATTTTCTTGTGGATGTGCTTCCAGAACATTTATAGGTCCCTTTTAGAGATTATACAAAGAAGCTTTATTTAGATTTTTATGTCTAGTTCCAGCATGTGCCCTAGTGTCGCACTGTATAATATAAACAAAATCTTTGACTTAAAGAAATTATGTTTTCTGTGTGCATCTGTAAAATATCATACTATGAAAAATAAAATTAAGTTACCTATACATACATATGAATCCAAAAATAATAATATGAAGCTCCTATGATGACAAAATCTGTATGTCAAATTTTTCCTATTAACACAACCAAAAGTTTTGTGAAATTAACGTCTGAAATATCTCTTCATTCTCTGCAATGTCTATCCACTTCATAGATTTTATGTATAATTAGGTATAGTGTTTTCTTATCTACCAAAACATATGTTGAGGTAAATTAGTTCATCTCTGGCATACATTTTTTAGTATTTATAATTAACAAATTGGCTTTCATAAGTTGTTCGGGATACTAATGTTCAATTTGGGTTTAATACTACTGATTAACTCATTGTAGAATTAATTTTTATAGGACAAATTGATAACATATTTGAAAAACTTATTTAAATTTGACGTTATAAAATGGCAAATGACATTTGTGTTGTGACGTCAACTGACGCAGTTGTGAGGACGATACAATTCCATGATTTTAGGAACGGTGCTCGAGAATATCAATTTTAGAAACTATTCGCAAATAGAGCAATCACAGGCTTGCGTATGCATGATGTTGGGAACGACGTCAAGAATAACGCCCTGATTCCAGATTCAGGGCATCAGTGCGGATGAAACTCAATCATCGACCACCACACCTGCAAGAAATGAATCACCGGTAGCGACATTGATTTTTTTAGCGAAATATCGAAACCACACATGAGAAACCTTAAACTTTAGAAATATTTTTATAAAAGTTACAACTTTTATTTTTTAGAACTGAATATCTTTTTAATAAATACATGGAAAATTATCATTGATGCTCCAAATGAAAGATCATATATGAATTATATGGCAAATGTATGCATACTTTGCCCGTAAATAATATACTTTTTTAACTAATTAAAAAAAATAGAATTGCGGGTAGAGGAGAAAGACGAAATTTTCGGTATAAGAGTGTCTGTCGTCTAGCGCAAAAATATATATATAAAAGAGGGCGGAGTCGAGACGTGACATGGCGCGAGTGACGAGCAGTCACTCTTGATTACAACATTAACAGAATGTATTAAATGGAGTGAATGAAACGACGAGTACTCAGTGTGTATTTATTATTAAAATTCAGCTAAGCACTTTCGGCCATTAGGCCATTCTCAAAGCTGTCCTATAAAATTATAATGTTTGTAAAATTTGAAAGAAAAATTTAAAAAAGGTGAACTTACGTCATAAAAAATCCTACAACAGGTGTCAAAAACCAGCCAATGAATACAGAATGTAGAAATGTATGATGTATGATTACAATAAAATGATTAAACACAATAAAAATACACTTTCAAGTGGATGTACAAGTATATTTCACATAATGAAACGTCCCATTTAAAAGTGTGAACTAAATGATATCTGATGACAAGTTTGACGTTAATAGACGGTGGCTAATAAGCCAGCATGCAGTAAAACAACAAGTGTACAATAATACAACGTGTTTGTATGATGAACATTGAATCAAATGTATGTTTGAAAGGTTGAAAATATTCATATAGTGAACTGAAAATTGAAGGAAAATTTATATATTACTTTTATTTTGAATTTAGAAATGAAGTTGAAGATGTGATAAAATTAAAGAATTAAAAAATCTCTATTCAAATTCAAAATTCCCAAAATTCATCTACCCTAGATGAATAGGAAACACCCTCCACCCTTGATTGTCTAAAGAAAAGTGACTTAGGGGTTGGATCCGTTCCCCAGGCAGTCAGGAAACAAGTGCAGTAAACCTATATGTGTAAAAAGCTAGGTAACATAAATTAAACATTTGGTAATACTTCCATGGAGGAGTTTACATAATGTAGTGACGAAGGTGGAAAAGTACGCTGGCAAAGTGAACCCAACAGCTGATGGCCTCCCATAAGAATTAGATGTAAATGGTGAAGTGAGGACAGAATGCATTAAGACTAAAGATTTGCTAGGTACAAGAATTCAAGTAGAAGCAGCAAAAACAAATTCCAAATGTAGTGGAAGAAATCGAAAATATTGTTAAAGAACAAGGTAGAGAAAATGAGAATTTTCGGTATTGGTACCAGTTCTCGGTGGGCAAGTGTTTTCTTAGAGGATTGTTTCCATCTTCCACTAGATTTTCCTGAGATCTATGCGAATTTCAAAGCTGAACATTTTGTTGTAAAATATACTCAGAGAAAGTTCAGTTGTATGGCTATGAATCAAGCATTGGAACAGAACTACAACAAACCACCTAAATGCCAAGGAAAAATAATTGGAGTAACACGAAGAAAGGAAGCTGTGTTGCTTCACGATCTTATCAAACATGGGAAAGTCCAAATAGCAAAAGTTTTGCGTGATGTATACTGCCTTGTCTATGAAGATGAATACACTTTGCATCACGAGTTTTCCAACAAGACTACAATTGCTGATGAGTTATGCGCTAGAAGAATTGTTACCTTCATGAAGAAACAAGGAGACCCGTTCCTGATAACTGGTTCCAGCATTAGAATACAGTTACAAAACATTATTACCAAACAAAAGATAGACCGTGGAATAAGCACTGATCTTTTGAACTTCATACAAATAGGATAAAAAGTTTCGGAAAGACAGATTTGAAAATAAGTCAGTCAGTCTAATGCAATCCATTAAGAGACTGAAAAAAAAAGAAAAAAAAACAATGAATCCGTTAGATGTGGACGTAAATAAATAAACTGCCCAGGCTATTTGTTTAGTTGACATTGCACGGAGTCGAGGATATGACATAAATTATCTTTTGACTTACGAATTAACTTCTACCTCATTGTTTTTGACTAGAAATGGATTTCTGACAAAAACTGATAAGTCACTGCTGTTTCATGAATTTGAAAAAAAGTTACCCTCACCTCCAAATTCATTAACTCCTCAATCTTCTAGAAAAGCAGACTTCACGGCGTTTGCAAGGAAGCTAAATCTTTTAAATTGAAGACATATAAAGAATTTGGAGATTTATATGCCAACAATGAACCCATCGACATCGTTTTTTACGTATATAAGGAAAAAGATGTAAAAGGGTTTGAGAGGTCCAAAAGATCACAGACACTACCTGTAGAATATGGATCCCCAAATGAAATCACGCCACTTCCTGTGGATTCTGGCGCTTATTGGGCCTCGTCTAAAAACAAAGAACTGTTACAATCATACTTTGTTGAATGGATGTCTAGGAAGAAAGATTCTGTCACTGCATCTGTTCCCTTTTATCTCGGTGGTCAACCAGGGATAGGCAAATTCCTTCCCAAGAAAAAAAAGGGGTCAAAAATAATGGTTAAATTCGGTCCGTACTTTTGTTTTTACCTGAAACTGTATAGGTAAATTCGGTCCCGAGTAGAATATTTTGAGATTGGACCAGTGCAATAAAACTGTAATATTGAATAATTTTAGTTTTATTAAATTAAATAAAAATATTTACATTGTTGACAAAGTTTACATAAACGGAATTGAAATGTCTATATATTGTTTATACCTATAAAAATATAACATATCACATACAATTATATATTTAATAGTATTAAGGAACCAAATTCTCGAAAATTACGGAATAGGCTACAAGACACAGGTACATAATATTGTATACCTAATAATTAAACGCCACAGTGAAATGAGACACATTTAATAAAATGCAAACGACTTATTTCGTTTTTCGTATATGATTCAATCATCTTTGTAATAATTTTTTGACGGTTATTAACTTTACTATCGGTAATTTTAGTACTCAAATGTACACTTTGTAATTTTACATAAGTTTCGATTTGAAACTCTTTAAGTTTATTAATAAAAACAAAAATGTTTGGATGAGACTTGTAAAACGAATCGTTAAATTGTCTATGGAAAGATTCGCATGTATTCGTAGTTCTGCTGAGTTTGTAGCCCAAAGTGAAGGGAGGAATAGTGGCTCCTCAGATATGTAATTATCTATCAAATAATCGGAATACATTTGAATCTTTTCATCGTCTGGTGCTATTGAGAGCAGATCGAATACAAAACAATCGCTGATTTCTACAGGATTTAAGAAAGTTAGGGCAAAAGTCATTTTTAGCCATCGCCCCGCATCGGAACATTCATCTTTGTAGGCAGATATTAAAACAATATTTCACACATGACACTGATTACAAAAGTAAGCAACGTGGTTATTTGTTCTACTGATACCGATGTGTTTGTTTGTGCACTCTATCACTAGCAAGGATAAAGAAAATTCTAGTGGAGCCAGACAAGAGCGTTTTAACCGTCAACAAGCAATACTGCAGTGCCTCAAGAGAATATAACGTCGGAACTTGAGTCAGAACCGGAATAAGAAGCAATGGAACAGGAAAAGTGCTTTGAAGATGTGCAGCCTACTATGGAACAAAAATCCACTGACGACTTTGTAGAGGTTGAATTTAAAACAAGCAAAGCTAACAAATATTTAATCGGGAAAATTAGGGTCCTCTTCGATGAAACTTTTGAAGTTAAATTTCTTAGACCAAAGCATCAAACGGAAAGAAAAATTGCTTAATCTTTCCCACAGTGGATGACATATTATGCATGATTAGCCTGGAACACATTGTGAAAAAACAGCCTAAACCAAATGAATTGCGACAAGGAGGCTACGAATTTTCTTTGCAAATGAAACTAAAATTCTATGCACTTTAAAATAAAGGTTATTGCCAAATTTCCTTATTGTTTTCTTTCGGTATTATATTAAATAATAAATGAAAAATAAAATTTGTACTTCTTTTTGTACCGATTAGCCCCATATTTGAGGCGACTTGTACATTGCATGGCTTGAAATAGTGTGTCCCGATTCGCCCCAAAACGGGGTCTATCGGGACAACCCGATTATTATATTTTAATCAATTTATTCAAATCAGATAATTATCCAATACATATTTCAGCAGCCATATTGACTACGGTCACTTCCCCTAAATTTTAATTTTGTTTTGTTTTACAAGAAAATAGTAATAATAATATGTAAAAAACGTCTGGATTCACCCCCTTTGACGGTACTTTTATGTATCACCATGGAATTTCCTCATTTACATTCAGTTCGTAGTGATACGGTAGAAAACTGAAATATTGCGTTCCTCGTGAACTTCGTAAAGAGCATTTTTCTTTTTATATTCCTAAACACTGAAACGTTTTTTCTTTATTAGGTCTGTTAATAGTAATTCTCTTTTCATTTTACTAGTAGATATTTTCAACCAAACGAAGAGTTCGACTAAATTAACTTCTTTGTGGGGTAACTTAGGTGGAACGATTTCAAATGCCATGTCAATTTTTGAGCAATGTATAAATAAGATATCTACTTATGTGTCCGTAATAGCCTCATTTGGCATAAAACAGTCAACTACTTCTACATAATGAACGAACATCAATTTCCTGACGCTCCTTATAGACACGTATTGGCACGCGGTAAACAAACGGTTAAAAAACAAAAGACCTACTACTAAATCCGCTGAGTTACGGACACGTTGATGTACTGCCGATGACTCTTCGGTTGTCAGCTTGAATAGCGTTGGACAACGTATTCATCAATCAGTTGGGAATGCAACCCAAAAACTAAACACTCTGCAAAACTTAGGTTATTGTCAGGATCGGATTTAAACGTAATTATAACCTCAAAATAATTAACAAACACATAACACCTAAATAAAATGTAGCTTCTTACTGAGTAACAGGTTGTTAAATATTTAAAAACGATTTGTGCTCAATACTATAAACCTATTTATCGTATCCATTTCATATTTGGCAGAAACTGTAGACACTGTACACCCTAGTAAATTATGTTAAACAAGGGTTTCTAGCTACTACCAGAGGCGTACGACAGGGACAAGTGACTGTATAATCGTTCCCAAATTCTATGCCATTTATGTAATAGAAATTTTAGCTCAAATTTTCGATTCTCCAATACTTTTCACGTAAGTAATGTATTTTTTTCGCATTACGATTATGTCAATATTTCTCGAGATATTTCAAGTTACACATGAAGCTTAACAGTTTTTTTTAATTTTGATGTGTAATAACTATGTCGATATTCGATATTCTATGCCATTTACGAAATAGTAATTTTAGCTCAAATTATCGATTCTCCTATACTTTTTACGTAAGTAACGTACTTTTTTCGCATTACGATTATGGCAATATTTCTCGACATATTTTTTTTTCAATTTTGATGTGTAATAACTATGTCGATATTCGATATTCTATGCAATTTTCGGAATAGAAATTTTAGCTAAAATTTTCGATTCTCCAATACTTTTTACGTAAGTAACGTATTTTTTTCGCATTACGATTATGTCAATATTTCTCGAGATATTTCAAGTTACACATGAAGCTTAACAGTTTTTTTTAATTGTGATGAGTAATAACTATGTCGGTATTTGGGCACTTTCATGTTTAACTTAAAATATTGCTACGATCGGTAATTCAAATATATCGTTTAAAATATATTGCTTAGGTGTTATAATCAACTTTTCTGTCAGATGTTTGTTTACAAGTTATGTGACGTCACGACAGAGCCCCCATCATGGACGACAGCGTTTTTCGCTGATAATGAAAAGTTTTATTTAAAATCGATGATTTTTAGTTTTTCAATCATCAAAAAGAAAACATATTTTTGTTGTTGTCTATTAGGGTAATTTCTGAGAATAATTGTCAACATCCCTATTAATTACACTTATTCTTGTTTAAGGAAAATGAATCATTATATATTCTCCGTCTAGTTACGCTTCTTTTGTCGCGAGTAATTAATAGCAAAAACGAAAAACCGACATTCTTAAGTGACACCAGCGCTGTTTTAAATTCATTAATACTCCAAATTGTTGTCATTCTTCGCATGAAATAGCATAAAATCCTTTGTAATTGGACACAATCAACTTGATAAACGTCTCACTCTATTTGTTTTTATTATTTGGTGTGAAATGTCTTCACTGTCGTTGTGGTGGTCGAAACGTATTGGCAATGTGCCTATTATTTTTCTATGAGGTGGCCTCAATGGTATTACAAGAAAACGGTGATATTTTTAATAAATATTTATTCTTCCGTTTCTTTCAGGTTATCCATTTTTTATATTTATTAATTGAAAGGGTACTACGGGTGGTCCCCCTTGCTAGCTCATGAAAAATGATATGTATTTTCGGTAGAGTAGGGGTGGGTAAATATAAAGTTGCAAGAATGCTTTACAGTGTAAAAGTAATACTTTAATATTAAAAATTGACTCTTAATGTGATGTGATTACCAAAAATCAGTTACCCCAAATGGTACCAGTTGGTTTCCAACGAGTAGGTATAACCAATCTTATGTGATATATTACTAATATTAAATGTATGTGTCAAGTTTGTGCAGTCCTCAAGGCCCGTAATTATTTGGAAAGATCTTATTTGATTGTCTAGTGCTCGTCTTATTAAGGCTAGACTTGCTGCTGAACAATATCAGCGTATTACCCTTGTGATTCAATGCTGTAGAGATGGCTGACCGGTGGATAGGGATGTAGTTACGAAGAAAAGAAAAAGTAACAATGAAAGTAAGAAGAAGGTGTGAACATAAAGCCCTAAAACAACAAAATCCTATGTCACCTAACGTGAATCAGTTAGTCAATTACAGTGTTTACTCACCGATGATGTTGTGTGGCCTAGATAGGTAATTTTATTAGTTGTTTAAGTTTTAAGATCCTCTAAAGAGAGTGTTTTCATCAACGAAATACAATTTAAAACAACTAAATGTGTTTCTTTTCTTTTTAGGTACTAATCCGAGAAATCCTAGAATGTTAAGCTCATGCTTAAAAATCAGAAACCCCATAAGAGAAAAATCCCCCCAAAAAAAGAGTTGAAATGTTGGAAGTTGAAATTCCACTTTAAGGAATTGCAAATATATCACCTGAATAACCTTAAACCTACCTAATCATAGACTTATATGTGACATAGATTCTGATTGGATTTTCAGGATTAATAAACATAGTTATAAGTTCCATGAAAATTTGATGTCAATAACTATCTATAACCTGTACTCATGAACAATACAAACATGAGGATCATTAAAAGAATATACTTTAAATATCTATTATATCAATACCATTGTTGACAAAATTAGCCAGTGCAATAAGATATTATAATGTGTTTTTAACATACATGCCTCACTCAAAACGGCAAAAATTACAAAAAATACAGGTTGACTCACTGACAATTCAAAATATATGAAGTCTCTAAGGAATTAAGTGTTAAAGAGATTTGTGATGTCTAATAATCCAGCGCAATGGGAATACTATAAAAAGTTGCGCAATATAAAAAACGAAACTATTCAGTTGGAGAAAAAAGCATATTTAGAATATAAAATCAGTTGCCAGCGGTAGTTCCTTTTGGAAAGATTTGAAACAATATTAGATGTGTGTGATAAAAAAAGGGAACAAATTGTAAAACAGCTGAGTTTTTATCTAATGTAAATCAGATTAATGATTATTTCATAACCAGCCATGTAGATTTCAAAAAAATACCATAGAGGAAGGTTGCCTAAATCGTACCACATTTTACATATTTTTTTTCTACCTTATGTGAAAAACCTGTGCAAAAGTACCATAACCCTAAGAAGTATTGGTTATTAAGGCAAGTAATTCTAAATTTTAGTCACTAATATGGTGATATTTTGTGCAAGGTATTACACTTTTTGTAAAATGATGCAATCAGTACGATTTAGGAAACCCGTTGCCTAAATCGTACCTCCTACTTCCTAAATCCAACCATCCTGGTTAAAGTTTAAAATAAAAGGAATCCATGAATAAAACGGCAGAAAAGATTGAAGAATCTTTTTGTTTAATACATTATTTTCTTATACTTCAAGATACAATACTTTATTTGTCATCTTTTTGGAAGCTAAAGAGTTTCTCCTGGTCTGCGTTCGTTTTAAGAACTACAATTTGAGCAAACAATTTTCATGATTTTTGCTTTTGAGCCAGCACAACTTTTCTGAACCCATCTACAAGCAAAGCACGCACAGCACCATGTTCTCGATTGAATTTTCCTCGCAAACCGAGCAAAACCACTCTTCAGGCTCGATTTCAATGATGCCGTTACTCTGGGCAGAAGTTCCAGCTTGGTTTAGGATTGCTAGATTTGGATCCGTCTTTGAAATCTCCTGTGGTTGTTTTTTTTCTTTTCGATATCTTGGTAGTCGACTTCTTTAATAGAATATGTGACAAATCTGCAACATCTTGACTGGGTTTTGTCACTTTCATTTTTTCAGATAAAGGCCTAATTTCCATCTGGAGCTTTTTAACCTTTTCCTTAGCCAGTTTAAGCTCCTGAGCTAGTTGAATTTCATTTTTGTAGGGGCTACTGGTTAGTATAACTGCTTTCTACACTTTTGAATTGAATCCAAGTCAGATCCATTTCTTTTTTTGGTTAGTTTTGGAAGTGGAGAGATTATTTCAATCGGAACATTTAGATTTGAAGTTAAAATTATTGACCTGTTAGGTGAGGTTACTTCAAACCAAGAGGCTTATTTTCACCTATGTAAGTTTTCTCTTGATCTAAACATTCACTGTCTTCTTGATTCTGATCTAAAGTTGTATTGAGGCAATCTGCTGGCAAAAAGTCTGACTCTTCAAAGATGGAGAATTCAATTGGCCATACAGCACTACACTCAAATCCAATACACGAATTCTCAATCGTCGCAGCTTTGCCATATGCTTCAGTCACTAATTGTGAAATGTGGTATTGAGTGACTCTTAAGCCAGGTTTTGTTCGCAGCCATTTTTCTACCGCTTGGGCGAAGTAACCTTTGAAAGGCTTGAAAAATAACCTGCCTAATGGCTGTAGTCGATGCGTTGTGTGTCCTGGTAACTGAAGCATAATTACTTCAGCGTCTCGAGCGATCACCAATGCTTCTAAGTTCTTCGAATGTGTAGAATGGACATCAGGAAGGAGAAGAATTTTTCTCTCCTTATTTACCTTTACAATACCAACGAAGTGACGAACTCACTTATCAAACAGATCTGAATTTATCCATCCGCTCTCTGACACATCAACTAAACTTCCAGGCGGAGCTCCAACTATCAATTCATTACACATCCTAATTCTTTTGAAAATAATCAAGGGTGGAATATACATGCCAGCAGCACTTGCACAGAACAGTGCAGTTGTATTTACACCTCTTTCTTCGTTCGATATCGACCCAACAGCACGTTTCCCTTTCTCAGCTATCACCTTCTGACATTTGTTTTGTACGGTACCTACGCCCGTCTCCTCGATATCAAAAATAATAGCAGCATCAATTTTATTTTCATCAACAAAATTTTTCAAGATTTCAAAGAATTCGTTGACATTGTCCTTAGAAAACCCTTGTGCCCTTGCAAGGATGTTGCTTGAGGCTCACGAAAGGAGATGCCTTGTGGCGTTTCATGAAGTTGTAATACCACTTCTTATCAGCGATCTGCTTCTCTGAGGGTTACCATTTCCAACTGCAATTTGAAGTACGACTCTACGCACGTCCGTTATTGTGAATCCCGAAAAAACATGCTTCTAGTTTTTTTAGATAGTCTACAAGCTGTTGCTCTACATCAAGTGGTAATGTAGGGTGACGCCCTATTGATTTGGTACCTTATTCATTGGCCTCTACATTTTTATTTACTAAATGACGCTTAAGGGTCGGTTTTGGAATTCCGTACTGCCTAGAGCACTGGTTGAGACCCATATCTCCGTTTCTATAAGCAGCTCTCTCCATATATTCTTCATTTTACGCTCCATACTTTCATTTTGCCATTCTGAAATACAAAAATTGCGTTACAAACAAGTCCGCTATTTTATTCATTTAAAAAACAAACTAATTCCAGCAATCCAATATTATTCATACACAAAAATGACAAATATGGAATATGGAATGTAATGGGCTCCCAAATCGTACCGGTACAATTTGAGAAATCATTGGAGGGGCGATTTAAGCAACTGTGGCTCGAGGCAAACATAGCCTAATTTATAACCTCACACACACGTGGCAGCACAAACCGGCCCATCGAAATACTCTATAATAATGCTAGTTTTTCAAACTAATGATAAACTACATTAGTAGGTACCTTAACAGTCTCTACATTCTTACGAAAAAGGTTCCAAAACATTATCAACTAGCTCCAAAACAGAAAATTGTCTACAACAACTTAGAGAGTAACCGCCCCAAACTTTGTCTCGCCTACAACCAAGCACTAATTGCTAGTAGCGCCGCACGAGCGCTGTAGTCACTTTGTTTCTAAATAAAATTAAGATGGTACGATTTAGGAGGTGGTATGATTTCGGCCCCTTCTGAGGACAAAGATGAAGACACGAAAGCAAAGTTCTATGAAGAACTGGAACAAGCAGTCAATAAAATACCGAAATTTGATGTTAAATGTGTAATAGGGGATATTAATGCAAAGGTCGGACAAGAGGAAGAGTATATAAAAGTAACGGGAGGAAAAAGTAGACACGCACTCAGTAATGATAATGGCAAGCAACTCATAGAATTTGCTTTAGAAAATAAAATGAAAATCGTAAGTACGTCATTTGACCATAAGAACATCCACAAGGAAACCTGGTTATCACCAAATGGCAAAACAAAAAACCAAATAGATCACGTCTTAATAGAAATGAAGCACTTAAAAAGGGTAACAGATGTACGAAGTTATAGAGAAGCTGATGCGGATAGCAACCACTTTTTAGTAATTACAAAACTGAATAAAGATAAGTCACCTAGAATTGAACAAGATAAAAAAAACGGAAAAAATATGATTTAGAAAAATTGAAGGACGAGACCAAAGTAAATCACTTCCAACAAGAAATTAACAGAGAATTAAATTTAAGACCTTGCGTCGAGCAACTAGAAGAAGAATGGTCACAATAGAAACTGTAATGAGAGATGTAACAGATAGGATACTAGGGAGCCCCAAGGGAAGAAAAAAAGATAAGTGGTTTGATGAACAATGTAAACAGGCGTTGGAAAAAAGAAATAAAATCAGACAAAGACTATTAAAAGAAAACATTGAAGAAAATAGACTAGAGTATAAAAAAGCAAGGAAAGAAGTTAAACAAATATGCAGAAAGAACAAAAGAAATTACTTTGAAAGGGAATTAATAAAAATTGAAGAAGCTTATGAAAATAAAGAAGTGAGAAATTTTTATCATGAAATAAGAGAAGGGGAAGGCCACAACCGGAAAGCACCTTATTTTTTGAAAAGCAAAGAGGGATATCTAATAGGGGATAGGGAAGAAAAAATAAATAGATTTGCACACTATTTTGAGGAATTACTAAATGATGGTGAGGAAGAACTAGGCGAAAATGATAATGAGATGGAGGAAGAAAATTGTGATGAGGAAAATCTAGCCATAACGGTCCCAAAAAAGCTGGAGGTGACAGAATGCTTAAAACATATGAAGAATAATAAGAGTGCAGGAGAAAACAATATTCCAATAGAAATTTTAAAATATGGAGGCGAACAATTAACGGAGAGAATATGGTAGTTGTTGAAACAAGTATGGCGAGAAGAAAAAATTCCCTAAAAATTGGAACAAGGCATTAATAATTCCAATCCACAAAGGTCTCAAGGAAGAATGCGATAACTACCGCGGAATAGCACTTTTAGATGTAACATACTAAGTTCTGGCAAAAATACTTAAATATCGATTAGACAAATACCACAATGAAAATGTAGGAGAATACCAAGGAGGTTTTAAAGCAGGTAGATCGACAATAGACCAAATTTTCATTATGAAACAACTTCAGGAGAATGCTTACGAACAAAATGTAAGTCTACATATGCTATTCATCGATTACAGACAGGCCTATGATACTATTAAAAGAAAAAGAATGTATGAGGCAATGAGAAAGTTAAAAATACCAGGTAAATTGAGAAGACTGGTGGAAATGACAATACGAAAAACCGAGAGCAGAGTAATTTTGGAGGGCAGTACTTCTAACGAATTCAAGATAGAGAAAGGTCTGAGACAAGGAGACCCATTATCCACAACCCTCTTTAACCTAGTTCAGGAAATAATACTAAGAGAAAGTGGTATAAAAACCCGAGGTTTAATTTATGGGAATAAACATCAGTGTCTAGCATATGCGGACGACATAGTACTTATGGCAAGATCCAGGAAAGAACTGCTAAGCGTATTTTTGCTACTAGAAGAGAAGGCAAGAGAATATGGTCCAGTGATCAACGAGAAAAAAAAACAAAATACATGGTAATGAAGGATAATGAAAAAACCGATATTATTATAAATTGTAATGGGAACAAAAGCTACAAAATAGAAAAAAATGAACAAATCGAATATTTAGGATTCACTATCACAAATAAAGGAGACGAAGAAAGGGAAATAGAAAAAAGGTTAACAAAAGGCAGTAAAGCAGCAGGAATGGTATTACAGATGTTTAACTCAAAAGACATATCACGAACAGCAAAAATAAGAATGTACCAAACAATAATAATACCGTCATTTACCTACGCTTGTGAAACCTGGACAATGAACAAAAAAGAGCAGAATAAACTAGAGATTTGGGAACGTAAAATCCTTAGAAAGATTTATGGTGGAATAAAAGAAAATGAAATATACAGAAGAAGAACAAACAGAGAATTATCAGATTTGTATAATCACCCATGTATAACCCATATAATTAAAACACAGAGAGCGAGATGGTTAGGACATATAGGTAGAATGGCAGAAGATAGATGGGTAAAACGAGTGTTGAAAGGGGGAGAAGGTGGTAAAAAGAGAAGAGGAAGACCAAAGAAGAAATGGTTGGAGGAGGTTAGGAGAGACCTGAGACCAGTGGGAGTAAGGGACTGGCAGAACGAGGCGAGGAATAGAAAAAAATGGAGAGAGAGAGAGTGAAAGATCTCGAAGCCGAGGGCCAGATAGGCCTGTAGTGCTGATATATATATATATATATATATATATATATATATATATATATATATATATATATATATATATATATATATTGTAATGGATTGTTATAGTTGTATACTTTGCCGACAATACCACTATAATTGTTATATTATCAATTTAATATATTCAACTCTAGTATAGCTAGCTCAGTAATGAAGTAAAGAAATTTTTTTATGTATTTATATATTTATGTGGAGAGCATGAGAAACTCTTACTACTCTTTGGGATCTGGAAGTGATTTTAACTCTATATCTACAATATTTTACATATATATGAATCATTCAAATAACTGATATTATATTTTTTATATTATTGGTGCGCCTATGTATAGAAACTTTCAATATAGCAATCGATTTTGTCTCACAATTAAAATAGATGGAAATTATCAGTAGAATAATCGATTCCAACTGTCACTCATATCAGTTGAAGTAATATTTATCTGAACATAAACAATAGTTTCAAGAATACCTTTAATACAACAACTATATTATATTGATCAAGAATTATGTATTATAAATTTAAAGTAAGTGATGAACTATCTTAAATACTAATATAATATTGAAATGACTAACAATAAAATATTTGTTAAATATAAATAGTAAGTACTCACGTCTATGTTATTACCTTTCTTTTTCAATGCTTTTAATATGTTTAATAGTTTCAGATACTAATTCTTATTACTTTTATTATAAATGTACATCTCTAACCCGAATGTTGGTACCAACAAAAACAAAAAGAAACACTAACCTCTCAACCACTAATATTCCTTTCTTGAAATTCTGTCTGTTAAAAAAAAACCATGTCATGCATACATATGTCGTCCAGATGGAGATGTTTTTTTTCTAGATTTCTTGTTACAGGTACCACGTGTTTGTAATTTCTATTATTCTCCAGCTTCGAATTCCCAATCAATGCTTAATATCTTATTCAGGTACTTTACATCACGATTCCGTACCACATCAACTAATTATTCAATTTGAAATGACTCATTTGTACCATAGCTTCTTTATACAATAACTTAATTCTCTCTTTTTAAATTCATCAACCATTTAAGTTTTCTAATCTCCGACTTCCATCATTATTCAAAAATCAACAACCAACCCGCCTTTTTTTATTTTTCGTTGCTATCCGAAATCATAAATATCTTGATTTCAGATTCATTTTATAATTCCTAATATATAATTACAAACCATAAAATTCACATCTTTCTTGACTCAATAAATATAGATTTCTATGGTTCTGCTTCTTTTTCAATTTATAACCTTATTCCAGTCAATTGATAAAATTATTTTGACATTTCTGACATTATTTGATATATATAAACAAAACTCTCTAAATGTTAAATAATTAAGTTATTACATGTTTATTTATTGTAACTATTAATAATGTTCAATGAATATTTTTAGAATATGGATTACATGTTTCTTTTAATTAAGGAATTTTGATTTATAACTTGTTATTTATTACTTACAATGGATTGTCGATATGCTTCTTAAATGAACTACTGTGTTTAAAGGTAAGTCTCATCCTTTTTATTCAAATTTCTTATTACTATTGCTCATATATTGTATTCCATTATGAATAGATTACTTCATCAATAAATTCTTTTGGTATTATATTAAAGATATTGAATCAAATGTTCCAAACTTCAATATATTTGTGAGAGTGAGAATTTCAATTATACTTCCATCTAAGTAGTGAAGAACTATCTCTTCTATATATATTTTTTTACTTTTATAAGGTAATAGATATTATGTATCCTGATCAAAATAGGTGCTAATAATTCTCTAACACTTAACAGATGATGTATATATGCTCCAGAATATTTTGTACATGTAAGACATATACAGTTTTTTAAATACTGCATTAAATCTTCTGTATATGGGAAATATTTTCATTAACCGATACTGGTTTATATAATTCTGTGTAGTATGCTGATATGAGTTATATTATTTTAGTTTCTGTGTTCTTGAATTATGTTCAATATATATATATATATTTATATTTTTACCAATATGAATGGTTTGTTATTGAAATATGTGTTCTTAATGAATGGAAGGTAATCCAATGATTTTAAAATGTGTAATAATGATGTGAATGTGTTTTTAAGTTTAATGTTTAATGAAAATTCGCTGACTACACTTTGGGTTTGAGAAAGGTCTAAATTTAAGACTGAAACGTCACCATTGTTTGACAGAATTTTAGTAAAATGACATTTTAATCATTCCATAATGTTTTAATTGACTGAAATCCAAGAAAATTTATATAAAAATATATATATATATATATATATATATATATATATATATATATATGATTTTGCAGGCTCTCCTCTATATACGAAATCACTATGATATAGACCAGATACACATAGATGGGGCAGCGTCCAATAAATTACTTACAGGTGGTAATTTGTATTCAGAGACAAAAGGGCTCATGAGTGCTACATTGAGACATGTTATTAGGACATTCATAAGAAATCTGCCATTGTTTCAAACAAGTGTAAAATACCAACATCAATCAGAGATGATAAAACTCTCAATGTTATACAGAAGCTGTAGTATATTAGTATATGTTAGTCCAAGATCCGATGATACAAGTTTCATGAATTGTTTGATGCAACATGAAAGTGTGTAGTGGTACTAATAATCTAATAATATAGATGAGTAGGAAAATCTAACTCAGCTGGGTACTGTTCATGGGTTAAGTTGTGGGAAAATTATTGGATAAAAATTGCATCAAAATATCAAACTACATTCGATATTAAAATTACGTTAGGCAGACGATATTTGATTGATCAGTTCTTTGATATTTATATTGTCAACCTTCCCTACAACCTTTTGATTCAGGATCTCTTTTTAGCTTAACTAAAGTTTTTTTTTCTATTGCTTAATTAAATTGAGTATTCATGTATATTGGATCTCTGTGAATATTTCCTAAACTGAATAAACTTTTATTATTATTATCAACATTCTTCAGAATCTTGTTTTGCCTTTTAGGATAGTTGTATTAGATATGACAAATATTTATTTGTAGACGATAATTAATGCCGCTGAAATTGTGATTAATAGCACCAGCAAGAATCAGTGTGAGAATTTTAAGTTAATAAGTTACTCAGTCATACAATCAGATTCAGTACTCTCGATTTCAGTCAAAACGTTTATTGGCCACTAGTACAGTAATTAAGTTTCAAGTAATATTTATAATATTCAGTATATTTACAATGCATATTCTATGAAATTTCTGTTTATCTGAGAACTGAAAATTTTGATATTAGTACCAAGTGGTAAACTGATTTGGTACACTAAATTTTGATTCAGAAACATTTGAAATATTCGATAATTTGATCCACAGATGAAGCTTTGATTGTACAACTTGGTGTAACAGAAAAAACTAATGTAGGTTCTGATACTATATACCTAAGAGAAGAACACCACTGGGTTTGGTAATTTCTGTTCTAATGAGATGATTCTTTTTAACTGTGTAAACGAAGTTCAAAGCGACCGAAAGCTATCGCTGTTTTATTACAGTTAATAGGCTAGCTCGGCAACCCCAATTCAAACTTAAACTCGCAATTTTTTCCGTTTCCTGCACAAAATTTTAATTACTGGGTAGTTCATGTTGCTCTTTCTATTGTTGAACAAATTACTCAATTTTTGACGAGATAAAAGTCCATTTTGAGAACGTTATTAAAAGCGATTTACAAAGCATTCAAACAGCTATGTCCTTTCAACGTTTAGGAATACTAAATAGGAGGTCTCATCATATCATCCGACGAGTATTTCACGCATGGGAGGATCCATTTGTGGGGGACATTTTAAATTTCCTTGTGTAATTTCAATTTTCATTTTTACAGAGAAGTTATACGATTGTCCAACCGTGAACGGTTTTTTTTTTAAATTTTATTATCAGTTCATTGGCGCACATATTTTTTAACATATGTTGAAATAAACAGCGGTTGTGATATTCACGGCAAATACTTGCGAAGTGCAACGAAACTTAAAATGTCTTATATAAGTTATACATCATAGCTTCAGACTAAACCCTGACATGAGCTGAATCTTGATCGGATTATACGGTTGATACACCGCATAGTGGATCTATCATCCACAAATAAAACGGTTTTTCAGCTGATTTCAGCTTCATAAGGTAAACAATAGGAAGAGTACCAGACCTTAGACAACCCTGGCACACATAAATGTGTTCACAGGCTGAGTTAAGCGGGGTTCTAACCAGGAGGTTTCACTGAATCGGTGTCACTGTTTCATTATTAATAAAAATAATAATGAACGGCATTTGTTTATACCGTTCATGTTTTGCTGAATACATCATTGTCCAAAAACGTATCAGTTGGCTCATCACTCAATCGAAAACCATTTTGATCAACATTCACCCTAATCTCAAAATTAGCAAAACTGAACAAAACACTGAAAATAATGTTCTCACATTTCAGTTTGCATTGATTATTCGATATTGATCAGTGAAAATGAACAAAAAGTAAGACTGGTTTTAACTTTTACTGAAAGTACGAATTACTGATCATTTTTAATGAAAGTGTGTTATGACGTTCATACATTGTTTCCTGTTTCTAATGTCAGATTCAAAGCAGGCTCAGGCATAATGGTATGTTGTGAGATATGTTAAAGTTATTAACCGTGAACCTGACTGTGCATTTTAATTTATTAACTTCACTAAGGAAGAACTGTACTTTTAGAAAAATGCTTTTATCAAAAAATTGTGTTTGACATCAATCAATTATATATCAATCTGACATTTTTTTATATTATTTTATAATCCACCTATCTAGGTAAAGTTTAGAGTATATCAACAAAGTAACTATAATGTAAAAGCTTCAACACCTTCCCTCATTAAGTACTTTTGATATTCACTATTCCAATATTTTTCAAAATATAATCCATTCTTGGCTTGAATAATGACTTCGTCAATATATCTGCGAATTGGTGCTTCGAAGCAACCTGTTCTATATCAATACATCCTTCAGTTACCAATTCGCTTACAAAGAAATGCCTGATTTCAATATGTTTCGTTCTTCGGTGATATTCTGGGTTCTCTGCTAACTTAATAGCAGCTTCATTATCAACTGATAGTGTAGGAACATTATTCAAACCTATAATTTCCTGATAAAGTCTTTTCAACCGTATCAGTTCCCTGGTTCCTTCACTTGCAGCAACTATTTCTGCTTCTGTTGTTGAGAGTGCTACTGATTACTGTCTTTGACTGAGCCATGATATTGCACCTCCAGCATATTAACAAATAACACCTGTTGTTGATCTTCTGGTTGTAGGATCTCCTACATAGTCAGCATGGCTAAACCCTTGAAGATGTTTCAAGTTACCAGACTTATAGATAATTCCAATATCGATAGTGTTTTTGAGATATTTGAAATTCGTTTCATACGAATCCTCATCATGAGATAAATTTTCTAATGTTCTTGAGGCAACTCCTACTGCATACGCAATATCTGGTCTTGTTCCTACCATAAGATACATTAGAGCTGCATCTGCTTGCCTATAAGGGAAACTTTCTTCTACTTTTCCAGTTTCTTTCCCTGATTGGTCACATTTAATAATTGGTGTGGTCACAGCCTTCCAAAATATTCCAAGATTCTTCTTGTATAAGCTGACTGACTCACTGTTACAGAACCGACAGCATTACTAGTGTCAATTTCCAAGCCCAAAAAAATAGATAGCTGGTTTTGCAGTAATTTCGAACTCTTTTTCCAAATTATTCATAAATTCGTTACTCGTGGCTAAAAGTCCATCGTCAACCTAAAGTGCCAACAGAATCATATCATGTTCTTGTTTCTCGATAAAAAAGCTTGGATCTGCATCACTTGCCTTAAAATTTTGGTTTATCAGAAAATCTACGAAACTTTTATTCCAGCATCTCGGAGCTTGCTTAAGTCCATACAAGCTACGTTTGAGACAGCAAACTATATTATTAGTACCATCTTGATACCCCTCCGGTTGTTTTATATATACTTCTTCCTCCAGATATCCATAAAGAAATGCACTAGAGACATCAAATTTGCTTAAATTCATTTTCTCACTAGCAGCTATACTCAGCAAAGCTCTTATTGTTCCAGATTTAGCAACATGACTAAACGTCTCTTCGTAGGATTAACCATATATTTGTGAAAATCCCTTGACTACCAATCTAGCTTTGAATTTATCTATAGAGCCATCCGGGTAAGTTTTGATTTTGTAAACCCATTTACACGAAATTGCTTTCTTTTTGGGTGGTAAATCTTGTAGAATCCATGTTTCATTTTCTTTCAAAGATTCTATTTCTTTATTCATGGCTTCCAGCCACATGTCTTTATAATTACTATCAATAGCTTCTTGGTAAATCTGTGGTTCTTTGAGTTCCACAAGTGTCGTATATACCTCCATTACAAAATCATCACAAACTTCTTAGGTAATTTTATTTCTCTATATTTTTTTAATATATTCTCTACTAATTTCGGCTCTTCTTCAAATCTATCTTCTAAATATTCTTCGTTAATTTCTTGATTTTCTGGTAGAATATCGTCTTTAGATCTATCTAAACTTCTTTCATCTCTGGTTTCAGTACTTTTCTTATCTTCAACGGGTGAAAATTCAGTCCATCTAGTTAAAGGTTGTTCCTCGAAGATAATATCTCTGGATCTTATGAGTTGTTGTTTTTCTTTACACCATACACGATATCCATCATCATTATCGTAACCAATTAAAACTCCTTTTACCGCTTTTTTGTCCATTTTCCTTCGACATTGTTTGGGAATATGTACGTAACAGGTACACCCTATAACTCTCAAATGCAAGATGTTAGGTATTTTCCCTGTCCAAACTTCATAGGGAGATTTTTCATTTACACCAGATATACCTGTTCTATTCAAAATATATGCAGCAGTATTTATCATCTCAGCCCATAACATTTGCGGTAAATGGTAAATTGTTTCTTGCATACATGATTGATCTTCAAGTTTCAACAATAGTTCGATTATCTCTTTCTGAACACCCATTTTGCTCTGGTGTGTATAGCATGACCAATCTGTGCTTAATTCCATTCTTTTGTAAAATTTGTCGAAAAATGCTGGTGGTAAATTCACCTCCATTGTCTGAAAGTAGCTCTTTCATTACGTGTCCCGATATTTTCAATTCAATCAAGAGGATTTTTAGTTTTTCTGCAACTTCAGATTTTTCTTTCATAAAATAAACATATCTGAATTTACTAAAATCGTCCTTGAAAAGTACAAAATAGCGATTTCCTGAGCTTGAGGTTTTGAAAGGTCTACATACATCCGAGTGAATGAGCTCTCCAGGTGCTTTGGCACGTTCTCTAGTTCCAAATTTCAATGTATGTGATTTTCCGTAAATACAGCCTTCGCATATTTCACTATCTAATGGAACTTTTATATCTAAAACATTTTCAATGACAGATTTCACGTGTCTTTCATTTTGATGTCCAAACCTTTCATGGTATAACTGCAACAAACTACTATCCGAAACCATATTCACATCCAACATGTTCTTTTCAGGGATAACATTTGGAATAGCTAGTTTGTACAAACTTCTGTATCGATGTCTATGGCCTATTAACTTGATTTCTCCATCAATTACTAGAGTACATTCTTCTACTCTCGAATTGAATTCATTATGTGGACTTGTGTCTTGTGCAGCCAATACAGGGAAAAGATTTTTCTTTATACCAGAAACACATTAGCTAATTCAATAAAATACTTTTCACTATATACAAAAGCTTCTATTATTATTGAACCTTTGCCAATAGCTTCAATGGATACTCCATTTGCGGTTGTTACTGTGTATGTTTTATTGAAGTGCTCAAATGTCTGGAAAAGATCATTTCTATTGCAGATATGATTAGTTGCTCCATTATCTACAAACCAACTGTTCTGATCACAGTCTACATTCAAAATTTCTTCATCAAGGGCTAATAGTGTTACATTTGCATTCCTCTCTTCAGATTTGTTACTGTTATTGTTAACTGTTTGCTTTGGAGGTCTTCCATCGGCTTTCCACTTCACACATTGACGAACTTCAAGACCCACTTTCTTACAATAGTGACATACTCTATATTTGTTCTTCTCGAAATTACGTCTGTCTGAATTTTTTTCTGTATTTAAAGTCTCTTCATTTCTATTCTCCGTTTTATTAGATGATACTTTTTCATAGGCACATAGCTGGTGGGTGAGATTGTCTACTGTTCTATCTGATTTCGACATTAGAATCCAGCTACAGTTGAATGAAAAATATTCTTCTGGCAGTGTATCAAGTATCTTACATATCAACAGTACTTCAGGTTAATTACAAGAACAATTATTCATAAGAACTAACTTGTATTTGGTGATTTCTTGTTGAAGTTCTTACCAAAGGTTTTTCAGCTTTGAAGTATGTATTGCAATGTCATCACCTGCTTGTCGTTTATAACTGGAAAACTCAGTACATAACTCATAAGTTTTATATTCAGTTTTCTCATCAACTAAGCTGTGAAGTTCTAACCAAACATTTCTTGCTGTAGCAAATCTCATCACTTTTTGAAGAGTTTCTTCAGTCACATTAGTTGTGAGTACCAGTAATGCACTAGTATCTGCTTTAGTGAAATACTCAACCTCCTGTAGATGCTGTAGAAGATACAGTAACTGGTCTGAGCAATTTACCTACTAAAACATCAGTTGCACCTGGTATCCCTCGTAGTAGAAAACACAACTTCCATGTATTCCAATTTACTTTACCGTTCAGGAAGCCTATTTGAACTCTCATCGTTTCCATTTTTATCCTTCAAGAATGCTCTTTACAACAGGAACAAAAAAAGATCAAATAAATTATTTCTAACAGTTGGACATTTCTGGGCCCATAACCTGTTAAAGTTATTAACCGTGAACCTGATTATGTATTTTAATTCATTAACTTTACTAAGGAAAAACTGTAGTAGCTTGTAGAAAAATGCTTTTATCCAAAAATCGTTTTTGACATCAATCAATTATATATCCATCTGACATTTTTTTCTACGCCCTATCTTTAAAGTACCTTGTATTTCATCGGTTTGTAGCGCTTAAAGTGGTTGTTTATGGTTAGAGTGAGAAAAAGTAAAAACGCGTTAAAAAAAGTGTCATAACGTTAATTTTATTTCACGCTTTCCATAAGATAACACAATGAAACTTGGCTGGTCACCGAGGATGGACTTCTAAGATACTTGGCTGGGCATCGAAGATGGACTTCTAAGATACTTGGCTGGGCATCGAGGGTGGACTTCTAAGATACTTGGCAGGGCGTCGAGGATGGACTTCTAAGATACTTGGCTGGGCATCGAGGATGAACTTTCATGAAACTTGGAATACATATAATTGTAATTTACCGCAGGAACTTAATTAAAATATCCCAAATTTCTATTTGAATTTTATTTTTTTATATAGGGCTGTAGAAAAAATAATGTATACAACAGGTGCATAAAGTGTATTTTTTTCACTCATGGAATTGCCGCACTCGCCGGACGGCTCGTGCGGTCTACTTTTTTCATTCGTGATAAAAAGTACCACTTTGTGCACTTGCATAAATTACTATTATATTATTTTATAATCCACCTATCTAAGTAAAACTTAGAGTATATCAACAAAGTAACTATAATGTAAAAGCTTCAACAAGATAGTCAGTTGTAAAATAATTTTTGATGCCTTTAGTTAGAGGGGAAATATTTCTATAATAACTACACTACAATTCCAGAAAGAAATGTTAAGTTGTCCTCCGTTAATTTGTTTAAAAGATTTTGACCAAATCAAGTGAAGAAGCAAAGGTATATATCAAGTGGCAAAGATTGAGTTAGAGGTTTTCTTCGAAGATGTGGTCATATTGTGCATTCACCAGTTGACGCTACGCTAGAGGCAGAATAATTTTTAATCGAAAAGAACAAGATTAGAATTTTAGATGTTTGCCTGACGTTATCGAAATCGCTCTAACATCTTCAAGTAAACAATAACTCCCACATTTGTTATCACTCGCAAATAAAATTTGGAAAGAATTAAATCAAAATTTAAATGTGCACGAATTTCAGAATTCAAATAAATAAGACGATTCGTCAAATTTGAATAAAACGTTGACATTCTTCACTGCTTAATGTCAAAATATTTTCAAGGATATATTAAGTAGACGAGCAGATTTCGAAAAAGACATTTATTCTTTTAGAAACACATTTTCATGTCAAAATATTAGAAGTCACGATAATTCAAAAAAATTACGCAGAAATGCAATTTCATGTCTTTTATCAGGTTATTTCAATAAACCTAATAATCAAAGAAAATCTGAGTAGCTCGACCATAAATAATTGTACTACTACCAATGATATACCTACATCCATACGCATTTTTTTATGATTAAGATAATAGATTACATTTTCATTTTGGCAGTGGAGCATATATTAGTTGTTTTCCGCATATTATGTTTAGGAACAATAACAAAGATAAGGATATTAGATACTTACTTCTATTTCAGGACATTCAGATTCCACATACAAAAAAAAACTCCTAAATGTAAACATAGTTTTTTTCGTCGGAAATTTCCTTTTCTATTCACAATAGCCGACGTGGCTTAGCCAATAATAGGTGCATATTTTTTATTTTATTGAGTTAAAAGATGTTCATAAAATGAAAAGCTCATCCTTGTGGATCCACTAATTAATGATCAGATCATTGTTACAAATCAGGCAAAAAATTGAAATTGAGAAATTCCTCGACCTGCGTTCGTTATTGAAAAAATATCAGAAGGAAGAACAAAGTCCCTGTGAAAACGGCGCCATTGTAATTGTAGAGAAAATCAATGAAAATGAATAAATGTGAAGCAATTACTCAAGAACTAATACTACAAAAATCGAGGAAACTATATGAACAACTGTACGAATCATTTGTAAGGTGGTGCAATAAGAAACACATCACGGAGTACAATGAAAACGCGTTGTTGCTGTATTTCAACGAGATATCCAAAAAAATTTGTTCGTCCACGTTATGGTTATATTATTCGATGTTAAAAGCAACAATTAATATCAAGCATAACATAGACATCAGCAAATTTCCAAAATTACTCGCTTTTTTGAAGCGAAAAATGACGACCATAAACCCAAAAATTCAAAAGTGCTCACTGAGAAGAGGTTGGAAAATTTCTGGTAGAAGCTCCGGACGACAAGTACTTAATGATGAAGGTATCGTAATAATCGTTTTATAAGAAGAATATTTAACATTTTATATTTTCAAGTGGCACTAATTTTTTAGAGTTGCTGGAGCTTGTAGAGGCAACGAATTAGTGCAACTATCTGTCAACGATGTAAAAGATACCGGTTCAGAAATCATAGTTGATGTTAAGAACACTAAAAATAAAATCGATCGAACCCTCGTTAACAAAAATGGTGAAGACAACAATTCTCCTAAACACGTCGAAATATGCAGAAAGTATATGGCTCTGCGAAAATCCGAAACAGCGCATTCAAGATTTTTTGTTTATTATAAGGATGCAAAGTGTACTGTACAGCCTGTTGGCAAGAACACATTTGGCAAATTGCCTCAAAGTATAGCTGCTTTTTTGAAGTTGCCAGACGCGTCCTTGTATACAGGCCACTGTTTTAGGCGAACATCCGTGTCATTATTGGATATTTTAAAGCGCCATGGCGGATGGAAAAGTGCAATATTTGCCGAAGGGTACGTTGACAGATCCATCAACAACAAAAAATCAATAGCAGAAACAATTATTGTTCATAAAAATAGACCAATATCACCGCTGGCCGATGGGACTTCATCATCTTCCTTGAATCGAAATCCTGACCCATTATTCACTTCTGTCTGCTCAAGTTCAGCTAGGTCATCTACTTCTAATATCAATAATCGTGTATTTAGTTTAGTTAACTGCAATAATGTGAACATTACTTGTCATTTTTATTCAACAATAGTATATTACATTATGATGATGGGTATAAATAAATTATAAAAATGATTATTGGAATTGGAACAACCTGTATTATAGAAAAAATGAAATAATATATCTTCAGCTAGTTCGTTACGAAATTATATTAAACAAAAGATGTTTATAATTTCGTAAAACTAGGTTATTGGAAGTTATAGCGTAAGCTATTTCAACTGTGTTTTAGAATCATAATTTAAAACAAAAAAAATGAGAAATACATAAACTCATGTATGAAATCGCAAATTCAGCGACCCACATATGGAGTTTAGTCGACAGGTAACTGAAAAAATTTAATGAAGAGGGGAATGAAAAATTTGAAACAGAATGAGAGCGTGTTCAGCCGGCGTTATGAACACCACGTGGAGTCTTCGTGAATTTTGCGAAAGTCACTAGCATAAGTGATTTGTGTTGTTTGTTCTGTGCATATTCTTTGGGTCACCACGCTTCACGTCTGAGGGGAAGAAATTCGTCTCCGGTGAGTAAATTGATAATTTCAATTAACAGACTAACCGTTATTTGAGGGGTGTACATGCAGAATCGGCACATATAAAAAATTGACAAAGGGTGGTCTTATTGTATAATCTAACAACCTTTCGATACATTGCTTCTCGCTATCGACTACATATATAAACTAACAGTTAGATCGTCGGGGTATTTAGTTAACTTAATAGTATAGCATCTTCTAATTAAGAACTAGGGAGTAAATACCAATTCTTTTAAATGATTGTAAGGTTGGTATATTAATATATCAAATAAACCGGGCGCAAATTTTTAAATAAATTCAGTCGATCAGACAATCTCAGGCAGTTTTAAGTTTATTCATGTTAATTTAACTTATAATGAGTGGAATTTAGCCGATATCATAGTTACTTGAATAGAGAAAGGGGAACGAATCCTCAGGAGTTCCTGTTATCTGGTGTAACTCGAAGTATATTTTTGTTAAAAAAGTAAAATCTAATCTAAAGTGTTATTCCAATATTCGTCTATATTTTTTTATTATGTTCAATTTTACAGAAGGTAAATCAAATTGTAATTCCTTCGATCGTTTTCTCAATTGTATTTTATCAGCCTATTGCTAAGAAGTTAAACTGTCGACTTTCCATATATTGTATGATTTTTTCTTTTGTTTCGTTTGTTGTTAATTATAAGTAATAAGTTTCGTCCCACTCATCTTTTCAAAATTATGAACCTTTTGTTCGAATTTGGCAACTGTAATTTTAATTAATTTCCGACTTTGTTAATTATAAATTTCGACTAACTTATAAGGGAATATATTTATTTAGTGAACTCGACTTATCATTTAAAATCATTCTAACCTTTTTTTATAGATCCTCGTATTGTAAACCGAGGTCGAACTTTAAGCTCTTTTGGGAAGAACAGCCTTAGTCCGCTCAAAAGTAATGGTTCTTCTTGTGTTAGTGAAAGAACATCCACGCATTGGCAAGGGGTTAATCATAATTATTATTACAATTAACGTAAGGTTCTTTAAACGACCCTGTTAGTGTTACAACATTACAAGTCATGGAAGTGAAACTTTGCAGAAGAGGAGGCTTACTGAAGAGTACGAGGATGCGTAGCATCCGAGTATCTCTTTAAAGCCTCCGAGTCAAGCAGAGACACTTTCATGACCAGTGATGTATTATATTTTTTCTGAAATCGTTTTTCAAAACTAAAAATAGATTTAAACTGAAAAAATATATCAACATCAGAGTCGTATGAGAAGTTAATATCCATGACAATGAATCAACAACACAATTTGTGTTGTAAAGTGCTTTATAATATGGAAAACACTCTTCGCACTGGAATAATTGAAGAAGCTGCTGCTGCTGCAGTGGAAGAATTGCTTCCGGATAAGTCCAAGGAAAGATATGAGAAACAATATGCAATGTTCAAAAGCTGGTGTAATAACAAAAAAGTGAATCAAGTTACGGAAGAAGTGATGGTGGCTTTTTTGCTGAAGAAAGTAAAATTACAAGTCTTCAAGATGCATTAATGGAAAATAGCGCGAGTGAAATTCCTTCAACAAGTGCATTTGATCAGACTTCTGTAGCTGACAATGTTGATATTCCTAACCTATATGTCAACGAAAAAGTAGTGTTGTCAAACATAGCTAACGCAACAGAAAACAGAAATAATAATGCTTTGAATTATATACCGGGAATAAACTTTTCTCATGTGCATAATATTAATTTTCATTTTCATAGTTCTAATACCAATTAATAATATTTGTGGTATTTGGTTGTTAGTGTTTTTAATTATATCAAATAAACGTTTCATAAGGTAAGTGACGATTTCTAATTCAATTGCAATCTAATAATGACAGATGAGTCTTGAAAAGTGACAGGAGTCTTGTAAAAATCATGAAAGTGACTAGTCTTTAAACCTGAGTTCTGTAGTGACAAGCTTTCTTGACGATTTCAGGAAAATAAATATTAATGTTACTATGGCACGTTTTCATTTGTACTTTAAATTCCTTGGGATTTTAACTGACACTTTATATCCCTTGAGTCTAAAAGTGACACTTTAGTTTCTAACATGTGAGACTAAAGTGACCACTTTACGCTCGTAATTGCAAAAAAGAAATTATTACTGTTTGTTTTGTTTGGACATATGAATAAAGAATTATTTATATTATATTAGTTTATTCCGTAGTTACAACTTCTTAAAGGGAAACGGGTGTAGCTTAAACCTGAGCGACATATAAATGTTATACTCCGCGGGAGTATAACATTTATCCGCCGCTTATGCTACTAGTCATAATTTTGACACTTATACCTTGTTAAAATCATTAAAAAATGACCGTTATATGACGTTTGAAAATAAAAATAATGAGTTTTATTATAATTTGGTGGTCAACCGTCATTGGCCACTAAATTCCCTTCGTCTCTAATTACTAATAGCGACATGCAAAACTTGTTGCCTAAAGGTGATATACTATCCACACTGACTGTGTATATGATATAGAGTTCGTTCAAAGTGAAATATGTGAGGTGATTGCGATAGTTCGTGGAGGCTTTTCGAACTCCTTTGAGCTCGTTTTGATGTTGACAATTTGAGAGTGTTCTATACCTACTTGCAATCTACACATGAAGTGGATATTGAAATTTTTATTCCCAGCGACATAAGGATGAGAAATGCAACTTTCGATACAAAAAGTGGACATATATTGTTAAATATTTAGCTGTTCATTGTAGTATTGACGACAGTATATTTATGTAATGGAATCTGTATTATGCTATTCTAATGACACAACAATCAAACTAATAATACAGCTAACCTCAAATAGCAACGAATTTTATTAGGGTAATAGAAATGTAACATAAGAACCAATTAAAACTTTAATACTTTAACAAATGTTTCCCACCACAAGAATGTTGGAAAAAAAAAGCTGTTTCTGTTTGCTTCATAGCCTTAATCATCGCACTTTTAGCAAATAATATTATCAAAAATCAATGTCACCATTGATAAAATTCTCCAGAATGCTTAAAATAATCACGGAGAATGAAAAGCAACAGGAAAATGTAGAAAATAAAAGCCGGCCGTTGAGTTATCAAACGTGGAAACATAAAAATATATTATGCAAAAGAATGCCTCATTAATTTCGAGAGCAATACATAAAAGAGACCTGCACAAAAATGTTAGTTTAGTTCTTATTTAGACAGTGTTGCGTTGAAATAAAATATTATTATTACTTTAAAAATTAGTATAATTGACTTTATAAGACACTTTTTCGGATTAGCATTCGAACTAATTTCGATTATAATGAAGTAGCGCATTGTTCTTATAATCTAGTCGCGCTTATTTCTAGGCACGCTGCGACGCACGTGGGATTTCTATTGTCAATGTTGGCAACGCGCCTACCGGAAGTTTAGCGGGCAGAGATGAAGGAGGGAGGGTGGTTAAGTAAGAAAAGAGATTGTTGTCTATTTTCAGGTACACTCGCCGATATTTTCAACGATCTTAGAAGTCAGTTAGAGTTGAGACACCTTTGTTCCATATCAAATCGACCTTCACAATCAGTGACTAATACCCGTGCAAAAATATCATATCTGTTGGTGATAAAGGGAACCTAAGTTGGAGAAAATCGTGAATGATTATGGGCTTTTTACTAACGATCGTTTATTTTGTCGCATAAAAATGTCACTTTACCACATATTAATATCACTGTTAATGAGATACAGTTGACAGAAAATTGTTTATTCAGTTATTGGAATCATTATTATCTGAACATCACCACTCATACTCTAATACTGTTGGTATCGAGGGTATGTACTCATTCTTTGCAAAATTTATCCCTTTTTTGTCTGTCTTTGAGCTATTTGGCGAGTCATCTACCAGTTTTATTTTATATTCTTTTGTTATATCTTGGCTCCCTGATTGCTTGATCTTCCCCTCTGTTCATTCCTGCTTTTTGTTTGTTTTTCCATCTATATTGTCCGCATTATATGTCCCTTAATTATTTCCTTAAACTTTTGGACTATCGATTTTGATCTCTTTCTTATTATATCACTGTTTCTAATGTTTTTTCATCAGTTGCATCATGATTCAACACTAAAAGATTTTTTTATTGTTCCGAGGGCGGTTTGATGGAAAAGTGATTTTTCAGAGGTTGGCAACCCTTTCGCTACGGTGATTATATTATTAGTTTCCGCCATGTTTCTGATGTCATCTGTCAAAATTGTTCATAAACCTGACAGATACATTAGTTTTAATACTGATTTGAAGAAAACTATTTTCGTTGTTGGGTAAAAATGGAGAAAAAAGAATAACGATTGTTAATTAAATATAACTTTTTAGGTGGAAAAACAACTGAAGAAACCGAGGAAAAGTTACTCAAATATTATCCTGGAATGGAATGTTTGGATATCTTCAAACATAATCCAAGTGATTTTTTCCGTTGACATGTCACAATAGATGAAACTTAGGTACATCATTATACCCAGAAATAAAAATACAGTCCGAACAATGGACTTCATCACAGGAACGTGCTCCCAAGAAAGAAAAAACCGGTTTTTCTGTCAATAACGTCATGGCCACAGGGTTTTGGGATTCCAAAGGTGTAATCTTCATTGATTATTCATAAAAAGGGAAAACGATAACTGGCCAATATTATGCTGATTTGCTGACACGTTTTGATGCCAAGAAAATGACAGCATTTGTTGAAGAAAAGAGTTTTGTTCCCTCATGACAATGCTCCTGCCCACCCGTCCGTTATTGTTGCAGGAAAATTAGCTGAACTGCATTACGATTTATTGCCACATCCACCGTATTCACCAAATCGATTACTTTCTGTTTCCAAACTTGAAAAGATTAAATGATGGAAAGCCATTTCGGACACATGAAGATGTGGTTGCAGAGACAAACGCGTATTTTGCGGAACTTCCGAAATATTGTTTTTCGAATGGTTTTGAAAAATTGGAAATTCGCTGAACTGAGTGTGTAGAGTTGAAAGAAGATTATGTTGAGAAATGAAATATTTTTTTCACATTAACGTAACTTTTCCATTGGAAAGTCACTCTTCCCTCAAACTGCTCTCGTATAAATGAAACTAACTAGGATTGATTCTCAAGGTTCTAAAGGCTACTTTACCATTGAAACAACTAAAATATATCGGAACATTTTTTAATGGAATAAAAAAATAACACAAATTTCAACTACATACATAGAGGAATGCTACTCATTTTATAAAATTAGGTGATTATTTTCAAAATATCAATAGTTATCTTGGGATGTATATTTAAAAGGGCTAAACCCTTCAGCCTCTCAACCAATGAACTTTCTGAAGTCGCGGCGATTATAGGAAGGGTTGCCAAAATTTTAAGTAAAATATTGATATTTGAAAAGAAGTTATTATCACAAACTTCGATAGTAGAAGTCACACAACTGGGCACTTTCAAACTATTTTCTACGAGCTCCCTTCTCCTTTTCGAAGCCCATAGCTGATACTCTGTAACGACAGTGGAAGCAAAAACCCTAATATGAGTATAACATTTTGCTGCCTTCTTCACATCAAGATGGAAGAAACCACAGGGGCAGATGGAATCGATAACACTTTAATTAAAAACATACCCAAAAAAGCAATTGTGCAATTAACATATATTACGTCACTTTTCCCACGAGCTCAGAAGTTGGTGGCACTAGCCGTATGGCGAGTGCTACAAATCCAGCGAGTGGGAAATGTACTTTGCGTACGAGTTGTACACAATATTCTTTTAACAGCCACGTTTATTAATGAGAGAAAAAAGTAAATTATATTATATTTGAACTTCCAACCTAAAGAATTTAAAAAATTGTGCACTACCCCTGACTTGCATTTTGCATCCCCAGCAGACGGAAGCAAATTACACGTTTGTTTTTAGTATGTTGAAACTAGCTCTTGGAGTAGAGGGATTTGGATACCCTCTAGTTTTCATGACCGATGACTCAAAAGCCGAAAGAAATGCCTTGAAGATTGTGTTTGGAAATTCAACTGTTCTGTTATGTACCTTTCATTTATGTCAGGCATTTTGGCGTTGGTTATGGGACTATACGCATGGAGTATTAAAAAGAGACAAAGTATATATTATGAAACAGTTCTAAAAAATATTATACGCATATTCTGAGACAGAAGCCAATGAACCTTATGAAGAATTCTGTAGGGACGAGGTAATTTTATCTTATGAAAAGCTTGAAAGTTATATACAATCTTTATGGGAAAGACGAGAGGAATGGGATATCTGCTTCAGGCGTGAAATTTTAAACAGGGGACATAACACCAATAACTTTGTAGAAGCATCGATAAGAAATTTTAAAGATATAGTTCCTCAAAGATGCAAATATTCTATTACCTGCGCACTGGTTGATTTTGTTTGCAAAGTATTTGAATCATACCATAGACGTCACCTTCTATCCTTTTCAAATTACAGAAGAACAAAAAATGAAATTATATATAATCAATTTTGTCTTAAATCTAAAAATCTTATTGTCAAGCAGTGTGATAATACCACCTTTGTTGTCACTTCTGATGTTTATATTTACACTGTACATACAGACACGGCCACTTGCGATTGTTTCTATGGCCAAGAAGGAAAGTTTTTTAAACATTTATGCGTCGTTGTTTGGTATTATTTTTAAAACTGCTCCTCTTTTATCGTGTGAAGATAAAAATAACTTTGCACGAATTGCTCTTGGTGAAGATATACCAAATAGCTTTTTAGGGATATGATGTCTTCAGATACGGTCGACGAAGCAATTGTAGGCGATGATGGGAATGAAATTGTCACCCCTACAGATTTATATTCGGCATTTGTACCAAACAGAGAACAATCATCTGTTAAAGATCCGAGTAGTGTTATTGACTCTGCTATCAACCGCCTTTCTGAAAATTTCGTAAGAGTTGTTGAAATTCTGGAGGGCAATGATTCAGTAGAAACAGCCAATGCTATAAATCGAGTAAACACTGTTTTGGATAAATTGAAAACAACTGGTGATGTTTTAAGTTTCTTACATCCATTAAAAAAAATTAGACGCGATCGTATTATGGGCGTACAGCCAACATAAATTAGTCGCAGGAAATATAGAGCAGGGCTAACTGCAGGATCAAAAAGAATTCACCAGCCTGAATCAAAATTCGAAGGCAGCATCGTTAAAAAAAGGAAGTGTACGAGAAATCTGGAAGCAAATATTGGATTGAATAAAACTAACCAAAAAACGCATTAACTTTCATATCGCTTGATTTTTGTTTTTTGAAACATTGCAATGTCTCCTTGTTAGCTTACGAATACTGTCGTCCTAAGAAAAAACACCGTATGTCGAAAATGAGATATTGGTACTTTCGAATTCATCATGTCATTAAGTGTATCAAATATTTTTTTTCATAAAATTTCAGCAATAAAATTGAAATTAAGCAAACTGGACGCTCTCTATATTTATGATCGAATTATTAGCCAAGAACACCGTAAGTAGAGATTTTTGGCGTAAAAAGAATCATATATCTGATGATACTAGTCATAAACACCGTGTTGTAAAATTGAAACCACATACGGTGTTTTTGCCTTAAAACGTATATAGTTTTCTAATTTGTGACTTGCCGTAAAAAACGACCACAGGCATACGGTGTTCTTGCTTAGGAACCAGTTCATTTTTCTAGCAAGAACGTACTCGCGTATGTGTAGTCTACGTATCTTATTAGTTCCAGTTGCTTTTCGGAAATAGAGCCGTTTATATCGTTTTTTAGCTCTAAATCATGGGGTCAAGATCGCGTCGAATGGTTTTGATGGCAGTTAGTGAAAATAGTAACGATAAAAGCTGTTCTAGGAGTGGTGTTGATGACTGTAGTATTATTAACAATACTGAGTTAAGTTGTTGTGGTGGTGATTTATTTGCACTAGATGAGAATATGATTATCCTGGACGAAAACCTACAGCCTCTGATATCTAGCAGTTTCATAGAGAACAATAATGAGATATGTGAAATAGTTAAATCTTTTGAGACAGAACAAGGTAAGTGTTCAAGATTAGAAAATCATGAATTATATTGTTTACGATGCTTTTAAAAATATGTAAGATATTTGTATATTACTTCTTTTCGTCATTGTATATATTTAAGGCGTAAATTCATTTCAGTTGTTAGCGTTGTAAAAATGTCTTAAAGAATTGAAAGATCTTTTGTATTGTTGTGAATTCGAAGGGTAGTTACACTTTATTCGCAGCTTTTGTTAAATACCTTTAAAATATCACGTTTTGCAATAATAATTGTGAATAGTTTTGTTGGAGCATTGAAATAACACATTTTGAAAGTCGTGAGAGACATCTTGTCGCATTGTGTTTGAAATCCTATAGTTAAAGATTTAGGAAAATGTCACGTTTCACACGATTATCTATTGTATTGTAAAAATCCTAAAGCAAAACCAAAATTGTAACTTATTTTTATGGTCGATGGTCGGAAGCTTGTAATATAATAAACGTTTGAATAACCTTTCTGAGTAAAAAGGTTACAATAGGACGGTCTTGCTATTGGAGTATTAAATAGAAATTGAAGTATCTACTGCAGGTGTCCATTGTTGATTCTTGTCGATGATCCCGACGACTCAAATGATACTGGCCAATAGCAAATGTTTATTTCCTCTTAGTCAACCCAATCTACGTGTAAACACGCCACTTTCACATTTTTATTTAACACGTCTTACAACGTGAAGAAATCAGTTTTTAATACTCATAGAAACGAGTTCAACACTCGAAAACGAAATCAGTTTTTAATACTCATCGAAGCGAGTTCAACACTCAATCACGAAATGAGTTCAATACTCAAGTTAGTTCATAACTCAGTTCAACACTCAATCGAGTTCGAGTCATTACATATCGAAGTAACTTCACTCAAAGTCAAACAATCAGAGATACTAAGTCTAACACACCGTTACTTAGTTTCTATACGAGACAAGTGAATATTCATCAAATCGAAACATAAAGTGTCTTCCGATCTGAAACCACCGAAGTTCAACATTCATAACTATATACCATTCTTGTAAATTTGTGCATAATAAATTATTAATTTCGACATTAATTTTGTCAAATTAAGATTATTTATCTAGTTGAATGTCTACGCCAGTCGACGAAGTTCAACTTTAAATATAATCAAAAACAGTAAGTTGAATTATTTATTTCAAAGACAAAGCTAAAGATAACCACAAAAAAACCGGGGTGAGGCAGATTGTATCTTGTATATGCGGGAAATGTTATTCTTGTTTTTTCAGAAAGAAGCTCAATGATTGACAAGAATCAAGAAAACCATGTCGGGGCTGTGGTACATGTCGAATCCGAAGTATCACAAACTGAAGACAATTTTGTTTCAAAAAATTACAGAGGTAGCATTGTCGCATTTTCAGTACTGTTAGTTATATTCTCTAGTGTTTCATTTTGTTCTCTATCAAAAGAATTAAAACCTGTTCGTTTCACTGATGATGATGTTATTGAAGAGTAAGCCAAAGCATCCGAATCAGACAGCTTAGTTGTTTTGGATAATCAAACAGGTAACAATACCCCCACAATTTAAAAATAATATGGCAGTTGGTTGAATTATTTTTCCCTTCCAGAGAACCACAACAGTAATCTAACAGATGAGAGTCTTACAAAAAGTGGAGAAATTAGAAAAAGGAAGAGATACTCACTACCTGAAAAAGAAAGAAATGAGAATCGGAGAAAGAAATTGATTGCATGTCACGAAGTTAAGGAAGGTTGCAAATGCAAAAAGAGATGTTCAGAAAAGATTAACAATTCCTAACGTCATAAAATTAATGAAAAATATTGAAACAAAGATTTCACTGGGCAGAAAGCATTTCTTAGTCATTACATAGAGTGAGGAAAAATTAAAAAAATCGTCAAATGAAAAATGAGGAAAATTACAGAAAGAATGTGTCAAGAACCTATTTTTTCAAAAGCAAAGATGGAAGTAGAATAGAAGTTTGTAAAGTATTCTTTCTAACCACATATAAATCCAACAAAGATAGCATTCTTCGCATTTTAGGATGTCCACTTCAGGATAAACGTGGGAAACATCGAAAAATCAAGAAAAAAATAGACCACCAAATAATTCGAAATCACATTATGAAGTTCTCACCGTGCGTGTCCCACTACCGACGAGAGCACGCTCCTAAAAAATTATATCTGCCAAGTGATGCCTCTATAGCCCAAATGTACAATGATTTCAAAAAATCACAAAACTTTTCTATTTCTGATGAGATTTATCGGAAAGTTGTCAATGAAATTCGTTGACCAGACTTGGGCATGAAGAATGTGAAAAATGCGAAGCATTTACATTACATGATCCGAAGCATACAAAAGTAAATGCTACCGAAAACAACTGTGATCTTTGCGAAAATTGGTTACAACATATCAACAGAGCACAAATGTCAAGAAATATGTATAAATTAGATATGGAGAATAATGATGTTGATACACTAATTTACTCGTCTGACATGCAAAAAGTTGTTATGTTCCCGAGAATCGATATGTTCAAGCAAGTTATATTTACACCAAGAATAATCGCTTTCAATAAATCATTTGTATCATTAGGAGCTATGACAACAAAGAATAAAGCTGTGGCTGGGATTTGGCATGAAGGAGTATCGGGCCGAAAAAAGAGGACGTCATAATTATTTCTAGTCCATGTCACACATACATGTCTGCCGATAGTTTACACCATCTAGTAGAAAAGAGATTGAGGGAAAATCCCAAAGTATGTGATTTCCAAGATTTTTCCATTGTAGGTCAAGACTGTTCCAAAAAAATACCGTTTTTGTTGAAGAAATGGAATTCAAATATTTCATATATTGGCCCAATTTGACTACTAATTACCAGTTGAATAAACTCAATAAAGATCCCCCACTCTTAAAAGAAATCGTACTAATACAAGCTAGAAGGGGATCCAAATTACTTTATTTTAAGACAAAATTTGATGGCGAACATGGAGAGTTGAATATTTTACCTAAAAAATGCACACTGTTGAAAGAGCCTAAGGCACACGAAATAAATCGGAGAATAGCTGCTGAGAGAAAGCGAAATTTTTTAGATAATCTTAACAACCTATCTAGTTTTAGTCTCAAGTGGATATTAATATTAGTTTTAGAAAAAAATTATTTTTTATTTTCTATTTATAGCTATTGCAAAGACACATAATATGTTTTGTTCCTTTTTGACGTTATTTGAATAAATATTGAAATTTAGTTGCAGGCGTGTTTCACTAAGAAAATCTCACATTTCATAAGAAAACATAATGGGAGTAATATAGAGATTTCAAAGTTCGCTTAGATTGGATAAAGTTAGGCGGTTTTTGAAACTTATAAAAAATATCACCGATATCACACTCACGCCGTTTTGCTAGAAAACACAGCACATTCTCAATGCTGGTAGCTAACTGCCTATTTTGTGAAATATGATACATACGGTGTTTTTGTCTAATAAAATGACCGCGTTTTAGTCAACTACCACCCGTATGTTTGAAAAACTGAACATACGGCTTTTTTCCCTGGGAACGAAAAGTTCTTTTACTAGACCATATCCACGTATGTGAACAATTTATGCTATAAATTTGCTATTATTATTATCATTATACGCATCACAAATAGAATGGATATATCAACATAACAAGCTACGTCGCGGGTGATATGGTATAGAATTTGAAGCGACTATTCCCTTCCATTCAACCAGGAGGACCATATATATTGCCCCAAATTTCAATCGTTATTTTTACGAAATATGAATTCTTCCACATACGGTGTTCTTCCTTAGGACGGCAGAATAACGTATAGAAAATAAAGATATATGACGTCCATTTGATTTAGTTGGTTTTTTCTATTGCGGTATGATTTGGAGTAGAAATAGGCGCGTATTGTAACTCGTCAATTATTATTTTGCCTGCTGTACTGATTTTGTGGTGATTGGTCTGAATAACTATGTGATTGGTGTGTCTGATTGTATGAATGGTTTTGTGGGCAAATCGTTGCATATGTCCTAATACACCACTTTTATATCACTTTCTTTGATTTTGCAATTCACTTGCAATGCACTTCATCCTACTGTTTCACTATTTGTGTTCCTTTGAAATTGTACTCTCTTTTCACTTTTTCCTAACAACTTATTTTTGGCTTCCTCATAAGTTAGATTACTAGAATTTTCAATCATGGTACTTACAGTCTAATAAGATCTTGGTAAGGTTAATAACAAGCTATCTATTTAGTCGGAATCAGTCATATTACAACCTGCTTCTTTTAGTTTCAATGATAATAGTCTCTTCTTTGAAAATATTTTTCCTGGCATCCTTTCTTTTCGTATCGATTCCGTAAAGCTCCCCATATATCAAAAGCGTTTTCTTTGTCACGTATAAAATTTAATTGGCTATCATCCAAGTACTGTACAATTAATGATTGACATAATTCATCCTTTTTCTTGTCATGTTCCTTTTTTGAATCATCTGTAGTATAAGCACTCGGTGTAAATTCATTTTCCACCCATATACCAACTCCCTTTTCTTCAAGCAAAATTTTAACTCTGAAATTCCATGCCGTATAATTATTTCCATTGAGTAATCTATATTAAAGTTGTTTTTGTTTGCCATATCTTCACGTTTTTTACATGACCTTGTACACTTGACCTCTAGTTGCTGCTTAAAAATCAATTTCTAACCGCCCTGGGCCCTTAACCTTTTGCGTTTTCTTGGTAAAATAATTAACTGCAAACTCTCATCTCTATAAACTGTTTCATTATTTTATAACAAACGAAAAAACTTCTAGTACAGAAAATCAACATAGCAACTAACTGTAGACTAGCAAACCTAACCTTTCTTCTTCTTTTGTTAAAACTAAATGGCCTAAATTTGATATTTTAGCGTAACTCTGACACTTAGTGCTTAATATACATTGGTTAGGTCATTGTACATTGAGAATAATACGGCCATTTGAAAAGTTTTATCTGCGCGATAAAGGAATACATGGAAATCGAAGAGTCAAAACCGAAATAAAAGAGGGAGAACAAGACAAACCTGGGTTGGGACGATTGCACAGATTTTGAAGAAATAAAGTAAAACATTGAAGAAACAACGAAAAATATAGACATATACAAAAATTGATTCCATCAATCCTGCTTTAGATGGGAGATGAAATCTTAAAACTGAATCATCAGTCGTAATCATTGCAATTTATCACAATATATTAGCGATGTAGACTTGTTTATGGGCCAGAAATAAATAAATTAGGAAGAATTTGAATTCAAGTCATGTTTCTTTTATTACACTGGGTACACTAGAACTAGAATTGATATAAATTTGTCAAAAAATATTGAATTAACCTCGATCGCCGCCTAAAATTTGCTAGTTTTAATTTTATTTCATGTTTTTTTGGTTCCATTCAAACGAAATCGTGAAATTTGTGAAGTTCCTTGATACCAATTTGCCGAAATACAAATTCGCGCAAAGCAAACATGCATGAAAATTAAATTCTCAATAGAAGCGCAACTAAACTAAAATAAAATAAAGTTATTACCGAACGGACCTAAAGAAAATCTAAAAGTGAATGAAATTATTTATGACAGAGTTGAGTAACGAGTAACGGACTGTCCTGGTATACGACAACATCCGTTCTCTCAGAGGAAAAGAAAACAACTCGATTTCGTTGAGCTGTGTCTAGAAAGTTGTGGGATGCTAGCAGGACCGTTCTTTCCGAAAAATGTCTAGTTGTCGGCATTAACATACTATTTTATTCATTTGAATGAATTTTGATCAAAATGTTGCAGATAAATTTCGGAAAAAAAATTTATTCTCTGAAGACTTCATACAATTTTTGTGATATTAATGCCAGTTTCTTTCACTGTTGTCAAGTCAATTTTTGGTAAAATTGTGTTTTTACCGGAAACAAGTTCTGTGTATCAAACTACACCTTTTTATGCAAAAAGGAAATAAGTACTATTTAACGATGTGAAAAATTCTACTAATACTAAACAGGTTTTATGCAGAACCGACGTAAGTCACTGACTGTTCTTTCTAGTCCGGGAAAATAAGGAAATTAAAGGGAAACGGTAAAAATTTGAAAATTTTAATTAACATTGTCACAGTATCGAACAGAGTTTACACTTGTTTATCTCAGCTTCTACCAATTGTATCTGGAATTTTTTTTTTTATACGCGTCTTTCAAACACAAAGATACTCATGATGCAAAAAGATATTATTATTAAATTTTTTAAAGGAAAAAACGAGACAAAATTTTTTTTTCGATAAATGTTAAAAATTATGTAAATAAGTTTTTAAAAATGGTGTTTGTTTTATTTTAACTTTCACTATATCGATTGCGATCAACCGCGTCTCGATATCATTAATGTTCATAACTTTAGAGTCAATTGAAAAAAAAATGTAATTCCATTTTGAGCGGCAGCCATTTTGAATTTTCCAAATCTGAAAAAACGTAAATGTTTAGACGTTTGTCCTCTATGGATTGTTTTTTTAAGTTCGTGCTGTTATTTCCTATTCGCACAGCGACTGCGAAAAATGTTTTAAGTAGTTAGAAGACCAATATATGGAACTCCCCAAAAAAATTATTCTCGATAATGGTTCACAATTTAGGAGCGAATTATTTAAGTCACTAATGGATAAGTATAATGTTCAAATCCAATTCACTGCCAATTATCATCCAGAAGGTAATCCTGTTGAACGGGTGCATAGGGTAATAAAATCTATGTTAACGGCCTAGGTCTCCAAAAATCACAAAATATGGGATCAATATCTCGCAAAAATTGCATTTGCAATTCGATCAGCCAAACACGAAGTCACGAGGTAACACCCAATTTGATTAACTTTGGTAGAGAGGTTTCAGTAACTAACAAAGGAAGTGAGATTACTGTATCCCCTACGGATGAAGATCGGAAAATCACTCTTAAAAACCTCTTGACACGCGAAATGCTCAAGAAATCATACGAAAGAAGTAGCAAACGATATAACCTCCGACATCGAAATGAAAAATTCAACCTGCATTAACAAGTTAGGAAACGCAACCATCTTCTCTCGGATGCAATTAGGAATATTACGGCAAAACTTCGCAGGTCACAGGTCCATTTAGGATAATAAGAATTATTTCTCCATGGATGTACGTAAGTCCATAAGTATATGGAACGCCAAAGATCTTAAGGCACATCCTCCCGATGTCGACGAAGAATAAACCGGTTTTTTCTCTTTTGTTTTTCTTTGGAAGGGATGGTGTGTTACATGTATAGAATATTACCTGCTTGGGTTATTGGAAACAATAACCCTTTCCAATAACCAAGCAGGTAAGATTTTATACATGTAACAACCCCACATATCAATACATATCTTATGCAACATACTACAAGTTCTTTGTGGAAGACCACAAGTCTATGTATGTAGTACTTGTGAAACCTGTATCGTGCTAACAAACCGAAAGTTTACCAAAAATGACAAAAATGTGGTACTTTGATTACCATAGGACCCGTTGTACTGGCTCTGACGAGCTGAAAATGAATAGGGCTCATCTATTAGGCGCTCTGAATAGTACCCAATTCTAAAATTGATCTCTTGTATTCACTCCGAAGGTTGTATCGTGATAACGAACCGAAATTTCTCCAAAGATGGCCAAAAATTACCAACAAGAAGCAACATAAACGCACACGAAAACCCATTTGCAACAGCGAAAACAGCGGAGCAATATCACAATCACTGCACAAAATACATATTTCCGTATCCATCCTGATTTATCTGGTTAATACCGTACATTTTTCATCGTCTCACTACAACATTTCTATCGGTTCAAAACGTTCTTTATCGCCTTCAGATTCCCCGTCTCCAATTCTCACGGTATTCCCTTATTCCACTTCTACACATCTTTCATTAATATCTTCCATGTTAATCTAAGTCTGTCTGCTTTTCCGTCTTTGTGGTGTCAAATTCAAAATTTATTTGAATAATCGATCTTATGCTATTCGTTGGCATGGTGAATAACTGTTATCTTCTGTAGCCTGTTTTACCTCCATACTTTCTCTAATTCTTCCTAACCTCTAACTCTGTCACATCGCGGGTCTCTTACGCGCGTCTCCAATAGTGAATATTTGGGACAAGAGCATTCTAATTGTTGTTTCCTTCGAAGGCCAGGCTGAACGTTATTATACTCTTAACTATTCTATTATATATTCTGTTTGTTATTCATTGGGATCTTTTTCTCCCATAATATTACATTAAGCTGTCAATGGCCATTATTCGTAATATATACTTAGTGTCGTAGAAACCCGAATAGCCAGTAAAAATTATTTCGTTTTTAAATTATTTCACGTACATGATTATCATAAAATTCTTAACAGAAGATTATAATTTGAGCGCCATCAGTTGAACATTCAAGTTATTTAAAAGTAATGTCTCATCCATAGCTCAAATGTGACTAGTATTACAACTAATGAAAAACGCAAAGTCAAAATGTCTCAAAGTTATGGCTATCTTCAGACTACAAAGAATGTTTGGATTAAGAAAGAAAACAATCTGTATATCTTTCCTAAGTGATAATAATTATTAGTGGGGTAACAAACGTCCACACATAGCGCCGATGAAGGGAAGGATGTAAGAAATGGGGTTACAAATTTTTGGTTAATTAAGGTGAATTTAGAAAAATAGGGGAAGGCGAGAAATTATGTAAAGGAAGTGAGGTGGAAAAAAAAAACAAAAATTACGAGAACATTGTATAGTTGTAGGTAGGGTAGAGGAGCAAATTTGAGCTACAATTCAATATAATTATAGTCCTGATAAGAATGGGAAGGGGAATATTTTCCCTTCATTAATAAATACCAACTATTATTACAGGAATGGTATATGGAGGTGTTAAGGAAACGAAAAGAGGTTAGCAAGTATAATATCCAACATCTAAGTAAGAAAGAAGGGACAACTAAGCGGGGAAGGCCAATCCTTAGGACAGAGAATTGGTTATGGAAACCCGTGGAATGGGATGTAATAAGTGGTAAAAAGGTCGACTTAAGGAAGGAGAACGGCATTTTATCTTGTTCACTAAGATTGAAGTGAGCTAAGAACCAATAAAACATGGCTAAAATTATCATATAATGTTGAACCATTGTGATATAGTAAATACAAGTCCATAACACAACGAAACTGAAATTAAATTCACAACTATACAATTATGTTCGGCGAAATCACTTTATGACACAACAACAATGGTATGAGGTAGACAATATGGGATATATATCCGACAGGAGCGTAATTGGAGGAAATATGTCAAATATCCATGTAGACCAATGAGAGGGAAAATTTGAAAAACATATAGGTAATTGTACATTTGGAGTAAAATAAAACGTAGTAAAATTCAGTAGCAAGAAAGATTGGGTTACTGGAAAGCGCCACAACTATAAACGTATGTTACCCCCGAAATAAAAGCTAACGATACAAGTTATGGTAAAAGTTAGCGTAAACAAAATTTACTATGTGAAAAAGAAGAAGACTAGTCAATATACTAAAAGTAGTAGTCTAGTCAAAAGATAAAAAAGAAGATTATGACAGTAGTATTTAACTTAAAAAGAGTGAATCAAATTGTAAACAATTGTAATTAAAGATATTTCTATAGTAACTAACATATAGTTGGTAAAATATTATTAACGGCGATTTTTACAATAACAAATCTTGACAATATTAGAACTACCCAAATGCAAAGGAATACACCAAACAATCAAAATGAGAGATTGAGGAAAATGTATGGATCTCTTGGTCTTAGTTGTTCATTAAGACAAACAGCGTTGTTATCAGAAGTAATCCGGTTAATCTCGAAAATCTCTAGTAAATTCATCCTAGGACCTTTAAAGCACCTATGTAACCTACACGCGTCCGATAAAGAAAAATTGTGGTTTTCAGAAATAATGTGATTTTCAAAAGCAGATGGTGAAGCAGGTGGGTCAGTATTTTGAAATATTTTAACAAAACTAAGATGTTCTTTAATTCTAGTGTCTAACAATCGACCAGACTGACCGATATAGACAGCAGTACAGTCCTGACAGCTCAATTTATATATACCAGAAGAATGTAAGGTCGGAACAGAATCTTTGGTGTTAACCAAAAAAGATCTTAGATTGTTATGAGTCTTGAAGACAAATTTAATGTAATACTTCTTGAAAATGTTACCGAACTTATAAGAAGGCCGAGAAGCCGAAGAGCCAGACGCACATGATGAGTGAGCAGAACAACGGCGAGCCAAGATCGTCGCCTGAGGTAATTAACTCTAAAAGATCGTCTTTCATCGTCAAAAGCAATAGCAACACAATGGTTTGCAGAAAATAGAATGGTATTTAAAATTCGAAGTGTTTATAGGCGGATAAGAAGAAGGTTTGGACTTTTTTCATACCGACCTCAGTTGGTGTTACCTGGAACATCGATTTCAATGGTGCCAATAACGACTAAAGTGGAATCAGGAATGTTTCACTAGCGTCTTCCGAGATCAATCCCGAGGCGAACGTTGCGACCCTCGATATTTTTCCTTGAGAGGCATGCAATCGCACTTTAAGAGTTATGATATCTCTTCATCGGGGCCACATCGATACATTCAAGAAATATTGGAACCTCATTTCATTCCTTACCTCAGGACATTTCAAAATTTAATTTTTCAGCAAGATAACGCTCGGCCAAATATAGACAGACAAAACTTGAACTACTTGCACCAGCTTGAAATTGACTTCCTACGGGACGGCCCTCTTTAACCTCTTATCGCTCTTTGACATGAGATGGAGGTGGCGTAGAATGATATACCCCAGGAGGATATTGATCATCTGATTTTGAGTATGCGTAGGCGCATTGGGGGATGTGTAGGAAAACATTGAGTTCCAATAATTTATTTAAAGTTATTGAACAGAAACTAAGATTATCCTCACACGATTGGCGATAAATTTTAATCATTGATATGTAGGTATGCAAAATATTAAAGAAATCAAATTATTTTATTTGGGTGTTCGGGTTTCTATGTCACTGAGTATACGGTGGGACAATTTAAAAACTACAATGGGATAAACGAAAGATGGTATCAAACATTGCCTAAAACCGGTTCTAGGATATGTAGATGGAACTAAAATGACATAAAAAGAAATTACTCCCATCAACTCCCTAGGCCTTAACTACATCACTGTGAAGCCTATAACGATGCTATCCAATGACATAAATATTAATTGTACACGGCGAATCAATCATTGTAAAACATTGCCTCGAATGCAAAATTTAATGATGTTTATGTTAAACTACAAATTTGTTAAAAATAGCAATGAATTAAAAGGTCAAAGTGTTGTGTAAACAATAATACAGCCTATTTTCAAGTACTGTACGAACTTTGATAAACTTTTTTCCAGTAATCGCACTACATGTTTGCGTAATTATTCCCCGCAATTCCCCAAACGACACAGATAGAGATAAACAACTGATTTGGGGTAACCCCATAGAAAGTCTGTTAATTCTGCATAGTGAGGTGGTGCTCAATTTTATTGGAAGTGCAGCAAATCTTCGTCTAGAGCTAGATTGCCTTGGTCGTACCTCTGGTTCTCTAGTTCATACACAGTTAAAGGTTAGATGGTGTTTTCCAGTATACCCAGATAAAAGTCGCCACTTATATTGCCAGTTATAAACAAGGGCCCAATTAAAGCATCACCTAATATCCCTGCCCAAACATTCAGTTTTACAGGATATTGAGTATGACCTTCTCTAAATCGATGCGGGTTCGCATCATTCAATATCGACAGTTCTGTTTATTAACATTACCATTCAGCATAAAAGTACATTAATCAGTGAAACAAATCTTTTTAAAGGTCTACGTTCAACGCGAATTCTTTCAGTCATGAGTTTATGAAACTCAGTGCGTTGATCTGGATCATCATCGCCTATTTCTTGAAGAATTTGTGTTTTGGACGGGTGAAACTCATATAATTTCAACACATTCCTAGCCGAATCACGTGATAGACTTCACAGCAGGCTATATTACAAATTCAGCTTCATTCAGTTATATTGAGGCATCCCTTTTTTATTTTGCATTGATCCCGTTTCTCTAAACTTTCCAAGCAAATCCAATCGTATAAATTTTCAACGTCTTAACTATTTGGTACAAAGTTTCCTAAAATTTTCTTGATTGAAACAAATATGACCCAGTGTAATACAATTATTTGCAACGATAGTGGGCGATAAACAGTTAAGACGTATGCGAACGGCGCTCTTGAGTTTGATCGGAGAGCTAGGGTCGTAGGTATATAAGATGGAAGCAGTCAAACGGAAAGTTAATTATAGGACGCCAGAAATTTTAGCCTACAGAAAAAAAATTCAAATCCTGCGATACAAGAGAAATTTTAAATGAGATATTTTCAGCAATGTGTCTGTGGAGATTAGGGATGTACTCACTAATACGCGTTTATTATGTTGACCAGTTTATTGATATCTTTGACTAGCGTCAGTGATGTGAACACTCGGTATTCTTCGGTAACTTTAATAATAAGCACGGTAGTAAGCACAATACACAGATACTTTGACAATTTTAATTCGCTGCTATTGCGGTAATAAACCCAGATAATATAGATACTTCGGTATGGTATGACACGAGAACTAACGTTGACACCCTAGGAACTTCACCACTGATTCGCTTAAGTATTCGTCGTTGGCTTAATCTCGATAGCGGTACTAATGGCACGATAAATAGCGTTGAATTTTCGAACTGAATTTATTTAGGATCCTTGGACGACTGACTTTCTTCACGAGCTTTTGGGCAGAGGCAACCTTTTTTTAGAAAGTTTTCCGCGAAAAATTACGAGAAAGCTAGGTCTTGGGAAGGTCCATAGAAAACGAATTGACGCCATAAATTCACCAATTACAATGTTTAACTGGAATCTCGTACAAATAACTCTTTTCTTAGAGACGATATAAAGCTATTATACACATCGTATATTTTTCAGTCGAAAATTAAGGCTTGAGCGTATCGAACCCTTCCGATGTCAAGGAATATTGTTTCTTAGATGTTTATGTTTATTCGTCCTACAGAACGACGATCTACATAGTTCGGCGAAAATACGTTACGCCAGGGCCGTACCGAGATAGGGATTATTCAAAAATAATTACTCGATCTAGTAGGGCAAAACGTAAGAAAAATAAAAACGTTACACAGCCCCTTCCGAAGAGTGGAACCGAGTACTCGCGATATTCTACTCAAAACAAAGAAAACGTTTTTATTTCTCCGAGACGGGAATATAAATGGGGATAACAAGAACGTAGGGTTATAATCGGTAAGGGTATTTGGGGACGAGGGAACCATGAATGAGGTATTTTAGACATATAGAGAACGACAGGTGCGAGAGACATTATCTAGCGACAGCACGGTCCGTTACGGCCAAAGGTACGATAACTGACAAAACGAAAGTAACGATATTTGAAAAACGATATAGTCGACCGAGATCAACTAATGAAAATAAACGATACGTGGTCCGATAAAATTATCGGCAAGAAACGATATGATACTCGACAGGATTGTCACAACAAACGGTACGGTAGTCGGTCGCGGAAAGTTATCGAAAAAATGTGGGACGGTATACGACACTAGAAGAGGATGCGGTATTAGAGTTAATTTTCCTCAGTATCCGAGTTCGCGTCGAGACCTTCGGGATCAAAAGCATTGAAAGGCTTCAAATCCTTAACGTGCCAGTTCCCAGCTTTGGAACCATTTGGGCCTTGTAGACGGTAGAGTAGATTAGAGAGATTACGTCGCCGTCCTTGTCGCCTACCTTATAAGTTACAGAGCGCCTCATTAGGTTGTAACTTTTCGCACTGCACGATGTGTATGCACGATGCAAATAGAGGTTACTTGCCTAAATACTTGATTCAGACCTTCCATTTCGCCGGCATAAGTGTCGCGATCACCAGGTAAGATCTCAATATCTTTTGCGGTATCGGGATTAGTTCCGTAGTATATTCCAGATAGGAGAGCGTGACGAGCGGACTTAAGGAACGCGGGAGTGTAGTTCGTCGCTGCTTGTTTGGCGGTATTCAGGGTTTGCCTTATTTTGGGTATTTCACTATCACAATTAGTAACACTCAATGTAACATCTAGTAGCGGTTCCGAAAGTTAACAAAATTACATTGCGGAGAGTACACGGCATTAAACCAAAGTTGTTGTACCTCATACCGCTTACATGGATTATCGACATATTGCGGGACACCGAACACCGAACATAAGAAACACTTCGTCTTCCAGCAAATTTACGATATTCGTGGCTGAAGATTCGCGCTCAGTAACGAAATAATTACGTTCGGTACGAGACAAGGAGCGACTTGCATAGCGATAACTCTTTCGCCACCGTCAATTTCTGATGATGAACACTAATGACATTCAAATGTCTTAAGTGGAAAAAAATTATTGACTACCGCAGAGCCCAAATAACAGATGTTTACAACTTGTTTTGCAAAAGAGGCGAATTAAAGTTTTTAGTTGACAAAAAAATACTTACGGACACTGAAAATCATTGAAAATAAGGTTTTATTTGCATTTAGAGCTTTTTGACATTGTATCACAAGTAGGACTTGCTTATTTTTAAAATTGTTAGATAATAATTTCGCAATTATTGATACACAAGTATTATTTATACTATTGGTGTAACATGTCGCTGAGACATGTTCCTATTTTCATCAATTATTTTGGTGCGTTACTTATTCGTCGGCTACTTCCACCTCTAATTCCAATCGTTAAAATATCTACTTGAACTACGATTCCAGTCGAACTAGCTCTCTTTGGTTTATTCTTCGCTGATAAGCAATTTAACATTCAGTTTCTCAATAATTTTGTGTGATTTTTAATTTTCCTCGCTGGTACGTTATCTATATCTTTTTAAATTGTAATTGTGTGCTCACAAATCACTCTATTTCGATTTTTCTATTCAGTTGAAATATTTCGTTTTTTAATTAACCATGTTTTTGTTATGGCGTCTCCAGTTTTTCTTCGCTGTTCCCTTTAAAAGAATCTGGTGGCGTCCAAAATTATTTTATGAAATAAATTTATAACAGATTCTCTAGATGGTTATCTTTCACCGATTTAAATTTGCTTTTTCTGATTATTTTGGGATTAGGACGGATAAGAATGAACAGATTTCTGTGGTTTTATTTAGAAAATTGAATTCAATTTTTATATGTATTAGAGTATAAGCTCCTCATCTGTTTATTGTATTCCTCCTTTTCAATTATCTACTGTTTCTCCTGTTTCTTTATTTCTTTTCCTACAGCTCTGCAGCCTGTACGGACCTCTACGAACCTCTACGCACCTTTACGGACGTTACGCACCTTCACAGACTTCACACAATCCACTCTACGGGACCATATAGCTTCCGAGTCCAGATATCGACGGCTCAAGAACCGTGAATACTGCTGCGAGCTGTACGCCCCGAGTCTTCCCAAGATAAGTCCCTAACTTAGTTATATTGTTTTGAATGTTATTTTTTCACTTTAAATGTAAGTATCCTCTTATTTTGCTATCAAGAAACTAATATCTAGTGATATGTCGTTCAATAGAGCATAGTTTTGGCTGTTTAAAAGTGTGCTTGTTGTGTTTATTGTCGAAAGGTTAGAATAAAAATCTTAGGTTAGAAAAATAATTGTATCAGTTTCTTATGTCGTACCTCTTTCATGTTACCTAAATCGTACCGGTACGACATAGGCGCCTGCCCCCTATAGAACAAAATTTTATTCTGCCATTAAACTGTAGGCTTGTAAGTTATTTAGAAAAAAATATAGTGTTTCGGTTTTTTGTCTACTCGGAAAAATCTTACTTACCTTAATAATTGTGAAAAATATCTTATTTCTAGATGGAGCGAACAGGAAAAAAGAAAAGAGAATATTTCACATGGACAGAACGGGAAATGAAGGCTGCCATTACTGCTTTTCGAACACAGGAACTGGGTTTTAAGGAATGTTGTCATCGATACAAAATTCCAAAGCCAACTTTCCGGAGGCATCTCTTCAAGTGGAACAAAAATGCTAATGATGCTAAACAAAAAAAAAAACGCTGCGGAGCTGTGTTCGACGAACAAATTGATGTCGATTTGAAAAAACATATAATTGTAATGGAGGAACATATGTTTGGATTATCATCAACTGAGGTACAACTACTATCAGATTGCTGTGAAAATCAAAATTGAACATAATTTTAATCAAACATCAAAAATAGCCGGCAAGAAATGGTATTATGGTTTTTTAAACAGAAACCCTGACCTATCTTTACGAAAGCCAGAAGCCATGTCATGGCTAGAGTTAAGGGCTTTAATAGAAAATAAACGGTTTTAAGGATTAAAACTAACTTTGCCGCATCCGTGGCCCTGAACAATATTCTATCATAAAACTGTTACTTGTATACACTTCGGGGGATGTATCGTGCTAACAAACCGAAATTTCTCCAAAAATAACCAAAAATTCAGTATATCTGGATTTATAGGACCCGCTATACACGCTCTAGTTACCTGAAAATCAATAGGGTACATCTGTGAGACACCTTGAACAATATTCAATCATAAAATTGATCAATCGTATACTCTCTGGAAGCTGTATCGTGCTAACAAACTGAAACTTCTCCAAAAATGACAAAAATATCGTACTTAAAGTACTGTAGCACCTGCTGTATTGGCCCCGGTGAGCTGAAAATCAATAGGGTTCATAAGTGAGATGCCCTGAATAATATTCAATCATAAAATTGGTGACTTGTTGAACTGCGGAGGCTGTATCGTGCTAACAAACTGAAAATTCTCAAAAAATTACAAAATGTCGTACTTCAAGTACCATAGCACCCGTTGTACTGGCTCTGGTGAACTGAAAATCAATAGGGATTATCTGTGATATGTCCTTAACAATATACAATTATAAAATTGCTGACTTATTGCACTCCGGAGGCTGTATCGTGGTAACAAGACATGTAAGGAAAAGTGGCAGACAACAACGACGACGACGACATACACACAGGATTTTTTTTCTTAAAACCGTTTTTTCGTGTTGTTGTTGATGGAAAACGTAAAAATAACTCAAAAAAAAATTTCTAAATTCCAACTTTTTTTGGGGTAAACCAATACTTTTCTCGCATATAGAAAGGTTGGGCGGAAAAGTAAAATGTGTACGACTTTTTGACTTGTATGAAAACATCGTCAAAAATAATAAGCTTGATGAAACAAAAATTTTCACTTCGATGAGTCAGGCTTCGGAACTGTGCAGAAAAGGAACAAAAACGAAGTAGCGAAAAATGGGCAAAGGCAAGTTGGCTGCATTGTTAGTGGTGAGCGAGGAACAAATACAACCAATTTATGTTGCGCCAGTGCTGCTGGTTTGTTCGTACCTCCGATGATAATTATTAAAAGAATTGGAATGCACGATGCACTAAACAATGGAGCGCCGCCAGTAATTATTATCAGAACACCTGAGAGTGGTTATATTACATCAGAACTCTTCTGCAGCACTTCATAGATACCGTCAAGCCAGCTGTCGATAACAAGGTCCTGTTGCTTCTTGACGGCTATACAACGCATACAAAAACATAGAAGCAATTGATTTGGGTAAGGCAAATGGCGTGATATTGTTGCATCTCCCAGGCCATACCACCCACCGTCTGCAACCTTCGACGTTGGATTTTTTGCGCCAATGGAGGTTTACTACCAACAAGCTGCGGAGACCTGGCTGAAAATGCATCCTTCCTCAGTGATCACACAATTTCAAGTATCAGAACTACTATGCCAAACTCACATAAGAGCAGCAAATATTTCAAATATTATGGGGTCCTTCCGAGGAGCAGGAATATGGCCTATAAATAGGTTTGTCTTCAAAGATTCTGACTTCATAGCTGCATATGCCCTAATTGCACCATAATTTCCAGAAGAAATAGAAAATGTGAGTGACAATATCATAGTGGATAAAAACAATGAGAAAGAAACTTCTGAGCCTCTAATTACAATTCCGAGACATCTGACGAAGATGATGACATCCCACTAATACACTTCACAAAGGAAAACAAAAGCAGTAAAGTTACAGTGTCAAGCGGCGAAGAACCTAATCAGGAAAAGTTATAGTTTTCGCCCGAAATTCTAAAGCCTTTGCCGAAAATATCAAATCAACAGAAGAAATCAAGAGCAGCACAGAAAGCAGTTGAGCTCACGTCCACCCCCCACAAAGAAGATCTGAGAGCTAAAAAGGAAAAGATGGGAAAAGATGGAATCGAAAAAAGTTTTCGGAGTCAAAAAGAAGTTAGTGACGGAAAAAAGTCTGAGGCAAATGTGAAAAAGGCTAAAAAGCCATGGCCATGTACCTGGACCTTCGACATCAAACATAGAAATTGAGATAAATTTGGATGAATGGTACTATTTCATATATGACGAAAGAGTGGTTGAAGAGATGATTCAGTGCTGCCAGTGTGAAACATGGGTTCACTTTTCTTGCTCCACAGCCGAAAAAAAAACAAAAAAAATTATATTTGTGACAAATGCTTGTAAACTTAGATTTTAAGAACAAAACAAATAATTATCTGTTCATTTTTTACATTTTAAGATAATAAAAATTTATGAATAAAAAAGTATCGTATTTTCTATTCACTTTTTCTGATACCGAAATAGCATGATACGATGTAGGATATAGAGGTACGATTTAGGATATGGGGGGTACGTTTTAGGAGACTAGTTTCCTAAATAGTACCGTTTGCATTTATTTTTTAAATAAAAATAAATAATGTTTTCGATGAACTTCTTTATTTGGGTGTTAATTTATCGTAGAGAGGTTAGTCGTTTTTTTAGAAGAAAAAGTAGTGTTTCTTTTCAGAAAATGGCTGAATTATTTGAATTTTTGAAAATGGTAGGATATAGGCAACTTTCCCCTATATCTGTAATTGATTTTAGCTATTGTCGGAAAATTCAAATGAAATACGGTCCTGTATGAAGAACTGACATCAAGGGACGAATGAGTGTATCCACATCAGCATGCTAACATGCGTGAATAGCCGTGATGTCTCTAAAACTAAATCTGTCCCCGTGATGTTCATTCATAATATTCCTCGCCTTTCTCAAGTGTCGTGCCGCTACCGTTTCTGTAAAACCGACCCGGAAGGGACACCTTGCCAAAGTTTATTCACAGATTCTAACTACACTATTACTTGCACTAACGGCCAAATTCTTTGGATTATTTTCGACACAAGTACACACTAAAAATTTTAATCAATTTTATCTAATTCAACTTTTCAATTACATGTCAAATTATTTTGATCAAGTAAAATGTACAAAAACCAAAAAAAAAATATTTATTTGGAAATAATTGTTGAATCTTGAGTAATTCATGGAAATAAAGTATACATTTTGGAATTGAACAAATGAACGTGTTTGTGGAAAATGGATCTTGAAGACGATACAACAAAAAAATATTATAGAAATATTTTGTAGCTATTTAGATCGCATAAAATCAAAACATCTATCATGAGGCATTTCGTCAATATTGGAAACGATGCTGGAAAAGCAATATTAGCGCAAAACATCTGACAAAATCAGAAAACGATTAGTAAAAGTAGCATACATAATAAAATATGAAGTAAATAACATCATTCAAATTTCCTGACTTATTGGAGTTGTTAGATTTGGAGTTTCGTTTTAAGGTCAGGTAATTAAACTTTGTATGTTAACATTTTTTTAATTAGCAACGTGCTTTGAAATATCGAGTAATAACTCTACAAATTTGAAGATATTTTCGTCATTGATTGTTCTTTGAAATAGGTTAAAAATACACCTTCGTTTCATGATTTTGATTTGATTTTTCTTGTTGTAGTGCTTATTAACCCCGAAGGTTATAAACAATTCATACGAACTGATATGAGCTCAGATCATGTCGAGGTTGATACAACTCAAACAATTCTTTAACTAAATATAATATGTTAATAAACAAAACACATGTGAGTCAGATATATTTTTAACTAATTGTAAACATATTTAAAAACATTACACAGATTATTTACTATGAGAATCCTAAACATCTAGGAATCAATTAATATTCTGTTCTGTTTATCGATAACACGATTGTATGTTATTGGTAGAAATTGACCTTGACCATCCTAGTAAGTTGTAGGTCATGTATAGTTAATTCAAGTGTCTTATTACTAATTTAAATGAAACTTACTGTTTCAAGCACAGCACAATATATTGAAAAAAATTTAAAAACTCTAAGAAAATTGACAATTGTTTCGATATAAATATTATCGTCAGAATGACGGAAGTTACATTTCATTTGATGCCTCTCTGATGTTTAATAATTATTTTGGTTAGACCAAGAAGGGATCTACCTAGTGATTGACTTAATATATGTTAATAGAAAAGAGTAGGAGAATGATATTATAAATATTATAGTTTAGATATTATTAGCCCTATGGAGATATCCTGGAAATATTTTTCCAATTAAGATCAGTATAACTGTGCAATGATATAGAAAACCAAGAAAACTATATCTGCTGATCTTTACAATTATCACTTAAGAAGACAGTTCAAAAGTGGAGAACTCCCTAGATTTATCTGTTCAATTACAACTTGATATTGTGGGCTTCTTAAGTGTCTTCTAATTTCTAATTCTTCAAGGAAATCCAGTTCTTGTTTCTTATCACAAATATGTAGTACTTCTAGTTCTATGTTAGGTGTTAATGAAGGTTTGGTGTCAAGTAGATACTTTGCCTAGTGGGACTTACCTGGTTGTTTTAATCTATATGCTAGTAGTGTTCACTGTATCTGATCTCAAAATTTCTAACGGTATGACCCAAATAGACAGCATTACATTCTGGACATTTGAGTTTATATATACCAGACTTCTTTAATGGTGATATTTTTGTTTTTACATTTAACAATTTTGTACTCACATTACTCTCTGTTTCAAAAGACATTGTTGTATTTATAGCTAAATATATCATCTTTGAAATATTATTAGAAATATTACCTGCATATGTGACGGTTTTATAATTGTTCAATTCGTTAGTTTGTTCAGGAAATATTAGTTTTGTTTCCACTTTTCCCTCTTTTTCATTAATTAAGCTATTTATCATATGCAATGGATAACCGTTAGGTGTTGCGATCTGTTTAATTGTATTAATTTCTCTATTATAATTACATTTGCTCATAGGAACTGAAAATGCTCTATGTATCATCGAATTACATGCTGCCAATTTATGTGACATGGGGTGATTTCAACTATATGGAATAGTCACATCAGTGTGTGTTGGTTTTCTGTAAATTGAATAATCAAGTACATTATTAACTCTTTGAATTTTCGAATTAAGAAAATTGATTGAGTTATTCTCTTCAACTTCTAATGTAAATTCAATTGTTGGCCCACAATATCATGTAGTCAATGAACAGATACATATAGGGAGTTCTCCACTTTTAAACTGCCTTCTTAAGTGATAATTGATTCGGTTAGTTGGAAATGGTAATACTTCCACTTTTGTATGAAATCTGAAATAGCCATTTTGTTTCTATCACTAAATCCCATACGTTGAGTGGAAGAAAGAGAATATTGCGCTGCAGTATACATACATCTCGGTCTCGATGTCATACCGTTAAGCGGAAAAAGGGAATTATTCCAGGAACGATTTCTTTTTTCCACTCAATGCGCAACCGTGGTACATTGCATTCGATATACTCGCCACCTAGGCGAGACTTTAAAGTACTAAGTACGGTATTTATTATTATTTAGTGTCTGGACAAATTAAACGAGTTTTGTTTTTAGTGGCTACGTAAAATAATAATTTTAGCTAGTTAAAAATTCAAAATTGGTAAGTATCAAAAATATTAGAATAGAATATAAAATTAGGAAGAAAATCACGCATGTGGTTTATATTCTCCGTAACGACCCTTTATTCAATCCCTTCTTGCGGGAATTAAAATGGTACCTAACCTAATATGTTTATTTACAAAAATGAAATAGTGTTATCTAACAACGTAATTTTTATTTGCATATGTGCAGTAATGTCTAGTTCCGAAGCAAGTCGTTCCGCTGGACCTCTACCAAAAAGAAAAAAGGAGTTGTTAGAAAGAATGAACACGAAAAACAAAAAATTAAGCTGTCTCGCTTAAAAGGGGCTGGTTATCGCAATAGTAAAGGAAACCTTTTAGCTCCTAAAGAAACCGGTCCAGATTGTTTGTGTCGAAAAAAATACACGGAGGTATTTTCAGATCTAGAAAAAGATAATCTCATCCAGTTGCTTAACAATGGAAGGCCAAAAAATGAGCAGGATACCTTTTTAATGGGACTTATTGAGAGCAAAGAAGTAGTAAGACGAAGATTATTCAATAACGAATCTAGGCAACAGTCGTCTTCTTTTGTGTATTTTGCAATGAAGGGCACTACTCGTACAAAAGTCTGCAGAAAGGCATTCTGTAGTCTTTTAGCTGTGTCAAACAAGGTCGTGTTCATACTGTCACTTCTAGCTGCTCAGGTTTTGACACCTGCTGACATGAGAGGCAAACACGGTAACCGAGGCAATCTACTTCCTGCAGACGTTGTTGCGAGAATAGATGAGAATATACGATATTTCCCTACCAAGATTTCCCTCTATCCGGCCAAGAACATAACCATTGGAATCCGGCTTAACTTAAAAAGTCTTCTCAAAGCCTTGGTTCCCATGAATCGACATTTGCCATAAGTCACTGTCGCCACTTTATCTACAGGTCAGAAGAAAAGGGTTATCTGACTGTATCAGAATTTATTGATGGTCATATAAATGCTACTTTTGGACTAGTTAAATGCAAGGAAGATCTACTTCTACCAACAGCCATGGCTTACAATGGACACGTCCCTATCAACAGTAAGAAACTCGCCAATCTTGAAAAGAGTGTTGATTATATTCCTGACGAACATAAAGAGTTTTTCACTGAAATATTAGCATGGCCTAGTCAAAATAGCGAGTAGATTATGAGGAGAACTTTCAAAATACTTCCCTTTTCGTTGTTCTGATATTTTTTTAAATGGAGTATCAATCCAAATTTGTTTATTTGCTTGCTTATGTCTCGTTCCTACCTCCTGATTAGGTTTAGCAACTAATTTTACTTGTTAAATCACTTCAAGAGAGAACAAAAGGATTTTTCGATTAAAAAAATTAGCACCTCATAAACACATTAGAAAATTGAGTGGAAAAAGGAAAGCATTCCATGAACATTGACCCTGAATAATTCATAGATACCTGTCAGATTATAAAAATTCTCAAGATTACTAAATACCTGATATTGTGATTTGAAATTGGCCTATAGTAAGTTTTGTCATAATAATAACACTAGAGAAGTTACAAGGTTTCTCCTTTTTTCCGAAAACGAGGGAATTATTCCCTTTTTCCACTAACAGATTCAATTATAAAGATCAGGAGATATAGTTTTCCTGGTTTTCTATATAATTGCACAGTTATACTGATCTTAATTGGAACAAGATATTCAGGATATCTCTATAGTGCTAATAATATCTAAGCTTCAATATTTGTAATATCACATCTCCTTTTTCCTAATAACATATATTAAGTCAAAGTCTAGCCAAAAATAACTACTAAACATCAGGCAGGCATCAAATGAAATGTAACTTCTGTCATTCTAACCATGATATTCAGTTATCGAAACAATTGTCAATTTTCTTAGAGTTTTTAAATTTTTTTGCAATTTATTGTGGAATTACCTAGAAACAGTAAGTTTCATTCACAACAGTAAAATGAGTTGATTCCACGAAGTAAGTGTCGAGACAATTTATTTCAATTTAAGTGTCATTTAGTGTATAAATAAATCCCGGGATACTTGTCGAGATGTTTAATTCCACCCTATATGATACAACATATGGCTATTCTGCCATGTTCTGCTCCACCACTATAGATACAACATATTATGAAATTAACTTTTATAATTGGTATATGTTTATTCGAATAGGTACACTTTTAGACGTTTAGGATATTCATCCAGCAACCGCAAAGGTAGCTAAATTTTCAATTTCTGAGGGCGAATTTTTCATTTTACAATGATTGTTGTAGTATATGAGATAAGCAACAATTATTTTGTTACCTTAGGTTGCTACGCACGCGACTGAAATTAAGTTACATTTACATCACTTAATTAAATGCTACAAGAAATTGAATGTAAGGAATTCGTCGAAATATAAAATTTTGTATTAAATTCTGATCATAAAAAATCATTATGGCACACACCATACTCATGGCTAGTATCATAATGATTGTTATTATGATCCTGATAACATAAAATTTATAATAAATCTATATTATCTGTCATTATTATTATAATTTATGTATTATAATTACACCTATAAACAAAACATATGAGATAAGAATTATCTCATTTGGTTCGTACATATTTTCTGGTAATATATGTGAAATTTTTGTTATCCTGCAGTGGGCGGCAGTCCCTTGTAAATATATCAATTCATCTGTAATAAATTTTTCGATATCGATAGTTGATGTAGATATGAAAACAACGAGCAGAAAGGACCAAAAAGTTTGTGAATACAGACTCTCTTGCATTATTTTCACACAAATTAATTTATTACGTTGGACAACTCGATTATAATACATATAAAATTTCCTTTTTTGATGAATTTTTGCAGTGTATCGCTGTAATTCTCAACAATGTGTGCGTTATGGAAAGTGGGGGGATAGGATGGGTCAGTGCCCCATAGATTCGCTTTTGTTTTCGGGTTGGAAACAACGAAAAACGACTTGAGAGCATCTTAGAATAGATTTTCTATTCTTGTCTAGCTTAATTCTCTCAGTTAGCAGATGATTTTAATGTTTTATGAACACTAAAGTCATTACTATGTGATGCTCATGGGAATGTTCTGTGAAATTGTTGAAAATTAAAGGGAACTGTAGCAAAACGAATAGCTCAGGTGGTCCTTCCTGAATTAACTAAATGTACATCAGGGTTTCGATTCAAATAATATGCTCTTATTCAACAAGCTCTGGCATGTATAGGTTTCAATTTGTAAAAAATGGGTATGGTATAAATAAGTTCTCATTGGACTACTTATTGATGATTATATTCATTTCGTTTGTTGCAACTGAAAGCAGAATGTCTAGAGCTCTTCAGATAATGTTCTTGAAATATTTTGATGAAGTCCAAAATGTACGACATTCAATAATCAAAAAGTAATGAAAGTTCATTCAACAAAACAAAAAATTAATTATGGACAACTACTTCACGAGTTCTTTGCTTCATAACTACAATCTATACTTCGGAATTATACTTAAAGCCATCTGCATGGGTAACCTTAACTAAAACTCCTTCCCTACCACACCTCTCCTAACTTCAACTTTTCCTTGCATCATAGTTTCTAATAATAAGTGTCTTTCGATTGGAAGCAACTGTCGTAAATACAAACTCTCATCTTTTCAAGCACAACTTGGTTCTCTATTTTATTAATAATGAAGTCCCTGTTGATTGTATGGGAAGCTCATAACTTTCAAGCAAGTAGAAAAACTCAGAAACTGTAAAATTCTGTCACTTCGAGCGTATTATGTCATCAAACAAACAATAGCATGGTATTTTCGATTTATATATAACCAGAAAGAAGACATATACAATCTCGTGAAGTGTTTTCTTTCCTTATTAATATGAAGTGCATATGATATTGGGCTTAGGGAACGGGTTACATTTCCAAGCTTCGTTCCATTGCTTTCCACCTTTTTGTTGTCCATTTGATATTTCTTTTTCCTAACGCCATCTTCATTTCCCTTCCCTTTTTACAGCTTCGTATACTTTTCTTTCATCTCCTCCTCTTCTTAAAGTTTGTAGAAACCATTTGTACCTCAATATTGGGATTCTAAATTTTTCCTCAATATACTACTTCTAATTATATCCAGTTTGGATTCGTATTCCTCCTTCCTCTGGTAAATATTATCTCCTATCCTATTATCTTACGTATTTGTTTCTGTGTGCGTGTTTCAATACCGTCATTATTTGATTAACCGCACTTTTAGACATTGTACTTTTTATTAGTGTTTTTAAATGAAACTCAAGGTCTCTAGTTAATTCCACAATATAATACAAGTTATTGAAAATTCTAAAAAACTGACAATTGTTTCGATAAATCAATATCATCGTCAGAATGACAGAAGTTACATTTCATTTTATGCCTACCTGATGTTTAGTAGTTATTTTTGGCTAGACCAAGAAGTAACCTAACTTGTGATTGGCTTAATATATGTTTATAGATAAAAGAAGAAGATGTGATATTACAAATATTGAAGCTTAGATAGTATTAGCCCTATGGTGATATCCTGGATATCATTTTTCCAATTAAGATCAGTATAACTGTGCAATGATATAGAAAACCAGGAAAACTATATCTGCTGATCTTTACAATTATCACTTAAGAAGACAGTTTATTAGTGGAGAATTCCCTAGATTTAACTGTTCATTGACAACTTCATATTGTGGGTTTCTTATATGTCTTCTAATTTCCAGTTCTTCAAGGAAATCCAGTTCTTGTTTCTTTTCACAAATATGCAGTACTTCTAGTTCTGTGTTAGGTGTCAATGAATGATTGGTGTCAAGTAGATGTTTTGCGTAGTGGGATTTATCTGGTTGTTTTAATCTGTATGCTCGTAAGTGCTCACTGTATCGTATTTCAAAATTTCTAAGGGTCTGACCCAAATAGACAGCATTACATTCTGGACATTTGAGTTTATATATACCTGACTTCTTTAATAGTGGTATTTATGTTTTTACATTTAACAATTTTGTACTAACGTTAGTTTCTGTTTTAAAAGAAATTGTTGTATTCGATGCTGAAGATATTATGTTTGAAATATTATTAGAAATATTTCCTGCATATGTGATGGTTTTATAAGTTTTAATTTCATCAGCTTGTTTAGGATATATTAGTTGTAATGCCACTTTTTCCTCTTTTTTACTAATTAGCTTATTTATCATATCTAATGGATAACCGTTAGATGTTGCTATTTGTCTAATTGTATTAATCTCTCTATCAAAATTACATTTGTTCATAGGAACTGAAAAAGCTCTATGTATCATTGAATTATATGCTGCTAGTCTGTGTGACACAGGGTGGTTAGAATTGAATGGAATTGTTACATCAGTTTGTGTTGGTTTTCGGTAAATTCAATAATCAAGTACATTATTAACTCTTTGAATTTTCAAATCAAGAAAATTGATTGAGCTATTTTCTTCAATTTCCAATGTTAATTTAATTTTCGGGTGTAAATTATTGATGTGGTTGAAAAATACATCTAATTGTCGTTCACTACCCATAAAACAAGCTAATATGTCATCTACATATCTATACCACAATAAATTTTTTTTCGAAATATTTCTTTCAAAGATATTCCTTTCTAAATTGTCCATAAAAATGGTTGCTAAAATAGGTGATATAGGGCTTCCCATTGGTCAACCTTCATTTTGAATATATATCTGAATGTCAAAAGTGAAATAATTCTGATTAATGCATACATCAAATAAACTAAGTATATCTGATATTATTCCTGGATTAATATTTTTATCTTCTTGTAATTTTCTTACAAGTATTAGACATTCTTTAGGAGGAATTTTAGTAAACATGTTAGTTACATCGAACGATATGAGTTTATAGTTATCTTGTAAGTGGATTGCTTACAACTTTTTGATTAGTTCTATTGAATTTCTAATTGAGTACTGAGATTCATATCCGTAAGTATTGAGTATATTGTTGAGCTTCTTTGCCAATATATTATTAGGAGCATTAACATAAGAGACTACAAGTCTAATTGGTTTCGTTATTTTATGTAATTTAACTGTTCCATATAATTGTGGACAATGAGGATTCTTATGTATGATAGACCTCTTTTCGTAATCATTTAAAAGATAATTTGAATTATTAACAATATCCCTTACATTATTAGAAAACTTCTTTGTTGGGTCTGCTTTAAGAACTTTCACATCGCTGGATTCTATAAAGTTATATACTTTGGAATTGTAATTTTCAGCCGCCAAAATGACAGTAGCGTTCCCCTTATCAGATTTTGTTACTGTTAGGTTATTATTCTCTATCTTCTTTTTTATTGCGTTTAAAACTGAAATGTCATTTTTTGTTTGACATTTAACTTTTGAAGGTTCAATATTTTTGATTAAATTGGCAATTTTTAATTTCTCATAAAGAAAATTATTTGAATTAGATTTTAAAGCTATTTCTGACTCTGTAGCTATAATTTGTTTAATATTATTCGTAAATTTAGGTGGTATGCTGTACTTTAAACCTTTATTTAAAAATTCTATTTCACTATTTGTAAAATTAGTGTCTGAAAGGTTTTCAAATCGTGGTGCAAAGTGTGTTGGTATGTAGGTACTTACAGTTTCATGATGTTTTGAGTATTGAATTCTATGTTGTGTGTGTTCAAGATTCTGTAGCTTCTTTTCTTGTTTCTTAAATTTCATATGCTTCATCGTGCTGATATTTTCTCTAATTTTGTCATCCAAACAGTCAAATTCTACTGGATGCAATTGGAATGTGAGTTCTGAATGTACAACTTTTATGTAGTTGTCTAAGTAGTCTCTAACTTTGAACCATTTCTTACATTCTGATTTTATCCAAACTCGTTGAGCACATTTTATAGCTTTTTGTGCTTGTGGTGTTTTAGTATGACATTTTATATTCACATAATTTGGTATTACCTTTCTTCTAAGGTAATACCAAATTATGTGAATATGGAATGTCACACTAAAACACCACAAGCACAAAAAGCTATGAAATGTGCTCAACGAGTTTGGATAGAATCAAAATGTAAGAAATGGTTCAAAGTTAGAGACTACTTAGACAACTACATAAAAGTTGTACATTCAGAACTCACATTCCAATCGCATCCAGTAGAATTTGACTGTTTGGATGACAAAATTAGAGAAAATATCAGCACGATGAAGCATATGAATTTTAAGAAACAAAAAAAGAAGCTACAGAATCTTGAACACACACAACATAGAATTCAATACTCAAAACATCATGAAACTGTAAGTACCTACATACCAACACACTTTGCACCACGATTTGAAAACCTTTCAGACACTAATTTTACAAATAGTGAAATAGAATTTTTAAATGAAGGTTTAAAGTACAGCATACCACCTAAATTTACGAATAATATCAAACAAATTATAGCTACAGAGTCAGAAATAGCTTTAAAATCTAATTCAAATAATTTTCTTTATAAGAAATTAAAAATTGCCAATTTAATCAAAAATATTGAACCTTCAAAAGTTAAATGTCAAACAAAAAATGGCATTTCAGTTTTAAACGCAATAAAAAAGAAGATAGAGAATAATAACCTAACAGTTACAAAATCTGATAAGAGGAACGCTACTGTCATTTTGACGGCTGAAAATTACAATTCCAAAGTATATAACTTTATAGAATCCAGCGATGTGAAAGTTCTTAAAGCAGACCCAACAAAGAAGTTTTCTAATAATGTAAGGGATATTGTTAATAATTCAAATTATCTTTTAAATGATTACGAAAAGAGGTCTATCATACATAAGAATCCTCATTGTCCACAATTATATGGAACAGTTAAATTACATAAAATAACGAAACCAATTAGACCTGTAGTCTCTTATGTTAATGCTCCTAATAATATACTGGCAAAGAAGCTCAACAATATACTCAATACTTACGGATATGAATCTCAGTACTCAATTAGAAATTCAATAGAACTAATTAAAAAGTTGAAAGCAATCCACTTACAAGATAACTATAAACTCATATCGTTCGATGTAACTAACATGTTTACTAAAATTCCTCCTAAAGAATGTCTAATACTTGTAAGAAAATTACTAGAAGATAAAAATATTAATCCAGGAATAATATCAAATATACTTAATTTATTTGATGTATGCATTAATCAGAATTATTTCACTTTTGACAATAAGATATATATTCAAAATGAAGGTTTACCAATGGGAAGCCCTATATCACCTATTTTAGCAAACATTTTTATGGACAATTTAGAAAGAAAGATCTTTGAAAGTAATATTTCCAAAAATATTTTATTTTGGTATAGATATGTAGATGACATATTAGCTTGTTTTATGAGTAGTGAACGACAAGTAGATGTATTTTTCAACCACATCAATAATTTACACCCGAAAATTAAATTTACATTAGAAATTGAAGAAAATAGCTCAATCAATTTTCTTGATTTAAAAATTCAAAGAGTTAATAATGTACTTGATTATTCAATTTACCGAAAACCAACACAAACTGATGTAACAATTCCATTCAATTCTAACCACCCTGTGTCACACACAATAGCAGCATATAATTCAATGATACATAGAGCTTTTTCAGTTCCTATGAACAAATGTAATTTTGATAGAGAGATTAATTCAATTGGACAAATAGCAACATCTAACGGTTATCCATTAGATATGATGAATAAGCTAATTAGTAAAAGAGAGGAAAAAGTGGCATTACAACTAATATATTCTAAACAAGCTGAAGAAATTAAAACTTATAAAACCATCACATATGCAGGAAATATTTCTAATAATATTTCAAAGATAATATCTTCAGCAACGAATACAACAATTTCTTTTAAAACAGAAAATAACGTTAGTACAAAATTGTTAAATGTAAAAACAAAAATACCACTATTAAAGAAGTCAGGTATATATAAACTCAAATGTCCAGAATGTAATGCTGTCTATTTGGGTCAGACCCTTAGAAATTTTGAAATACGATACAGTGAGCACTTACGAGCATACAGATCAAAACAACCAGATAAATCCCACTACGCAAAACATCTACTTGACACCAATCATTCATTGACACCTAACACAGAACTAGAAGTACTGCATATTTGTGAAAAGAAACAAGAACTGGATTTCCTTGAAGAACTGGAAATTAGAAGACATTTAAGAAACCCACAATATGAAGTTGTCAATGAACAGTTAAATCTAGGGAATTCTCCACTAATAAACTGTCTTCTTAAGTGATAATTGTAAAGATCAGCAGATATAGTTTTCCTGGTTTTCTATATCATTGCACACTTAATTGGAAAAATGATATCCAGGATATCACCATAGGGCTAATAATATCTAAGCTTCAATATTTGTAATATCACATCTCCTTCTTTTTTCTATAAACATATATTGAGCCAATAACAAGTTAGGTTGCTTCTTGGTCTAGCCAAAAATAACTACTAAACATCAGGTAGGCATAAAATGAAATGTAACTTCTGTCATTCTGACGATGATATTGATTTATCGAAACAATTGTCAATTTTTTAGAATTTTCAATAACTTGTATTATATTGTGGAATTAACTAGAGACCTTGAGTTTCATTTAAAAACACTAATATGAGCATATTCCACGAAGTAAGGGTCGAGACAGTCAGTTTTTTTTGTACTTTTTACCCAAATTTTTCCTTTTCAGTAAACACACTGATTCCTTTAAAAAATACAAAAGTCTCTCGCTGCTCTTGTCCTCTCATATTTAATTCTTATACATGTTATTCTCAATCCATGCATGTAAATGTATTCAATTGCTCGATTTCTTTTGCTTTTTTCATGATACAACATTTTGGTCTCTTCATATTTTTTTGAGGATTATTATATGTGTAAACTATTCCTAATATTTCAACATCTTAACTTCAAATTTCATATTCACATGTCGTGATGTCCGATTTATCCTTCCGATTCTTCCATATGTTTACCTAAGCCAGATATTTCTACCCTTTTCCATTTTTTTGTTATTGACATGGGCCATGATAAAAAAGTATAAACTGAATCAATCCTTAAATAAACTTTAATCAAATCCTCCAATTTAATTTTCATTAACAATAGTATTTTAATGGAAAACATATTTTTTATAGAAAATATGATGTATTGCCTACCAAATTTGAAATATTTTGTCTCCTAAGGATCACCGGTGATTTGCGGACCACTGGTTAAGAACCATTTATTTGGGATATAACAAAAGATGCTACTTTGATCTGAGCTATTTTCTCTAAATCTACCAGGTGCATTTTACACAATTTTGAAAACTAGGAATCCATTAACAAACTACAACAGAACTGTATTGCCAATTGTTTCGCGATCTTGAATAAATTAGCTCATCAGATTTTAATTAAATGCTAATGTCGGCTATCAACGTTAAGCAGTTTAGAGTTTGGATCTTGATAGTATATTCCCAATATTGAGATGGGATTCTAGGTCAAGGAACTGACTTACATAACAGTATGCGAACTTGGACAGAACCATGTTTAACATGACTTGACAATCAAATATATTTAAGGTTCTTCAAAGATAACGAAATTTCGTCAACAATTCTCATTCTTCAAACTTCAACGACTGGCTACTTTTTTATACCAATCTTGATTACCTGTCCGCCAAATTTGATGAATTATTATGCACTGTGCAATTGTTACAACCACATATTATTATGATATCGGAAAGCTGGCTTAAACCAACCATACTCGACTCTGTAATCCATATAAATGGATACACATTATTTCGTAAAGATAGAGAACACCGTGTAGGTGGAGGTGTGGGCTTGTACTTGGTTGATGTCATTACTTCTTCATTCTCAGTCACAGTGGGTGACTTTGATATTCGAGGTATAGATGTCATCCATCTGTGCATTGCTAAAAACTTATTTTCAATGAATCTCGTATGGCTTATATCGACCACCAGACACCCACCGTGAAAATGACATCTTGTTGATCGATAAACTGTGGGAAATGTCGGAGCTTGATAATCCTATACTAGTCGGTGGCTTCAACTTCCCTGAAATTGACTGGAAAACGACATCTCTATCTGAGTTCGCATAATCGTTCTCAAAATTTTATTTTAAACTCCAACCTATCCCAACTTATAGAAGAACCCACCAGATTTAGAATTAAGAACTAACCGTCTGCTCTGCACCATATTCTTACCATTGATGACAATCTACTAACAATTCCCGAAATTAGTTCCCCAATAGGTGAATCTGATCATGCAGTCATAACAACTCACACTCAGTTTAATATAAACTCCTCTCCAAGTTGAGTAATACACTCACTTACAATCATACTGACTTTAATAAAGTTAATGACGACTAATCCCCGCTCGATTGCCATTCTGAGTTGAATTTCTCTATTGATCCTTCGACAATGTGGAATACCTTCCTTAAAATCACCAGTAAAACAATTAGTGAGAATACAACCCAACGTAAAATTTCTAAAAATAACCTAAGACCTTGGATAAAGAACCAGGCAATACATTTAATCAGACACAAGCGACACCTCTGGCGAAAATATAAACAAACAAGGCTTACTGTAGATTTCAGTAACCATCGAAATTTTTCCAATCGGGTCAAAGTACTACTTGATAATCTCAGACACAACTTTGAAGAATCAATTATAGCTAGCGGAAGCTCAAAAAAGTTTTTAAATACATACGTTCCTCTCTTTCATCTAAAGTCGCTACTCCTCGGCTTCTAAAAGATGACGGTAGCCTTTGCTCGCCATATAAAGAGACTTCCGAAACACTCTCACAGACATTCTCAAAAGTTTTTACAAACGAACTTCCTAATGGCAATATGCCTGACATCATATCCCACTTTCTTAAAAGATGTTCCGACGCTCTCACTACACCGCTATGCTTAATAATGCAATCGTCCTTCACAAACAGCTCTCTGCCTTCTAATTGGAAACTAGCTTCTGTCACCCCCATTTTTAAGAAGGGCAATAAGCTCGATAGACACAATTATCGCCCAATAAGTTTATTACACGCTGTCAGTAAAGTTATGGAATCCATTATTTCCGAGACAATGATGTATTTCCTCCTCGAACAACATATTATTCCAAAACAACAACACGGATTTATTCCAGGGCGGTCAACACTTAACAACTTACTTCATTGTGTGAATGGACATCATTCTTGAATAATAGAGAACCTATTGATATAGTGTATTTAAATTTTTCCAAGGCTTTCGATCGGGTTCCCAAGCGAAGACTCTTGTACAAGTTAGAACATTTCGGTATTAGAGGAAACTTAAAACTATGGATTGAAAACTTTATGACGGATCGTTTCTACAAGGTTTGAGTTGGTGACTCCTTTTCTCATAAAAACCAGTTAAAAGTGAAGTTCCGCAGGGGTCAGTTTTGGGCCCACTTTTGTTTACAGTGTAGACTAGCGATTTACCGTTTCACGTTTCCAGCAAAATATCGCAATATGCCGACGACTCAAAATATATGACAATCCCATCATAAGTCATCTATCTATTCAAAACGACCTAATGTCAATACATCAGTGGTCTTCGGAATGGATACTTCCATTGAACACTGAAAAATGTGTAGTGCTTCACGTCGGTAAAAAAACACAGTTTGATTATTTTATTGACGGTCAAATTCTAATCACAGTGACCTCTCATATTCACCTGGGTGTTATCGTTAATAGTGAACTATCGTGGTCCATTCATGTGCTCTCAGTATCCAAACGTGCAAATACCAGATTTAATCTTATCAGGAAATATTTCTCAAAAGTATCCTTTCAGAGCTTCTGCAAATTGTATGCTACTTACGTCAGACCTATCCTTGAATACGCCGGCCCAGTCTGGTACCCGGACTTAACTCGTGATAGAACGTTGCTGGAAAGTGTACAGCGGAAGGATGCCAGAGTTGCTTTTGGACCTGTAAGACCTTCATATGAAGAAAGATTATCCATGGCAAATCTTACCACGTTTGAGCTGCGTAGATTACTAGGCGATCTTATTGTAGACTTTCTAATTTTTAAATATAATTTTGGTGATCTAAATACAGTTTTCACCCTAAATACGGACACGAGACTTCGAGGACACCAGTTCAAGTCAAAAAAGGAAAATTTTGCGGTTAGATCGAGACAAAACTTTTTACCAAACCGAATTTTCAATATTCGAAATCATTTAGATAATGAAATTGTCTCAGCAACAAGTTTCAACATATTCAAAAATAAAGTAGATCAGTGTAACTGATTTAATAACTTTTAGAACTAAATCGTAATTTCTTCTTTTTCTCATTTCTTTGTTCACTACTAGTAGGTATTTCTTTGGAAATTTTTTTTCGGGCATAATAGGAGCCTGCTCCTCTGCCCTGATCAGTTTGTAATAATAATAATAATAATAATAATAATAATAATAATAATAATAATAATAATAATAATAATAATAATAATAATAATAATAATAATAATAATAATAATAATAATAATAATAATATATCAAAGAGCAGTGGAAAGTAGACCAAGTTACTATCCTACCCATGGTCCTATCCACAACAGGCATTGTACCACGGCAGCTTGGTAAGGCTGTGGATACTCTTAAAATCAGTCCATCTGCAATTGGAAAGATGCAGAAAACAGCTATTCTTGGCACTTGCACCATTGTAAGGAAAGTACTGGGAAAATAACGTTAAAAAGTGGAAGGTCAAACATGCTTTGATAGATTTATATCTGTATATTTGAATAAACTACACTCAGACCAAAAGGCCTGAGTTTATGTAAAATGCCTTAAGAAGAGAACTAGTTAAAATAATAATAATAATAACAATAATAATAATAATCATAATAATAATAATAATATTAGCATAGCTCTATTTTGCTAGTATAATTTTAATTGTGAAATAGATGTGAAGCACCTTCATGCATTCTTTAACTTTCCCGGCCAATCGTATCTAAGATGAGAGAAAAGTATTGGTTTACGCCCAGAAAAAAAAGGAATTTTTAGTTTCCCGCCCAACCCTATTTAATATGTGAGAAGTATTGGTTTACTCCATAAAAGTTGGAATTTTGGATTTTTCTAGTTATTTTTCTGTTTTTTATCGAGCAGAACGCGAAAAAATGATTTTTCGAAAAAAATCCATTGTGTATGACGTAGGTCACTTTTTATAACATGTCTTGTTAGCACGATTCGGCTTCCGGAGTGCAACAAGTCACCAATTTTATGATTGAGTTTTGTTAAGGATATCTCACAAATGAATCATATTGATTTTCAGCTCACCAGAGGCAGTACAACGGGTGCTATGGTACTTGAAGTAACACATTTTGGTAATTTTTGGAGATATTTCGGTTTGTTAGCACGATACAGCCTCCGGTGTTTGTGGCGAACTTTATGATAGATTTAGAGCGTCTCACAATGGAACCTTATTAATTTTCAACGGGTGCTATGATAATTTTGGTAATTTTTGGAGAAATTTCGATTTGTTAGCACGACACAGCCTCTGGAGTGTATACAAGTGCACAATTTTATAATTAGATATTGTTCAGGGCGTCTCACACATGAACTATATTGATTTTGAGATCACCGGAACCAGTACCACGGGTCGTATAAATCCAGATATAAGTACTACATTTTTGGAGAAATTTCGGTTTTTTAGCACGATACAGCCTCCCAAGTGAATACAAGTGACCAATTTTATGATTGGATATTGTTCGGGGCGTCTCGCAGATGAACCTTATTGACTCTCTGCTCACAACGGGTCCTATAAATCCAGATATACCACATTTTTGTTCATTTTGAGGTAAATTTTGTATTGTTAGCACGATACAGCCTCCCGAGTGTGTGAGAGCGGAAACGTTTGTTTTAATCTTTAAAACCATTTATTTTAGAAACGTAAAGGAATGGTTCATGTATACCAGATACATAAATCCATACGATTTGTGATGTGGCAATAGTAAACCACGGTTCCGTTCCATGGTAGACAGCTTCTCTGACTATAGATGCAACTTCATTATTTGGAGAAAAATATATGCAACTACAACTGAATTTAGTAATTCACCAAAGTTTAAAATACATTTAGATGTAGAAATCACATTATTTTCCCTAATTTCTCCAAATTTTCACCTTTTTTTACTTGAATAGCATATTCCTGTTTTTCGGAAAGCTCTACAGAAGTTTTTGGTTCCAGATTTTTGAGATATTCGATATTAGATTCGAACCTCATAATGTGAAGAAATATACAGGGTGGGCCAGCAGGCAGAGTAGGATTTGACATGTAAATATCCTGTTTGCTAACGGTTTCGTTCCTTTACTTACAGGTACATATCATAAGCGATTTCCTGAAGATTGGGCATAATGAATTACTCCAAGGCAGAACGTCTGAAAACGATCAAATTATGTTTGCAAAATAGAAAGACTAATATTCAATGGAAAGAGCTTATCGCAACCATTTCCACGCCAGAGAAGGACCCTTAGCGACGATGATTCGGGAACTAAAGGCACGTTCTGTGATGAACCTTCCACCTACAGCCTAACAATGCCTTCCCCCTACAGCTGATCAATCCAATGAAAAGAGCACGACTTTGCGAGGCCGTAAAGGAACTCATTTGAAGGATGTTGTATTCCATACATAAACTCCACGTGTTAAACATTTGCTGTCTGGAGTATCAATAATATTGGTCTATAACTAACAAAGTTATTTAAATTTTGGATCCTACTCTGCTTTTTAGCTCACCCTGTATTTCCAACTGTCATTCAATTTGTGATTCACCGAAAGTTCAAAATAGATTCAAAAGTAGAGACTGTATTATTTTGTCTAATGTCTTCATATTTTTTACTCCAATAGCATTTTCTCTTTCTTTTCTAAGCTCCACAGAAATATTCAATTCCAGATTTTTGAGATATTCGAAGTTAGATATTAAAATAAAAAAAATGTAGTCAAATTGAAAGGAATCTTAGCAATAACTTTCTGCATCACCATTATCGTCTGGTAGAAGATCGTTTGTTTGTTTCCTGTTCCTCTGCAACATATCTTCTGATGTTGATAGGTCTCTTTCCATGTAGGATGTTATTTCGTAGAATATTTGTTAGTCAACCGAGAGAAATTTTGTTGACATGCTCTCTTTTTCCTATTTCTTCCCTTTGTCTGTGTTTGTCCGTCTGCCTTTTTGCGGAATATACCTGTTTTAGTGTTTGACCTAAACAATATTTCTATCAAAATCCAATTGCTCAAGAATTGGCATTACGAATAAACATCATATGCAGAAACAATTAGTTATATTTTCGACTTTATAGGGCAATTTCACACCCGGTATACTTAAATTTGATCTGTCATCGAATGTTAACCATCTATTCGACGCCCATGTTCGACTTGTCTTCTGAAGATAACCACGAAATCGTATTAAGTGACTAAATGTACGACAACTGTACAACATCCGGTTGTAAATCTCCAGCTGTCGTATGGACCTTATTATAGTTCAGCAACTAGTTCAAAAATACCAAAAATAATTTTCAATTATGACAACCGATATTTTGCCATTCTAACGTGAGTTGGCGTGAGCAGGACTCGGATACTTTGTCTTACATCTTTTGTGTATTTTTTATACGCGCCGATCAAAGGATTCTAAGTTTAAAACAAATGGGAAAGGAAGTCGTGGAGTGTAAACCGTAAATATTTTCTATTGAAGATAATTTAACTACTTAATAGCAGAATAAAGCTGAATGCAATATTCTAAATTTTTCTTTTTAAAATCATGTGTTTTCAATAATTCTACTCTATTTCAATGAAATTTTATAAATAAACTCAGCAATTGTAATGAAAACATTGGGAAATATAAAAGAAAAGCCACTGCAGCGGTTTTATATTATAAAAACGGTTTTAAAGATTAAAACTAACTTTTCCGCATGTGTTAGATGCCCTGATTAATATTCTATTCTTATATACGCTTCGGGGGATGTATCGTGTTAAAAACCGAAATTTCTCCAAAAGGAACCAAAAATGCAGTATATTTGGATTTATAGGACCCGCTGTACTCGCTATAGTCAGCTGAAAATCAATAGGGTCCATCAGTGAGCCACCTAAAAACATATCCAATCATATAATTGGTCACTTTTATACACTCCGAAGGCTGTACCGTACTAAACCCGAAATTTTTCCAAAAAGGACAAAAATGTGGCACTTCAGGTACCATAGCACCCGTTCTACTAGCTCTGGTGAGCTAAAAATCAATAAGGTTCATCTATAAGACGCCCTTAACAATATTCAATCATATAATGGGTCAGTTGTATACACGCTGGAGGTTGTATAGTGCTAACAAACTGAAAATTCTCCAAAAATGACAAAAATTTGGTACCTCAAATACCTCGTTATACTGGCTTTAGTGTGCTGAATCTCAATAAGGTTCATCTTTGAAACGCCCTGAATAATATTCATTGATCAAATTGGTTACTTGTATATACTCCGGAGACTGTATCGTGCTAACAAACCGAAATTACTCCAAAAATGACAAAAATGTCGTACTTCAAGTACTATAGCACCTGTTGTACTGGCTGTGGTGAGCTAAAAATCGATAGGGTTCATCTGTGAGATGTCCTGAACAATATTCAATTATTTTTTGGAAGAAGCCGAATAAATCTAGTCAACCAACAAAAGTAACACATACTTTATGTCCATATTAAAATACCACCATTAATTTAATGCATTATTCAGATAATTAAAAAACTATTATGGTATAAAACAGCGAACTGTCGTAAATAAACACTAGTATTTACTTATACGGACGGGCATAAAAGATCGGACATCTTTGTTTTTATTATTTGCAGAAAAATTTCGAGACGGAGAGGCATTCTTTAAAAGACACCTGAGTTCGTTTTATGACAGTCATATTCTTATTTTATTCTCATTTTATCGTATTTCGCGGATGAGAAGACGAAAGCGCCATCGTGTACAGGGTAGTATTAACTTTTGTAGGTATATTTGCACATATGAGCCTTTTTCTTTGTTATTTATATAATCCATTTCTTCTATTATTGTTGCTATGTTATTCAAAAACATCTACATAAACTATAGAAACGAAATTTATTTCCAGAATATGAAAACTCTCAACTAAAGTATAATCACAGAGTAACGTTTTTTTCTCTAAGACAAGAAAGTATCAATCAAAATTCAATTAAATCTGAACAAAATAAGGTTAGGAACCACTGTCTTGGATGAAAGCATGAAAGAATCGAAAAAACATATACATTATTGTTTGTTTTGGAAATATTTGCTGTAATATTTTTCAAAACGGATTGATTTTTAATCGTGCAGCAGGAAGAATTGGAGGTTGAAAATTCATTTACTGTTATATTTATTTGTAGAGTTTTCGTAAATCCTGCTACTTAAGGAGACTTCCAGACTCCGTGCCTTTTTAATCACGTAATATCCGCACCTGATTTACCAACGTAGTCACTGAGGTACGGCGGAAACAATGGCCAGTATACTCTTGTGAGTTGTCTAGATTCAGGAATATGGCAATTTGCTTAGGCATGTCGCCCAGTTTATTCATCCCAATTACTTGTCGTGTAGGGTAGGGCGGGGCATGTTGGAAGCGGGGCACCTCCGGACATTTCAAATTTGCCGCTTTAAATAAATAGAATACCGGCAACGTATAAACCAAACGAATTCAGTTCCTTTTTAGAACACATGTCCATAAGCTGGTTGTTATTATCTCGTTGTAAAAGTTGAAATTCAACTTAGAATCTAAAAGCAAGTACAGGTTGGCAAATTAATTTTGGCAGTCGGAAGTTTGGCAACGTCCGATGCGCCGTAGCAAAGACGTATGCGAATTGCAAGAGCTCACTTCGCTGGCAGAGTTTGTAAGCTTCGTTTCGACAGTACAGTTCAGAAAAAAGTATGATTACCGGGGTTGTGCAATACTAACTTGTTATGGCGACTCCAAAAAGTAAAGTTGTTCATAAAAAGTTGAGTGAACAATAGTAAGTCAACAATTCCATTAACAAAGGTAAGTTTTCATTATTGCAATAACATTTTTGGAACAAAGTAATTATTTACCAAATTTACACTCGATAGTAAATTTTATAACTCGATTTTCGTACATAAAATATTTATTTGTTAAACGATTTAAAAAAGTGACATTAGGGTGAGTCAAAGTATGTTATGCAATCATGTGTCAATTTTATGCACCGTTATGTCATCATGACAAACAAATCGACGCCATTATTAGTCCATTTAGAGCACCTACATGAGATTTTTTTGGTTTTTGCATGCCTGCGGTTCATGCGTCAATTTTTCCATTCGTGAAAAAAGCACCACTTTATGCACTTGTTGCATAAATAACTATTCTGTTCCTGTCTACAGGAGTATATAAAAGGGCACATGTTTATTTTGTGTGAGATATATATTTAAATGTAATAGATTTTTTGGCTTATAATTATAATTATTATACTCATTTCATCCATATCTCTAATACGTTTCAGTTTTATTATTTGTTTTGAACCATCTTCAGATTTCAATTACAATTGCGGTTTGGTCAAATTAAAATATGTTTGAACTAAAGTCTAAAGATCGTTTAAAACAACTAATGAACTGAAACGTAATATAGTATTTTTGAATTTAATACTCCTTTTAAATGGCCGAAAACCACGACAAAAATTTTTATTTCAAAAAACGGTCACTGAAAACAAATTTAACTACTTCCTCATTTCATTTGTTTATAAATACACATGAGTAAAGCTTTTAATACAATATTTATATCGACTTATTTTATTGTCAGGTCATTGAACGAGTTTCTGCAGCTACGAAAGTTGGCCAAAGAACGCTTTCCCTTATTAAAAAAGAAGCTCTGGCACGAAGTAATGCTGACACTGATGTGCCTACTGAAAAACAAATAACGTCCAGTATCCGTATGGATAAATTCGACAAAACTGTTCTTAGAAGGTGCATAATAAATTATAACATATCCGAGAAAAAAGTACTCACGTTATGAAATGTACACCAAACCATTGCAGATAGTTATGGCTTCGCAGGAAGTCGCGAAACTCTGCGGAAACAATTACATTCTTTGGGTTTTCGTTGGACCAACATGAAAAACAACAGAAATTTGTTAATGGAACGTCACGAAATTAGACATTTACTATGTTTAAGAAACATAAAAAAGTGCAGAGAACAGAACAAACCTATCATTTAAATGGATGAAACATACATTCATTCTTATCACATGCACCTTAAAAGATGGAGCGACAAGAGTAACGAAGGATTAAGTAATCCCGTTTCAAAAAGTGCATGCAGGAAGTGAAAATGGTTTTGTACCTAATGCTGGTATTATGTGGAACTCCCAGTCAAAAACAGAAGATTTTCATAATGAAATAGCGTACGAAAATTATGAGAAAAGGGCACAAGAAATACTTATTCCAAAACTACCAAAAAACGCTGATGTGTTAATTGATAACGCCCCATATCACAATGTTCTAAATGAAAAATTACCTATGACTGCTTGGACTAAACAACAATTAAGAAACATGCTTTCTGAAAGGAACATATATTACAGTGAACAAATGTTGAAACCGGATCTTTATAACGTTGCAGTATAAAACTTATAAAATTGATGAATTGTTTATTCGACATGGATTGCAAATTTCAGGGCTACCCCCTTATCACCGGGACTTAAATCCGATCGAAAGTGTTTGGGCGGCACTTGAAAAATATGTGGCCAAACGAAATGTTACGTTTAATTTTACAAATGTTGAAGAATTCTGTAATGAATTTTTTGACACAGTTTCTGCAAATGATTGGAAATCTAAATGTGACCATGTTAAAAAGAATAAAGATGAATTTATAAACAATGAACCACTTTTAGATACTGTTGTAGATAATATTATTATTAATTTGGCCAAAGACGGAGATAGCGAGGATGATGAAGTTAATATAGAAAGTGATTTTGAAGGATCATTTGTAGATGCACATCATTATTTTACTGTTGATGATCCCTGTACATCTAAAACATATTCCATTGTTTGTTTGTAAGTGGTATGACATAAAAATGTAAATAAGTGTTATAAAATTGTAGATATTAGAGAGGAATTCCACTAGAGTAATATAATATTTGTAGCACATCTGTACATATTTCTAAATAAACAATAATTGACGGCAACCAGAACCAAAATTATTTTGTTTTGTCAGTCCTAACTCTGTAAAAAGTGTGTGCAAAAAACACAAAGATTTACATATTAAAGTAGAAATATCTACCACAAAAAAGCTTTAATATTTATTTATATCATTAGTATACTTGTTAGACCATCTCTAAAGGCGATTTCCCTAATTTGTTTTTCAAATTTTATATATAAACCCGAATTTTCACATTATTATCTACTACATATTATTAAGAATAACTATTTCAGAAAGCGTAACAGGTAGGTATGTCATTAACTACTACAACGAACAGATAGGAAAAATTGTTGGCCATTGTTAAATTTAGAAAATCGTTTAACAATCCTTATCATATTGTACGCTTTATCTACAAAATCTACATAACTTCCAATTTATATACAAATAAACCTCAATGACGAATATTATGAAGGGGCCAGTTAAAAGACATTAATTTGAAGTAAAGGTGAAAGTTTATGTCTCTTGGAATCTATTTATTATTTATTATTCACAACACATAAAGTAATGAAGGGTAATTATAGAATCCCCCGTATGGTTTTTGAAGCAATAAATAATTATGTCTGTACAAAAAACCCCAATTTTCGTAGCAAAATTTAATGGTTTTTATTTCCTTATTCATTTAGTTAATAATAAAGAACACATTAATGTTATTCTTTTTTGTAAACTCGATTTTAAATAGCATTATACATGTGCCAAAATTTAATATTTTTAAATCCAAATTCGAAATATTGCGTTACCGTCGTACGTATTAGCAGCCTCACAACCTTTAAAACTTTGTATGCGGAATGTACGTCGCCTGCTCGTCCCGGTAACTGCGTTTACAACGTTGTCAAGTTGTATGGCTTTCTCGCGCATCGGCAATTGCCAAAATCAATTTGCCAACCTGTACTCTGTTATAAGTTCTTAGACTCGCGTTATAACCAGTGATAGCAAAGAGCTCAAAGTTAAGGTTATTACTTGTAATAGATAATTTAGTACATTCTTTAGAACCTCCAAATTCACGTGTTTTATCTATTTTTTCAAATATTTAGAGTGTTTTTTTGTCAAATCGTCAAGTGGGGCAACTCCGGACATTTTACGTGGGGAAGATTAGGACTGTCGAAATGTACCGCACTTGTAACCATGAAGTGTCCGGATGTGCCCTATACAAAAATATTTTAAATTGTTTCTTCATTTTTGAATACACTTGTAAGTACCTGCTTTCTAGATTTACTGTGCCCTTTTTTGCTTTTCAGGATGGTCCGAAATTATAAAAAAAAAGAGAGTCAGGGATAAGTCCTCAGAAGAAGACTGACTTTAGAAAGGCCGTAGATGATATCTTAGCAGGAGCAGCTTCGATTCGTTTAGCAGCCACTAGGTACAACAGTCCTAGATCTACATTATTTGAAAGAATAAAAAAACGAAAAGCAAAAGATGATACAAATCCTAGTCCTGACAGAAATAAATATTCAACGAGGCAAGTGTTTTCAAGAGCAGAAGAGAACGACCTCGAGAATTAGTTAAAACGTTGTTCTAAAATATTTTATGGATTAACATATGCAAGTACTCCTAAACTGGCCTGTGAATATGCCCGTGAATTAAACAGAGAATATCCTCCCTCCTGGGACAAAAAGAAAACTGCTGGCAAGGAGTGGACGTATTCATTTATGAAACGCCATCCAACACCATCATATGGAAAACCAGAAAATACGAGCATAGCAAGAGCAGCTGCGTTTAATCAGGCCAATGTAAACATGCTGTTCAAAAATTACAGCGAAGTTTAGCAGAAATATCAGTTCCAACCAAATAACATTTTCTATTTAGATGAAACAGGAATCCAAACAGTTCTTCAAGCTTCACGAGTTGTAGCTGAAAAATGATTGAAAGGTGTAGATCAGAACAAGGCACATTAGTTAGTATGTGTGCAATTATTTCTGTTACAGGAAATACCATTCCTCCCGTTCATATATTTTCTAGGGTACGCATGGAGAAGCAATTCATGTACGTAGCTGTGACAGGTCCCATTGGATTTGCAGGCAGTTCAGGGTGGGTGACCTCAGATATTTTTGTCAAGGTATTGCAACATATTCAAAGCCATACAAAGTGTAGCAGTGATAACAGGATTCTGATAATCATGGATAATTATGAGACTCACGTGAGTCTTGAAGCCATTAATTATTCTCGAGCAAATTCTATTGGGTTTCTCTTCTTCCTGCCAGATTGAACACACCGAATGCAGCCTATAGATAGAGGAATCTTTGCTCCGTTTAAAATGAGAACTAAACAGTCATTTAATAACTACATCTTATCTAACCCAGGAAAACCAATCACAATATACGAAACTGCTCGACTAACAGCTGATGCTTACCTTTAAAGCGTTACTCCTTAGTATATTATTAGTAGTTTTTGAGTACTGGAATGTGGCCCATCAATAGATCAGTTTATACAGATGATGAGTTTTTATCATCTTCGGTAACTGACATTGCCCAAGATATTATTGAAACTGCTTCCCAAATTGAGTCTGTAGTCGCATCTGATCAAGAATCAGTAATTCCAACGGAACCGAATGAAGTAATTTTATTGGCTTCAGATATAGTAAATGAAATGATTAATGCAGCTACTGAGAAAAAAATTGATATAATATTCAACATAACAATAACATTATATGACATAAGACCATATCCGAAATCTGGTGTAAGGAAAACTAAAAATACTTCCAGACAAGGAAAATCGAGGATATACACAAGTACTCCCGAAAACGACCAGCTTGAAGAACTGGAAAAAATAAGAAAAAGCAAATTAAAAAACAAAATACTAATAGAAGACCAACTGATATCAAAGCAATAAGGAAAATACTATCCGAAATAAGACATAGAGCAAAAAGGAAAGAAGAAATCTGTAGTGGAAAATTCCTCATCAGATTCCGATGTTGAACTTCCTAGGAATTTAAGAAAAAATGAAAGAAAACGTGAGAATCAGATTGTAACGAAGAATGGGAAAATATTGAACCTCATCATCTTTCATACAACTCCCATATTGGTCTGAGAGATTTCTTGCCACCAAAAAGAGAACAGTCTACTATATAGGTCAAATAGTTGAAATATATGAAAATGAGGAATAAAAAATCACCTGTGTACGAAAAGCACAAACGGGGTTCAATTTTCCTCAAACTGAAGATTGTTCTACAATATCACGAGCTGATGTTATTGCTAAAATTCCCCCTCCAACACCAACTCCAGACAGGCCTCTTTTTAAGTTTATTTGTTAAGTATTCACTAATTTGATTTTAATTTGTTATGATCGTTGTTTGATCTATATTTAATATGTAAGGTTATTTAATAGTCAAATTTAAATGCTAAAATCTCATGCAAATCGTTGGTGGTATTTTTACACCTAGCGGACATACGGTATACATACATTATGTTCAATGTAAAACCCAGTTTTCCAAGCAGAGAAAGAGAAGTAGAACGGTTGTCGAAGTGAACCGTTCGTAGTTATTATTTAACTCGCTAGTGCCAGGAACATTAATAAAAAACCCATTCAACCCCTGCTACAGTCCACAATATCGCTTCCAAGAAGGGTTGCAGCCCCGCATAAGATCATCCGAGACCTTCAGGTAATAATACCATCTTGGGCGATTTGCTTGCGTCATATTTTTTCTATATATATTTGTAACCTTTCATAACTTGACGAAAACATTTTTCATTCTCCGAAACATTAATGTTAACTTCTCTTCTTTGGTTATAATATTCAGTAGTAATGTTCAGACTGTTATGAAAACGTTTTAAGGAAGCTTTTTATTTGTCCGGAACTACCCCACCTTATGTTCGATACTACCCGACCTTATGTCCGGAAGTGCCCCACCATGGGACAGAAACAGAAAAATGTAATTTTTATTAAAAACTCCTGTACTGACGCTGTGTTATGACATTTCGCTTCAAGCTTCAGTCGCAGCATAGTAAACAGTTTAAAGTTCGTGGTAAGCTATTTATGGTGATCTAAACTTTTCATTTTTGAACATTATTCAATTTCTTCCTTATGTGTCTGAACCTACCACGCCTTACCCTACATTTATATCTTTGAAAATAAAAAGAGAAATTATTAGAACGAACTTTACATGGTCTCCGAGCTCATTATGTCTATGCAATATTAAAAAAAATCGTCCGTAATTGTGAACTTGTAACATTCAGACTTACCTTAAGCATTGAGAAATGAATGTGTGTCTACTTTGAAATATATTTTATTTTAAATCAGTAATCAGCTTAAACAGTCACTAAATTATCTACACAAAGTATTGTTATTAATTAACACAGGTGATGGCATCTTGAACAGTAATTTAGTTAACAGCTACACAAGTTCCTAAAAGAAATTAAAACGTTGATTAACTATATAATTAAAAGTTAATGTATTGTTTACTTACCAGTACTGGATAATGATAAAACTCATCAAACTGCTTCTTTCAATACAATGTTTATATTTGAATGAGGTTACATTTCGTAAACAGTTCATACAACGACTACACAAAGTTTAGAATGGCTTCAGACATAAAATAAATAATCTTTCTCGTTGATTTTACTTGTCGTTTGGTAAAACCTTTATTGCGAACGCCTTATTGAAATTTGTTTGGTTTTCAATGTCATTCACAATGACATTCATAATAGGTACTACTTTTGATTAGTTTGACGTTGACACTTCTCATTTCACCAAACAGGTTGAGCACTAGGGTACTACTTAAATCTGAAATTCACTAAGCCAACTCGGTTGAGTTCGGAGTTAGTTATATGTATTGAAGATATTCCATTGGTCAGCCGAAAATAAGAAGGTATTATAGGGATTATTAGAACTTGATTGGCCGTTGAAGTTTACCAAAAGTTGCAGTTCGTTTAGTTTCGGGTTACCTTCTCCAGTTTTAGAAATATCGAAAGGAAGTAGCAGATTTTTGTTTTTTCGTTTGCTGACATCCTTAAGTAACTGTTTTCTGCCGTTGTAATTTGGTTAAAAGGTTTTCCTGTAACAAGGAGGTAAGCGTAATATTTTCTTGAAATAGTACAGTCGTTAAGTGGTACATTAATTCCAGATTCGCCGACCTTTCAATGTCCTTTCATCGGTAACTTTTTCTTCCAACACAAATCTAATATTGAGGTAGCCATTTTGGACCTGAACACGTAGTATATTTGTATGACTAGAAATAGTTACATCGACACCCTGACAATCCGCCTGAGACCTTTGAGGGAGGAAATCCTAGAGGAAGCGGCGTTTTGAGCCATTCACCACCCTGGACTCGAGTTGCCGATATAATTAATCTCGTTGATGCACGTGTTCGCCGCATGTTCTAGATATTTTTCCTTCAAGATGGATGGGGCTCGGAAGAATGAATCTAATTTCAAAAATAGGGTCTGAAGGTCTCAAGTCGTCTTCAAACTTTGGTGAGTCTATTCCAATATCACAAAAATCTACTAAGGAAGTGCACCGGCATACCCTTACTGCTATTTGATTACGTAATACTATGTTCTTAGTGTAGTACAGTGATTTATTGGACTTTTTATAACCTAAATTCTTAACTTAATCACTAAATATCTCAACGGAGAAAAAGTTTGTTTTTTTAATCTTTAATAAACTGATATATTTTTTTGGTACAAGGCATATGCTCTATATACATATATTTCTCAATTTGAATAAATTGTTCACACAATGTGAACTTAAATACAGCTGTATTTAGGGGTTCTTATGGTTCTTGTTTATATCAAATGCACTTACCAAATATTTTTTATTTTTCTATCATTAGTAGCTGATTAAATGTGAATACGAAGTAACTTGATTAAAAAACCATATAGTGAGGTTCTGTTTTTTTATTTTATATTTTTATTATTATTTTCTTCTACGAAACTAGGTTAAATTGAGCCAAGAAAGTAGCTAAGGTTAGTAATTTCTTGTTTTTGAAATGATACCAAAAAATAAGTGGCGCCCTATTCCTGCCAATTCTGATAATACGTAAGATCCTACGACCATTGCGCACCAGACGAAGAGCTACCGGAGCTTTGTAACTCCAAGAAAGGGTTACAAACTTTCTTGGTTTATTAGCATTTTTATACTTAGAATTAGTATTTTCAATGTTGTGTCAATCTCCCAAAACCCCAATTACTAAAAATATTGTGATCTTAGTTGGGAGTGTGTGATTGAACAGATATGATGAGAGAAAAATGTATAGACTTATATAAATTACCAATAGCAATTCCAACTACCTATATTTATGAGAGGAAACAAGTTGAAAGGAATTTTGTCATTAAATCTGGAAATTTAGAATCCAATCCTGCATGAACATATATCCATTCCCTCAACTACAAGTTATACATCGACAATAAAGGAAACAGAACTTTAGTGTTGGTATGTCCGGATATATAAAATGTATAGAATAATTTATTTCTGGTGGCGCAAGCCACAATGAATGGAACTCTTTTTTAAGATGGACTGTCATATGGCGAGAATAATAAAAACAGAAACGCCATAAACATAGTCTTTATTTCCATCTCTTGATACACATAAAGTGAATTTAATATTTCTCTTATAAAAAACAAGTTTATTGAATTGTTCAGATGATGGATCTACAAATATGATTTTTGAGTGGAAGGATTGTAGCGATATTAAATATTGATACATATAACTGTTTTAAATGGAACTTACCGTTTCTAGATGATTCCACAATATATTGAAAAAAATGTTAAAAATTCTAAGAAATTTGACAATTGTTTCGATATTAAATATCATCGTCAGAATGACAGAAGTTACATTACATTTGATGCCTACCTGATGTTTTTGGCTAGACCAAGAAGTGGTTCACTTATTATATGTTAATAGGAAAAATAAGAAGATATGATATTACAAATATTAAAGCTTAGATATTATTAGCTCTATGAGGATATCCTGGACATATTTTCCCAATTAAGATCAGTATAACTGTGCAATGATATAGAAAACCAGGAAAACTATATCTGCTGATCTTTACAATAATCACTTAAGAAGACAGTTTAATAGTGGAGAACTCCCTAGATTTATCTGTTCATTGACGACTTCATATTGGGGGTTTCTTAAGTGTCTTCTAATTTCCAATTCTTCAAGGAAATCCAGTTCTCGTTTCTTTTCACAAATATGTAGTACTTCTAGTTCTGTCTTATGTGTCAATGAATGATTGGTGTCAAGTAGATGTTTTGCGTAGTGGGATTTATCTGGTTGTTTTAATCTGTATGCTCGTAAGTGTTCACTGTATCGGATTTAATAATTTCTAAGGGTTTGACCCAAATCGACAGCATTACATTCTGGACATTAAAGTTTATATATACCAGACTTCATTAGTGGGGATATTTTTGTTTCTACATTTAATAATTTTGTACTCAGGCTACTTACTGTTTTAAAAGAAATTGTTGTATTTGTTGCTGAAGATATTATCTTTGAAATATTATTAGAAATATTTCCTGCATATGTGATTGTTTTATAACTTTTTATTTCTTCAGTTCGCTGAGGAAATATTAGTTATATTGCCACTTTTCACTCTTTTTCATTAATAAGCTCATTTATCATATGTAATGGATAACCGTTGGATGTTGCTATTTGTTTAATTGTATTAATGTCTCTATTAAAATTACATTTGTTCATAGGAGCTGAAAATGCTCTATGTGTCATTGAATTGTATGCTTATTATTAACTATTACTATCTGGTGTCGAATTCTTGGGAAAAGGTAACCCTACTCTAGTTGAAATGGATACCTTCGGGAGCCGTGCCTCCCCAGTTTCTATCTCCTCTGTTTCGCTTTGCTCACCCCGACTATTCTTTCCACACAACTAGCTTCACTCAAGAAGAGAGGCTAGAGCAAATTTTAGAAAAATTTGTATATCAAGAAAATGGTTTTTACCCCTTGAAAAGTTCCGAACAGGATGATATGACGGAACAAATATTTCAAGACACTACTCAAATTCTCCCTAATAGAAAATACCAGATGGACTTGCCTTTAATTCACTCCCTAGCTCTAAAATACTTCGGAAAATCATTCACTCGAGCTCAAAACAGATTTCTTTCATTAGAAAAACGGTTAACAAAAAACGCACAACTCAAACAAGAGTATGAAGCAGTACTTAATGAGTACTTACTCTTAGGTCATACTCGACTTATACCTCTTTCTCTGCACAACGCTTCTATGGAAAATTAATACTTCGCCCCACACTTATATGTTGTGAGGGAACAAATTTCTAGCAAAAAATCTAGAATAGGGTAAACGTAGGATAGACGCCACACTTTTTGAAAGAAAATTGTCACAGCTCTATTTTAATTTTGATAATTGAAACAAGATTATTAAAATGAATTTCTGTAAACGTTTCTGTATTAAAATTAAAACACTTTTCTTACATACCGAAAAAAAATTAAAAAAACCAGGCGTCTCTCCCACCGGGTAGTGAGAGTTGCCGTGGCTAGAAGGGAGAGATGCCACAATGTGTTATTTATAGGGTAGAGATGCCTACTGCGTTTTTTCAGTTCCTCATGTCGACAAATATTACACAAGTTGGAATGTGTTGTGCAGGTCTCGTGTAACCATTTTAGGCATTTTATGCTTTGAATCCAGTCTACTTCTTGTATTGTTTTGATATATTGCTCAAAACAGTCTACGCAGCGTGTAATGAACTTTTGTTTGTATTTAAAGTTCCGGTTGTCCCAGATGTCAACCAATGTGGCTTCGGTTCACTAAAGTGGCGACGGGAGTGGGTGAACGTCTCGAATCTGGGATGTTAAATTTTAAGAAAATATTGTTAGGTGCCAGTCAAATTTATCTGAGCCGTAAAGAAATTTTTCCCAACTTAAACTTGACATATATGAGGGGAAAACTAAAAGAACAACCTAACTTACATTCCCTTTATTATGAGTTTCCAAAATACTTAATACTCAAAACATTTGTATTATATTGTAACAATTTAGACCACAATAATATATGTATTTACATTAAAATCCACAAATTAATTGAAAATATTCCTGTGTCCCCTGAAAGCTTTACATATTCAGAATATTTGTATTATAGTGTAACAATATTGAGCACAGTAATAAAATGTATTGACAGTAAAAGTCAAAAATATTGCTGAAATATTATCACATAAATTTGAGTTACATGTTTGTACCTTGCGTTGGATCCAAAGCAAAAGTCAACGGCATACAAATATAAAATTTCACAGTATACTGATAATGAAGTTCTATTAGTAAAATCCTGAAAACCTTAGTTAAATAATGCCCCTCCCCCTTGAAACTATAACGCAACTTATACTGAATTTATAAGAAAAGGTAATTAATTACACTTATCGAATATGTACATCCTCTTCATATAAGCCTACTGCTCTCTGTATTGGATTCCCAGAGGGAATGAAGTACGCCACCAATCCAAGTGTGAATATAAGTCAAGTAAAACTTCTGGCAGCCTCTTACTACAGCCTCCCAGATCAAGAGTCAAGTTCCATATGGTGTATCTTAATCAAGGTAAGACAATCTCCCCAAGCTGACAAGCTAAAAAGACCAAGGTGCAACAGATATGAGGCACGACTTCATAACCCTCCCAAGATGACATAAATCTATTAACAATCCAATATCTAATATTCGAAAGTACCGCCTATGGCTGAAGCAAAATCTATATTCACAATTTACGTTAAAAAACTAAAAAACATGAGAAAAAATAAACTTGTATCTGTGAGATACCCGCGAGCGTTCTTGCCCGTTCTAAATTATTGTCCTAACTATTAAGGATTTTTGTTGTTTTTACAGTGAATTATGGCTTCCAAGAGAATGTATAGCTTCAATAATGACGCAGACGTACTAAAGCTCCAACTACTCCTTCTTGAAGACGATGATGATGACGCAGTTGAAGACGTCTTAGAAGAAGATTATGATACTGACTGTACCGAAGCCATAGAAGAATGAAAAGAGGATTCAGATAGTGAACAAGACGATACGGATGCAAGTATATCATCAGATGATGAAGATGAAAATTGTTATGTCGCTGTCAGAGAAAAGAACGGAAGAATCGTTGACAAATATTTATGGAAAAAAACACTCTATAACAGAAAAAGAAGATTAGAGAAGCAAAACATACTTGCATGTCTTCCAGGAGTTATTGGCAACGCTCGCCAAGTTACAGGATGCTTTGAAGCGTGGAAGTGTCTATTCGATGACCGTTTTCTAAACATCATAGTCACTTACACGAATCAGCATATAATAAGTGTACAACCCAATTTCAGCAGAGAAAGAGACGCACGTATTACTGATATGATCGAAATTCATGCATTTATAGTCCCACTTTACTTGGCTGGACTTAACAAAGGCCGCCGATTGAACTTAGAAGAGCTGTGGGACGCAACAGGAATCGGTGTTGAAATATTCAGATTGACGATGAGCTTAATTCGTTTTAGATTCCTGATGCGCTGTATCAGGTTCGATAACCGACAGTCTAGAGATGAGAGAAAAAAATTGATCGGTTAGCTGCTGTGCGAGAAATATTTGAGATGTTTGTTGAAAACAGTAAAACATCTTACTCACTAGGAGCTAGTGTAACAATCGATGAAAAGCTGGAAGCGTTTCCAGGCAGGTGTAACTTTATTCAATATATACCATCAAAACCGGCCAAGTACGGTATTAAGATCTTTGCGCTGGTTGATGCTAAAAAATATTACACAAGTAATATGAAAATTTATGCTGGAACACAACCAGATGACCCCTATTCTATCAGCAACAAAAGCGTTGATGTAAAAATGATAATCTTACCCATACACAACACTGGGCGTAACGTCACTATGGACAATTGGTTCAGCGATGTTTCATTACTCCAAGATTTAGCTATAAACCATAAGTTGTCCATGGTAGGAAATTTAAAAAGAAACAAGTGGCAAATTCCAACACCATTGAAAGTTTTGAAAGAACGTCCTGTAAAATCAAGTATGTTTGGTTTCAGAAAAGAAGGAACAATAGTGTCCTACGTTCCCAAAAAAAAACAAGCATGTTGTTCTAATTTCTAGTTTACACTTTGAGGACAAAATTGACCATACTACTGGGGATCATATGAAACCCGAGATAATTACTTTCTATAACGAAACCAAAGGAGGTGTCGACGTTGTAGATAAATTATGTTCCTCTTACAGTGTTGTCAGGAATACAAGACGTTGGCCGATAGTTGTATTTTTTTCGATGCCAAATGTGGGAGGAATAAACTCCCAAGTTATTCATATAGGGAACGGAAATGAAACAAAAAGTCGGCGGAATTTTTTACGAAAACTTGGTAACGAACTAATCAAACCACACCTCCAAAGACGTAGTACCTCCAACACTGGTCTACCTCGCGAGCTATCAACCAGACTCTAAAAAGTAGTCGAACAAGAAGAAGAAAAAGTGCAGCAACCAAATGATCAAAACAATGAGCAAAAACGTTAACGTTGTGTGCCATGCCAGCGAGAAAAACGCACCAGGTTAACAAAATTCCAATACTCCTTCTGCCAAAGACATCTTTGTCTCCAACACTCTAGGGTCGTTTGTCTAGACAATTGTGCAGTGCCTACCAAGAAAAGTAGACTAGAAGATTAAGATATGTGGATTAATGGCTTACAATACGTAACTTATGCAAATAACAGCAAATTATTTAATTTTTTATATATTTTAAGAATTATTGATTTATGTAATCATCTTTTTACTGAAAATACATATGTTAACGAATTTGATCATTGCTCTCTATTATTTACTAGCACACAAAATTTACCGTTTTAAAAATTGGAATTGTATTCCAATAATAAAAGTTATGTATCCGTCGGATACTTCCGCGACCATTTTTGTTGAACAGCACCCGCGACTACTGGAAGGTTAAGGGGAGTTGCGGATCGTTTTGGTGTAAGTCTTTCTACAGCATGGAGTAGTTTGTATACAATTTATGGAAAACTTCGCAAGGTAAACACCAGTTACAAGATTATTGTGTTTCCAAATTAAAATACAAGTTATGTGATAATAAATCGATTTCAGGGTCGAACAGGGTTTCCAGGTAGGTAGTTTATCCTGAATCTACCATCAATGTAATTATAAATATATCACTATTGCAGGAATAGTTGGAGCAATAGACGGAAGTCATATTCCAAATAAAGCACCAAAAGATAATCCAGCTGCTTATATAAATCGTAAAGGTTTCCACTCCATTCTACTTCAAGGCATATGTAATGACAAAAAAATATTTTTCGACTGTTATGCCGGTGAAGTCGGATCCATTCATGATGCGTGCATGTTTAGAAGATCAGACATAGTGATTTACAGTCTCCTCAGGATGGCAATTTAATCAGAGACTCAGCATATCCGTTGAGTTCTTTTTCAAGATAATGGTAAACTCACAACCATTCAAAGAAATTTCAATAAGTATTTTTTTTTATTAATGCCTCATATTACCTATTTAACCTTTCACTGGTAACGCGCGGCCCCGAGACCGAGGAAAATTTGTTTCTCGTTTTAAAACGCATTGCATCTCTTTCTCGCTGTGGGCCGCCAGGTACCTCTTACCCTTATCCTTGGCCACTTAGTGTAGAATCGTTTTCTGTGTAGTGCGTATCGTTTTTCTGCTTTGCAAAGTGGCGGTGTGAGACACCGACGTTACCAAACTCGTATTTTTTTGGGGTAAGCATTAAATGCTTTTTTATTTTATATTTGCTTATAAAATTACATTTTAGTTCCTACTAGAGCAAAAGGCATTGCAAAAATTATTTGAGGAGGTTCCAACTGATTTCGGGGCCGGCGAACCAGAAGATGAAAATGTAAGTTTGGAAGACGATTATGTAGAAGTGTTTGATTATGATACGAATTCAGAGCAAAAGTTCTCAGATCTTGATGATGACTCTCTTCCTACCGAAGCCACTGCGTGTTGAATTCCAAATCTCATTGGAAAAGATGGTACAAGATGAAGAAAGAATTTTGTAGAAAAATTAAATGTCAGAACTCGGGCAGAAAATATAGTTCCTTTTTTGCCAGGGCCAAAAGGTGTTGGAGGAAGTTGGAGAAAAGAGAAATTTGGGAATGTTTCTTTACTGATACTATGCTTGAAAACATTGTTCAATATACCAATAAATTTATTTCAATGAAATCATATGATGTAGCTAAATACCGCACAGCCAGACTCACCGATGTCATTGCAGTAAGAGCATTGTTTGGTTTGCTATATATTAGTGGGGGCAATAAAAGCAATCACAAAAACAGTGGAGATGTTTTCAGAACAGATGGTAAATCTATGGAAATTTATAGGTTGACTATGTCTGTTGAGACATATTCGATTTGACGACAAGGAAACTCGAATACAAAGACAACAATTTGACAAGATGGCTGTAATTCGCGATGTGTTCGAGGAATTCAATGCCAATTTATCAGCACATTACAATCTATCAGCTTACACAACGATAGATGAAAAATTGGAGGCGTTTCGTGGGAAATGCTCGTTTAGAGTATACATGCCTCAGAAACCAAATCGTTATGGTATAAAGATTTATGCATGATGTGACGCAAAAGTGTTTTACATAACCAAAATGGAAGTTTATGTTGGCAAGCAGCCTGAAGGGCTTTTTAGAGTGGATATTTCAAATATCGCGTTGGTTTCTCGACTTTCACAACCTATATGGGATCCGGAAGGAATATAACAATGAACAATTTTTTTATCAGCACACCTTTGGCAAATTTGCTCCTAAGAGATTATCGTCTAACTGTTATTGGCACGATACGTAAAAACAAACCAAAAACACCATTGGCTTTAACAAATATAAAACGACGAGAAGGTACATCAATGTTTGCATTTCAGGAGAAATGTAGGGTAGTATCCTATATTCCTCAAAGCAATAAGAACAAGAACGTCTTAGCACTATCAACAATGCATCTTTAAGACGACAGTCTTAATTCGGGAACTGGTAAGCCAGACATCATAATAGATTACAACAAAACCAAAGGAGGAGTCGATGTTGTTGACAAGTTGTGTGCCTCATACAACTGTGCACGTGCAACTTGTCGCTGGCCTATGGTGATTTTTTATAGTCGCCTAAATGTTGCTGGAATAAATTCGTATATTATTTATAAAGCTAACAACAATAAGTCTATTCCTAGAAGAAAATTCTTAGGAGATTTAGGACTTGAGTTGCTAGATACTTATACTCGCAAACGAGCACTGCAGGAAAATATTCCAAAAATTACAAGACTGAGATTGGCCGACATTTTCGGGCTTAACATAAACCAACAGAATAACGATAATCTAGTTCATGGAAGATGCGCATTTTGCAATAGTAAGAAAAATGGGAAAACTGGGTTTTCGTGTAATAAGTGCCACAAATTTATGTGCCTTGAACATTTGACTGGACTATGTAGTGACTGTTTTGAGCAAAATAGCGAAGATTAGTTTTTTGTAATGAAATAAGCCCATAAACTTCCTATTTCTGTTCTTGTGTTGATAGGTGTAGAAGTTGGTGTTAGTTTGGTTTAAATGTTCATTTATTTATGGACACCTAAGGGGAAAATATTGAAGTAATTATGTTATTTTGTTCATCAGTTAAGAGTTTTAGCATTCGTTTTTGTATTAAGAAGTATATTTTATTTTTTTTCTATTTTTAAATATAAGATGACCAAAAATTCAATTGATTATTTATTATTAAGATTTTTATTATAAAAATAAGGGGAAATACATCATAGCATATTTTAAAGCATGGGAATTGTTACAGGGCCAACAACTAAGATATTTTTTTTGATGAAAAAAAGAGAAGTAAAAAAAATAGGATCTAAAATTGGTCTCATAGACCGACGTTACCAATCATGTACCAATTTAACCACGTAACCCACGAAAGGCTAAAGCACGCCTCAGCGTGTTTAAATCGAACTTTCAAACACGCGCGTTTTTTAAAGTCCCTATGATAACAACAACAACTCGAGGAACGTAAGTATCAATGACAACTTTTTTTATTAGTTTTTAAATTGTATATTTTCATTGTGAACCCAATGTCTTATTTGGTTTTACCTGCAAAATTTCTTTATATATTCATATATAGATTGTATCCTTTTAAATATAAATGAAGAAACATTTTGATTATTGATTTGACAGCAGTACCTCGTAACGTCAAATAAAAATAAATACCTACTATTTAGGATGAACTTTCACGAAACTTGGCTGGGCATCGAGGGCGGACTTTTATGAAATGAAACTTGGCTGGGCATCGAGGACGGACTTCCATTTTTTTGTAGTAATAATATAATAATATAATTTTATGATTTCAAAGTGCACCAATAGAAAAAATAGCGTAAAATATTCGTGGATAACTGGTCTTTCAAACACTTGCTCTATTCCGAGCACACCGGCTGCGCCGTCGTGCTCGAAAAATCGCGCGTGTTTGAAAGACATCTTTATCCACTTATACTTTAATATACTATTCTGTTTAAAGTTTAAATAAAATATAATTTACTTGTTTCTCTCATTATTAAACGTGGTTGTAGAAAAAATATTGTGTACAACTCGTACACAAAGCACTTTTCCCACTCGTTAGATTTTCGGCACAAACTTATGCGCTCGTGGGAAAAGTGACGCTTTGGGCACTTGTACAAACTACTATTAGCTTCCATATTTTACCGTATGTCTAGCACAATGGCTCTAAGTTCTATATTTCGAACTTAATTACTGTTTTGGGGAAATAGTTATTCCAAGATTATTGTTTTTGTATCAAATTTTGCTAGTTAAAAAAATTATTAATTTTAAGAAAACACACTTCTATTAACTCCATAGCATCCGTTAAAATTCTGTTAAAAGCTTGAATATTCCACTTAAGTGTAATATACATGTTTTCATAAATAAATGAATAGATATAAATGTTGTTTGATATGATATATTAAATACGTAATCAGTGGCGGAACGTCTAATTTCGGATACCAACCTAAACACAAAAAAGGAAGAGTGGCATCGGATCGTGTGATGACAATGCAACCTGTCAATAGCTAATGCACCACGTCATTAATCACTCGATATATGCCGCTCGTTGACACCTCGATGAGCGTCAAACGCGGAACGAAGAGATAGCAGTGGAGCCCCGAGAGTGAGAGCAGATGCTGATAATCGTACTCGTCGGGATTTTATCTCCCTGGCGATGCTGCTGCTCTGTGTTACTCTCTTCATGTCGATGACGTTGATACCTTTCTAGTTTCGTCGCCTGCCGCCGACTATGGAAATTATTTCGTAGAGGTGGAATGGGCCAAACCATCTTGAATGTTAATTTTTAATTGTTTTATGGGGTTATTTTTTATGCGGATTTGATACCGTCAATAGAAAAATTTACGTAGTATACTATATTCAAGGTGGTCCAGAATTATATACATGAATTGAGAGTACGTCCAAAAATAAGGGTTCTTTTTTATATACAAGTTTTTACTCAAACTGAATAATAAGAAATTAATTGTTTCGACCCTTATTTTGTGGAGTCTACTCATATTAGTGTTTTAAATGAAACTTACCGTTTCTAGTTAACTCCACAATATATTGAAAAAATGTTAAAAATTTCAAAATATTGACAATTGTTTCGATATTACCTAATTATCATCGTCAGAATGACAGAAGTTACATTTCATTTGATGCCTACCTGATGTTTAATTATTTTTGGCTATTCCAAGAAGTGACCTACCCTGTGATTGACTTAATATACGAGTATGTTAATAGAAAAAAGAAGATATGAAATTACAAACATTGAAGCTTAGATATTATTAGCCTTATGGGGATATCCAGGATATCATTTTTCCCAATTAAGATCAGTATAACTGTGCAATGATATAGAAAACCAAGAAAGCTATATCTGCTGATCTTTACAATTATCACTTAAGAACACAGTTTAAAAAAGTGGAGAAGTTCCTAAATTTATCTGTTCATTGACGACTTCATATTGTGGGTTTCTTAAGTGTCTTCTAATTTCCAATTCTTCAAGGAAATCTAGTTCTTATTTGTTATCACAAATATGTAGTACTTGTAGCTCTGTCTTAGGTGTCAATGAATGATTGGTGTCAGGATATCCCCATAGGACTAATAATACCTAAGCTTTAATATTTGTAATATCATATCTTCTTTTTTCTATTAACATATATCAAGTCAATCACAAGGTAGGTCACTTCTTGGACTAGACAAAAATAATTAAACATCAGGTAGGCATTAAATTAAATGTAACTTCTGTCATTCTGACGATGATATTTAGGTAATATCGAAACAATTGTAAATTTTTTAGAATTTTTATCATTTTTTCAATATATTGTGGAGTTAACTAGAAAACGTAAGTTTCATTTAAAACACTAATCTGAATAATAAGGGATATATAACCCTTTAAAGGGGTGAGTTAAGAGCCTTATTTTCTCAAATATCTGCCAAATGGTTTTTATTACGAAGTTCATATTTTGGGATTGATTATAAGACTCTGGGATAATTCATTTCATGTCACCACCTGCCCCATCCCATATGAGTTCAGTAAGTTAAGAGACAAGGTTCGACAAGAATTTACCAATTACACAACGATCCAGTAGCATTCAATGGATTAATGCGCTCGCTATCAAAAATAAGTAGATTTTCAAAAAATGCTCTAAGGTTGACTGCAAAAACTATAAAGGAATCATGGTTATATGGTCGGTTGCAAGATGTTATTGCAGAGTTATGTCGAAAAACAGTTCAGATATTCGGAAGAACAAAATGGTTTCCGCGCTGGAAGGACATGTATAGACGGAATATTCGCTCTAAAGAACCTCATAGACAAACGGGATGTTTGTGGATTTGAAGGCTTGTGACAAGATGCCACTAAGTACGTTGTGGCCAAGCCTTGAGGAAAACAGTATTAGTCAACCTTGCCTAATGGCCATATGAAACCTGCACTCCAATACCAGTAATCACAGAAAAAAGGAAATAACGTCTCCGAAAAGTTTCCTACTACAATAGGGTTAAGACAAATTTGTTCTTTAGTACCGTTACTCATTAAAATATATCTGGAAAGCACCCTTAAGTCTTGGAGAATAAAATATAATGGCATGGGTTTCTAGATAGGAGATGGCAACCTGTATACACTTTCATTTGCTGACGACCAGCTACATGCAGAAGAAAATCCAAGAACTATGAAAAATGGGCTCTTATTATGAGTATGCAAGAAATGAGCACGTCGTAGTAGGAGAAAAAGACGAAGGAGATTACAGTATGGAGCACCAGCTTTAATAGAGTTAGTAAGACAGTACAAACCAAAATAGCAATCATGCGGTTAAATTGAATTCTCTGAAAGAAGAACATCACCAAGAAAAACAAAAGTACTATCTGCTACTCAATAGTTGGAATCATCTGCACATTTTGAGCAGAAACCTGTGAATTGTACCAAGGGGGAAAACAGAGAATTCACGCCCTTAAATTGTATTACTGCCAGTCTGCCAGATAATGGGAGTCAACGAAGATATCATAAACAGAATAGAATGTAAGGACCCAGTTTGAACGGATAGAAGAAGATCGTGCGCCGACGAGGATCTGGCAATGAATTCCGCCAAAAAGAAGAAAGTGTGGCGTGATAGAGGCGATAGAAAACCAAGGTCTAGTCGAGGGATATTGGTGAAATAGATCTTTGTGAACAAGTAGAGCCGAGAGATGGAAATAACCCCAGAAATCTCGCAATAATCATAATAACGACTTCAAGAAACAAAGAGTATCTTCAATGTAGGAAATTTAGTGTAGAATTGCATACAAACGTTGTTACCTCGAAATACAGAGTTGTCTCAAGACTATAGTACAACGAAAGTTTCGAAACCTCTGGTACCACGCCATTGACTCATTAGAATTTGATAAAATTAATATTGTTGATGTGTTTTGAAGAGATTGTAAAACCTGTAAAAATTTTTGAATTTATATCCCTATCTCCCAAGAATATTTGCGGTAAAACGTATATTTATTAGTTAGTGGCTCACAAATCAAGGATTAGAGGAAAATTCTATTTACGAATACTAACTATTTTTTAACGAATAATCATCCCTCTAAATTACGATACTCATTTATGGAACACCTTGTATAATAAATAATAATATAGTAATTCAATATTAGCTGAGTGCTTCAGCTTTTTCTTCATTTATACAGATGATACATTTTGTTTCTTATACCTTTTCTGTCCTCACCAATATTCAGAGTCAATGAGAGTTTTTCTTGGAGAGTTTGTACTGCCTGAGTTTCTCTAATATTTTGCTCTTGAGTTTGTATTTTCTGCTAGTTGATTCATAGCCTTAAAATAAGGACACATATTTAACACGTGTCGTGTTAAGGCGAGTTAACACGTGTTATAGAAATATCTATCCCGTTATTTGAAATAGACCCATACATATTAATATGATGTGTCATCAGATGCCGAAAACACGCTTGAACATGTCACAGCTCGTGTTTTCAAAATCAAGAGTGGCCAGATTTTCATCAGAATGTTATTTGGTTCCGGCGCGAAATAGCAAGCAGAATATGGAAGAGCAATTAATTGAAGAAGTACGAAAGTACGAATTTTTGAATAACGTTCACAGTAAGGATTATCGTGATCAAAGAAAACGACAAGAGGCTTGGAAGGAAGAATAAAGAAAGCCTGCAAGTATTCATATTATTGTATTTTTAAACGTGTATATATTATTGCTCAACAGATACCGATAGCCAACATATGTATGTATTAAAAATTGAATCAAAAGTATAAACGGTTCTAAAGATCAAAACTAACTTTTCCGCATCTGTGAGATGCCCTGATTGAAATTCTATCATTAAATTGTCACTTGTATACACTTCGGGGGATGTATCGTGTTAACAAACCGAAATTTCTTCAAAAGTAACCAAAAATGCAGTATATCTGGATTTATAGGACCCGGTGTGCTCGCTATGGTCAGCTGAATATCAAAAGGCTACATCTGTGAAACACCTTGAAAAATATCCAATTATAAAATTGACCACTTGTATACACTCCGGAGGCTGTATCGTACTTAACCCGTAATTTATCCAAAAAGGAGAAAAATGTGGGACTTCAGGTACCATAGCACCCGTTTTACTAGCTCTGGTGAGCTAAAAATCAATAACGTTTATCTATAAGACGCCCTGAACAATATTCAATCATAAAACGGGTCACTTGTATACACGCTATAGGCTAACAAACTGAAAGTTCTCCAAAAATGACAGAAAATTGTTACCTCAAGTACCATAGCACTAGTTCAAATGGCTTTAGTAAGCTGAATCTCAACAGGGTTCATATTTGAGACGCCCTGAATAATATCCAATCATTAAATTGGTCACTTGTATATACTCCGGAGGCTGTATCGTGCTAACAAACTGAAATTTCTCAAAAACTGACAAAAATGTCGTACTTCAAGTACCATAGCATCCGTTGTGCTGGCTATTTTGAGCTGAATATCAATAGGATTCATCTTTGAGACGCTCTGAATAATATCCAATCATAAAGTTGGTCACTTGTATATACTCCGGAGACTGTGTCCTGCTAACAAACTTAAATTTCTCCAAAAATCATAATAATATCGTACTTAAAGTACTATAGCACCTGTTGCACTGACTCTGGTAAGCTAAAAATTGATAGGGTTCATCTGTGAGATGCCCTAAACAATATTAAATCATAAAATTGGTGATTTGTTGCACTCCGGAGGCTGTATCGTGCTAACAAGACATGTAACGGAAAGTGGCCGACGACAACATACACACAGGATTTTTTTTCTAAAAACCATTTTTTCGTGTTGTTTTTGATGAAAAACCTAAAAGCAACTCAAAATTTCAACTTTTTTGTGAGTAAACCAATACTTTTCTCGCATATTAGATAGGTTGGGCGGAAAAGTAAAACTACGAATTAAACTGAACTTAGAAATTATAAGGCCAAAATTAATTTTGTATTTTAAAGATTATTTTAACTTTGTTCAAATCATTTTTTCGGAAATATTAACTGAATATGGGGCATAATTTTTTCAAATTTTAGTTTAGTTTCATTTCTAGTTCAGACTATAAAAAGCCGCGATGCGTATTTTTTATTAACCAATTACCGCCTGCCCATACGAATAATGTCTCTTTACCACGGACACATTGCACTGCCTCTGTTAGTAATGAAAAAGTTCTTGTATAGTTCTCGTACGCCAAAAAAGTCCAATGCATAGTTTCTTCGCATCAAACCAATAGGCCCTAATGCGTTCATCGAATTTACATCATTGGGTTCGACAGATTTGGTCAATGAAATTCCCAGAAATGCTTCATCACCTACGATAACAAATGGACAAAGATGTCCTGTGGGCGTTAGTGGTTCATCCGCCGGAAAATCAATTCTGTTACTTGCTGATAATTGGCCTAATATTGATCTTTCAGAGATATATCCATCACAGTCTCTACTATAATTACCGACATCTATCCATGTAAATTTGTAATTTCGCATAGACTAATGCAAGAAGAGCAATGGAGTGAGTACCTTTGTAATTGAAATAAGCAGTTCCAGCGTTATTTGAACATTGTATTTGCAGATGTTTACCGTACAAGGCACCAATACAATGTGGGACTGCCACTCTTCTTCAAAATGTCTAGCAATTTGTTTTCAACGCATTTGATCAGGTTGGGGCATGTATATAGGACGCAGTGTTTCCTATATGACCTGACAACATTCTCTCGCAATTTGTCCCACTGTACTGAATCCAAAGTGAAACTCAAATCTCATTGATTTGTATGAGTTTCCAGTTGCCAAAAAGCTAAAAAGACAATTCAATTTATTATGCTATCCACCACAAATGAAATATAGATTTTATAATTCAGATTATTTTTTCAGGCAAAAAATGTAAAGATGACTGGACAAAGCTGAGAAATACCTATACCAACGCATTAAAAAGAAGAAAGACTACTAGTGGGCATGCAACAAAAAAAAATCTGAAGTGGAAACTTGGAGACCAAATGTCATTTTTGTCACCCTATATGGAACCCAGAATATCGCAAAACAGTTTCCAGTCTCAAAATTAACATAACGCGGAAAGTCAAACTGAGGAGAGTGACACAAATATGACTGTTGATGTTGAAAGGCAAGATGAAGGAGATGGCGATGAAGACCGGGCTACGAGAAGGTTGGTTACTGAAGTATCAACAGACTCAAATTCATGTGTTAACCCAAATGATCCTTCTAAAAGAGTAACAAACAGAAAGAGAATTGATAGTCAATAACTGAGTTAGTCGATATAATGAAATCTAATAACCGTATGAGGTTTCAGATAATGCGACCTCCAGCACCACCTGCAGTACTTATACCTGATGATGATATCGATTTGTTTTTCCTAAGCTTAGCTAAAACTGTATAGGAACTTCTTTTAACTGAACAAGTTCGTTTCAAAATGGGCATAAGTAATTTCGTCTTTGAAGCAGAACTGAGAAGCATATCACTAGTCACAACTACCGCATCTTTCACCAGTACTATAATCGTCTACAAATTTCTACTCGAGTGAATCTCAAATATTTGTACCGTCGACATCCGCACAACATTATTTCCCCCACCATGATGAGAATATACAACCCACATCCAGTTATGTGGAAAATACTGAAGGAAGCTCCTACCACTTTCAAGTATAATTTTACACATATGGTTATCTACTTTTGTGATAATAGTTATCCTAGTTTTTTAATAATTATAATATTACACATAGATGTTATGTTTGTTTACTTCATTTAATATTCTTTATTGTTGTTTCAAAGAATAGAGTATTTTATTTTGTTATTTTTATTACCTACCTTAAAGACAATAAAGTCTTGCATTTGGAGATATTGCCTCTCTGAAATATGTGTTTTGTTTGTTTAATTTCGTTTCTAGTGTATCAAAAAGTACGTCAAATTCCTTCTTGGTCATCCTTATATACATTTTACACGTCGTCAATACTGATTTCGGGCCACAGATCATGAAATCCACCAAGTTTTTGTCTACGCTGGTTTATAGGATGAACCCAGTACTCTCTGGATTCGTCCTGTAGCGCAAACAATATCGCAGAAGCAGCTACCATTTCCTCCACTTCATCCAACCAGTCCATCTCTTCGGCAAGATGCTTCATTAAAAGACAGAAGTATTTACTCGCAGCTGACACTGATACAAAACAACTTCTCTCTTTACATTTTCAAAAAACAAATTCCAGCGTTCAACACACGTTTCACAACATACATATGTGTCCGGCATATATGATGTGTCGCATTATGACGTGACGTGTTAACACGTGTTAAATATATGTCCGTTGCCTTAGGTTGTGATATAAAGATCTATTCGAGAAACTGCTGATTTTCTAGTAGTTTTGAAGACTTCTAGCTTTTTAACAATTGACCCATATGTGTATTCTACTGAAAAGCTGTTTCTAATTGGAATGTGCTTGAGATTTTATTGAATTGGATATTATCTGAGAAATAATGTATATAAAAAGGTATAAGTATAGTATTTTTCACAATATAAGGAAGTCTATTCAATTGCATCTCATAACTGGAGGCTAGTCACTTTCTTAGATCGTGAGAAATACTACTCATTTTTGAATACAGTATGATTTTTATTTTATACTTAAAATTTTGTAAAAATATACTACCATTTACATTTTTAAACTTTCAGCTGAAATATGTTTTTCCGTCTCAAAGAATTTATTATTTCCTCAGAATTTAACAATCTTCCCATCTCTAGATAAGTCACAAACGTGTTAAAAAGGGTAACTCCGCGCCCGCTGCGCCGGCAGAAAAAGTGATTTCTAGCCGCAAAGAAAGCAACCAACAGGCAAAAGCGGGCCGATCGGTCCTTGCTAACGACCCATCTGGAAATGATACTCGAATAAAAACTAAGAGCGACGCGTGTTCCTATCATAAATGAAATATTGCCGCCCATTGCCGTGGCTTAAACGCTTCCAAATTCTTCTTGCGTGATTGATATATTTTCGTTTGGTATTTTTAGTAACATCTTCACAAAGGTTTTAAAAAAGATATGAAGTTGACAGAGCCAAAAAAGTCAGACAAATTGTAAACATAAGCTTTTTGTCCGTGAATATATAATGACTTGATCCTTTGACGTTTCTCTATGTTGGAAATGCACTTCAAAGTACATAAAGTGTAAACGCTGAAGGTTTTCGGACGCGTGACTTAGTTGACCATATGATTCAACACATATTATATTGGTACTGTTATCTTCTAATAACAGAAAAAGAACGAAACTCAATACCAGCGTTTGTCGTATTGTTTTGATTCAGATGCATATGATCGATGTGTTAAAGTAAAATTGTACTTTATATGTTAATTGTTCTAAAAGACAGTCGGTAGTCGTTACCTTGACTACAAATAAATGATTTGATTTTAATTTTAATTTTTCTAACTTGTCAGTAAAAAGCGAACAGTTATGTTAATTTACTGAATAAAAAGTTCACATCAAGATTAAACTGCATTCCTTGTATTTATTTTAATTGGTTATGGGCCCAGAACGCTTAATTATGTACTAGAATCGTTTTTATTCAAGAAAGAATAAATTCGTATAAGAAACGGTTGGACTGTGAAGTATCGTGAATAGCCACAGATGGATTTGGCGAAGCACATCAAACCCTTGGCCGGTGAGGCAGACTGGCCGATCTGGAAGCGGAAGATTCGTGATCTGCTCGATTATCATGAAGGTGCATTAGACGTTATCGATAACAAGATTAAAAAACCAGAACCTCTAGCTGACGGCGCTAGTGCGGCTAAACAAAAAGAATTCAAAGAGAAGTATGATTTCTTTCGAAAGGCAAATAGCTACGCAAAGTCTATGATTGCTAGCTCAGTTACAGATGCGGTGTATGAGAAAATCATCGATAAAGAAACCGCGCGTGATGCTTTCGAGGCCCTTAAAGAGCAGTTTGAAGCGACATCCAAGGATCAAGTTTTTCAAATTTGTGATTCATTTTTCGCTTTTAGTTGGATGTTAGGTGAGGACGTGTCTACACATTTAGCTAAGTTGAGAAGTCTTTGGAGTGATCTCAACAACGGTCTCACTGCTCGAAATGAAAACAAGTTACCAGACTTAATGCTTGTGTGTAAAACGCTCAATATTTTACCTGCTGCATTTGAGACATTTAGGTCCAGTTGGATGCTGCTCACCAAAGACACAGAGAAAACCTTTGACGAGCTGACTACACAGTTGTGTATGTTCGAAAGAAATTTCAAGAAAAGCACCAACAACGACAAATTTTCTCAAGAAGCTCTAGTGGCAAAAGGCGAGACGCAAAAACAAGACGCGAAAAAGAAGTCGAGAGCAGGTACAACCTGTAATTATTGTGGTAAGAAAAACCATTGGGTCAGTGAATGCATGAAGTGGATCGCAGATGGACGACCATCCAAAAATAAGTCCGTTAATGACTCTCAAAACCAAGCTAACCACAAAAATAACCAAAACAAATTTCAGAGCAATGCTGTTGAGGTTAAGGAAGGTCTTGTGTTGTCATTTTCAGAGATTTTCAATACTGAGATCAACACTACAGACTGGTGGATCGACAACGGTGCTACAAGGCACGCAACGAATAATTTCGATTTCTTTGTAGATTTTGAAAAATTCAAGAATCCGTGTGGCATAAAGGCTGCAGGAAAAGAGCTTTTGCAAGCAGTAGGGAAAGGCATCGTAAAAGTTGTATCAACAGTGAACGACGAGCGATACATCCTAACCTTGCACGATGTTTGGTACGTTCCCGACATATCGAAGAATTTGTTTTCTGTTCTAGCAGCTCAAGACAGAAACCTAAACAGTATGTTTGAATCAACAGCTACGTGGTGCTCGCTCAAAGTGAATAACAAGATACTGCTAAGTGGAGTCCGAAATGTTCACGGAACACTATTCAAAGCAGCTATCAAACCGATTTTTCCCGCTGGTAATGTAAGTTTCAATGTTGCTGTTACTGATAGTTCTCAATTACAGCTGTATCACGAGAGGTGGGGACATCAGGACAAGCAGCACGTGAAAAACTTGTTACAAAAAGAATTGGTTATTAACGTCAAGTTAGACAGAGAAATTTGTGAACCGTGCGTTTACGGTAAGGCCCATCGTTTAGCTTTCGGTACTAGAAGAAAAGCAAGCCAACCTGGAGAACTGATTGCTACAGATTTATGTGGTCCTTTTGATGTATCATTTAGCAAGAAGAGGTATATGGCCATATTCAAAGATATGTTCACTAAATTTCGATATTGCTACATTATTGCAGAGAAGTCTGACGTCACAGCAGCTTTACAGTCAATGATTGCTCACGCAAAACAGCAAGGTCATTCGATTAAGGCGCTGCTGAGTGACAACGGCGGCGAGTTCGACAATGTGGAGGTCAAGGCTATTCTAGAGAAAAATGGAATTACGCACAGATTGACAGCTCCGTATACACCACAGCAAAATGGTTGCGTTGAACGAGAAAATCGCACAATCGTTGAAATGGCTAGAACATTCAAGTACTCCAATCCCGACGTGAAATTTCCTGAAGCCATTTGGGCAGAATTAGTCACTACAGCTACGTACGTATTGAACAGAACAGGCAAATCATCAGTAGACGGTATGAGTCCTTACGAGCTGTGGATTGGAAGTAAGCCGAGAATTAAGCACTTACGCATCATTGCATCAACTTGCTACGTTCATATACCTAAAGAAAAGAGAAGAAAAATGGACGAGAAAGCAATCAAGGGTTATTTGATAGGTTACGATAACGATGAAAGATACAGAATTTATGTCAAGGAAGAGCACAAAGTTATTGTCTCAAGAGACGTTCAATTTCGCGAATTAACGAGAGATTGCGATCATGAGGTTCAGTTACCACTCAAAGATTCTCATTTACAGAAAGATAACACCGAGGAAAATCCTGAGGTTCCAGTCGAACTAGAAGAGCCTTTGGAGTACCCCGAGATACCAGTTCAACAAGATGAACCACTTGAGTACGAGTCGGAAAGCACGGAACCTGAATCGGCAACCGATGACGAGGAAGAGCCAGCGACGCCCTCGCCAGTACCTGCAAGAACTTTGAGAGATCGCTCGAAGTTGAGAAAGCCAAGTTACCTACAAGAATATGCACACATTGCTGAAAACACTGATTTTATTGACACGTATGTAACTCCTCAATCATTCCAAGAAGCTGTTTCAGGTAGGGAAAGTTTACAGTGGAAACGAGCCATGGATGATGAGATGAAATCGCTCAATGAAAATCACACATGGAAGCTGTCAACTTTGCCACAAGGAGCAAAAGCGATCCCATGTAAATGGACCTACAGAGTTAAAACCAATCCAGATGGTTCGGTCAATCGATACAAGGCAAGACTAGTTATAAAAGGTTTCAGTCAACGCTACGGCATTGACTATAGCCAGACCTTCAGCCCAGTAGCAAGAATGGCAACTATTCGGTCGATTTTAAGCATAGCTGCAAGTGAGCAGATGCATCTAGCACAGTTTGACGTATCTACAGCATTTTTATACGGCGAACTTGAAGAGGTTATTTACATGCAGCAACCAGAAGGCTACAAAAACGGTACTGATCAGGTATGTCAACTTCAAAAAAGTTTGTATGGTTTGAAACAGGCTCCAAGATGCTGGTTCAAACGTTTTGGCAAGTATCTTATCAGTCTCGGCTTCAAAGTTAGTGATGCAGATCCATGTTTGTTCATGCGAAAAGAAAATGACAAAAGTATTATCATGGCTCTGTACGTAGATGATGGATTAGTTGCCGCAACAGATCCTCAAGATTTGAAGATTTTCTTACAAGATTTAAGCAAAGAATTTAAGATCACTTCACAGAAAGCTTCATACTTTTTAGGGCTAGAAATTGAACAAACAGATGATTACATTACAATTAATCAACAAGCTTTTGCTAAAAAGATTCTAGAACGTTTCAATTTTTCAGATTGCAAACCAGTCTCTACGCCAATGTTGAAAGCTTCTGAGATTTCTCAATCAGGGAAAGAAAATTCCAAAGCACATAATTTCCCTTACAGACAGGCGGTCGGAGCTCTCATGTATTTGATGCTAGGAACTCGACCTGACTTAGCATACAGCGTTGGATTTTTATCAAGATCACTGGAAAATCCATCTTTGGAAGATGTAGCTCGCGTTAAAAGAGTTTTCCGCTATGTAGCAGGCACATTGACGAAAGGAATAACCTATACTCGTAAGGTAAAAAGGGGTATTCTTGAGACTTTCAGTGACGCTGATTTTGGAGGATGCACGAAAACTGGTCGCTCTACTTCTGGTGTCGTAGTTAAGTATGCAGGAGGGGCTATTTCATGGATGAGTCAAAGACAACCTACGGTAGCCACTTCCACTACCGAAGCTGAAATTATTGCAGCAAGTGAAGCAGCTAAAGAAATTATTTGGCTCTCAAGATTGTTTAAAAATATTGTAACTTTAAAGCAAGTTCCAATAATTGAGGTCGACAATACAGCAGCAGTGCGTTTAAGCGAAAATCCAGAGTTTCATCGACGAACAAAACATATAGCCATCAAGCACTTCTTTATTCGAGAGAGGGTAACCGAAGGCGAATTAGCAGTTCAACAAATATCTTCTGAGAATCAACTGGCAGATATTATGACGAAGCCTTTGGGTGCAATACGATTACAAATATTACGCGATAAATTGGGTTTAAAGTAACATAGTGGGTACTAAGATGTTTTGTTTGTTTATTTCATTATTATTACAACAATTAACAAGGGAAAGTGTTAAAGTAAAATTGTACTTTATATGTTAATTGTTCTAAAAGACAGTCGGTAGTCGTTACCTTGACTACAAATAAATGATTTGATTTTAATTTTAATTTTTCTAACTTGTCAGTAAAAAGCGAACAGTTATGTTAATTTACTGAATAAAAAGTTCACATCAAGATTAAACTGCATTCCTTGTATTTATTTTAATTCGATGACGTATCAGTCACGTGTCGGAAAAGATTCAGCGTTTCTACTGTAGAGCTTTTTTGCGTTGTTTTGTTAGTTCCAAATATTTATTTAGTTATAAGCAACATGAGACAAATATTGGATGCAAATGCTCAAGTGCTATCCGTCGTTGCTTCTTTTATATAAAGGCGAATTCCTTAACAAACATTGTCTAAATAAGCCTTTCTTCATACCCGGCCGAATGTACGTACTTTTCGCTTGTGATGCAGAAAGCGTAACATTTCTCCATTGGTAGAGAAGCGCTCATATGCTCTGCCACAGTGAGCCGAAAAAATTATTCATCCACTGACACTGAGTCCCTACCGTATACCATTTTTGAGTTATTAAATCTTAGTTCAACTAGTAACAGGAAACATTTTTAAAGTAAGCAATGAAAATGACAACAAATATGTTTGATAATTAACATTTTTTCTGTTAGTATAATCAAGATAATTTGGAGTATGGAAGAAAACATTCTAATATTTACATGTTTTACATGACATAACAGCTGGGCGACCAGCTCGATTTATTGCTGAATTTCGAAAGTAAACACATGCATTATATTCGCAGATAAACTTTTTTGAAACAGTGTATTATTTTTTAGAAAATTGTGAATGTACTATAAATATTGCAGTGAATCAATTGAGAAGAGTTATTCCAAACTACAACTTACTTTGAAAAAAAACACTCCAAAACATTATAAATTTTACGGGTACAAGTTTTAACAAAGGCTCATAAAAGGCTTGATATTTGCCGCCAGATGATTTAAAAGTTGAATGAAGATCCGGATTATTTTACAAAAATATGATGGACTGATTAATCGATTTTTTCTACGACACGAAATTTTAACAGGAAAAATCGATGGTCATGGGAAAATAAGCATAACAGAAAAATACTAGTGAAACGAAAACAAAAATCAGGAAACAACTGTTAGCTTTTAATATGGAGTTTTTCGGAACAAAATTATTGGACTCGTAAGTTATGATTATACATTAACTGAAGTTATTAATCTTGAAGTGTTCAACACAGAAGCAGGAAAAATTATTTTTCAGAATTTTCTGGAAGCCGAACTTTATGAACTTGATGATTCGCATGCAGGACGGAGCACCTCCGCATAGTGTCCTACCCATTCGGTATCATTTAAATAATGTATTCCCAATATGGATAGGGATAGGATAACATATTATATATTTTTGAAAACGGGGAAAAATACCATTTTAAAAATTTTAAAACATTCATAGTATCTTATTCTTGCTGCATTGACTAAAATTTACAAGCTGTTGAGAGTAAGTATTTTAACAAAATTCAGTCATAATCTCGAATCTTTTATTTTCTGTAGTTGATAATAACAATGACAAAATCGGGTAATTTATAATCAGGATGAATGAAGAGAATAATGATAACATATGGCTGGAAATGTATAGTAATGATTTAATCAATAACATTTTCCATTGTTTCAAATACAAGAGTAATTGCTGTTACCTGAGTAACTACCAACTTGCTTGCTAAGTTTCTGTTCTCAGAAATCCATTTGTCCGATTTCAGTAATTCCTTATTGTATAGTTAATTTACCATAAAAAGACGATGATGTCATTTTTAGTTACTTTCCTGCTGATCAGAATAAATATTAATTTACCAACCGCGAATACAATTTATCCTCAACAGTCAGGGCAATTTACAGCTAACGGGTTGGTAAAACTTCATGACGTTGTCAAATCAACTGGTAAAATAGCCCAGTTTGTCTTGACGCTTATTGACATTTCGATCATCGTCTAATATTTACAAGTTTTTTTGGTGCTTTTAATTTCATTGCTTCTTTAAGATTAAAAAAACAGTTATTTTCATAACTAATTATTTAGGCAAATCTGCAGTATGTGGTTAATAAAATGCCGAAGCAGCTGAACAGAAAATGCCAAGAGATGCTAACATCTTTGTTGAGCTATTTTGAACGAGAATGCCGAAATGGGGGCCCGCTCCTCCCGCTTATTGCTGTAAGAGACGTAAGTAATAGTATTCGCTATTTGTATTCATCACTATTAATAATGTTTTTAATGTTAGGTTAGGTTAATTAAACTTGATAATATATTATTATTTTATGAATTGAAGTAAGTATATTGTAGAGAGTTGCAGAAGCTTTACAACTTAGCGTTACCACTGTTAACCGTATTGCCGCCAAGCATAATAGAGGTGAAAAAGAGACAACACAAAAAACCTACTGTTGAAATTGATAACTTTGATCAAAATGCTTTCCGAAATGTTATATACGAAATGTATGGAAACAGTGAGTATATTCAATTTACTGTTTTATTTTATTCACAATTAACTAACACATTATTTTTTTCAGAGGAACAGATAACCTTGAAAACTCCAGTAGCGTGAACTCTTTAATGGTTGCTTAACATCACTCTGGAATATAGTGAAAAATATTGGATTCAAATGCCAAAAAGATGATCCTCGTCGTGGTTTAATGGAGTTGCCACATATTGCATTAAAACGTGTAAATTATCTACATGAATATGTCAAGAATGAAAGGGAAGGTTCATATCAATTTGTGTTTTTAGATGAGACCTGGATATTTAAAGACGGTTGGACATTCTTGGCAAGATTCTAATCATAGAAGCGAGAAAAAAACCAAAATTGGTGGTCCAAGGTAATTGAATAATAAAATTTAGCCATTAATTCATGACGTACTAACATTCCTGCCATTTTAAGACCTTTTCAAATATTTACTAGTCACATTATTTTATTTAAATCTATATAATTATTAATAGTTGTTTTGAGCTATGCAGTCTATGTAGGAAACCTAGTAGTAATTTGTTATTTTCTTATTGTAGGTATATAGTAGTGAATGCTGGTTCCTCTTCTGGATTTATTCCTGGAGCAGGGCTGGTTTTCCAAAAAACAAGATGGTGATTACCACGGTGGAATGAACCGAAAAAACGTTTTGCATTGGTTTGGATAACAGCTTTTAGTGAACTTGGAAGAACCTGCCACAATTGTAATGGATAATGCAAGTTATCACAGTACAGTGATTAATAAAGTACCAACAACAGCTACCAAAAAGGCTGATATACAGAACTGGTTGATACAAAATAATATACCTTTTGAAAATGCTTTCCTCAAAACCCAATTATTGAATGTAGTACAATGGTAAGTTGATATAAACATTTTTCAATATATTATGGTAATACTTGGATAACTTATTTAGTTTAAATATATACATTTCTGTAGGAATTAACCACCAACAGTATATGAAGCTGACATATTATCTGAAAAATATGGTCACAAAGTGCTTCGACTTCCCCCTTAACACTGTATGTTCAACCCAGTTGAACATATTTGGGGCATAGTTAAAAAAGTTCATAGAGATCATATGGGAACTGATGGTTCTTCAACAGAACAAACAATAGGTGTATGGAAAAAGTCTTAAGAAAAAGTGACTCCTGATATTTGGTCAAAGACAGTAGAGCCCACTAAAAAATTATACAAGATGGGTGGGATAGAGAAGTAGTATTTGATAGACAGGATGTGCCTCCACTTACTATTAATTTTGACAGTGACGATGAAGATACTGATGATTTTGTAGTGGAGTAGTGGAAATCTTGTGTTTCATTTTTTGTATACTTTTATCCAATTTGCTTTATTTCCACCTTTTCAAAATCACTTATACCTATTATTGAATTAATTATGTACATTTATTTTATAATACACAAATTAAAACAACGACCACAGTATCTCTACATAAATAATACTGATAAAATGGGAGATTTTTTAATTTTATATCTTGTAACAACATTTTATTTTGTGTATCTATATTTTCCTTTTCCATCCTATTTTTATTATAATAAATATAATAGATATTGTATAAAGACACAATATTTAAATTTGCATGAAGATGATTACAGCTTGTATTGATTCGCGTAAACCCTTGCAGTGCTCTTGAAGATGGTTATACAGAGCATAGAATAAGGTATAAGGACCTACAGTTCGTCATTTAACCCTCTTCTATGTAAAATAATTAAATGGTAATTCGAATATACAATGATTGGTTACTGTTTTTTGTATCTTAGCCATAGTTTTTCATGAATGAATATGTATATTAAATTAATCAAGCCTATTATTTTTAAATAAATATTTTTGACTTACGCCCTACGAGGCACGGAACAATGAAAAAGATGAACTGTCAATCTAACATCAGATTGACTTTCCTAGTTTTCGTTAAGTAAAGGAAAAAACCACAGCTTGGCAACATCAAAATACTTTGTTCTCAACGTCATCGTCTTTTTATCGTAAATAAACTATATTATTTCTTTCTTACCAGGATTGCAAACAATATGATGATAGGGTGAAAAACGAACATGTTATTATCAATAAACTCAAAAAGTTCGTGTGCGAGTCAAGGAGCAAGATTGCAGTGAAAATCTTCGTGGTGAAGGTAGCACATGGAAATGAGTTTAATAATAAATGGTTAATATTTTATTGGAAGGTAAACAAACTAATATATGATAATTAATGACCCTAATAATAACAATACCTTTTCTAAATGCCATTATTTTTATGTAGTGAACTTGATCTGCTTATTCTAATTCAATCAAGTGCGTTGGCTAAGTCAATAATTGATCTCACTTGAGATATTCTTGAGTTTCATGAAGTTCGACCCAATTACTCATTACATATAATTGAAATTTTTTGAAATGTAGGTACGTATCGATTATCAAGCAACTACAGTATTTTAAATAGCAACCCTGTCCAATTGCTCATTTTACTAGAAGTCTGTCACGTCTGATTTAACAGGTCAGTTAAGTTGCCCCCTCCCCCCAATCGAATAGATATTTTCAACAAAAATATATAAGGCCGTAATGCACTCCTAATGTACCAATATGTTCCAAGAATGATTTTCTTTGCACCTCATTCCCCGGGAGACTAAACGCTCACCCCCTCTTTCGGAAATTTTAAATTTTGTAGCTTGCACCATCAGAGCAAAGTTAACCATATAAAAAGCGGAAAATGTTCAACTTATCAAGAAGTAAGAATACAAATGATTCTATATAGCATTTGAATTTAGTCGTACATGTTATATATTTTCCACAACGTTGCAAATGTAAAATTGAAAATATCCTATTTTTCAAATGTATGTAGCTCAATCTGTGAAGTTTTGCATGAAGTTCTCAAATAAGATGTAGAGTCTAGAGAGTTTGCTATGTTCTCTGCTTTAGTTTACGAGAACCAAATCTTGCCCACTATTATGCTTAAAAAATTTAAGGTCCATCAGTTAACGTGTAAAATTTCTTAAGCAAAATTTCACCGATGTTATGGTCATGTTAATATTTTTCACTGTTTCTAATAATTCATCTCATACTTATTTAGTTATAGAGATATTGAGCTTTCTCTTCTTTCATGGTCACCAGCCACACTTTATCGTAGAAATTATTTTCTTAGACGCTAATGCTTTGTCAATGCCTTTCATTGATATAAAAACTTTTGTTAATGCTTTGAAAGCTTCAAAGAAAATTTATCATCAAGGTCAAGATCTTCAGTATTTCGGTTGTGCTTTTTACTGCTTCTCAGTGTATCTATTTTATTACTTTTTTTAAATTATCGCCATTTTTTAAGCTCATTCACCTAATGTGAGGCTCTATGAAATTAGGAAATTTTACGTATCAACCGTTGACTATACGGACCGTAAAATTTAAGCTATTCGCTGAATTATTTTTGAGCTATCGGATCAGCGATTCACTCTTCGACTGATTGATAACCTGTAGTAAATACTTTAATTGTTAAGACATGATATTTTTCAAAAATGTTACTCATTTTTGAAGAATGTAATTCAATAAATAGGTTATAACTATTTCTTTTATATATCAACGTGTTTTTTTAATCCTCTTATTGGCAACTTCAGGTACGGCGTAATTGGGAACTGTGAAAACAATATAAATATACAAGTACATACAACATGAGACCCCCCTCACCATACGATTTCAATTTGTTTTGGATATGTGTAAGAGAATTCAATTGAATAACTGCATGGTTTGCAAGATATAATTAGGCGTTTTAAATCAGTCGAAATTCTAACTTCTGACATTTTATAGTACTTACCGAAGCAGTGCGAAAGGTCATGTTACGCGCATATAAGGTTTACTACATTTTCCTGCTAGCATACGAAAACTACTCACGTAACAAAAAAAAAGGATTTTTTTTCAAACTACCGATGAACAGACACTTTCTGACCTCTAGATAACTCTTTTTCAATGAGGTTTGCCATACCTTCGTCAATATTCTTGGCTTAGGGGAAGGAATATACTTTTTATATTTGGGGGTAGGGAATATTTTGTTCTAGTTGGTGGTGCATAATAGTGCATAAGAAGTGGATACCGCTGCCATGTATTTTTTTCGGAAATTGTCATTGTTGTTTATTTTAAATAATAAGGTTAGTGCATTAGGAGTGTACTCCACTGCCCTATACTTTTATCGGAAATTGTCGTGGGGGGGGGCAACTTTAATATGTATAGTGAGATTTAACTAATTAGGGAGAGAAGGGATTTTGTTTTTGTTGATGCAGCATTTGAAGTGGATTCCGATGCCTTCTATTTTTTTGAAAATTATCTTTGGCAGACTGACTATTTTGATGTCAACATTATATACTTTAATAATGTATATCAGATTATATGAAAAGGTAATGATAGCACTAAAATTAATGTCTTATTCCACTACTTGACATTCAACTACTATCTATCCATATGGCTTAAACAAATAAAGGCTCGGTTACAGAAACCGACAGTAGACAAAAACGGGCTCAGCGGACTCAACTGTCAACTATTATATAGGGTATAACAATCTCCCACACAAATTGAAATAGAAAAAAGTCATTGAACAAAATCATCTAAGTATTTAGGTGGATGACGTGTACGCTGTGGACGATCACGCACTGGTTGACGAGTCACAGTTTCTGTTCGTGCTACAGGGGGTGGTTCTGGAACTGTAACATTTTCTGGCAGTGGCGTTCTGACCTCCAAACGGAGGGACGTTACTTCGTTGTTGTACAACGCTGGTTTGCGAAGGAATGACAGTCACGGTTGGATTGCGAGTCGGCGAACATCCTTGAGTGAAGGGATCAGCCACTGGTTGCTCTCTAACTAGAGGGTACTAGTTTGGTGGATTTGCGAAGGTAACTCGACGTGTGATCTCTAACTGTCAAAGTTGGTCGACTAGGCGTTTTAGTATATAGCCATCCTCCAACTTTACTCTGTAGTGTAGTCTCCCGAATGTCTCTAAAATAACTTCTAACTTCCATGTGTGTTTCCCACTGGTAAACATTTTCACGAGAACTCTGTCTCCCACACTAAATGACCTCAAGCACGAGCGTAACGAAAGACATGAAGATTTTTTCGAGTCTGGCGGCTTGATCGGCCTGAGTAGATCCAATCTTGTGGGGATCTGTCGACCTAAATATAGTTCTGCAGGTGTCTTATCACAATGTAAAGGGGTAGCGCAATATCGGAATAATATTTCTTGAATTTTCGATTGCATTAACCCATTTTCAGACATCATGGCATCCAATTTTCGTTTCATAAATTGGACGTAACGTTCACCTTGACCGTTTGTTTCAGGATGTCCCGGTGGAATTAGACGGCGAAAAATTCCATTTGTCTAACAGAATTTTACGAATTCGGAACTAGTGAAGATTGTGGCATTGTCGGACACAATTATTTCTGGCAAGTCATGGACACTGAATATGTCTTTGAGGAATTCGATTGTAAAAGCTGACGTCGGCGCAGATTTTGACAATCTTATTTCCGGCCACTTTAATTTAGCGTCAATCAGAATGAAAATGTAATAACCATCTTTTGGAGATGCGTAATCGATATGTACACGTTGGAAATCTGATTTTGGCTCTTCCCACGGATGTAAAGGTGCAGCGGGTGGGGCACAAGCAGTTGAAGCGCAAGCATCACAATTCTTCACGAAAGATTCGATGTCACGGTCAGTGTTTTTCCAATAGCAATATCTTCGAGACAAGCTTTTAATTTTGGAAGTCTTGACGTGGGTAGCGAGTAGTTCTGACAATACTGAAGCTTGAAGGCTGTCAGGAATCATGACTCGATTTCCTTTGAATATTGCGCCTTCCTGTAGTGAGTATTTTCCTCTTGATTTTCTCCATTCTTCAGTTGCTTAATCAATTTTGATACCTTACTATCTTGCAACGTAGCAGCAGCGATGGTTTCGGCTGTTAACACGTCGGTTGAATGATGTCATATTCATTTAAAGCAAGTAAGTTTGACTGTAATGGGGCTCGCGAAAAATAATCTACATGGGCGGTTTCTTCTGCTTTTTTGTGTTTGATGACATAATCAAATCCACGAAGAGTTGTGGCGTAATGTTGGAGACTTGAAGCAGAAATAATTGGCAGCTTAGCATCCTGGTGAAATAGAAACATGTAAAATTTATTGACTCCGTATATAATCGCTAAAGCTTCGCGGTCCAATTGAGTATAATATCCTTCGGCAACTGTTAGTGATCTCGAGGCGAAAGCTACTGGTCGTTCCTGACCATTTACGACATGTGATAAGACAGCACCTATACCTACAGGGCTAGCATCACAACTGAGTATAACTGGCAAATCTGGGTTGAACGGCATTAAAACACGATTGCTGGCAATTACTTTCTTCAATCGAAGGAACGATTTTTGACATGGTTTTGACCATTTGAACTTTGTATTTTTGCAGAAGATACACCTTAGAGGAAACGTCGGGGATGAAAAATTTGGAATAAATTTGGCGTAGTAAGTGGTAATTCCCAAAAATCTCCGTACTCCTGCAGTATCACTTGGTGGTAGAGTATCTATAATTTCGCGAACTTTCTCAGGACATTTCTTGAAGCTATTGTGCTCGATAACATATGGATGGTATGTAATTGACGTCTTGAAAAATTTATGTTTTCCATGGTTGAGGTGCAGATCATATTAGCGTAGGCGATTTAGACAATTGATAAAATTTTACAAACAATCTTCTTTATTTGACCCGTATATGATGATATCGTCAAAATATGCTGTAGCACCTTCCAATCCGGATAGTATTTGATGTAGGATTCGATGGAATTCCGATGGTGCAGACTTTATTCCGAAACTCAGACGTTTCATGGCGAAGACTTCTCGATGTGTTGACATTGTCTGAATCATTTGACTATGTTTATCGACTTCAACGTGAAGGTAGGCTTTGTATAGGTCGAGTGTACAAAACACACTGGCATCTTGAAGGTTATTCACAACATCAGCGATTCGTGGAATAGGAAAATGTGCGTCGTGTTGCTGTTTGTTGACAGCGACTTTATAATCAACTGCTAAGCGGATCTTGCCATTTGCTTTTGGAATTGGAACCAACGGTGAACCCCAATCCGAATGATTCTCTTGATATATTATATTGTTTGCAATAAATTCGTCCAATTCTTTATCGACTGCATCGCGAAGTGCGAAAGGAATGTCTCTGGATTTCAAGAATACTGGCCTGGCATTTACCTTCAGTTTTAATGAGCACGTAAAATTTTGAATACACCCCACTATTTGTTCGAAAATGTTAGCAAAATCTTCCATTATTGACTCGGGTGTCCTTTCCAAGGAAATGACAGATTTGACAGATGTAGTATTATGTTTTGACATATCTAGACGTTTGAGATCAATATTCAATCGACGTATCCATAATCTACCTAAGATCGGACTGAGATGGTTAGGTACCACAAATAATAATTCATCTGACGTGTGGCCCTCATATTTGACAGGAATAACAGCACAAACAAGCGGTTTAAAAATGCCATGGGTGTATGAACGAAATCGTACATCAGTCTGTTTAACGTCACCTTTGAAATTCAATTTGGCAAAATCACGAAACGGAAGTAAGGTGAATGCCGATCCTGAATCAACTTCAAACTTTTGATCATGTTCCAAATTTAAGCAAACCGATGTGAAAAATTTTGCCGCATCGTTTGTGGAAAGTTCCAGATAAGACAAGAAAATGTCATATATTTTATTCACACCTACAAGATCATCTAAAAAGTTTGATTCGGTTATCTCTTCAGGATCCAATTCGACATTTTTGACTTGAGAATCTACTTGTCTCTTCAAAACAAAAAAGGTGTATGAGAAGGCGCAGACGTATAAAAATATTGTCTAAATTTTTTCACCAATTTACACTCGATATTGTGCTTAATAAGATTAATAAAACAATCATCCTAAATTCAGAGCTACAAAAACTACTCGAAGAGGGGCTGAACTGTGTTCGCGTATCACAGCTCTGTAGAGAATGAAATATTCAAATTCATTAGTAGAATGATTATAAAAGGATAAATTGATCACTTGCGCGTGATTTAAAGTAATAGATCGGTGGATGGGTACACAAAACTTCCGGTCATTTGTACCTTCAGGGGTTGAATTACATAATGACGAAAAGGAAAATGATAGTCATAGCGCTGTTACACCTGCGACCTATCCGCGTGGGCGTTAATCAAACGTGTCGGAAAACTTATGAGTGTCTAACGATTTGTTACACAAAATTTTTGGTTCTTTCCGACGAGAGCACGTCAATAAAATAAATACAATTCAACCATTTGCACTAGGCTAATTTTTGCACAGCTAATCATCGTTGAGTAGCTATTCACGAAAATCACCATGCCATACTTTTCTGACCGTTTCAAGTATTTTTTTTTGCAAAACGATTTGTACAAGTATTTCATTTGAATTTCTGAAAGTATACGATACAATGTGTCTGTTAATATATTCGCCATACCTACTACTAGTGGTGCCATAATTGAAAAACTTATTTATTCAATACGTTTTCAAAATGCGATTGTATAATTCGTCAAATAATTTTTACAGAATTACATCATTGTATTCATGTCGTTTGGATATAATTCAACCAAAAAAAAACTATCCCATATTGTAACCATGGGACGGAAGACTGTCACACTTGAGCCACTATGTAAGAAATAAAAGAAATATCTTTTTACGATTTGTACCTGTATGACAGTTACTATATTTGTCATATTTCGAGTAGGGGGAAAAACTTTATTTATTTCGATGTAGTTGTGGGTCGCCCAACAAGCAACTGTCCTATACCAGCGTTGCCATGACCTGCACAAGTCAAGCAATCGTTCTAAAGGTGGTAGCCTTATAAAACAAGATTGCCGCCACATATATGTTTTCGTATTTATGTTCTTTGAACCTCAAACTTACAGGAAAAGTTAGTGCCATACTGGAACAAGTCGATCGAAATACGCATGAAATCTTATAATTTTAAACAAATAGTGTACACACCTTCTCCACCTCCCATAGGTATAGCATAATCAGACTCCTATTTCTGATCATACAAAGAACTGGTAAACAAAATTTATGGGGTACTACAGATTGTTTTGCAAAAATTATTCCTTTGCAGTGGTATGGCGGCGATTTGGAACGTCAGAAAAGTATGGCTAGGAGATTTTCGTGAATGGCTGCTAGACGATGATTAGCTATACAAAGCTGTGCAAAGTAAATTATCCGTTGCGTCATTTGAGAGGAATTAGCTGATAAACAAACATATGTAAAAACACGTATTTCTGTTTTCTTAGTGTATAGATTCCACATAGCACGGTAGTTTAAATTGAATGAAATTCCAGTTTACAACCTTTTGCGTGGTCACAAATGTTAAATGGAAATATAAGATATACTACCAAAAACATTGAGAAATGCACAAATCGACAAGTGACTTTTGCGAATTCATGGTATTCGCACGTTGAGAGTATTTACCACTGTATAAATATGGGCGTAGCTATAGCAAGTAGATAACATTTCTTTCTTCCTATATTTTTCAATTTTAATAATGTGCTAAAACGTTTTCTTGTTATACGTGGGTGTTTAAGTGCTTGTTACGTTCTCATTATTCTTATTGTTTATATACTCACCGTATTGAAATGTATCCAGTAAAAGGATTCTTATCTTAAGCGTTGGCGATGGAAATATTGATAATCTCGGCGATTTGGTACGGTTTTGTTAAACTGAATTTAACAGCTGTTTCTTCATTCGAGGTTAATACATATGCGTATAGTAATCGCTACATTTAATGAGAGAAATTCTCAAGCAAATTATTATGTTTCATTTATGAAGCAATAATTAAAAACAGGCAAAAATATAGAGAAGATTGTAGAAAAGGTACCTAGTTTACTTACTAATGTCCAAGTTGAGAATTAATTAGAAATGTCAAAAAAAATAAGGACTGTCAGTTTTGTCAGTTTTGGAACGAAAAACAACGTGTATAAATGTTTCTGTTATAATTAAGATTCTTATTATAGTAGTAGTTAATTTCCACTGTAATCTATTGAAACCTCGCCCCCCCGTCCAGGAGTATTATTAACCAATTTATATTAAAAATTTTACAGAATAAACAAAGGCAGTAGTAAAAAATTAAGCTTATTTGATTTGGTTGACTGAGTTGATATTTCAGTCGAAATTTGGTTGCTCCTACATAATTGTGTAATAAATACGTATATAGCACAGGTTGGGAGACATGGGCAGTGTTTTTGATTATACTTCTAGCTGAACTTCGTCAACTGGCGTAGACATTCAACTAGGTAAATAATCTTAATTTGACAAAATTAATGTCGAAATTAATAATTTATTATATACAAATTTACAAAATGGTACAAAGTTGTGAATGGTGAACTTTGGTGGTTTCAGATCGGAAGACACTTTACGTTTCGATTTGATGAATATTAAAACTAACTTTGTTATCGAGAGTATTGAACTCGCTTCGATGAGTGTAAAAAACTAACTTTGTTGTTGAGCTTGATTCGATTAGTGTAAAACTCGCGTCGCTAAGTAGTAGAACTGATGAGTGAGAAACTAGCTTTGTTTTGAGCGTTGAGCTCGATTCGATTAGTGTAAAACTCGCGTCGATAAGTGTAGAACTGATGAGTGAGAAACTAATTTCTTCACGTTGTGAGACGTGTTAAATAGAAATCTGTGAGGGGCATGTTAACCCGTGGATTGGGTTGACCAAACGAAAAAAAATATTTCCTATTGGCCAGTATCATTTGACTTGTCAGGTTCCTAGACAAGAATCAACTATGGGTGCCGCCAATAAATAGGTAAATTTCTATTGAATACTCCGTAGCGCCAGTCCATCGCCTGAGGAAGGTGATACAGCAAGAGCGGGTCACTGATACAAACCTGTTCACCGCGATTTCGCCGGCAACGTGGACGCCTCCACCAGAAGACAACCAACCCCATGTTCTGCCGAACTTTTCAGTTCGACAGTTCACTCAATACACTTGAAAGTGTAAATTGTTCCTACCGAAACAACTCCTATTTATGAAAATAATAAATCAGTGTTAATCTTGTTTTTATTCCAGCCAACACAAAAGTAAGCCACACTATCCGAAGAGGGAAGGACATTTAGCATCCAGCCAACACACAAGTAAGCCACACCATCCGAAGAGGGAAGGACATTTAGCATCCAGGTAAATATGAAACTCCTGAAAGCTAATAAGTCAGGAAACCTTTTACTGGGGAGGAAACTCCCTCCGGCAGTGAGTCCGCTGTCGGTATTAGCTTTCGACCCCACTCCATAACATACTCTATCCAAAAATGTCCTCCAGACATCGTCGCAGCAGCAGAGCTGCAAAAACATCTTTCACACCAGCCAGATTCGAAGCACTTGAACAATACTTAGAAGAAGCCAGACATCTCATTAATGAATCTCTGACCCTTGACAAACAATTCCCCCCTCCCTTCTCTCACCCATCACATCCAGCACCTCCTCTACACACACTTCTAACAAAACACACCGCTCATCAACACCCTCCCATCAAGCAACACCACTCCACTTACAAAACACTCTACAATACACACATACCCCATACACATCCCCACAACACATACAATCCGCACACACATCCTCAAGAAGGTCTTACGCTTCCTCCGTAAGATCCCAATCCCCTACACATACACTCACACGACAACAACCCGTCTCTGACGAGGATGGCTCCACCCTCGTCGGGAAAACCAAAACCCGACCAACAACACCCACACCTACCAACATTCCCGCACCAACACACACCATCAACGACACACCAATTCAAACCCTGAACCTCCGAAACCTCCCAACCCAATACGCCACTCAAAAATCCCTTTTCACTCTACTCAACACCTTAGAACTCCTTCACGGCCACGTCCTCTTTCTTAAGGTAAACTTCAACCGCACCGCCCTTCTCAAAACGTCCTCCCCAAAGTCAGTCTCGACTATTCTGAGACAAATCCATAACTCTACTGGTGACAAAAACATCATCATCAACGTTCTTAACTCAACAGAACGTCCAGCACGTCCAGCCAACAAAAACCTTATACCCACCTACTCTTTCGTCTGCAGGAATGTAGACACCACTGTCAGTCCCGAAGAATTTGAAGAAATTCTTCACAACAAACAAATTCCCTTCCTCAAAACCTGGCGAATCGTGGCCAAAGCCACCAACAAGCCCACTTCGATGTTTCGCATCATTACCACCTCAGAAACCCACTACCACCAAGCCTTAACCTCCGGCCTCTCATTTCACGGCCTTCCACATCGATGCGAGCCATAAAACACCAATCCACTTCCCCCAGTGCCCAAGTATTGCAGTCGATGCACCCAAACTGGACACTCCTCCGAATCTTGTCGGTCTAAGCCGATATGCCCCTCTTGCGGCCAAACAGGCCACAAAACCGAAAATTGCCCCAAGTCCGGCACTCCTAAATGTACTAATTGCGGCGGTCCACACCCCGCTTTCCATCCTCGCTGTCCCCACAGGCTATCGACACCCCAAACCCCCCAAGAGACTGCATCAGTCACTCTCGAAAAGCCACCAACACCCTATGAACTCTCTACCGACACCAAAATCATCATTGAAATTCTTACCGTCACCCTCATGAATGCCATCCCCAACTCAAGAGATGTCATAGCCGAAACACTTCGTCATTTAATACCTTCCATTTATCGACACAACTGCTCTATAACAAATATAGGCAGGCGTGCTCACTTTGCTTTCACTCCCATCAGAAGCGAAAGCGATTCAATTTGATCCGCGAGCCCCAACCACCCCGTCGGTGCTGCAGGTTTTTCACGTTTTTTCCTGTAGCATAGTGAATTTATTCGCTAGCCAAATGGGCCGACGTACGTCGAAGTTTTTGGATTTAAGATTATTGTTCGGCGCCAGCTCACTCATTACAATATTTTAAACAACCATCTCCTCACCTCGAATTCGAGAAAAGCCAGTCGCCACCACCCGACTTCATCCACACATCTTTCAATGTCTCCTAGTCACATTCCAACAAATTTCAACAAACTCAAAATTCCAAAAAAATTCCAAAATCTCCCCTACGCTTCTATTAACTTTCATGACGCAGGAGACACAAAATCCCCAAAAATATATATTCACCTTCCAACAACACCATCACCCACCCCGCTTCTATTAACTATCCGCAACGCAACGTGGTTCGTCTTATTCATTTTCGACCTCCCTAGACACTTTTAAATTCCCCATTCCCTCATCATAATAACCACGTTCGCATAAAAATCACCCAATTTCGGCGCTGATTGTTTTCGCCTCTCCCTCCGGTTGATTTCTAGCAAAGACACACAAACCACCCACAAAACCAAACACAACTTCAATTTTCTATACACCTTTTTTCTCTAACTTCCTAGACACTTTTCGAAAACTGAATTTTCAGCCCTACTTCAAACAAGCCAAGTCAATACGCGCACACAAACCACCCCAAAAAACAAACCCCCAACCAGCCCTGAAGAGGAACGGAATCCTATAACAGGGCTACACGTCAAACAAAACAAGCCCAAATAAACACTACAAGCCCCAACTTTAAAAAACCCACGAACATCTCTCTCTCTCTCTCTCTCTCTTGAATACTCCAATAGCAATTGTAACCTTTTTACTCAGGAAGGTTATTCAGAAATGTCTTTCATATATTCCGACCGTCGACCATAAAATTCATGCAGAAGTGACACTAAATTTGGGGTTTTTATAATACAATATATAATAGGGTGAAACGTGACCTTTTCCTAACTTCTTAACTATAGGACAATGCTACAAGATGTCGACTTTCGAAAATGTGCTATTCCAATGCCCAAACAAAACTATTTACAATTATTGTTGCAAAACGTGATATTTTAAAGGTATTTAACAAAAGTTGAAAATCGAATGAAACTATCCCTTGAATTTACAACAATATCAAAGATATTATCAATTCTGAAACATATTTTTACAACGCTATTAACTAAAATGAATTTACGCCTTAGATATGTACAATGAAGAAAGGAAACATACAAATATCTTACATATTTTAAAAAGTATCGTGAACAATAAAATTCAAGATTTCACAATCTTGAACAGGCAGCTAGAAAATAATTCATTAACTAATTAAATAGGATAACACCCTGTTAGTATAATAAATATAACTTTCACATAAGATTCCATAATTCAAAAGAATATATTTATACAACCTACTGCAAATTGAATATTAAAATCCCTTTAACGTTAGCATGTTTAAATTTATAACTAGAAATTGGAACACATGTACCAGTTTCGACATATTTCGAAAACAGAATTGATTGTAATAAAAACACATTCCGTCGAAACAGTGACGAAGACATTTCAAAATAACAGCGAAAATGGATTTCAAAAATCTAAAAATCACGCATGGTAAATGTTTTGATTTCTTCAGACGTTAGCAGAAAATGGGTAGCGTTAGACAGGTGATTCTCAACCGGGGGCATCATCGAAAATAACCCTAGCTTATTACTGATACACTCCGTGGACTTGAATCAATATTATATCTCACACAGGAATATTCCATAGTTAAGCGTAATATTTGGAATAGTCCAGGTTTATTAATCCTTTGTTTGTCTTCATTTCTATTTTATTTCATTCATTATTGGAAAAGTTTGCGGATGCAAATTACCATAAAAAAACATCAGAATCTTATTAGTGAGACCCATAAGAAGAATAGAAAAGAAAATTGTATTAACCTTAACCGGGATTACTCTAATAACATTAAAGTATAGGTTATGGAGTACCGCGAGTGAACTTCATCAGCAAATTTTTGCAGTAATAAGTGACACCGCACATTTTTCTACGGTGATATTGTCCGGAGTATTAGTTACTAATATGATATTCGGAAATTTGATTTTATTCAGTACGGTTTCTAGAATACGCGTTTGAGGTCTCCTAAATTCAACTTAAATTATTTTCTCTCTGCGTTCCGTGTCAGCGGTTGTGTTGACATTTTTTTCGACTCTGAATTTTTTTTGCTGGTCATTACGTACAATACCTTACAATTTTTTATATAATATAGTTAAGTTTGTTGTGTTGACACTATGTTTTATACACACCTTACTCTCCTTTAGCATAAGGTTCACAACGGTTGTATAGGGAAATCCCGCTAGTATATCCGGTAGTATAAGGTAGACAAGTACCTTGAACATTTGACCTAACCACCTGATAAGCAATCCAGTCCAGGCGTTTGTAAGTACTGGCGAACTCTAGGTTTTTGGGAGCGTCATACCTTCTTTCTGGAACGTGGAATGTCCAAGGATCAAGCTGTGCAAGAAAACACTATATTTCACAGTGTTTAAAATAGTAAGTAACCATATTTCGAAGAAAAAGAAACGAAAGGACTTTGGCGGTTCAAGGAAACTAGATGGCTGTGATGATGAAATAATTCGAAGAACAATAGTTATCTACCTTGTATAAAGAGAAAATTGTGCCAACATTAGATATTTTAATGCATCGGCTTAAAAAGAATTAAACTAGTGTCCACTGTTGCAAAGAGACTTTAAGGAAGTCTCTTTTACAAAACGGATTTAAATTAAAAATAAATGACTAAAACTAACTTTTCCGCATCTGTGAGATGCCCTGGATAATATTCTATCATAAATTTGTCACTTGTACACTTCGGGGGACGTATCGTGCTAACAAACTGAAATTTCTCCAAAAGTAACAAAAAATGCAGTATATCTGGATTTATAGGACCCGCTGTACTCGCTAAATTCAGCTGAAAATCAATAGGGTACATCTGCGAGACACCTTGAATGATAGACCTTGAAAAATATCCAATTATAAAATTGGCCACTTGTATACACTCAGGAGGCTGTATTGTACTAACAAACCGAAATTTCTCCAAAAAGGACAAACATGTGGCACTTCAGGTACCATAGAACCCGTTGTACTAAGTCTGGTGAGCTAAAAATCAATAAAGTTCATCTATAAGACGCCCTGAACAATATTCAATCATAAAATGGGCCACTTGTATACATGTTGGAGGCTGTATCGTGCTAACAAACTGAAAATTCTCCAAAAATGACAAAAATTTGGTACCTCAAGTACCATAGCACTTGTTGAACTGGCTTTAATGAGCTGATTATCAATAAAGTTCATCTTTGAGACACTCTGTATAATATCCAGTCGTAAAATTGGTCACTTGTATATACTCCGGAGACTGTATCGTGCTAACATACTGAAATTTCTCCAGAAATGACAAAAATGTCGTATTTAAAGTACTATAGCACCTGTTATACTGGCTGTGGTGAGCTGAAAATCAATAGGGTTCATCTGCGAGATGCTTTAAATAATATTCAATCATAAAATTTGTGACTTTTTGCACTCCGGAGGTTGTATCGTGCTAACAAACTGAAAATTCTCAAAAAATAACAAAAATTCCGTACTTCAAGTACCATAGCCCCCGTTGTACTGGGTATTTTGAGCTGGAAATCAATAGGGTTCATCTAAGAGATGTTCAAAATAATATCCAATCATAAAATTGGTGACTTTTTGAACTCCGGAGGCTGTATCGTGCTAACAAACTGAAATTTTTTCAAAAATGTCGTACTTAAAGTACTATAGCACCCGTTGTATTGGCTATTATGAGCCGAAAATCAATAAGGTTCATCTGTTAAATGTCCTGAACAATATTCAATCATAAAATTGGTGACTTGTTGCACTCATGTAACGAAAAGTGGCCGACGACCACGACGACGACATACACACAGGATTTTTTTCTAAAAACCGTTTTTTCGTATTGTTCATGATGAAAAACGTGAATATAACTCAAACATTCATTTCAAAATTCCAACTTTTTTTTGGATAAACCAATACTTTTCTCGCATATTAGATAGGTTGGGCGGAAAAGTAAAACTCACTAATACCGGAAAAATCATAATGGAATCTAAGCGCGTCAAGGAATGGAGATTTGAATATTTATTAACAATAAACGAATTCATAGAATATGGTAGAACAGTAATGTATTTGAAGAAAACTTGGTTCTATATTGCAAATCAGAGTTGGGTAGACTCATCTGACTTGTGCCGAACTAATTCGCCCGTCTAATAAAAGAAAACGCATAACGATAATTCACGATGAAACCGAAAATTGTTTTATACCAAATGCGTTTCCTTTATCAACAAAGAATCTTAAGGGTTCTTTAGGCGACTATCATGATGATACTACAGCTGTATTATTTGAAGGCTGTTTCCAAAATAAACGCATACCAAATATTCCACCCAACATTATTATCGTCATGGATAATGAGCTACCACAGTCGAAGACTGGATAAGGTACCATGTTCAAATGACACAAAACCACTATTCAAGAATATATGTTAAATAATTAGATGTACTATGAGGAAAGTACAAACAAAAACAGTTACTAGAAGATTTACGAAGTTACTCGTTAAAAAATAAATATTTTGGTGATTCATTGGATGAAAGTTTGGGACATACGATGCTCAGACTTCCTCCATATTACTATATGTTCAACCTAATTGAGCATATATGACATAAGCTGAAGTCTTAAGTTCGAAGAAATACTACTTCTCCAACTTTGCAGCAACTTTTGACATTAGCACTTTTTGAAAATATAATCATTTGCGTATATTTTTATTCTTTCTACTTCAAATTTTACCGGCAGCTCCTCAAGATTTTCCAACGTTCGTCCTAGGTCGAAGTTGTGTACGCCGTTAAATATGGCTTCGCTAAATTTCAATTTATTTTTTATCCAAATGCTCATCCTTTGCGAGATACGGTTATTTTCAAAGTGTAGAATTGACAATTTATTCACCTCTTACTTGTTTAAAACGTTTATCATTGGAGGTTGTATTGAAAAATTTCCGATTGGTTTCGTTATTTTCCTTACATGTTGATTTATTCCATCCTGTATGTATTTCTAATTGATTTTTCCTTTCTTCCAGTTCTTTTAGACTATATACGTTGTCATTTATCATTAATGTATTATCGATTATCTTAGCTTTAGCTCCACTTTCTCTCGCCTGTTTGATATATCTTATTAGCGGTTTTCTCTGTTCCAGTATTTCTTTTGGGTAATCTTCATCAATATATATCGTTGTTCCTTTTAATTTATTCGTTCCTTCCCAAGTTTCTACTTTCTTACTCACGTTTTCCATCATTATTAATACTGGCCTATTTTTGTTACTGTTTTTATTTCCTATTCTTTTACATTTCAAAATATCCGATTTAACATCTACTGTATTATTAACGTTTTTCAATACATCTTCTAATTTATTTCCTAGTTGGTAATCATCTTCTTCGTTGCCTTCTTTTATACCATGTATTATCATACTCTCCTCTCTAAAATTTTTCTGGGTCTGTGTCATGTTTCCTTGCAAGAATTCTGTTTTTTCTTTTAGATCCATATTTTCCCTCCTTAATTCGTAGTTTTCCTTCTTCAACTGTGCTATTTGTCTGCTCATTTCTTCAATGAGCAGACATTTCTTTTATCTTCTATCTTGCATATTCTTTCGTTATTGTGATTATTGTAATTGCCATTCCTATTAAATTTCCTCTCCTTGTTGTAATCTACGTATCTGCTATAACCATTTCCTTGGTTGTATTGTCTGTCCCTTCCTGGGGGGTTGCCGTTGTGAAATCCTCTGTTGCTTCCTCTCCTATAATTGTTTCTAAAGTCAAAATCTGATTTCCTGAAGAAATTCTTATTGTTCTTCATGTGTAAAACTTGTTGTTGAATTACTATGCCTTCTACTGATACTAGCTTAGATAATACTTCTTGCGTCGTTTCAAAGCTTCCCGCTGCTATGATCGTTTTTGTTGCGTCCGCTGTGGCATTCATCGTTACTGCCTTAATGGTTGCTTCTCTGGTGTATTTTTCAGCTAGACGTTCCGGCATTCCTTCTGACACGTATGCTGCCTGTAGCTTCTCTGCCAATTTCTCTATTTTCGTCGCGTATTGCGTTATGTCCTTCCCATTTTGCCTTACCTCATTAAGTTTCACTAAGAGAAGGCTTGGGTTATCTCCTCTTATTCCTGATTTTGGTTTGTTCCTAGTTTCTGTGATAGAATTTTCTGTCGTGATTAGGCTTCTAGCGTGTCCAGTTAGTCTTGTTTTAATTAGCAGAATTGTATTTTCTTCGTTACCCGTCGCGTTTATTTGTAACAAATCTAATGAGTCTAAAAATTATTGTAACTTGCTTGCTTCTCCGTTGAATTCAGCAGATAAGACTTTACTCGCGAAATTGAAAAAATCATTCATACTTGTCGTCGTTTTCAACTGTTTGCTTATTGCTTGTAATACACCCGTATCGATTTCCTCAAATATAGAGGTAGGTATTTTAACAATACAATTCAGCGCTTGAAATTATTAGACCTAATCTTATCTGAATAATTTTTACAACTCTCTTCTTGTACTAAACTTAAGTTTTTCCAATTTTTACCTATCAATTAAGCAAAATTATTAAATAGAATTATTATACTATTAATTACTTCAATGTGTATATCTGGATTTTTAGGAATTTCCTTTTTCAAAACCCTTTTTTCCTGTTCGATTATTTCTTCTACAATTGATTAGCTTATCTTCGAAATCTTCCCACGTTATTGACATTTAAATGATGTACCATTCGTTCATAAAAATAGAGAGCATTTTATACAGTCAAAGTTCCTGACGTCGGCTTCGCTGCAATGTCTCGGTTGATGTCTCTTTTTAATGCTCTTCGATGCGTTTTCCATAGGGACCATATGAATTTCAAAATGAAAGCTATCGTTATTATGTACAATAAGACTATTATATGCGTTGTAAAATTATCTTGTTGTACCATAAAATTATTGTTTACGGTACCAGTTTCTTCTACCTCTTGTTCAGTAGATGCACCACCCATAGTTTTGCTTCTCCAAGGTCCAAAATTTAAATAAAAGACCATACACCTACACTCGTTTGAATTACTTTTGATTCGCAGGATTATTTACCCTTTTCCATTTAGTTTGCAGGATCCCCATGTGGTGGTTACTTAGCAAGTGCCCCTCGTATGTACTTCTTGAACCATCGAACCATTCATCTTAGGGAAACACTTACCTCGTGAACCATTCTTTGGGGTTAAATAAATAACATCGTTTAACAACTCACTGGTACAACATGTATTTAGAAACTACGTATACAAATTACTGACCATATACAGTGCAATTCAAAAGTCCCCTCCCCCCTCGTATCTTTTGAACGGCTACACTTACAATAATAAAATTTGAAGCGTGAAAATAAAGTGTTGTAAACTTCTCTACGATTGGTAACAGGTGACGTAATAGTAATAGATGACGTCACAGCGCCACTCTGGCCAATAATAGGACCGTATGGCAAGTGATATCTCGTTTGAAAGGCATTGACATTGGCTATATAGCCCTATTAATTTTGTTTGGGTTTAAATTAATTTTGACGGATAAATTAAATAAATACCAAAATTATTAAAATTATTTTTTTAATTATAATTAATCAAATATCAACAATGGATTCTTATAGCAAGTGTTCGAAATGTGCTCCGTCTACTTCCTGACAGTAATACATCCTATTAGTAAACTCTTGTCGTATTCGTTCGAATGTGTCAGCTGAAATAGCATTGCATTCTTCAGTAATTCTTTTTTTCAAAACGCCAATGCTATCTGGTGCCGTAGTATAAACCTTGGATTTCAAGTACCCCCATAGAAAAAAATCTAATGGTGTCAGGTCTGGTGACCGAGGTGGCCATTCTATAGGACCTCGCCGGCCGATGTATTACTGTCAGGAAGTAGACGGAGCACATTTCGAACACTAGCTATAAGAATCCATTGTTGATATTTGATTAATTAAATTTAAAAAAATAATTTCAATAATTTTGGTATTTATCTAATTTATCCGTCAAAATTAATTTAAACCCAAATGAAATTATTATGTCTATGTAGCCAATGTCAATGCCTTTCAAATGAGATATCACTAGCCATAAGGTCCTATTTAAAATTATTGGCCAGAGTGGCACTGTGACGTCATCTATCACTATTACGTCACCTGTTACCATTCGTAGAGAAGTTTACAACACTTTGTTTTCACCCTCCAAATTTTATTAATGTAAGTGTAGCCGTTCAAAAGATACGAGGGGGGAGGGGAATTTTGAATAGCACTGTATAACTTAGAATATAAACGTTTGTACTAATAATACCAATAATAATAATGAATAATCTTCAAGAGAAATGAACTCTCTATATATAGGAAATTGTTAGACTTATCCAGTCAACGATCTGTTTCTCGACCTTGTTGACACATTATTTATTAAACGGACGTGTTTGTTATTGATTTTACTACACCTTGCCGATGGCCTTCAAGTTCACTGGCCGCTAGCGATATTTGAAATTAATGTCTACTAAAATCTAATAATATATTTTAAATTATGTCTTTTGGGATCATCGCATTATCACATCATCAAACCCCGTTGGTGGGGCAGAATGATTCAAAATCCATTTTTTTCAAAACACCTACTAATTATTTTCTTTCTCATGTTAAACTGTTTTTATCCTTGACATTATAGTATTTGTACATTTAGCTGATTGCTGCCTTGAACATTAATCATAAATGTGACATTTATCAACATATTATTTAACCTTAAATTTTTATGCATCAATCTACCCCACCTCCCCCTAGAATTTCTGAACTCTAATCACATTCAATATCGTGATGTTTATAAATGTTTTTGTGTAATATATCATGCATTATATATACATAAACAATCTCAATTTTGTTCAAGCGATTTTTCTTAATAATTATCTTAACACAATATCATTATACCTACTTATAAAACAAAGTTTAATGGCTCGGGTAGGTACGTAGAATCGACCGCCTAACCGTCACTTAAAAATGAATATATTTCTACAAAATAAAACTAGTCGTCAAGTAAACCCAGATGTTTTCAGGAAAAGCAATATAAACTTTTGGTTATCTCCGTCTTCAATAACTATCAGATTTATGAAGATTCTCTGTATACTGTAGGCTAGGTTTCGGTCACTAACTTGTAATTTCCTCATTAGAAGTTCCGCCACCATTGTGATTATAATTATGATCATACTTTTCTTTATATTGGTACGCCTCTGATCTTTTCCATTTCCATTATTTACATTGGAAGAACCAGTAAGCAACGACTCGGTCTGAAGTGGCCCTCCACGAACATCGGCCTGCTGGTTTTCAAGAACCTCTCATCGAATTTACAAATAATAACTTCGTGATCCATTGTCGGCTGCAAGGAAGTGACAACCAATGTGTTTTAATAAATAAAAAGTTTTGTTATTGTTTGCATACAAAATTGGGTTAACCTACTAAATAAAAAAATATTACGACTACAAATAACTGCTAAAAACCTAAATAATTAAATTATATAGCTTGATTTCTGAACAGTCAGAGGATTACTACAAGATTTCTTAAATTTGACACGTCACTAAAAGCTTGATGTATCACAAAATGTAGATCATACAATCGTCTCTTCTGTATACACATAATAACTATAACTGCGAATAATATTTAATTTTGCTGACTAATAGAAAAACTGTTAATTCAAACTAAATAATTACCAATCACAAGTATAAAAAGTATGTTACATCAAACACGTCCAATTATTTAAAAATGTTATCAGATAATGAACTTCCAGACCTTATTAGTCGACTAATTGACCATTAGCCGTGTAGTAGTGCATATAATAAAAGACAGACCCAAACACCGTTAGTTTAGATATCTATCCATTATTATTATTAAGGTGACGCCGGACAAACGCCGCCATGAACCTATTTCCTTATATTAAAAATAATTACAATGTTTCTCCTTGTAATTGAAGTTAGAGACTTCCTAAGTTCAATATTCAATACCTACGCTTGTATGCATTTTATTTTAATAAAAATCACTATTCACAGATATTAGCTGTAGCATAATATTTTTGTTTATGAGTAATCCGATGAAATTAAGATGATCTACAATGGAATCAATATAATTTCAAACATGGACGTACTACAGAGATATTGAAGAATATTTGATAATTTTTATATAACATTGAAAGAAAATACTTACAGTATTCGACTTGTTGGATTATTTCAAAGCTGTACCTACTCTTATCCATTTTGAATTCTGCTGACTACAAGAGAAAATAAACTGTTTGAAAGATTAGAACCAACGTTTCCGCATCGGTGGCCCTGAGTAATATTCTATCATAAAATGATCACTTGTATACACTTCGGGGGATGTATCGTGCTAACAAACCGAAATTTCTCCAAAAATAACCGAAAATGTAATATATCTGGATTTATAGGACTCGCTGTACTCGCTCTAGTCAGCTGAAAATCAATAGGGTACATCTGTGAGACACCTTAAACAATATTCAATCATAAAATTGGTCACTTGCATACACTATGGAGGCTGTATCTTGCTAACAAACTGAAAATTCTCCAAAAATGACAAAATTTTGGTAATTCAAGTACCATAGAACCCGGTGTACTGGCTTTAGTGAGCTGAATATCAATAAGATTCATCTTTGAGATGCTCTGAATAATATCCAATCATAAAATTGGTCACTTGTATATACTCCGGAGGCTGTATCGTGCTAACAAACTTAAATTCCTCCAAAAATGACAAAAATATCGTAGTTAAAGTACTATAGCACCTGTTCTACTGGCTCTGGTGAGCTGAAAATCAATAGGGTCCATATGTGAAGTGTCCTGAATAATATCTAATAATAAAATTGTTGACTTGATGAACTCCGGAGGCTGTATCGTGCTAACAACCTGAAATTTCTCAAAAAATGACTAAAATGTCGTACTTCTAGTACCATAGCACCCGGTGTGCTGAATATCAAGAGGGTTCATCTGTGAGATATCCTTAACAATATTCAATCATAAAATTGGTAACTTGTTGCACTCCGGAGGCTGTATCGTGCTAATAAGACATGTAACGAAAAGTGGCCGACGACAACGACGACGACATACACAAACCGTTTTTTGGGTCGTTGTTGATGGAAAACCTAAAAATAACTCAAAAAAAGTTCCTTTTTTCAGGGTAGACCAATACTTTTCTCGCATATTAGATAGGTTGGGCGGAAAAGTAATATAAATCTATAATCAAACGCTAACAACGCTTATCTGGGCGTACGAAAAGTTGAATGCTGTGATATTTAAATTTTTGTAACTGACACCCTTGAAAAAGAAGGCGCTGATAAAGCGTTAGAAAGTCAAATACGGAGTCTGGTTCTGCCGGATATTCAGCTACTAGTTAAAAAGTTCAGCTCCGGATCAAATTTATACATAACAAAGTGAAATATTCGTACTATCTACCAAAACTAGCTATTAATTTTTGTGGTTTTACAAGCAATTAAGGTTCCACTTATATTAATTTCAAATAGGCACAGAGCCGAATTCAGATTTTCGAAACATCTGAAATAATGAAAACCATACCAATTTACAAACTACCATGCAGAACCAAAGCAGAAAGTACTCAACTGTCGTAAGCCAACCTGCCACGCCAAAATTTCCGTCAAAATCTCAAGCAATCGTATTTAGCTTCATCAATGGCATTAAAATATCATGAATATATAGTAGCCACAGGACCTTTAGTCAAACCAAAAAATATCCTCTTCAGTTCTCGAATATCACACAACAGAATATGCATGTATCTGAGCAATGCAAATATGATCGATGTATTTCTTCGTCAACATGGAGCAATTACTATTAATAATGGAATCATCAGTGCAAGACGCCTTATCACTCCTTCGGAGCGCCTAATCCTGTCCAACGTTTGGCCTTCAATACCAAATTCAATTCTGAAAGAGAGTTTAACCGATAACAACTTACCATTACTGTTCGCTATATCTTTTTTGAGAGTCAATATCGCAAATCCCTAGTATTCCCATATTTTGAGTTTTTGCAGATAAATCTACATATATGTATCTGACAACCTGTTTATTCCTGAAACTATGCTTATCGCCTATGAAAACATCCAATACCGGATATATATATATATTATTGTGAAAAAATAATGCTACACCCTGTATATCAAATAATGAAAAATTAAGATTATGTATTGTAATCTAAAAGAATTTTTTTAAGTCAAAAATTTTTTTTTAAACATTTGAATGGAGACAATCTGTACGATCCACTATTCGATAGAGAAGACATACAGAAAGGACAGACTGTATAATGTAGGGATAATGGCGAATAGGTGTGATAAACAATTTATATGAAATAAATTACCTAACGAAACTTTTATCAAAGAGATAAAGTATCAAAATTTGTTCATAATAAGAAACTAATAATGCTTTATTCTGTAAAGTCAAGCTAATCTCGTAATATTTGTTGATTAAGACATTAAAATGAGATAGTGTAGATGTTTATACATAACAGAGCAGGAAAATATAAAATAATGTGAATTTGAGAGAACATGACTTATAAAGAAAACGAATTTTCATTTTGCATACATATTTAAAGGTAACAGCTGTCATCTATTAAAACATTATGAATATTCATTTGACATACATACTTAGAGGTTAGGAAATGTCATTTTAACAATACTAAGAAATATAATTGAATGAAAATAATATAGGAAGTCTAAGCAATTAAAAACCTTAGAATATAATATCATGATATAATGGATGAACATTCCACTGGTTGAAATGAAGAATTTGAGTTATAAAATAAATAGTCAAATTTGATTGGTTAATAAACATTTAAAAAAGATCACATCGGCGACAACTGTGTTGCTAACGAAAAAAAAATCAGAATGTGAAAAAGTTGTTGATTATGGGGGCTATTGACTAGTAGGTTTTTCTTTTTGGGAAGAGATTTTTGGAGCAGCAAAATTTTTTGGGTAAAGTAAATTGAAATCATTTGGAAGACAAAATTTGAATATAGAATTTAAAACAAATACATTATACTTACAAGAGATATATCAGTGTAAGTAGTTTAGTTTATATAAATAATAAAAAAAGGAATTGTTGAATGTTGTAAAACACTAATCATGAATTTTATTTTATAAAATGGTGTCTTGTGTCTGGTGGAAGTAAAATAGCCAAATTAGTTTTCGAAGAACATTGAATAGTGGAATTTGTGTGAGCTGTTTGGACTTTGAAAGAAATACAGCATCGATTCCTGTTTTGGTAGAAGCAGAATGCCAACAGGGAGGTTTTCCAGGAGGAGAATCTGGAACAAACAGAAATCGTGAAGTAAATAAGGTAGTACAAGTTAGTTTATTAATGTATTAAGAGGTCAAGCGTACTTACTAATTTGTAAAAAAAAAACTAAAATTTTGTGATGCATAGACGCTATTAAGAGTGTATTTCGCCGTTTTCTGAAAGTCAAATGTTTATGAAATTATATAACTGTATTTTAATATTATAATAATATCTCACCAGAGTGCGTGTGATTTGTATGAAAGAGTCATCCTTTTAGATAGTTGATTTTCTTAAAAAAAACACTTGTAAAAGTGTAGTGTATTTATTTTCATTAAATTAAATATTGTTTTTCCTTTTGAAGAACGTTTTTTTAAATTACTTGAGTTAATCATTCCATCTGGTGACTTGTGCACAATCTACTTACCACAGGCAGAAGCTCTGAATGAAATCGATTGAACTATGCAGATATTTTTTAAGTAGGACAGGACCGTATTTAATTTGAAATCATTAAAAAAGTAACATATTCTGATTAACAAATTTATCTTTAAAAATATAAAGCATTTATTAACTTTGGCGCAAACATATATAAAATTATAAAATCATTTTATTTAAAATACTTGAACTCTACCCTGAGATGAGAAGTTTTCATGTTGAATAAATAAACTGTTTATCATACATATTAAATCCTCAACATACCGGGCAAATTAAACTATTTTCTCACCCAATTCTATTCATAATAATATGTCGGCCCAACGTAGGGCAAATTAAATTCCCATATAAAATAAACTATAATAAAATGTCACCGCAACGTGGGGCTAATATAGAAATTTAGTAAATAATAATAAAAAGCATTGAAATAAGTTTTTTTTTACTGTATTAAAAGATTTTAAATACATAAAATGGAAAGGAAAATGACATTAAGGGACGGAAAGCAGGTAGGAGTCGAAAGTAGGTCTGATGAAGAAAGAGAAGAAAGGAGTAATGGTAGAGGAGATTTTAAGGTACAATATTTGGAACAGGGGAGAGAACATTCGGAAGAAGACATCGCAGAACAAGGTCAGGAAGAAGAAGATGCACCATTGTCAGAAGAAACAGGACAAGGGGTCAAACAAAAATCGAAAGAGAAAGAGGATATGGACGTGATGAGTATGTTTAAAATGATGATGGGAGAAATGAAAGAAATGAATGGAAATTTAAATCGTGAAATGAATAATATGAATGTAAAGATGGACCAGAATAAGGAAGAAATGAATATTAAGATGGACCAGAATAAGGAAGAAATGAATATTAAGATGGACCAGAATAAGGAAGAAATGAATATTAAGATGGACCAGAATAAGGAAGAAATGAATATTAAAATGGACCAAAATAAGGAAGAATTAAAAAAAGAAATGAATATTAAGATGGACCAGAACAAAGAAGAAATTAAACAAACTAAGGAGCTGATAATAAAATTGATGGATGAAAAATTGGGACACTTTGAGAAGAAACTAGAAGAATCAAACATATACATGGAGAATAAAATTGAAGACACTAAACAGGAAATAAGAGGAGAAGTGATTGGACGTATAATGGAAATAGAAAATTTACAAATCAACAGAATTAAGGAAATAGAGGAGAAAGAAAAGGATTTCAAAGGAGAAATTCAAAGAGAAATAAATGAAATCAAAATGGGAGTTCAGGACACTCAGGAAAGAATGGGAGACCTAGAAGGAAAATGGGACAGAACCCTTACCGAATTTCAACAAAATGTAGAAGAAGCGTGTATAGAGAAACAAAAACAAGAGGAAGGGAAAACAGAAAAGAAGATTAAGGAAATACAGAAGGAGATGGAAGCTCTGAAAAGAAGAATTGAGCAAACTGGAAGTAGAATCCACAATGGGGAACAATCAAAGGAAACAGTGGAAATGACAAGAAAATTGGAAAACATGGAAAAGAGACTAGTTTACTTACAGGAAGAGTATGACCACACAGAGGGTAGAAATTTTCAAGAAGTGAGAAATGGAATGATGGAGACGAAAATAATAAATAATTATATAGGAAATAGAGGGGAACACAAATTTGAAGGGGATAATAGAAAAATACACCCAAAAGTATTTATAAAAATTTTAAGGAACAAGATGAAAAATATCCGAAATAATGAAGACATGAAGGAAATGATTAGGGAAAATCTGGATAACCATGCTTTAGTGTGGTATACAAGTAAGGAAGACGATTTAAAAGATTTTGAGGAATTCGAAGCTCAATTCATGAGATATTTCTGGGGAAACAATGCACAAACCAGAGTGAGAGAAAAACTTTACTCTGGAAAATTTGAGATAGGTAGAGGAAATAGTATGAATGATTACGCTATGAAGGTTTTCATGAATGCGAAGTTTTTAGATCCACCTATACCAGAGGAGGAAATTATTATGTTTATCTCGAGACATTTTAAATTTGAAATCACTGAAACAATTGCTATTCAAAATATCAAAAACATAGAGGAGTTAACTAATTATCTACAAAGAATTGAAAGAAACAAGATAAGCAATAACCAGAACAGGAACAGGAATCAAAATGAAAACAAAAACTATAATGGTTACGATAATAAAAATTATTATGAGAATAATAACAATCAAAATAATAGATCGAATAATTATGAACAAAACAGGAACAATTACTTTAACAGAAATAATAATAATGGATATTATAATAGAAACAATAATTATAACAGGAACAATAACGCTCAAAACAACTACAACAAAAATGATCAATATCATAACAATAATTATAGAAATAGAACATTTGAAGGAAACAATAGGAATGGATCTTATGAAAACAGACAAAGAGATGAAAAACAAGAGCAAAGAAGAGACTATAATACAGAAAGGACAAATGGAAATTTTGAAGGAAGAGGCAATAGAAATGAAGAACAAAGGAGAGTGAACAATATACAAAGACAGAAAGAAAGAGTGATATCCATAGAACCAGAAATAGTCACTGAAACAGAGCCCGATCAAAATTTTGGATCGAGCACATACCAAATGTAAAGAAAAATATTATCTGTACATACGAACATCCAAGGGAATATATAAAATTTGGGGAAGAATTAGAATTAAAAGAAATAATGGGATTGATAAATATTAAAGGAAAATTAAATGGAAAAGAAATAAAATTATTAATAGATACAGGTTCGGAAGCGTCCATAATTAAAACAAAACTAATAGAAGAAAACATTGAAAATTATGAAAACAAATTAATTAAAATACCAAAAACTACATTGATAGGAGCAAATGGAAAGAAGCTATGTGAAGTAAATAAGTCTATAATACAAAAGATTGAATTGAAGGATGGGAAAGAAGTTGAAATGCAATTACTGTTAGTGAATAATTTGGAATCAGACATAGTTATAGGAATAGATGAATTAACGAAATATAAAGCAAGAATTGATTTTGAAAAGATGGAGATTGAATTAAATGGTAATAGAATTGAATTTGAAGAAGAAAATATAGAAGAATTGGAAGTTGAAGAGGATAATAAGAAGTTATGGGAATATAGAAAGGATTGGAAATATGGGAGTATTGGCAATTGGAGAGGATAATAGGAAGTTATGGAATATAAAGAGGAGTGGAAATATGGAAGAATTGGAATTTGAAGAGGATAATAGGAAGTTATGGAATATGGAGAGGGATGAAATAATGGAAGAATTGGAATTAGTATGTGGAAATAAGGAATATGCTGAGAAAGTGAAGAATTTAATAATTAAGTATAAAGGATTAGTTAAAAAAGAGATGAGAATGGCAAATAACTATGTACATAAGATAGAAGTTAAGGGAATCGAAAATTTCAGAATAAGAACATATCCCATACCTTATAAATATAGGAAAGAAGTTGATTCAGAGATACAAAATATGCTAAAGGATGGTATTATAGAGAGATGTAACACAAGAAATATAAATTAATAAATTGTACCGATATAAGAGACTCTGAGAAATGTAGAAGTAATAAGTCGCATAACGAACATTAAAGAATTTTCAAAAATGGATTTATAACATGTTTTTTCAAACTAATTCCTTTGGATGAAACTTGTAAATGAAACATGTACCTAAAAATAAAATAAGAATTTGTATACATATTTAATTATGGTATTGTAAATAGATTTAAAACTATTTGAAGAGGATACTGCAACACAGGATTCCAAAATCATCTTTGTAACAGCAACCGGAAATAAAAAGAAATGTATTATTAGTAAAATTGAAAGACAATCCTAGAATATAGTACTTGAAGTAAAATTTGCGTTCATAAAATTTTTCTTAGAATAAAAAATTTGATAAACGCAAAATTTAGGGGATGTTATTGTGAAAAAATAATGCTACACCCTGTATATCAAATAATGAAAAATTAAGATTATGTATTGTAATCTAAAAGAATTTTTTTAAGTCAAAAATTTTTTTTTAAACATTTGAATGGAGACAATCTGTACGATCCACTATTCGATAGAGAAGACATACAGAAAGGACAGACTGTATAATGTAGGGATAATTGCGAATAGGTGTGATAAACAATTTATATGAAATAAATTACCTAACGAAACTTTTATCAAAGAGATAAAGTATCAAAATTTGTTCATAATAAGAAACTAATAATGCTTTATTCTGTAAAGTCAAGCTAATCTCGTAATATTTGTTGATTAAGACATTAAAATGAGATAGTGTAGATGTTTATACATAACAGAGCAGGAAAATATAAAATAATGTGAATTTGAGAGAACATGACTTATAAAGAAAACGAATTTTCATTTTGCATACATATTTAAAGGTAACAGCTGTCATCTATTAAAACATTATGAATATTCATTTGACATACATACTTAGAGGTTAGGAAATGTCATTTTAACAATACTAAGAAATATAATTGAATGAAAATAATATAGGAAGTCTAAGCAATTAAAAACCTTAGAATATAATATCATGATATAATGGATGAACATTCCACTGGTTGAAATGAAGAATTTGAGTTATAAAATAAATAGTCAAATTTGATTGGTTAATAAACATTTAAAAAAGATCACATCGGCGACAACTGTGTTGCTAACGAAAAAAAAATCAGAATGTGAAAAAGTTGTTGATTATGGGGGCTATTGACTAGTAGGTTTTTCTTTTTGGGAAGAGATTTTTGGAGCAGCAAAATTTTTTGGGTAAAGTAAATTGAAATCATTTGGAAGACAAAATTTGAATATAGAATTTAAAACAAATACATTATACTTACAAGAGATATATCAGTGTAAGTAGTTTAGTTTATATAAATAATAAAAAAAGGAATTGTTGAATGTTGTAAAACACTAATCATGAATTTTATTTTATAAAATGGTGTCTTGTGTCTGGTGGAAGTAAAATAGCCAAATTAGTTTTCGAAGAACATTGAATAGTGGAATTTGTGTGAGCTGTTTGGACTTTGAAAGAAATACAGCATCGATTCCTGTTTTGGTAGAAGCAGAATGCCAACAGGGAGGTTTTCCAGGAGGAGAATCTGGAACAAACAGAAATCGTGAAGTAAATAAGGTAGTACAAGTTAGTTTATTAATGTATTAAGAGGTCAAGCGTACTTACTAATTTGTAAAAAAAAAACTAAAATTTTGTGATGCATAGACGCTATTAAGAGTGTATTTCGCCGTTTTCTGAAAGTCAAATGTTTATGAAATTATATAACTGTATTTTAATATTATAATAATATCTCACCAGAGTGCGTGTGATTTGTATGAAAGAGTCATCCTTTTAGATAGTTGATTTTCTTAAAAAAAACACTTGTAAAAGTGTAGTGTATTTATTTTCATTAAATTAAATATTGTTTTTCCTTTTGAAGAACGTTTTTTTAAATTACTTGAGTTAATCATTCCATCTGGTGACTTGTGCACAATCTACTTACCACAGGCAGAAGCTCTGAATGAAATCGATTGAACTATGCAGATATTTTTTAAGTAGGACAGGACCGTATTTAATTTGAAATCATTAAAAAAGTAACATATTCTGATTAACAAATTTATCTTTAAAAATATAAAGCATTTATTAACTTTGGCGCAAACATATATAAAATTATAAAATCATTTTATTTAAAATACTTGAACTCTACCCTGAGATGAGAAGTTTTCATGTTGAATAAATAAACTGTTTATCATACATATTAAATCCTCAACATACCGGGCAAATTAAACTATTTTCTCACCCAATTCTATTCATAATAATATGTCGGCCCAACGTAGGGCAAATTAAATTCCCATATAAAATAAACTATAATAATATATATATATATATATATATATATATTTATATATATATATATACATATATATATATTTATATATATATATATATATTTATATATATATATATATATATACATATATATATATATATATATATATATATATATATATATATTATAATTATTTTATTTTATTAGTAATTTTTATTTATATTGTTATTATATAATAGTCGTTTGTTTTATATTTATAAGTATAATGAACTATGACTTGGCTTTTATATATACACAAACACGACTTACCTTCGGCTAGCTCCTAAACATATCTTCTATCAATTTTATCTAAAGTTTAAATATCAGTCGGAGGCATGATGACTCCTTCCTTTGAGTTCTTGGCGTCAATTTTATTATTTAATTTTATTTAGAATTTTTTTATTTAATTTATCAATGAAATTGGGCTTCTGAATACTCTCATATAGAGAGATTGAAATATGTTAATTCTAATAATTTTATTGACATGAAAAGAATAAAAATACCAACAATGAAAATTGATTTAATAAATAGTTAATATGAAAGTTTTGTATTATTTTTAACATTTAAAATTACTTCATAACCCCTACATCCTATGCAACTCTTAATACACAACAATTCATTGTATTGCGTCGGCGCATAAGTTCAACGCATGCGCTTATATAACTTCCTATAACACGAAGACGCTCTTCACCGTCAATGCAGTGTAGAAACAGTTTATGCTCTGCCTGCGTGTATATAGTTGTGAAAATTTCAATACGTTGAATAAATTCAAATAAGCAATTACATATATATATATATATATATATATATATATATATATATATATATATATATATATATATATATATATTGACATATATATCAGACAGAGTAGCCAGCATAACACTAAGATTCTCCAAAAGATATACTATCCAGATTATTCAGGTATACGCCCCAACAATCAGCCATAGTGACGACGAAATAGAAGAATTCTATAATGAAATAACCCAAGCGGTCAGCAACGACAATAGTCACTTCAAATACATAATGGGAGACTTTAATGCCAAAGTAGGACACAGGAAAGACCAAGAAAGAGGAATGGGGAAATATGGATTTGGAGAAAGGAATGAAAGAGGAGAGAGATTAATACAGTTCGCACACTTTCAGAACATGTATGTGGCAAACTCCTTCTTCAAGAAGAACCCTAACAGGAAATGGACCTGGGAAGGCCCCGGTGCAACTATCAGAAACGAAATAGACTTTATCCTCACCAATAAAATTAACACAGTAAAAGATCTAACCACGCTCAACAAGTTCGCTACAGGAAGCGACCATCGACTAATTAGAGCTCGACTGGTCTTAGATATAAAACTAAGAAGGTCAAGACTAATCAAAACCAACACAACAAAAAACATAAACAAAGAAAGGCTGAAAGAGAACTTTTACCAATATGAAGCACTACTAGAAGAAAGACTACAGAAAGTGGTATATAACAACCCTGAACTGATAGACACAATTCGAAACTGCGCCGTAGAAGTGGGAGGTCTGCAACAACGAGGTGAACACAAAAAACTAACTCCGGAAACAAAAGCACTATTACAAAAACGAAGAGAAATGAAAAAGAGAACAAACATTCAAAGAATTGAATACACCGAACTGTGCAAGACGATACGAAAGAAAATCGCAGAAGATATCAGGAATTACAACGAGAAACTGGTACAAACAACAATAGAAAACCGTAAAAGCTACAAAAATGCAAAAAGGGCACTAATAATAGGGAAAAGACAGATATTTGCATTAACTGATGGAAACACAAGAACCACAGACAGGAATGAAATAATAGACCTAGTAGCCAAATTCTATGGAGACCTATACAAGGCCCCTGAAAATTTGGAAGAAATAATAGAACACTCAGATGATGCCATACCAGAAGTATTGGTGGAGGAAGTAGAAATAGCACTGAAAAGCATGAAAAATGGCAAAGCAACAGGAAATGACGGCATCACGACCGAAATACTCAAATATGCAGGAGCTAAAACATGGAAGTACCTTGCCAAACTATACACGAACTGCCTGATGTCCAGGAGCATACCTAAAGAGTGGAACGCTGATGACATAATCCTGATAGCGAGTAACTCTGGCGAAATTCAACAACAAATAAATGAATTGAATGCAGCAAGCAACGAAGTAGGCCTTAAAATAAATCTGAGTAAGACCAAGATAATGTATAACGAACTGATAAACGCACAAGAAATAACAATTAATGACACTGCCCTGGAAATAGTAGAGGAATACATATACCTGGGTCAACTAAAACACATATCAGGCTCTCTACTTCCAGAAATAAACAGAAGAATCAAATTAGCATGGAGCACATTTGGACAGAACTCTATCATCTTCAAGTCTAGAATGTCACTCCGTTTGAAAAAGAAAGCGTTTGATCAGTGCGTACTACCAGTATTAACATACGGCTGTGAAACCTGGACCCTGAAAACTGATATCATTGGAAAACTCCAGGTAACGCAGAGGTCTATGGAACGATGCATGCTTGGAATAACAAGGAGAGATAGAAAAAGGCTTGATTGGATCAGACAAAAGACCCAAGTGATAGATGTCATAAATAGAATCAGATCCCTAAAGTGGCAATGGGCGGGGCATCTCGCTAGAAGGACAGACGATAGATGGACCACAAAGATAACGCAATGGTATCCCCGAGGCGTGAAAAGACCAAGAAGACGCCCCAACTTAAGATAGGACTACGACATAAAGAAACTCGCAGGATCAACTTGGGGCCGCATAGCTAGCAATAGACAACAATGGGCCCACATGGAAATGGAATGTATAAATATGTAAAGGGAGGCTACACCATAACAAAATGGTTGAATAAGCTGCATATGATGATGATGATGATGATGATGATGATGATATATATATATATATATATATATATATATATATATATATATATATACAGGGTGTCCCGGGACTAATGGGAAAAAAGTCAGGAGAGTATAATATGAGCCAAAATAATGTTAGTACTTCATATAAACTTTTACTATGCAGGCCCTCGTTTTCGAGTTATAGGCCTCCAAAGTTTTAATTTTGAATTTGGTTTTTATTTTGATTTTTTGTACTAGTTATTTGATTTTCATAAAATTTACGGCAAAGCTATAATGTAAGTGTATGTTTATTTTGGTAAGGTAAACAGATTTACAGTAGTGCATTGAAGCCAGGGACGGACTACTCGCAATGGTTAGTGATGCAAAAATTTTGCAGGTATGGCACACCCTGTATGAAATTATCGAAATTCACTTCCCCACACATCAAGCTAACGAAAAGGTAATCTTGTTGGAATTCGATAAAATAAGCCGTTTGGCTAATATTTACAGTTTTATTAATGCACTACGTACAAATCTACCTAACTAACTTATTAATACGATGTCCAGAATTTACTTGCTTTTAATCAAAATTACGAACACAAAATTATCAAACCATTAAGAAAACCTCAAAAAACACAAGTTATAAAACATTAGACTAAAATTAATTCCTAAACAACAACAAAAACTAACGTTATTCTAATAAATGTTCAATATGAGCTCCTCCCACTTCCACGCACATTCTAAGTCTACGAAGGTTGTTTCTTTGCACTTGAAAGAGCAATCTCACACTATTTCTAATAACATTGCAGTGTAACACAATTCTGTCTATTAAATCTTGCCTTGTTTGCACAGGTGTTGCGTATACCTTACTTTTGAGATAACCCTAGAGAAAGAAATCCATAGGATTAACGTCTCCTGATCGCGGTGGCCATTGAAAAGGGCCTCCACGACCAATCCATCTATTAGGAAGCCTTGTGTGTAAATGCTGTCGTACATCTAAACTGAAATGAGGAGGGGCCCCATCATGCATGAATCATAAATTCCTACGAGTTTGTAGTAGCACATCATCAAACAGGTTCCATAACTCATTTTGCAAAAACTCCAAATATCTCTGACCGGTCAAAGTACCGTCAATAAAGTATGGCTGTATCAAATGATTGCCAACTATTCCTGCCAAACATTAACCATGAATCTATGCTGGATCCTAGTTTGGATAATGCCATGTGGATTCACATCATCCCATAAATGCATATTAGGAGAATTTATGATTCCATCTCTGGTGAAACCGGATTCGTTCGTAAAGAGAACGTTACTAATAAATGTGTTGTCTGCTTGTTGTTGTCGCAGAAACCACTGGCTATACTCAAGTCGTGCAGGATAATCAGCCACTGTCATACGGTGTACTTTTTTCATGTGAAAAGGATATAACAGCTGTTCTTTTAGGACGCGATGAACAACTGATTTTGAGACGTTATGTTCTCTTGATAATTTTCTAAAACTCGATGGTTCATTATCAACTGCATTTAACAAGTCTTGTTCAACTGCCACAGTACGTATGCTTCGTACTGGACCTTCTCCAGCTTTTTCTGGCGAAAATCTTCCTAAAATTTAAAATTTTGTTTTGTATACATGGAAAATTACATTTACTTATTCATACCTGTTTCTCGTAACCTGAGATCAATACGCCCAAACATTCGTCTGTCTGGCAATGCTCTGTTTGCAAAATGTTCTTCATAAAGCCTTTTGGCCTCTAAACAGTTTCGAGAAGCCAGTCCATACATTAGATGTTTATCTGCGTACTCAAGTGAATTCTGCTATTGTAACTGTTAAATTAAGGACTTATGAATTATTGACAAGTACTGACTACGAACTATTCTACACAACGTTTGACAACTAATCCTATGGTAACTTGATAAACGGTAAAAACACTTATAAAAAGTTTTTACCAACTTTCCAATTAATAAGTCGCTAATGTTTTTCATCTTCTGCTATCGTTAAATTATTTTTTTGTAGTACTCTAGCTAAATATTGGACATCTATTAAAAGTTAGTTTTACCTCGTTGTGTACTTATAAAAATGGTGAATGCGTAAACTGGTACGTAGTGCATTAATAAAACTGTAAATATTAGCCAAACGGCTTATTTTATCGAATTCCAACAAGAGTACCTTTTCGTTAGCTTAATGTGTGGGGAAGTGAATTTCGATAATTTCATACAGGGTGTGCCGTACCTGCAAAATTTTTGGATCAATAACCATAGCGAGTAGTCCGTCCCTGGCTTCAATGCACTACTGTAAATCTGTTTACCTTACCAAAATAAACATACACATACATTATAGCTTTGCCGTTAATTTTATAAAGATCAAATAACTAGTACAAAAAATACAAATAAAAACCAAATTCAAAATTAAAACTTTGGAGGCCTATAACTCGAAAACGAGGGCCTGCGTAGTAAAAGTTTATATGAAGTACTAACATTATTTTAGCTCAGATTATACGCTCCTGACTTTTTTCCCATTAGTCCCGGGACACCCTGTATATATAAATTCCGAAATAATGTGTGTGAATAGAAAAGAAGATAGTAATGGATAGATCAGTTATGCATGCATTAGAGGAAATTAAAAGTTGGAAATTATGTGAACATTCATGGAACACGTGAACATTGAAAATGGATTAAATTAAACAAGTAAGTACAATTATATTAAATCAAACTAAATTGCATGTATCTCCGTGGAGATAAAATATGATGCATCGTAATATATTGTTTTTAGGCCTTTTATCATATTATCATGATTAGAACGTTCTCAATATTAATTTCAGTTCACTGTTCGTATTTATATATGGAATTCCAAATATTTTAATTAAAATGCACAGACCTTAGTTCATATCTTCAGTCCTTGGCTGCTACTCGCGTCTCTAATTTCTTGAAGATCTTTCCTGAGAGCGATGCACCTTCTGACCACCTTTTTATTCTTTACGGGTTCACAAAAACTTATTAATGTATTTCCAATACCTTTTCGAGAGCACTTGTTAACTTTTTATCAAAATTTTAATAATTTTAATTAGATGAGATCTATATCGACGCTCGCTTCTCCATCATACCAAATCCACTCACTTATTTTTTAAATCAACAAACTTTTTGGCTTCGCAAATGCAAAGCTTGCTTATCTTTATTTTAATAACACAAATTGTCAATTCCTATGTCTTTTAGTTATAAAATGAGCTTGTTTGATTTCTAAGTCCTGGAGGATTAACACACTTATTCACAAATATTTATTTTGTATTCAGGATTCTATATAAAGTCTTTTTCCTAGAATACATTAGCAATTTTAATCATTATTACGTTTTTACGGTTTTCTTATTTATATTCATTTTTACAAAATATACAACCTAGATTACTGATTCATATATATGTAATTGATTATTTTTAAATTCTTGAATTTTTACTGTCTTAGTCTTACATAACATATTGATTATTTTTGATTTTGTTATTATTGTTCTATATAAAATGAATAATCAATAAATTTAAGTTGGTAATAAAATTAATGGATTTCATTACTTCCTGTTTATAATACATTTCTTTGTCATATGTTTGGGCTGTGTTCCATTTATCATTTCTCATAAAGCTTTCAACCCTTTCTTTAAATCGTCAACTTTTATCATAAACACCTGCAAATATTGATAAGCAATTATTGAAATAGATATTAATTGATGTTGTTTCAGGTTTCAAATTCAAATAAAATTTTATTTCTGCTGAAATTCATATGGCTGTGTTCAGATCAATGTGGAACCCATTGACATTGACGTTTTTCTGGAATTATTTGTGCAGGTAACTTTTGATACTTATTTAAATAATGTTGTGTTTAGAATTTCTACTCATAGTCCTTTTATTAATCAATCATATCAATATCTGATACTATATTTATGCATATTTCACTATTTCTACTGATTTTATACCTGAATTGTCAGTAACTTTCATAAGGTGGTTGTGTCTACTGCTACACCTTCCTTAATAATAGATACACATCATTTTGCTACAACTCCCACCAATACTGAATAAATCTAGAAGTCAGATAAACAATATGCAAAAAAATGATTTATTCTTTTGGAGTGAAACAGTTACAATGTACCACTAACATATAAAATTAAATTATTACAGAAAAGAAGTATTTTTTTATTCAATTAATAATCAGTATTTCCTCCATTGGCCTTTATGCATGACTGTAGGCGATTTGACATGCTGTCGATTAAATGGTCGAGCTGGGCTTGCGGAATTCTCTCCCATTCTTCACGAGTAGCATCTTTTAGTTCTCGCAGTGTAATAGGGGGATTGTTTCGCTTCTTAATGCGTGTTTTGAGAATGTCCCCGGCATGTTCAATGATGTTCGTGTCAGTGGAATTCGAGGGCCACTATATTATGGATATTCCTCCTTCTTCCAGAAAATTTTGTACTGCTGCTGTTCGATGCGGAGGTGCGTTGTCACGCATAAACACAAATCTACCACCTACTTCCCCCTCGGAATAGACGCACGACAGGTTTTAAAACCTCCTCGATGTATACTGCACCAGTGACTCTTCTCTCCAGAACCAGTAGAGGCGTCCGTGGGCCACTCATAATACCATCCCAAACCATAATACTCCCACCTTCAAATGGGACACGCGGTAGGGCTGTTTCTAGTCGGGCTTGTCGTCCTAAGGCCCTCCAAACTAGTGTTTTTCGCGAATCAGAAACCAAGCCAATTTTTGAGTCATCAGAGAACATCACGTTATTCCAGTTAGGACCATGATGTACCATTTCTCGAGCACATTGCAACCTTACAATTTTGTGTTGATAGGTTAGTTTGGGAACACGTAAGGGTCTTCTACGATACAAATTTACTGCATTTGGTCTGCGTGTTATTGTTGGCCGTGAAATATTCAGTTCTTCAAGCCTAACAATTTCTCTGGACATACCACTTGTAGATTCCAGACGATTTCTTCGAGCTATCAATGCCGGTCTTGGGCTGCTGTTATACATCGATTTCTGCCACTTCTGGGGCGATCCTTCACGTAATTTGTGCCTGGGAATTTTTTTTTAATTTTTGATACAGCACTCTGAGTGACGCCTATAATATTGGCGATATCACTTTGAATAAAGCCCTGTTGTAACAATGCAATTACTCTAGATCTGTCGAAATAAGATATCAGGTTTCTAGGCATTTTTAAACGGCTGGAATGAAATTTAAACAATCACTGAAATGATGTGTAAATTCCAAAATCAGTTTAATGTGACCAAATTGCTACAAAAACGAATCAAATTTTTGATTATTTTCATTCAAAAACGCTCTAGAATAAATATTAACAACAGTTTTTAAACCACCATAGGCGTAGATATATTATTTGTACGTATTCCAAACTTTTGGACATATTTATATATACATATATATATATATATATATATATATATATATATATATATATATATATATATATATTATTACGTATATTTATTACGTATATATTTTATTAAGGTTTTTGTTTTGTTAGTGAATAAATACAAGTTTTACTGTAATAAATTTGTCTATAACATATATGTTTTTATCTATGATTTGAATCCTAAATTTTTAATGATATAACTGGATATTAATTGTCTAATTGCCCATGTTTTGGATGCCATTTATGACTTCATTATAATGATATATAATTAATTGAGTGTTATAACAATATAATTGATTGAACATTTGAAATTAATGTATGTGTAGAGCATGAGATTCTTTTTGTTATTTTGGGTTCTTAAGGTTGTGAATAAATTCAGTTGATAAATAAATAAAGAAACATTTTACTTGAAAACAATATTTAATTTTATTTATAAAAATTTTATTCGCCGCCCATGTATGGGTCAAATGAAATTATTGATTTATTCTTTCGTGTGGCGTTCTGTACGCATGCTTGAAAATATAAGGTGACGATGCGCTAGAGTAAACATTTGCTATACGCGTCGGTCTGTTCAGTTTCACAGCGAGCTTATATGCTGTGTGATAGAACGTACTTCAAATTATATACAAGTTAAAAGAATTTATGTTGGAAATTTATACATACAGAAACACAAATAATATGGTACAAGAAATAGTTATGAAATTTATATACATAGAGTCTAAATATTACATAAAAGAATTGGATGCATCTTTCTTAAGCTTCTTATTTGAAAAATGCGTAAGTATTAAATTTTATTTATTTAAATTGGCCATTAATCATTGAGAAATTATTTAAGAATATAGCTATATTGAGTCTCTAATTTGAATTCTTTTTCAGATCGATCATTATTTAAAAGTCTATTTTACTCATGAGATTTTAAAGAAAACATTTGATTGAAGTTATTGAGTTTTTATATAATTCTTGTTGTACAACAATACACTGACCTTGTGTTCAGGAACCAGGATCTGCCTCTCGGGATTCGGGAAAAACAGCTTCCGAAGTTTTAAAGTTGAATAGTTATGTGAAATTATGATTTTCACTCTGGAAAATCAGCTACAATCATTGGGTAAGTACATGTGAATGTTTATTAATGGTTTGTTATGTTTTTATCCTCATTTTGAGGATAATTTCTTAAAATTTCTGGAGCACTTCCAAAACCCAACCTTCCAGAAACGAAGCCAAGCCACCGACCCTTTTTCTTCAACTTTTTTCAACAATCAACCATTAGTCTTTTGTTTAAATTCAGCTCACTATATCCATAAAAATGTTTGTTACACTTGTTGTTGTTTGAAAGTTCCTTCTGTCATGTCACATAAACCAATCACCGTCTTTTTTAACGCACTCAAAATTATGATTTCACTTAACATTCTAATATCTTTACCTACATACAAAAATCAATCTCACTAAAATTGTTTATTCAATATTGAAGTTCCTCTTGTTAGTATGTGACGAATAGTTTTTCTCAAGCGATATACAATAGTCTTTAATATCAATGTTCAATTTAATTTCTTATTATAATTATCAATTGTGTTTAGTCATCAACATAAATTCTTTTAAAACATTTATTAATATTCCTTAATCTAATTCTTAATGTTCATTATATTGGATTAAATACATTAATCAATTCCTATTCATGTCATCTATGGAATTACTCTACTTTCAACGTTGGTCGCTGATACATATTGACATCTATATTTTGTCGCTAGCGTGTGTCGCTAGCGTATGTCGCTAAGCGTATTGGTATTACATCGTTAAATATTCTAACCCATATGTTTTTAGTAAACAATGTGTTATAATATTGAACAATATCCTTTTTTATTTCGAATATTCATTAATTCATGTTTCTTTTCTAGATTATATGTTCATCATTATTTCTGACATGAGGTATTTAATACGATGGACGATATTTACTCTATGGCTTTTGTTATATGATCAAGGTAATGTTTCTTTTGTCAATTCTATGTGATTCTTCTCAAATTATTAATTATATACATAAGTTGTATTACTTTATTTAGTTAATATGAGAACTTTCAATGTCTCATATTTATGATTCTAACAAAATATAGTCTAATGTTTTAATTTCTAATCAGTTTCCAACTAATCTGTTTATACCAGTGTTTCTATCTTTATTTATACGTTATAATATATATATATTGAACATAATTCAAGAACACAGAAACTAAAATAATATAACTCATATCAGCATACTACACAGAATTATATAAACCAGTATCGGTTAATGAAAATATTTCCAATATACAGAAGATTTAATGCAGTATTTAAAAAACTGTATATGTCTTACATGTACAAAATATTCTGGAGCATATATACATCATCTGTTAAGTGTTAGAGAATTATTAGCACCTATTTTGATCAGGATACATAATATCTATTACCTTATAAAAGTAAAAAAATATATATAGAAGAGATAGTTCTTCACTACTTAGATGGAAGTATAATTTAAATTCTCACTCTCACAAATATATTGAAGTTTGGAACATTTGATTCAATATCTTTAATATGATACCAAAAGAATTTATTGATGAAGTAATCTATTCATAATAGAATACAATATATGAGCAATAGTAATAAGAAATTTGAGTAAAAAGGATAAAACTTACCTTTAAACACAGTAGTTCATTTAAGAAGCATATCGACAATCCATTGTAAGTAATAAATAACAAGTTATAAATCAAAATTCCTTAATTAAAAGAAACATGTAATCCATATTCTAAAAATATTCATTGAACATTAATAATAGATACAATAAATAAACATGTAATAACTTAATTATTCAACATTTAGAGAGTTTTGGTTATATATATCAAATAATGTCACAAATGTCAAAAAAAAAATCATTTTATAAATTGACTGGAATAAGGTTATAAATTGAAAAAGAAGCAGAACCATAGAAATCTATATTTATTGAGTCAAGAAAGATGTGAATTTTATGGTTTGTAATTATATATTAGGAATTAGAAAATGAATCTGAAATCAAGATATTTATGATTTCGGATAGCAACGAAAAATAAAAAGAAAGGCGGGGGGTTGTTGAAAAAGAATTTTGAGATGCGGAGATGAAATAGAGTATTGGAGATAAAATTATAAGAAATTTAGATAAAAACTAAGAAATTTGTACTAAAAATGTCCAAATAAATGAAGATATAAGAAGCTACATACAATAGATGAAACAAGACATACAAGTTATTGGAGGTGATGTCAGAATAAAATGAATATTTAAAAAATTCAATCAATTCAATTGGAGATGATACTTAATGGAAAGTTACTGAAATAAACATTATAGAGCAATTAAATCTAAGAAGCTAGAAACTAATAGAAATCACAAATATTTGTTTCCTGAAATAAGAAATCCTGTAAAGAAGCATTATAAGGTCGGCGGACCTGTCCACAGCTTGTTTTTGGGAAGATAACTCTTCAAGAAAGGAAGATGAGTGGATTGTGAATCAGGTTAGTGTTTAATTTGTCTTTGTTGGTACCAACATTTAGGTTACAGATGTACATCTATGGTAAGTCAAAAGAAATAGAATCTGAAACTATTAAAATTTAAAAAAAAAAAAAGGTTCTGATAAAACTGATAACAGAAACTTAAGTACTTACCATTTCTATTGAACAATTTTCATTTTTCGACTTAATAATTTTATATTAGCATATAAGATTTCATCACTTTGTTTAAATTGATAATACATATTTCTTGACTCATATAATATATGTGTAGTAATAAATGTATTCATGAAATCATTGTTTTCATATATATATTACTTCAACTGATATGAGTGACATTTGGAATCGATTATTCTACTGAATACTTCTAATCATCTATTCTTACTGTGAGATTTGGAATCGATTGCTATATTGAAATTTTCTATCCATAGGCGCACCAAATAATATAAAATAAAATATAGTAAAAGTTATTTGAATGATTCGTATATAAAGTGTTGGAGATAAAGAGTTAAAATCACTTCCGGAACCCAAAGAGTAGTAAGAGTTTCTCATTCTCTCTACCTAAATATATAAATACATAAAAATTTTTCTTTATTTCATTACTGAGCTAGCTATACTAGAGTTGAATATATTAAATTGATAATATAACAATTATAGTGGTATTGTCGGCAAAGTATACAACTATAACAATCCATTATAAATTTGGCGGCCGAACGTGGGGCAAATTAAGATTTTTTTTCGTGATAAGAAGGTTTTAAAAACATTAGAATTAGATACAATTAAAATGGCAAAGAGAATGATGCTTAGGGACGGAAAACAAATAGGTGTGGAAGGCAGATCAGATGAGGAACAACAAGAAAGGAGACGTGGAATGGGAGATTCAGATGTAGAGGAACAAACCTTAATAGATAAAGAAAGTGAAGAATCAAGGGAACAGCAGGATAGTAGACAAGACAGGCAGGATAGTGTAAGCAGAGGAGATCAAATAATGGAATTTTTAATTAATTTGAATGGGAAGATAGATAATATGAGGGGAGATTTGAATGGGAAGATAGATAATATGAGCGGAGATTTGAATGGGAAGATAGATAATATGAGGGGAGATTTGAATGGGAAGATAGATAATATGAGGGGAGATTTGAATGGAAAGATGGACAAGATGAATGGGAACATGAATGATTTAAATGGAAACATGAACAGGATGGAAAAGAAAATAGAAGAGGTGAAGATGGAAGGTTTGAAGGAAATTAAGAAACTTAGGGAGGAAAATGAAGAATTTAGAAAACAGATAGATAAAATTGAAATTGATATAAAAGAAGAAAATACGAATTTGAGAGTAGAACTTCAGGAACATAGAATTAAAATAAGAGAAATAATTGGAAAACAGGTAGAAGAAGAAGTTCAGGAACTAGGAAGAAGTTTAGAAGAAAATTTATCAGGAGCAATTCAAGTAGAAGTGAAGAAACAAAATGAGAATATAATTGAAGAAATACAATCTATAAAAGTACAAAAACAAACAAAAGATGATATGTTAGACATTGATTTACAGAACCTAGGAAGTGAAGAAGTGATGCAAATTTATCAAGAAAATATTTATTGGAAAATAGAAGACTTAGATGGTAATACAGAAAAACAAATTGTGACATATGATAAAATAAATAATAATTATAATAGGGGGATACAACTTAATTGGGAATTAAAAGAAATGAACAGACGATTACAAGAAACTAAGGAAGAAATAGATGAAACCATAAGACTAATTGAAGAACCAATAATTTCCACAGAGAATGGCGAAATCAGAGTGAAACTTAAGAGAAACATAAAAATAATTGATCCAAGAATATTTATTAAGAGAATTGGAAATGAAAGAAATCGAATTGAGATTATGGTGGATATGAAAATAATAGAAAGCAACTTCAATGAGATGGAAGAATTTGAGATACAAATTTCAATGCAAATTTCAATGCATTTATGGGAAGAAATTGATGAGATATGGGACTTCAAAATTAAAAAAATTATGGTGGTGAACAGAAAGAAGTTACAGAAACCAATAGGGAATCAAACAATAAGAGAAGAGAATAAGACGAAGTTTAGGAAAAGAAAAGAAAATTGAATTATATGACAGGATTATGGGAACGAAATCTGGAAAACGAAAAGGAATTGTACATGCTAAACAATGGATATAAAAACGATGTGTACATAAAAGGTTTATGATTAACAAGTAATATTTAAAAACATATTTAAATAGAAATTATATGAACATGGATTGATAATAGAAGAAATTTTAGAAACTTTGATAGAAGATATGATAATGAAAATAGAAATGAAATTAAGCAACAAAATAGATGGACAGGATGAAATAATTACATTTATAGGAACAAACGGACGGAAGTTATATGAACTAGGCAAATATATGATACAAAAGATTGAATTAAAGGATGAAAAAGAAGTTGATATGTAAGCATAGTCGATGAAGAAGCTAGAAACAGACATAGTTATTGATGAATTGATGAAATATAAGGAAATAATTGATTTTGAATAGATAGATAGAATTAAATGGTAAAATAATTGAATTTGAGGGGGTAAATATGGAAGTATTGGCAATTGAAGAGGATAATAGGAAGTTATGGAATATAAAGAGGAATGGAATCATGGTAGAATTGGAGTTAGTGAGTGGAAATAAGGAATATGAAGAGAAAGTGAAGAGTTTGATGATGAAATATGAAGGATTGATTGAAAAAGAAACTAGACTGGCTAACCATTATGAGTGTGAGATAGAATAAATAGAAGATGTGAAAAGTAATGGTAATTGGACAGATTGTAATGAAGAATATTATGAAGTTATAAATGAATTATTAAAGACGTATAACAAAAGAATTTCGAAGGAACTAAGGGTTGCTTAACTAAAATATCGATGTAATGAAGGAGAAGAATACTGAGAAATGTTAAAGTAAAATCATATCCAGTTCCATGTAAGTTGTTTAGGCAGAGTAGAATAAAAGAGAGTTGAAATATTACAGATCATAGAAGAAATTGATCAACATGTATATAGGGAATTTTAGAATAACAAATAACAGTACGTTACGTGAAATTTCAATAGATATAGTAGATTTGAGAAGTTTTATGGGAATTAGGAATAATAGTTTAATTTGATTCAAGATAATTTTGAGATATGTTGATAATTATTTAATAGATAATAATATGTTACTAATTTATAAATAGTTAGATTTCGTGTAGATATATGATAGGTATTAGAGATATAATAATAGATTGGAAAATTAATCGCCGTATTCAAAGAACATAATGAAAGAAGGATAATACACAAATTTAGATTTGCCTCCAGAAAAAAAAGAATTAATTTTAAATTGGAAATTTAAATGTGAAGAAGATCTCAAGGTATTGAGAACTCTTAAAATTTAAATTTGAGGGGATTTGAACATAATTCAAGAACACAGAAACTAAAATAATATAACTCATATCAGCATACTACACAGAATTATATAAACCAGTATCGGTTAATGAAAATATTTCCAATATACAGAAGATTTAATGCAGTATTTAAAAAACTGTATATGTCTTACATGTACAAAATATTCTGGAGCATATATACATCATCTGTTAAGTGTTAGAGAATTATTAGCACCTATTTTGATCAGGATACATAATATCTATTACCTTATAAAAGTAAAAAAATATATATAGAAGAGATAGTTCTTCACTACTTAGATGGAAGTATAATTTAAATTCTCACTCTCACAAATATATTGAAGTTTGGAACATTTGATTCAATATCTTTAATATGATACCAAAAGAATTTATTGATGAAGTAATCTATTCATAATAGAATACAATATATGAGCAATAGTAATAAGAAATTTGAGTAAAAAGGATAAAACTTACCTTTAAACACAGTAGTTCATTTAAGAAGCATATCGACAATCCATTGTAAGTAATAAATAACAAGTTATAAATCAAAATTCCTTAATTAAAAGAAACATGTAATCCATATTCTAAAAATATTCATTGAACATTAATAATAGATACAATAAATAAACATGTAATAACTTAATTATTCAACATTTAGAGAGTTTTGGTTATATATATCAAATAATGTCACAAATGTCAAAAAAAAATCATTTTATAAATTGACTGGAATAAGGTTATAAATTGAAAAAGAAGCAGAACCATAGAAATCTATATTTATTGAGTCAAGAAAGATGTGAATTTTATGGTTTGTAATTATATATTAGGAATTAGAAAATGAATCTGAAATCAAGATATTTATGATTTCGGATAGCAACGAAAAATAAAAAGAAAGGCGGGGGGTTGTTGAAAAAGAATTTTGAGATGCGGAGATGAAATAGAGTATTGGAGATAAAATTATAAGAAATTTAGATAAAAACTAAGAAATTTGTACTAAAAATGTCCAAATAAATGAAGATATAAGAAGCTACATACAATAGATGAAACAAGACATACAAGTTATTGGAGGTGATGTCAGAATAAAATGAATATTTAAAAAATTCAATCAATTCAATTGGAGATGATACTTAATGGAAAGTTACTGAAATAAACATTATAGAGCAATTAAATCTAAGAAGCTAGAAACTAATAGAAATCACAAATATTTGTTTCCTGAAATAAGAAATCCTGTAAAGAAGCATTATAAGGTCGGCGGACCTGTCCACAGCTTGTTTTTGGGAAGATAACTCTTCAAGAAAGGAAGATGAGTGGATTGTGAATCAGGTTAGTGTTTAATTTGTCTTTGTTGGTACCAACATTTAGGTTACAGATGTACATCTATGGTAAGTCAAAAGAAATAGAATCTGAAACTATTAAAATTTAAAAAAAAAGGTTCTGATAAAACTGATAACAGAAACTTAAGTACTTACCATTTCTATTGAACAATTTTCATTTTTCGACTTAATAATTTTATATTAGCATATAAGATTTCATCACTTTGTTTAAATTGATAATACATATTTCTTGACTCATATAATATATGTGTAGTAATAAATGTATTCATGAAATCATTGTTTTCATATATATATTACTTCAACTGATATGAGTGACATTTGGAATCGATTATTCTACTGAATACTTCTAATCATCTATTCTTACTGTGAGATTTGGAATCGATTGCTATATTGAAATTTTCTATCCATAGGCGCACCAAATAATATAAAATAAAATATAGTAAAAGTTATTTGAATGATTCGTATATAAAGTGTTGGAGATAAAGAGTTAAAATCACTTCCGGAACCCAAAGAGTAGTAAGAGTTTCTCATTCTCTCTACCTAAATATATAAATACATAAAAATTTTTCTTTATTTCATTACTGAGCTAGCTATACTAGAGTTGAATATATTAAATTGATAATATAACAATTATAGTGGTATTGTCGGCAAAGTATACAACTATAACAATCCATTATAATATATATATATATATATATATATATATATATATATATATATATATATATATATATTAATACAGTTCCTCTATTTAAAAATTGAAAGAAACATTTTAAAATAAGGAAAATTATTTATATGTGTATGCAATACTTTCGATACACACTGTATTATATGTATAATCAATAATTTTGAATGATTCAGTATACAAATCAAATTTGACATTTTAATTTCTGATGACATCTATGTAGAATATATCTAATGATAGATAGATTATTTTATGATTTGGAAAATATATTTGAAATTTTAAAATACAGATGTCTCTGCTATCAGAATTACAATGGTAATAAAATAATTCAAATCTCTCTTTGTTATAGGGAAACATAAATTAGTATTTTTTAAAAAAAAGGAATTTTTCGTAACCACAGGAGAAGAGATTTATTTATTTTATAAGTTCAGGCAGTTGAATTTGGAAACCCCACGAGACAACATCGTAATAAGAGTTGTCTCAAATTTTTTTGAGAATTTAATAGAAATTGTATAACTATACAATCAGATCATAAAGCCATACATTATAAAGCCAGTGCGTGCATAATTCGTAGAAGAATTGCAACGTATCAAGTGTAAGTGGTTCCAGTTTCTAAATCATATATTTAGAAAGTTTTGCAGAATTATCAATACATTTAGACTACGTACGAGTTTTCCTGTCCTATTTGTTGAGTCCACTCCGGTTTAAAATTATTTCTCGAGAATTAACAGGCCTTTTTAAATACATTTCGAAAATAGATGCATCTATATCATAATTTGAGCTAAACCAAATTAACGTTACACATATAAGATATTACATCAAGTGAAAAATATTGAATAGACAATTTGAACGGAAAATTGCGTTATTTGACATTGATACACGTCAAGTGTATATTAGACGAGTTGAACTTTTGATTAAAAATTTTAATTAGTTTAATTTATAGAATAGGTTGTACTAATATTAAGGTTGGTAGATCGTATTATCCTTGTTTCGTTTATAATATTTTTGGGAAACCATAAATACTTTCGTAATTCTGTTATCTGATCGTATAATATATAATTTTGATTCCAACTCACCGTGGTATTCATTCAGTATATATTTTCATCGCATTTAACATTTTGCATGCTATAGAAATTTTGATCTAATCAGTGACATTTGTTTAATTTCCAGTGACAGTAAAATTGAAAATGTCATAAGATAATTCAAGTGCCTTTATTATACTGAATAAACAGTTACTCGAGATTCTGAATATAGAGTAATATTTGATTTGGATAAAACTTGAAAATTATAAAATTTGAATTATTATTATTTAAAAAATTTTTGATCTCACCCTGAGACAAGAGTGATTAAGTCAATTGTGAATTAATTAATCTTTCAAAGTACAGAAATTAATATTTATATTAGCCGGGCATTGTTTGACAACTACTGTCAAAAGTAAATTAGGTTATATACGCTGCTAAAGGTGTATGTGCAATAGTGTCGCCACAATCACAAATTGTGAAAACGTCGACGAATAATATTTTATATTGTTATATTCATATATCAATTAAAATATTACTATTAAAACTATAATATAACTATTAATTAGATTGAATATATAATAATATATATATATATATATATATATATATATATATATATATATATATATCCAGAGATATTTTCTGCTACAAACCAGCCTGGGCACATATCAAACAACTGTACAACAGAAATTAGGCAATGTGAAACACAAGGTATACAAGATATATATCATCTTTCAACTTCTCCAAACGAAAACAATTTTTCCGATATCTTCCGTCAAAATCTAAATATGGATATTGAATTTTCGAATGTAGACGTAATTGGTAAGAGGAAAGCTAATGAGATCGCCACAACTCCGATAGAAGAGCGGACTATCTCAACTCCTTTTATTTACAAGCAGGTATCTAAAAAACAAAAACCCGAACAAGAAGAGACCAAATCTTCAACGATTACTGAAATAAATCCAGAATCTACAGAAATATTTTGTAAAGAATCCTCGACTAGCGTAATCACAACATAATATGAACCATAAGCACAATTTGTAAAACCAACTGCAAGTAAAACTCCAAGTGAAACTCAATAAAACACCGCTACCATGAGAAACCTCTCTTGAAGAACAACTATTACCTGCCAAGAATTTTATTCAAGAGCATGTATGGCTCAGATTATTCTTAGTATAAGGATTTTATAGAAAATGTCCAAGGTAACAAAGACCCGTTAAGTGTAGCACACCTATATACATCTGACGTCGACTCACTAGCTACTTTAATGACTAACGTTTATCCATTTTTTACTGAAAAAATAGGAAGGAAAAGAATAATGAAGCTCCTCATAACATCACAAGAAACTTATTAATATTTCAACGCCATAAACCATATTTTACCACTTTTACAGTGGAATTTAAACGGACTCATTGCTAGATTAGAAATGTTAAAACTTCTTTTGTCTGAACAACATCCACAAATCTCGTGCTTACAAGAAACAAATTTTAAAGACCAATATGTATATAAATTTTACAATTTTGCTGCCTTCCATAAAAATAGAACTAATGCGCTTAACTAGGGAAATAGTAACATACATTGCAAATTCGAATGTCGCAAACGAATTTAATGTGGTTTCTGAATTGAAAGTTGTTGTTGTTGAAATTCAACTGCCGATATCTGTAACATATATCTTCCTCCAAATTTCAACCTTACTTACAAACAAATAAATTATCTATTAAATCAAATTCCCAAACCTAGACTCATAGTAGGTGATTTCAACAGCCACAATGTAATTTGGGGCTGCGATTATACACATCTACGAGGACGTATTATTGAGAATTTAATTGATGATAATAACTTAACTCTTCTAAATATTAGCAAGAAAACAAGATTTAACGTAGAGTCTGGAACGTCCAGCGCAATTGATTTGTCAATATGTGATGCAAAACTAACAAGTCATATAACTTTTGAAGTTCTTCCAGATCTCTATGACAACGATCATTTATCAATAGTATTAGACAGCAACGGTACACAAGTCAATGCTAAGACAACGGTCAGGTAGAAATTGGGAAAAGCTAATTGGAATCTATATTCAATTTTAATCCAAGAAAGGATTTCAGAATTTAACATGAGCAATAATAATAATGAGAATCTGGAATCACGTAATGAAATAATTATTAACTCGGCCTTTGCATCAATCGGCAAAATGAAAACAATCAGGCACGAATTGCTTGTTCCATGGTGGAGCCCTGACTGCCAGATAGCCATAAAATACTCAAATAGTTCTTTATACAGATACAAAAGACACAAAACTGAGGAAAACTTCTAAACTTTAAACGATTGAAAGCGAAAGCAAGATGAACTATTGGAAAAGCAAAAAGAGAGTCCTGGAAGGAGTATTTATCCACAATTAACAGCTCCACCCCACTGACTATTCTCTGCAATAAAATAAAAAGAATTAACGGAAATACAAATCCTGAGATCGCGTACATATAATGGATTTACTTCTTCCTCACCTTATGGGATCTCAAATACGATGGCACTACACTATGACGAAAAGACCGAAGATTCAGTTTAGTCTGAAGAATTTAGAGCCATGAAGTCGGTGGAAGAAAATAGACAACTTGAAATCAATGATGAATGTGATGAGCTGGAATACAAACTAGCAGAGATTAACAATTCATCCCCTGGCACTAATGACATTCCTGGATATTTTTTGAAAAATCTTCCAATGAGTGGCAAAGACATTTTACTTATGATTTTTAACAAAGTTTTTGTTGGTGGTCTTTTTCCTACTCTCTGGAGGGAAGCAATTGTGATCCCAGTCATAAATGCCTCAAAACCAAAATAGGAGCCACAGTCTTATCGTACCATCTCCCTGACTTGCACGACGTGCAAGGTCTTGGAATAAATTCTCAACAATCGACTTTTCTGGAAACGCGTCATAAGATTTCTCCAAATCAAAGTGGTTCCAAAAAAATCGTTCAACCGTAGACAGTCTAGTAGATTTAGAAACAACAGTACATGAAAGTTTTGCAAATGGAAAAGTAATTGTAGCCATTGTATTTGATATAGATAAAACTTATGATACTGTTTGGAAATACAATATTTTTAAAAAACTTGTCTCCTGCGGAATTGATGGAAGTATATTAAAATTGATACAAATTTTTTCATCAAACAGAACCTTTAAAGTGAAAGCAAACGGAGCTATATCCAATATCTGTTGCCAAAATAACGGAATCCGTCAAGGATCCGTAATTAGCACCACATTATTCCTTGCAGCAATTGATAACATTTTTGAAAAGGTTTCGTTACCAGTACATGCAAGACTGTATGCAGATGACTTAATTTTATTCACAAGTGGAAGAAACATAAAATCCATAGAAAGAAATATGCATGAATCTATCAACAATGTAGGGACATGGATGAAAAAACTGGCTGGACATTTTCTCCACAAAAGTCGAAATATATGCCATCTTTTTAATACTTTACGACATTCCTCTTCAAATTGAATCGGAGATAAGATATGCTTTTCGATAAAAAGCTGAATTGGAACACAAAAGTTTTAGGAAATCAACAAAGAGTATCAGATGCACACACTCTTATTCTGCTATATCGCACATTGGTAAGGTCTCGTTTAGACTGTGGATCTATAGTTTACGCATCTGCAACTAAAACATCCTTAAAATTACTAAATACTGCCCACAATAAGAGTGTTCAAATTTCTCTAGGAGCTGATACCACCAGTCCAGTTGAAAGCTTACTATGTAAAGCTGGAGAACCACCACTTAAAATAAGAAGAGTATATATAAGCCTATCATATGCCTTTAAAGTACTTTTTAACCCAAAAAACCCAGTCTACCACAATGTATTTTCCAATCGCTTTAGAAATACATTTCTTCAAAAAGCACATTTGACTCCCTTAACAACGCATCAATATGATCAGCAGTGAAATAGATATGAAGTTTCCAAAGGTTGAGGTGCGCTCTCTTGAATACCCTCCTTGGCTACTCAAACCTCCTAACAGTAATTTGTCTCTAACTTCTAACAACAAACGTATTCTAATGTACTGATAAGGAAAGAATTTCTACGAATATCCTCACAATTTGAAGATTATACACACGCTTCCTCTGATGCCTCTAAGTTTCAAGATACGACGTCGGCTGCATTGATTACTGCACACGAGACGCAATATTTTCTTTTACCGGATACCATAAAGCGTATACGCAGGAGAGTTGTATGCAATTTTAAGGCAACAGAATTCTACAAACAGTCCCATCAAAAAAAATTCTCATAATAACAGACTCGTTGAGTGTCCTTCAAAGCATAACTCAAATCTACCCAGATTCGGCGATTGTACCGAACATCAAAGAAAACATTCATTCAATTAGAAGCAAAATTATCACCTTTTTTGGGTCCCTTCGCATTCACAAAGTATTCACAAAGTAGAGTAATGAAACAGCCGACCAAGCAGCCAAAGAATCTTACCTAAATAATCCCACTATAGTGAATAAACAATTGATTAGTTACAGTGACCTAAAGAACATATTTAAAAAATCAACAAGAAATTTGTGGCAATCATTGTGGAATAGATCCGAAGCTAAGCTGAAACAAATAAAGCCAGTTATTATTATTTCTCCGTGGAAGAACCTCTGTATCACGCGTAGACACCAAGTAATATTATCACGTCTTAGGATAGTACATACAAGATATACACACCAATATCTGCTGAAGAAAGAAGATGCCCCAATATGTAGTGTGTGTCAAGTGCAAATAAGTGTTAAACATGTTCTTATTGAGTGCCCTAAATTCAGTAATGAGAGAAATGTGTGTAATTTGAGCGCTAATCTTATAGAACTGTTTGGATACTCCTGTAATATCGAAAACTTAATTATGTACCTTCAAAATATCAATCTCATCCATATGCTGTAAATAATACCTATTTATATTGTAATTATTGTACCGATTTATTCACATTTGCTAATTACCCCAGTTGTTGAAGCAAATTGCATAAATATATTTTTTCTCCATTAATTAAAGAAAAGTCAAATACAAAATACAGAAGATATCACCTTAGTTGAGCCTAAGAATAGTAGGAGAAAAATCAAATTTAATCGTAACTTAAAACATTGTGCAGGATTTCACTTTATATGTGAAATAATTTTTCCAAAAAGCACTAGTTAAAATGACTTATTTGATGATTGCTACAATTATACTACGCCGTCATCATAAGAAAAGAAATCATTCCAAAACCAGATACTTATAGATTAGTTTACTTGCTAGGATTTCTTAGTTGTTTGCAAAATTATTCTTTATCTGTAACCAACCAATTAATCATAAATAGAAGAAATATAATTCCAAATGACCAGTTAAGTCTTAAATAAAAACATGCAATTACAGTACTAAACTGACTTCGGTTTATTTTCGATCTCTGAAGACGGTAACTTGGTTATCGAAACGCGTGTCAAGACAGTTTAATTGTTATTGTTAGTGTAGTGGTAGTTAACAGTATTCAGTATGAATATCACCAACGGTTCCAGAAATTCCAACTTGGATCAACTCCATAGTTACTAACTTATAATAGAAAATGCACCAAAAGCCAAAAAAGTGTGCTCAGTTATATTCGAGTATTTGATAAAGTTGGCATGAATAGGTAACTTTGACAGTGCTGACTCTTTCTGGCTATAATCTAAAACTCTTCTAGCCTGATAGTAGAATTTTCCTGACAAAAATGTAATGTCTTCCTGAAAATATTATGAAGCTTTTCTGGCAGCCTGTAAAACGTCAAAGGAGAGAAGTCATACTGGAGATCCAGCACAAGTTATAAGCGGCCGCGACATCGCTGCCAGTTATTGGGTTGATGGGGGGTACTAAACTTTGTTTAGGTGAACGTGAATATATGAATTATTGATTAAATTGGCTGCGAAATATTGTAATTTCATTGAGAAAATGTGAAGATTCATTACTGATAATGTTATATGTGTGTGGCCAATTATGTAGTACCAACATAAGGAATTGAGACAGTTAGTGGAGAGTATGAAGCACTGTTTGTGCGAATGTTAATATGTAAGTTGTAGATGGAAATGACCGGATGACCGGAGGCTTTTTTTATTTAACTAGGGAAAAAGAAGAAGCAAAAAATAATGATAGAATTATATTTGCAGCGAAACATAAGTATAAATATGGAGCACAAAAAGTCGCTCAAAAACCAGTCGCTAGTGGCTATGCGTACACCAAGAGTGCGGAATTACGACAGAATAATAAAACTGATTTAAGAAGAAACGAAACGATTTTAAATGTATTTTTATAAAGTTGATGCTTATATCTGAAATTTAAAAAATGTAGAATTCTTTTGTGTAACGCAATGGTTCCCAACGGGGGCGATACCGCTCCCCTGTGGGCGCTGAAGCCTTTTAGGGGGGCGGTAGCGGATTCAGAAGCAAATAATAAGCAGTCAAGAGGAATGGTGATATAAAAATGATTTAATTAGGGTTAATAAGCAGTTTTAAATTAGTATTAATAATAATACTAATAATTATAATAATTTCTTTTAGTTCAGAATAGAAGTATATGACTTGTCCTCGCACGTTGATAAGCGAACGCGCGATGTTCATACAAAATAACATGTTTCGACATGTTCGCACACAGTCAAGTTGAATCATGCACGAAATGAAAGGTATAAAAGCAACAGGTCCACGAATTTATTGTTAGTTAGTTGTATGTGCTTGGCCGCGATATATAGTCGTGAATCATAAGCTCTGCCGTAGTAAATAATCGTGAGTGGTGTGTCATTTCATGAACATGACTATCTATAAATCTATTGAGAATTTAATTTTTGTATGAAAATGGCAGAATCTACTTCTAAATTGAAAAAGAAATGCCGGCAATACAGTATTGAATATTCAAAATATGGATTTGAGGAATCTTCTACAAACAAATCATTACCTATGTGTTTAATTTGCCGAAAATTGTTTTCAAATGAAGCTATGAAATCTTCTAGGCTGCAAGATCATTTACATAAAACGCATCCTGATAAGAAGAAAAAAGATATATTCTATTTTCAAGAACTCGAAAAACAATATTTAAAACAGCTAATTATATCAAACCTTTTTGCATCGTCTTCTAAACGAGACGATGATGGGCTACGAGCCTCATATGACGTTTCATTGTTAATCGCAAAGTCAGGAAAACCACACACCATTGGCGAGGAATTAATTTTGCCGGCAGTCGAAGAGATATTAAAAACTGTTCTCCAAAAAAATTAAATGAACGTCTGCATGCGTCCCTCAATAACGTTATGAAAGCAATCAATATCATTAGAAGCAATTCATTGAATGACCATTTGTTTCATAAGCTTTGCAATGAAAATGATGAAGACTACAATCGTTTGCTGCTGCACACAGAAGTACGTTGGCTCTCTAAAGATGTTTGTCTTAATCGTTTTTTCAATCTATTTGACTCAGTGTTGGAATTTCTTGAAGAAAACGAACAATTGCTCGAAAACCTGATTACGTCAAAAAATGACATCGCTAATTTGACGGACCTGTTCAAAGTATTTAATCAAGTTAATCTACAACTGCAAGGTGATGATTTAAATTTAATTAAAACTGGAAACGTCATAGCTGCTTTTGCAGGCAAACTTCTTATATTCAAAATAAATCTTGGTAGAGGTGAGTACAACCATTTTCCCACATTATCAACAAAACCGGAAGATTTACTTACTTACTCCCACCTCTTGAAAGTTCTTCATGTTGATTTTACAGAGCGTTTCCAAGATATTTTAAACATGGAAATACCAAGTTGGGTTATATATCCTTTCGCAAACACAGATACTGAAGGCTCATCAAATTTGGAAGAGGAGCTATTAGAACTCACAACTAACGGAGAACTGAAAGTAAAAATCAAACGTGGATATCAAGAAATCTAGCTTCAAAAACCAATACCAGTTCTCTATCCTGGATTGTGGACAATAGTACAGAAGTTGTTAATTGCATTTCCTTCGTCGTATATGGCTGAGCGTGCATTCAGTGCAGTAACTGATTTGCTGTCAAAGAAGAGGAACAGACTACACATCACTTGGAACCCGATATTAACAAACTGGTAACACTCCAACCGTCTCATTGATGTTTTCTTTATTATTAATTTTGTATTTCTTATTTCTATTGTGATTGTATTTCTTATTGATTCTGTGTTTATATTTAAAAGTCTAATAAACAAAATTTTATTGTACATTTGGTAGTCGTTTAATAAATTTCTACTTCATCATTACTCTAAAATTAAATTTAGACATTAACTGAAATTAAAGCTAAATACAGATCAATTGGGACGGTACAGATGATATTCCAATAAAATTAACTACTTTGGACTAACCCGAGACTGGGGGGGGGGTCTGTGAAATTTTTTTTTCTATAGGGGGCGTTGTTCCAGAAAAGGTTGGGAACCACTGGTGTAACGTATACAATAAAACTCTTGGGTCAGTCGTCATTCGTAATAAGTTGATGAATATTTATCTAAATAGTCAAACTGTCAACAATTTTAATCTGATATTCAATTAATAGTATATTACATTACAAGTCATGAAAGTGAAACTTTGCGGAAGAGGAGCTTATTGATGGGTACGAGTATGCGTAGCATTCGAGTATCTCTTTAAAGCCCCCGAGTCAAGCAGAGACACTTTCATGACCAGTGATGTATTATATTTTATCTGAAATCGTATTCCAAAACTAAAAATAGATTTAATTTGAAAGAATATATCAACATCAGAGTCGTATGAGAAGTTAATATTCATGACAATGAATCAACAAAAAATCAAAAATATTTTTTAAGTGACACAATTTGTGTTGTAAAGTGCTTTAAAATATGGAAAATACTCTTCGCACTGGAATAATTGAAGAAGCTGCTGCAGTGGAAAAATTGCTTCCGGATAAGTCCAAAGAAAGATATGAGAAACAATATGCGAAGTTGAAAAGTTAATCAAGTAACGGAAGAAGTGATGCTGGTTTTTTTGCTGAAGAAAGTAAAATTTACAAGTCTTCAAGCCTCTGGAGTACTTATTCAATGCTTAGAGCCGTGCTGTTGATTAAAGAAAACATCAATATCGCAAATTATTTAGAGTTAAAATCATATCTGAAAAGAAAATCGGTAGGATATGAAGCAAAAAAGTCCCGAGTATTTTCAAGAAATGAGATAAACGAGTTTCTTCGAAAAGCTCCCGATCATGATTTTCTATTGTTAAAAGTAAGTAGTCTCAATAAAAAAATTATAAAATAATCAAAATTTGCGGCTTATATTTTCAGGTTGTATTAATTTTTGGACTAGCCGGTGCATGCCGCTGCGATGAGTTGACGAAGATGACTCTAGATGACATTGAAGACAAGAATGATACTCTCATTGTGAACATTCCAGATTCGAAAACTCACAAACGAAGACGATATTTAATTTTGGACGATGTTGGCGAACCCGGAAATATTGCCTTATATAGAAAATACCTAGCACTTCGCCCTGCTCATACACCACACCGGCGTTTATTTGTTTCATATAGACAAGGTATTCAGGCTGTAGGAATTCATACCATCGGAAAGATACTTGCTAAAATAGCTGGTTCTCTTCATTTACAAAATGCAGCGGAATATACGGGCCATGCCTTGAGGAAAACATCAGCAACTTTGTTGATTGATGCTGGAAGTGGCATAGAAGACCTTAAGAGATACGGCGGATGGTTTTCTACAGGAGTAGTAGAGGGCTATATAGCCGAATCATTAGAAAATAAAAGAAAAATTGCCAAAAAGATACAGCAAGGTCAAGATGCATTAACAGAAAATAGCGGGAGTGAAAATCCTTCAACAAGTGCATTTGATCAGACTGCTGTAGCTGACAATGTTAATAACATATATGTCAACGAAAAAGTAATCTTGTCAAACATAGCTAACGCAACAGAAAACAGAATTACTGATGCTTTGAATTATATACCGGCAATAAACTTTTCTAATGTGCATAATACTAGTGTCGGCAGCATTAACATTCATTCTCATTTTCATAGTTCTGATACCAATTAATAACATTTGTTGTATTTGATTGTTAGTGTTTTTAATTATAATAAATAAACGTTTCATAAGATAAGTGACGATTTCTAATTCAATTGCAGTCTAAAAATGACAGATGAGTCTTGTAAAGTGACAGGAGTCTTGTAAAAATCATGAAAGTGACTAATCTTTAAAGTGACACTTTCATGACCAACCTGAGTTCTGTCATGACAAGGTTTCTTGACGAATTCAGAAAAAAGAATCGTTACATTTCTCTTCATAAGTACATAATTTGATTAAAAAAATAACTTATTAATTGAAATTATCTCACTACTCTCTAATACTCACACATCCTCTTACGTCATTACTACTACAGTGGACAGACAAAGGGCGAGAAGATTGAATACATTCGAGGAACAATTGCCGGATTTGAGATTGAGATTCTATAATACGAGAATTCGATTCGACAACATGTTCTGTTCCCTATTTCCCTTCACTCTGTTTAAATCCCTTTTTTTAAAGAAGTAGTAATTGAATATACCGTATCCTTTTGTTGTGTGTTGTAAACAGTAGCGTATTTATGTAAAATCAATAGATTATTATTATTATATATTATTAAAATCATATTAACAGTTGCAGTAAAATGTATAGAATTGCGAAAAACAGTCCCAAGTTAAATACGTGAATTTTTGATGAAAATGGATACGAAATATTGTAATTTTATTGTGAAAATGTGAAAATTCACTAATAAAATGTTATATGTGTGTGGTCAATTATTTAGTACGTACATAAGGAATAGAGGCAGATAGTGGAGAGTATGATGCTTTGTTTGGGCGAATGTGAATATCTAAGTTTTAGATGGAAATTACTGGAGAATATTTTTTATATCCAACTAGGGGAAAATACAAAGCAACAAGTAATGATAAAATTATATTTCCAACGAATGATATAGTGAACGTTGTGTTGCAAAGAACATAAAAAACTATTAATTTCATTTAAGAAAGGTTTATTGCTTGCACAACTTACAATGATTGAGAGAGAAGTTATTTGACGTTTTTCTTGACAGCTAATATTGCTTGACATTATTATATTTCACTTTTCCGCCCAACCTATCTAATATGCGAGAAAAGTATTGGTTCACCCACAAAAAAGATGAAATTTTGAATAAAATTTTTGAGTCATTTTTATGTTTTTCATCAAGAACAACACGAAATAATGGTTTTCTGAAAAAAATCCTGTGTGTATGTCGTCGTCGTCGTTGTCGTCGGCCACTTTTCATTACATGTCTTGTTAGCACGATACAGCCCCCGGAGTACCACAAATCACAAATTTCATGAACCCTATTGATTTTCAGCTTACCAGAGCCAGTACAACGGGTGCTATAGTACTTTAAGTACGACATTTTTGTAATTTTCAGGGAAATCTCTGTTTGTCACGATAGAGCGTCCGAAGAGCAACAAGTTACCAATTTTATGATTTAATATTATTCGGGATATCTCACGGATAAACCCTATTGATTTTCAGCTCATCAGAGCCTGTGCAACAGGTGCTATAGTACTTTAAGTACGACATTTTTGACATTTTGGGAGAAATTTCATTTTGTTAGCACGATACAGCCTCCGGAGTAGATACAAGTGACCAATTTTATTATCGGCTATTTTTCAGGGCGTATCAAAGATGAACCCTATTGATATTCAGCTTACTAAAACCAGTAAAACGGATACTATGGTACTTGAGGTACCAAATTTTTGTCATTATTAGAGAATTGTCAGTTTGTTAGCACGATACAGCCTCGAAAGTATATACAAGTGACCAATTTTATTATTGAATAGTGTTCAAGTTGTCTCACAGATGTACTCTATCAATTTTCAGTTGACTAGAGCGAGTACAGCGTGTCCTATAAATCCAGATACACTACATATTTGGTTATTTTTGGAGAAATTTCGGTTTGTTAGCACGATACATCCCCCGAAGTGTAGACAAGTGATAATTTAATGATAGTATATTGTTCAGGGCATCTCTCAGATGCGAAAAAGTTGGTTTCAATTTTTAAAACCGTACCGTTGTCCAACAAAAGAAAATTCTTGGTTTTGATGAAGCGAACCCAACTACAAATCTTAGACCTACATATAGACAAACTATTTTCCTAAAAGACACGATGCATAGATATAATGAACAGCTTATATCTATTCAGGCCTCGAAAAGATCCATGATACAGATTAATTTCTGTACATGGTTAATAGATACAAACAATGATCCACATTTCATAGAAAATATTTTATTCCCTGATTGGTTTATAGTCACCCAGGCAGGTAAAGTACCGGCGGAGGAGGAAAGGGAGGTTGACACCGAGTTGCCTCGTACTCAAAGTGGCATAAGTCTCCTGAAAATACATACAGTCTACCAGCAGAATGACGATACCATGGTACAGGAGGAGGCCCTACGAAGGAGCCGCTTTTCTAGCCACTCTGCATGAGAAATGGATACCATAAAGATAATTCAAATCAACCTTCACCACGCCAAGGCTTATTCAGCCATGCTGTGTAGAAGGTTCCAAAAATAAGATCTTGACATCGTCCTTATACAAGAACATTTCCTGAACCACGGAGCCATCAAGGGATCAAGTTTACCCGAAGATAAGTTACTGAATCACACACAGGGTAACAATCCAAAAGCCTGTATGTTAGAAAATTGTAATAAAATCAGCTGTACGCTAATTTCGGAGCTCTGCTCCGGCGACTTTGTTACAGTACAAGAAACGGTAGAAATAGCAGGGAAAGGGACCAAGTTCTGGGTTGTCAGCTGTGTCTACTTCCCTGGAGAAGAGAGAACCTGTCCCCCACGATTATTGGAGGACGCTGTGACCTACTGCAGAGGCCATCACACAATTTGGGAAAAAACCAACATCAATGGTAAAGGAGTCCTTGCATGAATTTATTATGGGCGAAGGGTTAGGAATAGCTAATATTGGCGAACAACCAACGTTCGTAACATCGATCAGGCAAGAAGTTTTGGACCTCATTTTCTGCAGCTACGATGTTAGCAATAATATTACGAATTGGCATGTTTCCGATTAACCACATAAGATTAGATATTAACACTTTGAAACTGGAAGTCCAGACATTCCGCGACCAAAGGATGACATACTGGCAAGGCTACGAAACAGTCTTTAAGGAGTCTTTCAGGGGGGTACGGCAATCATTTGCACAACGAAGGGGCTTGCCCTGGCAGTAGAACAATTGAGTGAGGCAATACAAATAGCATATCAGGAGAACTGTCCGGAACAATCAGGACTATCTATCAGTAGCCACTTTCCAGGTTCATCCATAATTGATCAATCTAGGCCGATTGAACAAGTCCAGAGATCCAGACGATCACTAATTGTGGACTGGAACCGAGCAAACGAATTGGTAGTATACGAGAGAATCAAATGGGCCGTATGCGAGTTCCATCCCTTCAAATCACCAATCGCAGATGGAATTTACCCAGTATTGCTCGAGAAAGGTGAGGGAATATTACTACTACACCTATGCAAAATTTTCAGAGCATATATCGCAAAGGTGGGAAGGGGCTATCCACAGGAAGGCGTTCTATCGCCACTATACTGGGTCATCCTAGTCGACGATCTCCTGACAAAAATGGCCAAGGAGAGATTTCACTGCATTGGCTATGCGGATGACAGTGCTAGTGACCAGAGGCGGCAGGAATGTAGAATATGTTTAAGAAATAACGCAAAGCTCATTGAACGTAGTAGACCAAAGGTGCAGCGAGAAAGGTCTATCTGTTAATCCGCAGAAAATCGTTAATCCTTCCCTTCACAAGAAAAATAGCACTGAGTGGGTTCAAATTCCACAAGCTTAACAACGTGGAAATCCCTTTCTCAAAGGAGGTCAAGTAATTGGGAGGCCCTTTGACCAAAAGCTGACCTGGGATTCACTTCTCAACAAGGTGATCCCAAAGGCGAACATTGCCCTTAGGAGATGCAGGCGGCTTTGTGGAAAATCCTATAGCTATATAAAATGGTAATAAGACCAATGATAACCTATGGTTCCGTTGCATTGGGCGGAAAGGTAATGCAGACCGTAGCAATCAGACAACTTCAAAGTGTGCAAAGGCCGATATGCGTATGCACAAGGGGGCCATGAAAACAACCCCAACTGCAGCCCTAGAGATGCTGTTAAATCTGCAGCCTTTACATATCTACATACAGGGAGAAGTGAAGACGGTACTGTACAGACTCAAACAAGACCAAGTCCAATTAGAAAACACCACATGGCTATGAGCTGGAAAATAGAAGAGGATCAGGATGTTAACTCCTGGTTTGAATTGCCCTCAGGCAAAAAAACTCCTGTTTTCATTTTCAGCAGGCATGGATTGCCAGACAGGATAGGACAGACTGGAGGGAAGGCCCTTTAATCCAAGCAGACCAAATCTGGTATACTGATGGCTCCAAGACCAACAAGGGGGTCGGAGCTGGTATCTACGGAGACATAACGAGGGTGAAGGTATCCATAAGCCTCGGATATCACGTCACGCTATTTCAGACGGAAATCGTCGCAATAATGCACTGTGTCATAGTGATAAAACATAAAGAAGTTAATACTAAAAACGTTGTTATTTAATCGGACAGCCAACTCGCCCTAAAGTCGATCAGCCCCCAGAAAATCAGTTCCAAACTGATCAGGGAGTGGGCAATTGAGGAAGTGGGCTTGTCTAACAAACTTATGATAGCCTGGGTACCAGGCCATGAAGGTCACCTATGAAATGAGAGGGCTGATGACTTGGGGCATTGTAGACTCAACGAACACATAAAAAGAATGAGCTTAGTAGAAAATAGCCTGCGATGGTTCTGCCAGGAGGCGGAAGAAACTACCGTACATGTATGGTGCCACTGTGAAGTACTATTCAGGCTTAGGTTTGCAAGACTGGAAGAAAATACCAAACCAGTGAGCTATTTAGAGTCGTCAGTGTCAATGCCGTGGAGTCTAATGAAAAAGAGGCGCCTAGACAGCACATTCTAAGGTCAAATAGGAGTAATCACAATAAATCCGACAGGGTTGCTGTGGTGGAGGACGCTTCGGCGCGATCTCCGTTCAAACCAATCTTTCTAACTATTCTCATTAAATAGATAAAAGAGATCGAAATCATCTGCAGACGAAGCGAAAGTGGGCCATATTCGAGCGTTTAACCGATTTATATATGGGTGAGTGAGACTAACATTTCTTCCAGGCTTGTCATTTTTTTTTATATTGTCCTCACTTTTTCCATTCATCTCATCCTCGTTCAAGACCTTCTCTTTTCACTTATATTTTTGCTTCAGTTTCTTACTTCTCGATCCCATTTGGTTTTTTCAGCTATTCCTACATAAATTCTATTTCTGTAGTTTCTGGATGGCATGGCTACTTCTTTAACTATAACCCAAGACTAACTTACATTGTTGGTCTGATCAAAGACCAACGACTATTGTTAATGAGCATTTGCCCTGGATTATTACATAAGGATCCAAGAATATGTCAACAGAGGTCACTAAATAAAACTAGGGGTATTAAACGAACAAGCCGAATTTGAAAGAAGTGTTTGTATGATTTGGGTTGCTTTTAGAAAGCTTAGTAGCACCCTTAAAAACCCTAGAATTTCTATCAACCTAAAATGCAAAGTTTTGTTCTGCAGGTTCTCACATATGGTTGTACTATTATACCTGACGTATTTACAGTTTGAAAATGACAATGCCTTAACTCAATCAAGTTCCGTTAGCAACTACATTGAGTTGATGGTTCCAATATGACGGACCTCCAGGACTTTCTTTAAAACAAATGGGAACTTTATTAGATAAAAAATTCTCTACCATTAGGACTTCTAGAGGTTTTTTTCTGGGTATTCTTAATAAAAAAGGTTGTTGTGATCGATTATATATTGTGCAAATGTTACTTGCCATTGAAGTAGTTGTATACATTTATTTCTTATCCTATAATAATTATTCGTGTTGACTTCTAAACACGAGTCGACGATAAAATCGAAGTCTTATATTCTAGCTTCTGGTGTCCGTCCGTCAGTTAAACTTCAGTTAGAGCTTAGGTATAAACGGGTTCGGAATCAGTATAGTCTGAAATCTCCTCAATGGAGAAAACATATTGACCTCTGAACTTTATTTATTGAATTGTTCCGTTTAAATAAAAGGTGAAATGACATTTGCAAGTTATTTTTCATTGATTTTGTTTTAGGTTAGTTTCAACCCCTACCGGCAACATGTCCGGGTGAGATGGACCAGTGGCTTGGGAGAGATGGCCCAGGGGTAAAATACAGGAATAATGACTAAAAAACAAGTACAAAGAAAAAAATATGTATAATTTACATAATAACATATTTTACATTAGCAAAAGAATCAATAAATAAACCTTTTAAATCCATTAGGCTAGCATAAGACTTAGTCTACTTACTTGTTTAGGTTTAATTACAAAATAAATGTACCAAACTGAAACGAAAAAGCTCTTCTTGGCTGATTAAATAAAATTATGATAAAAACAAAAATGTTTTGATAAAGCAGTAATTATAAGCCTACGGTTTACTTCATTTTTCGAAATTACACCTTAGTCCATAGGCCTAAATAATAAAAAATTACCTAGTCGAAGAATATTTTAAGATGTCCAATGTGGGTGTCAATGTTCATCGGATATAGATAAAACAAAAACACTAAGCCTAACTTTTCAATACATAATCTACTTAAGTCTTCTCAAAAAAGCCATAAGCCTTGAAAAACACAAACAAGTCTATTCTTTTTCTTTTTTTACTACAATCTTCCTATTAAAGGGACATATCCCTTTTTGTGACATTATTCCCCTTTTACCTACCGCAAAAATCACATTTTATTCCAAACCTAGAGTAACCTTCATGAAACCATCTAGAACACTGTACACACTTCACCCAATCTTATTTTTTTGTAGTTTCATTGTAAGCCTCTCCACATCCTACACATTCATCTTTGTCCCATTCTTTACTGACATACCTTCTTCTTGGACTAGATCTTCAGAATCATGGCTTTCTGAGTCTGAACTTTCAAACTGTGTCGCTTTGCCAGATGTTTCCTTTTTTTTCTTAAGAATCTTCTCTTTTAATTCAATTTATTTTCTCTGTTTATCTTGCTTCTTTTTCTGTTTTCGCTTTTCTTTCATTTCTTGCTCAACTGACATCCTTTTTACAACAGCAATATTTTCAGTAGAATTTAATACTTTAGAAACTGTCGTCAAACTTCTCTTAACGGCTACTTTCTGCGTCAGAAATGGCAAGGGTGATATATTTTCCAGGGGTTTAGACGGGGTCATTTTTGACGGTGTAAGGCTACTTCAAAGAATGTTGACCAGATTTACCTGCATCATGTTCTGCACTGGAGGCAATAGGATCAACTTCGCCGGTTGGCACACACGCGGTAGTGTGTTCTACTTCGACAATAGGTACTGTACCAGAGACATCGGGATCTAGGTAGGCGTATTCTGGTATTACAGTTATATCTAGAGGGACTATGCCACAATATTTGAATCCATTTACACCGTTTAGTACACTTACAGCTGTTGTCCATGCAGATTTAAGAATATTTCCAAACTGCAGACGATTGATCTTTCTGGATGGGTTGTTTGTCATAAAAGTATTACAAGCACTATAGAAATAGGACTTGAGTGACTACAAAAAAGAACGGTCCAATAGTTGCAGCCAGTGCGAAGTATGGGGTGGAATTCTCATCAAAATGATTCCTTCTTGCTCCGTGTACACAAGTACTTCCAAGATACTGGTGTGAGAGGTGTGACCATCAAGTAAGAGAAGTACTTTCCCAGCTGGTTTTCTAGGTTGGGAATGAGTTTTTAACCAGTGCAGGAAAATTTCACTATTGACATAAGAAGATTTTTGTGACATTTTTATAACTGAACCTGGTGGCATCCCGTCCATGAACTCAACTTTCAAGTTCTTTCCCTTCATTATGCAGTATGGGGGAAGAAATGTACCTTCAGCGTTAGCACCGGCTAGAACAGAAACAGTTTCACCCTTTTCTCCTGACGTAATTCAGGTTCCATTTTTTTAACCTTTAACGGCAACAATATTTCCTGGCTTGTTGTTAAGTTGGAGCCCGCTTTCATCCATATTAAAAATGTGCCCAGGCTTTTCAATCAAATCGTTTTCCAAAATAATATTTTCGACTAACTTAAAGTACTCTTCTACACACCTCTTATTCATTCCCTTAGCTCGGGATACAGATACACCTTCCGATTTCCTAATAGTAAGAGTAGGATTTCTTGAAAGAAAAGAGTTCAGCCAATCATAACCAACTTTTCTAATTTCCCTGCAAGGGTATATCGTGAAGATAAATTATGTAACTGGTTTTAAGTTATGAAAAGAATTGTAATTTCAAAGGGGGAAGTAATGTAATGATGGGTGCAAATTAAATTATAAAAGCGAATAATGGAATTGGGACAACCTGTATCATATAAAAAAATGAAATAATATTTCTTCAGTTATTTCGTTACGATACTATATTAAACAAAAAAATGTTTATCATTTCGTAAAACTAGGTGATTGGAAATTATAGCTATTTCACTTCATTGTAGAACCATAATATAAAACAAAAAATTGTGAAATATATGTATGAAATCGCAAACGCAGCGACACACATATAGAGTTTCGTCGACAGGTAAACAAAAAAATTAATGAAGAGGGGAAAATATGGAACCCGTCGATGGGGAATGGAAAAATTGAAAAGAGTTAGAGTGGGTCCAGCCGGCGTTGTGGAACCACGCGGAGTTTTCGCGATCAGCGCAAATCACTAGCAAAAGTGATCGCTCCTTATGTTAACAGAAAAATCAAAGTCATTTATCAGATTTAGTTTTTTTTGTTTTGTTGTGTGCATATTCTTTGGATCACTCGCTCCACACTCCACGTCTGAGAGGTAGAGCTTTTGTCTCCGGTGAGTCAATTAATACTTTTATTTAACAGACTAACCATTATTTGAGGGGTGTACATGCAGAATCAGGAAATATAGAAATTGACCAAGAGTCGTCATATTATATAAACTAATAACATTACCAATACATTGCTTCTCGCTGTCCACGGCACATAAGCTATCAATCAGATCGTCGAGGTAGTTAGTTTACTTAAGGGGTAGAATAGATAGAGTATTGCTAAGTCTCGCCACCGAATGTCATAAAAAGGCAATTGATAGGAGATATTTTGCAACTGCCACAAAAGAAATTTATCTCAACATCTTTTAATTAAAAAAGAGGGATTAGATACCAATTATTTCAAATGTTTGTAAGGTTGGTATATAAATCTACCAAATAAACCGGGCGTAAATTTTAAAGAAATTCAATCGATCAGACAATCTCAGGCAGTTTAAGTCCATTCATGTTAATTTAACTTATAAAGTGGCATTTAGCGGGTATCACAGTTTCTTGAATACAGAGATGAACTAATCCTCAGGAGTTCATGTTATTTGGTGTAATTCGATGTTTATTTATTTTTCCAAAAAAATCTAATCCAAAGTATTCTTTCAATTTTGTCTATACATTGTTATTATGTTTAATTTGACCAAAGGTCAATTAACTCGTCATCACCCAGGTGGGGTCTACCGCGCCACCCGTAAACTTAATTATGTTGTAACTTTTGTTTTCTATCAGGCATGTTATTATGGTTGCCTATAGCTTCCTAAAATATGAATATGAAGACAGACGATATGCGCTTTTAGTGTTGACTTGGTCAGCAATAGAGAAACATCGCTATACATTGAGTCGAGGTTTGACAGACCCCACCTGGGTTGTAACTTATATAGTATTAACATTTTGAATTTGAAACATTTTCGTTGCAAAACTGTAAGTGTACACAGTAAGGTGAGTGTTAATATAAGTTGAAAGCATACCATTTACAATAATGTAATTTAATTTACAGCATGTCCCAATATGAAAAAGACCAAGCAAAACTTATGGCGCTTTGGGAGGAATGCAAGGATGATGAGGAGGAATTTCCAGACTCTGAAGATGATGATGAAATAGATCACGTAAGTGTCAACAGTTATTATTCTGATAGTGAAATGATACCGAAAATGCCGAGGAAGAAGTAACTGATCACAGAGGTAAATATTATATGGGTAAAGACACTATTACAAAATGGCTCAAGCATTGTAGCAATAAAAGAGTACGAACTAGGGCAGAAAACATAATTACAAAATTACCAGGATGTAAACCCTATGCTAAGGTCGCGAAAACTCCCTTGGTTTGCTGGCTATTGTTTTTTAACTCAACAATTCTTGATGGCATTACACATTGCATAAATATTATGATTGCCAAAAAAGCTAGGCTATAAAGATAAAGAGTACTGTGGAAATACCAATATAACTGAAATAAAGGCTTTATTTGGTATCCTGTACCGTGCTGGTGTATACAAAAGACCTGTGGAGGACAAATGGAACAGGCGTTGATATATTTCGTTCAGTAATGGCTTTCAATAGAGTTATGTTTTTACTTCAGTGTTTACGCTTTGACAACGTCGACAATCGACAAGAACGCTTGAAAATAGATAAATTTGCAGCTATCCGGGGTGTGTTCGAGAAGTTTGTTTCAAACTGCCAACAAACGTACACTCCGGGTGAATATTTAACACTCGATGAAAAGTTAGAGTCTTTTCGAGGTCGCTGCGCTTTCCGCCAGTATATTCCCAATAAGCCAGCTAAATATGGAATAAAAATACAGGCAATGGTGAATTCTCGTACATTTTATTTGCTAAACATGGAAGTTTATGCAGGAACTCAGCCAGATGGGGTTTATCAATTGAGTAACAAACCTGTAGATATTGTGCAAAGATTGGTAGCACCGATTTCTGGTAGTAATCGAAACATCACCTTCGACAACTGGTATACTTCCTATGAGCTGGTAACTATTTTACGTGAAAGTCATAATTTAACGTCGGTGGGAACCCTTAGGAAAAACAAGCGGGAGATACCGAAAACGCTCTTAGAAGTAAAGCAAATACAATCTACAAGTTCAATGTTTGGATTCCAGAAACATACTACAATGGTATCATATGTGCCAAAAAAGGGTAAAAATGTGATTTTACTTTTTCTCTTCATCATGATGACATGATCGATGAATCGACAGGGGATAAAAATCCACCAGAAATTATTAGCTTTTATAATTTTACCAAGGAAGGCGTAGATGTCGTCGATGAATTGTCAGGAAGTTATAGTGTCGCTCGAAATTGCAGAAGATGGCCATTGAGAATATTTTTTTCTCTAATGGATACAGCAGGAATTAATAGTCAAGTCATTTATAGAGCTAACACTAACGACAATTTCAAGAAACGTGGAATTTTTTTGGAAGAGCTAGGTCTGGCTTTGGTAGAACCAACTATGCAACTTAGAAAAAATAATCCCCGACTGACCAGAGAACTTCGATCGAAAATAGTTAACATGTTAGGTGAAACACAATCACTTCCACGTAAAATACAAAGAACAGGATGCGGTAGATGTCAGGAGTGCCCCAGAAACAAAGATAGAAAATCAAAATATTCCTGTGAACAGTGCGGAGCATTTTTTGTGTCAAAATTGCAGCCAAACTGTATGACGCCTCTTTTCAATATTTTTCTTCTGTCTACCACACCAATTTAATTTGTTTTAGAGTGAACATTTCTGTTACAATTTTTACGATTTCTTTTTATTTTTATGAATAATTTTTGTAGTTCCTCAATTTTTAGTACATGTGTGATTTTTATGAAGCATAATTTTAATATATTTTGTTTTTTGAAAATATTATAATACATTTATAATTCTTATGAAGTTTGCGTATTTTTCTTCCAGTTATAAGTATGAAAATAACACTTTTGCACAAAAATATCAATAAAAACTAAAAAAAACTTGTTTTTTTTATAATGAAGTCAGGTCCATTAGACCTCACCTGGGTGATGATGCACAAAATTTTCACCTGGGTGATGCCGGGTTAAACTGTAATTTCACCGATTTTATCCCATGAGCTTGTAATTTTTTTATCGGGACTACAATCTTCTGTTCATTTACTGATCCTTGAACGCAAGAAAACCCTAAGCTGTCCTTAGTAAACTTTTGTTGTTTAATCCTTCTTAGGAATTTGATAAAATTTAGCTGCAGCATTGACACCCATTTCTTTATATTCTACCGCATTAACCGCTTGTATTAATGAATTTTTTGTCCACGCCGCTCTACTGGTATCATTTCTTACGTAGTTAATTGGCATTTTTCTGAAACATAAAAATACCAACTAATTAGTTACGAAAATACTATGAATTCGTTTTAATAAAAGTAACATTTGAAAACGTTTGTATTGGTCCATCTCTCCCGTATTGAAATACATGGTCCATCTCTCCCAAAAGTCAGGGTGAGACGGACCACCTCATAATTTTCACTGTAAACGAAAACTTGGCGGCCATTTGAGGTTATATTACTAATTAAATATTTACTTACATCGCTAAAAGAACCCTCCGTCGATACCACGTAAAATTAATCTGAAAACTAAAACCACGTTATTATCTTAAAAAACGTTGGTACTTACCAAAACAGACAAGGATGTTTTTCTTCACAAATATTAACAAATCCACGACATAAATAACAGCACGTCTTCACTGTAACTGAAGCCAATTGACAACAAACGATAGAGGCGCTAGAACGTCACAGTTCGGAAATAATGGACTGGTCCATCTCTTCCATTGGTCCAACTCTTCCGGATTAACCCTATCAGCAATCTTTGTTTTTGGTTTTAATTAATTAAGTCATTTCAAAACTTATCCATTGAATTCATTGAAGCCAACATAAAGTTCGAAAATTTGTTTTCTATCTGTTCACTCTACAGAACAGCATTTGGCAAATTTTCCAGATATATAAAAAACCAAGTACCTCTCTGCTTACATATATCTGCGCCATCCTTGTAACTAGAGAGACCCGGTTTCTAATCTTCCCATTCAAATTAAAGAATGTTTTATATCCCAGGGCAGTAAATAGTATTGTATACGTGGATTAAGACAAGTACAAAAGTTTTTTTTAACGCACGTACAATTCCAACACAATCAATCTCCAAATATGGGCTTAGGTCAACTTTAATAACTTAATAATAAATATGGTTATTGTTAAATCAAATACAGAGAGAGGCGAAATCTTTTGTCTGATTCCCGGACAATGAATCTTAATTAGTTCCTATTATTCACTTCAAAGAAAAAGAAAATTTAAATGATCTTTTATAGAACTGACGAGCTGCTATTGTATAGATATGACGCGTTATGTAGTAGCTAGAAAATTATATCGATAGAACCTGTTCACGTAATTAGGTTGCTTTCAAATAAAAAAAATTGTTAGTGAGCAGCGTAATCAAGATAAAATGTATCATTATTAATTATTGCAGTTATATATTTCACAGCGTATAACAAAATGGCTTTGTTTTATATTACAGTACATTTTAAGTCAAAATATCAGTTGGTTGGTTTGAAATGTCCTTAATAACAATAGTTTTCAACAGTCCTATTTACCTGTAACTCTAAAAGCCCGCGTTTATACTCTTGGGTGTTAGACGACAGGGTACAGGTGATAGTTGGCAAGCGATGGGTGCTAGATGTTATCTTGTTTATAGTTAAATTGTGCCACCAGGGTGTGGACAAGCCATTTGGTTTGAAAATGTCGATCATGACGCGTCATATCGTTATAATGTTAGAAAATTAAGAAGATGAAGCAACTCAAAATCGCAGAAATCGACGATATAATGTTCATCCAATAATTGCAGTATGCAGTAGGTACGGCGAATGTTACTATTTATACCGTGATCTAAGATGACACCCAGATCGATTTTTTGAAATCATGCGAATGAGTGTTCAGACATTTGTCTCCATTCTTGCTTAGTTCTAAACATATCCGCTGAGAAAGAAAACGTAAAATTAAGTGACGCAAGTACACCCCTTACAAAAGATGTGATATCAAATAATATATAGGGTGACATAAGTACTATATCTAAAGACCCCAACAGAAAATCTCCCACCTAATCAGATAAGTTAAGGACAAAATTCCCAATGAACAGCATGGAGTATATGAAATCGCTTGCTTAGATTGACCACGCACCTACATAGGTCAGACTAACCGACGTATCTCCGTTGGAACAAAATCACACTCACTGTCTGTCAGAAAATCCGATCCTTCTACCACCTTGGCCCAACATGGTGTCCAAATAGGGCACACAATCAATTCCTATAACAATTACTATAGCCGCAACTCGCCCCTTTAAGTCCAGAATAATTTAAGAGGCTATAGAAATAGAAAAACGTCTAAACTGCTTAAATACCAGGGACGACAGCCAGAGATTGCCATCAACCTAGAAACATCTTCTCCACCCGCCCCATTCCTATACCACCTCACCGCCTTCCACCATGACCTGCGCCAAGAATAATAATTACCCTCCTAAAATATCGCGGGGTAACGAACATCCTATATCTGTCACTAGTCCCGTCAGCAGCACACACACCACGCGCGCCAAAAAGACTATACCCGCCAATAGGTCCCCCATAAATACACGGTCCAGACAACTTATCGGTAAGTCAGCTTCAAGGCAGTAGCGAGTGTTAGTGCTTTACGGTGTTTTAACTGGTAAGCAATTTTTTATTATTATTTTTCTAATTTTAACTGTATTTGATTTATTGTTATATCCTTTTTCGCTGAAATTCCAGGGAGTAGGCCGATTGAGGCCTCGGAATTAGCCGATGGGAGCGATTCATTGCGCAGAGTAGGCAGATTGAGACTACGGAATCGGATCACTTCTGATATTAATGAACGAACTACCTAATACCCCCCCCTTCTTGATCGTGAAATACTGTTTTCTTCAATTTTTGATAGATCTTTTTCTGGAAATGAAGTTAAACTGTCACCTATTAGAAAATGACCAGCTGTGAATACTGTAATAAGCACGAAATATGGCCAGGATTGCCACGCACTATTTTATTGAGAAGTTTTCTTTACTTGAATTTCTACAGGTGGTATGAAGACCAACTGTTCTTTATATATATATATATATATATATATATATATATATATATATATATTTATATATATATATATATATATATATGTTTTTTTTAACAAAATTCAGAAACTAAATTGAATTTAGACTTAAGGCAAATTAGCAGAATCAATAGGCTATGCTATAGTACCGACCAGTGGTTTAAAAAGGTGCGAGCAACACCGGCTAGGGAGTATTCTGTATAGTAGGTTCGGCGCCACCAGTTTACCGACTAAACTGGAAATCTCTAGTGGATCACGAACTGGTCGATACTCTACAAGCCACCGTAAACTACAAGGCCACTCCAAAAAGGGGGGGGGGGGGAATCAAAGTAATTAATACCTCCTGGACAGTCTGCCAAGTAAAACACAGTCTCTTCAAATGTCACCAATTTAATAAAAATAGGTAAGAAACATAGAAATAAAGAAAGATATAGGTGTTAAAGTTACAATAAGTTTTTTTACTATAATAATATCTTTAAAGATGTAAACCGCAACGTGAACATGTGTTCAACAAGTTAACTTAACTTTAATAATAAGCTTAAAGTAAAGTAAAGAGTGCGCAATAATAAATATGGCCTGGACTGGCCTACTAGGAAAATTAAAAAGGGAAATATAAACAAAGTACGAAACAAACAAAGATTTATAATAAAGTAGACTTAGTTGATTTCCGTTTGTCCCTGAGAATCGCTGAATCATGGAAAACTTGAGGGCGTGAAGCACTGGGTATTGCAGTCAATGTCCAGGCAAATTTTTTGCCGAAAAAAAAACCCTAGAGATGAAAACATAGAAAATCACTAATATCTCAACACAAGATACAGGGAAAACGGAGGATACTTTCATAATAATTTTACAAAATTATTTATCGAATTACTTAATTATATTAAAAAAGCTAAATAGAATAATCACAGAAAATAAGAAAATTAAATCATTGTGATTATAAACACATCAGTTAAAAGAAGTCCAATACCTATTGATTATTATATTACACAAATTATTTGATCCCCATTTGTAAAAAAAAAGAAACAAAAAAAGTTTACGAAAACAGTTACCCCCACCTATGAAGTCTTTAACAAACTATGGCACAACAATAAAACTATTTAATATTGACAACTGAGAAATAAACATTAATTAAGAAATCAGACATCAAGTCAATTTAAACTCAAATCAATTAGCAAAATAGAAGTGACAAACAATAATCATTAAAAAAACTTAACTCACCTCTGGCCAGGAGGGTGTAACATTCAGACTTACCTTAAGCATTAAGAAATGAATGTGTGTCTACTTTGAAATATATTTTATTTTAAATCAGTAATCAGCTTAAACAGTCACTAAATTATCTACACAAAGTATTGTTATTAATTAACACAGGTGATGGCATCTTGAACAGTAATTTAGTTAACAGCTACACAAGTTCCTAAAAGAAATTAAAACGTTGATTAACTATATAATTAAAAGTTAATGTATTGTTTACTTACCAGTACTGGATAATGATAAAACTCATCAAACTGCTTCTTTCAATACAATGTTTATATTTGAATGAGGTTACATTTCGTAAACAGTTCATACAACGACTACACAAAGTTTAGAATGGCTTCAGACATAAAATAAATAATCTTTCTCGTTGATTTTACTTGTCGTTTGGTAAAACCTTTATTGCGAACGCCTTATTGAAATTTGTTTGGTTTTCAATGTCATTCACAATGACATTCATAATAGTTACTACTTTTGATTAGTTTGACGTTGACACTTCTCATTTCACCAAACAGGTTGAGCACTAGGGTACTACTTAAATCTGAAATTCACTAAGCCAACTCGGTTGAGTTCGGAGTTCGTTATATGTATTGTAGATATTCCATTGGTCAGCCGAAAATAAGAAGGTATTATAGGGATTATTAGAACTTGATTGGCCGTTGAAGTTTACAAAAAGTTGCAGTTCGTTTAGTTTCGGGTTACCTTCTCCAGTTTTAGAAATATCGAAAGGAAGTAGCGGATTTTTGTTTTTTCGTTTGCTGGCATCCTTAAGTAACTGTTTTCTGCCGTTGTAATTTGGTTAAAAGGTTTTCCTGTAACAAGGAGGTAAGCGTAATATTTTCTTGAAATAGTAAAGTCGTTAAGTGGTACATTAATTCCAGATTCGCCGACCTTTCAATGTCCTTTCATCGGTAACTTTTTCTTCCAACACAAATCTAATATTGAGGTAGCCATTTTGGACCTGAACACGTAGTATATTTGTATGACTAGAAATAGTTACATCGACACCCTGACAATCCGCCTGAGACCTTTGAGGGAGGAAATCCTAGAGGAAGCGGCGTTTTGAGCCATTCACCACCCTGGACTCGAGTTGCCGATATAATTATTCTCGTTGATGCACGTGTTCGCCGCATGTTCTAGATATTTTTCCTTCAAGATGGATGGGGCTCGGAAGAATGAATCTAATTTCAAAAATAGGGTCTGAAGGTCTCAAGTCGTCTTCAAACTTTGGTGAGTCTATTCCAATATCACAAAAATCTACTAAGGAAGTGCACCGGCATACCCTTACTGCTATTTGATTACGTAATACTATATTCTTAGTGTAGTACAGTGATTTATTGGACTTTTTATAACCTAAATTCTTAACTTAATCACTAAATATCTCAACGGAGAAAAAGTTTGTTTTTTTAATCTTTAATAAACTGATATATTATTTGGTACAAGGCATATGCTCTATATACATATATTTCTCAATTTGAATAAATTGTTCACACAATGTGAACTTAAATACAGCTGTATTTAGGGGTTCTTATGGTTCTTGTTTATATCAAATGCACTTACCAAATATTTTTTTATTTTTCTATCATAAGTAGCTGATTAAATGTGATTACGAAGTAACTTGATTAAAAAACCATATAGTGAGGTTCTGTTTTTTTTTTTTTTTTTTTTTTTTTTTTTTATTTTTAATATTATTTTCTTCTACGAAATTAGGTTAAATTGAGCCAAGAAAGTAGCTAAGGTTAGTAATTTCTTGTTTTTGTTATGATACCAAAAAATAAGTGGCGCCCTATTCCTGCCAATTCTGATAATACGTAAGATCCTACGACCATTGCGCACCAGACGAAGAGCTACCGGAGCTTTGTAACTCCAAGAAAGGGTTACAAGGGTTTTTTATATTATGCTTGGGCTTGTCCAAACGATTCAACAACGAAATAACTAAATACGGTATCCAAGTCAAAGACGGGATGTAACCACTGAGTGTCTGGAATCGAATCGACAAGTCCAAAAAAACGTGATTCGATTATCCACCATAAAATTCTAATGGGAAGAAAGCAAAATAAATAAATCGCTGAATTTAGCATAACAAGCAGAATCGAGAAAATTACTCTTCAGTTATAAAATATGAATAGCTTACCTGAAGAGCGGCAAAAAATCCTACGTAGTAGTATTATCAATAAAATCTCCTCAAAAAAAATTCAGAAAATAGCAAAGATAAATAAAAGATAACTGAATTGATAGATGGAGATTAATTATATAAAGTTTCAATCAAATCCCATACAAACTGGATAATAAAATTTCAGATTAAAAACTCTAACCACTTTTCAATATGCTTTCTGTGGTAAAAGATGGCCGGAAAAAGAGAATTTCCCAAATTTCGCACCAGGATCGTTGCCAAAATACCACATGCGTAAAACTAAACTCCGATGCCAAAGATAATTAGATTGACATTCGCACACCATCACGACAAATAGAACCGATATAAACATTATATTTTGCTATAAATAAACATGCTTAGGATTGTTTACTCGAATATTGTGATCTTTTGGACAAAACAAGCGCTCAATAACCGGAGTTGTTAACCAGGGAGAAAAGTGATATAAAAATTTCCTCCACCAAGTGTTTATTCACATGTTGACCTAGAAATTAAAACGAAGTGTTCGTCATGTGTCTGAATTTAATTAAGAAATTAGAATTATGAAATATCAACTTAAGTACTGGAAAAGGAAGTGAAACAGAACAAAACCCACCAGGATTATCAGGTCAGTAACCTAAAACCAGAAGTGGAGACAATCAAAAGTCGATACACTCAAACTCTCAACCAACATAACTATCATTTTTGTTAATATTACTTGTACTTTCCAAATTTCAGACTAAACAGCCTAATTCAGATATCAATAGAGAATGTTAGTGCCGAATACCACATAGAGAAGTTTATAAATAAACACATCCCAGTTATTCACAAGAGATTTCTCGAATTACCACCTGGAAACAATTATGGATGTGCTAACAAAGACAAATAACAATATTATATACAAAATTTACATTAGATATGGATTAAGTTGGTCGGCGAGTTTGCTAAATAATATGAAAGAGGTTAATAAATTCAACCACCGATAATTTTTAGTTACCAACAATATTCTAATGACAAAAATAATATGGTTAAAAGAAAAGTAGTTACAGCAAAATAAAAATCGAAACTTAGATATAAACAGTGCGTTAACTGAACTCTAAAATAAATGTATTTGTGAGGTATTTTAATTAAATAAAATAGAATAACAATTGGAGTTAACTTATTGATAGAAGAAAAACATCAACATTGAAACAACCTTGCTAATATGGCGACGGTGATGATAATTACTATAATCAACACAGTAGTAATTCAGTTTTGATAAAAGTATCATTTAAATATAGAGAAGTTAGTCGAATGAGCGTCTAGCAAGACTTAATGATCAATTTAGACCGTGACAGGATACTTAGGGACACCCTATATAGATATAATTTTCTTTGAATCAAATAAGTCGAATTCAATTAATATAGAAATAAAAAACGACCTAGAGCAGAAAAAATTAAACAAACAATTTACACAATTCGCAAGGTCGACGACAATAATTGGATCAAAAACACACCGATGTTATGATTATCAAAAAAATACAGACAAATATTGCAACTTAGCATAGGAAAATTAATTGAAATTAACAATCCATTACGAAAATAATAGAATACAAGCAAGGGCAAGTGAGTGTTACTAAATAAACACAGCGACAGTTGATGTTTTGAATAACAAACCTCGTCCCAAATCTTTAGAAATAAATAGAAGAAAATTTGGACGAGAAAAGGGAGAAGTAACTCAGGGACTTAACGGGCTACGTGTGGCCTGGAACTCCCCTTTCTACGACGGCCTGTGTGTAAACAGTGATTTGTTTTTTGTGATTGTGATATTTCAAACGGTAAGTTTCTGAACTCGTCATTTTCTTTTTTTTTAACCAAAAGGCGCATTGATATTGATTCAATTTTTGATGCCCGATTATCCAACCTGATCATATTCGTGCACTGCTGAGACTTGAGCCCCATAGTACCAGATTTAGTAAAGAGTACGATTTGTAACTTGTTTGTTTTTTTGTGAACGTAGATTTTATTCAAGGGAGCTATCTGTGTTGTTTTCTAATATAGTATGGAGAGATATTTATTTGCGAATGCCCGTCTATTTTGTGTCATAATCAGGGAAAACTATTTTCGGACCGTGAAATACGTTTTATTCTAAACCTGTTATTTTCTAATATATTATACAGAGATATTTATTTGAGAAAACCGTCTATTTATCTCATAATCAGGGAAAACTATTTTCACACCATAAAATACGTTTTATTCCAAACCTGTTTTTTTGTAATACATTATACATAGATATTTATTTGGGAATACCGTCTATTTTATATCATAATCAGGGAAAACTATTTTCAGATCATGAAATACGTTTCAATCTTAACCTCTTATTTTCTAATATAGTATACAGATATGTTTATTTGAGTAAACCGTCTATTTATGTCATAATCAGGGTTAAGTTATTGTATTGTTTAGTTAGTTGGATTGTCATATATATGTACATGTTATCCACCCAGACTGTTTCCCTTACCAACAAACCCCTCCCCTCGAACTAGCTGGATTGAACTGGTCGACACGACCTGCCTTCAGACTCAGGCTTGGCACATCGTATAAGCCCAAGAGGCCCCACGAGATACCTTTCCGCTCGTGCCAGGTAACCACCTCACCCGAGGTTACCCACAGGGGATTCCTGGCTCTATTGTGCCCTACGGCACTGGTGACAGCACGCTGCAAATCAAAACACTACGGGACAAGATTGTTACGTTTGGTGGTAGACCATCATTCGTTACAATACCTGCAAATCTGTTGAATCATTTGAGATTGGAATGAGTGCTCTAGAATTAAGAATGGCTTCAATTTGGCTAAGAATAGTAGATGATTCTTCGAAAGTAAATTTTGAGTCACAAATTAGTCTATGAAGATGGTATTTTTTAGATTTAATTGCACTTTCCCAAATACCTCCCCAATGTGGACTTTGAGGTGGAATAAATTTCCAAGTGCTTTCTTTAGGGGTTAAAATTGTCGAATTTGTTCAGTAGTTCCTTGTTTTTTCAAAAATGAATAAAGTTCACGTAATTCGCTATTACTACCCAAAAAATTGCTGCCGTTATCACTATAAATAATATGTGGAGAGCCTCACTTTACGGTATCTCAAATGTCTCAGTTCTCCGATCAAGCGATACAAACAAAACTTAAAGATGAAAGTTGTAGATATTTGGATACTCTACTTGAAAAAAATTCATAGAATTATAATATCTCATGTAAATGATGAGTTATAACACAAACTTGTATTTTTTAAAGCCAAAACCCATAGTAGGCTATGATCTTATTAAAATATTAAAAGGTCTTTTTTCTACAACCACTATGTAAAACACGCACTTCTACACAAATATTTAGACGCAATGAAGTCATTTTTTAGATATCCGTTAGAAAAGTAATTACTTACAGTGGGAAAAGTACACGTTATGGCACTTTTCTGCACAGAAATGTCAATGTCAAGTAATTTTCAACGATCTAACGTTATCGTTACAGTGGATTTCGTTGACAGACACTAATATTACAATTAATAAAAATCTATTATCAAAAAAATATACACCAGGCATAACAATTCAAAATTGATCACGTTTACCTGATTTTTCTATATTCAATACTCATTTTTTAAATTCTTTCGTTTCAAAGTTTATATAAAATATAATTTCTCTCATTAATAAAGGTGGTTGTAGAAAAAATATTGTGTACAACTCGTACGCAAAGCACTTACTACTCGCTTGATTTGCGGCAGTCGCCTTATGGCTCGTGACACAAACTTCTACGCCCGTGGGAAAAGTGACGCTTTGCGCACTTGTTGTACAAACTACTATTTTGCTTTTCAATGAAATAATAGTATATTGTTTAACGAGTGAACAAAGTAGCATTTTTCATAAAAAGAGGCCTTCAAATCGATATAAATCAAAGGAATTCAATTCAATCTACAAATGTCTTAATACTGCCTATAATGAAGGAAAGACCAAAAATGATACATGGTCTGCTAAAAAATTAATGTGAGTTGAAATTTCACGGGTTAAGTTAGATTTTCTGTATTTTTTCAAATTAAAATAGGGGCAATTTTAAAAGATAATAATAGGGTTGAAATAATGAAATATCGAAAGATACAACAGTAGGGACATGTCTTCAAAAGGAGAATCATAAACACCACTAACTAAATGGTTATCAATGGTAACCCAGCCTCAGGAAAAGCCGATGAAAAGAAAATATTTATAATCTATAACATAAAGGAATTGAGTGGAAACTGCAGCAAGAACCATCAGTAACATAACAAGGGAACAGTGGACCGATTCATTCCCCAAATAAAATTATCGCTTTCATCCGAACAGTTAGAATTTTCTTAGACAAATATAGCTTTTAATATACTAAAATTATCTGTATAATCCTGATAAATTTGACGGCTTATTATTGAGAATTCTTCACTCTTTTTTACAAATTTCAAGAAAAGTTGGTCCAAACTGGTGCCTATGATCATAAATCCCCTTTTAAGATTCATTCCTAACGGCTTCTTCTTCATGAAAGGAATCTAGTTTAGAGTTAAAATTATATACCTACTAAAATTACGTTATTCAAAGAAACATTGTACCCGATTGAATATATCATCATCATCATACGCAGCTTATTCAACCATTTTGTTATGGTGTAGCCTCCCTTTACATATTCATATATTCCATTTCCATGTGGGTCCATTGTTCTCTATTGCTTGGTCTTTTTACGCCTCGGGGATACCATTGCTTTATCTTTGTGGTCCATCTATCGCCTGTCCTTCTAGCGAGATGCCCCGCCCATTGCCACTTTAGGAATCTGATTCTATTTATGACATCTATCACTTGGGTCTTTTGTCTGATCCAATCAAGCCTTTTTCTATCTCTCCTTGTTATTCCAAGCATGCATCGTTCCATAGACCTCTGCGTTACCTGGAGATTTCTAATGATATCAGTTTTCAGGGTCCAGGTTTCACAGCCGTATGTTAATACTGGTAGTACGCACTGATCAAACGCTTTCTTTTTCAAACGGAGTGACATTCTAGACTTGAAGATGGTAGAGTTCTATCCAAATTTGCTAATTTGATTCTTCTGTTTATTTCTGGAAGTAGAGAGCCTGATATGTGTGTTAGTTGACCCAGGTATATGTATTCCTCTACTATTTCCAGGGCAGTGTCATTAATTGTTATTTCTTGTGCGTTTATCAGTTCGCTATACAATATCTTGGTCTTACTCAGATTTATTTTGAGGCCTACTTCGTTGCTTGCTGCATTCAGTTCATTTATTTGTTGTTGCATTTCGCCAGGGTTACTCGCTATCAGGATGATGTCATCAGCGACTCTTAGATGGTTCAAGTATTCTCCATCTATATTCAGACCTGTGTTGTTCCAGCCCAGTTTTCTGAAGATGCTTTCTAGTGTTGCTGTCAATAACTTTGGTGATATTGCGTCTCCTTGTCTAACTCCTCTGCTGGCGGGGAATTCTGGTGTGCCCTCATATATCCTAACTCTCGCTTTGGCTTCCCTATATATATATATTTGCTAGGGTCTCAATATATGGCTTGTCGACCCCTTGTTCTGTTAGGGCATTTATTACTGCTCTGGGATATATAGAGTCGAATGCTTTCTCAAAGTCGATGAAGGCTAGTGCTAGTGGTTGGTCGTATTCTTTGGTTCGACTGATAACCTCTTTGAGGGTATGGATGTGATCTATTGTACTGAAGCCTTCGCGGAATCCAGCCTGTTCTCGTGGTTGGGCCGAGTCTAGTGTATTTTGTATTCTGTTGTGAATGATCTTTGTGAATACCTTGTACGTCACTGGTAGTAGACTTATTGGTCTGTAGTTCTTAATGTCTTCTTTGCTGCCTTTCTTGTGGATCAGCACTATAAGGGCGCTGTTCCACTCTTTAGGTATGCTCCTGGACATCAGACAGTTCGTGTATAGTTTGGCAAGGTACTTCCATGTTTTAGCTCCTGCATATTTGAGTATTTCGGTCGTGATGCCGTCATTTCCCGCTGCTTTGCCATTTTTCATGCTTTTCAGTGTCATTTCTACTTCCTCCACCAATACTTCTGGTATGGCATCTTCTGAGTATTCTATTATTTCTTCCAAGTTTTCAGGGGCCTTGTATAGGTCCCCATAGAATGTGGCTACTAGGTCTATTATTCAATTCCTGTCTGTGGTTCTTGTGTTTCCATCAGTTAATGCAACTATCTGTCTTTTCCCTATTATTAGTGCTCTTTTTGCATTTTTGTAGCTTTTACGGTTTTCTATTGTTGTTTGTACCAGTTTCTCTTTGTAATTTCTGATATCTTATGCGATTTTCTTTCGTATCGTCTTGCACAGTTCGGTGTATTCAATTCTTTGAATGTTTGTTCCCTTTTTCATTTCTCTTCGTTTTTGTAATAGTGCTTTTGTTTCCGGAGTTAGTTTTTTGTGTTCACCTCGTTGTTGCAGACCTCCCACTTCTACGGCGCAGTTTCGAATTGTGTCTATCAGTTCAGGGTTGTTATATTCCACTTTTTGTAGTCTTTCTTCTAGTAGTGCTTCATATTGGGGAGAGTTCTCTTTCAGCCTTTCGTTGTTCATGTTTTTTGTTGTGTTGGTTTTGATCAGTCTTGACCTTTCTAGTTTTATATCTAAGACCAGTTGAGCTCTAATTAGTCGATGGTCGCTTCCAGTAGTGAACTTGTTGAGCGTGCTTAGATCTTTTACTGTGTTAATTTTATTGGTGAGGATAAAGTCTATTTCGTTTTTGATAGTTGCACCGGGGCCTTCCCACGTCCATTTCCTGTTAGGGTTCTTCTTGAAGAAGGAGTTTGCCACATACATGTTCTGAAAGTGTGTGAACTGTATTAATCTCTCTCCTCTTTCATTCCTTTCTCCAAATCCATATTTCCCCATTCCTTTTTCTTGGTCTTTCCTGTGTCCTACTTTGGCATTAATGTATTTGAAGTGACTATTGTCGTTGCTGAGCGCTTGGGTTATTTATTTATAGAATTCTTCTATTTCATCGTCACTATGGCTGATTGTTGGGGCGTATACCTGAATAATCTGGATAGTATATCTTTTGGAGAGTCTTAGTGTTATGCTGGCTACTCTGTCTGAGGTGCTTGTTATCCTTATGATTCTATTTTTCCAGGTTTTCTTAATTAGGAATCCTACTCCGCTTGTTCTTTCTGTTGGTGTTCCTTGGTGGTATAGAAGATTCTCTGATTCAAGTTCTATGAGTTTTTCATTTTTTCGTCTTACTTCGCTAATGCCCATGATATCCCACTTTATTTTTGCTGCCTCTGTTTCCAGTTCCATAATCCTAGCTTGATTAGAGAGTGTACGGCAGTTCTAAGTTGCTAGGTGTAATGTAGTTAATGGGTAGTGGTTTAGACTCCGCAGATTCTTAGCACCCTCTGCCCTCGTGGCTGGTTCCCAGAATCTACCCCTCCCTAGGGCCCTTCGGGCTTACGGAGGATGAGGGCCGTAACTTGTCCTTGTCTGTCATGCTGGGGTTGTGAGGCGTACCTTACCACGCTGCCTCAATGCGGGTTGGCAAGCGGCGAGGGATGTCGTCCGCAAGTTTTCGCCATTTACTGACGGACGGACGGATTGAATATATATATATATATATATATAATCATAAACCCGTTTGTACCCGCTGTGGGTGTGGGGTGTCTCGCTTATTCGTGGACAAACTTCCGCCTTTCCTTTTTATTTCTAGCTTTTTTTGCCGCCTCTGTCCATGTAATTCCTTTTTCTTTCAAAAATTTCGGCTACTGTGTTATCCCATGTTTTTTTGGGCGACCTCTTTTTCTCTTGCGTACTCCTCTAGCCCACCAAATCATTTTTGCTGGTCTACTGTTCTCTATTCTACAAAGGTGCCCAAACCATCTAAGCTGCTGTTTTTCGATTGTTTTTAGTATTGGTTCCATGTTTAGGTTTTCCCTTATTATTTCATTCCGCATTCGATCTTTTCTGGTAACACCTTTGACTCTGCGTAAATACTTCATCTCTGTTGCTTGTAATCTGCTTTTGAGTGAGTTTGTAAGTACCCAGCTTTCACTACCATGTTCAAGGATTGGTCGAAAGACTGACTTGTACACGTTCAATTTGGTGTTAGTTGTAATTTCTTTTCTTCCCAGGAAATTTCGATTTAATGAATAATATTCTTTGACTGCAGCACTTATTCTTTCGTTCACTTCTGCTTCCTGTTTTCCATTGTTTTGTATATCTACTCCCAGATATTTGAAACTCTTCACTTGTTTTATCGGCATTTCATCAATTTCGATATTAAGGTGCTCTTCTTCTTGTCCCACCACAATTATTTTTGTCTTTTCCATATTCATATTCATGTTTCGTTGTTTCAATATATGCTTCCATGTTATCAAATTATGTTTCAGCTCTTTTTCGTTTCTAGCGAACAATACTAAATCGTCGGCAAAAACGCATTCAGATATTCCAACTACTTCCATATTTCTATAACCTATTTGAATTTGTTTAACTTTTGTTTTTACTTCCTTCAAAATATCATCCATTATCATTATGAATAATGCCGGGCTCAGTACTTCTCTCTGTCTTAATCCTTCTTTTGTTATGAAATCATCGGACTGTTCATTATCTTTCCTTACCCGGTTTCTGGTTGTTTCGTAAATGCTTTTAATGTTATTTCTTAGTTTAGATCCAAAGTACGTATTTATTACTTTTATGCCACGATGCCACACCCGATTGAATATAATGACTATAATTATAGAAAAAGAAATACAAGAGATAACATTTCCTATCAACCAACAGCCTTGCCTCAATATTTCCTAATTACTTTTAAATATGAGCTATTGTTCAATAAAAATTATAAAAGAAACTGTAAGATTACTATTCTTTAGAATTCATTATGAGCATACATGGAATTATTACAGTATTATTGAATATATCTGTTGAAATTACGGACAGTATATTTCAACAAAAAATGACATAATGAGGTCAGTAGAGGTACGGCGGAAAAATTATTGCAGCAGGTTTATTTGTTGAATCATAATATGTAAAAAATGAGGTGTCTTGAGTTCTTTGCACTATTAACAACGCACATATTTAATGAGAAATTAGAAAAACTGATGATAAATGAAGAAAACGAACCGATAATTATATTATTGTTATATATGACATTAATTGGTTCTGAATAATTCCACTATATAATCAGAATTCAGTGGAATGATTTAGAAACCGTTAATTTCATATCTAACAATAACCTGCATAGATTTCACAAAGTAAGGGTTGAAACAGTAAATTTAATAGTTTTATTACTTTTCCCATAATAACAAGGATCATCATGTAGGGGATCTGTGGAGTAGACAGCAAATAAACTACTTATGTTATTTTGGAAATAATATCTGAAGAAAATAACATTATTCAAATATATATTAACAAATGGATATTTCTCATTTCAGTGATATCGTACCAGAAATAATTGAAATTTTTTTACCCGTTTTTTTAAGCCAATCAGATGCCTTGATTTTGACAGGTTGTTATGACGATAACCAAAATTTTCTGAAAATAATTTCGGTTACGTGACCTAGCTCCCAAAGTAATATGTGATAATTTCCCTGTCTAGACAGCTGTCACGTGCAGATGCCTGGGACAAGTTCAGGAATTGCACACCCGGTGTGGGTGTGTTTTTTTGGAGTATTACACTTTTGACATTTCTGGTGCGACATCAGTGCGTAGCGTTTCTGAATGGTATGTAGAGGACGGGAGGGATTTCAAGTTAACAACACGAACAGAAAACTTGTGGTCCATGGCTGTAACCTTAACATAACTAAACAAAACAAAAAAGGTCTAGCAGAGGTTTTCGGCTTTTTATTATTTTGACCTTAAGTTTTTGATTATTTTAATTCGCGGATGGATTTAGAAATGGATAAATAGATCTGCTTTGGCATTTAGGAGAGGTATAGAAGATTTAAAGGATACAATGAGTAGACAAAATGAAAAATTTCATCGAGATAAGGAGGCCGCAATTCTGGCAGCAAGAGTTGAAGCTCAAGTGGCTGCTCTAGAACCAGAAGGCAATTCAGATTCTACTTTACAACCCGCTATAGATAATGAAAATCATAAAAAAGTATGTACAATCTGTAATATTTTACTAGTTTAGCATTACATGATATTGTTATGCAATTCACTTTGATAGCGAATTGCAAATATAAATTAACATTTTTCACACAGTGGAACATCACACCCTGTAATATAAATTCTGTTACATCATATTTTTTGGGCAATTTTTCGAGGTTACATTTAATTCGATTTGTTTCTGTAGCGTTTAAATTTTTTGTTTGATTGTGGCCAATACCATGTAGTGATCCGAGTCGGCATTTGCCCCTCTGTATGTTCGTACATCTTTGATCGATAACTGCTTTTTTCTACTAATAAGCACATGATATATTTGTGTACTATATTTATTATCCGGCGATGTCCATGTTATCTTGTGTTTTCTTGGGTGGGAAAATTTAGTGCTATTTATTATCATATTCATCGATTCATCCTTGCTGCCAGATTACATAGGCGCTCCCTGTTGCTTTTTGTTTTCTCATGTACAGTGTACTTTCCTGCCACTTTTCCCAAGTAGTCCCCTTTTCCTATTTGTGCGTTGAAGTCGCTAAATAAAAGTATTGTTTCTTCATTTGGTATTATTTGCATTTCATCTTCAATTTTTTCATACATACTATCTTTCTCCTCCTTATCCGCACCTTCAGTTGGTGCGTATGCATTTATCACCGATATATTCATGGGTTTTGATTGTATTGTCAGACATGCCAGTCGTTCACTTATTGGTCTAAATTCTAATATAAGATTTCGTAAATTACCCCTTATTATAAAGCCTACCCCATATTGTCCTTGGTTTTTAATCCCTGAGTAAAAAAACTAAAATAATTTTTTTCTACCACCCCTTGATCTTCACATCTTATCTCCTGTAAGGCCGCTATGTCTATTTTGTATTTCTTTAATTCGTCCCAAATCATTTTACCCGGTATTAACATTGTTCTGACGTTCCATGTGCACAATTTTAGTTCCTTTATTTTTTTTATCCATAAATCTATTGGTATTTTTATTATTTTCCTCATTTTTGAATTTATTTTCATTTTTATTAGATATAATATCCCCATTATCTTTACTCTCGCCCCTATCATTACAAATATTTTCCTATCCATCCCACTCATAATCCCACTATTGCTAATTGGTTTTCATTCCTCTTTTCCTGTTCATTCCTGTCCTCGTTTTCGCTTACTTCTATTCCCTCTTCTAGTAGTTTTTTTGCCTCGTTTTAGGCAGATTCCTTGTTTGTTCCCATTCCCTTTCTGCTTCTGGTGATCTATACGTTAATGTTCTTTTACCCTTCCTTCCTTCTTCTTCCTCTCCATCATCTTGTTCAAAGCTGTGTCTATCATATACCTCACCATCCCCAATTAATTTGTCGTGTTTAAGAAAAGCCCTTTTTCCATCTAACCTTGCTATCTTCAATTGGTGTATGAATTTTTTTCTGTCCTCTTGGACTTTCTTTGTGAAATCGTCAGTTAACCATACATTTGTGCCCTTTAAATTCTTCGACATTTCAATACCTCCATCTTTTTTTGAAACTGCAAAAATTTTACAAGTATTGGTCTTTTCTTATCGACTTTAAAAGTTCCTAATTTTTGTAGGTACCTCCCTCGTTTCGGTCATTAAGGTTACGTCTATGTTCGCTTCCTTTAGTTTTACTTCAATTCTTGTTCGCACATATTCCGTTTCGTCTACCTCTATATACTCAATTCATTGTATTATCAAATTATTTTTTTTCATTTCGCGTTCCATTAATTCAATTTTATTTTCTTGTTTTCCCATCTGCTTACGCAAAAACCGGTTCTCTTTTTTTAGATTTATCATTTCTTTCATATTATTTTCCAGTTTATTTTCAATAGATGTAATTTTGTCTTTCAAAAATTCAAACATTATTTAATCTCCTCCATATCACTCCGGGGGGAAAACGCCCATTAGGTCGACCCCGCCTCAGGTGGAGAGATAATATTACAAAGGACCTAAAAGCCATGAATATCGAAGATGGACCCGATCGAATGCTAGATAGAAAAAGATGGAGACGTGTGGTTGAGTCGGCAAAAACCCACCCAGGGTTGTGAAGCCACTGATGATGATGATGATGATATTACTCATTTTGAAGTTCGGTTAGTGCAATATGACAGAACCAGGGTCTCGCTAGCGCCAGTCAGCAAGCTACTCAATCCACCCCCAACCAAAACGCCGTGATTTGACTCCTCCTGCCAAACTAACATTTTTCTATTTATTCTTACTCCGACTCTGTACTATTTTATATTCGATATCAGTGGGTCGGTTATTGCTAATATATCTTTACTGGTGATGTTTATGGGTTAATATTTTGATTGTTATTCTAATTATTTACTAGCTTAATTACAATTTCCAAAAGTGTCTTTACAGTAATGCACTTCTAGTTGTTTTAATAATTGACTGCACTTACTTTTATGACTTAACACGTGACTTTTACCAATAAATTAACATTTATTTTACCACACGAATTGATTTCTACATTTCACATGTGCTACCTTTTACTTATACCCAAATAATTTTTTTTATCCTGAAGATGGTCCTTATGTAGGCCGAAACTAGTAGCTGTTTGACAATAAAAAATTCTGTGAAATATTGACTTTGAGTTATATTTAAAAATTACTGTCAGTCACATTAGAGTTATGGATGATATTTTTGAATTCATAAATATTATTTTTTATTACCAGAATATGCTTAATTGTTCTGACATTTACTATAAATGAACCCACCACCCAACTAGTATATACAACTATAAGTGCATGTTTAACTAGTACTCTCGATACCAAATATGTCTAACAGAAAAATAATTATATAAATAGAAAGTTAACAAATCCAATAACAACACTAACGTATGAAAACAATCATTCCGTGACTAATAAAAAGTCATAAAGATTCGTGGGTTTTGTCAGCTCGCAGTGGCGGTTACACAAGAATTTATTCCGTCGAAAACCATCATCAGACAATTCTCTAAATAAATACATTATTTTAAAGCATGATTTATTTTATTGTAAAATCATTAATTTTTCATGGAATGCCAAAAATTGTATTGGGCAACCTGCCAGACGAAGGGATGACAGATGGGCCCCCAAAGTTCTATTTTGGATACTGGGAGATAAGAAAAAACCGAGGAAGGGACCACCATGTTTTTTACTGTTTCGACCCTCTCTATGTGGAATCTACTCATATGACTTTCAAATGAAACTTACTGTTCCTAAATAATTCCTCAATATAATGAATATATTAACGTAATATACAGGGTGTTTTCAAATGACACTTACAACGTTTGCATGTAGATACCTCTCGTAAAATTGGACAAGATGATATAGGGATTGATGGGTCCAACCCATTTACTTTTCGAAATACAGGGTGTTAAAGTTATGAAAAATATAATGTTTTAATTTGATAACTTCGAAATGGATGGGTATATTGATCTGAAATTTGGCAGGTTGTTTTTAAATGTTAAACGGCATATTTTGATGGAAAAACATGTTTCAATTCTTGATCCAGTGGTGTACATTTGGAAGAATATGTCACCTTTCCCCTCCCATTTTTTACGCCACTGGCATTTGAAGCTATTTTTATTTAATTTTGTATTCCTCAATAGTTTTCACGTGAGAAACGCATAACCTTTACATAACAAAAAATTTGTAGTTTTGAAGATATTTAATGTTTTAATGAAGTCTGCATGATCACTTTTTAATAAAAAAATTGAAAAAATATTTTTCTTGAACGTTTTTTAATAACTACCAAACTACTAATGGTTAGAATATGTAACAGGAACTAATTTGTGAAACAGAAATGCATATAAAACATTGAGAGAGGATTGTTGAAAATACTTTTCCAAACTTGTGATTTTATTAACAAAAGAATTAATGACAATAAAACATAAGATAATTACAAAGTTAAATAATATCCCATTCAAACATAATTTTTAACTAAGCAGCCAACAAATTACAAAAGATGTTCAAAATTTTGTCCATTTACATTTACACATAAACTGCAACGTTCTCTCATTGAAAATCGCATACCTTGGAAATACTGGCGATTGCCGAAAATAATTTCTGTAGCTGCATGGATTCTTGCTATCAGTTCCTCCTCCGTTTCTACTATTGTATCGTAGACTAGGGACTTCATGTAACCCCACAGAAAGAAATCGATTGGATTTAAATCCGGTGACCTCGCAGGCCACATATTGGGTCCACGTCGGCCTATCCAGTTGTTTCCGTATTGTTGGGTTATAAGTTGTCTGGCCGCTAGAGAATAATGTATAGATGTCCCATCGTGCTGAAACCATACATTATCCATATTCGCCCTAATATTTAATGGTACAACGTCGTTTAATAAATCAGGCAGGGTTTCTCTAAAAAAATTACAATAAATGTTATCATTGAGTTTAATAGGTAATAAATATGGACCCACTATACAATCTCCAAGAATGCCTGCCCACGCGTTAAGCGAGAATTTTTCCTGAAATCCACGTTGTCCAATAACATATGGATTTTCGTCATCCCACACTCGGCTATTCCTTGAATTAAAAATTCCTTCACGTGTGAATTTGGCTTCATCAGTAAATAGAGCAAATTCGGTAAAATTCCTATTTTCTAAACATTTTGGGTGGCAAACTCCACTCTTTGAGAACAATCTGTTGGTTTTAGGGCCTGAACTTGGGTATACTTATAAGCATACAACTGTTGTTCATTTAAAATATTCCACACAGTTGAGTTATTTACATTTAAAGATTTGCCAATGGTGCGAGTGCTTAAATCAGGTCTATTTTCAATACAGTCTATAACAGCCTCCTCTAATTGCACAGTTCGTACAGTTCGTTTTCTACCGCTACCTTGTAATTTTGAATTGTACAAATTCTCGCGATCTCCTGTCAATTTGAGAAGATGTTGTGTGACATGGAAATCTAGGTCGATTTGGATATCTTTCTCTATATAAGCGCTCGGAATGGCTACCATTCTTTCTGGCTTCCCCGTATATTAGTTGCATATCAGCCATTTCTTCAAAAGTATAATCCATCATAACAAAAAGTGTGAAAGTTGCACAAACCAATTTAATTACAAATAATTCATTTTTGTTTTGACGTTAAACAAAATGACATTTACCATTTCATTATTGACATCTATAGCCTACTATACGGACGAGGCAATGAAAGCAAGAATCCATGCAGCTACAGAAATTATTTCCGGCAATCACCAGTCTCTCCTAGTTATGCGACTTTCAATGAGAAAACGTTGCAGATTATGTGTAAATGTAAATAGACAAAATTTTGAACATCTTTTGAAATTTGTTGGCTGCTTAGTTAAAAATTATGTTTGAATGGGATATTAATGAAATCACAAGTCTGGAAAAGTATTCTCTCTCAATGTTTTATATGCATTGCTGTTTCACAAATTAGTTCCTGTTACATACTCTAACCATTAGTAGTTTGGTAGTTATTAAAAAGCATTCAATAAAAATTTTTACTCTATTTTTCTATTAAAAACTGATCTTGCAGACTTCATAAAAACATTAAATATCATGAAAACTACAAATTTTTTGATATGTAAAGGTTATGCGTTTTTTATGTGAAAACTATTGAGGAATACAAAATCAAATAAAAATTGCTTCAAATGCCAGTGGCGTGAAAAATGAGAGGGGAAAGGTGACATATTCTTCCAAATGTACATCACTGGATCAATAACTGAAACATGTTTTTCCATCAAAATATGCGCTTTTACATTTAAAAACAACCTGCCAAATGTCAGATGAACATATTCATCCATTTTCAAGTTATCAAATTAAAACATTATATTTTTTATAACTTTGACACCCTGTATTTCGAAAAGTAAATGGGTTGGACCCCTCAATCCCTATATCACATTGTCCAATTTTACGAGAGGTATCTACATGCAAACGTTGTAAGTGTCATTTGAAAACACCCTGTATGAAAGCAGAAGATAATATGGTATTACAAATATTAAAGTTTAAATATTATTAACTCTCTGCAGATATCCTGGATGTTTTTTCCCATTTAATATCTGTGTAATTATGTAGGAAACTATATCTGCTGATCATTACAATTATTATTTACGAATATAGTTTAAAAGTGGAGAATTACCTAGACTTATCTGTGCATTTACGACTTCATATTATCGGTCACTTAAGTGTCTTTTAATTTCTAATTTTTCAAGGAAATTCAGTTATTGTTTCTTATCGCAAATATGTAGTACTTCTAGTTCAGTGTTAGGTGTCAATGAATGTTTGGTGTCGAGTAGATGTTTTGCGTAGTGGAATTTCTCTGGATATTTCAATATGTATGGCCGTAAGTATTCACTGTGTCTTATTTCAAAATTTCTAAGGGTTTGGCCCAAATAGACAGAATTACATTATGGACATTCAAGTTTACACATACCAGACTTTTTAATTGGGGATATTTTTGTTATTACATTAAACAATTTTGTATTCACATTACTTTCTGTTTTAAAAAAAACTGTTCGTTGCTAAAGATTCTATCTTTGAAATATTATTAGAAATATTACCAAAATGTATAACGGTTTTGTGCTGTTTTATTTATTTAGTTTGCATAGTTATGAAGGAGAGCTGCCAAAACCATACCACCATAATTTTAATTAGAAACAAAGTGATTACAGCGCTCGTGCGGCGCTACTAGCAACTAGTGCTTAGTTGTAGTGGCGAGACAAAGTTTATGGAGTGTGCGGTTAATCTCTAAGCTGTTGTAAACGATTTTCTGTTTTGGAACTAATTCATAGTGTTTTGGAACCTTTTCGTAAGAATGTATGGACTGTCAAGGTACGTACTAATGTAGTTTATTATTAGTTTGCAAAACTAACATTAATAAAGAGTGTTTCGATTGGCCGGTTTGTGCCTCCACGTGTGTGTGAGGTTATAAATGAGGCTATGTTTACCAGCAGCCACAGTTGTCTAAATCGCCGCTCTAGTGATTTCTCAAATTGTACCGGAACGATTTGGGAGCCCATTACATTCCATGTTCCATATTTGTCATTTTTGTGTATGAATAATTTTACATTGCTGGGATTAGTTTTTTTTTTTTTAGTAAATAAAATAGCGGACTTGTTTGTAACACAATTTCTGTATTTCAGAATGGCAAATTGAAAGTATGGAGCGTGAAATGAAGAGTATCTGGAGAAAGCTGCTTATAGGAACGGAGATATGGGTTTCAACCAGTGCTCTAGACAGTACGGAATTCCAAAACCGACCCATAAGCGTCATTTAGTCAACAAAAATGTAAAGGCCAATGAAGGTACCAAAGCAATGGGGTGTATTACAACTTCATGAAACGCCACAAAGACATCTCCCTTCGCGAGCCTCAAACAACATCCTTGCAAGGGCACAAGGGTTTTCTAAAGACAATGTCAACGAATTCTTTGAAATATTGAACAATACTGTTGATGAAAATAAAATTGATGCTACTACTATTTTTAATATCGCCGAGACAGGCGTAAGTATCGTACAAAACAAATATCAGAAGGTTATAGCTGAGCAAGGGAAGCGTGCTGTAGGGTCGGTATAGAGTGGACAAAGATGTGTAAATACAACTGTGCTGCTGGCATGTATATTCCACCCCTGATTATTTTCAAAAGAATGAGGATGTGTAATGAATTGAAGGTTGGAGCTCCGCCTGGAAGTTTAGTTGATGTATCAGAGAGCGGATGGATGAATTCAGATCTGTTTGTTAAGTGACCTCGTCACTTCATTGATATTGTAAAGCCAAATAAAGACACAAAAGTTCTTCTCCTTCTTGATAGCCATTCTGCCCATTTCAAGAACTTAGAAGCATTGGTAATCGCTAGAGACGCTGAAGTAATTATGCTACAGTAACCAGGACACACAACGCATCGACTGCAGCCATTAGACAGGTTATTTTCAAGTCTTTCAAAGGTTACTCCGCCCAACCGGTAGAAAAATGGCTACGAACAAACCCTGGCTTAAGAGTCACTCAATACCAGATTTCACATTTAGTGACTGAAGCATATGGCAAGGCTGCGACGATTGAGAATTCGTGTAATGGATTCGAGTCTAGTGGTGTACGGCCAGTTGACTCCCCCATCTTTAAACAGTCAGACTTTTTGTCAGCAGATTGCTTCAACGCAACTTTAGATCAGAATCAACAAGACAGTGAATGATCAGATCAAGAGAAAACTTACATGGGTGAAAATCAGCCTCTTGATGTTGAAGTAACCTTACCTAACAGGTCAACAAGTTCAACTTCAAATCTGAATGTACCGATTAAAATAATACCTCCGCTTCCAAAACCAACCAAACAAAGAAATGAATCTAAACTTGGATCTAATTCAAAAGCGCAAAAAGCAGTTATATTAACCAGTAGCCCATACAAAAATGAAATTCAATTAGTTCAGGAGCTTAGACTAGCTAAAGAAAGGGTGAAAGAGCTCCAGATGAAAATTAGGCTTTTATCTGAAAAAATGAAAGTGACAAAATCGTGTTAAGATGTTGCTGATTTGTCACATATTCTAACAAAGGAGTCGACCACCAAGACATCGATAAGAAAAAAACAGCCACAGGTGATTTTAAAGACGGATCCAAATCTAGCAATCCTAAACTAAGCTGGAACTTCTGCCCAGAGTCACGTCATCGTTGAAATTGAACCTGAATAGTGATTTTGCTCGGTTTGCGAGGAAAATTCAATCGAGGATATGGTGCAGTGCTTGCTTTGCAGTAAATGGATTCACAAAAGTTCTGCTGGCTCGAACGCAAAAATGAAGATGTTTGTTGGCTCAAATTGTAGTTCTTAAAACAAACGCAGACCAGGAGAAACTCTTTAGCTTCCAAAAAGATGACAAATAAAGTATTGTATCTCAAAGAAAATACTGTATTAAACAAAAAGTTTCTTCAATCATTCTTGCCGTTTTATTCATTGATTCATTTTATTTCAAACTTTAACCAAGGAGGTACTATTTAGGAAGTGAGAGGTGCGATTTCGGCAATTGGTTTCCTAAATCGTACCGATTGCATCACTTTACAAAAAGTGTTTTACCTTGCACAAAATATCACCATATTAGTAACTAAAACTTATATTAACTTGTCTAAATAACCAATACTTCTTAGGATTGTGGTACTTTTGCACAGGTTTTTCATATAAAGTAGAAAACAAATAAAATGTAAAATGTGGTACGATTTAGCCAACCTTCCTCTACTGATCGTAAATGGGAAAAAGATATGTAGGATATCACCATTAGCTATTGATATCTGTACGAATTTAAATTTAAATTTAAATTCTTCCTGAGAACTATAAATTAATCATCATTCCTATATAATAATCACGATACATTTCATACTTAAGTCTGTTTTACTAAATACTTCCTGAAAAACAAACAATAATCTTAACCTTCCTTTATACATCAAAATTATCATATAACCCTGCATTCGATAATAAAAAATTATCACATATCCTTCTGTTAAAAACAAAATCGTCGTTTCCTCAAAAAAACACTACGAGTCATGTAAATCGTCACATAGGCATGTTTCTCACACTCCTTGAATTCAACCCCCCTTCCTAAACTCATTCTCGAAAGTTCTACGCTCCATAAATAGCCAAAAACCTACAAATCATAGACAAATAAGATAAGAACCGGTTTGATGCATAGGCGGCAAGTGACACAACGTTTCTGCGCCGCCGTCCGCGCATGGAGTCTCTGTAGTCGCGCGAACTACAAGACTTAAATTTGCTTTACCTTTTTAATCCATACATCACCACCACATGGTAATAATATCCAAGCTTTTTAAAGTACAGTATTTTCGGTAAATAGAAACATTATTTTTTATGACATTGATAGTCGAGAACTACAACACAAATTGTGAAGCAGATGATGTAATTTATTAGATAACTTAAAGTCTTTTTCGAATTTTCATAATTAACCAAAACCATTCACTTCTAAAACTATCAAAGAATCGGAAAAAATTGAATTCCCGTTTTTAGATACATAACATTACTCAAATGTTGACAATCAAACAATAATAAGCTATGTTTCTGGTTTCTTACAACTTTTAATTGCGAATAATGTAAGGCTAATTTGCAGGCAGATATTTTAGTTGTTCACCATAGTTTCACTTCCTTCAAAGAAGATAATGATAAAATACTTCTGGTTTATGTACAGGGGAGTCGTTAAATTTCTGTCAATACTGCATGACTTTTAGTTCATGTAGAAAATATTACTGAAAAAAATCAACACTTTGCAAAAGGTCATATAAATTTTGATTGATTCACCTGTCTAGAGCATAAATCATACGTATTAGTCCAAGATCCTAGAACGTTCTGACATAACTTATTTTCACATGGATGAAACCTTCACGACTTAGTATCGTCTAGTATACTTTAAATACCTGCCTACTTGTGGAGCTTGCCCTGTGACACCTGGGCATGTACCAGGTGAGAAAGGTAACTAAAAATATGAGTTATCTAACTTCAATTTTTTTTAGTCATTTGGTCACAATATATACATGTCTGGGTTTTGTCAATTATCATATCATTTTCAATTGAAACATCATGAGAAGAGGAATTAACATCACATTCCAATGTCGCACAAGGTTCCTAAGAAATACATGACACCGGTTCAACTGATTCTATTTCAACACTAGGTTCAACACGTTGTTCAGGTATTACAATAGGTTCAGACATAGTACTAACTGGAGTTGAGTTTGATACTACATCTGAATCTGGAACTATAGAATTATTTTGTTGACTTGAGGTAAATTGTATGCATTGATCATTATCAGTACTAAGATTACTTGGTAGGCTTGATGTCGATGCAACTGTTGTATTTTCTACATCACTCGATAAATTTTTCTCAGCAATTTTTGGATTTTCTGAAGTGGCAGAATGATACCTTTTTGGCAAAACAGTAAAATTCTTATAACATTCTCGATAGTAACCATTGTCATACAAATCTTCCGGAAAACTAAGTCTTTAAATTTTAGGTTATGGAGTACTCGCTGTTTTAAAACTTGTTTACATTTTTTAAATGTTTCTTCGGTAAATAATTTTAATTTATCATGATGTTGTTTACAAAATATACACTTTGATTTTCCTTCTTCCATGGTTTTCACTATTACAAATAACAATATCAGTCACTAATTACACGATATAAACAACAAAAACATATGCTCTTATACACCCGAACTGCACTGGATACTATAGGTTGCGCGCGCAATAAGCACGTATCATACACTGTAGCTGTAGAGTGGAGCAGATGGTGAGTTTAAGAAGGGGAACCAAGTTGTTGTGTTGTGAACGTCTCACTCGCTCTGAAATGCATGCGCATAGTGCTCTCGCGCTCGCGCTCCCGGCTGAATAAGATTGTGATTAGGGGATGTTTGGTAACTCGAATTTGTCTGACTGATGAAATATAACTTTGTAATAGTTACTTGAATAATATATTTGAAAGTCAGACATGAAAAAATAAGTAAGGTTCATTAATTGTTTGTCGAGCTTTAAAGCGTCTGACGAAAGCTCTGGTCCATGGAAAGTGTCTGACACTTTATAATTCTAGTTTAGAATAATCTACAAAATGTATATAAAAATCAGCCATACAAATTTAAGTTAGATAACTCATATTTGTAGTTACCTTTCTCACCTGGTAACTTCCCAGGTGTCACAGGGCAAGCTCCACAAGTAGGCAGGTATTTAAAGTATACTAGACGCTACTAAGTCGTGAAGGTTTCATCCATGTGAAAATAAGTTATGTCAGAACGCTCTGGAATCTTACTCTATATTTTCTCAACTCATAAAAGTTTGTTTTCCCTTATTAATTAAAAAATATTATGATGGTATATAACAGGAATAACAAACTGAATTTACCTATCCATAATACAAACTAGCAAATTTAAATATCCGGCCTGTAAGAACAAGTTCTGCACCCCGCAAGGGGTGCGCTCAGATTGACGCGATGCCAGCTGTTTGTACGGGAACAAACACTCTCTTATTACTTTTTCTATGCTACAAATCTTCCTCTTCCATCACCACTCGTCGAATGATTACGTAGTTCTCTCAAAAGTACCGGCAAATACCGGCTTTTATAACAGCAATGAAAATGTTAAATATCTCTTGAACTCACATAAATTAAAATTATAAAATCAGTGAATTAGTGAACTCTTAATTACGACGTAACAATCGAAAATTATATTGAAGTCAGTAAACAGAATAAAACAGCGAAACGTGCAAGCACATTCAATTAATTATACCAAACCAACAATTTAACACAAAAAACAAATTATAAAGAAATAAAGTAAGTATTTCTTCACATTAACAAAAGGTAATAGTCCTTCGAGAAAACAATTTAACTCTACACATTTTACAAACAAACAAATAGAAAGTTTGAGTATGTAAAACAATATCTAAGCTTTAATATTTGTATTATCATATCATCTTCTTAAGATATGATAATACAAATATTAAAGCTTAGATATTGTTTCACATACTGAAACTTTTTATTTGTTTCATATATGTTGTCAATCACAAGGTAGGTCACTTCTTGGTCTAGTCAAAAATAATTATTAAAAATTAGGTGGGCATCAAATGAAATGTAACTTCTGACAGTCTGACGATGATATTTAATATCGAAACAATTGTCAAATTTCTCTGCTGTATATTTAATTCAAATTCATGAATTTAAGCAACTGCAACAGTCAAATTCATTGTGAGAGTTTCAACGGCAACTGCTTTATTGCAGTTTCTTGATGGTTTCATTATTTCAAGTCTGAATATAAAACTATGCTTTAGAATGGAAATAATAAATTTGAAAAAATAAATATGACAAATTAGCTAAAATTACTGAATCATTTGCCAAATTATAGAAAACATAATTTCTGCATCTTCATATGTATAGGTCTGAAGTGAACTGGCCTTTATAATATAGAGGAATGTACGAGTATTATTGGTAGGACTGCTACCTGATAAGGTTTTTTAGGAACTAAATAGGTAGCTAAATAAATTCTTAAAAGGAGAATCAAATGATATTCAGTTAATTATTTTACATTTATAGAATGTATTGAAGGGTGACGCCACTGTGTCTTCTACGAATATGACGATATATATGCTGCTATTGTTAATTACTGAATGAATCGGTTACGGTCCGGAAGATTACAATTTATAATAATTTTTTGGAGGTGTCGAGTTGTTGAAATTATTTAAAATTTATTAAGAGATATTTACCTCATAGAAATATTAGTATGTGGCAACAAATAAAAATTTAATTTACGGCCCATTATTTACTCTCTGTTATGAAATAAACCACATTCTTCGGCCTTTAACGCACAAACTTATGGTATAGAATCATGTATAATTTTTTATATAAAGTAACGGTTAAATTGTTGGTTTTGCGCTTCCAAAAATCCCTGATTAAATTCAGATAAAGTATACCTTGTGACATCCTTAGTTCTTCTTAATGGCTTATCCTTATAACTCTTCAGTCATTGGAGTAGGATTTCGTGTCTTCTCACACCAATTTTTCCATGCCTTACAGTCCCTGGCAAGTATTTTCATATCTTCCAGTTTTTCTCCTTTATTTAGCCCGATTCCCCTTATCTGGTCAATCAATTGCAACACAAGTCGTTAACAATTTCAATATGAAGTGCCTTGGTGACAAAACAAACAAATAGGCAAATATATACCTTAATGGATTGAGCTCTCCGATGATGACTGTTAATTATATTAAAGGGTCCGCCATAGTCGACTCCAATACGACAGAACGATTTAACGGACGTAATACGAGAAGATGGCGGGATAGCAATGAGAGGTTGGTATGGAATGGGTTTAAATCGAAAACATCGATTGCATTTAGCTAGAATGGCTCTAGTTGCTTGTCGAGCGGAAATAACCCAGAAATTCTGTTGAAACAAGTACACAGGGGGTGTTTAGGTGGTAGTGATGCGCAAGTTACAGCTTCTCCGACTCAAGTCAACCTCACCCACCATCCAGAATGAACTTGGTACACCCTCTTCTCGCTAACGAGGTTCTGACGAACCGAGCAGGGGCTTTCCTGTAAACATATTTCAGGAAACACCATCCCTACCAACCCGCGTTGGCCTGCGTGGTATGGTTATTGGCTAAATTACCCCGTATGACGATAAACACTAGAAACTCATGGCCTTCAGTCCCCGGCGGCAAGATGAATCCTGGCCAAGTAAACGGTCGGACAAGTCACCAGTCAGAGAGTGCGAAGAATCCCCGGGTTAGACCAGTCTACCATGGATAACCATTGAATATTGCTTCTCTGAATGCCCGAGCACTCTCAACTCCCGAAAAACTACGAAAACTAGAAGAGGAACTTTCCATTATAAAAGTCTATGCACCAACGTCCATCCATACAGATAATAAAATGGACGACTCTTACGAGGATGTAAATACTGAACTATGCACGACGTCAGCCCACTATACATTGATGATAGGGGATTTAAACGCAAAACTGGGCCAAAGACAGGATGATGCTGGGACAACCATGGGATGTCATGGTTACGGAGTAAGGAATGAGAGAGGACAAATGGAAGCCTCTAGGGGACGTGGTCTTCTACCAACAGGAGGTATACGCGGAACTAGAGCATATAGAGAACGAACACGATTATACACGCTAAAGAACACCATTATAAATACGGTCAAAGCAGCAAAAACAAAATTCTAAAGTTGGTATACTTCAAATACGGATAGAATCAGCACAACTACGAGAGCACTGATGAAGACAAGAATGGAACTGTCAGACAAGTACTCAGCAAATAACGATCACCTGAGACAGCTAAACAGAGAAATCTCAAAATCAATTCGATAAGATATCAGGTATTATAATATAAACGAAAAAAGACGATAATAAAGGAACGAAGTTTCTTCGAGAAATCCTCTCAGAAGGCAAAAAAAACACAATTTTACTGAAGACAAAAATGGTCCCACAACAACAAATAGAATGGTAATCCTAGATATCACCACAACCTTTTATGCTGAATTGTATAGTGAGCAAACAGCAAAAACTAACATACCCAAAATCCAAAACCAAGGGTCTGAAGAGCTGCAAGAAATTACAATGGCCGAACTGTGATGCTCTTTGGGAAATTAAAAATAAGAAAACCGCAGGTGAAGACGAAATTGAAATTTAAACTATAAAACACGGAGGTATGGCTCTACATCGAACTATTTGCAAACTTTTCAACGCCTGTCTAATAAATGGTACAACTCCCTCTCATTGGGATCGAGCCACTATAGTTATTCTCCATAAAAAGGGAGATATAACATAACTACAAAATTACAGACCAATAAGTCTCCTCTCGCATATGTATAAGTTATTTATGACGATAATCACGAAAAGAATCTCCAATAAACTAGATCTACATCAACCCTGCGAACAAGCAGGTTTCCGAGCAGGGTACGGCACAAATGACCACCTGCAGAATCTGAAAACCCTCATTGAACGGTTTGTGGAATACAGCAAACAACTCGTCCTGGTATTTGTCGACAAAGAAAAAGCTTTTGATAACATGAATCAGAAGAAAATGACACAAGCCCTTACAGAGTGCCGAGTCCATCACAGATACATAACTATAATCCAGAACAAATATGACAAGGTAACAGCAAGTGTAAAAAAACGGGGAGTACGCCAGGGAGATGTCCTATCGCCAAAATTATTTACGGCGCTCTTGGAATATATGTTTAAAATAATTGATGTCGGAGAAATGGGCATAAACATAAACAGCGGAAAACTGAACCAACTGCGATTTGCCGACGATATCGTTGTATCGCAGATTGAATTGATGAGGCTAGGGAGATACTACGAAGACTATAGAGTGCGTCAAGGACAGTGGGGCTTAACATAAATGCCAACAAAACCGAATTTATGACCAACCTCGTGTTAAGTGAAGGCATACTTCTGAACGGTGGCCTTCTAAGACAAACCAGCTCATATAAATATACAGGCCACAAAATCCGCATTGGAAGGGACAATCAGACCTCTGAGTTACAACGCAGAATATACATGGGGCGCTTTTGGCAAATTAAGGGATATCGTTAAATCAGATATCCCTATATACCTGAAAAGAAAGGTTTTTGATTAATGCGTAATGCCGGAACTCACTTATGGAGCAGAAATTCTCACCCTCGCAAAACAGACTGTAAATATAATACGCATTGCACAAATAAGAATAGAATTATCGATGCTAGGCCTTTCTCTCAGAGACAAAATCGCTAATAACCAACTACGGCAAATGACAGGTGTTACTGATGCGATATTGCGGATAACAAACTTGAAATGGAACTGGGCGGGACGCGTAGCTAGACTTGCGGATGGACGTTCGACAAATAAGATGTTGGAATGTAGGCCTCGTCAGGACGCACAGTGCAGTAGGGGAAGCCCATCAACGAGATGGTCTGACGACATCAAGAGAATCCATTCAACTGGATAAACGTCGCACATGATCGACGGAGATTTCTCAGATTGTGGGAGGCCTATGTCCAGCAGTGGACTCAAATGGGCTGAGTGATGATGATGAAGTACACAGTGATGGATACCAAGTCGACAGAACTTCTCATGGGTTTGTTGAATTATCAAGTCAGTAAAAATGTGACGACGAGGAAGTAAAATTTGTTTGGTAATAAACTCCAAAGACGAACTTTGTAATCTGCTATCGACACGCATAATTCGTTGTTGATCAATAAAGGGGGAGAATTTGGCTAACCATTTGAGACATCGCTGAGCTGTCTGATAAATGACAGTGCTTGACAACTTTTACAGGAGGAAGTAAAGCCTGTTGTAGATCGTATTCGTTTAAAACACTTGTGTGTTTAGCGGAAGGATGTCTCGTATTGTGAATAAATCTCAATAAAAAGGCTACGGAACCTTGAATTTTGCGAAGTTTTGAGAATCCCTATAGAAAATAGTTATAAATATGACATGGCACCTGCGCAACCATTGAGAATATGTTTTCCTCATTGGAGGCACTTGTTGATTCAAAGTTAACTTGCACTGGTTCTAACCAATAAAAAGAAGGTAACAAGAGCCACGGAGGGCCCGCCCACCATGACCACTAGAGGAGATACTTGGGTAAACAACCGCGAGATGCAATGTCGACAGAGTAAATGGAACCAGGAACATAAATGCCAATGTTCAGGGGGAACTGGCGTCAAAATGTGAACTATTCTATTGGCGACAATCGGTTTAAAACAATTAGGATATGCATGGTTTCAACTGAGTCCTACTTTGGAATCACTCCAGGCGTATACGGAAAAGGCTGTTATAGGATCCCGAAAGGTTTGCAAGATGAATTCGATTAAATTGGATAATGAAACAGCTCCGCACGGCTCTTAGCGGGGAATGGATAGGGCTTTTAATGAAGCTAGCTTTGATTTGGCCATGACGATTCGAAGTTGGGTTTTCTCCTTTTCAGTGAATCGGATATAAATAACGGTCGAGTACTCTAACTCTGAGGATCGCAAAAGGCATGAACTTTACATGTTTTCCAATTAGGGGTTCACAACATTTGAGATATTCCGAATGTAAAGAGGTTAGGCATATCCAGCACAAACTGCTGCCATTTTGTACATATATCTGGCGGAGCAACATCGTCCCAAGCAGATGCTGTTATTCATAAACGCTGGATGAGGAACTTGGCAAATGAAGAGAAAGGACACAAGAAACCTAACGGATCATAAATTTTAGCGATTTGAGAAAAGATAGCGCTTGGTCCAAAAGTAAAAAGATTGGCTCTCGGCTCATTAGATCATAGCTTAAATCCCAAAAATGGTAAATTTGTGGTATAAAATTAATCTTACGCCCGTTTTAGGGTTAATAATAATATAACCGAATAATCAGAACGTAGCGAATTTATCTCTATGTCACCATAGAAATTGAAATTGAAAAGTTTTTTATCACAACTTTATTACTAATACCTAAACGCAAAGGTAAATAGTATGGTGAACGAAAATCGTAATATATAGTTTATTAACGATAAAAAGACGATGATGTCATTTTTAGTTACTTTCCTGCTTATCAGAATAAATATTAATTTACCAACTGTGAATACAATTTATCCTCAACAGCTAGGGCAATTTACAGCTAACGGGTTGGCAAAACTTTAAGACGTTGTCAAATCAACTGGTGAAATTCCCCAGTTTGTTTTGACGTTTATTGACATTCGATCATCGTCTAATATTCACAAGTTTTTTTGGTGCTATTAAATTCATTGCTTTTTAAGATTAAAAAAATAGTTATTTTCGTAACTAATTATTTAGGTGAATCTGCAGTGTGTGGTAAATATAATGCCGAAGCAGCTGAATAGAAAATGTCAAGAGATGGTAACATCTTTGTTGATCTATTTTGAACGAGAATGCCGGAATGGGGGCGCGCTTCTCCCGCTTACTGCTATTTGTATTCATCATTATTATTATTATTATTATTGTTACATATTTAAATGTAAATGATTAAATGTCTTTATTGTTAGCTTAGGTTAATTAAACTTGATAATATATTATTCTTTTATAAGTTGAAGTAATTATTTTGTAGAGAGTTGCAAAAGCTTCACAACTTAGCGTTACCACTGTTAACCGTATTGCCACCAAGCATAATAGACAGCCTAAAAGCCCATCTAAAAAGAGACGACGCATAAAACCTACTATTGAAATTGATAACTTTGATTAAAGTGCTTTCCGAAATGTTATATACGAAATATATGGAAACAGTGAGTATATTGAACTTACTGTTTCATTTTATTCACAATTACCTAACACAATATTTTTTCAGAAGAACACATAACCTTGGAAACTTTAAGAGACAAACTCCAGGAGCGTAAACTCTTTACCGGTTGTTTAACATCACTCTGGAATATGGTGAAAAATATTGGATTCAAATACCAAAAAAATTATCCTCGTCGTGTTTTAATGGAGTTGCCACATATTGCATTAAAACGTGTACAGTTGGACGTTCTTGGCAAGATTCTAATCATAGAAGCGCGAAAAAAACTAAAATTGATGGTCCAAGGTAATTGAATAATGAAATTTAGCAATTAATTTATGATGTACTAACATTCCTGCTATTTTAAGACCTTTTCAAACATTTACTAGTGACACTATTTTATTTAAATCTATATAATTATTAATAGTTCTTTTGAGTTATGCAGTCTGTCTAGAAAACCTAGTAATAATTTGTTATTTCCTTATTGTAGGTATACAGTATTGCATGCTGGTTCCTCTTCTGGATTTATTCCTGAAGCAGGGCTGGTTTTTTCTTTCAAAAAAATAAGATGGTGATTACCACGGTGAAATGAATCGAGAACATTTTTTGCATTGGTTTGAATACCAGCTTTTAGTGAACTTGGAAGAATCTGTCACAATTGGAATGGATAATGCAAGTTATCACAGTACAGTGATCAATAAAGTACCAACAACAGTTATTAAAAAGGCTGATATACAGAACTTGTTGATACAAAATGATATTCCTTCTGAAAATACTTTCCTCAAAACCCAATTATTGAATTTAGTACAACGGTGAGTTGATATAAACATTTTTCAATATATTATGGCAATGCTTAGATAACTTATTTCGTTTAAATATATGCATTTTTGTAGGAATAAACCACCAACAGTATATGAAGCTGACATATTATCTGAAAAATATGGTCACAAAGTGCTTCGACTTCCCCCTTAACACTGTATGTTCACCCCAATTAAACATATTTGGGGCAAAGTTAGAAATTTTTATAGAGATCATGTGGGAACTGATGGTTCTTCAACAGAGTGTGGAAAAAGTCTTCAGAAAAAGTGGCTCCTGATATTTGGTCAAAGACAGTAGAGCACACTGAAAAAATTATACAAGTTAGGTGGGATAGAGAAGTAGTATTTGATAGACAGGATGTGCCTCCACATATTATCAATTTTGACAGTGACGATGAAGATAGTGATGATTTTGTAGTGGAGTAGTGGAAATCTTGTGTTTTATTTTTTGTATATTTTTATCCAATTTGCTTTATTTCCAGCTTTTCAGAATCACTAATAACTATTATTAAATCAATTAGGTACAGTTATTTTATATTACACAAATTAAAACAACGACCACAGTATCTCTACATAAATAATACTGATAAAATGGGTGATTTTTTATTTTTATATCTTGTATCAAAATTTTATTTTGTGTATCTATATTTTCCTTTTCCATTCCATTTTTATTATAATAAATATAATAGATATTGTATAAAGGAACAATATTTAAATTTGCATGAAGATGATTACAGCTTGTATTGATTCCTTTTAGCGTAAACCCTTGCAGTGCTCTTGAAGATGGTTCTATAGAGCATAGAATAAGGTATAAGGACCTACATTTAACCCTCTTCCATGTAAAATAATTGAATGTTAATTCGAATATAGAATGATTGGTTACTGTTTCATATATCTTATCCAAAGTTTTTCATGAATAAATATTTATATTGAATTAATCAAACCTACCATACAAGCCTTTTAATTTTAAATAAATATTTTTGACTTACGCCCTACGAGGCACAGAACAATGAAAATGAAGAACTGTCAATCTAACATCAGATTGATTTTTCTAGTTGTTGTTAAGTAAAGGAAAAAACTACAGCTTGGCAACATCACAATATTTTGTTTTGCAACGTCATCGTCTTTTTATCGTAAATAAACTATAGTTTCTTTGGTAAAATTGAAATAAGCTGAAGAGCAAGTTTTAGAAGATACTCTCACAAACTGGAGGAGCAGAAAAAAACAATAGAATCACAAAAGTAACAGAGGAAATACTAAAAATATGAGAAAAAAATCAAACAAGAATTGATTGACGATCAAGAAAATACTAACGAAAACAAACAAAAAAAATGGAAAAAAGATTATTTGAATTTTTGAAAAGATAATTTAATTAGTAACTATATATCAAACCTTAATATTATAATAGTTATGTTTAAATTGCTATTTTATATATAAGAATAAATGTATGCTCTGTTGAATATTTGAAAACTGGATATTTTGATAAATATTTGTTAACAATAACTATAGTTTCTGATGTACTAACTATTTATCTTCTGATTATTTTCGAAAATTCCAATTATTACCTCGATTTGTTATTTCAATACAAATTTAAAAAATGTTACAGTTGCTTTTACTTCATAACAACTTGTATATTTATTTTACTCTATTATTTCAAATCAATTGTTAAAGGACCAATGACTGTACAGTTCACTCCTATTTTCATAGAAATTTGCTGAAACTTTCCTAATAAAAACACATAATTCTTGAAATGATAATTGATACATTTGCTGCCCTGTATATTGTTTCCCAATCGCTACCAAACTTGTTTCTCTTTCGTGATATCAACGGCTCCAAGACATACAGGAGATGCAAATAAAAACATGGTACTGTTAATGAGATAAAATCCCCATTAATTTCTACATTTAGTCTTGTGAACGACACTATAAATATATAGCAGCGTGATTGTGGCTTCTGTGCCTCAGCTCTGCCCTAATTGGACCAAGAAATAATTATTCATCCGAGGTCGATGGGGATATCACAAAAGAATGAGTGCTGATGCGGTAGGTGTCTTTATTAAATATTATAACTTTTTGATTTTTATATTCACGAGCTTACCATCTATATTTGTATGGATACTAGTTAGTAATTAATTTCCTATTCACTTTTAGTTTTTCATATTTCCATACAATCACTCTTTATTATAATTGCAAAAATGTGAAGTATAAATAATTTTTAACAGGAAGGACGTCAAAATACTTCTAAGCGACCAAAAGAACAAAGAATGAACTTCAATTTGTGCTCACCAAAAAAATCCGCATTGAAAGCGAGGTTTTGGACCTGGTTGGTATGCAATTACTTATGTTGGACACAGAAATTAGAGAATTTAAGAGATTAAACCATGATTATCGCTCATTGGTTTATCAAAACAGCAAACACTGAATGAGATTTTGGAATGCTGTAAAAATATATCCAAAATTACTTCGAGGCATACTTCACCTAATTAAAAATCTTCTCAGCTCGATTTTCGGAAGATTCCACAAGAATTTTTCAAGGACAAAGTGGATTATAGTACACGAGAAGCATCTGAACAATTGAGTGTCCGACAAGACAACACCTTTTCTCCCAGGTTTCACACCCTTTCTTGATTGTACCGCGCTGAGGACGGCTGATGAGCCAGAAACATGCATGACTGCGGTTACCACTTTTTCAGTAGCCCCTTTTTCTATTTGCGTGCAATACCCACTAATCTCTTTGTGGCTTGTTGTTCATATGTCACGCACTATTTGTACATCTTGTTGTTGTTTCATTACTCTGGGTCGGAAGTTTCAGACGGGAGTGTTATATGCGCCTCCGTGTCTATGTTGGTTGTTGTCTCGAATATTCGAGATATTCCAATATTACTGGCACAAAGGATGCATTTGACTATCCCGTTTAATTCTGTTGTATTTTCTCATGTTTCATTCAACAGCTTCGCTCCCAGGTTTCACACCCTTTCTTGGTTGTACCGTACTGAGGACGGCTAATGATCTAGAAACATGCATGTCTGCGGTAACCACTTTTTTAGTACCCCCTTTTTCTATTTGCGTGCAATACCCACTAATCTTTTTGTTGCTTGTTGTTCATCTGTCACGCACTATTCGTACATATTATATGTGTATATATATATATATATATATATATATATATATATATTAATACATATACTCTATCTAAATTCTAAAGAAAACATTGAAATAAAGAAAAATGTACATATTTGGATGTAATACTAGTGATATACAATGTATTATAAATAATTTAAAAGATTCAATATGCAAATTAAATTTGACATAACAATTTCGAATGACAATAATGCAGAAGATACTTAATGATACATAGATTTTATAAAGATTTTATAAAAAGAATATAGATGTCGCTGGTAGCAAAATTACAATTAGAATTAAAGAATGAAAATCTCTCTTTGTTATATGAAAACATAAATTTGTATTTTTTTTTAAAAAAGGAATTTTTTGGTAACCAAAGGAGAACAGAATTATTGATGGAAAAAGTTTAGTTAGTTGATTTTGAACCCCTCTCGAGAGAACATCTAATATGAGTTCTCTCAAATTTGCTGAATAATATAATAGTAATTTATATATTAAAATAGCATCAGATTATAATAATTAGCATGATAAGAACAGTGCGTGAATAATTCCTTAAATAATTATATTGAAATAGTGTTAGTGATTTTTCCTGGTTCTAAATTATAAATTTAGAAAAGTGGTTCCGACGATTCAAAAAGACGTGCTTAGAATCAGAACGAGTGATCCTGATACCTAGTTGGTGAGTCCAGTCCAGATTTTATAAATTATTTTTCAAGAATTAACAGGCCTTTAAATAAAATTAAGATAGATGCATCTATATCACATTTTTGAATACTGACAAAATTAACGTTAAAGATTGCCACGCACTATTTATTGATAAGTTTTCTTTTCTGAAATTTCTACAGGTGGTATGAAGACCAACTGTTCTTTTATATATATATATTTTTTTTAACAAAATTTAGAAACGAAAGTGAATTTAGACTAAAGGCAAATTAGCAGAAACAATAGGCTATGGTATAGTACTGGCCAGTGGTTTAAAAAGGTGCGAGCAACACCGGCTAGGGAGTATACTGTAAGTAGGTTCGGCGCCACCGGTTTACCGACTAAACCGGAAGTCTCTAGGTGATCACGAACTGGCCGATACTCTACCAGCCAAATCAAGGTAACTTATGCCTCCTGGACAGTCTGCCAAGTAAAACACAGTCTCTTAAAAGGTCACCAATTTAATAATAATAAAAAAAAAAAAATGGTAAGAAACATAGAAATAAAGAAATATATAGGTGCTAAAGTTACAATAAGTTTTTTTTTGTTTTTATTATAATAATATCTTTGAAGCTATAAACCGCAACGTGATCACGTGTTCAACAAGTTAACTTAACTTTAATAATTAGCTTAAAGTAAAATGACGAGTGCGCAATAATAACTATGGCCTCGACTGGCCCACTAGAATATTAAAAAAAAGGAACATAAACAGTACGCAACAAACAAAGACTCATAATAAGGTAGACTTCGCTGATTTCCGGTTGTCCCTGAGAATCGCTGAATTGTGGGAAACTTGAGGGCGTGTAGCACTGGGTTTGCAGTCAATGTCCAGGCAATTTTCCGCCAAAAAAAAAACCCTAGAGAAGAAAACATAGAAAATCTCTAATGTCTCAACACAAGATACAGGGAAAACGGAGGATACTTACATAATAATTGTATAAAATTAATTATCGAATTACTTAATTATACTCAAAAAGTTAAATGGAATAATCACGGAAAATAAGAAAATTGGAGCATTGTGATTATAAACACATAAGTTAAAAGAAGTCCAAAACCCATAGGTCATTACATTACACAAATTACTTGAACCCCATTTGTGAAAAAAAAAGGAAATAAAAGGTTTACGAAAACATTGACCCCCCCCGCCCATGAAGTCGTTGAAAAATATGGAACAACAATAAAACTATTTCATATTGTCAACTGAGAAACAAACATTAATCAAGAAATCAAATATCACGTCAATTTAAACTCAAATCAATTAGCAAAATTGAAAAAGTGGTAAACAATAATCATTAAAAAAAACTCAACTCACCTCTGGCCAGCAGAGTTTTTTTTTATATAGTATGCTTGCGCTTGTCCAAACAATTCAACAACGAAATAACTAAATACGGTATCCAAGTCAAAGACGGGGTGTAACCACTGAGTGTCTGGAATAAAATCGACAAGTCCAGAAAACGTGATTCGATTATCCACCATAGAATTCTAATAGGAAAAAAGCAAAATAAATAAAACGCTAAATTTAGCATAACAAGCAGAATCGAGAAAATTACTCTTCAGTTATAAAATTTGAATAGCTTACCTGAAGAACGGCAAAAAAATCCTACGTAGTAGTATCAATAAAATCTCCTCAAAAAATTCAGAAAATAGCCAAGATAAATGAAAGATAAGCTAACTGAATTGATAGATGGAGATTAATTATATAGAGTTTCAATCAAATCCCATACAAACTGGATAATAAAATTTTAGATTGAAATCTCTAACCACTCTTCAATATTGCTTTCTGTGGTAAAAGATGGCCAAAAAAAGAAAGAGAGTTTCCCAAATTTCGCACTAGGATCGTTGCCAAAATACCACATGCGTAAAACTAAACTCCGATGCCAAACTTAATTTTCGGCTAACAACCAGAATAAATCAGATGGACATTCAACTGAATTAGATTAAGGAATGAACTATAAAATGCATGGATTTTCGATAAATTCAATAACAATCGGCAACTGTGTTCCTAATAGTACTAAGCCAGTGTATGAGCAGAAGGAAGAACATGTGTTCATAGCGCACACCATCACGACAAGTAGAACCGATATAAACAATATATTTTGTTATGAATAAACATACTTAGGATTGTTTACTCGAATATTGTGCACTCCTGGACAAAACAAGTGCTCAATAACCGGAGTTGTTAACCAGGGAGAAAAGTGATATAAAAGTTTCCTCCACCAAGTGTTTATTCCAATGTTGTCCCAGAAATTAAAACGAAGTGTTCGTCATGGGTCTGAATTTAATTAAGAAATTAGAATTATCAAATATCAACTTAAGTACTGGAAAAGGAAGTGAAACAGAACAAAACCCACCGGAATTATCAGGTCAGTAACCTAAAAACCAGAAGTGAAGACAATCAAAAGTCGATACACTCAAACTATCAACCAAAACAACTATCATTTTGTCAATATCATTTGTATCTTCCCAATTTCAGACTAAATAGCCTAATATACATATCAATAGAGAATGTTAGTGCCGATTACCACATAGAGAAGTTTACAAATAACACATCCCAGCTATTCACAAGAGATTTTTCGAATTACCACCTGGAAACACCCATGGATGTGCTAACAAGGACAAATAACAATATAATATACAAAATATACATTAGATATGGATTAGTTCATCGGTGAGTTTGCTAAATAATATGAAAGAGGTTAATAAAGTCAACAATTGATAATCTTTAGTTACCAACAATATTCGATTGACAAAAATAATATTAAAAGAAAAGTAGTTACAGAAAAATAAAAATCGAAACTCAAATATAAACAATGCGTTAACGGAACTCTAAAATTAATGTAATTGTGAGGTATTTTAATTAAATAAAATAGAATAACAATTGGAGTTAACCTTTTGATAAAAAAAACGTCAACACTGAAACAACCTTGCTAATATGGTGAAGGTGACGATAATTACCATAATAAACACAGTAGTAACTTAATTTTGATAGAGGAAATATTTAAATATTATGATTGCGACGTAGTCGATATAGAGAAGTTATTCGAAGGAGCGTCTAGCCAAAACTTAATGATCAATTCAGACCGTGACAACTCCCCCTCTCCAAAAGCAGGAGGTAAGTTTTCAACAAAAAAATTTACCGACGATAGTGTATCCTAATCTGAGGGCAAAACGTATGACCAAAGGTTGACTCTTGATGGACTTCTCCCACCGATCCCAAGGAAATCCAACACCATTCCCTGTGATTTGGCAGAAAAAGGGATGCAAAGAAAAGAGAGAATGGAATCAATTCTCAGGGAACAAGTTATTTAGCATGACGGACAAATCGTAAGATACATAATTCCAAGTCCATGGATTACCGTGGTTACTTAACAAGATGGACCTTCAGAAACAGAATCGACAGTCACGGGTTTTAGATCTTGAACATGCCAGACACCTCTGGATTTACCAAATTCGTCCTGTAACTCGTACGTACAGGTACCAGTTTTCCGTTTTATTGAGAAAGGTCCTACAAACTCAGGTGCTAATTTAGCGCTAACGTAGTTAGCCGCATTAGATAAAGTTTTGTTTTTACGCCACACCTGTTGACCGACGGTAAAAGATAATGGACGTCGACGTAAATTATAGCGGTGTTGATTGTTTTGCTGAGAAATCTGGATTCGTTGGTGGATCCTGTCAAATAATTTTCGAAAATCCCCCACGCGTTGCCGTATATGATCTTGAGCCTCAGTCTCTACATATGGAATTTCAGCGACAAAATCTTGACCAAAGAGCTTGTGCTCTCTCCCAAAATTAATGAAAAACGGGGTATAACCAGTGGTCTCATGCCGCGATGTTCGAATGGCACAACCAATGGCAGCGAGATTATCCTCCCAAGTCCTATGATCCCCTTGCTTCACATAAGCTCGCAACATAGTTTTTACGTCTCTATTAACGCGTTCAGTATGGTTCACTCTGGGATAATAATGAGCTGTGTAAAAGGATTTGACTTTATATTTATTGCATAGTGATTGCCAATCTTTGGATTTAAAAACGGAACCATTGTCAGACGTAATAAATTGGGGTGATCCATAAACTAGGAAAATATCTTCTTCGACATTCTTAATTAAGGATTTAGCTGATATTGAACGGCAAGGAAACAACAATACATATTTGCTAAAATAATCCACGGCAACCAAAATATACGAATTACCATGTTTGGAACGAGGCAGTGGACCGATATAATCTAAACTAATAGATTGCCACGGAGCTTTTATCTCGGGACGATTACCCATTAATCCCGCCGGGGGCTTTTGATCAAATTTACTTTGGGCACAGACTCTACAACAACGAATATACTTAATGATGTCCGATCTCATCTTAGGCCAATAATATTTTGCAGCCACTCTCCAAAATGTTTTATGAACTCCTCCATGACCCGAGGTAGGCGAATCGTGACAATGAGCCATGACTTCCTTTCGTTGATCTTTGGGTACAACTATTTTCCAACAACTAGAATGATTAGGGAAGTTAGGGTCCGCAGTTTTGACAAATTTATATAAGATACCCCCATCACTTCTCCAACAAGGAAACTTGTCCGGAAATTCCTCCAAACTGTGCACCATTCTTTTATACCACTTATCGGAACTGTCGCAAAACGTAAAAGGATCGGGGGTCGCATGACTCCCAGAGGTTAATGTAGTAATTGAAACAGGCACAGACCTCGATAGAAAATCAGGTACCACGTGATCCTTCCCCTTACGATGGATAAGTTGAAAATCAAAGGGTTGTAATCGAAGAGCCCAACGAGCGAGACGACCTTGAGGATCCTTTAGATTATGTAACCACAGTAAAGAATGATGATCAGTAATAACCTTAAAATGAACTCCTTCCAAATAGTGACGTAATTTTTCAACACTCCAAATCACAGCCAGACATTCCTTCTCCGTTACAGTCAACTTCATTTCTTGTCTAGTTAAAGAGCGAGATAGGTAGCAAACCACTTTTTCACCGTCATCGAATTCCTGGGTAAGGACAGCACCTAAGCCATAGTTAGAGGCATCGGTTTGGAGAGTGAAGGTGCGACTAAAATCAGGAGACTGAAGAACCGGAGCAGTAACAAGAGCCTCCTTAATGGCTTTAAAAGACTGTTGGCACTCAGGAGTCCATATCCAAGGAACGGCCTTTTTAGTTAGACGAGTTAAAGGAGCCAAAACAGAGGAAAAGTTTGGCACAAAACGGCGGTACCATGATGCCGTACCAATAAATCTACGAATCTCCGTGATATTCTTGGGAGGTAGAATGTCCAGAATTGCCTGTACTTTCTCGGGGTCGGGTCTTAATCCATTAGAGTCTACAACATAACCTAGGTATTTTAACTCAGGTTTACAAAATTGACACTTCAAAGGTGAAACAACAAGCCCTGCCTCTCGCAATCGATCGAATACTAATCCCAAAATGTTTAGATGTTCCTTAAAGGTTCTGGAAATAATAATAATGTCGTCAAGGTATACCATAACATGATTCTCTAAATCAACTCCCAAGACACGATCAACAATACGTTGCCACGTAGCAGGTGCATTGGTTAAGCCAAAGGGCATGCGTAGAAAATGATAAAGGTTTCGACCAGGGACGGTAAAAGCAGTGTACTCTTGTGAAGACTTTTCAAGAGGGACCTGCCAGAAGGCGGACTTAATGTCAATAGAACTGATATATTTGGTATCCCGAAGACGATCCAAAATCGCTGAAATATAGGGTAAAGGGTAAGCATCCTTTTTAGTTGCAGCATTAAGGCGTCTAAAATCTATGCAGAATCTATAGCTATCATCCTTTTTACGAACCAAACAAACTGCACTGGACCATGGACTTTTTGAAGGGGTTATGACTCCAAGCCTCAGCATCTCATCGATCTCTTTATCCAAAATAGCCTGCTTAAATGGAGAAACGGGATAATAACGTTGTTTGATTGGTTTGATATCAGGTAAGAGCTCAATGACATGTTCAGCGACCTTACAACAACCCAACTCAGTATCCATAAGAGAAAATTTCTCGTCCACCAAGGCATCCAATGCTAATTTTTCTTCGCTGGTTAAAGAACTACTATCGATAACATTACAGAACTCAGTATTTGAATCATTAACATCTGAAAAATGCCAAACATCTTGTTTTAAATCTGGTATAATCTGCATGGCTTTCCAAAAATCAATTCCCAAAATAAGTTGATGAGACAGCTCGGGCAAAACCAAAATGTCAATCAATTTTGTTTTATCTAACAAGGTAAGAGGGGCTTGAACATAACCGGTACTAAGGCAGCTTTGACCGTTGGCAACAGTGCAGGTAGTGACTGACTTGCACAGTTTAAGACCTAATTGTAGTAAGAGTTTGAATCCTGGCTTCCCTACGATGGTGCGAGAGGCTCCAGAGTCTAAAAGGCCTAAAAGGGGATATCCGAAAATAGAAATTTGAAGATATGGCCGTTCATCACCACGAGCATGCGCCAAAATAAAATCAAGGACTTGACTAGGATAACTAGTATGATGATGGCAAGCGGTCGGTGTGATATTCAAGGGAGAAGCCTTACGACCATCTACTGACCCTTCCGGGGCGCGTTTCCCGAACATTTCGGACACGATCGAGTGGTGACATCAGGAGCACCACATCTGAAACAATGGATCCTTTTCGGATCTGGACACTGTCTATTAATATGGCCGGTTCTCTTACAGTTCCAACAAGTAACAATTCGGCTGGATTGCTTGACATTGGAAACTTCATTGATTTGAGAGGTACTGGCGATTGGCTCGTCAGCTGCTACAAAAGCAAAATCGGGCTCAACAAAACCATGACGCTTTCTGGAAGGTGGGACGTAATGTTCAGCTCTATATTTTTTTTGCCTCCAGCTTGAGGCACTCCTCCTCGAGTTCTGATAAAGTATTTACAACCGGAAGTTGGGTGGTGTAGAACGGAGAAAGGTTACGAGACACAACATCAAGCTGCACATCAGCAGGCATACCACCATAGCGACGAAACAATGCATTCATACTCGATAGATAATCCACGATACTTTCACTGGGGTCCTGCGTGCGATCCAGAATTTCCCGAAATAACCTAGCTCTGTAATCAGGAGGCTCGAAATGCTTACATAGAAGTTCTGATAATGATTTCCAGTCCTTGAACCTGGAATGATTGGCACGGAACCAATTCAAAGCCTTCCCAGTAAATAGGTCAATAGCAGAACCAAACAATTCCCTTTCAGATATACCGCGAGCAATACGCAACTCCGAAACACGTTCTAAAAAGTTATGCACCGAAAGTTGTCTAGTATCACCAGAAAATTTGAGACCCCACTTCTCCACTCTCTGAGTTTTGAAAGAAGAAAAATAAGAATGCTCAGCTACTGGATTATCTGGACTTGGTGCAACAGCTCCAGAAAAACCTGCTTGATTAATTGGACCAACATCATCGCTAGAATCATCAGCAGTTGATTCGTGTATATGAATATTTTCCAGCAACATACTCAAATTTGGATCCTGTTTAGAGCGTCGCTCCATTGTATCAAGGGTAGACAAAATTTCAGCTAACAATTCCGACCTTGAGCTTAGCTCCTCTGGCGTGAGATTGACCACAGGAATACGATCAACACGACAGAGCAAATGAATTAACCTTGACTCAAGCCTCAAAAATTTACTACGAGCATTTTCCTCAGAAAAATCGCTTAAGCCGTTTTGAATATCTTTCAAAGTTCTAGAAATAACATCATGTTCGTCTGCAAAAGGAAAATTATAAGGCGGATAATTTAAGGCTTTGCCTCTTCTTTCGAGGCGCAAAATTGGGCGCAATGAAGAGCGCAATTCGTCTACCGTCTTGGTGTCATCGGCTGGCAGTCCACGAACTTTCAATTCAAAAATAAGCATATCTTTCTTTAAATAATTCACCTGCATTTTATAATCCATCTTGTTAAATGTCAAAGGTTAATAAAGTAGGAAAAAACTAAACTCAAAATAAATATGAATTATCAGATTGCCAATGAAAATTTAAATTAATGTTATCCAAGCGCACCCAATTTACATTAAAACTACGAAACAGTAAATTATTATAAGTATTGTCCACTCGGGTATCGAGAAGAATCAATATAAAACATATAAATTTCAATTTTTTCGGTACAGACTAAGTGTCCTGGCGTGGTTCTCGAAAGAGAGAGAATAATCAAGTAAATTAAGAATACCTGCGATCCCCACACCAAAACACCAACCCTAACGTACCTCAAAGTTGACGCACTGCCAGGAGTAAAATATTAGAAGAAAAGGGTGATATTAGAAAAGAAGGCCCCACGTTTGGCCGCCAAAATTGCCACGCACTATTTATTGATAAGTTTTCTTTTCTGAAATTTCTACAGGTGGTATGAAGACCAACTGTTCTTTTATATATATATATATTTTTTTTAACAAAATTTAGAAACGAAAGTGAATTTAGACTAAAGGCAAATTAGCAGAAACAATAGGCTATGGTATAGTACTGGCCAGTGGTTTAAAAAGGTGCGAGCAACACCGGCTAGGGAGTATACTGTAAGTAGGTTCGGCGCCACCGGTTTACCGACTAAACCGGAAGTCTCTAGGTGATCACGAACTGGCCGATACTCTACCAGCCAAATCAAGGTAACTTATGCCTCCTGGACAGTCTGCCAAGTAAAACACAGTCTCTTAAAAGGTCACCAATTTAATAATAATAAAAAAAAATGGTAAGAAACATAGAAATAAAGAAATATATAGGTGCTAAAGTTACAATAAGTTTTTTTTTGTTTTTATTATAATAATATCTTTGAAGCTATAAACCGCAACGTGATCACGTGTTCAACAAGTTAACTTAACTTTAATAATTAGCTTAAAGTAAAATGACGAGTGCGCAATAATAACTATGGCCTCGACTGGCCCACTAGAATATTAAAAAAAAGGAACATAAACAGTACGCAACAAACAAAGACTCATAATAAGGTAGACTTCGCTGATTTCCGGTTGTCCCTGAGAATCGCTGAATTGTGGGAAACTTGAGGGCGTGTAGCACTGGGTTTGCAGTCAATGTCCAGGCAATTTTCCGCCAAAAAAAAACCCTAGAGAAGAAAACATAGAAAATCTCTAATGTCTCAACACAAGATACAGGGAAAACGGAGGATACTTACATAATAATTGTATAAAATTAATTATCGAATTACTTAATTATACTCAGAAAGTTAAATGGAATAATCACGGAAAATAAGAAAATTGGAGCATTGTGATTATAAACACATAAGTTAAAAGAAGTCCAAAACCCATAGGTCATTACATTACACAAATTACTTGAACCCCATTTGTGAAAAAAAAAGGAAATAAAAGGTTTACGAAAACATTGACCCCCCCCCCGCCCATGAAGTCGTTGAAAAATATGGAACAACAATAAAACTATTTCATATTGTCAACTGAGAAACAAACATTAATCAAGAAATCAAATATCACGTCAATTTAAACTCAAATCAATTAGCAAAATTGAAAAAGTGGTAAACAATAATCATTAAAAAAAACTCAACTCACCTCTGGCCAGCAGGGTTTTTTTTTATATAGTATGCTTGCGCTTGTCCAAACAATTCAACAACGAAATAACTAAATACGGTATCCAAGTCAAAGACGGGGTGTAGCCACTGAGTGTCTGGAATAAAATCGACAAGTCCAGAAAACGTGATTCGATTATCCACCATAGAATTCTAATAGGAAAAAAGCAAAATAAATAAAACGCTAAATTTAGCATAACAAGCAGAATCGATAAAATTACTCTTCAGTTATAAAATTTGAATAGCTTACCTGAAGAACGGCAAAAAAATCCTACGTAGTAGTATCAATAAAATCTCCTCAAAAAATTCAGAAAATAGCCAAGATAAATGAAAGATAAGCTAACTGAATTGATAGATGGAGATTAATTATATAGAGTTCCAATCAAATCCCATACAAACTGGATAATAAAATTTTAGATTGAAATCTCTAACCACTCTTCAATATTGCTTTCTGTGGTAAAAGATGGCCGGAAAAAGAAAGAGAGTTTCCCAAATTTCGCACTAGGATCGTTGCCAAAATACCACATGCGTAAAACTAAACTCCGATGCCAAACTTAATTTTCGGCTAACCACCAGAATAAATCAGATGGACATTGAACTGAATTAGATTAAGGAATGAACTATAAAATGCATGGATTTTCGATAAATTCAATAACAATCGGCAACTGTGTTCCTAATAGTACTAAGCCAGTGTATGAGCAGAAGGAAGAACATGTGTTCATAGCGCACACCATCACGACAAGTAGAACCGATATAAACAATATATTTTGTTATGAATAAACATACTTAGGATTGTTTACTCGAATATTGTGCACTCCTGGACAAAACAAGTGCTCAATAACCGGAGTTGTTAACCAGGGAGAAAAGTGATATAAAAGTTTCCTCCACCAAGTGTTTATTCCAATGTTGTCCCAGAAATTAAAACGAAGTGTTCGTCATGGGTCTGAATTTAATTAAGAAATTAGAATTATCAAATATCAACTTAAGTACTGGAAAAGGAAGTGAAACAGAACAAAACCCACCGGAATTATCAGGTCAGTAACCTAAAAACCAGAAGTGAAGACAATCAAAAGTCGATACACTCAAACTATCAACCAAAACAACTATCATTTTGTCAATATCATTTGTATCTTCCCAATTTCAGACTAAATAGCCTAATATACATATCAATAGAGAATGTTAGTGCCGATTACCACATAGAGAAGTTTACAAATAACACATCCCAGCTATTCACAAGAGATTTTTCGAATTACCACCTGGAAACACCCATGGATGTGCTAACAAGGACAAATAACAATATAATATACAAAATATACATTAGATATGGATTAGTTCATCGGTGAGTTTGCTAAATAATATGAAAGAGGTTAATAAAGTCAACAATTGATAATCTTTAGTTACCAACAATATTCTATTGACAAAAATAATATTAAAAGAAAAGTAGTTACAGAAAAATAAAAATCGAAACTCAAATATAAACAATGCGTTAACGGAACTCTAAAATTAATGTAATTGTGAGGTATTTTAATTAAATAAAATAGAATAACAATTGGAGTTAACCTTTTGATAAAAAAAACGTCAACACTGAAACAACCTTGCTAATATGGTGAAGCTGACGATAATTACCATAATAAACACAGTAGTAACTTAATTTTGATAGAGGAAATATTTAAATATTATGATTGCGACGTAGTCGATATAGAGAAGTTATTCGAAGGAGCGTCTAGCCAAAACTTAATGATCAATTCAGACCGTGACAAGATATATAAAATTTCACCTGAAGAGAAGAGAAAATTTTTTTGAATAGACAATTTTATCGCATATAGTTATTTGACATTTATACACGTCAAGTGTAATTTTCGACGATTTGAACGTTTAGAATAAGTAGTTAATTAGGTTGTTCTTCTAGTATATAGGTTGTTTTTTTAATTTTATGGTTCGTAGAAAGTACGATTATTGTTCTTTATTATATTTTGGGAATAAAAATTCATTTTCACTTGTTATCTGATGGTATATAATATATAATTTTTGATTCCAACTCACTTTGGTATTAATTCAACTCCTATTTCATTGAATTTGAAAAATTTTGGATCCTATAAAACTTTTGATATAATCAGTGACATTTAGTTAATTTTCAGTGACAGAAAAATTGTAGATGTCATTAGATAATTTAATGGTCTTAGAATATATTGAACAAGCAGTCACTATACATTTGCAATAGTATAATTGATAATTTTGGAATATTCTTTGGAAATTTATAAATTTAAAATTTTAAATTATTAATTTTTTTTAATCTTTGAACCCTCCCTGAGGTGAGAGCGAGTAAGTCGATTTTGTAGTAATTTATCTTTCAGAATATAAAATTTCATATTCATCTGAGCCGGGCATAATAATTTGACAATTCCTGTCAAAATTTCAAATGGGTTATATTCAGTGATAAAGGTGTTTTCACATTAGTGTAGTTACTACCACGATTGTAACAACAGCATCTAATAATCAAATTTCAAATAAAATCATATAATACATAATTATAAAAGCAGTAGAACAATAAATATATTATAATTTGGCGGCCCAACGTGTGGCGAATTAAGAATTTTTCTTGATAATTAGGTTGACGTTAACATTATAATAATTGTCACCCAAAACGTGGGGTGATTAAAACTGTGCATATAATTATAAAAATATTAAAAATTTATTGACATTATTATAAAAAAAATTTAAATATTTACGATGGAACGAAGAATGACGTTAAGAGATGGTAAACAGGTAGGAGTTGAAAGTGGATCCGATGAAGAAAGGGAAGAACAGGAGGATAGTAGACGGGAACCCCAAGGAGGAACAAATAGCAATGATCATTGGATGCAACAATTTCTTTTGAAAATGAATGAGAATATGAATAGGAAATTTGAAGAAAATAGGGCAGATATGAATAGTATGGAAAAGAATATGCGAGGAGATATGTATACAATGAGGGAGGAGATTAAGGGGGATATTAACAATATCACAGGAAACATGGACAGGCTGGAAAAGAAAATAGAAGAAGGAAAAATTGAAAATTTAAAGGAGATTAAGAAAATTAGGGAAGAAAATAATGAATTTAGAAAGAAAATTGAGAAGGTGAAAGAGGATATGAAGGGCGAGAAGGAAAATTTGCGCATGGAAATTCAAGAAATTGGCATTAAAATCAGGGAAGATACAAACAAGCAGGTGGTAGAAGAAGTTCAAGAACTAGGAAGATGCCTAGAAGAAAATTTATCTGGAGTAATTCAAGTAGAAGTGAAGAAACAAAATGAGAATTTAATTGAAGAGATACAGTCCATTAAAGTACAAGGACAAACAAATGAAGAAGTAATGCAAATATATGAACAGAATTTGAATATGAAACTTAATGACTTAAATGGAAGAATAGAAGAAGTAAACATGGAAACCTTATATGAAATTAAGAAAATCAGAGATGAAAACGAGCAATTTAGGAAACAAATTGCTGAGAAGAGAGTAGATATGGAAGAACAAAATAAGAATTTGAAAATAGACCAAGAAAACGGAGTTAAAATCAAAGAAGAATTTGAAAAACAGATAGATGAAATACAAGAATTAGATAAATGCATAGAAAAAAATTTATCTAGAACAATTCAAACAGAACCAAACAAACAAAAGAAGAAGATAACTGAAGAAATACGATTTATAAAAATACAAAGTTTAATGGAGATTAAAGAAGTTGAGAAGGGAATTGAAGATATACAGGCTATCAAAGTACAAAAACAAACAAAAGATGATATGTTAGACATTGATTTACAGAACCTAGGAAGTAAAGAAGTGATGCAAATTTATGAAAAAAATATTTATTGGAAAATAAAAGACTTAGATGGTAATACCGAAAAACAAATCATGATATATGATAAAAGAAATAATAATTATGATAGGGGGAAACAATTTAACGAAGAATTGGAGGAAATGAATAAAATATTACAAGAAAATGTAAAAGAAATAGAAGAAACTACAAAACAAAATGCCGGACGAATAATTTATACAGAAAATATCGAAATAAGAGTGAAATGTGACAGAAATATGAAAATAATTGATCAAAAAGTTTTTATTAATATAATTGGAAATGAAATAATAGGAATTGAGATTATGATGGATCAGAAAATAATAAAAAATAATTTCAATGATATAGAAGAATTTGAGATACAAATTGTAATGCATTTCTGGGAAGAAAATACAGAAACAAGAATATATGATGAAGATAATGAGATGGGGCAATGAATTTAAAAAGAACATAGTGGAAAATTTAAAGAAATCTAGTAAACTAATATGGCAAAACGATTTTAAACAGAACATTATGAAAAATTTGAACAAATTTAGGAGAATCATAGAGAATCAAACAATAAGAGAAGAGAATAAGACGAAGTTTAGGAAAAGAAAATAAAATTGAATCATATGGCAGGATTATAGGAATGAAATCTAGAAAACGAAAAGTAATTGTACATGGTAAAGAATGGATATAAAAACAATATGTAAATAAAATATTTATGATTAACAAGTGATATTTAAAAACATATTTAAATAGAAATTATATAAACATGGATTGATAATAGAAGAAATGATAGACATGTTGATATGAATTATGGAAATGAAAATAGAAGTTACAGAAATAAAAAACGAATATATGGAAATGGAGATAAAATTTATGACAACAAGTATTGTGAAAATAGAAGAGATTTTAGAAACTTTGATAGGAGATATGATAATGAAAATAGAAATGAAATTAAGCAACAAAATAGATGGACAGGATAAAATAATTACATTTATAGGAACAAACGGACGGAAGTTATATGAACTAGGCAAATATATGATATAAAAGATTGAATTAAAGGGTGAAAAAGAAGTTGATATGTAACCATAGTTGATGAAGAAGTTAGAAACAGACATAGTTATTGATGAATTGATGAAATATAAGGAAATAATTGATTTTGAATAGATAGATAGAATTAAATGGTAAAATAATTGAATTTGAGGAGGTAAATATGGAAGTATTGGCAATTGAAGAGGATAATAGGAAGTTATGGAATATAAAGAGGAATGGAATTATGGTAGAATTGGAGTTAATGAGTGGAAATAAGGAATATGGAGAGAAAGTGAAGAGTTTGATAATGAAATATGAAGGATTGTATGAAAAAGAAATTAGAATGGTGAATAATTATGTGCGTGAGATAGAATAAATAGAAGATGTGAAAAGTAATGGTAATTGGTCAGATTGTGAAGAAGAACATTATGAATTTATAACTGAATTGTTAAAGATGTATAACAAAAGAATTTCGAAGGAACTAAGGGTTGCTTAATTAAAATATGGATGTAATAAAGGAGAAGAATACTGAGAAATGTTAAAGTAAAATCATAACCAGTTCCATGTAAGTTGTTTAGGCAGAGTAGAATAAAAGAGAGTTGAAATATTACAAATGATATTATGTTACGTGAAATTTTAATAGATATAGTAGATTTAAGAAGTTTTATAGGAATTAGGAATAATAGTTTGATTTGATTGGAGATAAATTTTAGAGATAATTATTTGAAACATATAACTATGTTACTAAGATATTAGTATGATATTTGGCAATTTTGAGAGATAAATTATAATTATATGCAAGAATCGATTTATCATTCTTTTATTAGGGGGATTTAATACATATACTCTATCTAAATTCTAAAGAAAACATTGAAATAAAGAAAAATGTACATATTTGGATGTAATACTAGTGATATACAATGTATTATAAATAATTTAAAAGATTCAATATGCAAATAAAATTTGACATTACAATTTCGAATGACAATAATGCAGAAGATACTTAATGATACATAGATTTTATAAAGATTTTAAAAAAAGAATACAGATGTCGCTGGTAGCAAAATTACAATTAGAATTAGAGAATGAAAATCTCTCTTTGTTATATGAAAACATAAATTTGTATTTTTTTTTTAAAAAGGAATTTTTTGGTAACCAAAGCATCAGATTATAATAATTAGCATGATAAGATCATTGCGTGAATAATTCCTTAAATAATTATATTGAAATAGTGTTAGTGATTTTTCCGGGTTCTAAATTATAAATTTAGAAAAGTGGTTCCGGCGATTCAAAAAGACGTGCTTAGAATTAGAACGAGTGATCCTGATACCTAGTTGGTGAGTCCAGTGCAGATTTTATAAATTATTTTTCAAGAATTAACAGGCCTTTAAATAAAATTAAGATAGATGCATCTATATCACATTTTTGAATACTGACAAAATTAACGTTAAAGATATATAAAATTTCACCTGAAGAGAAGAGAAAATTTTTTTGAATAGACAATTTTATCGCATATAGTTATTTGACATTTATACACGTCAAGTGTAATTTTCGACGATTTGAACGTTTAGAATAAGTAGTTAATTAGGTTGTTCTTCTAGTATATAGGTTGTTTTTTTAATTTTAAGGTTCGTAGAAAGTACGATTATTGTTCTTTATTATATTTTGGGAATAATAATTCATTTTCACTTGTTATCTGATGGTATATAATATATAATTTTTGATTCCAACTCACTTTGGTATTAATTCAACTCCTATTTCATTGAATTTGAAAAATTTTGGATCCTATAAAACTTTTGATATAATCAGTGACATTTAGTTAATTTTCAGTGACAGAAAAATTGTAGATGTCATTAGATAATTTAATGGTCTTAGAATATATTGAACAAGCAGTCACTATACATTTGCAATAGTATAATTGATAATTTTGGAATATTCTTTGGAAATTTATAAATTTAAAATTTTAAATTATTAATTTTTTTTAATCTTTGAACCCTCCCTGAGGTGAGAGCGAGTAAGTCGATTTTGTAGTAATTTATCTTTCAGAATTTAAAATTTCATATTCATCTGAGCCGGGCATAATAATTTGACAATTCCTGTCAAAATTTCAAATAGGTTATATTCAGTGATAAAGGTGTTTTCACATTAGTGTAGTTACTACCACGATTGTAACAACAGCATCTAATGATCAAATTTCAAATAAAATCATATAATACATAATTATAAAAGCAGTAGAACATTACAAATATTATAATATATATATATATATATATATATATATATATATATATATATATATATATATATGAACCAGATATCTTAGATAATTAGAGAAGTAGTATTATAAAATTAAGTTGCTAGTATGAAATATATATGAAAATAACATAATTTAAGAAAACAAGTAAAAAGGAAACACTTTTCTTAATTTAAACAACATATCAAATAAAGATATATTAAATAACAGCCTATAACAATATAATAAAAAAGGAATTACCTCAATGATAACATAAAATATAGATATTGCCTAACCAATGTTATGATGTAAATAAAGTTGCCTAAGACGAAGATTATTTTTCATAACATAACAGCTGTTCATCTGAAATGAAAACAAATATTACTATAGTTAATTCATTATAATCATTAATTTAAGAATAAGAACAAATATAAATATTGAATAGAATATAATCCAATAGATTTCATAGATAAACAAATAATGACATATAGACAAATAACATAAGAGAATTTATATTTATAATTGATATGAATGTAACAAGAATATACTATCAATAATAATATTGAATGTTGTACTATGTAAGTGTATCTAAGTATAACCAATTTCAATGTATTTGTATGTATGAAATTGTTTTGATAAGTGATTGAAGTTTCAATTATCTGATTACAAAGGACAATATCTGATTGGTTATAAAAGATGACATAACAAATTGTTAATCAATAAAAAAACTTTTGAATAGTGATCTGGAAAAGAACAAAAGACTGTTTGTTTAAAAAAGTGGAAAATCGAGGGGACGCTTAAGGAGAACGGTAGCTGGTGTTAAGAAGCGAGGAGTGTGTGGGATAGTGTTCCTAAAAATTTAAAGATATTCCCGGTATAAGACATTTAAACTCCTAAAGTACTGTTAAATATAATATTAGAAATACTTACAGTTAATTGTAACAAGTTTTCCGACAAGAATCTGTGAAATTTTCAACAACTTTGGTTTTTTGGAGATTCGTGGAGTGTTCCTGGGATCCAGAGACTTTCTTCCAAATTCAAGATCAACAGGTCAGTGTATTTAAATCATTTATTGGCCAATAAACAGTGCAAAAACTCAAATTACCAATTAAGTACTTAATATCATAAATTGACAAACTTTTTCACATATGATCGATCTAAAAAAGAAAGAAACAGACTTTATATAGCATATTCATTGCATAAATCATTAAATTTAATAAAAGGCCGAACTTTATATAAATTAAAATATGTACTTACGCTAATCACGCCATCTTGTAATCGCAGAAATCTGGTGATTGAAATTTTATAATGTTGTAACCATGTCCATTTGTATATAATTTCTATTTTTCTATCCATGTATATAACTCATTTCTTCCCACAGCTATGTGTATCATATATAACTATGATATATATAAATTCTTTTATGTTTATTGTTGAACCATTCAATTGTGTGCATCGTTAACAAACTGTGTTGTATAATATAGATGCTTCTTACATATCATAATTGTTCGTTTCATGTTAAAGCGCATGACTAATTTTTTCACGCATGCGCATTTATGATATTATTAAAATCAATAAATAGGTACATATAACCATTGGCGTCGCATATTATTTTATCAAATAAATATTGCATTGATAATTAAATTGATTTCAAATAATGTGTTTTTTTTTTATTTCAACTATTACATAATTATTAAATTGCCAGGACTCAAAGGGAAAAAGGATTTCATGCTCCCGAATAATCTAATTAAAATAAATTATTAAACAAATATTAAAAACAAACTGAGCTAGCCAAACTAAAACAAAAAAATCTAAATTATAAACATCTACATATAAATATCATCTACAAAAATAAGTAAATAAAAATAAAATTAAATTAATTAATTAGTTTAATATATATATATATATATATATATATATATATATATATATATATATATGTATATATATATGTATATGTATATATATATATATGCTGCAATCCCCGTGATTTTTTGAATTTTGTTTTTTAACACCGTGACTATCTATATCTGTTCTATATATATATATATATATATATATATATATATATATATATATATATATATATATATATATATATATATATTAGCACTACAGACCGTGTAGGTTCATGGATGTTGTTTCAACACTAGCGGTGGGTTCTCGGAGTTCCATACGAAACTCTTCTGCGACAATCTATTGAGTTCAACCGCCACTTTCGCACAGACTATCCGAATGCCCACTACTTCGGTCCGTTCCAAAAATTTCTTGTGTTCGGCACCTATTTCCAATTTCTAATTTGCACGCTATCTTCTTCAACCTCTTGTTATCGGTCTAACTCTTCCTCGCCTTCCTCCTATGGGGCTATGTATCAATATTTTCGGTAGCCTTCTTGTTCCCATCGTTTCTATATGTCCTACCATCTTAGTCTTTGAGATTTTATATTTCTAATGATACCCGAATTTTTATAAAAACTTTCGAACTCTTTGTTTGTCCTCCTCATCCATAATGCATTTTGTAATTTTCCTCCAAATAGTTTTCTTTCCCATATTTGTAGCATTCCTTGTTCTTTTTGGTTTAATGTCCATGTTTCTGAGGCATATGTAACTATAGGCCTAATCAGTCTTGTAAATCCGGATTTTCGCGCTTAATATATTTTTACTCTTTTATAACCTATTCAAGGAATAAATGTAATTATTTCTACGCATTATTCTGTTTTGGATTTCAGCCCCTATATTGGGTTTTCGTGTAATTATTGTTCCAAGGTATTATTTCACTATTCCTTCAAATTTATATATCTTTCCTTTGGCTGTTTGTACTATTACATAATTCCCTTTTATGAAGTCTCCATCTGCCCGTTCCAAGTATTTTGTTTTCAGTTCATTGATATAGATCCTTTTTTTCAGCAATATTTTTCACTACATGTCTTATCTCTTCTTTACTTCTTGTTAATATTGCTATGACATATGCAAATGCTAAACATTGATTTCTCTTATGATATATAAGTCCAGATCTATTTATGCCTGCTTCCTGATTTCTCTTTCCAATAACAGACTAATACACCTTCGGTTACCATGCATTTCTCTGACATACCGTTATTTATTCTTACTCCATTTTCAGTATTTTCTAGTGTTAGTCGAATCATTCTGATCAGTTTTCTGCATATATATATATATATATATATATATATATATATATATATTTATATATATATATATATATATACATATATATATAAATATATATATATATATATATATATATATATATACAGAGACAAGTTATCACGGCTGAACTATTAACAAACAAAATTGAAAATATCACTGGGATTGCAGCCTAAATAATATTAAATATTTTTGTTATACAAAACCGAGCGCTTTCGAAAGACTATTTCTTTCTTTTTCAAGGTTGCATGTTAGAATTATAAGAAATCAAAAAAACAGGATACATAGTAATCACCTCCGACTTAAGTTAAAGTTGAAATCAATGCCTCAACATTGAATTAAAATGCAATAGGAAACTAAAAAATTGAAAAAGTGAAGAAGTAAAAAATTGAAAAAATTGACAAATTGCAAAATTGAGTCTAAATTAACAACATAAATTAATACTTAGCTAAAATCCCTTCTGAAGGAACACATTTTGGTTTTTTTAACTTCACCACTACTACATTTTGACAGAGAATATTTAAAACTGATTCGGTTGTTTCAAGTGTATCTAGTTTTTGGATAGACAGTAATGTTTTTTACTTGACCATACCTGCTTTCAGTCGTATTCTATTCAAGCGAGTTTGTTTCATTATATGTCAAACATACCAGGGTAGTTAGAAAATTGCAAAGTGGGATACCAAATGTTGCACCAAAACTAGCAATGAGATTAATATTTAAAATTTTGGATCCTGATGTCCAATTATTGTTAAAAAATTTTTCTTCTTGCAAAAAGATATTTTTTTTTTCATATACACGCGATAACTGCCTGGATGTGTTCACAGCCGCGGGACGGATGAAGTGAGAGTTCATGCTGTTTGGTGGCTCTGAGCATATTCAACTCCTTGTTATAAATAACCTACCAAATGAGAACAGCAGGCAACTGTTATATGAAAGAAAAAGATTTTTTTGCAAGAAGAAAAATTTTTTAACAATAATTGAACATCAGGATCCAAAATTTTAAACAATAATCTCATTGCTAGTTTTGGTGCAACATTTGGTATCCCACTTTGCAATTTTCTAACTACCCTGGTATGTTTGACATATAATAAAACAAACTCGCTTGAATAGAATACGACTGAAAGCAGGTATGGTAAAGTAAAAAACATTACTGTCTATCCAAAAACTAGATACACTTGAAACAACCGAATCAGTTTTAAATATTCTCTGTCAAAATGTAGTAGTGGTGAAGTTAAGAAAACCAAAATGTGTTCCTTCAGGAGGGATTTTAGCTAAGTATTAATTTATGTTGTTAATTTAAACTCAATTTTGCAATTTGTCAATTTTTCAGTGTTTCAATTTTTTACTTGTTCACTTTTTCAATTTTTTAGTTTCCTATTGCATTTTAATTCAATGTTGAGGCATTGATTTTAACTTTAACTTAAGTCGGAGGTGATTACTATGTATCCTGTTTTCTTTGATTTCTTATAATTCTAACATGCAACCTTGAAAAAGAAAGAAATAGTCTTTCGAAAGCGCTCGGTTTTGTATAACAAGAATATTTAATATTATTTAGGCTGCAATCCCCGTGATATTTTCAATTTTGTTTTATATATATATATATATATATATATATATATATATATATATATTCCTAGGTCTTCCAGAGCTTTGAACAGTTCATTTTTTTTTACTTTATCGAATGCTTGTTTGAAGTCGACGAATAGCACCATCGTCTGTTTTCCAAATTGATAACTACCAGCCTGTATTTCTCTTAGCATGAAGATTTGCTCCACTGTGCACCTACCTCGTCTAAATCCACATTGGTATTCTCCGATTATATTTTCCATATATTCTTTTAAATTATCCTTGATATATGTCGCAAGTATCTTGTAAGACAAAATTAATAGTGCTATTCCTCTATAGCTGTGGCATTCATTTTTATTCCCTTTTTTATGTATAGGAAATATTATAGCGTTGGTCCACTCTGTCGGTATTCGTTCTTCTTCACACATCTTTTGCAGTAATTTTTCCATTTCAACACCTTATCGCTTTCCTCCATATTTTAACATTTCTGCTGCTATGTGATCACTTCCCGGATTTTTATTGTTCTTTAGATTAGCTATAATATTATTTATTTTATCTCTAGTTGGAGGAGGTTCTTTCGAGTGCAGTTCGAAATTTGTTCTTATATTCTCTTCATTATCCAGTTCTTCATTCTCATTTCGTCGCAAATTTAAAAGATATTCGAAGTACGAGTATGATTTCCATCGCTCTAATATTTATTTTACGCCCAGTAGCATTTCTCCATCTTAATTTCTAATGAATACGGGATTCGAATTGAATCCTCTTTTTTCTCTCTTGACTCCTTGATACAGGTTTCTCAGATCTTCATTTCTGTAATTATCTTCTACTTTTTACAGTAATCGCTCATTGTACTTCCTCTTCTTCCTTCTTAATAATCTCTTTGTTCTTTTCTATTGTTCGCTGTATTTTACTTTAGCATCATTTACTTCTCTTAATCTTAGTTTATTTCTTTTATCTATTCCAAGCTTTCATCATCAAACCATGGTTTCAGTTTCTTTCTTTTATCTGTTTCAAGCTTTCATCATCAAACCATGAATTCAGTTTTTTTCTTTCGTCTTTACTTGATTCTTTGGCTGCAGTATTCATTATTGTTTTTATTGTTTCCCAATGATGCTCTATATCTCTTTCCGTTATGTTATCCATTTCCTCGCTGATTGTTTTTTCATATCCTTCATTCTCCTCATTTGTTAATAACCTTGCAACTATTCTGTCTTCCATTCGTTTCCTCTCTTCATTTTTGTTTATTGGTATAAGTTGCTTTAATGTGACTCCCACCAGGAAATGAGTCCAGATCGGGTCCTCTATACGTTCATATATTGGTTCGTTGTTTTTCCGTCTGGCGATATCCAAGTACCTTTATGAATATTTTTACGCTTAAAATATGTGATTTCACTTTTGAGGTTGTGTTCTTTCGCAAAACCTATCAACAATCGGCCATTTTGATTTGTTTTCTCATGCAGACTATAGCTTCCAATTGTTAGCATATACGTCTCCTCTTTACCTATCTTGGCGTTGGCGTCTCCCAGTACGGTTTTCAAATCATACTTGGGGATAGCCTCAAATACTATGTCAAGATCACTATAGAATTCTTCTGATTATGCATGTATGTTTACAAGTGTAATTTTGTGAGATGGGTTCTGAGATGGGTTTAATGTCCATGACCATCCATTTTAGTTTTTTCCTAACTATAAAACCAGTCACTAACATTCTGTTTTCGCCCCTACTATTGAAGAATACATAATCTTCATTTTCTTGTGAGCTTTGCCCTAGTTGTTTAGTTTCTTGTAATGCTATGATATCAAAATTATATTTTCCAGCTTCCTGGTCCAACTGTTTTAATTTTCCTTCTTCATACGACACTCTGATATACCATGTTCCAATTTTATTATATGTCATTTGATCTTTCATGCTTTTTCTTCCATTTTGTGTTTTTCCTGTTTCTATTTCGCGCCAGTTTGTTTTCGTTGCTCTATTACCTATTACTTCAGTTAGTTTGCTGATTTATACTTAATTATTTTCAACCAATCTCTTTCCCTGTTCTATCACCACACTTCATGGTTTATAGTTAGTTTCTGGAATCCAATCTTGACATATTTTCCGTTAATTTTCTCGCCTTTTGCATGATTACTAATTTTTTCTTGGATTTCTCTTTGTTTTTTGGTCATATCATCATTTATGTAAACTTTTCTGCGTGTGTTCTTCAACTTGATTTTATTTTGCATAATCTTCCTCTTATCGTCTACACTATTAAGTTCCACTAGGCATGTATTCTCTCCTAGTTTTAATGCCGTATTTACTACTACTTCAACTCCTATCTCCTTTTCTATAAAATTTTGAATTCCTTCCCGCAATGTTTCCGGTTATTGGTGTATATTGGGAGTCCTTGAGGTACTATATTTTTCTTCCATTTTTCATTTTCGAGTTTCTCTACTTTTTCAATGACAGAGTCAACTTGCTTCTTTAGTTGATTAATTTTTTCACTACCTCGGTCAATAAGTCTTTTCAACTCTTTTATTTGTTTCTATTCTTCTTTGATTTATTTGATTTCCTCTTTGATGGTCTCCATATTTTTTTCTCGTTGGTCTTTTATCTCTTTCATATCGGCTGCTAGTTGGTTCATTAATTTCCACATGTCCGACATCATGTTTGCATTTTGATCCTCTTTTCTTGGCGTTCTCGATATTTTTTTTATCTTCTAAATGTATCTTCTTCCATTTCATCCGCCTTCCCCTTTCCATCATCAGTCGTATAATCATCTGAGTCTATCGTTGTAAGTAATCATTTATTGCTATTTCAATATTCTCAGTTTCTTTGGAACGGTTCTGATCTTTGTTCCCAGCTCTATTATTTTCTGGGGCAAAGCTTATGGCAAAGCTTATCAGTTTGTGTTTTTATAACAGGTTCTTTCTTTTTCACACTAACGTTATAATAAATTATCCTCAACATAATAAATATAAACAGAAATTTTATAGCCCATGCAATAGAAGATTTGCAGGAACCATTACCACATGATTATAATGTGAGTAGACGTGGTATTCGTGAAAAAAACAGGAATTATTATTAAGAAATAATTCCAGCGTATAATGTTATGTTGTATTACTTTTGTATTTATTGCACTAATATAAAAACATTATAATCTGCAACGTGCTGTGCACTTGAAAACCGCTCAGAAAAATGGCTTCCACTTACCAAACCAAAGTGCGTTCACAGAACATACGCCCAGCGGTTGTGCAACACTTGTATTTTATAAATGCACCCAAAGTTTGTAATTATTGCCATGTTGTAGTTACGAATTAAACTAACTGAACTAATGCCATTTTTATTCAAATAATTTTATTGTGTTAGGTAATTTAAAGACAATCTCCTGCGTATACAAAATTATGCTTCACAAGTTTTTGTTAAACTACTATCCCTGTATTCTCAAAACATTTGTCCATTATTGACCTAGCTTAACAATAGAAAAAACTATTGACCGCTAATAGAAAAATTCAACTTCTTAGTTGTGTTAACCTCCTTAAGTAATCAATAATCTAACATTGATTTCGGTTTGTCCCAGAAAATGCCAAAATATTATTTTATATGCATGACTCGTACAAAAAACAAAACTGATTTAGTTTGAATCAATTTATTACTTCAAAAGAAATTTCAATTTAATCCTGACTGCCATTCGTTTGATTTATTGATTCATATAGAATTGTCAACATCTCTAATACATTTTGAGGATTATAACAAATTATGCCATGTTTGTCAAAATTACGTCCTAATCCGTATTATTAGAAAGATAGATTAGTTGGGTTGTCTTTTCATTTATTTGCGGTGTTACCTACAATAGAGGGCGCATTTTGACATAATGGGTGATCAGTCTTCTTAATGACACCGCCTTGCAGGCGCTGTTGCTCTCTTTCTAAAACTCTCTAAACTCTCATTCTTTTCAAATACCGAGGGGTTCAGGTTAATTACCCTTTACGTTCTTTTATGTTTTGTTTTCAATTTCAGTATGGATATACTAACTCACTATAAAACTATAATGAAATAAATTGACTTTTCTTGTAAATTATTTTTAGTGTAATCACATTAATGGGTCTAGTTGCTGAGAATAATTAACCAGTTATGTAAGTTTGGAGATAAAAACAAAAATGGAAACATATTGACTTAAGTTGCGATATTTTGAGTATATTAAATATTAGGGTTATTCTATGCAACAAGTACATACAGTGTGCATTCGATAATAAATAATAATTATATAAAACAACATACAGATCAAAAGAGCAATTTTCCAAAGAGACACATGTAGCCCTCGTTTCGTCTTAGCATTGAACTCACTAAGCATCCTACTGAAAGCAACAAACATCGATACAAGGTCACCAAATACTACAACTTATTACATTTATTCTACGTCGATGACATAAAACTGTATGCACCAGAAAACCACAAACTATCTACACTATTAGTAACCGCTGTTACTTTCTCTATAAAGCATAAACATGGATTTAGGATTAGATAAATGTGCATTACTTATAGTGAGAAGTGGGAACAGAACTGAAGTAAACCACAAAAATCTTCCCCTAATTTATATATCATTCCCAGCGCTAAACGAGAGCGAAAAATACAAATTCTTAAAAGTATAGGATATATACGGAGCAATGAAAAAGAAAGAGCACATATTGAAAAAGTACAAAGGTAGGCTTACGAAAATTATACACTCACAATATATGGACAGTGCCTATATCGAACTATTCATTCGGAGTCATACAGTGGATTAAAACTAGGCACCAAGAAGAATACTTACAAATAATAAATCTTGACATCCAAACTCATCAATCGAAATATTATACCTTCCTCGAGAACAAGCAGGTCGTGGTCTCGTCAATATAGAAATCACTCAATATTCAAAAACATAATCTACAAACCTACTTCAGTGACATGGAAGTACACTCACAACTGCACGTGGCTACCAAACAAGCAGACAAAACTACACACCGTAGAACTCGTAGAACTCAGAAACAATTTCGAACTAGATCACATAGATACACACAGTGAAGCAGAACTAGTCAAGCTAATACAAAAGTACCACCATCTATTTACGGATGACGACGAAACCTTGACCAGCACCACAAAAGTCAAACACCACATAACTCTTAAACCAGACTCTCAACCGATATGTAAGGCTCTCTACAGGATACCCTACCATCAACGAGAGACACTATAAGAGGAAATCGATAGGCTATTAGCAGCCAAAGTAATCAGAACATCTTCCAGCCCATGGTCAGTACCAGTAGTTTTAGTAGTAAAGTAGACTCAGGAAGGAGAAGAAAAAGTAAGAAAGTGCATATATTACAGAGCACTAAACGCAGTAACCAAGAAAGAATACTATCCACTACCCAACGTATCAGACCTACTACAAGGATACAAACCTTATTTTCTGTAATCGACTTAGCTGAAGCATACCACCAAGTAGACATGAGCGTAGAAGACATCCCTTTAACAGGATTCAGCACATACCAAGGACACTACGAATATACCAAAATGTCGTTCGTGTTAGTGAACGCACCATCAACATTCCAGAGGTTCATAAATGCAACCTTTAGAGGATTAACAGCAATAAAATGTATGGTATACTTATGGTATACTTAGATGACATCATCATATCAGAGTTAACAAGGATCATTTAGAAAAACTAGAAGGGGTGTTCGAAAGATTATCAGAAGCCAACATTAAATTGAAACCCAAAATATGCAAATTTATGCTAGAAAAAGTGAAATACCTGGGACACATCATCTCACAAGAAGGAATAGCTCCAGATCTGCAGAAACTGGAGGCGGTACACAAATATCCCCTACCGAAAAATGTCAAAGGAGTAAGGGGCTTTCTAGGATTAGTAAACTGGTACAGACGCTTTATACCTAACATAACGGAATTAGCAGCACCATTAGTAAACCTAACCAAGAAGGATACGCCGTTTAAAATCTCGGAAAACGTAATATCAGCAATGAATCAATTAAAAACATCACTCACATCAGTTAAAGTTCTAATATTCCCAGACTTCTCCAAACCCTCCATATTGTCAACAGACGCATCAAACATAGGCGTAGGAGCGATACTGAGTCAGATAAGAGATGGCAGAGAAAGACCAATAGCATACGCAAGCAGAACACTAAATAGGGCAGAAGCAAACTACTCAGCAACTGAAAAAGAACTACTAGGCGTCATTTTTGGAATTAAAACCTTCAGATGCTACATTTACGGAACAAAATTCACAATCATAACAGATCACAGAGCAGTAAAATGGGTACTAACAATAAAATACCCCAACTCTAGGCTAACACGATGGGCCTTAACTCTGGCAGAATACGACTTCGAATTAATACACAGAATGGGAAGGAAACACGGACGCGCTGAGCACAATGTACGACAAAACATGCATTTACGTAGAAACAACATACGGAGTCTACTTATAATATATCTCAGAAAACGACCTACCAGGGAAAGACAAAATAATCAAGAGAGAAGGAGACTTAGGGTCCCTCCAAGACGAAGAATAAATAGTCATCCTAATCGAACAAACCAAATCAGGAACCACTGATAAAGATGATAGAAAAGACATACACTCTACCGGACGTCTCACAAGAGCAAATAGAATCTGTCAAAGAATGGGACACATTAGACACAAAGTTAAATACTTAAATAGAACGATAATCGAAGGAGGAACATCATAAAGAATGATGTGGAATATCATCCAGAAGTTAAAAAAACTATGCGACGAAAACACAGAAAACAGCATATCCTTCATAACCAGCCAAGAGCAGATTCCAGGACTGTGCTGGGACGAAATCATAAAGATGATTCAATTCACTTTCCACGGGTCAACCACCAAAGTAAATATACTAAAACCGGCTTTACCCACATTTTTAGTTGAATTAGCACGTAACTAAACCTATATAAGGATAGGTTTTTACCCAAAAAAACCATTAAAAAAAGGTTCGCAGATTCAAAATCTTACAGTTTGGAAAATCCTGGTTGAACGTCACAAAAAACAGGCGTCTGGATTCTATTCTCGATCGCTCGATAGAAGATGAGCTCGGATCGGCTATCTCTGATTTCAGCACTTCGCGGCAATCACTAAAACTCACTGTCAAAACGCGTGCTGTCGTAAGTCGACAAACGCCAGAAGTACCGTACTGCACTCTTGCTATACGACTGCCCTCGTCGTCCTCTTTCCCTCTATTTATTTCGAGTTTTTATGGGACGAGTTGGTTATGCCAAAACAGCAAACGATGCTGTATTTTGATGCGTCATTTATCCGTCTTTGCCTCTATATTTTTGTTTTCGTTGTTGAAGGTTAACTTTAATCAAATTTCTCTATGCTAAGTTGCATAATTCGTCTGTATTTTTTATGATATTCAAAACAACGGTGTTTTGGTGTTCGACATTTATGCGTGACAACTTTGTGTCACGCATGTGAAAACTAGGTCGTTTCCCTTTTAGACTTTTTTTATATTTGATTCAAATTATATTTGAAAAATTTTCTCAAATATATAGGGTGTCCCTAAATTTTCTTGCCATATTTGTGTTTATTACACCACTTAGTACACAATTGCAATATATAGACAAGAAAATATTCATCAGAAGATAAAAAATACACAGCTGACAACACCAAATAACAACTAAATGGCTTGAAATAGGACAACTATATACAGAAATATAATGATTCATATGTGCGACACTGGATCAGGTAATAGCTTCAAAGAATCATCGAAAATATATAACAATGAGGTGCATAGAGGATGACAAATGTAGAATGTATAACACAACATCAGAAACAATTCCTCATAAAACATCATAATATTACAGCAAAAAACTTACACGAATATCTACTTCAAAAATAGGAAATAAAAATGATAGAAGGTCCATACTATAAAAATAATCCTGATTCAGTTAATGAGAACAAAAATTTTAGAGTGTACCGAGACCGATCAATTGTATCGGATGGAACAATAACAAATAATAGACCAGGTATAATAATAATAATTTACAAAATAATTAAAATGACAACATTAACAGACATCGCACGTTCTATGGACCACAACAAACAGAAAACATACAAAGAAAAAAACTAGGAAATACACTGAACTAGCAAATTAAATAAAGGCAATGTGAAAGATGGAAAACACTCAGATACCTAACCCCAGTTGTCATTTCAGTAACTGGCCCATACCATCAGCCATACCATCAGAGTTTTTTAGTGAATTCAATAAACTCAATTCAGCACAACATATAATGACGAAATGCAAAAATGAACAATATTAGAAACGTGTAGTCAACAAGGTATGAGTTTTGCTCGAGCACTCATACCTTTAAACCGTGTAAACAGAAGAAAAAATTATAATAATAATTTTACCACTAATACTAATAAGCCAAAGCCAAGACAACCCACGACCAGCTAGAAGTGTTTTATCGAGATATGGATTCAAGATCAAACATCAACGAAATACAGAACTCACTATAAACCACTTACTCTATATGGATGATATCAAAATATTCGCCACCATTAAAAAACAGACACAAGCACTTCTAAAAATGATAGAGGAATCAACAAAGGACACTGGGATGGAATTCAGAATGGAAGAAAACACCGAAACACTAAACTACGAAACCCTCGAGAACATGGAATCTAAAGATGAAAATACAACAATCAACCACACAAGCATAAAACAACAATTAAGGCAGAAGTATAAAAACATAATCAAACTCATATTAAAAACGCAACTTAAGTCTCGCAACACAATTAAAGTAATAAACACCTTCGCCATACCAAGTCTCACATACTCATTCAGAGTAATAAAATGGTCGAACACAGATCTAGATAAACTAAACAGGCTTACGAGAACTATGCTCACTGAACACCGGTATATGTACCCAAACTCGTGCATTGGAAGAACAACAATAGTATGGTCAGATGGGGGAAGAGGATTAATTGACATAAAAACCTTACATCATTCACAAATAAAATCCTGCGACACTATTTCCTTCAAAAACACCACATTACACCAAGCAGTAATTATAGCAGGCAAACAATACACACCACTTAATCTCAGTCAAGAAAACATTTCATATAATATACAAATACCAACCAGAAAAGAAAAAAATAGAGACATCTAAATAGAAAGCGGTACACAGCAAACATATAAACTGCATGCAACAAGCAACCCTAGATAAACAGCTATCGTATAAATGGCTACATGCTGGCGACATCTTCCCTAACACTGATGGATTTACAGTACCAATGCAAGATGGAGTAATAGCAATAAGAAATTACAGAAAATTCACCATCAAAGAAAATATAGACTTGTGTAGAAGGTGCCATTAAAGTAAAGAAACAATAGAACATATAACAGCAGGATGCGGAATACTGGTTGGTACATACTACACACATCGACACAAGTCATTAGCAAAAATCGTACATCGGGAGCTGGCAATGAAATATAAACTAACATAAACACCACACTATAAATACACAACACTCAATATTCTAGAAAATGGAAACTGAAAAATTTACTGGGATAGAACCATACATACAGTATCACACAATAGACAAGATATAACGCTTACTAAAAAGGATCGAAAAACATATCTAGTAGACATTTCCACACAAAACGAACAAGTAAAAATATTGAAGTTACACTCCACTGGCAATAGAACTGAAATAATTGTGGCATCAAGAACAAGTTTCAACAGTACGACGACAAGAATAACAACCAAATTTTTTCCAAGATACTTCACTAATTTAAATATCGAACAACAGTTCCGCAAAAATATGCAAAAAGCAAATAAAGCCGACCAATACACTAAAAAGATGAAAATGTTTTGATTTGGCCTGCAGTCTGATTGCCGTCATATCCTAAACTCAACGAAACCCGCTTTCTTATGAGGTGGACAGAAACTAACAATAATATTAATGATAATAATAAAACTCATACACCAGTGAGCACCGACATCAGAATATCATTTGGATTAAAAAAATGCAGAGGTAAAGGAATAAGACATCCTGTGAAAGCCTTAACTCAGTAAATTCCAGACTCAAGCCATTTTTTCCATCAACAAAATAATTAACTAGTGAGAATGGAATCTGGGTAAGCTCACGTTTTTAAATCATTTAATACAAAATCCGTCGACGAGAAAATTCAAAAATGGCGTTCTAAAGAATTGCACAAAAGATGTATTACTAGCCTAGAGAAAGATACAGTTGATCAAATAAATTGCACAAAAGATGTATTACTGACCTACAGAAAGACAGTCACATTTATCAAAGTTCGCCTTTAGGAACAAGTTATTTAAAAGAGTATAGTTGGGAAAAGACCATCCTACGCACACTTCTTCAATAGTAACAATAGTTTTTAATTACTATTCGAA